>CATIUR010000002.1:43564069-45964069 GCA_949592205.1 Helichrysum umbraculigerum | reverse complement strand
AAGAAGAGTAATTGATTTTTACAATACAGCTGCCCCACTATAATGATAAGAGTTCACATCCTACAAACGCTACTTTTGCATTCTAGAAAGACTAGCCATCAAACTCATACGAGTGTGTATGTACAATAATGTTGAGAATGATCCTGCTTATCAGCTTGAATTCTGGAACATTAATATAAAGGCTCTGATAAGCATAATTGTTTACAAAAGTATGAAAATAATAAAGTATTTTAGCATTTTTAGGAAACGAGAGAACATTTAACACTCATGAAAGAATCTGAACTTAAAACTAACGAGGTCTTAATGCAACAATACAATGCTACCTGTGTATTTTTCCATTACTAATCAAGCAAATTATACAGCATTTGAACAAGATAATAGCAATTAACAAGGCATTTATTTCAACCTCTTTGCTATATATGTGCCAGCAGAATGTTCCTTCTTGCCCAGATGTGTATGCTTACCATTGCATGTCTGTGTTTCCATCCACTTGCAACAGACGATGAAATCCTCTTAAAATTGACTGGAGCATAATGAAGAGACACTCAATCTTGAGTAAAGTGAAAGCCATCATCCAAACTTTCTCTCTCCTTCACTCTCTCTCGAATAAAAACTACAGGTCATTGTACAAGAAAGCGTAGAACAGGTCATAATGGCTACAGGTTGGAACAGGTCATAATGGCTACAGGTTGAAACAGGTCTGCTTTGGGTACGGGCCGGATGGATTGACCAACACTTTTTTTTCCAATTACTATAACTAATTAATGCGTTATATATGATCACAAATTATATGTTATCAGAATAATATTAAAAAATTAAAATGATATTTATGCCTGATACATGTCCCTTTTAGCTAAAAACTATTTCTTTGATCCATCTGACATAACATAACCCATTTAGCCCATTATAGGGTAAACGAGTCAATATTGCCACCTCAAATACAAACCATTGAGAAAAATACCTCAATCAAGATTTTCCCTGTCGCTACGATCACATAAGCAACACCTGACCTACTTCGCCTCTTCACATTCATCTTCTCCATGGAAACACGTCACCATTAGGATTTTTTAACAACCATAGAAAAAAACACTTCTCTTTCTTTGCAAAGGAAAACAAGTTCATGCTTAGGCCCACCATGACCTCTAAAAGAATGAATCTTCTCAGACAAGCATTCCATGCCTATAGATAATCTCAAGATAAAAGAATTTACTTTAGGGGTTCTGAATAAAGGGGCTACAAATGTAAATTCTCTAATCTCATCAGAACCTTCAAACTGTTTCAAATCAATGAACACGTATTGATTCAAGTTGTTGGACAATGTCATCATTAACCATAACTTAGTCTCAGTTGGTGTATTTTGTAGTTGGATCTTCAATGGTATTCCTACTGGTAATCCTGCCACGAAAGGAAAAGGATTTAACCAGTCATTTTCCTGAAAATCCATTTCCGCTTTCATGTACTTAAAGTCTCCACATAATACAAGTTGCCTAAACGAAAAGGACTCAAGTGATTCCCGAAAACATTCAGTTGAAATTTCATTTTTTTGCAGTATTTTCGTTAGTTCAATCATGAATCTTGAAGTTTCCCTTGATGTGTCTTTGAAAACCAACAATTTCTTCAGATCACATTCATGATAATGGTGATCAAAAGTAGACAATCTCAAGGTATAAGCAACAAGTGTCAGCTCCTCGATATGCGAAGCCTCTTCTTTACTTAACCCGATGAACCGAAATCTTAATTCTTTGAGTCTCCTTTCTAACTTCCGTAAAATGTATTCCAAGTCTGCAAGTTCATTATGTATGACATCTAGTGGACACATAACATGCCACCATGCTTTTGCAAGGAGTTTCACCACATGAAGGTATTGTAAAGTAAACGTTAAGAAACAATCTGATTGGTTTGGATCGGTAATAGAGGTTGCTAGCTCTTCCTTCCAACTCCTGCATGAATCACATAGCATATAAGTTACTGATATGATAAAAATCTGTATTTTTTGTATGAGTTAAGCCAAGTTAGATTGACCCGCAAATATTTTATTTCCATTTCTTTCAAATAACTAATGTGTTAGATATGAAAATATTGCATGGCAATAATAATCAAACTTTCTGAATAATGTGATTTAGAGGTTGCATGCACTTATAAGACACTAGGTGCTTTTTAAAAAAGTGAGTATATGACCCAGTTACCCTGTCAAAATGATAATGTGGCAACTGACGTGTCAGTAAATGTGGTGTTTGAGATGAAGTTAACTTGGAATATTACCCCGAACAAGAACTTGAAATCCAGAAACTTTTGCATATGCATATAAAATATATAATACCCACAACAGAAATCAACCCCAAGTTAGTCAACTTTTTATGCAATTTGTCTTCAAAGGGATTATGGGAAAGTACAGCATATGTACGAACCTCAGTGTCATAAGTACTTCGCTTATGCATCCGATCTTTGTCAAAGGCCAGATCTCTGCAACGTTAGCAAGAACAAGCTTTATATAACTATATTCTTTATCTTGCACTTCAAGCTGATCAGCTACATGGGAAACTGCTATTTGACGGTTGATTTCTGATGGCAGATCATCTTCAACCATCATGTCATCTGTATGGTCAGGTCCAGTTGATCTACTACAATGCGACAAATAAGCCAAAAGTGTGTCCTGGTTCATCACTTCATTCAAGGCGATAGATAATCTTCCAAGCATTGTAACAGCGTAAGAAAATATCGTTGATGGTATGCTGTACAAATGTTGTTGCTTTCCATAAGAAAGTGGAATAGAGATGGCCAATGCAAGGCATGCGGCAGTTTTTGAGCTATTAAAGTCCCAAGTGCTTTCAGAAGAAGGTTCCATCTGAGAGTTAAAAAGTTCATATAAGCTTTATGAAAGATAAATCGGAAATGTATTACCAGTAAGCAAAGTATAGATATAGAGCAAGTTTTTCTATCTATGTCATAACACTAGACTATAAAAGGTGACAAACTAGGGAGTAAGGATTATAGCTTAAGTCTAAAATCAGATTATAAAAGTAAACAAATACTAAACACTCAATATTCCTGCAGTAATTAGCTTGTAAGGAACTGATAATGATGAATAAAGGGCCTTTGGCCTAGCAGTATGAGAGGAACCCATCAACCAAGAGGTTGAGGATTCAATCCTCACTTGAGGCAGTGAGTATATAATATTCGTGGTAGTTGTACATAGTATGTGTGTTACATTGTAGGTTTGCCATTCTAAAAAAGTAAATAAATACATTGATTGAGATTAAACAATTGAAATGATAGTAATTCAACCTCTAAAAATATTTCCTTAGTGATGCTGGCAGCAAAACTTCCATGACTTCGGCCAAATTCAAATAGAAGAGATAGAACATTTGGCTCGTCCTGAAAATGAGAATCAAAATCTCAGCTAACAAGACAAATTTCTAAACTTTTAACAATTAAATTAGGATGAAAAATCCACAATTAGATTGAATAACTTTCGCCGGATCAAAGGCATAATAACAAATTACCTGTGGAAAGATTTCTAGACTCTGTATTAGACTGTCAGCAGCTAGTTTAAACATAGGCAAATCATGGAGCTTGGTTAAACGAAGTACTTTCCTTGATGTACATCTTATTGATGAGTTCATGTCAACTAGAGTGCCAAGGAACTACATAATCAAACAATAAACAGATTTAAAATAACATATTTATCCAGTCAAGCATTTCACTATTACCAACATGACTTATACGCTTGAAAATAGAGGTGGCAAAATCGGTGTGTTTGGTCAAATGGGTTCTGACTAAAACAGGGAATTGTTTGTAACAAAGTTTGGGCTGACCCAGAATATAAACAGCTGGTGTGTCAAATATGATTACGAATAGTATCTAATTTTAATAATGATCTGAGACCTGAGTCTTTATATAAAAATGATTAGGAGGGTTTTTGCATTATAAATAGAGTAATGCTATATAAGACTAATTACATAGACCTAAAAATAGACCTACTTTTCTGATTGGTTGAATTTTTTCTCTCTCCTAATCTCATCCACTCAATTTTTCCCATCTACCAATCACAGTTTTAGGTCTATATTTAGACTTACAGTTTTAGGCCTACCAATCATTTTCCTTATAAATACACTACAAGCAAACTTCGGCCCATTTACTTCTAACACGCATGAAGAACAACATGGAGCGGATCGTCCTTTGTAATATATTATTGGGTCAAAACGATGTCTTAGCTTGTGCCAATGGATATGTCCAACGAAAAGATAAAAATTAAAAATAAATCAATAAATAAATAAAAAACAGGAACTTACCATGTGCATGTGCATTTCTTTCACTTTTAGATGGCCAAAAACTGCCATATGATGCATCGTTTCCAGCACTTGTAATCTAACGATGGTTGAGTCGTCATTCAGCATATCCATCAACAAATCTAATGCTTCAGCAGCAAAGTCCGCAGAAAGAATAGCAGGCATCCTCAAGGAATAACATGCAGAACTCCGTACCTTCAAATAAGGCAGAATCTTATATAGTCTACTAATAAGAAAAATTATAAAAAAGGTAGTAACTGCAGACAACGAGGAAGCTTGTTTTCAATAGGAAAGTTGAACTTTCAATGATTGATAGGTGCAGCGAATTAGACAGATGCCAAGTCTACATGAAACGCTCACTATAGAGATTAGAGATGACAATTTTCGATCCATTTACTTATGCATGAGTTGATTTGGCTTGTGTTATAACTCAAAACAGGTAAAAGAAAATCTAGCTAAAGAAGAAAAGAGTCAATTGGATCAAATTTAACATGCATACAAGTGTACAACCTCTTAAATCATTATATTGAAAGATTTAGATGATTATTACTCTTAAAAAACATTGTTTTTATTCATAGTGGTTGCGTGTCAACCTGAAAAGAAAAGGACAAAAGGTGGTTGCGTGTCAACCTGACCCGGTTCTGTTTCAACCGATACTAAATATGACCAGTCTCAACTTGCACTAATTGTAACGAATTCCAACCCAAACCCCTTTTGACTCGTTACCAAACATGCCTGACCCACTCATATGCCACTTCCAAGTTCATTCTATATTCATTTACCTATCATGATTGAAAATTTCGAGATGAGTACCTCGTAGAATTCATCCTCCAACCCATGTATAAAAGCTCTAGCAGCACTTGATGCTGGTAAATCGAAACGCCTTCCTGAAAGCTGTCCTGGAAATTTCTTTTCTTCCAAGTCCGGTAAAACTTTCTTAGAGAGGGTTTGCATCAAAACAGAATTGGACGCCATTCCTACCCTACCAAGGGCTTTAAAAGCTTCAATTCTGACATTCACACTCATGTCCCTCACCATTAAACAGAGCTGAAAAAATACTCCAAGTGAACAAATAATTGAAAAATGGGATAATTATTTCAAGTTGGTTCCTTTTTGCAGTTATTGTAAATACAAATCAGTCACATGTTGAAATCATACAACTGAGATTTCTAATCAACTTTAGCATTACTATTCACCTTTCAATCCGAATAGAGTGAAATGACATTAAAATACACAATTGAAAAATACAATCATTTTTAGACTTGAAATACAACTGTAATGTCAGCGAGACATAAGGCTCGATTAATACCTGTACATACAATGCATCTGACCAATCTGTTTTACTTTTCTCCTCACTATTTTCCACAAGCAATTTCCCCCACTCAAATACCTGCCACACCAAAACCCTTTCAACACATTAAATAGATATATTTACAGACGTTCACACGATTAGTTAGCTTACAAATATAATCAGTTAATAGACATTACCATATTAACAGCTGAGCATCTCACACATTCCTCTGAATCAAACAAAAGCTCAACACCTCGTAAATAACAACCTTTAATCGCACCACAATCATCAACAACAATCCACTTACACAACCCGATCAGACCGTCTAACGCAGCTTTACGCACGTACGGATACGGATCCTTACTAAACCCTAACAACACCGTCATCAAAACTGCCGGCCGCACATCAAATTTCACAACATCCACCAACATCCGTAACCGCACCGCCACACTTGAGCCAAAACACAACGACAAAAACACTCCTTCACTCATTTCCGGAACCGATAATGTCGAAACCAGTGCGCTGGCGCGTGGGGAAATGTTGGGGCGCGTGGAGAGGGATTGAAGTGTGGCAGTGATACGGTGGGTGAAGTGGTGGTGGTGAACGGTGGAAATGGTGGATAGGAGGGTGATGATGACGTGGAGGTAGGGGAATTGGGGGTTTGTTGTAATTATAGTTTCTAGGGTTTGGAAGATGGAATTGAGCGTGTGATTGGATGTTGAGGGGTTTATGATTAGGGTTTTGGCGATTGAGAAGGGTTTGAGAGATGGGTTTGTTTGGGGTTTTAGAAGTTGATTGAAATTTGAGAGAAGGGTTTGCTCCATTGTTATTGAGTTTGTGGGTGAGTTTGAAGAATGTGTGTGATTTCTTTCAGGGTTTTATATGTTTTGGGGGAGAATGTGATTGGGTCATAAGAAGGTTTAGACCATGACACCGGTCTACGGACCCCATTGAAACGTATAAATAGTTGGACATTCTGCTAAATAGTTGGACACCAGTGCAATGACCCGTGACTACACGGGTATGTTAAATTTAGATTTTTATATGGATATTATTTTGTGAAGGTATGGTACCATGTATAACGTCATTATGTTTAATTGATGTTTTGTTATTATATTTTTCATGCCCCTTAGTCTTACATGTTATATTCCAACGCAAAGTTAATTATATGTAACCACTTTTTTTTTGTTTTTAAATGTTGTTTTAGCATTGAATCTATGGATTTGGTTGATATAGTAAAGGATGTGGATAATTATTTAATACTCTAGATTAGAGGGATATGTATGTTGCTGCATGAAACCCATTTATTAATATTAATAAATAAACTAAAGACACCATTTTTGAGGTATTCTTTTAACCTGTGATCATCAAATAAAATCAGTAAACAAAATTAT
Organism: Helichrysum umbraculigerum; assembly: GCA_949592205.1. NCBI lineage: Eukaryota > Viridiplantae > Streptophyta > Magnoliopsida > Asterales > Asteraceae > Helichrysum > Helichrysum umbraculigerum. The sequence continues at coordinate 45,957,095 of CATIUR010000002.1, read as the reverse complement.
TTTTGCTATAATGGTGAAAGAAACATAAATATTATAAGACACTAATTAAACATTCGAAAGTTAACATTAGAAAACATATATCATAACATAGTAGCAGTAGACATACATTCATAGTTAGGGAAAACAGTAATTTCAGGCAACTACATATTTAGTAGCATGTTGAAGAAAAACATCAATTTTTCTTCATCCTGGACACCACTTTGTAACACTTCAAGAAAAACATTAATGTAAAAGTCTTTCATTTTGGAATACTCATACAGAGCTGCAAGAGTGCAGTGCTTGAAGGAACACCTTGGAAGCTTATTAACTTGTAGTATGATTTCTTCCACGTCTTTATATGACTTATTAACATCTTCGAGCAAGAGTTCCACAAGGCTTTTCCTAACAAACTCGTCATCAAGTATAGTGTAACACCCGCCAAATTAGGACTAGTAATTAGTGCCTAATCATATGTTAATACATGTAATTAGTTATTTGTTAGGCTAATTAATGTATCGAATTATATATATTGTTGAATATATACGAAAATGCGATTTGATTAAATCGTACGCAATCTAAATCGAATGTATTTCGATTCAATTTAATACGGACGTTGGTGACCAATTTTATTAAATAACGCTTTTATATCAAAAATATTATTATGATAATATTTCGTATTCATTCGTATCGTACAAACAAAACTTACACAATTTAAAATGTTAAAACGCGCCAACTAAATAAAATAACTTACATTTTATAACTCCAATATAAATTTGTTTGTAAAATATTTAAATAAAATTATCGCGTAATAATTTGTATTTTAAAACGTACCATTTAATATGTAAAATAATTATTTAACGTTTAAACGACGGAGCAAACGAACACCGCACGGGGAGCGGAGACTGAAAAGTGGAGGTAAAAACCCCCACCTCCCTTTCTTTTCTTTTCATTCTCTTCCACTCACTCTCTCTCCTTCCTCTCTCTTTTCTTTTTCTCTAATCACCACCCCCTCCAAAACTCATTAAAATCGCAAAATACTACTATCAAACGACCTTGGATCATACCACTACTTTAGAGAAAAACGTTCACCACTTCACGATCTATCACCCTATCTTTCCGGATTTTTGATCCGACACATTGTAAGTTTCCGACAATTCTCGAAACTCTTCGATTTCCATTATTTTCGACTTGTGGTTGTTTGTATACACTTAAAATGTCCATATATGGGTTGGGTAAAAGATTTGGACCGAACGGAAACCGAAAAACTCATTTTCGACAAAAACTCCGGCCAACAGACCGCTACGTCGCAGTTGGCCCAGAATTTATGCGACGTCAGCTTCAACGTCGCAAAACCCCTCGTAACGTCGCATGGTGCGACGTCAGTCACAACGTCGCATTAAATTGCGACGTCGCATATAGCGACGTCAGCCCCAACGTCGCCTTAATTGGCCGAAGCCGCACTTAGCGACGCAGACCCTTACGTCGCAAGAAATCATCAACGTCGCATATAGCGACGCCACGCACAACGTCGCATTAAATTGCGAAAGTCGCACATAGCGACGTCATGCTCAACGTCGCAGTCAGGACCTGCGACGTCGCACCCAACGTCGCACAAACCAGAACCTCAAAAACACATATTTTTACTAAGTGTCGAGACTCGAAATTTATCACTCGATTTTACCCAAATTCGGATCCAAATGCGTTTTTCGTCAAAGCAATATAGTAGAAATAAAAATTTTCCAAGCTGACCTGGCAGCTCGACCCCAGCCAGGGGCTCTGCCCCTTGGACCCCGCCAGGGGCTGCCGCCCCTTGGACCCCGCTACCAGGGGCGCTGCCCCCGGACCCCCGTACTTAGATTCCGTAACGGCTTCTAAAACGAAATCAAAACACTTTTTCAAGTAAAACGCCACGAAATCAAAATAATAATAGTTGAGATTATTATTACAAATCCGTCACCAACGGGCCGTACACTTTTCAAAATTTAAACTTATCAACCAAATAGTGGAAATTTGGACATTATAGTTGAACGAACAACTACAAGGGTGATCTATTGAGATACCCAATCATGATTATAACCATCGCGTGTCGTGGACACCCTCAGGTTACAAGTCTTTGGACTTCGATTCTTGGCTAATCATTCTCAGTTTATTTTCATAAACTCAACGACTCAGGTGAGTCTCATAGCCCCTCTTTTTACTGTTTTACTCAGGGGTGTGATATATTGCTCAATTTTAACATGTGAACGCAAGTACAAACATTTCAGATACTACATGAGTTTTTCGAAACTAATCATTTAAAGTTCTCCGTCAGCATAGTTGTTAATACGTTGTAGCGTGAATATTAGTATATGGTACCATATAGGATTGACCCTCCTCGTTCGGGTTAGCAAGCACTAACCGGGTAAACGGACGTACTAATATTTGGGAAGACGAATGTTGATTAGGCATTCGTGGAGGCACCTCGCCCGGAATTCTCTATAGGGGACCCGGCCCTCGAGTTAAGCTCAACTATGTGCTCATGGCTGTATACACGATTATTATCATTTAATTGCTGGATGCAATTCATTATTTAATTGCTGGATGCAATTCATTATTTAAATCTTGCGGTTCATACGATATTACTTGATTTCAAACCTGTGAGCTCACCAGCTTTATAGCTGACCTTTTAGCATATATCGCAGGTACCAAGCAGTAGGATGTTTCTGCTTCAGGATTTAGCTCGAGTCAGCATACAGAAGATTGAGATTTTCTTGCATTAGTATATTTTGTACAAGTACTTATGTACTGAAATCTCATTTTATTTAAACTCGAGCTATGTAAAGCTTTAAATGTTGTAAACATTTCAATTATCAATATATTTTGTTAAAACGACGCATATAGAGTCGTTTGCTATATATCTTTGTGCTTTGTTATTGATTAGTAACACCCAAATCAAGCTTCCGCAAATCATTAAATTTGGGGGTGTTACAGATTGGTATCAGAGCCTAAGGTTATAGTGAACTAGGTTGCATTTAGTGAGCCTAGACTATGACCATTAGGCAGTATTCCTTATTAGGTATAACTGGTTCAGTGATTACATCATACGAGTTTAATTTAACATAGCCTGATCAACTATGTACAATTAAGCAAAGATGATGTAAGATCTGAAGGTAGTTATGACTGAACAGGGTACAATAGAAGACTCTGACCTCGAGAGAACCGAGACTCAAACATGTTTATGCTAGACACTCAATAGGCTATATTATATAGGAACTATATGAATATAGGCCTCAATCTTACTAACGCTTTGTCTCAGAAATGGCAAACACACCGACAAATTCATCTCGCTCTCAATCCGGGTCGCAGAACCCAAGGGTAGCAAGGAGGAACAACAAGTTGCCTCGAGCTGGCCCGTACCCCACTCACTTCACCTTGCCGGCTTTAGCCGCTAGGGTAAACCAACACGAGCAACAACTTCGTACCATGGATGTCGTGTTGCAGGAAACCAACGAAAACTGGAGACTTACATCCCTTGAACGCATAGAACAAGTCTCCGACGACCTTGAAACCACAAACAACAACATGGATGTCCTTCGCAACCAAATAATAGAAATAAGGGTGGAAAATGCCCTTCTGCGACAAAGGATGGAAGAATGTGAACAGCGCTCACATGAAGCAGAAGAGTATGCGCGTGGACTAACACAACGACTAGCACTAGCAGAAGACAACGCCCGACAGGCTAGCAGGCTTGCAAACACTGTGGATCGCCTCATTGAAATGATGGAACAAATTAATCTACGTTAAGACTAGTGCAGTCCTTGCCTTGTAATCTATCTTGTATTTTAATAACTATCTAAGCTATACTCTATGAATTCGTCGGATATAACAATTCCCGGCACCTTTTGTAATAACTCTGTACGATGTAACCTTCGAACTCGTACTATCAATCAAATATTCCTTGTTGTTTCAACTCATAATAATTGTCATTCTTCCATGTTGATGTTATGTGTTACTGCTTTTATACATGTACATCTGTGACAAATACAACTTCCTTGCAAAATCTCATGTATCTTCATTTCTTTTATTGAAGAATCATGCCGCCAAAGTCAAGACCTTACACTGATGCTCAGATTACGTCACTCATAGCCCAGGCTGTGACTGAAGCCTTGGCTCGGAATACTCCACAAAACTCCACCAGAAACAGCGATGCCGCTGAAACCCCTGCTGCTAAACCTTGTTCTTACAAGGACTTTCAAAGCTGCAAACCCTCGAGCTTCAAGGGTTCTGAAGGAGCCATCGGACTGATCAGATGGTTCGAAAAGATGGAAACTGTTTTCCGTGTCAGCAAATGCGCGGAGAACGACAAAGTTTATTTTGCCACCTGCTCTCTCGAAGATGATGCCCACTCTTGGTGGAACTCATATACCCAATCAGTGGGTGCTGACATTGCCTACCAACTCTCTTGGGAGGATTTGAAAGCAAAACTCACTGCCAAATACTGCTCTATCGCCAAACTCCAAAAGCTGGATGAGGAGTTCTGGTGTAACACCCGGTCAAAAAGTCAAATTTCGCGTCCAATTTAAACTTTAAACAAACGTATTTAGAACGTATTACTTTAAATAATGTGTTATCATTTTGAATAAACGTTATTTACACGAGAAGTATTAAACTATTTCAGAATATAAATCGTTTTGTTTAAAACGTATTTTAACCAGATAAAACTTAAATACGTTAGTATCCTTTAAAAATGATATATATAAAGACTAAAACGATTCGTACGACTTAAACTTGAACATTTTATTTTATAAAATGTTCCAACTCGAAACCTTTATTAATTATACGAATAAATATTACGAAATTAAAAACATTATTTATTTTACGAACGGGTACGAAAATACGGGTATTTTATACCGCAAATTGGGGGAAACCAACCCACTAAAAAGGGTGAGCCGGCCTCCCCTCTTCCCCATTTCTTTCTCTTTTCATTTTCATCACCAAACACACCCTTACTCCTCTCTCTCTCTCTCTCGGATCATCACACCACCGCCGGACCACCACCGCCGCACGACACCACCATCACCATCGTCATCATCAACAACAACATCATCATCTTCATCATCACCATCATCCGATTTCATCATCATTTTCACCATTTTCGGATCCACATTTCATTGGGTAAGAAAACCTTCGATCTCTCTCTATTTTCATGTTAACATCACTTGTTTCATCATATAACATCATTATACAAGTTTGTTATGGTCGATTTTGTGATTTGCGGCTTCGATCCGTGGTTTTGGGTGAAAACTCGTCGAGCAGACGGAAGTGTCGCCCACAGCCCAAAAACAGTGTAGCGACACTACCTGAGTGCCGCTAAAACACTTATACCGTCACTTCTATAGTGACGCGGTCATATAACTTTCGGCAGAAACATGCGACACTTCTCAAGTGTCGCTATCTTCAGCAGAAACCACAACTTTCGGTAGAAACGAATGGCGTCACTAAACCAACAACGACACTAACGAAGTGACGCTATATGCGTCACTAACCTATAGCGGCACTATCTAAGTGTCGCTAAAATGCTGAATTTTCCAAACTTTTGAGTCACTAGCCTAGTGACGCTATAAACCCCTTAGTGACGCATGAAGTGTCGCTATTGTCAGTTTTTGAACTAAAAACTCACTTTTAAAATGTCTAACTTATCCGGAAACATATACGCAATTATATACGAACCGAAACGCGTTCACACGCACTTTATTATACAAAAACAATATAATTATATTTTTGAAATATAATTTCAGTACGCGACAAACGAAACGTATTTACTTTACGATATTCAAACGTAAACACTTAGCAAACACATTGAGTATAATATAACCGAATGAACAACAAATTGGATAGGTTTAATTAAACGTCCACTTACTTATACGAAATCTCACGTGTTTAGGACACTAGGAGATTACTATCGGTACGACTCGCTACATTAGGACGCTAGCTCCTCAGGTGAGTTCATAACCCCACTCTTTTACTGTTTTCCAACTGATTTCGGGGTGGGAATGCATACTCTTGTTTTACTACTTTCAACTGTTTAAACCTTTACAAACGTTTTACTATAGTTTATGGTAACGGTGTTAAATTACGACAGCTACGAACCACTTGAACTTACTTAGAGATATTAAGTACGACCGTTTCAGAAACACCTAGAATTATATTACATATGATATCTAGGGAGTAACCGCCTCACTACATCAGTGACTTGCTAAGTACTAGTAACGACTAGTGGACTTATGAACACCAACTAGAGGCACCGACATGCTAGTTTAGCGTTGACTACCCTTAAGAACTAGCGGATGACTTTGACTAAGTACTGTAAGTACTTCCCGACAGTTAAGTGACGTGTTAGCGTACTTTGACTTTACACATTACTTTGGACAAACTAGGTGACATAGATACGTACCTACTAATTGATTACGATCATACCTTACATCTAGGTGACGCTCCTACATTTCTTAGTCTGATTTACTACTATGAATTACTTAACAACTTGAGGTACTGTTGAGTACCTGTAATACGTTACTAGCCTTGGGCTAAACTTACTTATGGGCATGTCGTGTACTGCCAAAACGATTACTTGCATCTCCTGCGGGAGAATAACGGACGCTGTCACTATATGTGAAGCAAAACGATACCACGGTGGGTGGTACAAACACGATACCAACGTGATTGGTATTACGGATTTACAAACGAGCTCACGATACCACGGTGGGTGGTACAACTTACGTACGAGCTGGATGCTCACGATACCACGGTGGGTGGTACAACTTACTTACGAGCTGAATGCTCACACTCAGCAACGGACCGACGAACTATTACAGTCGGGGTCGTTGGCTCGGCATATGAATTTTTACTCTATCGTAGTTCTACGGAACTGCACGGTTACTCATACTCAGCATATAGCTATATGCTTTACTTACTCTTAGCACGGACCTACGCACTTTTACGGTAGGGGTCGTTGACTCGATAACTGATATATTTATTTAAACGTGGTCCTGCGGGACGTAACTTGACGTATCCTTTGGGGGATACCCATTACCATCACTGTAGGTGATTACTAGATAACTTACGAGTCGGAGACTCAGGAAATTACGAGCTTTTGCTCACTTGACTGTTATTACCAACCGTACCGATATGACACGATCACAAAACAGATAACTTGATCACGTTGCCGGGGTGCAACCTTTCATGCCAGGTGGCATCGTGACCTATTAATAACCGTAGAACTAATACTTGAAACCGTATAAACTATCTGTACCGTATTGCCGGGGAGCAATACCGACCGTCTAAGGACTTTCTTGTTTGATCTCTTTCGACCAGTAGCATGACAGTTAGTCATCTTACGCTACACCCGTATACATATTGCCAGGTGGCAATAACTTACCTGATAACACACCCACTGGGAATTGGTTCCCTTTACTTGACTAGAAACCTATTGATTAGGTTCACCTGCTTACCATAAATTACTTATAACTGCCTCGAGGGGCAACTGTTGTTATTTAAACTGCTAAACTTGATTTACATTTCTGAATGAAATACATATTTCTTGAACTAATTGTTATTACAAATTACTTGTGAACTCACCAGCTTTCCAGCTGACCTTTTTAGTGTGCATTCTCAGGTACACTGCAATAGTAGGATTGGCCTACAGGAATTCTAGCTTGAGTCGCACGTTTTGACAATTGGATGTCTCTGCATAATTTAGTATTATCAGTTATGTATCGAAAGTATTTTGCGAACTCGCAACTTGTATACATTTTATTTTGAGAAATGTAATAACTATTTTCAAACGTCTCATTTAGAGTCGTTCATTATGTATCTTATGCTGTGATATTTGATTTGGTAACACCCGACCCGATCGCTTCCGCAACCCGAAATATGAGGGTGTTACATCTGGAACCTAAAGGTTCAAGGTGGTGATATCGATGGTTATACCACCAGATTCCAACAACTCGCTGCCCTCCGCCCAGCCATGGTAAGCACTGAACCTGATAAAATCAGGAAGTACATCCTTGGCCTTCCTGAGCCTGTTCGGGGGCATGTTGCCTCTTCCAACCAAACCACCATCGACGGTGCAATCCTATTGGCCCAAGACCTGATGTCCATGAGCCAAGATTCTGAACCACCCACTTCATCCTCTCACAACAACAAACGAAAGTGGTCCGACTACCACAACAACCACTCAAACCAACAATAACAAGAAACCCGACACCATCAAAGCCTACAACACCACCACCGACATCACACGGGGCTACACTGGGAACAAACCCTATTGTTCCAAGTGCAGTCGCCACCATGAAGGCTCCTGTGGTCCCTTTTGCAACAATTGCAAGAGGTACGGCCACCTCACCAAAGATTGCAATTCACCGGCCAACAACAATTCCAACAACAACACCAGACCACCCAAAGTCTGCTTTGAGTGTGGGAAACCCGGGCACTTCAGGGACACGTGCCCAAAGCTGAAGAATAACAACAACAACAGCAACAACCGCAACAGCAACAACAACAACACCCGAAGCAGAGCCTTCGTCATCAAATCCGGGGACGCCCGCCAAGACCCGAATGTGGTCTCGGGTATGTTCCTCCTCAACAACTTAACTGCTTCTGTTCTATTTGATACTGGTGCTGATAGAAGCTTTATCTCCGATGACTTTTATCCATTACTTGACATCACCCCTGTTGCCTTAGATGTTAAGTACACTGTAGAGCTAGCAAATGGGAAACTTATAGAAACCAATAGTGTGATACCTAATTGCACTTTAAACCTACCTGACGAAACCTTTTCAATCGATCTTGTACCCGTTGAAATCGAAAGTTTCGACGTCATCATTGGAATGGACTGGTTGTCCAAACACCGAGCTGAAATCGTTTGTTACGATAAGATCGTCCGCATTCCACTCGCTGCCGGTGGAACCTTGATCATACAGGGGGAGACCGGTGGGACGAGACTCAACATCATCTCTTGCTTAAAAACCCGAAAATTCCTGAGAAAGGGTTAGCCTGCAATACTCGCACACATCACAGAAAAGAAGTCGGAGGAGAAGCGACTTGAGGATGTGCCAATTGTTAGAGACTTTCCCGAAGTCTTTCCGGAAGAACTACCTGGTTTACCTCCACCTAGACAGGTTGAGTTCTCAATTGATCTTGTGCCGGGTGCCGCACCGGTGGCCCGCGCACCGTACCGTTTAGCCCCATCCGAACTTCAGGAGTTGTCCATACAGTTGCAAGAACTCCTGGATAGAGGATTCATTAGACCGAGTTCTTCACCTTGGGGAGCTCCGGTCTTATTTGTTAAAAAGAAGGACAGTTCTTTCAGAATGTGCATCGACTACCGAGAATTGAACAAATTGACCGTCAAAAACCGATACCCACTTCCTCGCATCGATGATCTATTCGACCAACTTCAGGGTTCAAGTTTCTACTCAAAAATCGACCTGCGATCAGGCTATCATCAGTTACGAGTTCGCGACGCCGATATTCCAAAAACTGCTTTCAGAACTCGTTACGGGCACTACGAATTCCAAGTGATGCCCTTTGGTCTAACCAACGCACCGGCTGTATTCATGGATCTCATGAACCGGGTGTGCAAACCTTACCTCGACAAGTTTGTCATTGTCTTTATCGATGACATACTCATTTACTCGCGCAACGAGCAGGAACATGCGCAACACCTCAAGACCATCCTTGAACTACTTAGACACGAGGAGCTTTACGCCAAATCCTCTAAGTGTGAGTTCTGGATTCAAACCGTTCAATTTCTTGGTCACGTGATCGACAGTCAGGGAATTCACGTGGACCCATCAAAGATCGAGGCAATCAAAGACTGGCAAGCACCCACCTCTGCAACTGAAGTACGTCAATTCTTGGGTCTTGCTGGGTACTATCGGCGATTTATCGAAAATTTCTCCAAAATAGCTCAACCACTCACGGTACTGACTCAGAAGGACAAAAGGTTCGATTGGACCGAAAAACAAGAGTCAGCGTTCCAACTTTTGAAACAAAAGCTTTGCAGTGCTCCAATTATGTCCTTACCCGAAGGCACCGATGACTTCGTGGTATACTGCGATGCTTCTCACCAGGGTCTCGGTTGCGTGCTGATGCAACGAGACAAAGTCATTGCCTATGCCTCACGACAGCTGAAAATTCACGAAAACAACTACACCACTCATGATCTCGAACTTGGAGCTGTCGTTTTTGCTCTCAAAATCTGGAGACATTATCTCTACGGCACTAAGTGCACCATCTTTACCGATCATAAAAGTCTCCAACATATCTTCGATCAGAAGGATCTCAATATGAGGCAACGTCGATGGGTCGAGTTGCTTACCGATTACGATTGCGAGATCAAGTACCATCCAGGGAAGGCTAATGTTGTAGCCGATGCCCTTAGTCGAAAGGAACGACCAAAACCACTTCGAGTCCGAGCCCTCAGTATGATCATTCACAACGATCTTACCATTCAGATTCATACCGCTCAGATCGAAGCCCTGAAACCTGAAAACATCAAAAACGAAGCCTTACGGGGTATTGAAAAACAGTTTGAAACTAAATCTAACGGGATTAGGTATTTCTCAAACCGAATCTGGTTGCCTAATTTCGGGAGCCTACGAGACTTGGTGATGGATGAAGCTCACAAGTCCAAATACTCTATCCATCCGGGATCCGATAAGATGTACCACGGAATCAAGGAATTTTATTGGTGGCCGAACATGAAAGCCGAAATCGCCACTTATGTCAGCAAATGTCTTACTTGCTCGAAGGTCAAAACCGAACATCAAAAACCTTCTGGTTTACTCCAACAACCTGAAATCCCTGAATGGAAATGGGAACAAATTGCCATGGATTTCATAACCAAACTACCAAAGTCGTCGAGCGGTTGCGATACCATTTGGGTGATCGTCGATCGTCTCACCAAATCTGCTCATTTCCTGGCAATCAAGGAAAACGATAAAATGGAACGCCTTGCACAAATCTACATCAAGGAAATCGTTTCTCAACACGGTGTTCCAATCTCGATCATCTCTGACAGAGATGCCCGTTTCACCTCTCACTTTTGGCAGTCACTTCAAAAAGCATTGGGTACTCGTCTCGATATGAGCACCGCATACCATCCTCAAACCGATGGCCAAAGTGAGCGAACCATTCAGACCCTGGAAGATATGCTACGCACCTGCGTAGTTGATTTCGGTACAAACTGGGAAAGACATCTACCGTTGTGCGAATTCTCGTACAATAACAGCTATCACGCCAGCATTAAGGCTGCACCTTTTGAGGCACTGTACGGTCGTAAGTGCCGATCACCGATCTGTTGGACTGAAGTGGGAGACAGTCAACTCACTGGTCCTGAACTCATTCACGTCACCACTGAGAAAATTGTGGAAATCCAAAACTGACTCAAAGCCGCACGTGATCGTCAGAAAAGTTATGCTGACGTGAGACGCAAACCACTCGAGTTCCAAGTTGGGGATCGAGTACTATTGAAAGTATCGCCTTGGAAAGGCGTCATCCGTTTTGGCAAACGCGGGAAGTTAAATCCCAGATACATCGGGCCTTTTGAGATCCTCGAACGGATTGGCCCCGTAGCCTATCGATTGCAGCTGCCATCCGAACTCAGCAGCGTGCACCCTACTTTTCATATTTCAAACTTGAAGAAGTGTCTGTCTGATGAGACACTTATTATTCCACTAGATGAAATTCGTGTTGACGATAAACTTCACTTCGTTGAGGAACCCACTGAAATTATGGACCGTGAGGTCAAACAACTGAAACAAAGTCGTATTCCCATCGTCAAGGTCAGATGGAATTCGCGGCGTGGTCCGGAATTCACCTGGGAACGGGAAGACCAAATGCGACTCAAATATCCTCAACTATTCACTGATTCTACCTCAAACACGACTTCGAACTAAATTTCTGGACGAAATTCTTCTAACAGGGGGAGAATGTAACACCCGCCAAATTAGGACTAGTAATTAGTGCATAATCATATGTTAATACATGTAATTAGTTATTTGTTAGGCTAATTAATGTATCGAATTATATATATTGTTGAATATATACGAAAATGCGATTTGATTAAATCGTACGCAATCTAAATCGAATGTATTTCGATTCAATTTAATACGGACGTTGGTGACCAATTTTATTAAATAACGCTTTTATATCAAAAATATTATTATGATAATATTTCGTATTCATTCGTATCGTACAAACAAAACTTACACAATTTAAAATGTTAAAACGCGCCAACTAAATAAAATAACTTACATTTTATAACTCCAATATAAATTTGTTTGTAAAATATTTAAATAAAATTATCGACTAATAATTTATATTTTAAAACGTACCATTTAATATGTAAAATAATTATTTAACGTTTAAACGACGGAGCAAACGAACACCGCACGGGGAGCGGAGACTGAAAAGTGGAGGTAAAAACCCCCACCTCCCTTTCTTTTCTTTTCATTCTCTTCCACTCACTCTCTCTCCTTCCTCTCTCTTTTCTTTTTCTCTAATCACCACCACCTCCAAAACTCATTAAAATCGCAAAATACTACTATCAAACGGCCTTGGATCATACCACTACTTTGGAGAAAAACGTTCACCACTTCACGATCTATCACCCTATCTTTTCGGATTTTTGATCCGACACATTGTAAGTTTCCGACAATTCTCGAAACTCTTCGATTTCCATTATTTTCGACTTGTGGTTGTTTGTATACACTTAAAATGTCCATATATGGGTTGGGTAAAAGATTTGGACCGAACGGAAACCGAAAAACTCATTTTCGACAAAAACTCCGGCCAACAGACCGCTACGTCGCAGTTGGCCCAGAATTTATGCGACGTCAGCTTCAACGTCGCAAAACCCCTCGTAACGTCGCATGGTGCGACGTCAGTCACAACGTCGCATTAAATTGCGACGTCGCATATAGCGACGTTGTGACAACTCTCCAAATTAGGTATTAATTAACAATTAAGCATGTGCATTCTTACGCTAATTTCCTGATTAAGTTTTAACAAAACTTTTTGTCATGATATAAGCCTAGCAAGCCCGGTACTTTTAAACAAAAAGTAATACATAATACGTAAGTATTTAAAAGTTACGTACAAATATATCGGAACGAACCCGACAAAAATAAATAACAAAAGTTTCGTGATACAAAAATAATTAATAATATAATTATTAATTACGAGTATTTACATATCTATAACATGTAGATATAAAGGTCTAAATATACGTTTAACATAAAACGTAATATAAAACGAACAGAAATAATTCTAAAACGCGCATACGACGTCAAATCATAAAAGTGCAAATTTTCTCGTTCGTTTGGAGGAAGTTAGAACATTACCTCAAAATATGAAATCCTAAATTAACTGAAATTTGGCGCTCAAATAGTTGAACGCAGTAAAATGTACAAAATTGTACATCTATTTAAAATAATGATAACATCATTATACTGATTATAAATAACGAACCAGGAGAACACCTACAAAATAAAAATATAAAATGTTTATTTTTATATTGCTATAATTATACCCGTACTCGAAATTGAGGTACCAAAAATTGGCACCAAACCTCAATAATTGAGGAGACCGCCACTGTTTTTGAAACCATACTCGTTGATCTCTTTGTTCCCTCTCATTTCTTCCTGATCATTTCATTCTCATCAAACATCATCATCAAATCTCTTTCTCTATCTCACTAAGAAAACACAAAGGCATTAACAAGATCAGAGACAACAACAAGCAGGAGCAACAACATCTTAATCATCTTCATCATCATCCGTTCATCATCATCTCCACCATTTTCATTTTGTAAGAAAAACTACAAAACTTTGATTTATTTACTTTGATTTCGTTCTCTAACTTGTAAATGCATCATAATCTAAACATATAACATATATACATGAAAGATTGATGATTGATTCTTGAAAATGGTTTATAAAACCAAAACTTCAAATACAAAATCAATACATGAAAACATGTTATAAAAGTGTAATAAGTTGTTAAAATGCTATATATTGATTGTATAAACGTTTGGGTTTGATGTACAAAGAATTTGGAACCAAAATAATCGAGCATCATTATGGCTCTGTTCGAACAGGACCTGGAAGTAACATGAATCCGGCGGATTCATGTAGAATCCGGCGGATTCCCCTCTGAAACTCGCACACAAATCTTCGGCTAAAACGGTGAACGAGTAAAAGACACGCTCGAATCCGGCGGATTCACCTAAATCCGGCGGATTCCCAAAGCTTCACATGAACGTTTTGTGAACACAAACGAATCCGGCGGATTCAACTAAATCCGGCGGATTCACTTAATCTTGACCCGACCCGGCGGCTTGAACCGAAGATCCGGCAACACCTTATCCATTAACGAGAATCCGGCGGATTCAAATAGAATCCGGCGGATTCACATACTGGGCTGGGCTTCAGGCTGGGCCGGTGGTCTTTTGGGCCAAGGTAATGGGTTAAACCAAAGATTAAATAAATGGGTTATATAAACGAGTTAACGGACCAAACGAGTTACATTATTATTAGTGGGCCAACGAATCGGGCCGAGCCCAACAAACTATAAAACACTTGACTTTTATTTTAAAACACAAAACGTTTCCGTTAACAATATTAATTGTACAAGACATATACGAGACATGATAAATTGTTGAATGACATTATAAAACGAGACAAACTATGATTACGGACATTGGACTTAATTAAACTCGTATGAACAAACGATATATAAGTATATATATATAACACATATATGTACGAACTTTATGAACTATACGATTTGAATACGATTACATTATCGGGATATTCAAGACTTACTAAACAAACGTAGTGATATTAAAAACAAATGACATTCGTTTTATAAAAACAATCTAAGTTTTAAAACAAATAAAACTTGCAACCTTTTTAAAATACGAAACAACGTATTACAATATATATATATATATATATATATATTCGAGGACACACGATATATATAGACACAAACGTATATATTTTCTTAAACAAATGAAAACTTATATATATGTTAATATACGTAAACAATGTATTTATTAAACATATATACATACGACACTTAAGAATATATATTCACAAATATATATATATACGAATGAAACAAAACGACCTTCCGTTAAATAGACAATTACATATTGGTTTATATACTTAACCAAGTATACGACAAAAGAAATAATAACAATATTTCTACACAATGTCACCAACAATTACAACGACTTATATTATTAAGAAATCAACCAATTCTTCAAACAAACAAACTGTTAACATAAGTGATTAAAACAAATCAAACGTACTTATGTTAATATATTTATTGTATATAGGTTAACATACCTTGGGCGACACCGTTTTCTGCTAGCATTCACACCGAGCAAACTACAGTGAGTTCACAGCCCCTATTTTACAAATGTTTTATGCTTTTAAACATAGGGGTGTAAACATAGAAACTGCATGCAAACACATGCAGCAAATTATATAAATGCTTTATTGCTTTATACAAACTGTTTGATATGAAACTATATGTTCACAACTGTTTTGGGAATTAGACAACAAATCCTAGTACGGACCAGACTTGAGATGTGTGCATGAAAGACCTTAAGTCATGCAGACTATAACCATTAGCTAGGTGACTCTAGCCACTGAGTATACGAATAGTACTATTGCCGTGACAACCCTCCTGTGGATGGAGCGTATACTTAACTGTCCTTCAGGCAAGAAACATAAGTTTTGGTTGTGGTTTGGTTATAGGGTTAGGTCGCGTTACTTTAACCTGCGAGGTTTAGCTCACCTTTCAGGGGATTATAGTCTAAGCATTCCCACACTTATTATTTAGGATGAACATATCCTACAACTGCTTTATTTCAGTATACGTACTGATTATATTTATATTCTGGTAAACAACCAGACATATGATTTGGGTAACAACCCACATAAAACTATATTTTAGGGTAACTATCCCTATCATCTTATAATTTGCAAAACCTGCAAACCTTTATTTATTGAATAACATTTCAATAATTTAAACATAAATGGTTTAACATACCACATATTTATACAAGACCTGTGAATTCACTCAACATATTTGTTGACGACTTTCTTTCTATGTTTTACAGGAAATTAGCCAAGTAAGTAAGGATCACATGCATTCAGGATGGACAACCCTGGACTACTTAGGATGCCATTATTTTGGGACAGCTTTTGAGGATTTCCTCTGTATTACTGCAGACATTGCAGTTATACTCATGAAATCTTATCTTAACATATGTATTGTAAAACTTAAATGTTTTAAACTTTATTATTACTGTACGACTTACATAGTCGTACTACTTTTGTAACAACCGTTTAAACTGGCATCCTTAATATATTATGTTCAGTATGATCATATGCCCTGATACAATGAATGCACAATTGATACGTCATCACCCCGTTGTTAAACTGTTTAAACAAGATGTTTCCGCTAATTATAACTTGCTTCCGCTAAACATTTAAATAAACACAATTATGGAATTTGGGGGTGTGACAGACGTCAGCCCCAACGTCGCCTTAATTGGCCGAAGTCGCACTTAGCGACGCAGACCCTTACGTCGCAAGAAATCATCAACGTCGCATATAGCGACGCCACGCACAACGTCGCATTAAATTGCGAAAGTCGCACATAGCGACGTCATGCTCAACGTCGCAGTCAGGACCTGCGACGTCGCACCCAACGTCGCACAAACCAGAACCTCAAAAACACATATTTTTACTAAGTGTCGAGACTCGAAATTTATCACTCGATTTTACCCAAATTCGGATCCAAATGCGTTTTTCGTCAAAGCAATATAGTAGAAATAAAAATTTTCCAAGCTGACCTGGCAGCTCGACCCCAGCCAGGGGCTCTGCCCCTTGGACCCCGCCAGGGGCTGCCGCCCCTTGGACCCCGCTACCAGGGGCGCTGCCCCCGGACCCCCGTACTTAGATTCCGTAACGGCTTCTAAAACGAAATCAAAACACTTTTTCAAGTAAAACGCCACGAAATCAAAATAATAATAGTTGAGATTATTATTACAAATCCGTCACCAACGGGCCGTACACTTTTCAAAATTTAAACTTATCAACCAAATAGTGGAAATTTGGACATTATAGTTGAACGAACAACTACAAGGGTGATCTATTGAGATACCCAATCATGATTATAACCATCGCGTGTCGTGGACACCCTCAGGTTACAAGTCTTTGGACTTCGATTCTTGGCTAATCATTCTCAGTTTATTTTCATAAACTCAACGACTCAGGTGAGTCTCATAGCCCCTCTTTTTACTGTTTTACTCAGGGGTGTGATATATTGCTCAATTTTAACATGTGAACGCAAGTACAAACATTTCAGATACTACATGAGTTTTTCGAAACTAATCATTTAAAGTTCTCCGTCAGCATAGTTGTTAATACGTTGTAGCGTGAATATTAGTATATGGTACCATATAGGATTGACCCTCCTCGTTCGGGTTAGCAAGCACTAACCGGGTAAACGGACGTACTAATATTTGGGAAGACGAATGTTGATTAGGCATTCGTGGAGGCACCTCGCCCGGAATTCTCTATAGGGGACCCGGCCCTCGAGTTAAGCTCAACTATGTGCTCATGGCTGTATACACGATTATTATCATTTAATTGCTGGATGCAATTCATTATTTAATTGCTGGATGCAATTCATTATTTAAATCTTGCGGTTCATACGATATTACTTGATTTCAAACCTGTGAGCTCACCAGCTTTATAGCTGACCTTTTAGCATATATCGCAGGTACCAAGCAGTAGGATGTTTCTGCTTCAGGATTTAGCTCGAGTCAGCATACAGAAGATTGAGATTTTCTTGCATTAGTATATTTTGTACAAGTACTTATGTACTGAAATCTCATTTTATTTAAACTCGAGCTATGTAAAGCTTTAAATGTTGTAAACATTTCAATTATCAATATATTTTGTTAAAACGACGCATGTAGAGTCGTTTGCTATATATCTTTGTGCTTTGTTATTGATTAGTAACACCCAAATCAAGCTTCCGCAAATCATTAAATTTGGGGGTGTTACATATAGCACGAAACTTTGAAGTTATTACAGCTTTGATTTCATTGATTGAAGACATATTGTTGGAGGAAATTGGTTACTAAGGGTTACTATAAGAGAGAGTAGTATGTTATTATTGAAGACTAAAAAAGTAAAGAGAGTCTATATATAGCCGAGAAACAGAAAAGGATAACTTTTGCTTCCTGTTAGTCAAAGACACAATCTGAAATACTTACACTATTTAAAAAGTTGTGAAGTGACAACTCACTTAGCCATCCCACAAAGTACTATACAATTGACCTTCATGCCTCTAGCAAATAACTAATTTCCAATAAAAATAGTAAAGGAATACATAAAGTAAACAAATGCATTAATGGAGATCTTCAAGTAGGAGGTTCATTCTCTTCCCTTGCTGTCCATTATCTTTAGGGTAGAACTCCAACTTTCCAGATTCAACAACAACTCCAATAATATCTGTAAGGAATCAGACAAATAATAAACTCTAATTTATACACAAAAGACTTAAATACACAAAGCAATCTTACCGACTGGTTTGTCAGCATCGTCACCGTGAGTTGGGATCTCAGAAAAATGGGAAGAAATCAAAACCATTCAAAGAGCCATCAAAGTTTTGAGCTTTCGTGATTACGGTTCCACGATAAAAGTTTAGCTTAAAACGGTGTTGCGAGGTATTTGCCATTGTTATCTCCTACTCCAAACTTACTCATGATAACAACAATTCCTTCAGAGATCAGGCCATCAAACTGTGGACACAAAACCATCTTCAGACCGGCCTGGATCTTATCAGCCTGCATAAATTACTATACGTCAATACAAAAAAGCATGTAATGCATAATGAAAAAAATGGAAACAGAAAGTCCTAACCCTCTCATCCATCAGTATCATGTCCAGACTATAACTTGTTTTCCAGACTTTCAGTATCCGAACTTTCAGCTTAAAGTTGTCCCTTCCGGTGTTAAGTTCGGAGATGAAGTTCAAGGTACCGTGTTCCATTGCTTAAAGTATACGGATGATAGGTGGAGTATGATGAAGGTAGGTTTGAAGTGAAGAGATGGAAGTGAAATCAGGAAGCGTATTATTAATAGGAGGAGGTGCCCAATCGTATTCCAAGCATTGGGAGTGAATACAGGAAGCGCGCGTGCAGCATAATTGAATAGCCGACTGCTTTCTGCAGAGGGTAGACGAAGCGTGTCTGAGTGTAAAAGAAGGGTTTTTTGTGAACGTGATATAATATTTATTATATATATATTAATATATATTAATTAAATCGTGTTTTTATAATATTTATTATATATATATTAATATATTAAATCGTGTTAATTAAATCTGTCAGTAATTAATCTTTTTTTTTTTAAATTCAAAATTAGGAGAAAATTTCTTGTATCTTGTAGTGCCACGTAAGCATTTAGGTTATCTAAGAATTGGACAACTCAGCAAGATGACATCATCATCATCCACCTTATATAAGATAGGAAAGATTCTACTGAGTTGGACATTCTACTGATGTCAGTTTGTGTTACTGCTGTGAGAGGTCTCATAGGACGGAGATGGTATATATGTGTTGATATTAAAAATGAATAGGATCAATCATACGGTTAATATTGGGGGAAAATCACAGAATTGATCCTTTGACCGAACCATTTTTAATAAAATAATCCATTGACCAACGCTTTTAACAAAATACTCCACCATTTGGTGCCAAAAGTGGCGCCCCACCATTATTTAATACATTTTTAAACCTTAAGTCAAAGATTTATTAATATTTAAACCCATTTAATCAGCATTTAATATCCTTAATCGCAAATAATTGATGGGCCCGGCGCCCCACGAAGTGGACCGACGCCCCACCCTTTAAATAAAGCCACGTGGATAAACCATTTAAATATGTCCACAAATCAAGAATGATGGGGCGCTGGATTTTGACTAGTGGCGCCACTTTTGATTCCTTTCACAAATCAGGACAAATAAGACAAATCAATATGGGGCGCTGGATTAAAGGGTGGGGCGCCAGATTAAAGGGTGGGGCGCCGGGTCCACTCCGTGGGGCGTCGGGCCTATCAATTATTTGCGATTAAGGATATTAAATGCTGATTAAATGGGTTTAAATATTAATAAATATTTGACTTAAGGTTTAAAAATGTATTAAATAATGGTGGGGCGCCGGGGCGCCACTTTTAGCGCCAAATGGTGGAGTATTTTGTTAAAAGCATTGGTCAATGGATTATTTTGTTAAAAATGGTTCGGTCAAAGGATCAATTCTGTGATTTTCCCTAATATTGTAGAGAATGATTCAAGAATAACCATACCTTTAAAGATAATTGTCTACCTTTAAAGATAATTGTTTAGTTTGGAGGTTGTGATTACCTATTTAACACCGGCACAATACACGCATAATGCTAGCGGTGAAAGTGGTGACGGTGAATGGAGGTGCGAGTGAATGTTTTAAGATAAAAACATATTGTACTCCGTCCGTCCCATTTAAAATGTCCACATTACTATTTTGGAATGTCCCATTATAAGTGTCCACTTTGATATTTAACCAATCAAAAAAGACTTTAGTGGGTAGATTTTAATTTTGATGGATGAAAAGTGTAGTTTCGTAGAGAATAAGTAGTAATTAAAAATAATTGATAATGGGATAGGGGTATTAATGGAAGTTTAATTAGTGGAGAATAAGTAGTAATAGATAATAGATAATGGGATATAGGTATTAATGGAAATGTTATAAATAAGTCAAGGGTAATATTGTCTTTTTCATGTGTTGAGTAACAAATTAAGATATGGTGGAGATGCATTATATATAATGAAGATATAACCGACTAATGTGTTCAAAATATATAATGAGAAAGTAATATCACTTTTATGTTTAGATTAGAGACGTTTATGGTGCAGTTTGGACGGTTTGAGAAATAAATTTCAACTAAATCGGTAAATACAGTTTGACGCTTTTTCAAACCAAACCGCTCAATTTTGTGTATTAACCCAAACCAATTAAAGCAGTTGAAACGGTTTGGTTCACCTAGTTTGACGGTTTGAACCAATTCTTTTTTATTTAATTTTTAATAAAAATTATGTTTAACTAACATTCAAGTTACATAATACGAATAATCGTTTGATTGTTATTATCATACTAGTTTTTAAAGATATACATTATTGCATTGTATAATATTAGTAAAAAGAAGGAGTAATGCTAAATTGGCCTAATTACACATGCCTACTATAACACCACAGAAATTCAAGAAACATTATATATATATATATATATATATATATATATATATATATATATATATATATATATATATATATATATATATATATATATATATATTAATCGGAAGCGAGAAATACAAATCATGTATTATAGATTGCGTATATCATATTTTCAAAAGCACAATCTATACATGCATGATGAGTTAGTACAACAACCATAATAACTTCAAACATCAAGGTAGGTGTTATTTAAATTCAAAACATATGATTAAAACGATAACATGTTTGTATATTTCAGAGTAGGCAGTCAAACATTCTTCAAATCCAACTTCTTGCCCACCCACATCAAAAGTAATCTGCAAGAAGTGAAGAGAGGGGTTATCACGAAGCTAAGTGAATAGATCACTACTAACAACCTAAACTAGCATAGCAATTGATCACCACAAGGCATCACAACAAATACATCAAAGAGGATCGGTGGTCCTTGAGGTACCCTCATGCCGCGGTGGTTCCCCAAGTAACACTTATAACCACTGAAGGCCAAACAGTGGTCTTACCGATAGTTTAGTACTATTACTACATACGACATAACTTCAATAAACAACACATGTACAAAGTCATCATGTCGTCAAAGTAATAGTACCCAAACCCAATATCATATTGACCCCTGACAAAATAGCACATTCCATAATCCTCATGACAATATGCACTTATACAAAGCATAACAGTAAAACCATGTTTACCTGTTGTAACCAGATTGTTACAACTAATTCAGACTGAGAGTCAATGATCCACTCACCTTGATAATCACAATCTCCACTCAAAGTTCTAATATTATTGAGTCTTCGGTTTATCTGTAATCACCACAGAATAATACGAGTCAATAACTCATTCCAAATATTCGTATGCTAAATTAAGGACATCATTGAAATCAAACATGATATCTCAATTTACAACACTTCAACACGCATATTAATTCATAATTTAACCTATCATGATACTATATTACATGCCACTAAATCATATAAGCATATAACTTATTTATTAGCAAGGGATTTAAAATGAAAACTGGTTTGCTGAAAATGTCCACGAACCCGCCGGCAGAGGTCCATGAGCCGCCGGCTTAACCCAAGGACCCGCCGGGTCCACCCACAATCCGCCGGGTGAATTATGTTTTTCACTAACAGAAACAAAATGCGTTTTAAAGCCTGTAGGAGCCGCCGTGTCGGGCTTGAGATCCAACCCGCCGGTTCACCAAACAATACAAACAAGCCGCCGGCTAGGCACCTGACCCGCCGGCTTGTTCATCAAATACAGCAGCAGCAGCAGGTTATCAACTAACCACGAACCAAAAATCACAAATCACCAAATTCGAACACTATACACGATTTTTACACACAAGTAACTTAAAGTATTGTCATATATCAAGTTCTAACAACAAATAATCTCATCAATCATCAAACCCACATATGATTACTCCTTTCATTCAATTCCTTTAAACGCTAAGATAAATACATATATTTAGAACACATTAAACTTACAATCGAGGGGACAACTAGTAGATGATGATGATGATAAGTAGAAATCAAGATTCCAAGCTCCTATCCATCGATCAATGTTTTTCCCTTTGATTTCTTTGATTTACCAAATATGTGTGTGCTTTTGTCTTGGAAGAGAAATGAGAAAACAAAAGAAATGGATGGGGGAAATAGGTGAGGTCGATCCTCACCAATAATGCAGTGCCAGACTAGTGTACAAATCATACCCGCCCTAATTCTATTGTCTGGAACCTGGAAACTAATTGCGAGAATATACATTTTATTTTATCGATAACTATAACAATTTAAAACAAGCAATAATTCATGTATCACAATAAATCATTTGGCCATCTAACCTATTAATTTCAGTGAACCTAATATTATAATTTATTTATAAACTCAATTAAATAATCAAATGAATTAAGTAAATTACCAAATTTCTCCTAGGCCCGAGACGAGGATGTTACAAATCTTCCCTCCTTAAGGAGATTTCGTCCCCGAAATCTCACCTTGTTCAAACAATTTAGGGTACCGCGACCTCATGCTTTCCTCCGTTTCCCACGTAAGGTTAGCACCCAAACTATGTCGCCACTTAGCCAAGACCATGGGTATCTCCTTCTTTCGAAGTTTAGTCACCTTTCTATCTACAAGCTCTACTGGTTCCTCTACAAGCTTCTAACTTAAGTCAACACGCAGGTCTTGTAACGAAAGGACTTGGGATTGGTCCTCCACTTTACATTTCCTTAAGTAACAAACATTAAAGGTGTCATGAATACCCGTTAATTCTAAAGGAAGGTCTAACGATACCGTCTGATCATTAACTATTTGGCGAATTCTAAATGGCCCAATAAACCTAGGAGCAAGCTTACCACGCTTACCGAACCGAATCACTCCTTTCCAAGGGGAAACCTTTAAGTATACCAATTCACCTACAACAAACGAAACCGGACGACACCGCGGATCGGCATACTGTTTCTGTCTATCACGGGCAGCCTTTAATTTTTCACGAGCCATTACTACCTTATCTGCTGTAATCTGAACAATATCCGGACCCGCAAACTGCTTCTCACCCGCTTCTAACCAACAAGTGGGTGTTCTACAACGACTTCCATAAAGCATTTCATACGGGGGCATACCTATACTCGAGTGATAGGAATTATTATACGCAAATTCCACCAATGGTAGGTGCGAATCCCAAGACCCGTCATATTCCAACACACAAGCACGCAACATGTCCTCCAAAGTTTGGATGGTGTGCTTAGATTGACCGTCTGTCTGAGGGTGGTAAGCCGTACTCAAATTGATTCTAGTACCCAATTCCTTTTGCAAACTCTGCCAAAATCCAGACGCAAACCGAGGATCTCTGTCCGATACAATAGATAACGGAATCCCATGTCTCGAAACGATCTCACTGATGTACAACTGAGCTAATTTATTCAAAGATGCCGTCTCACTAGTAGCTAGGAAGTGAGCACTCTTAGTCAGTCGGTCCACAATCACCCAAATCAATTCATTTCCTCGAACGGTTCGCGGAAATTTAGTTACAAAATCCATCGTAATATGCTCCCATTTCCACTCGGGAATCTCGAGTTGTTTCAATGATCCATAAGGTTTCTAGTGCTCGGCCTTAACTTGCGAGCATATATGGCAAGATGCAACCAATCGAGCAACATCCATTTTCAACGTAGGCCACCAGTACAAAGGTTTCAAATCATTGTACATTTTCGTACTCCCGGGATGAACCGATAATCTAGATTTATGGGCTTCCATCAATATCACATCACGAAGTCCTCCAAGCAAAGGGACCCGAACACGCGATTGAAATGTCTTTAATCCACGAGAATCATCACATAATGAATCTTTTCATTTCAGTAAAATCTCGGCTTTCAAATTATGATCTAACAATGCTTCCATTTGTGCCATTCTTAATTTGTCAATCAATTCCGAAGAAACCTCTAATCGCATAAAACAAATCTTCTCAGATTTTCCTTTTCTACTCAAGGCGTCCGCAACCACATTTGCCTTACCCGGATGGTATCGAATCTCGCAATCATAATCCTTTATCAATTCCAACCATCGCCTCTGACGCATATTTAGTTCCTTCTGAGAAAACATGTACTGAAGACTCTTGTGATCCGTACAGATAACACATTTCGTTCCATACAAGTAGTGTCTCCAAATTTTCAAAGCAAAAACTACAGCTGTGAGTTCCAAGTCATGAGTAGGGTAATTCTTTTCATGAGGCTTAAGCTGACGAGAAGCATATGCAATGACTTGACCACGTTGCATCAGAACACCGCCCAAACCCGCATGCGAAGCATCACAATACACAATGAAATCATCGGACCCATCAGGCAAAGCTAAAATTGGAGCCTGACACAATAACTGCTTCAAGGTCTGGAAAGCCGACTCCTGTTGATCATTCCACTGAAACTTAACATCCTTTCGAGTCAACTTCGTCAAAGGACTCGCAAGCTTAGAGAAATCCTTTATGAACTTTCGATAGTAACCCGCCAAACCAAGAAAACTCTTAATCTCTGAAGTAGACTTAGGTGCTTGCCAATTCATAACTGCCTCAACCTTAGATGGATCTACTTTAACTCCATCCTCACAGATAATGTGTCCCAAAAACTGGACCTCACGCAACCAAAACTCGCATTTGGAGAACTTAGCATACAACTTCTCCTGTCTCAAGGTGTCAAGTACCAAACGCAAGTGCAATTCATGGTCGGATCCAGACTTGGAGTAGATCAATATGTCATCAATGAACACGATAACAAAATTATCAAGATATGGTCGACAAACTCTATTCATCAAATCCATGAAGACTGCAGGAGCATTAGTCAACCCAAAGGGCATAACAAGAAATTCATAATGACCAACCATATCTGGTGCGAAAAGCTGTCTTAGGAATATCCTCCTCGCAAACTCGCACTTGATGATAACCCGACCTCAAGTCAATCTTAGAGAAATAGGAAGACCTTTGCAATTGATCAAACAATTCATCTATTCGGGGCAAAGGGTACTTATTCTTTATGGTTCTCTTATTCAACTCCCTATAATCAATACACATCCAAAGGGTGCCATCCTTCTTTTTAACAAACAACACAGGTGCACCCCAAGGAGACGAACTAGGCCTAACGAAACCCTTATCTAATAGCTCCTGGATTTGGGACATCATTTCTCGAATTTCATAGGGAGCTAACCTATAAGGTGCCTTAGCCACAGGAGTGGAACCAGGGATCAAGTCAATTTTGTATTCTACTTCTCTAATGGGAGGTAAACCAGGCAGTTCATCAGGGAAAACGTCTGGGTATTCAGAAACCACCCGGACATCGGGAACAATTATCTTTTCTAATTTAGCATCAATAATATAGGCCAGGTAAGATACACACCCCTTAGCTAGAGACTTACTAGCCCTCATCATGGAAATCATAGGAATGCCACCTCGCTCCCGCTCCCCTCGAGCCACAACATATGACTCATCCGATATTGGAATTCTAATTAACTTCTTATAGCACTCTATGATTGTCTTGTTCTTACTTAACCAATCCATGCCTAAAACCGCATTAAAACTGGGGATAGGCATCAATAGAAAAGAAATTGGAAAACTATGATCCTCAATCAAAATGCTAGCTCCCGGTACCGATGTGGTAACCTGAACTATTTTGCCATTTGCTATCTCAACCTCAATAAGATTTGTAATACAAGTGGGAGTCAATTTCAATTTATCGCAGAAAAGCATAGATATAAATGAGCAATTGGCTCCCTAATCAAACAGAACACTTGCTAGTACAGAGTTGATAAGAAATGTACCAGTTATGACGTCTTCGGTTCTGACAGTTTCATCAACTGTCATTTGAAACGCTCTGCCCGTTGCCGTTGGAGGATTCTTTCTTTTCTGGCCAGATGATGAAGACCCTCCGACCGTACCCAACTTTTGCTTTCCCGCCTCCGGACATAAACCCGAACGATGTCCTTCCTTATGGCAATTCCAACACACATGCCTAGGGAACGCACAATCCTTGATGTCATGGCCAAGTTGTCCACATTTGATACACCTAGCAGTTTGAGGAGTGCAAGGTCCCGTGTGCCTCGATTTACAATTGTGGCACCAATTCGATCTATCCAACAAATTACCACTCGATCCTTGCTTTCTTGGTTGTTGAGATCCCTGCCATTTCTTCTTTCCAGGACTACCCGAAGAATCACCTTTGGGTTTAAATGGAGATTTTTCCTTAACTTCCAAGCCTTGTGCCCTAATGTCTCCATCCACAGAACGGGCAAGATCAAAAGCTTGGGTAAGAGTACCCGCAAGCCTCACTTTCGTCCGATAGGTATGTGGCAACATTCCCACAAAATGGTCAATCTTAGTGCGTTCATCCGGTACCCATTGTTGCACAAATCTTAGCTTGTCGGTAAATTGAGAAATGAGATCATCCATCGTCATCCTATCCGTTAATTGCAAATCCAAAAACTCACGTCTAATCCGGGTCATGTCGAATCCAGAACCATATTTATTACAAACTTCATTGTGAAAATCGGTCCATTTAATTGATTCTCTCTGTTGTGGTGTCAAATGGGATGTAATCGAATCCCACCAAACCATGGCCGGACCCTTAAGCAGTTGTACCGCAAATGAAACTTTCATCTCCTCCTCACACCTACAAACCTCAAATTTTCTTTCCACATCTCTCAACCAATTCAAGGTAACGGAGGGGTTTGTACTACCAGAGTAATCGGATGGTCCACTAGACTTAAAAGTCTTGAAAGAGCATAGCTTAGGTTGACTCTGAGCTTGAAATATCGGGGTCCGATAACTAGAAGGTCCAGAAGAGAACGGAGCCGACGCCGGATAGGTACCATGGTGTTGCTGATGATGATAATAAGGCTGAGATATAGGAATCTGTGAGGTCACCAAAGGAGGTGGTAAAGTGTTAACAATAGATGGCAATGATTGCAAGACTTGTTGAGAAGACCGGGCTTGCTATTGCTGCAAAAACTGCTGTTCAATTGCCTTAAGTCTAATGTTTTCTGTCTCTAAATGTATCATATAATCATCCTGATCAAAGTCCCCCGCTGAAAAGGAAGTACCAGTTTGACCCTGGCTAATATTTTGGGTTTCGAGAGGGAATACATTAGTTCTAAAGGCATCGTTGGGTGTATCGGCTGGAGGTTCAGTATCTGCCATATCTGTATCAAAACATATCTCATAACACGTTAATTGTTAGTACCTACATACTAATCAATATTTACATGCTAACTAAACCCCACTCGCAGGAATGTTTGACTGACACAAGTAGATTTGGGATTGAACACTTAACCCATGCTCAATTCACCCAAACCTAGGCTCTGATACCAATTTATAACACCACAGAAATTCAAGAAACATTTTTTTATATATATATATTAATCGGAAGCAAGAAATACAAATCATGCATTATAGATTGCGTATATCATATTTTCAAAAGCACAATCTATACATGCATGATGAGTTAGTACAACAACCATAATAACTTCAAACATCAAGGTAGGTGTTATTAAATTCAAAACATATGATTAAAACGATAACATGTTTGTATATTTCAGAGTAGGCAGTCAAACATTCTTCAAATCCAACTTCTTGCCCACCCACATCAAAAGTAATCTGCAAGAAGTGAAGAGAGGGGTTATCACGAAGCTAAGTGAATAGATCACTACTAACAACCTAAACTAGCATAGCAATTGATCACCACAAGGCATCACAACAAATACATCAAAGAGGATCGGTGGTCCTTGAGGTACCCTCATGCCGCGGTGGTTCCCCAAGTAACACTTATAACCACTGAAGGCCAAACAGTGGTCTTACCGATAGTTTAGTACTATTACTACATACGACATAACTTCAATAAACAACACATGTACAAAGTCATCATGTCGTCCAAAGTAATAGTACCCAAACCCAATATCATATTGACCCCTGACAAAATAGCACATTCCATAATCCTCATGACAATATGCACTTATACAAAGCATAACAGTAAAACCATGTTTACCCGTTGTAACCAGATTGTTACAACTAATTCAGACTGAGAGTCAATGATCCACTCACCTTGATAATCACAACCTCCACTCAAAGTTCTAATATTATTGAGTCTTCGGTTTATCTGTAATCACCACAGAATAATACGAGTCAATAACTCATTCCAAATATTCGTATGCTAAATTAAGGACATCATTGAAATCAAACATGATATCTCAATTTACAACACTTCAACACGCATATTAATTCATAATTTAACCTATCATGATACTATATTACATGCCACTAAAGCATATAACTTATTTATTAGCAAGGGATTTAAAATGAAAATTGGTTTGCTGAAAATGTCCACGAACCCGCCGGCTGAGGTCCATGAGCCGCCGGCTTAATCCAAGGACCCGCCGGGTCCACCCACAATCCATCGGGTGAATTATGTTTTTCACTAACATAAACAAAATGTGTTTTAAAGCCTGTAGGAGCCGCCGTGTCGGGCTTGGAGCCGCCGGCTGGGGTGATGAACCCGCCGGCTTTGAGATCCAACCCGCCGGTTCACCAAACAATACAAACAAGCCGCCGGCTAGGCACCTGACCCGCCGGCTTGTTCATCAAATACAGCAGCAGCAGCAGCAACAGGTTATCAACTAACCACGGACTAAAAATCACAAATCACCAAATTCGAACACTATACACGATTTTTACACACAAGTAACTTAAAGTATTGTCATATATCAAGTTCTAACAACAAATAATCTCATCAATCATAAAACCCACACATGATTACTCCTTTCATTCAATTCCTTCAAACCCTAAGATAAATACATATATTTAGAACACATTAAACTTACAATCGAGGGGACAACTAGTAGATGATGATGATGATAAGTAGAAATCAAGATTCCAAGCTCCTATCTATCGATCAATGTTTTTCCCTTTGATTTCTTTGATTTACCAAATATGTGTGTGCTTTTGTCTTGGAAGAGAAATGAGAAAACAAAAGAAATGGATGGGGGAAATAGGTGAGGTCGATCCTGTAACATCCTGTTACCGGGCCTAGACGTTTATGGTATTTTCCGAATTTAAATGATTATTTAAATAAGTTAGGAAATTATATTATTGGTTTATTTGAAAATAAATAGGTGAAAGAGTCACAGGAATTATTGTGACTAATAAAATATTATTTGTTTTAAATTGTTGAATCCGACGGTAAAATAAAATATTTTTTCTCGCGGGTATTTTCAGGTTCCAGACAATAGGTTTAGAGCGGGTATTATTTTGTACTAGTGGAAGTGGGTTAAAAAGGTTGGGGCCGACCTACTTTTCTTTATTTCCCTTTTTTTTGATCTTTTTCTCTATCTCTATCTCGCTATACACACATACATATATATCATTGAAATTAAAAAAAAGAAAGATTGCTTGGGATCTTGTTTGATTCATCATCATAATCAGATTATCATCAACATCACCATCAATTTATAATCAAAGGTAAGTGTTCTTATAGTTTATAATTGAAATTGATTGAAATCATAGGGTTGTGATTATATTTATGAAGTTGATGATAAAAAATAATGATAGGTGATGTTATATGCTCCTTGTTGTTTGTTAAAATCGATTTATTACCTGAGTTTGGGATTTTTGGGGTTTTGATTTCGGAGGCAAGTTTGATCAGCAGGTACAGGGTCTGACGAACACGGGAATACGATCGTATTCAGGGAATACGATCGTATTCAGGTGAATTTGGGGAGTACGATCGTATTCGGGGAATACGATCGTATTCAGGGAATTTGGGGAATACGGACGTATTCCGGTCCGTATTCAGAAACGTATTCCTTTGAAGCTCGGCTGTTTAAAAATCTGGGCTGTAATTGTTTGGGAATACGGCGTATTCCCTGGAATACGACGTATTCCCTGGAATACGGGCGTATTCCCATTGATTGCAAAAACTTAAATTGTTTTGATTTAAACCTTTATAATTGATGTTCCTAAACATGATTATGAGGTTTCAAGTTAAAAATATAAAGGTTAGTAATTTAATTATTGTTTGTTATCATTAAAGATTGATGGGACATGTTATTTAAAGATAATGAGAACATGTGAGCTAGTAGGGTCTTTATGTTGTTTGTTAGTGGATTCTTTTGTTAGTTAATATAAATAGGATATGATACATTATATTAAGATGTATTGTGATATGTTGAATAACGAGACCTTGTGATTTGTTATATTATTATAACATGAGATCATCATTGTTGACAAGTTACTAACTTGTGGTATTATGTGATGTTTTCAGATACACAAGAAACAGCTCAGTAACATTAGACCTCTGAGCTTGCGGCTGAGGTATCGGTGAGTGGACCTGTACTTTCAGTGTGATTGAGTTATAACATGTTTGGTTACAACGGGTAACCGTATATGTTATTGTTGACTGATTATTAATCTGTTATGATTATAATTGTGATATGTGCTATATGGCCTTTGAGGCATATATGTATTAATAAAGAGGTCAACGTGTGTTGGGCATTGGTTGCTATTGTCTGGACGATGAGGATTCCTTGTACACATCGTTAATGGGAATCTAAATCGTGTGAGATAATAGTAACAGGCTATCGGTAAACCGCTGTATTGGCCTGCAGCTCAGTGGGGTTTAATAAGTGTCGGTTGAGGGCCACCGCGGCTTGAGGGTTCCTCAAGGACCACTGGTCCTCTTTAGTGATTGTGTGTTTACTATGCTTGATGATGTAAACATTGATGTTGTTGCGTTTATGATTACTTATTGTAAACTGATGTGTTATATCTGAATTGGACTGTCGGTTACAGTTCTATCTCACTTAGCTTTGAGCTAACCCCCACATTCCCACTTCTTGCAGATTATGATTGTTTAAATTGCTGGGCATGAAGCTTTTGGCTGGAATGGATTGTTTGATGACCTTGCGTATTACTCTGATATTGATTTGTTAAATCAATGATGTTTTGGAATCAATAACACCCAATAATTGTGTTTAAAATTTATATGTTTATAATATTTATTTATATGTTTGAAATAAGTGGGATTTTATGTATATAAAATGAAAGGCTTGTTTTGGGACAATCACTTCCGGTAATAAAATACATTATTGTATTGTTTGAAAAGGACGGGAGTTGCAAGTGGTATCAGAGCATAGGTTTGGGCGAATTGAACTTTGGTAACGTTCAATCCCAAATCTATTTGTGTTTTGTCAAACATTCCATTGTGTGGGTTTAGTGTTGCATGAGAATTGGTTAGCATGTTATGTACTAACCATTAACAAGTTGCGAGATTGTTGTTTTCTTGTTACAGATATGGCAGATAATGATTACCCGACCAATGCTCCTTATAGTGCCTTTCGGATGGATGCTTCTTCTTTGGATTCACAGAATGATAGACATAGACAGGCTGGATCTTCTCACCAGAAAGTTTGTTCCTTTACTACTTTCATGTCGTGTAAACCTGCAAAATTTCAGGGCAGTTCAAATCCTTCAGATACTTTGAATTGGTTGCGAGATATTGAGATGAAATTTGAAGTTTGTCAGTGCAGAGAAGAAGATAAGGTTCCGTATGCAGTTCAACTTTTGAAGGGTCAAGCAATGAATTGGTGGGATTCGGTTACAGCCGTTTTGACTCCACAACAGAAAGCCTCGATTAGATGGTCAGATTTCCATAATGAGATATGTAAAAGATATTGTTCTGAGTTTGATATATCTCGGATTAGAGACGAGTTTATGGAGCTTCACCTGACTGATCAAATGACTATTGATGAGTTGATTAATCAGTTTACAGAGAAATTGAGATTTGTTCAACAGTGGGTCCCAACTGACAGGACTAAAATTGATCATTTTGTTGGAACATTGCCACCTGATTATCGGACAAAGGTGAGATTAGCATATTCGCTTTCTCGGGCTTTTGATTTAGCTCGTGCAGTGGATTGTGACTTGCGGGCTCAGGATGCACGAAATAGAGAAATGGCTATGGATCAATCTGATAGTGATCCTTCTAGTAAGGGTAAACGAAAATGGCAGAGTGACCGTATGGGTTCAGTGGATAAACCTAAATGGTGCTATAAATGTAAAACCCGGCATATCGGGCGGTGTAATTCTCAGACTGCAAGATGCATTAAATGTGGCGTGTTTGGACATGTTGCTAAGGATTGTGATTAGGCCTGTAAACGAACTGAACGAACACGAACGGAGTCTGTTCGTGTTCGTTCATTAAGGTTTTGACGAACAAATGAACGAACACGAACGGATAGGCGAACGGATTTTGTTGTTCATGTTCGTTCATTAAGAAAATTTGTTTGTTCACGAACACAAACGAACGTACACGAACAAACACATAATTTAATGCATATCTTCATTAATACCTTAAACGAATCTCAACAAACATAAACGAACATACACACACACACACACACACACACACACACACATCTATACATATATATTATATAACTTGAAACTTTGCGATGCATATTAAACATTACAAAACGATCACAATATGATGATAAATACATTTGTTTGGTCCGATCGTTGGAAATAGTAGCAAATCTGGAACTAGTGGAGGGAGAGAGTGGATGTGTTTTTGGAGTGGAGGGAAATGTGATATGGAAATATAAGGTAAAAATATCTAGATGTTTAATATTATCAAATGAAAATATCAAAATATTAATAATATTTTATTTGATATTTAGCTTTATCAAAATAACATATACAAATATGTATTAATTTAATTAAACTATTAGTTAATAAACGAACATTTAACTGAACGTTCACGAACATGTTATCGAACGTTCACGAACGTAAATGAACGAACGAGACATGTGTTCATGTTCGTTCATATAATTAAACGAACGTAAAAATTTGTTCATGTTCGTTCATATAACGAAACGAACGAACATAAACGAACTTCCCGCCGAACGGTAGCCATCGAGCGAATCAGTGTCCAGAGGCTAGGAGATAGGAGTTGGGGTTGGTCGAGAGGTCGTCATTTTCTCGCTATGGTTGGGAGAATTCGTCCTCAGTTGCTGACAGAGTTCTTCATATGACAGATAGCAAACTGTGGAGTTGCCTGACATCATTCCAGGTACTCATGTATTAACTCTATACTATCATATGGTTAGGTGATCTAGAGTTAGTTGTGCTTTATATTTGTGCATTATGTGATAACTGAATTGATCCCCCGGTAGTTGTTAATTCTTTTATAGTAGAATTAATTGATATTAGATAATTCAGGTTACCATGTCGGTGACTAGAATTAATATTGGATAGTGGGTCGTATTGCGGTTAAATTGTGTTAGTGTCAATTTTTATTTTAATAAGACTTTGACACGTTTTGATTGAGACGTTAATTTGGTAAAGTCAATGTAATGCGTTTTGGGAAATGGATGATTAGCCTTATCTCGGATGTGTTGTGTGATTTGACTTGACAGATTAATTATCTAGGAATTCACTATGGACTGAACAGTGGAAATTTATTTGACAGTGAAACAGTTACTATGTCAGATTTTGACGTAATATTAATTGATGGAATTATTTTATCCGTGACGTGGAGTTTGTAATGGTTGTTTTACCTTAAACTCATGGAGATATGATTGATGGATAAAACCAATCAAAGATTGGATTGTAAAGTTTACTGTTATTTGGAATTGTTGCTGATTTGCAACAAGATTTATCCTATGCGTTTGGAAATTTTTCTAGATTTAGTGGATTGATTGAAAGCTATTCGGCTTGATAAATTGATAGATTAAAATCTGAAATTGGAATTGTTATTAAACAATTATAGTGGATTAAAGATTTCCTAAGCTTGTAGTGAATTCAGTTGATATGAAATTTCGAGATGTGATCTTAACTGAACTTTCTACGCATTGATTGATTATTTATTCGGGGATTATCGATTTGTAAAATGATTTGAAATCATCATGTCATTGGATTATCAAGGACTTGAATATAATATTAATTATGGATTTGGATTATTGTGTTTCAAGTGTGATCCGGTGTATAAACTGATCATTGTGGATGTTATGTGATTACCTAATCGTGGATTTCGAGTTGGATCAGATTTCGAGGACGAAATCTTTTTAAGGAGGGAATATTTGTAACATCCTGTTACCGGGCCTAGACGTTTATGGTATTTTCCGAATTTAAATGATTATTTAAATAAGTTAGGAAATTATATTATTGGTTTATTTGAAAATAAATAGGTGAAAGAGTCACAGGAATTATTGTGACTGATAAAATTTTATTTGTTTTAAATTGTTGAACCCGACGGTAAAATAAAATATTTTCTCTCGCGGGTATTTTCGGGTTCCAGACAATAGGTTTAGAGCGGGTATTATTTTGTACTAGTGGAAGTGGGTTAAAAAAGTTGGGGCCGACCTACTTTTCTTTATTTCCCTTTTTTTTGATCTTTTTCTCTATCTCTATCTCGCTATACACACATACATATATATCATTGAAATTAAAAAAAAAAAAGATTGCTTGGGATCTTGTTTGATTCATCATCATAATCAGATTATCATCAACATCACCATCTTGTTATAATCAAAGGTAAGTGTTCTTATAGTTTATAATTGAAATTGATTGAAATCATAGGGTTGTGATTATATTTATGAAGTTGATGATAAAAAATAATGATAGGTGATGTTATATGCTCCTTGTTGTTTGTTAAAATCGATTTATTACCTGAGTTTGGGATTTTTGGGGTTTTGATTTCGGAGGCAAGTTTGATCAGCAGGTACAGGGTCTGACGAACACAGGAATACGATCGTATTCAGGGAATACGATGGTATTCAGGTGAATTTGGGGAGTACGATCGTATTCAGGGAATACGATCGTATTCAGGGAATTTGGGGAATACGGACGTATTCCGGTCCGTATTCAGAAACGTATTCCTTTGAAGCTCGGCTGTTTAAAAATCTGGGCTGTAATTGTTTGGGAATACGGCGTATTCCCTGGAATACGACGTATTCCCTGGAATACGGGCGTATTCCCATTGATTGCAAAAACTTAAATTGTTTTGATTTAAACCTTTATAATTGATGTTCCTAAACATGATTATGAGGTTTCAAGTTAAAAATATAAAGGTTAGTAATTTAATTATTGTTTGTTATCATTAAAGATTGATGGGACATGTTATTTAAAGATAATGAGAACATGTGAGCTAGTAGGGTCTTTATGTTGTTTGTTAGTGGATTCTTTTGTTAGTTAATATAAATAGGATATGATACATTATATTAAGATGTATTGTGATATGTTGAATAACGAGACCTTGTGATTTGTTATATTATTATAACATGAGATCATCATTGTTGACAAGTTACTAACTTGTGGTATTATGTGATGTTTTCAGATACACAGGAAACAGCTCAGTAACATTAGACCTCTGAGCTTGCGGCTGAGGTATCGGTGAGTGGACCTGTACCTTCAGTGTGATTGAGTTATAACATGTTTGGTTACAACGGGTAACCGTATATGTTATTGTTGACTGATTATTAATCTGTTATGATTATAATTGTGATATGTGCTATATGGCCTTTGAGGCATATATGTGTTAATAAAGAGGTCAATGTGTGTTGGGCATTGGTTGCTATTGTCTGGACGATGAGGATTCCTTGTACACATCGTTAATGGGAATCTAAATCGTGTGAGATAATAGTAACAGGCTATCGGTAAACCGCTGTATTGGCCTGCAGCTCAGTGGGGTTTAATAAGTGTCGCTTGAGGGCCACCGCGGCTTGAGGGTTCCTCAAGGACCACCGGTCCTCTTTAGTGATTGTGTGTTTACTATGCTTGATGATGTAAACATTGATGTTGTTGCGTTTATGATTACTTATTGTAAACTGATGTGTTATATCTGAATTGGACTGTCGGTTACAGTTCTATCTCACTTAGCTTTGAGCTAACCCCCACATTCCCACTTCTTGCAGATTATGATTGTTTAAATTGCTGGGCATGAAGCTTTTGGCTGGAATGGATTGTTTGACGACCTTGCGTATTACTCTGATATTGATTTGTTAAATCAATGATGTTTTGGAATCAATAACACCCAATAATTGTGTTTAAAATTTATATGTTTATAATATTTATTTATATGTTTGAAGTAAGTGGGATTTTATGTATTAATAAACGCTCAAAAGTACTATATTTTAGTAGTATTTTACCCCTAATCTTGGATGTTTCTATTGCATTTGATTAAGATTATATATTGATTTCGTTCATATTTGCAATTAGGTGTGTAAATGGAGCGTTTATGGAAAAGGAACGAAAAACAATCAAATAACGTGTTAAAAGATGTATTTTTGAAGAATCGTGTGAAGCCGAAGGAAATAATGAATGAATTGAAGAATTGGGCCATGAGAATATTTAAATTCGGATTTGAGGAGAACCAAGAAGCCCAAAAGCTCAAGATGGAATGGTGGCCCAAGACTAAACCAAGCCCGTTAGGTTAAAAGACTGGAAACATCATTTAGCCGGCGGTCAGAGAGCTTAGCCGGCGGCTAAATACTATATATGGAAGTCGGCAACCAACGCGTTTTGTAGCCATGTGCGGATGAAGGTGACCGGCGGCTAAACATCTTAGCCGGCGGTCAAATGACAAAAATCTCAACTATAAAAGGCCAGCCTTGGCAGACGTTTTCGACACACTTTTACACACATAATACACTCTGTAAATACGATTTTATTTCGTTTTTAGGTTTAGGTTTTTATATTTTTAAGTCGTAGGTACATTTTGGAGGCACGAGAAGTGACGGTTGGATCCATTTCAACCGATCTTCGAGTGATTCGTCAATGGGTTTGTATCGTTTATTTTATGTCATTGAAGAATTTGATGTTAAATATTCTGATGTATTCTTATTTGATGAATTGATTCATTTAGTTTCGTTTTAATAAATCTTAGATTATGATTATTGAATGATTTCATTTGCACGTTTGTTGAGTTATTTGGTTGAAGACTATTATGTTATCCGTGAATCCTTGTTTATTGGTGCTGTATTGATTGCTTGCTTAACGTGGTTACTAGGATCATTGAGATTGAGTTCCTTCGGTAATAGTAGTCATTGATAATTATAAACTTAGGTTTATAGTTATTGCTAAACACGTTGAGTCTGATAGGTTAAGAGTTAGTAATCAATATCCCTAAGATGAACAAGACTAATAAGTAATTATTAGAAGGTATTGTTGAAGAATTCGTACCGCGAGGGATAATTATAATAGATCGTGAATCCTTAATGCATAATCTAGGGAGCACTCTAGATTATAGGAATTAGTTGGACCCGAAATGTTGGCTAGTTCACATTCAACTTAATTTCATTGAAGAATTTGGATTAAGTTGATATAAAAGAAATCACAACTAGATAATTAACGTGTGAATGTATCAGGATGTATGAATCTAAGGTGAATTATTACATGTTATATGTTCCTTCCATATTGTACATTAGTGTTTATTTTATTTTAAGTTTTGTTTAGTTTTATTTAGTTTATTTGGTTTATCTATTTTGATTTACTATTTTATGTTCATACAGAACTAAAGCGTAACCCCCCTTGGTTCTGTAATTTACAAGATTATTATTGCTTTTAATCCCTTTTCTAGTGTTCGACCTGGACTTATCATAAACTATACTATTTCTGATCAGGTATTCTTGCCTGGTTGTGTAATAGTATTAATAAGGTATTTTCAGTTATAAATAATTAAACTTTGACTCTGTTTACACAGCATCAAGTTTTTGGCGCCGCTGCCGGGGAAAGCGGTAATAAAAGGAATTTTAATCTTGTAAATCTTTGTACATTGTTATTAATTGTTGGTGAATATTGTAAATAGTTATATATTTATTGTTATTGATCTAACGTTTGTATTTAGAAGTGTTTGATGTTTAGCAATTAATGAGTAAGCAATTGGAGGCGAAAGAAATGGTCAAGGAAATTGCTAGCTTGAAGACTCTTTACCCCCGCTCAACTGAACAACTCATTTTAGAGGGGAGTGTTCTGGTTTCAATTTTCAATTTAAAAATTATTTGACTAGTTGCTTATTCCATTTACTTTGTAAATTATGTATTTGTTAATGTATGTGTTTAGTTTAAATTAAAATGAGTAGGAGTTTTAAAATAAAGTTTGATTAAAGTATGTAAAGTAATTAGATTAATTAACTTTTAATTTTTAATTTTCATTCTTATTAAAAAAAAACAAAAAAAAAAACAAAACAAAAAAAAACACTGAAAAAAGCGCGGGTCACAGAACCGGGTCGGGTCCGAACTTTTGGGTTTTGGCCGCCGGCCTCGAGCTGTGGTAAGCGGCTAAGTTGCCTGGGGTGAATAAAACGGACAGACTCTTTTCTTCCCCATTTGAAACCCAAAATTTCTCTAAAAACTCTCTAAAAATTTTCGTATTTGCCTACTAATCGATCTATTATTCACATTGAACTTTGTTGTTTCATATAAGGTATGTAACTCTCATCTACATTTTCATTTTTATTTCGTTTTTACATTAAAATTGAGTTAGGATTTCACATTTAGGGTTTTTGGCCAATTCCCGATTATTGTATGCTTTTTGGTGTGAATCCTTAATTAGATGTTGATGTTAGTTCGTTTGTGCGGATTTGGAAATAATTATGTGATAATATAGTTGAAGAGTTTATTATTTTAAGTTATAATGAAAGAATGTGTGATTACTTTGGTTGAGAGTGTAAGAATTATGAAATTGAAAGAGAATAATTACGTTATTTGGTCGGAATCATGGGGACAGTTGGTCTGACCGCCGGTCAACTGTTCCGGTGGCCGGTCAACGCCGGCGACCGCCGGTCATGTTCTTTGGCAGGCGGCTAAAGGCTGTAGTGGGGCAGTTGACTATTTGGTGTGAATTTGTTTGACTTGTTGTATGTATTATGCTTATATGTTTATTCCTTTTATGTGTTTTTAGCAAATGTTTTAGTAGATAAGTTTGTGTAACTTATATAATGGGTTGTTGTAAATAATTTTTGCCTTAATTTTTTTTTATGTAGATATTATTATATAGAGTATTATTATGTAGATAATAAGTTATGTAGATTTGATACAATTATATTAAGTTTGTATAAGTATAACTTCAGTAATTTAAACTAACTTGTTTAAGTTCACGATAGTTAGTTATAATTTTTGTACAAATTATTTTTATGTAGCCTTTTGGTTAATTTGTATTTAATTTATATTATTAATGTTTATATATTTGTTTGTACAGATGGAGTATGATATGCGTGTAGATAGGGGCGCAGCTATTGTTGCTAACCCGATTATTCGCACTCACCCTATTCTTCAGTTTATGCACCCTACTATATCGCTAGGTGACCGAGCTAGAATCCAGAATAGATTACAAACCAACATTGATCAGGAAATCGTAGCTTCAGAGGTGTTAGATTGGGATACTATGGAAATGGTGATTAATCCCGATACTCATGAGACAGGTATTCAGTATTTACACCGACTATTATCAGTTGATTATTTGTTGGATGATGGTAGTGTTGGTTTTACTTCTCTTGCTTGGGAGAGATTATTTGGTATTCATGAGATTATCTTCAGGGAGTTGGTTGTTGAGTTCTATAGCACAGTTAGGTTTGATATATCATCTGAGGATGTGTTGGAGCATACTCTGACCTTTATGCTTGGTGGTGAGCCACGTCATTTGGACTTGATTCAGTTTGCACAGGCCATTGGGTTGTATACTGTTGATGAGGAGGCTAATCCTCATTTTAGGGATTTTCTGAGAGCTGCGCGTACGAATAGGTACGAGGATCTGGAGGTTGCTGCAGGTTGGGTAGATATAGCCAATGGAGAGTTTGGTACACGAGGTCCTTCGGATGTGTTAGTGAGGATCCCTGCACATAAGCTTATTCATAGGATGTTATCTCATTCGATATGTGCTAGGAAGACATGTCACGAGAAGGTGCATAGGATTGATTTGTTTTATTTGCACTCTATTAGTCAGGGTAGGAGTGTGAATATCCCTTGGAGATTGGCGGACTGGATGACACATAGGGCTACAGGTACGAAGGCCTCGAGTGTTATTTGTGGTGGTCAGTATGTGACTAGATTGGCTAGGTGGTTTGGTGTTACATAGGAGATGTATCAGTCTTGTACTCCTGTTATTCCTGGTATGTAGTGGATGGGAGCTCACAAGCTCCTAGAGATTTCAATTATCATGAGACCTATGGAGGGAGATTTCTACCTTTGGACTCCACCATTGCTTGCAGGAGGTAGACGTGTGAGGAGACGCCGTGATGCACAGCCACAGGTTGCGATTGCACATGATCAGGAGCATGATATTCCACCAGAGCCTCAGGTTCATCTGGGTCCAGTCTATGATATGTATCATATGCAGCAGGAGATTGGTAGGATGTATGATTTTCAGCAGCAGCAGTTCCAGCAGATGCAGACATATCAGCAGCAGCAGTTTGAGCAGATGCATCGCTATCAGGAGCAGAGGTATCAGGAGCAGCAGCACCATTATCGTGAGCAGCAGAGACAGTTTGATTATTCTACTTCTTTGGTGCACCAGCTGTTTGATTACCATCAGCTTTCTTATGATCCATTTGTACCATCTGAGTATGGAGGACCATCCGGTGTTCGCAGGGACGAGGAGGATGGTGACAGTGATTGATGTGGTTATGCTTCCGTAGTATTTTATTTAGACATTTTCATTTTTATTTTTATTTTCATTTTTATTTGCTGGATGACTGTACTAATATTTTAACTCCTATTACTCTTATTATGCTATGTTAGTTTATTTTTCAGGACTTAATTTATTTCTTGGTTTTATTTGTTGAACTTTGTGGGTGTGTTCCCTGGAAACCCTCACGAGACTATAACTCGTCCACTTGGGATACCGAGTAGTTTAAAGGCTTGTTGCATATGCTAAATGCAATCGTGAGTAACTATGAAAGTGTGAGCTGTTGTATATTTCAAAGTTTGGAAGAACCGCTAAACCATTCCTTTTCGCACACGATTCCAGGGGAGTTTTCTGTTCTAAGTTCTTTTCTCTTTTTCCCGTTTTAGTATTTCGTTATTTGTACAATGAGGGCATTGTACATCTTAAAGTGGGGGATGGGAGAGAAAAGAAGTTAAGTTTCCACATTATTGTCCTATAATAAGTAGATTGTAAATTGATAAATAGTTATCTCATTAAGATGCGTAACTAGGAGGTTATGAGTTGCCCATTTTTCAACCAAATTTTTGCATTAAAATTTTTGTTCTCTAGAGATAATCATTTTGTAACTATGTAGGTTAAATTTAAAATTGTCTACACTTTTTAATTAAATACTAAAGCTATTAAAGATGTTATTTAGCTTCAACATATGATGTATTGATAGGCAATGTATATGAGAATTTTTGAGCTGTTAAGAAATGAAATTAAGGAGTGGATATTGCCTTTTAGATGAACTTTAGCTATGTATGACGTATGTCTTAATTTTCATATTAGTAATGTGTGATATGCCATATTTTTGGGAATTTAATTAACATCATTTGGGGATATACTGGGTGTTGTTTCCTCTATTGTACGAAAGTACAGACCTGGTCTCCGTCAGTATATTTAATGAAAAAGAGCAAAAGAGTTTAAACAAACTCATGATTTTAAAATGTAGTCAAATTAAGTCGCTTTGTTGTACTAAGGTACAGACCTGCCACCAATGGTTTGACTAAAAACATTCTTGCTAAACCAAAATCAAGTTATGTTGCTTTGTTGTGTTGAGGCACAGACCTGTCACCTCTGTCTTGATTTGAAAAATGATTGTTTAATTAAAATTTCAAAATATGTAATATTGGCATGTTATGAGTATGAAAGTATGTAGTTTTTGGGAGTTTAAAGGAATATCTACATGAATAATAATAAGTTGAGCTCAATTATTCGAATATAGATTGTTTAAGTGGATAACAATATCAATAATCATTATGAACTATTTGATGTTTTAAGGATTATAACTTAAGGTGTACATTGTTTCTATTTAATCTCATAGTTTCTTAATAATTGTTTTTAGATTTAACAGATTTTTAAATTTAAACGTTTGAGTTGAAAATGGGTGATGTTGTGTAATTCCTTAATTAGTTATTTAGATTAATTGAGATGACTGTTTTCTTAAGAAGTTGATTTATGAATCGATAGTCTACTTGAGGACAAGTATGATTCAAGTGGGGGATGTTTGATAAACGCTCAAAAGTACTATATTTTAGTAGTATTTTACCCCTAATCTTGGATGTTTCTATTGCATTTGATTAAGATTATATATTGATTTCGTTCATATTTGCAATTAGGTGTGGAAATGGAGCGTTTATGGAAAAGGAACGAAAAACAGTCAAATAACGTGTTAAAAGATGTATTTTTGAAGAATCGTGTGAAGCCGAAGGAAATAATGAATGAATTGAAGAATTGGGCCATGAGAATATTTAAATTCGGATTTGAGGAGAACCAAGAAGCCCAAAAGCTCAAGATGGAATGGTGGCCCAAGACTAAACCAAG
Organism: Helichrysum umbraculigerum; assembly: GCA_949592205.1. NCBI lineage: Eukaryota > Viridiplantae > Streptophyta > Magnoliopsida > Asterales > Asteraceae > Helichrysum > Helichrysum umbraculigerum. The sequence goes on along the minus strand of CATIUR010000002.1, from coordinate 45,913,734 downwards.
CCCGTTAGGTTAAAAGACTGGAAACATCATTTAGCCGGCGGTCAGAGAGCTTAGCCGGCGGCTAAATACTATATATGGAAGTCGGCAACCAACGCGTTTTGTAGCCGTGTGCGGATGAAGGTGACCGGCGGCTAAACATCTTAGCCGGCGGTCAAATGACCAAAATCTCAACTATAAAAGGCCAGCCTTGGCAGACGTTTTCGACACACTTTTACACACATAATACACTCTGTAAATACGATTTTATTTCGTTTTTAGGTTTAGGTTTTTATATTTTTAAGTCGTAGGTACATTTTAGAGGCACGAGAAGTGACGGTTGGATCCATTTCAACTGATCTTCGAGTGATTCGTCAATGGGTTTGTATCGTTTATTTTATGTCATTGAAGAATTTGATGTTAAATATTCTGATATATTCTTATTTGATGAATTGATTCATTTAGTTTCGTTTTAATAAATCTTAGATTATGATTATTGAATGATTTCATTTGCACGTTTGTTGAGTTATTTGGTTGAAGACATTTGTAACACCCTGAAATTGGGCCCAGTAGAATCAGGTATTTCTTTAAATTTTAAATACGTACATTTAATTATTTGAATATGTTTGAGTGTGAAATTAATAGGTAAATAAGTCTCAGGAGATATTGTGACTAGTAAAATATTATTTGTTTTAAATTATCTTAGACGACGGTAAAATAAAATAATTTTCTCGCAATTAGTATTTAGGTTCCAGACAATAGAGCTAAGAAGGGTATAATATGGTACTGTAAATTAGATGGGTCGGTTTAATAAAAAGGGGGAGGTCGATCATAATTTCCCCAATTCTCATTTCTTCTCTAATTTCTAAACCTAACTCAAATAACATTCAAACTTTTGCAAATCAAAAGATTACATCAAATTGATTGAAGATTGAAGCTTAAATCCTTGAACTCATCATCATCTCCATCATGTTCTTGCTTTCTTGTTTATAGGTAAGTTTCATGTTTAATCCAAATATTGAATATTAGGTAGTTTGAAGTGAGAAATGATTTGTAGCTAGATATGTTGAATCAATACTTGTATATCGATTTGATGATGATGATTGAACTTCTTTTACTTGATTACATGATAGAACATGTTAGATTTTTTGAGTTTTTAGTTTGAATGGAAATAGTTAGGTTATAAGTGATTTTGATGATTGGTGATGAATTGTTGTTTGGATCATAGTTGTATGATGTTATTAGGTGTTATTGTACATAGAATCGGTAAAAAATCTGAGTTACAAGTTGAGTTTGGTCGATTTTTGTGGTTTTGGTTCGTGCTGTGTAATTACAGGTTTGAACCTCTGCTGAAAAATTGAGGAACGCGATCCTGCATCATTGACCGGATCGCGTTGCCATGTGTTACTTGGTTACCGCATATTTTGTTCTTATAAACGCGATCCTGAAGCCTCTTACCCGGATCTCGTTGATCAGTAGAATATTGAGTTCGTTTGGATTTGTTCTTGCGAACGCGATCCAAGCCTTTTTTCCGGATCGCGTTCCACAGTGTATTTTGGTGACAGAATATTTTCCTTAAGAGGAACGCGATCCCAACCCAATTGTCTGGATCGCGTTTGTCTTTGTAATTTTGAAGATTTTGATATTTTGTGAACTTATATGAATCTACCACTTATATTATTTAATATCGATATTTCTTGATTATTAATGTATGTAATTGAGTATAGTCATAATTATTTATGAGACGAGTTATTAACTTGTGTTTTAATTGTGTGTACAGAGACACCGAAGACTCAATAAAATAAGACTTTTGAGTTTGGAGAAGGAGACTGACAGGTGAGTGGACTTTGATCTCTCGCTATGTTTGGTGATCACTTATGTGGTTACTTCAAGTGTTATTTGTGCATTCTTGTGTTACAGCATATTGTGAACTAGAAGCAAGTGTTAAGAAACCTTTTGGTGATTGTGTTAAAGAGGTCAATCTTGTTGGACGTTTTGCTACAGGTTAGTCAACACGAGAGTTGTGAACATGTGTTGTGAATAGAGCTTGTGTTGACTAAAGGTAGCAAACCGTTATCGGTTAACCACTGTATTGGCCTGCAGTTGGTGTAAGAGTCGCTTGGTGGGCCACCGCGGCTGAGGGTGCCACAAGGGCCACCGATCCTCTAGTGATGTTGAGTCAAAGTGTTAATTGTTGTAGACTCAAAGTGTTAAACTAAGTGTAGTGTTAGTGATGAGTTAACTCACTTAGCTTCGTGCTAATCCCTCGTTGTTTACTCCTTGCAGGTTAATATATATTTTGTTAAGGGCGGGTCTCGGAGTAAATTGAAGGAGTGTTCGACAATGATAGAACTCTGATGACTTTTGTATTACTTTAAATGTTTTGTTAAAGTAACGCCCATCTAATTGTGTAGTTATATAACGAAGTACTTATGTAAATGATTATATATATTTCGGTTAATCCAGGGCTATATATATATATATGGGATATTGCTTCCGTTATGTTAAAAAAAAAAAAAATGTGATCATAATTGGGGCGTTATAAGTTAGTATCAGAGCCTAGATTTGGGTGAATTGAACAACTCAGAGTGTTTAATCCCAAATCTAGTGTCGAGTTTGCAAACATTCCGGGTTATGGGATTAGCTATAGTGTGAAAAGTGTTAGTATGTTAGTACTAACAATTAACAAGTGTTGAGATGTGTTTTGATGATAGATGGCCAAAAATGAGCAACCACCCCGTACTCTCTATACTGCCTCAGCTGTTCACTCCGCCCCAGAAGACGTGGATCATAATGGTACTTCGAATCCGGTAAATACAGAAGTTGAAACTAGTCAAGAGTATATATTAAGGTTAGAGAACAGGGTAGTTGAACTTGAGAGAGAACGTGCAGGGTCATCTCAAAGGTCCATTCCTATTTATTCGCATGTTGCTACTACTACCCCTCCCATTACTGCTTCTACTCGGATTCCGGTTACTTGTCCTCATGTTTCACAACAACAGCAGCAGGGTTATGATTTTCAGACATCAATTCCGTTTCCTTCTTTTGGATCGATTGGTTATCAAGCACCTTTGTTTCCACCATTCCAGATGCTGAAGAAAGGATGTTCTCTCAAAACCTTCATGTTTAGTAAACCATCCTCTTACTCTGGAAGTCCTGATCCTACGGTTACTTTAGACTGGTTGCGTGACGTGGAAAGAAAGTTAGAGGTTTGTCACTGTGATGAGGAAGACAAGGTTCCATATGCTATCTAATTATTGAAAGGTGAAGCTATGTCTTGGTGGGATTCGATAACTGCTCATTTTACTCCACAACAAAAGAGTTCCATTAGGTGGCAGGATTTTCATGCCGAGGTATGCAAGCAGTTCTGTTCAGAATATAATCTTGATCGTGTCAGACAGGAATTTATGGATTTACGGAAGACTGATGAGATGTCAATCGATGAACTTATCCGGCAATTTTCTGAGAAGTTAAGATTTGTGCAACAGTGGGTCCCGACTGAAAGAAATAAAATTAGTCATTTTGTGAAAACCTTACCACCAGATTACCGTACCACGGTGCGATTAGCTAGTAGTATTTCTCAGGCTTTTGAGTGGGCACGATCCGTGGATAGTGACGTTATGGCTAGGAGGTTGCAAAATAAAGAAAGGTATGCACAGAAACCGAAGAGTGATTCTTCCGGTAAAGGAAAACAAAGATGGCAACCTTCCCAATCAAACAAGAAAACTAGTTATGGTGGTGTTCTGATGGATAATTTTTATTGTGCAAGATGTCGATCAAAACATACCGGACCTTGTTCTATTCGGACATCTAGGTGTATGAAATGTGGAGTGTTGGGTCATAATGCGAGTGATTGTACTTATCCAAATAATGTGTGTTGGACATGTCATAAAGAAGGACATCGAGCGGGTGATTGTCCTGATGCAAGGAAGCAGGGTACGAGTGCGGCTAGAGGTTCCTCATCTTCTGGTCAGAAAAGGAAGAATCCACCAGCTGCTACGGGTCGAGCTTTCCGAATGACCGTGGATGATGCTGTGCTTATTGATGACGTGATTACTGGTACTTTCCTTGTTAACTCTGTACCAGCCCGTGTATTATTTGATTCTGGAGCAAATTGCTCGTTTATATCTGTGCAATTTTGTGATAAACTGAAATTGATGCCCTCTGTGATTTCTAATCCCTAAGAAGTTGAGGTAGCTGATGGTAAGACAGTTCCTGTTACCACATCGGTAGCCGGAGCTAGTATACAAATAGAGGATCATGAATTTCCAGTTTCTTTCCTATTGATGCAAATCCCTAGTTTTGATGTTGTTCTTGGTATGGATTGGCTGAGTCAAAACAAAGCCGACATCTCTTGTCATAAAAAGTTGATAAAATTCCCAGTTTCCAGTCAATCATATGTGGTAGCGCGTGGGGAACGTACGAAGGGTAGTATTCCGGTAATATCTATGATGAAGGCTAGGAAGTCCTTAGTTAAGGGTTGTGAATCCTTTGTGGCCTATGTAGTAGATGTTAAACTAGAAAAGAAATCCATTTCCTATATTCGGGTGGTTTCTGAATTTTCAGACGTGTTCCCGGATGAATTGCCTGGCCTTCCCCCTGTAAGAGATGTAGAATACCAAATTGACTTAATTCCTGGTTCGTCTCCTGTAGCAAAGGCTCCTTATAGATTAGCTCCTTCTGAAATCCGTGAAATGATGGGTCAAATTCAGGAATTGTTAGATAAGGGATTTATTAGGCCGAGTTCATCGCCGTGGGGTGCTCCCGTGTTATTTGTGAAGAAGAAAGATGGTACTCTCCGTATGTGCATCGATTATTGGGAATTAAATAAGAGGACGGTGAAGAACAAATACCCGTTGCCCAGAATTGATGAATTGTTTGATCAATTACAAGGATCCTCATATTTTTCAAAATTTGATTTGAGATCGGGATATCATCAAGTCCGAGTTCGTGAGGAAGATATTCCTAAAACCGCTTTTCGCACGAGGTATGGTCACTATGAGTTCTTGGTTATGCCGTTTGGGTTAACGAATGCTCCTGCAATCTTTATGGATTTAATGAATCGGGTGTGTCGTCCCTATCTTGATCAGTTTGTGATTGTGTTTATCGACGATATTTTAATTTATTCTAAGTCTGAAGCGGATCATGAAATGCATCTGAGATTGATACTTGAAACATTGAAAAGAGAGCAGCTTTATGCAAAGTTTTCGAAATGTGAGTTTTGGTTGCGTGAGGTGCAGTTTTTGGGACATATCATTTGTAAAGACGGGGTTAGAGTGGATCCGTCTAAAGTGAAAGCTGTTATGAATTAGAATGCGCCTAAGTCTTCTTCAGAAATTAAGAGTTTCCTTGGATTAGCAGGATACTACAGAAAGTTTATCAAGGATTTTTCCAAAATTGCGAGTTCATTGACTAAGTTAACTCGGAAGGATGTGAAATTTCAGTGGACTGAACAACAAGAAACAGCTTTTCAGACATTGAAGCAATTATTGTGTCAAGCCCCGGTTTTGGCGTTACCTGACGGGTCGGATGATTTCATTGTATATTGTGATGCATCGCATATCGGGTTAGGTGGTGTTTTAATGCAAAGAGATCGCGTAATTGCGTATGCTTCTAGACAGCTTAAACCACATGAAAAGAATTATTCGACACATGATTTGGAGCTAGCGGCTGTAATTTTTGCCTTGAAGATTTGGAGACATTATTTGTATGGTACGAAATGTGTAATTTGCACTGATCATAAAAGTCTTCAGTACATGTTTTCGTAAAAAGAATTGAATATGCGTCAGAGGCGGTGGTTAGAATTGATTAAAGATTATGATTGCGAGATCCGTTATCACCCAGGTAAAGCTAATGTGGTTGCGGATGCATTGAGTCGAAATATATCTAGTGACAAGATTTGTTTCATGCGATTAGAGGTGTCCTCTGATTTGATTTCTCAGCTAAGAGTCGCACAGATTGAAGCTTTACTGGATGTTAATTTGAAATCCGAGATCATGTTGAAATGAAAGGATTTGTTAGTTGATGATTCACGTGGGTTAAAAACTTTTCAATCTCGGGTTTGGGTCCCATTAATTGGTGTACTTCGTGAGTTGATTTTGACGGAGGTTCATAAATCAAGATTATCTATTCATCCTGGTAGCACAAAAATGTATAATGATTTGAAACCTCTTTATTGGTGGCCAACTATGAAAACGGATGTAGCAAGATTTGTGGAATCATGTCATATTTGTTCCCAAGTAAAAGCAGAGCATCAAAAGCCTTATGGTTCGTTGAAACAATTGGAAATACCCGAGTGGAAATGGGAACACATCACTATGGATTTTGTCACCAAGTTACCGTGTACGCAGAAAGGCAATGATATGATTTGGGTTATAGTTGATCGTTTAACTAAAAGCGCCCATTTTTTTGCGACCAGTGAAACCGCTTCTTTGACCCGTTTGGCTCAATTGTATATTAATGAAATTTTATCGAGGCACGGAATTCCCTTATCTATTGTGTCAGATCGAGATTCTAGGTTTGTGTCAGGTTTTTGGCAGAATCTTCAGAAAGAGTTAGGTACCCGAGTTAATCTTAGTACTGCATATCATCCTCAGACCGATGGACAGTCAGAAAGAACCATTCAGACTCTTGAGGATATGTTGAGGGCGTGTATTTTGGAGTATGGGGGTTCGTGGGACTCTCACCTACCTTTGGTGGAGTTTGCGTATAATAATTCGTATCATTCTAGCATTGGCATGCCGTCATATGAAATGTTGTACGGACGTCGTTGTCGAACGCCGACTTGTTGGTTAGAGGCTGGGGAGAAACAGTTTGCGGGTCCCGATATTGTTCAGATTACGGCCGATAAAGTTGCTATAGCTCGCGAGAAATTGAAAGCCGCCAGAGATAGACAGAAACAGTATGCTGATCCGCGTCGTCGACCCGTTAATTTTGTAGAAGGAGAATTGGTTTATTTAAAAGTGTCACCTTGGAAGGGTGTAATTCGTTTTGGTAAGCGTGGAAAATTGGCTCCGAGGTTTATAGGTCCATTCAAAATTCGCCAAGTAGTAAATGACCAAACCGTTGCCTTAGATCTTCCTTCTGAATTAAGTGGTATTCACGATACCTTTAATGTTTGTTATTTGCGGAAATGTAATGTGGAGGATCCAACCCAAATCCTTCCGTTACAAGATCTTAGAGTTGACCAAGGTCAGAAATTAGTAGAAGAGCCTATTGAGTTAGTTGATAGAAAAGTGACTAAATTACGCAAGAAGGAGATACCTATGGTTCTAGTGAAATGGAAACATAGTTTGGGAGAAAATCTTACTTGGGAGACTGAGTCGAGTATGAGGGCCCGTTACCCTAGTTTGTTCGAGTCTAGTTAGATTTCGGGGACGAAATCTTTTAAGGAGGGAAGATTTGTAACACCCTGAAATTGGGCCCAGTAGAATTAGGTATTTCTTTAAATTTTAAATACGTACATTTAATTGTTTGAATATGTTTGAGTGTGAAATTAATAGGTAAATAAGTCTCAGGAGATATTGTGACTAGTAAAATATTATTTGTTTTAAATTATCTTAGACGACGGTAAAATAAAATAATTTTCTCGCAATTAGTATTTAGGTTCCAGACAATAGAGCTAAGAAGGGTATAATATGGTACTGTAAATTAGATGGGTCGGTTTAATAAAAAGGGGGAGGTCGATCATAATTTCCCCAATTCTCATTTCTTCTCTAATTTCTAAACCTAACTCAAATAACATTCAAACTTTTGCAAATCAAAAGATTACATCAAATTGATTGAAGATTGAAGCTTAAAAATCCTTGAACTCATCATCATCTCCATCATGTTCTTGCTTTCTTGTTTATAGGTAAGTTTCATGTTTAATCCAAATATTGAATATTAGGTAGTTTGAAGTGAGAAACGATTTGTAGCTAGATATGTTGAATCAATACTTGTATATCGATTTGATGATGATGATTGAACTTCTTTTACTTGATTACATGATAGAACATGTTAGATTTTTTGAGTTTTTAGTTTGAATGGAAATAGTTAGGTTATAAGTGATTTTGATGATTGGTGATGAATTGTTGTTTGGATCATAGTTGTATGATGTTATTAGGTGTTATTGTACATAGAATCGGTAAAAAATCTGAGTTACAAGTTGAGTTTGGTCGATTTTTGTGGTTTTGGTTCGTGCTGTGTAATTACAGGTTTGAACCTCTGCTGAAAAATTGAGGAACGCGATCCTGCATCATTGACCGGATCGCGTTGCCATGTGTTACTTGGTTACCGCATATTTTGTTCTTATAAACGCGATCCTGAAGCCTCTTACCCGGATCGCGTTGATCAGTAGAATATTGAGTTCGTTTGGATTTGTTCTTGCGAACGCGATCCAAGCCTTTTTTCCGGATCGCGTTCCACAGTGTATTTTGGTGACAGAATATTTTCCTTAAGAGGAACGCGATCCCAACCCAATTGTCTGGATCGCGTTTGTCTTTGTAATTTTGAAGATTTTGATATTTTGTGAACTTATATGAATCTACCACTTATATTATTTAATTATCGATATTTCTTGATTATTAATGTATGTAATTGAGTATAGTCATAATTATTTATGAGACGAGTTATTAACTTGTGTTTTAATTGTGTGTACAGAGACACCGAAGACTCAATAAAATAAGACTTTTGAGTTTGGAGAAGGAGACTGACAGGTGAGTGGACTTTGATCTCTCGCTATGTTTGGTGATCACTTATGTGGTTACTTCAAGTGTTATTTGTGCATTCTTGTGTTACAGCATATTGTGAACTAGAAGCAAGTGTTAAGAAACCTTTTGGTGATTGTGTTAAAGAGGTCAATCTTGTTGGACGTTTTGCTACAGGTTAGTCAACACGAGAGTTGTGAACATGTGTTGTGAATAGAGCTTGTGTTGACTAAAGGTAGCAAACCGTTATCGGTTAACCACTGTATTGGCCTGCAGTTGGTGTAAGAGTCGCTTGGTGGGCCACCGCGGCTGAGGGTGCCACAAGGGCCACCGATCCTCTAGTGATGTTGAGTCAAAGTGTTAATTGTTGTAGACTCAAAGTGTTAAACTAAGTGTAGTGTTAGTGATGAGTTAACTCACTTAGCTTCGTGCTAATCCCTCGTTGTTTACTCCTTGCAGGTTAATATATATTTTGTTAAGGGCGGGTCTCGGAGTAAATTGAAGGAGTGTTCGACAATGATAGAACTCTGATGACTTTTGTATTACTTTAAATGTTTTGTTAAAGTAACGCCCATCTAATTGTGTAGTTATATAACGAAGTACTTATGTAAATGATTATATATATTTCGGTTAATCCAGGGCTATATATATATATGGGATATTGCTTCCGCTATGTTAAAAAAAAAAAATGTGATCATAATTGGGGCGTTATAACTATTATGTTATCCGTGAATCCTTGTTTATTGGTGCTGTATTGATTGCTTGCTTAACGTGGTTACTAGGATCATTGAGATTGAGTTCCTTCGGTAATAGTAATCATTGATAATTATAAACTTAGGTTTATAGTTATTGCTAAACACGTTGAGTCTGATAGGTTAAGAGTTAGTAATCAATATCCCTAAGATGAACAAGACTAATAAGTAATTATTAGAAGGTATTGTTGAAGAATTCGTACCGCGAGGGATAATTATAATAGATCGTGAATCCTTAATGCACAATCTAGGGAGCACTCTAGATTATAGGAATTAGTTGGACCCGAAACGTTGGCTAGTTCACATTCAACTTAATTTCATTGAAGAATTTGGATTAAGTTGATATAAAAGAAATCACAACTAGATAATTAACGTGTGAATGTATCAGGATGTATGAATCTAAGGTGAATTATTACATGTTATATGTTCCTTCCATATTGTACATTAGTGTTTATTTTATTTTAAGTTTTGTTTAGTTTTATTTAGTTTATTTGGTTTATCTATTTTGATTTACTATTTTATGTTCATACGGAACTAAAGCGTAACCCCCCTTGGTTCTGTAATTTACAAGATTATTATTGCTTTTAATCCCTTTCCTAGTGTTCGACCTGGCTTTATCATAAACTATACTATTTCTGATCAGGTATTCTTGCCTGGTTGTGTAATAGTATTAATTAGGTATTTTCAGTTATAAATAATTAAACTTTGACTCTGTTTACACAGCATCATGTATATAAAATGAAAGGCTTGTTTTGGGACAATCACTTCCGGTAATAAAATACATTATTGTATTGTTTGAAAAGGACGGGTGTTGCAGATCCTCACCAATAATGCAGTGCCAGACTAGTGTACAAATCATACCCGCCCTAATTCTATTGTCTGGAACCTGGAAACTAATTGCGAGAATATACATTTTATTTTACCGATAACTATAACAATTTAAAACAAGCAATAATTCATGTATCACAATAAATCATTTGACCATCTAACCTATTAATTTCAATGAACCTAATATTATAATTTATTTATAAACTCAATTAAATAATCAAATGAATTAAGTAAATTACCAAATTTCTCCTAGGCCCGAGACAAGGATGATACACCTACAAATAGGCCTAACTTTCCGATTGGTTGGTTTTTTTCTCTCTTTTAATCTCATCCACTCAATTTTGGAAACCCACCAATCATATTTGTAGGCCTATATTCAGTCTTATATAATTAGGTCTACCAATCATTTTTTTTTAAAGTTCAATAATATCATTCAATAAAATTTATTATTCATAACATTGTTACATAATGAGAAGTTTTCTTTGCTATTATTTGCATGATGGGTTTAATGGTTTGAATAATTTAAAAAGGTTTGCAAACAAGTTAGATGCCTCTAATACATTAGTATTGTCGTTTGATCCCGGCAAACCATAATGAGCATGCACATATCCACATTTCATGATAGTCCGCGACATCTTCCAGGATAACACTTGGGACTCCACTTCGTCCACTATATTGTCCACCCCAAGACGTTGGACAATTCTTCCATTTCCAATGCATGCAATCCAAACTTTCTAGCATCACTGGAAAACCACGTGCTTCACCAACTTCAAGAAGTCTTGCAACATTATTAGCATATACACTACAAGAAAACTGTCAATTGCCTATGGTCAAATTTATGGGAAATCCGTAGGTAAACGCGGTTACCTACAGATTTCCCATGGATTTGGTCCGAAGCTAATATGGGCCTGGGTAATTTTGATTCCATGGGTAATCCGTAGGAACTAATGGTTTCCAACGGAATTGTTCGTGGATAATTTGTGGGAAAATTGTATCAAATCTTCTAAAATATTCCGTGGGTAATTTGAACATTTCCTACCGATCTCCCATAAACCATATTTCCCACGGTCTTCCCACGTAATACATTTCCCACGATTTTCCCAGGTAATACATTTTCCGCACGTTTCCCATAAATTTCTTACGGAATATAACTATAACACCCAATTCTTTAAATGCAAACATATTATATTATATACATTAGAAGCGTGTCCCAAAACATATATATATTTGATATTTACAAAACGTGCCAAAAGAAACTTCTACTAACTTATATAATTACAAAAACTTAAACCAACGACCGGGTGTTATGAAAAGTATTCAAAACATAATCTTAACAAAAGTCAGAGGGCGCGATGATCAAGTCAAACATCCAGTCAACCATTATATCCCGATCTACTTCAACTAACCAAAATCTGCAAAAACATTTAACAACGAGGGATTAGCTCACGCTAAGTGAATGGAACCGTAACCGACGGTTCAATCCATTCATAACAAGTCTTACAACAAAATAAACTTAAACACATAAGCACATAAGTACATGAGGACCGGCGGTTCCTGTATGCTATTCTCAGAAACCACGACCACTGTATGCTATTCTCAGTGATCTACTGATAGTCTGATTACTACCTTCACTGAATAGGTTACTCTTCAACTATGTGTATCCAAGAAACCTAAACAGCTACACAGTAGTAACCAAACCCAACCATTGTTGACCTCACTCCGAATCATCTCAACAACTTGTCACATAAAGCATATCATATGCAATTATGAACACAACTGAACAACTTTTACAACTGGATCAATCAACTCAATCAATATAATCAACAACTGAATAACTGAAATTAGCATGGCAATAACTACAACTGAAACTATCCTGGTTTACCCATTGTAACCGAACCCGTTACAACTGGGTTGAACCGAGGACTACGGTAACCACTCACCGAAATTTCCGTCTCTGAACTCAGTTGTCTTATATCACTGAGTTTCCTTCTGCTTATCTGAGAACATAAATAATAACAAGTCAGTAACTCGTTCCATAATCATCATTCTAGTATATTTATTAAATTAGATAATCCTTGAAGTCTAAGCAAACAAAAGTTCAATCAGATAAGAAATCAGAAATTCCCGAAATGACGTTTAAAACTATAAAATACCATTTTCGACCCTTAGATGACCCCGAATGGCCAAAAACCGACTAGGCTATTAGAATATAGTTTTGATCATTGGGCCGTTTCCGAGTGAACATGTGAATTTCAACCTATTCCGAGTTAATGAAATTGTCACATAACCGTGACCCTAAAATTATGCATTTTCAAATTTTGCAAAACCCGTCAAAATTATTCATGCAAAAGCGATCCGGACTAGAGGGGTGATGTAACGCAAAAAGTCATGTTTTCAAAGCCATTATTCCACACTTTTTGGGCACATCTTTAGTGAAAACATTCCAAAACAATCATTATTTACTAAAATTCACTAAAGTGCTCAAAATATAGACGTTGCTACAAAAATCAGTAAAAACATCCGAATAACGAACAAAACGGAGCAAATAAGCAGCAACCAACTCTCGCACCCTCATTTATCCTATGATAAACATATTCTAACCTTATGATATGATGTAATAAGTAAAATCGAGACGAGAAAATCAAGAATCATGCAAATCGGACAAAGGACGGAAAAGACTGGACGATTACAAACTCCTATAAAGTGATTTCGGCTATGCTAAAGTTTTACAGATCCAATTTCAGTGATATTGGCACCATTAGAAGCGTAACGGAATTACGAAGACACAGGCGAAAGAATCAGGTCAAACGGACGCATAACGAAGGAGATACGCGCGTTTTAAGCAACGGACGAAATCAGATGGAAGCCGTATACGGCCTTGGCCACCGTATACGGCCCTTCATAGACCGTATACGGCCCATAACACACCGTATACGGCCCTATGAAAGCCGTATACGGCCCTGTGTACCCCATATGCTGCCCGTTTGTGCTTCGTTTGCTTGTACATGCGTGTTTCGCGAGTTGTACGGCTGATTTCAAGCTTTGCCTATAAATAGGAGGCCACCCCTCCATCATTCCACACACTTCAACATTCCATTCATTTCTCCATTTCCACTTTCTCTCTCACACACTCTCTCTCTCTCTAAACTCTCTTTCTTTCTTTCTCTCTCTAGAAATTAGGGTTTGATCTGGTTAGTTCTCAGTTAATATTTAACTGAAACTAACGGAGGGGCTACTTTTGTAATAGCATAGGGAATAGTCCAGGGGCTTTTATTGTAATATTATCAAGGATATTGCGGAAGTTCTGCTTGTACTCTCTCTCTCTCTAAACGCTTATTCAATCTACGCTTTATTAACGGTTACTTCTTTCCTTATCTGTTATAATGATAATTGCTATTGTTATTATGCTAGATTTAGGATCTGGTATTATGCGTAGTGAGTAGTTTCCTTGTGTGTTTGTTATAATGTAGTTAGTTTATATATGTGTGGGGTGATGCTGCTTTAAACATATAATTGGATAACATTACAAAATAACGGAGGTAACGTTATACGGCTTTCATTTGTATAGCGCCGGAATCATCACTTATGTGTGTAGTACGGAACATGGAAACTATGAAAGTCGTGGGCACAATCCGTTGTGGAAATAATGTTTCCAGTTATATTATATAAATGAAAACTGGTGATATATTAATCTTGTATTTATGAATTTCTAAACCAAATCGCTTTTCCTCCAATTAAACGTGGTTAGAACCTTTATGACAAGGAGTCGCGAACCTTGATCAAACGGTCACTACCTATCTATGTTTTCTGAAACTGTAAACATGGTCTGAATTGCGTAGCTGTGGAAATACTGTTTAAAACCTTTCGTATAGTACACCGTGAATCAATCAGGAATTTATTGGGAAATAGTGAGGGCTGGTTTATATCATAGATGGTTGGGCTTTAATACAAACGTAGTTTAAACTAGTCTAGAGTGGCCATAAAGTATGTGACCCCGGAAAGACCACGATAAACGGCACTGTACTTCTTGTAACGTTGGAAACACCTTTGGTGAAGTACAAATATGTGGAGCTAAGGAAATGTCGGTGGTTGAAGACTGTGTCACATCCTGGTTTGACTTCAAAGCTGTGGAAATGTTTGATCGCACTGTACACCGTTAGTACACCTAAAGATCAGGAACACTGTGGAAATGCTTAGATGCACTGTACACCGTTAGTACATCTTGGGTCTGGAAAACTGTGGAAATGCATAGTAGCACTGTACACCGTGATGAAAGCTCTAGGCTAAAATAAAACCATTAATATAAAGTTAATAGTCACCAAACCAAGTCTTAATCTTAAATGCCTTGTTTAACTTCGTTGTCCTCGTAGTGTTAAGAAAGGTCGGAACCTTAGTGGGTATGTTACTCTATCTCATGCACCCAGGAATTAACATTCCACGAAGGGTCGTTACTCCGTCACTGGATAACGTTGAAGAGTTGAGCATCCTCCTCCGATCAGACTCAATTTGGCCTAGTATTCAGTGACATATTGATTGGCTTCCCCAATCAGTAGGGTACTAGTGTTTACACTACGAACAATTAAGCTTAGATAAGACACAAACCTTTAAAAGACGTTTTCATATCTAAACCCTAGCATCATCCCCGCATAAGCTAACGAAGTCATAACAGACACATATCCTCCATACTGATTTCATCCTTATTTCTATTTTCCATTTATTTACTTTTTATTTAATTACTTTAAATTACGGACCTAAGTAACAAAAACCCACTCAAACTCTGTTTTAAAAATCCCATCACTAAAATAAACGACTTGTCTCGATACTCCCGTTTCACAATACGATTAGCTTGAAGAACGACCCTAGGTCATACTGCTGCTATACAGCCGTAGTAAAACTTAGGTCTCAAGCTCTTATAAATTTAAAACTCCACTGCCGTGTCCTCCTTCCGTTGCTTTTGACGACCGTGACTGATCGGGCTCACGACAAGTTTTTGGCGCCGCTGCCGGGGAGTTAATCGTAAGACTCTGAAGCATCCAGACTAGTTTTCTATTTAGTGATACTTCTTTCCCATTCTTATTTTCCTTTCCTTGTTCCAACCGACAATATCTTCCCATATCCCACAACGGTATTCGACCAAATCATCCGGATCTGAATTTCTCATTTTCGTACCCGATCCTGAGTCGATTATCCGTACCATCCGCAAAGAAAGACGTTCCCGTTTTCCACAAATGGCCGCTCGTGTTACTCTCGCCGACAACACCAAACCATCCATCGAAGGACGAGGAGGACCGATTAGCTATCCAGTGATTGACGGAGCTTCTTTTGAGCTTAAACACCACATCGTACAACTCATAAAGGATAACTGCCAATTCCACGGTCTACCCCGTGATGATCCCAACGCTCATATCGACAAATTCATTCAGGTTTCAAACTCCTATAAGCAGAATGGGGTTGAGCAGGATATCATCCGCTTATACTTGTTCCCCTATTCTCTCGTTTTACATGCTTCTACCTGGTTTGAGGGACTTGAGACCGGCTCAATCACCTCATGGACCGACATGGGTAATAAGTTTCTCGCTAGATACTTTCCCCCGTCTAAACAAACTCAGGCAAAGAATGACATCGCAAACTTCCAACAAGCCCACGATGAATCTATCTACTCAGCATGGGAGCGATTCAAGAGTTTACTGAGGAAATGTCCAAACCACCAAATGACAAAGACTGACAAGGTGTGCACCTTCTACCGAGGTCTTGATCCTAACCATCGCATCAATCTTGACGCAGCAGCTCAAGGAAACTTCATGAAACTTACCGATGACGAAGCATGGAGCTTGATTGAGGACATGACGATGCATCACCACGATTGGAAGTCTGATGAGCAATCCTCATCACTACCCCTCTCCGCAAATAACACCCGCCAAACTGAAGCCATTAAGTCTCTGAGCGATCAAATTGAGACTCTGACAAAACAGATAGCAGATCTGAAGAAACCACCACAGCAGATCCACCAAGTTCAGGCTTGCCAGAACTGTACCAACCATCCCGCTGAAGAATACGAGGTTGAGTACGAAGATCCTACTGACGGTTCAGTCTACTATGCCCAGTTTCCTGTCAGACCTCAAAATCCGCCTGGTTTCGCTAGAACTTCACCACCCAGAACTCGAGGAAACCAATATCCTCCACGAAACAACCAACCCCCTTTCCAGCCCAGGTTTCAGCCACGATATCTGACGTACCCACAACAACCACAACTTCCATACAATCAACCACTTCCATTAACCGCCACTGAGGATACCCAGCCTGCTGAGCCTGCGAAGACCATCATTCCAGTCACGAGTACTGATGACAACCTCAACAAATTCATCCAAGGTCAGACCGCTTTCAACCAAAAGACTACGGCTCGACAAGACCAAACTGATCTATTCCTTCGAAATCAACTCTCGGTCCTAAAAAGCCTTGAGAACCAGATCGGTCAGTTAGCCCAACGTCTCGATACCCGACCGCAAGGGACCTTACCAAGCAATACTATTCAGAACCCCCACGTCGAGGAAGCCAAGACCTTAAATTCTGATAAACCAACTCCTTCTATGACTGCTTCTCCGAGGGAACATTCTCCTGTCCCGTCGACAGTTGAGACCAAATCAATGCCCACGCCGAATCGTGAGGTTGAGATTCCTTTCCCTAACCGCCTGCACAAGAAGTACAATGCCAAGTCATTCAAACTTGATGGAAAATTCTTAGACACCGTGTCTAGAATCCCTTCTAGTACAAAATACATCCGACAAATGCTGGCAACTAAGGACAAGATTCCTGCCATTCCTAAAGTCTCCCTGAACGCCGAGTGTTCAGCCATCATCCAGAATGCCTTACCGGAAAAACTAGGAGACACGGGTCGATTCACCTTACCCAGTTCCATCTATCACTCAGGTACAATACGCTCCTTGGCCGATCTTGGAGCTAGTATCAATCTGATGCCTTACTCGCTCTACTCCAGACTAGAATTAGGACCTCTCCAGCCCACTAAAATGATCGTCCAGCTTGCCGATCAATCAGTCCGATACCCTAAAGGCATTGCTGAAAACGTCATGGTAAAAGTTGACAGGTTTTATTTTCCCACTGACTTTGTAGTGATGGATATACAGGAAGACATTAACATACCCATTATCCTAGGTAGGCCATTCATGAATACTGCACGTGCTATTATTGATGTATATTCTCAGGTTATCAGTCTACGAGCGCATGGACAAACAATATCATACAAGATTGATCAGACCGACTGTTCAATAATGGAGCATGCAGAGATATACGCAATATCCATGGGCAGAGTTACTTCAGATGATGACACTTCTGATTCAGAGCCAGAACCATACAGGCCATACGAGCATACTTGTCTAATCTCAGCTACTGAAGAGTCAGAATCAGAAGACGAAGAAATGGAAGAATCTGAACCAGAAGAAGAAATAGAAGAGGAGAAAGATTCAGAGCAGGATGAAGAAGAAGAGGAACAACCTGAAACAGAACCAGAGGAAGAAGAGATGGAAGAAACGGAACCAGAAGAAATGGAAGAATCCGAGGAAGAACATGAAGAATCAGAGCCCGAGGAAGTATATCAGTCCACACCACCTCATCAATACCTTCCTGACTCATATTTACCGACAGCAGAGATTATGCAGATCGAGAACCTCGAGAACTTCATCCCTCTGTCACAAGATGAATCAGATGAAGATCCACCGACTGATTACTCTCACGATGCAGAATTTGGTCTCACCATGGAGAAACTCATTGCATCAGCTATTGATCCCACCAAACCTCTCGTGTCTCCCCGACTTGACGCTCTGCTGAATATTGAGAAGACTATAGCTTTATCCGCACAGCACCCGGAGCTTCGAGACAAACTCTTGAGAAAGATTGCAGCATATAAAGCATCCCGACTTCCCCAAAGGATTCAAACCTTTGACGCATCTGCACCTCGAAGTCAGTTCGAGAAGGGAAGTACATCCGGATCTAGCCGTGATTCTGATTCTCAGGAGGAAAAAGACATCGAGATGGATTCCTCTCAGCCAATATCTCAGATTACTGATGACTCCCTTCCACCATCCGATAGTGTTGAGTTCCCTGATTTCCAGGCTAGGGATACTCCAGCTGAGGAGAGTGATGACGATGACATCATCTATACTGATGTTCCAATAGATATTCGGTCTGTCCGACTTCTTGCATCTTCGACTGTTCCCGCTTCTCCTCAAATTCCGACTATCTCCAACCATGAGGAAATGATTAGTGCTATTGAAGAATTCGAAAACGACATACCTATAATGACAAGCATTATCATTAACTCCACCAATGATTACACTCCACACCAAAGGAATCTGATTGAGGAAATCATAGCCGAATCTGAGGTCAACCAAGCCGAGAATTCCCAAGATTACAGATTCTTCCACAACCGCCTAAATGCCTTTGCCGAAGACCTTGCTGCTCAGCTGCTACGAGAGCACCACACTGCTGGACCAACACCTGAGGAGCTAGAGTTCTTTGAAGACCAAAGACGCATGTACAGGAAGATCTATGATACACTATTCAGATCCGCATTTCCATATTCTGCTGAGCAACACGAGTTCTTAAATTCTTATCGCAGCAATATGTACAATGCTACTGGGAATCCTGACGCAGACATAGACATCTGGTTGATGAATGATCTAAGGGGACTTCTAGATTCTATGGCTAGGAATGATCATATCGACGAGACTTCTCCTCATCGGTTCTACATTGACTGCACCATCGAGTACCACGCTCACAAGATTGCCGAAGATCTCGAGTACGAGAGTTCTGACGAGAGGACGCGTGTCATCCCTTCTTCTATACCTGAAGGTTCGATGATTAACATCGCGAACTTCCTCACTGATCAAATCAAGGAAATCTTCGCTGAAGTACCTGATGAAGAGCATAGTCAAATATTCAACTACGGATTACGTGAGGTTTACGACATGATGAACAATACCTTTAAGAACTCCGACCTCACGTTTTCCCACTACCAGACCAGTCTCATCCAGGGTATTCATGAATCTATCCGAGAACTTGGAGTAAACTCCAGTATTGCAGATCACGAGACTTTACACCTGCAGTTCTTTGGATTTATGGACTCACTCAGACAATACCATCCTGAACGAGAGATGATTGAAGCTGATGGATTCTCTTTTGTAAATTCCCGCGGAATTATCTCCAGCACAGTAAAGGAGATTACTTGGGACCTGCTGCACATAAAAAAGATTACAGAGCAGCATCTGCAGAGCTTCCCCATACTTTCATCTGAGATTCCAAACATCGTCGACATCATCGCTCGCCATTTTCTGAGAATATACCCACGTAACCCCAGGATTCCACTTCTGCGCACTTCTGGTCCTGGTGGTTCCAGCACCAACTAAATCTGAAGGAAGGCAAAGTCGAGCTCTTGACTCTAAAAGCAGCGCTTCTCGGGAGGCAACCCGTGTAATAAGACGTGTAGAGAGAACAGTGTCAATAAGTGAAGATATATCTCTGACTATCCTTCACACTTGGTCGTCACCAAAACACTTTCTGATATTACAACTCATTTGCAAATAAACCACTCGTCTCAGAAATAAGGAAATCAATTTGAAAAATGATAATTCATGTGTTTCGAGCATTTGAGGTACTTGATTACTACTTTTATGCATTATGCTCGAACTCGTTTAAAAACACATGTTTTATAAAAATGATTTGTAGTAGAATATATCTTTTCAAAGATCTGAGACGGTGATTTATCTTTTCATTTACAAATACCTTGAGTTTGTAAACTGGTACGACCAACGTGTTCACACTTACGAGATTGATTCACAAAGGGAATAATGGATGGAAAAGAAACCAAATAGCAAGACGCTTGAAGTTGTGCCACTCTTCATGAATGCAGAAAAAGATCTTGGCAACACCTCTTTTCAGCAAATTCAGATTCTCAGCTTCTTTGTTGCTCGCTATCTGGGGAGTGTCTTAACCTTTACTCTCTTTTGTTTATGATTCTGTATATTATTTGCTTTGTTAGTTTGTGAAAGTAGTCTATACTCTATCCTAAGCTTATCACTAAGTGTGGGATTCCAGCCCAAAACAAACACTTGAGAAACATTTTCTTACATGTTCAAACTCTAAGTGTGGGATTTTACTTCCAGTAAATCTCAACTAAAGAGAACATTAGGGACAATGTTCCTCTAAGTGTGGGATAGCAGGTATAGAATACATTGGTTAGTTTTCTTTGATTTTTAATGTCCGAAATAGTAAACTCAGAAAATGTTCCTCAAATTTTTCAAAAAATTTTCAAGAAAATTAAAAGTATGAGCTAAATCTATTGATTTACTCTGCTAATTTTGAGCCGAAATATCTTTTGAGAGGAACTATTTTCAGATGTGAGTAATATATTTCGGAGTCTAGATAAAATAAGGTAGAAATTGCTTAAACAAGAAATAATAATCTGATGGAAGCATGACGAAGCACATACAACCCTATTTGCAGTGAGGTATCTTGAGCCTAATAGCATTCATCTTTAATGCTTCACTAATCATTTCTTGTGTGTGCCGATGCATGCATCTCTGAATTAGAACTTGCTCTTGACATACGCTTCAAGACCACATTGGTGTGTACCGTACACGGTATAGGTGCAATTAGATGACCTTGACATTCCCTAGGATTTAAACCCCTTTTCACATATCTCTTCAAGCCCAAAACCCTTCCGATACTCACTTTTAGTATCGATGATCCGCCTAGTATACCCTGTTGAGCCTAAACCTTTCGTTTCATAAAACCCCCAATAAACCCTACTTCCCAAAATACTCCCAAACTTATCTTAGAATTTCTGAGGTTATGAAGAACATCTTTAGAATGTCTTATCCTACCCCTTTCGTGCTCTCAAAAAGATTGAAGAATCCTTGGTGTGAAAAATTGACACCGCGAAAAGACTCGAAACGTTCAAGATAAGGGATTTCTGAAAGAATCAAAGAAGAAAAATATCCTTGGAAATTCTCTGGCAAAGAAATTCTGAAGAAGAAAAGAAAAATACAAAAACAGAAAAACAGAAAAAGAAAATAAAAAGAAGAAAAAGAAGAAAAGAAAGAAAAATAGTTCCGCAAGAATAAAGCTTAAAGTCCTTTGAAGTATCATCAAGATTCTGATAGAAGACCAAAAGCTACCTCTCTCTCCGTTCTGAAATAAAGTTGTTCATGATCTCAGTTGTTTTAAGATAAGCAACCCTTACAACCCAAAAATACCACTATCCATACCTTTTACCCCTCACCAAACACTACAACCCTCATGAATGTCTTGGGATAATTAGCACCGTCCTCACCTAAGTGGTGGAGATCCGATTCTCGACCAAGCCTATGACGATGAGTGCTGCATGACTGGCTATTTGAGCGATTTCTTTTGTTCTAGACTGATAGGAAACCCGATACACTTTGAGTGAGTTGAGTGACCACCTTTAGTGAGATCGCCTAGTCATGTGTACTCCAAGATCATGAGATTTGGATGTATGCCTAAGAGAATCTTTTCTTGTTTAAGGAAGGATCATCTTATCTTTCCCTATATTCCTGAAACTATCTTATTTGCATTTGACAGTGGTAACTCTTAAAAATGTTGAAGCTCGCTCTAAAAATTGTTTTAAAATGTTTTCAGAAACTGAGTGTTGCTTGAGGACAAGCAACGTCTAAGTGTGGGATAACTTGATGTAACGCAAAAAGTCATGTTTTCAAAGCCATTATTCCACACTTTTTGGGCACATCTTTAGTGAAAACATTCCAAAACAATCATTATTTACTAAAATTCACTAAAGTGCTCAAAATATAGACGTTGCTACAAAAATCAGTAAAAACATCCGAATAACGAACAAAACGGAGCAAATAAGCAGCAACCAACTCTCGCACCCTCATTTATCCTATGATAAACATATTCTAACCTTATGATATGATGTAATAGGTAAAATCGAGACGAGAAAATCAAGAATCATGCAAATCGGACAAAGGACGGAAAAGACTGGACGATTACAAACTCCCACGATTTTCCCAGGTAATACATTTTCCCACGTAATACATTTCCCACGATTTTCCCAGGTAATACATTTTCCGCACGTTTCCCATAAATTTCTTACGGAATATAACTATAACACCCAATTCTTTAAATGCAAACATATTATATTATATACATTAGAAGCGTGTCCCAAAACATATATATATTTGATATTTACAAAACGTGCCAAAAGAAACTTCTACTAACTTATATAATTACAAAAACTTAAACCAACGACCGGGTGTTATGAAAAGTATTCAAAACATAATCTTAACAAAAGTCAGAGGGCGCGATGATCAAGTCAAACATCCAGTCAACCATTATATCCCGATCTACTTCAACTAACCAAAATCTGCAAAAACATTTAACAACGAGGGATTAGCTCACGCTAAGTGAATGGAACCGTAACCGACGGTTCAATCCATTCATAACAAGTCTTACAACAAAATAAACTTAAACACATAAGCACATAAGTACATGAGGACCGGCGGTTCCTGTATGCTATTCTCAGAAACCACGACCACTGTATGCTATTCTCAGTGTTCTACTGATAGTCTGATTACTACCTTCACTGAATAGGTTACTCTTCAACTATGTGTATCCAAGAAACCTAAACAGCTACACAGTAGTAACCAAACCCAACCATTGTTGACCTCACTCCGAATCATCTCAACAACTTGTCACATAAAGCATATCATATGCAATTATGAACACAACTGAACAACTTTTACAACTGGATCAATCAACTCAATCAATATAATCAACAACTGAATAACTGAAATTAGCATGGCAATAACTACAACTGAAACTATCCTGGTTTACCCATTGTAACCGAACCCGTTACAACTGGGTTGAACCGAGGACTACGGTAACCACTCACCGAAATTTCCGTCTCTGAACTCAGTTGTCTTATATCACTGAGTTTCCTTCTGCTTATCTGAGAACATAAATAATAACAAGTCAGTAACTCGTTCCATAATCATCATTCTAGTATATTTATTAAATTAGATAATCCTTGAAGTCTAAGCAAACAAAAGTTCAATCAGATAAGAAATCAGAAATTCCCGAAATGACGTTTAAAACTATAAAATACCATTTTCGACCCTTAGATGACCCCGAATGGCCAAAAACCGACTAGGCTATTAGAATAAATTTTGATCATTGGGCCGTTTCCGAGTGAACATGTGAATTTCAACCTATTCCGAGTTAATGAAATTGTCACATAACCGTGACCCTGAAATTATGCATTTTCAAATTTTGCAAAACCCGTCAAAATTATTCATGCAAAAGCGATCCGGACTAGAGGGGTGATGTAACGCAAAAAGTCATGTTTTCAAAGCCATTATTCCACACTTTTTGGGCACATCTTTAGTGAAAACATTCCAAAACAATCATTATTTACTAAAATTCACTAAAGTGCTCAAAATATAGACGTTGCTACAAAAATCAGTAAAAACATCCGAATAACGAACAAAACGGAGCAAATAAGCAGCAACCAACTCTCGCACCCTCATTTATCCTATGATAAACATATTCTAACCTTATGATATGATGTAATAGGTAAAATCGAGACGAGAAAATCAAGAATCATGCAAATCGGACAAAGGACGGAAAAGACTGGACGATTACAAACTCCTATAAAGTGATTTCGGCTATTCTAAAGTTTTACACATCCAATTTCAGTGAGATTGGCACCATTAGAAGCATAACGGAATTACGAAGACACAGGCGAAAGAATCAGGTCAAACGGACGCATAACGAAGGAGATACGCGCGTTTTAAGCAACGGACGAAATCAGACGGAAGCCGTATACGGCCTTGGCCACCGTATACGGCCCTTCATAGACCGTATACGGCCCATAACACACCGTATACGGCCCTATGAAGGCCGTATACGGCCCTGTGTACCCCATATGCTGCCCGTTTGTGCTTCGTTTGCTTGTACGTGCGTGCTTCGCGAGTTGTACGGCTGATTTCAAGCTTTGCCTATAAATAGGAGGCCACCCCTCCATCATTCCACACACTTCAACATTCCATTCATTTCTCCATTTCCACTTTCTCTCTCACACACTCTCTCTCTCTCTCTAAACTCTCTTTCTTTCTTTCTCTCTCTAGAAATTAGGGTTTGATCTGGTTAGTTCTCAGTTAATATTTAACTGAAACTAACGGAGGGGCTACTTTTGTAATAGCATAGGGAATAGTCCAGGGGCTTTTATTGTAATATTGTCAAGGATATTGCGGAAGTTCTGCTTGTACTCTCTCTCTAAACGCTTATTCAATCTACGCTTTATTGACGGTTACTTCTTTCCTTATCTGTTATAATGATAATTGCTATTGTTATTATGCTAGATTTAGGATCTGGTATTATGCGTAGTGAGTAGTTTCCTTATGTGTTTGTTATGATGTAGTTAGTTTATATATGTGTGGGGTGATGCTGCTTTAAACATATAATTGGATAACATTACGAAATAACGGAGGTAACGTTATACGGCTTTCATTTGTATAGCGCCGGAATCATCACTTATGTGTGTAGTACGGAACGTGGAAGCTATGAAAGTCGTGGGCACAATCCGTTGTGGAAATAATGTTTCCAGTTATATTATATAAATGAAAACTGGTGATATATTAATCTTGTATTTATGAATTTCTAAACCAAATCGCCTTTCCTCCAATTAAACGTGGTTAGAACCTTTATGACAAGGAGTCGCGAACCTTGATCAAATGGTCACTACCTATCTATGTTTTCTGAAACTGTAAACATGGTCTGAATTGCGTAGCTGTGGAAATATTGTTTAAAACCTTTCGTATAGTACACCGTGAATCAATCAGGAATTTATTGGGAAATAGTGAGGGCTGGTTTATATCATAGATGGTTGGGCTTTAATACAAACGTAGTTTAAACTAGTCTAGAGTGGCCATAAAGTATGTGACCCCGGAAAGACCACGATAAACGGCACTGTACTTCGTGTAACGTTGGAAACACCTTTGGTGAAGTACAAATACGTGGAGCTAAGGAAATGTCGGTGGTTGAAGACTGTGTCACATCCTGGTTTGACTTCAAAGCTGTGGAAATGTTTGATCGCACTGTACACCGTTAGTACACCTAAAGATCAGGAACACTGTGGAAATGCTTAGATGCACTGTACACCGTTAGTACATCTTGGGTCTGGAAAACTGTGGAAATGCATAGTAGCACTGTACACCGTGATGAAAGCTCTAGGCTAAAATAAAACCATTAATATAAAGTTAATAGTCACCAAACCAAGTCTTAATCTTAAATGATTTGTTTAACTTCGTTGTCCTCGTAGTGTTAAGAAAGGTCGGAACCTTAGTGGGTATGTTACTTTATCTCATGCACCCAGGAATTAACATTCCACGAAGGGTCGTTACTCCGTCACTGGATAACGTTGAAGAGTTGAGCATCCTCCTCCGATCAGACTCAATTTGGCCTAGTATTCAGTGACATATTGATTGGCTTCCCCAATCAGTAGGGTACTAGTGTTTACACTACGAACAATTAAGCTTAGATAAGACACAAACCTTTAAAAGACGTTTTCATATCTAAACCCTAGCATCATCCCCGCATAAGCTAACGAAGTCATAACAGACACATATCCTCCATACTGATTTCATCCTTATTTCTATTTTCCATTTATTTACTTTTTATTTAATTACTTTAAATTACGGACCTAAGTAACAAAAACCCACTCAAACTCTGTTTTAAAAATCCCATCACTAAAATAAACGACTTGTCTCGATACTCCCGTTTCACAATACGATTAGCTTGAAGAACGACCCTAGGTCATACTGCTGCTATACAGCCGTAGTAAAACTTAGGTCCCCAGCTCTTATAAATTTAAAACTCCACTGCCGTGTCCTCATTCCGTTGCGTTGACGACCGTGACTGATCGGGCTCACGACAAGGGGCTGGATCGCGTTCACCTTTAGAAAACTTTCTGTAACCGTTTTACACTTGGAAACGCGATCCTGAAACTAGTACGGGATCGCGTTCGTAAGAAGAAAATCCGACTAAACCAAAAATACTCTTAGTAACGCGATCCAGGAAAAATGGCTAGGATCGCGTTCACATGCACAAAACTAATCTGTAATCATTTTCAACTACGAAACGCGATCCGGGAAAAAGGTCGGGATCGCGTTCCCACGTTTTAATTCAGAGTTTCAGACCTGCAACTTTCAATACGAATCCTAACACCATTTTCATTATCAAAACATTATCAAACTTGGTTTCTAAAGCTACAATCAGCTCAAATAACACCAAACATCATCATACAACCTCATTCAAGTCTAATTTACAAACATCATATGCATGCAACTTCAATTCTTCATATATCTCATAAACCCTAGCTTTTTACCCAAAATTAAAACATAAAGAGCTTTCAAGTATTTGATTCTCTATTATCATATAATTATCAACAACCATCAAATAGCAACAATCATGCATCAATTTCCTTCATGCATCATAAATCATTCGTTTACCAAATTTCATAAAATAAGTTATGAACAAGTTTGAAGAATCAACTTACAATCACTAGAAGAAGATGAAGATTATGATGAAGATGATGATGATGAAGAAACCATAACAAGATTACAAAGCAATCTTTCTTCCTATTTCTCTTTTGATTTTCAAGTTATGTGTGAGTGATAAGAAATGAGAGAAAAGATCAAGAAAGGGAAAGTGTAAAAAGTTAGGTCGGCTCCCTCCATTTAACTGACTCCAATTTTGTATATTTTTATTCCCCTTCTAAATCTATTGTCTGGAACCCAGAAACCATTTGCGAGACCAATATTTTATTTTACCATCAACTTTATTTATTTAAAACATGTATTCTTTTATAAGTCACAATAAATCATGTGACTCTTTTACATATTTATTTTAAATAATCATTTAAAACTTAATAATTATCATTTATTTCTAGACCCGAAAACAGGATGTTACAATAACCGCCACAACAAATATTCAGATTGTTTCGATGGTTCATTTATATAACATCAAAATAACTAGAAGATCTAAATATATAATGTGACACCCGACAATTTAGGGTTACTGATTAACCTACTAGAAACCCTAATTACGTGTGTTTAGTTTAATATTAGGCTAAATACTTGTAATTACTTGTAACTATTTGTGTATTTATGTGAATATACACTCCCGTAATTGATATATATATTACGCTTACGTAATTAGTTGTAATTACGCATACGCAATTTGGTGAAATTGTGCAAATCAACCGGACGGAGTCCGACACAGTATAAGTACGGACGTTGGTGAAAAACTTTCTATAATTAACTTAAATCTATTTTTAGAAGTTATTTATCATTATTTATTATTTTATTAAAATAATACACGAAAAACCTAGGCGTTTTGGCTAAAACGTCTCAAACGCAACGATAACGCGCGAATTTATTTCGGCAACCAAACGAATGTCAAATACTTAAATTGACAACATAAATAAAGTATTTTAAATAATACTTCAATGAAAATTTACCTAAAATATATCGTTAGTTTAAACGACTAAAAATAACGTTGCGCGATTTAACCTCCGTAGAACGTGCACGCAAATCGAGGCCAATAATTTAACGAAACATTTTATAAGAGTTTTCAAGTACTATATTAAATATTTCAAGTGGAAATATCAAAATTCAAATCGTTAAATAGAAACGTCAACTAAATACTTAACGTACGAATAAACGTCTAAACAACCGAGCAAACGAACGTAAAACGCAACAAATTAAGCTAGAAAGGAAAATGACCAAAATACCCCTTGTGGGACCACATGGGGGCCGGCCACCCCATGTGCACCACCTCCACACCCACCACTCCTTGACCATGCAATGTGATCATTTCTCTTTTCTTCCAAAGCCATACAAGATGCATGCAAGTCCTTTTCTTTTTCATTTCAAACACTCCACCAAAAACTCAAACTCTCTCTCTCAAAAATTCAAGAGTTTCCCAGCCCTTAATCACAAATAAATCACAAAATCACCATTATCCACAAGGAATCAAGGAACAAGAAGAAGAGGGAACCAAGCTCAAGAGCACCATCATCATCATCTTTGTTTCTCCATTACTTTCTTGGTATAAATCACCTAAACTCTTCATTAGATTTACTTTCATGATGAACTTTTACTTGTTTTGTTACTCATCTAACTTGTTTATGTCCAAAATCTTTGATAAAATACGTTTTTATGAAACATCTAAAAAGATACATAATCTGCCCAAAAATCGACAGTTTACAAAAATATTCGTATAAAATCAAATATTGAGAGTTAGAAGACTCATTTTTTTTTGAAATCTTCGTCTCGAAAGATCTACAACTTTCGTGTTTTACACTTTTTCCAGAAACGTATTCATTTTTCTCTACGAGCCGATTTATAGGACTGACCTGTTAGTTTTCGATAAATCTGTTCGGAACTTTCGCTAAATTAATTACCTATGTTAATGGACATATTGGAAGCTGGAAATTTAACATGGTAGTGTAGACACTTAGTAGATCAGTTGGTAAAAGTTTTGAGGTTTGTTTTGGACTAGAGATAGGCGAAATCAGTTGGCGTAATGACCCGACATAAACCGAAAACGTTGAATCTTGAAGTTTTAAGATACGCATTTAAAACCGACACCTCGAGATAATCCCGACACAAACCGACAAATTATTTGGACTCTTTAAATTGATTTATGGGTTGGGTAAAAGTTTCGGGTCAAACTGAGTCGGTTTGACCAAGTCAACAAAAACGGCTCGGTTTCTAAAAACGACAAAACTTACTATTTTTGGAAAGTGGTAACAAAAATGGGTTTGGATGACTTAGTTAGTAACTTGGACCAAAAACTAAACTTAGAAAGTTTCCCGAATTAGAAACCGACACTTAGAACAATTTCTGAAAATATCCTAAGTCTCAAGTAGAGACACTAACCTAGTGATGCTACATTTTGCTAGTGATGCTACATTTTGCTAGTGATGCCACATTTTCTGAAAATATCCTAAGTCTCAAGTAGAGACACTAACCTAGTGATGCTACATTTTGCTAGTGATGCCACATTTTCTGAAAATATCCTAAGTCTCAAGTAGAGACACTAACCTAGTGATGCCACAATTACTAGTGATGCTACATTTTGCTAGTGATGCTACATTTTGCTAGTGATGCTACATTTTCTGAAAATATCATAAGTCTCAAGTAGAGACACTAACCTAGTGATGCTACATTTTGCTAGTGATGCTAAGTTTGACCAGGTTTGACCAGTTTAACCAGGTTTGACCAGTTTGACCAAGTTTGACCAGTTTGACCAGGTTTGACCAGTTTGACCAGGTTTGACCAGTTTGACCAGGTTTGACCAGTTTGACCAGTCTTGACCAACTTTGACCTACGGTTTAAGACTTATACAAACTAAAATAATCGGTTTGCAACACACGATATGTACTAATGAATAGTTTACAGCAAAACAAACTTAATAATAATGTCTAAATGAATTATTATTACAAACTTTCACCAACGGGTCGTATACGTTTTTAATAATCGAACTTGAACAACTTATTTGGACATACTAGTTGATGAACTAGCTCTAGGTGGACATTAACCCTCCACCTGCACGATTGGCTTAAGTGGACATTAACCCCCACTTATACAATCGCTATAGATGGTCTTATAAGACATCTACTTACACAACCTTATACGTTTAGGGCGTTAGAAAGTTGCACACCGGCTTGCTTGCTTATTTGATATTTGCTTGCTACTTGCTAACCTAAGGTGAGTTTCATAGCCCCTTTTTACTGTTTTTCAACTGGGGTGAGAATACATACAACTATTTTATACAACTGCTTATATGATCACAAGTAACTTGAAACACTTTTCGTACGGATTGCATGAGACCTGAATAATCCACTAAAGTCCTCTACCCATCATAGTCATTAAAATTTGTGCGTGAGTATTATTGGATAGATCTATCAGGGTTTGACAAACCTCGTTCGGGCTAGTCGCTCTAGCCAACCCACGGGCGCAGTATTACTTGTGATTTAGAGGTGTATCGGATTAGTACACTTACCGGAGGCAAACAACGTTAAGCTTGACTATGAGACTCATGCAAATGGTATACTTATGTTGCATTTTGCAATACTTTTACTTATCGTTGACTAACGATACTTTTACTTATCATTGTGAATGATACTACTTTTGGAATCTTGTGGATCATATTAGTAATTGATTGATTATCAAACCTATGAACTCACCAACTTTATGTTGACCTTTTAGTATGTATTTCTCAGGTAACCCGCCGCAGTAGGAAGCTTATGGAAAGCCTAGCTCGAGTCGCATTGTTTTTCAAACATCAAGAGATTAGATTGCATTTAGCTGTATTTTGTATAATCAGTAATGTATTAGAAATCTCTTAACGGTTTATGCGAACTCCAGATATTTAGTAAACATTTGAATTATGGTAATGTAATGTTTTCAAACGTCTCATATAGAGGTCGTTTGCTTTAATCCTTGTGTTGTGATATTTGATTTGGTCGGCGCCCCCATGACACCTCATGCTTCCGCTGCCACGCGTTCTGGGGGTGCGACAATAACAAATATGTAGAATTCAATAAGTATCGAATACAATAGAGTTAAGCTTAACATCGTATCTGTTGTTAAAATTACATGGATACTAAACCGTGGTAAGAACTTCTCTTTCCAAGCCCTTATTAAAGCTGCTATCCATTCCTTTAAAATCTGCTTCTATCGCATGATCATACTCTTGGCATTCAGCAAGCTTGTCCTTCAACCATTGTACATACAAAGTGAAACACGACACATAGATAATCAATACATACTGATTATAATATAGCAAATTAAACTTAATGTTTGTTCAATAAAATTAACCTTAATGTGATACAAAGTGACAAACAGGCTAACCCGACCAAACAGTCCCAACCCTATATGTACACACACACACAACATAACCCGATAACAACATCCCAACCCAACACACCAGTAGCCCAACCCGACAACAACAGCCTAACCCGAAACACAAACAACCCAATCCGACGCAGCTGCCCAAAAAGCTACATATATATATATATATATATATATATATATATATATATATATATATATATATATATATATATATATATATATATATATATACACACACACACACACACACAAATACACACACTAAACATAGCTAATCAAAGAAGTTAAAAGAAACTATAGAATCTCTTAACCTTTCATATTTGAGCTCATGTGTTCATATGAGCTACAAATTAGAAAATCCATTTATTAGTAAACAACTAAGAGGCAACAAAGCGGTTGTGAGAGTTTTCTTGTTATTTACCTCTTGAAAATAGAAAACTCAACTAACCATCAAGAGTTCAAAAATATGCACAAATGTAAAACTTTAAGACTCATGTAAAATCCAAAAACCAAAGGAAATGAATGAAATTGTAGGATAACTCACCATCTTGATATACTCAGTAAGTGAAATTTGAATCCACTTGGCATTAACTACCCGCATTCAAAGAGATGTGAAACAAATTATCTGAGAATGGAACTTCTTAAACAAAATTAAATACCACAATATAACAACTAAAAGAAAACAGAGCTTCTCAAACCTTAATAAAATTTCAAACTCAAACTAGCCATGTCCTGTGTCCACATTATCAACATCACAAATTAGCTAAACATCTTCCATATTTGGTCTTTGTTATAAGCTGAATCCAGTTTTATTCTTTAGGTTAAAAAAACATAAATAAAAAGGATAAAGCTTTTACAGTACTTCAAAAGCTTTATTAATATGATTTTAGTTTTATACAATTAATCTAATTTATAAATATACATATAAACACGAGTTAATTCATGATATAACATAAACTATAAACTAACCTTACTGAATAAGTAAATAATAATAATAATAAAAATGAAATAGAATAACAAGTTACGATGGTAAAACCCTAGATTGCGGTGGTTATCGAATTGCTTTGACGGCGGTGGTATGGGGCTTCGATGGCGGTGGTGGTGCAGTGCTTCATGATGGTGGTGATGTTTGTAGTAGTTGAGATTGTAGACATATTATCTTTAGCAAGAAGAATCCTCTCCTTAGACCAACTGTGATTGAAATCGCCAAGATGAGAGTGAGTGTGGGTGATGAGATTGTGAGTGAGAGTTAGGATTTTGAAAAAATTGGGGCTGGTCAATTTTAGGGCAAAAAGGAGGGCGGGAGAATTTGGGGGAAGGGGAAATGTTTGTATAAAGAGGTGGTGAGATAATTGGGGGTAATTATATATATCTTCATTTTAAGTTATTATTATCACTAAATAAGTTTTTTAGTGATGTAATATGTATACCGATTGATAAATATATATTTTCTAAAATAAAAATTTGAATGTATTGTCTTCATTATTATTTTCTTTAGATGATAGTGAATATTACTTTTATACTCTTTAAATTATTTTATGTATTGGTCTAGAGTGTGTCGAAACAACTTATGATAAAACGCTTATCATATTTGATATCAATGTTGTCAAAAGCGAGAAAGGCGAGCGCCTAGGTAAATAGGTGAGGCGTTCTTTGAGTAATTCGCCTTTGTATACCTCAGTTGAGGCGTTTTTGAGTAATTTGCCTTTGTATTCCTCAAGCGAGGCGTTTTACAAAGGCAAACGCCTTTGTTAATTAGGCGAGCAGGCAAAGTGGCGATCGCCTTTGTTACGATCTAGATGAGAAAGTTTACAAATAACAAATACTTGGTTCGAGCTGGCAAAACCCGATTTGCAACGTGTTATCTAAATCAGTAATGTATTCACGAGTTGTGGCGAGAATTAAAAAGCATGGTCATATCAGATGAATGGACATCATCTAAGTGGGCACATGAGGAAAAAGAGTTAAAAATTACCGAGAATGTCCTATCGAAAACATTCTGGAATAATGTGGTGTACGTTTTGACAGCTATGGGTCCCTTAGTAAAAGTACTCAGACATGTTGATGGATAACAAAAGCCTTCTATGGGATATATATATATATATATATATATATATATATATATATATATATATATATATATATATACGAGGCAATGGATAGAGCAAAGGAGGCTATAGCGGATGGCTTCAATCATTGATAATAGAGAATACATTCGCATTTATCAAATCATTGATAGTCGATGGAGCTCTCAGCTTCACCGCCCGCAACATTTAAACCCTAGAATCTATTATGACCACCCTGAATTGGAGTCTAATGATTTGGTTGTTACCGGTTTTTTAAATGTGCTAGTGATTCTGATTTATGATAGAGGGTAATCAGTAAACTAGTGATTGTGATTTATGATTAGAGTATACCTTTAAAACTTTCAGATTTTTACTTTGTTACGAGTTTTTTAGTTCGTTTAAACTTATCTATTTTGGGTTTATTCTATATAACATTACTATATTAAAAGGTATGTATTTCATATTATGTCATCACTCATTATTTTTTTTTTGTTAGATATGTGTTGTACGTTAGTAACATAGATTACCACCTTAGCTGACTCTAACGTTCACCTTTTTATGCCTCTTGCCTTAGGCGAATAAAGAGGCATGTCACCTCTGCTTTGCCTTCGCCTTTAAATGCTAATTAAGTTCAAATAATTAGATGTGACGATGTCGTAATCCCTAAAACTTGTGGGTAATCCGTGGGAAATTTTTCCACGGATTACCCATAAATGTTTTAATATAAATATAAATATTTAATAAATACTAATTCATGAGATATCGGTGGGAAATTCGCGGGAAAATATTACTTTCTCCATGGAATTCCTACGGATTACCAACAAATCAACGTTCCCATAGATTACCCACGGATATTCAATATCTGTAGGTAATCCGTGGGAAATTTCCTACGAATTATAGTGTCGTGGGTAATCCGTAGGAATTCTGTGAGAAATGTGTAAACAAACTAATAAAAGATCAATTGTGGGAATTTTATGGGAAATCCACGGGAAATTACCCACGGATTGATTCTATGGGAAATATCCGTGGGTAATGAGCATTTTTCTAGTAGTGATAGTGATCTTAGATAACGAGGCCCAAAGACCTCAACAACGGATCGACAAAATATTTTTGTACTTTTTCAATAGCAGTGGATTCTCCAATTTTAATGTAATCATCTGTGGAATCGGCTGGTACACCATAGGCCATAATTCGAAACGCCGTTGTTACTTTTTTGTAAACTAGACAATCCTAGTTTGCCGAAACCATCTGGTCGTTGCACAAAATACATGCCATGCCCTTCAACGGCAGTAACAATTCGTTGAAACAAATTTTGACTCATTAGAAATCGTCTACGAAACATTGTTTCGTTATACCTTGGATTCTCCGCGAAATAATCATCCCACAATCTATGATGTGCTGCAACACGATCACGGTTAATTACATTATGGCCGATTATTGAGCCCCCATGTTATGGGTTGTTTATAAGATTGTTTGAATACTAAGCCATTGCTTGGACGTTATTGGCGTAAGCAGATATTAATGCATGATTTTGTGCTAATATTGCATTAGTAAATTCCAAGTCATTATCTGATGATGAAGACGAGGAAGAGGATGAATGCAAGTGAGATGTGCTCGTATGTTGCATGGTAAAATGAAGATTCGGATTTTGAACTTTTCTGTTATATTGAATTTTATAGCCGATCCAAATTAACTATTGACAAATGGTAAGGAATATTTGGGTATTGGCTACTACACAATATCCATATAAAATCTAACATATTCCAAGCAAAATCAAATATAGTACAACTATCATGAGAGAATTTTGACAATACGCACACTATCATGGAATAGATTCCACACTTTATTTCAATATATCATGTACATGAAAGTTAACTTAACAATCATGATATTTAGGTATCTGCATCTCAAGTACACCATTCAAACACGAAGTCAAGTATATGATAATTTGACAATTGACTTTGATTGTATCCGCAGAAAATCGAATATATTCGACACTTAATTTCAACATCTATAGTAGAATATATCGGTAGTTGTATCTGACGTATACAATACTTGGCTGTTAGAACTTCAAGCAAGAAAATTTGATCAAATGAACTACGGGAAGAAAACAAAATTCTAGGCAAATATTTAAATTCCATCAGTAATTTAGCTTACCGCGAGTACTACCGAAATGAACGACAAAAGATTTGGACGAAACGAGTTCAACAAGAGACGGCAGAAAATACGAGTGGTTCATGCGACGGTCACAAACCTTCTTTGAACTTTGAGACGTTTACAAACCTTCTTTGGACTTTGAAGGAAATGATGATGATGGCAACTGATCAAGCGTAAGTGGAAATTCCAAAAAATGGATGGCATAGTTGGGGGCTCAGCGTAGAGCTCCATGGTGAAGGGTTAACACGTGCCCTGGTTGGAATTGTTCGGCACGCTGTATGGGTATTCATTCAAGATCGGGGTATGGCATGCCATTGGATAGCGCCAAATATGTAATTAATTGCATCAGCTGATGATATATGACAGGAGGTTCGAGACCAACTTGGGTGTGGTGTGCTACGGAAGAAACAATCAAGAGCGTCATCGTAGTGGCTGGAATTTTATACCCTGGGGGTTGAAAGTCAACCCGGATAAAAAGCTGACTATAGTAGGACTTATCAAGGACAACATCATGATATGGTTGATATCACCTTCACAGAAGATTGCAATCAGGCACATGACAATAGATGTGACCAGCCATAAATGGATTTTGTAAGTTAGGGATGAAGTCATGTTTGATTCCGCAGCAGGGTTGAGGTTGGTTACGACTCAGACCCGAGTTGGGTCATGGGAGCGATTAGGTCATGACATACCTGCAGAGGTGACATATCGACAGTGTCACTATCATATAAATGGGTCAGGCTAACGAGGAGACCTACGGGCCAGCAGAGTTAGGCCAATCACATAGGCAACATCAAGGGGTGTTAAACTAAACTGAACGGGTGGAGGCGTGCAAATGACATAGTCATTGTACCATGATAGCCCCCATTTCAATGCTACGAAAATATTTAGTGGTATTGAAATCGAGCACAAAGTAGGAAAAAACCGCTAGGAGGGTATCAATTCTGAAAAGTAGCGCCAAAGAGATTCAACGATGAGAACCGAAGTTAATGAGCTCTGGTCTGCCTAATTAATTAGATGGCTTCGCTAGGGTGTGAGCATCATGGGCCTGCGGGGGTATGTAGGCCAAGGATTGCCGAAAGAAGCTGAGGCCAGAGATTACCGATAGATGCTACAGCCAGGGGTTGCTGCGATAGGCTGTGACCGGGGGTTGCTGAAGAGGCCACGACCAGGGGTTGCCAAAGAGGCGACGGCCAGGGGTTGCCTATAGAGGCTGCGGCCAGGGGTTGCCGCGATAGCCTCGGGTCGCGCAAGAAAAAGGTAAACCTCGAGCAGAAGTTACAAGTATGATTGTTGCCCGATTTAAGTTTGATTTTTTTTTTTTTTAGTATGGAAATTAACAAATCTTATTGCCAATAATAAAAATAGAGTAACCCCAACAAAGAAGCGGGTTATATGATAGACATAGATATTTGTACAATTGGTTGAGGCATTTTCTCAAACATTTAGTGTGCACAATTTTTTATCAGATTTTTGCGAAATTTGTGGATAAAATGGCGACTTTTTTGGAGAATATCATTACTTAATTAGTTTACATCGAAACAATTACACTTGAAAAATAAGTGTGCTTTTAGCAACTCACAAGTGTTGTTTATTCGTGGCAGGGTTGTTCATTCGTGGTAAACCCTGAAGGGTGGTTACACCATTAAGTGTGTGAGTTGCAAGATAGACAGAATGTATAACCTGAGGGTTATCACCCGCGTCGCAAAACGCATCAAGGGTCAACCCCCAGGGGTTGACCCCGCATGTCAAGATATTCCCTGACATAGCATGTCCGTGAACAGTGCTATGTCAGATGGTCAGCCCCCTTTTTTTGTACCTTATTGGGCAGGCCAGCTGTCACTTGTACCATGTGCAAATGAACTTGTACAATTGGTTGGAACATTTTTTCAAACAATGAATGTACACAAAATTTTTCGCCAGATCTGAGCAAATTTTGAGTGGTACCAAAGGCTGTGGCACTTGTACATTTTTATTTGTTATTTAGAAATCAACTTTCTTTTTTCTTTTTTCTTTATAAAATAACATCATTTCTTGTTACCAGGCCTTGAATAACAAATAAGTAAGAAAAAATGTGTACTCAACGAATCTTATCTATTCCTTGGTAAAATAAAATAATCAACAATAATATGTGGAAAAACATATCTGGTATCCGAAAGAATCTACCATGTGAAAGCAAGCTAATAATTTTCTTTTAATTAAAGAAACTCATAAATAATGAATTATACATGTTTTTGGTTGTTGCTTAGAAGATCTCGTTGTGTACGCAGTTTTCAATTTTTTATTTATTTATAATTGTTATCGAGAAAGGAATATCATGCGACGGAAACTTACAGACACGAGTTAGATGTAACTCGTTTTTCGGTTGACGACGAAGACACGAGACTTGTTATTACGTGTCCCACGGATGGCACCATTTGATCAAACATTGGTTGACTTGAGTGCATTGGGTTGGGTTGTACCGATTCGTTACTCTCCGGATGACGTGACTAACCCCAAAGATCCGGGTGGAGCAATCTTGGGGTGGTAAGAATCGGAACGTTCCCCATCTATGGAGATGGGTTTAGGGGTGAGCAAAGCTCATCATGATGATGAAGATGGTGGAGAAAGAGGGGTGCCCCCTGGAGGCTGCATCCCTCATCTCTGTTTGTGTATCGTC
Organism: Helichrysum umbraculigerum; assembly: GCA_949592205.1. Lineage (NCBI taxonomy): Eukaryota > Viridiplantae > Streptophyta > Magnoliopsida > Asterales > Asteraceae > Helichrysum > Helichrysum umbraculigerum. Next base: position 45,875,640 of record CATIUR010000002.1, on the reverse strand, counting down.
TGATGATGATGATAATGGTGTTGTTGAATGAATGTGATTGAAATGGATCCCCTGATGCTAGGGTTTGATCCCTTTATAAAGGGGAGGAGGTTGGGCCCAACATTGGAGCCCGTGGGCTTATCAGAGCCCGTGGGCTTATCAAAGTTGGGAGCCCAATGTGGGGGTTACACCATCAGCAACCTTTCGATCTATTAATTTAGTTGTAACTTAATTTTATGTATTACTTATGTCTAGTAATGTACTAATGTAACTATTTTTCATCAATGAAAGTTTTAATATCTATTACTATTGAATCTAAATAAATGTCTATCATATATGTAAACTTCCTATGTACATGTAGCAGATTACTTTCACAAACAAATATTTACATTACAAGTTAACAACCCACCACACCACTATGCTTCGTAAATTATAAATAATTATCATGCACCCATTGCAACATACTAATTACATTAAAATGATTAAAAGTAAACATTAAATAATTTAGTGCAAAGTTTGGTGTTACATCAAATTTAGTGCAACATTAATTAATTTAGTGTAAAATCTCCAAAATTTTAGTGTACACTACAAGTTGTATTATATTTTGTGAGTTGGTTGAAGTTCAAATTTTACACTAAAACATTAACGCATACATTGGAGATAGGCGTGCAAACCGAATTCGGTTTTTTAAAAAAACCGCACGAAAAACCGAAACCGGTTTTTATAGAAACCGGTTTTTTAAAAACCGAAACCGGTTTTGGATAACCTAACCGGTTTGACCGGTTTTAGCCTTGGACGAAAATCGGTTTTTTACCGGTTTTAACCGGTTATTTTGAAAAACCGGTTTTAACCGGTTTTTTTCGAAAAAATGCCAAAAAACGTAAATAGCCGTTAGAGGAGCGGGGGTTCGAATTTTATGGCCGTTTTTTGAAGTTTTTGGGGTGTTTTTACCCCCTCACTCACCCTATAAATACTAGTTGTTGTTTTAGCTTCAAATCACACCATTTTCTATCCTATTCTCTCATATTCTATCATATTCTCAATATTCTATATATACACTTTTATTTTCCGAAATGGAAAATACATTTTCTCAAGCTTCCGGTTCCGGTTCCGTTGCTAGCAATGCACGAAAGAAAGTTTACACAAATGAAGATGTCGTGCTTGTTAAAAAAACGACCCGGAACCAAGAAATATGGGTGAATTATGATTTGTGCGTTATGAATGATGGGGCGAGTAAGGCTCGTTGCAAGAGATGTGGGCACTTTTATAACGCCTCATCAAACTCCACATTACGAGCTCACATGACCACGGCTTGTAAATCGGTTAGTCAAGATCCATCACAAGCGACACTTGGTTCGGATGGTGGGTTTTTATATACGACAATGATGCGCTTCGAGAAGATTTTACAAAGTTTGTCATCCAAGAGGCGCTTCCATTCAACCACTTCGACAACCAACGACTTACGGGTATCATCAAAAAGAGACTACAACCGCGATACCAACAAGTAAGTCGTACTACCCTAAGAAACGATGCTTTTAAATTATGGAAAAAAATGCTAAAAAGGATATAATTGATGGTTTTCTAAACTATAAACATGGCGTTTCTATTACTTGTGATGTTTGGACCGCACCACATGGTACGGCAAATTCTTATTTAGCCGTTACGGCCCATTGGTTTCATCCCGAGTCTTGGTTATTGATGAAACGTACTATTGCTTTTAAATTGTTTGGTTATCCGCATACGGGATGTAACTTGCGAAAAATTTTAAATGACACTTTAATTGAATATAATCTAGACGATGAAGTTTTTACAATTTCACTAGATAATGCGTCAAACAATACGAGAGCAATGAATTTACTAAAATTACGTTTAAAACCAATTTTAAATGGCGCTTTTTTTCATTCTCGTTGTGTTGCTCATATTATAAATTTGGCCGTACAAGCGGCATTAAAAATATGTGATAATTTACGTCAAAAATTTAAGAGTTTATTAGTAACTATATATAGTTGTAGTAACGAACGTCAAGCTAATTATAGACGTTTTCGTGTACAATGTGGTGAAACTCCCCTAGGACCATGCTATGATAATAATACTAGGTGGAATTCTACTCACGATATGTTTGAAAATATTTTAAGACAACGTGAAACTTTAAATGCTTTTAATACGTTGCTAGTTGATAGAAATAAGTCCGTAGCTATAACCGATTACGAATGGGATCAACTTTATGATTTAACTTCCTTTTTAGTAGTTTTTAAAGATGCTACTACTATCCTTTCGGGTGTATATTACCCAACTAGCTCCTTAGTTCTAAACCAAGTTTTTATAATGACCGAAAAATTAAAAGAATTTGAACTTTCGTCATATCCAATGTTTAGAAAAATGGTTAGAGTTATAAAAAAGAAATTTATAAAATATTTTGGTAACATGCCTTTGGTTTTTACTTGTGCCGCCGCACTAAATCCAACTATAAATGTTGGCGGCGTACAACGTATACTCACAACAATTTTGGAAAATTTGGACTTAAACTTAACCGACGACCCGAACTATATTCCAAATGAAATTACTCGATTTGAAAATGGTTTTACACAATTATTTAAGATTTATGCGTCAAAAATTGGTTACCAACCAAATCCAATTGTTGACTCCATGCGGGCGGGAACATCTCGAGCATCATCTAGTGACATAAGCGTAAACCTTTATAATGCTTTACTTGAAGACACTTCAAAGCGTCAACGAACATCGGCTCCAACAAGCGAGTTGGGACACTATAAGTCTACAAACTTTTTAACCACTTTAAGTGTTGACCAATTTCGTAATTTTGACATTTTGAGTTGGTGGAAAGAAAGAGATGTACAATTTCCAATTTTATCCGCTATGGCTCGGGATTTATTAGCCGTCCAAGCTTCGACTGTAGCTTCCGAATCGGCTTTTTCTACTAGCGGTAGAATCATATCGGAAAGAAGGTCAAGACTAACCGCTGAATCCGTGGAAGTATGTGTATGTTTGAAAGATTACTTGGATGGGGTAGATAGGATACAAAATGTAACAACGTTGGAAGGTCCACTATTAAGTAATGTTGAAGATATTATCCAAGATGAAGAAGTCGCATTAGGGATATCACCTCCAACGACCGAATTAGATGAAGGTGAATTTGAAGAACTTGAAGTTGAATCCGTGGATGAGGATGAAGTTTGGGATGACATAGTCACATAAGTAGTTAAGTGTATCCGGGTGATGGCCATGCCGAAACTCGATATACTTTACTACACGATTACATTTTCGGGTGATGGCCATGCCGAAGCTCGAAATGTATTTGTATTTTATATTTTTAGTTGTAATTGTATCATTCAAATAAAAATTATGTTTGTATTTTATATTTTTAGTTGTAATTGAATTACGTGTTTGAATTTTATAGACTTTTTAGATAAAAGTTATGTTTGTATATTTTATTTTCATTTGTATTATTTAAATTTTATTATACAATTATACCGAATTCGAATCCGGAAAAAAACCGAAAAAAAATAACCGATTAAAACCGGGTCAAAACCGAAAAAAACCAATTCCGAACATTTAAAACCGAAAAAAACCGATTCCGAAAAACCGAAACCGAAAAAAACCAAAACCGATAAAAAACCGGTTTTTTAAAAACCGGTTTTTAAAAAACCAAAAACCGAAAAAAACCGATTTTTTCGCACGCCTAATTGGAGATGGCCATTAAGAGCATCTCTAGTGCCATGGACTTTACCATGTCCACATCAGCTTTCTGTAAACATCACATTCTATAAACTTACCCCTTACTCCTATAAACTACACTAAAGTCCATAACTAGGTCCTACTTCATTTATCATCATTATTATATTGGCTAAATATTATTTAAAACATACTTTATACTATATTTGTAATTATTTTATTCTTGAAAGGGGTTAAATTTTTACATAGGTCCACTAGTTTATTAGTAAACCATGTCCATGGAGATGGACTCAAGTTCATGGGGATGGACATCCTTTCATGGACTTTGTCAACTAATGCTATATGTTTTGCATGGACACCACATCCTCCTCCTAGGGGTGTTCATTCGGTTAATTCGGTTTAAACCGAACCTAATAGATAAAACCGATCGATTTTCGGTTCAAAAAAATTGAAACCGAACCGAACAAGTATAAAACCAAACCGAACCGAACCGAATTACTATTCGGTTTACGCTTTCATATATAAATAATAAAATCATTAAAACAAAATCAAGATACTTTAATATTAAACAAAACTAATTGACACGTTTCGTAAGTTCTTGACAAAAGTTTAATTATTTGCAAGACAAAAATAAAATATAGTTGAGGCTTTTGTGATAAATGATAAATAGAGTTAATAATGGTATTAGTATACATAATAATGGGTGATTAACTCAATTAATATGTACACATGTTGAAAATATTACCAAAGTATATTATAATTCGGTTAATTTGAACTATTCGATTTTTACAATGACAACCAAAACCAATCCAAAAACCAATTTAAAAATTCGGTTTTGAACCGAACAGATCCAAAAAACTAAATTATCTGAACCAAATAGTCCAAACCAAATTGTCCAATTGGACAATTCGGTTTGTCCAAATAGTGAACACCCCTACATCCTCCAACTCATTCCACATCACTCTCCAATTCACCATGGACCTTGCATTGTGGATGGTCTAATATGCAAAAACAAACTTACTTTTAAGGATTAGACATCCAGAAACGTGACTGATAGACAATAAATGATTTACTAGTTTTTTTAAAAATAAAATAAAATCAAGTGTTGAATAGTATTTTGACTCATTGATCAAATGATTTTGGGTGTGTTTGGCAAAACTAGCTGGTAGCTGGAGCTGGTAGCTGGAACTTATATTATAAGCCATAAGCTGGAGCTTATGTGTTTACAAGTGTTTGGTAAAACTAGCTGGAGCTTATTGATGTAAATTGACCTAAAAGGACAAAAAATATATGATAAATAATGATATAAGGGGTATATATGTAATTTTTTATTTCATTAGCTTGAAGCTTATTTTTATAAGCTACTTCAAGTAGCTTCTTTTTTCAAGGCTTATTTTTTCAATAAGCTACTAAAGTTTTGTCAACCAAACGATACTAAAAGTTTAAGCTTGTGAAAAAAGTAAGCTTAAGCTCCAACAAGCTCCCATAAGCTTGCGTGCCAAACACACCCTTTATAATACCGAAAGATATTAGTTCATTGATCAACTACCACTTGATCCCCTAGGTAAAGGAATTTTTCTAAGGTGCCAAAAAGTCCCCTCCTAGAGGTTGTTTAAGATCGAGATAGGCACCGTGAAAGAAAGAACTTCGCTAGCCATGTCTGATGAAAGAGCCACCTGCTGACCTGGTGTTGACGAACAAGTTCCGGAAGCATGCGAACAAGACTTGGGATCGCGGCTCGTACCAGTAAAGCCACAGAAATCAAAGAAGGCGCACGAAGGAAGGCAGTAGCACTAGCTTGAGAATTTGTTCCGAGGAATGAAAAATAGCTGGACCTATTATTGAAGGGGGCTGTATAATGGGCGATATCTCCTACGCTGTCTTTGTGGATTCCCACCGAATTCCAAGTAGTCTTCTCTTTCTGTGCGGCTTTCTTTATAGGGATCCTGCCGGCACGGTACTCCGTTTCCAGCAAGTTCGTGAAGGTCCAGCAATTTTCAAGGGGATGGGACTCAAGTTAAAATATTCTAGGTGAATGATTTTTATTTAAAAATTCAACAACTTTGAAATTTTGTATTGGGTAAGGTTCAGAGGAGAAGGTATTATTTGAAGAGAAGGAGGAGAAGAATTTTTAAATTTTCATTTTTACCCCCTCCACCTTTTTAATAGTGTACACTACTCCCTCCTACTTTCTTCCTACCAACCCCTCCCCTCCACCACCCACCACCACTAGCTGCTGCCACCCGCCGCCGCCGCCACCCGTCGCCGCCACCCGCCACCGGTCGTCGGAAGAAAAAAAATTTCAATTTTTTTTTTAATTTTTTTTTTTTTAAATAAAATTTTTGTTTCATAATTTTTTTTTCCAATTTTTTTTACATATTATCACTTTGTACTGCATTTTATTATTTTTATTGCATTTTGTATATATGTTTAGTAGATATTGTTCGTTTTTACTGCATTTTATTTATACACCTCAATCTTATATATATTGTTTGTTTTTTACTGCATTTTAAGTTATACATAATATATTTTTTACTGCATTTTGTTAAAATTACACTGCATTTTATTATTATTCACTGCATTTTGCATATATTTCATATATTACATATTGTTTATTTTTTACTGCATTTTATATTATACATATGATCCATTTTTACTGCATTTTGTATGAAAGTATAATACATACTACTGTTTTTACTGCATTTTGCATATATTTATTTAGTACACATTGTTTGTTTTACTGCATTTTATATTATATATAATCTATTTGTACCGCATTTTATTTTTTTTACTGCATTTTGTTATTTTCACTGCATTTTATATTATACATAATCTATTTGTACTGCATTTTGTTATTTTCACTGCATTTTGTTATTTTTGCTGCATTTTTCATATATTTCATTCATTATATATTGTTTGTTATTCACTGCATTTTGTATTTTACATATTATCGATTTGTACTGCATTTTGTATTTTACATATTATCTATTTGTATTGCATTTTGTATTAAAGTATAATACATATTGTTGTTTTTATTGCATTTTGCATATACATCATTTAGGACATATTTGTAACAACCCCAAATTTAGGACCAATTTAAAAATTTCCCTAATTACGTGTTTATTACTTGTATATAATATGAAATAGGGTTATATACATTATTTACTTATTATATATATATATATGGATGGAATATATATATACGCGTATACGATTCGTACATATCGTATAAAACAACAATTGTACAAACTTGCGGACATTGGTAAAACAATTATTAAATGATGTGAGATTATTTAATTACTTTGACTACTACTTTATATTATGTTTATAATATAACGAAAACGTACGTTTTAACCAAAACGTCACCGAACTCTCCGAAAACTCGACCAACCGACAAAACAAAACAAAGTTACATTTTATAACTTAAAAACTAAGTATTTTATTAAAATGCTTCAACTAAATTATCGGATATTATTTCGTATTTTAAACATATATTTAATCGCGTATAAAATGATTTTAACGTTTAAACGACCGGGGAAACGAACACCACACGGAGCGCAAACACGGAGAAGCAAAAAAAAAAGTGGTGAGACCACATCATGTGGCCCCACCAAAACCGGCCCAAGGTGAGGGGGCATTAAGCCCTCACCATTTCCCCCACTCCCTCACTCAAACTCACTCTCACACTCAATCTCTCTCTCTCCCTCTCAATCGGTTTCTCTCTCTATCTCTAAACTACCATCACTAAACCACCCTAAAAACACCACAAAACCACCTCGGAGGCTAGGCTCGGTTTGGAGAAAAGTGATCACGAGAACGAGCTCTACAATCCCATCTTTTCGGTTTCTCGATTCGACAATTTTGTAAGTTTTCCGGCGACCCGAAACTTTTCCGATTACTTTTATTTTACTAGATTATTGTTCCCCTAGCTAAATGATGTCCGAATATGTAATTAAAACTCGTTTTTGAACACGTTAACGGAAATGTCGGTTTTGGTCATTTTAAAGAAAACGACACCACAAACCTTAAAAACGACCACCAATAGTTACTATGGACTCATTATAACATATTAAAACTAGTATAAAAGTTCTAGACCCAACGGAAACCGGAAAATACGTTTTCGGAAACTTAAATTCCGAACAGACCTCTTGTGTCGCATCGGACCAAAATTTCATGCGACACAACACTGTGTCGCATGTTATGTCGCACGTTATGTCGCACGTTATGTCGCAATGTATGCGACACAACGCTTATGTCGCACTATATGTCGTATCATCTACGACACAAAGTTTACCTATCGCTTGATTGCGACACAACGACTATGTCGTATCGTTGTGTCGTACCCTTGTACGCGACACAACCATTGTGTCGCATAAACACCAAACCGATATCAATCCATACGACACAGACCTTATGTCGCATACGGTCTGCGACACACGCCTTGTGTCGCAGATATCCCAGATCAGAAAACAAAATATATTCTAAGTGTTGGAATCACTTTTCAACTACTAAATCAAATACGATGCTACTTATACATGAAAATACCATACTTTTGAGAGTATACAACAACACTTGAATACGTACAAGACTATACTAAACTAACGTGAGATTTCACTCACACACGCACACGAGTTTACACTCGAAATACTTAGGAGATTACACTCCAACGAACTTACAGTTATACACTACACGGGCTTGCACCCGATACAAACTTATGAGTTCCCTCACTACTTATGTGTGAGATTACACGTTAACTTATACGAGGTTTCACTCGTACCCTTTGGGGTTAAGCCCATTGGAATTTACGCAACACTACACGTTGTAATACAAACAAACGATTATATGAGTATACTTTACAGCTGTACAACTACTATGAATATATAATAATAATGGATGGAATTATTATTATTACACAACGACACCAACGGACCGTACAACTTTTATACAAACTACTATTTACAAACAAATACAAACGTACAAACAAACTAATGGACATTAACTAGTTTGGGAACAACTAGCATGGATACCTTACAAGTATTCCATTTACTTACTAAACCTTATGCGTGTTAGGACGCTAAGGGTTGCTAGTTCGGGATACTACTTGCTTACTTACTGCATTGTCTGCCAGACTCAGGTGAGTCTCACAGCCCCTACTTTACTGTTTTATACTCAGGGGTGAGATGCATTACTGTTTTACATGAACACACAAAAACTTACTTGCTGCCATGATTTACATACTGTACGGAATTACGGATACGCCAATTGAGTGAGTTTCGACTAATCCAATGAAATCCTCTTTAATCATAGTTGTTAGTTATGTGATAAGCGCCAGTTTTAGTATATGGATCCATATGGGACTGACAATCCCCGCCCAGGGTAGCACGCACTACCACGAACCGTTCCTGTAGAAACGGGCGTTTCTTACTCGTTTCATATGAATGTTTTGGATTACATTCATGGGGGGTACCTATATTTACTGTACGTTAAGCTTCAACTATGGTGGCTCACGGCAATGGTATTAAACGGTTAGCGTAACCTGCAACCACCCACTTATTAAAACTTAAGTAAGCGATGAGCATAACCTGTGATCGTTACTTACTGGCTGGCTATGAATTACAAATACTACATGTGTGTTCAAACTATTTACTACTTACAAACCTGTGAGATTCACCAACCTTTTTGGTTGACCGTTTTAGTAATGCTTCTCAGGTACACAGCATCAGTAGGGATGCCTAGCAGGATAGGCTTTCTTAGCTCGAGTCGCACGCATTTACAAGCTTGGAGATTTACATACATTACTTTTGTATTTACTGTTATGTATTAGAATCTGTAGGATTTTACTTGAACTCGAGCTTGTATTTTGAAACTACTTATGTATTAATGTAATAACTTTTCGAACGTCTCATTTAGAGTCGTTCACTGTATCCTTTGTGCTTGTGATTATTGATTAGTAACACCCAAAATATCGCTTCCGCAAACTGTTAAATTTGGGGGTGTTACAGATTGGTATCAGAGCCTAAGGTTATAGTGAACTAGGTTGCATTTAGTGGGCCTAGACTATGACCGTTAGGCAGTATTCCTCATTAGGTATAACTGGTTCAGGAATTACAGCATACAAGTTTAATTTAACATAGCCTGATCAACTATGTAAAATTAAATGAAGATGATGTGAGTTCTGAAAGGGGTTATGTTGAACGGGAATGCATTAGCTGACTCTGACCTCGAGAGAACCGGGACTTTTACTTGATTGTGCTAGACACTTACTAGGCGGTTATGTGATATATATATATATATATATATATATATATATATATATATATATATATATATATATATATATATACATAGGCCTCTTTCCCCGATACGATACTCTCTCTCGACTACTACGAAATTAATATTCTTTAAAAATTTCATCGAACAAACGACAACTCGATTCTCGTCATTCTGTCCTTATTTAACTTTTATGAATCCACGAATACCGACATACGTTCGAAGATCTCCACACCATTATAACCGACAACCAAAGCTACTCGAACATCCTTCGATATGAAAATCGGGATTTTGTTTTTATTCGCTAACTCTACCTAATTCGACGTACCCCACTGTACCGTTAGATGTAACCTAATAAAACCATTTTCAACTCAATTTTCGTCAGACTTCAAATTTTACAACCGACTTTTACTATCAAAATTTTATAACAAATGTATTTTTATCAAACATGTTACAAAATTTCTCACAAAAATGTTTTTATAAAATTTTCAAAAACTTTAAAAATCGTATAAACTTATTTATAGTACACAACTTTAAACAAACTTCAAAACCTTGGCGTAGTTTCTCTAAAATTTCTAAATCATCACACTCAAAATTCTTGTTCAAACCTTCACATGTTCTTTAATTGTTGTTTCAAGGAACATGCCTCCTCGACGACAAATCACGCTTACTGAAGCCGAAGTCGCAGGTATAATTGCTCGTAGTGTGGCCCAAGCTCTGGCTGTCCGAGCAACCACTCCTGGTAGTGAAGATACGGCTAACAATACACCTCCACCCAAAACTTGCACCTACAAGGACTTCCAAAACTGCAAACCCTTGAGCTTTGCAGGTACTGAAGGAGCGATCGGTCTGATTCGTTGGACCGAGAAAATCGAATCAGTATTCCTCATCTGCAACTGCAAGGAAGAGGATAAAGTCAAGTTCGCCGCCAGTACCTTTTCTAACACCGCCCTTACCTGGTGGAACACCTATGCGCAGACTGTGAGTGTTGCCGAGGCTTACAAACTACAGTGGGATGAACTGAAGAATATGCTGAGGGGCGAGTACTGCCCAAGAGACGAATTGAAACATCTAGAGATAGAATTCTGGAATCACAAGATGCAGGGTGATGACATCACCGGTTACACCAACCGCTTTCACCAGCTGGCACTTTTGTGCCTATCCATGGTTGATCCCGAATACAAAAGGATCGAAAAGTACGTTGATGGACTTCCCGAACGACTTCAAGATCTGGTAACTTCATCCAAACAGGGAACTATTCAGAGCGTCATTCGTATGGCTCATGAGTTAACGGCCAATTCTGTCCGCCGTGGCTCGACTTCAACCCCGTCTGCGAATAACAAACGTAAATGGGAAGTGAGTCCCCACTCATCCAACCCTACCTCTGACAAAAAGCCTGCCACTGCCAACGCCAATGACTCAAAGGCTTACAAGGGAAGCAAGCCTTACTGCTCCAAATGTAGTCGCCATCATAATGGCTCCTGTCCCTGCACCAAATGCAAGAAATTCGGGCACCTGGCCCAAGACTGTCGAACCAATCCCACTGGTACTGATACTCCTGCACCCAAGACCTGCTATGAGTGCAATGGTACCGGGCATTTCAGGAAGGATTGCCCAAAGCTGAAACTCCGAACCAACCACACGAAGAGTAGAGCTTATGTAATTAACGCTAGGGAGGATGACCCAAATCCGAGACTCTGTGATTTACTCAACCCGGGTACGCTCATTCTTTGATTTCCCGAGACTGTTTTCCATAAATCTCTCGATTAATGATTATGTGTAACTGTCTATTATTCTGTGTGTTTTCTTTGATCCTAAGTACCCAATAGGATTAGGAAACGACCGACTATACAAATTCCGAATATATAACTTGTATTACACTTGGACTACCAATAACAAACACTTTTCCCAAATATCTCACACTGGTTGAGACCGGGAACTCGTATATTATTCGTTACTTTAAACAAGTCATCCAATAGAACTTCATTTACTAGTAACAATTCTTAAATAGAATAATTATTTCGTAGGAAATGACAACTCACTCCGTCAACAACCCTACCTTGGATGATGAACTGCTCAATGGGGAACCAATAATGTTTCCTTACCTCCTCGAACTCGAGTGTGATACCGAACCTTCTGTTGAATCAGCAACAGTACCTGCTTCTCCGGTTGCTCTAACCGCTGCAAAAGCACCGGTTAATGTAACTTTGACTACTGAATCAGTCAGCCACCTCAACCAAACTATTGATTCGCTGCGAAAACAACTGACTGAAGCACGGGAAGAAATTGATGACCTACGACGAATTGCTTTCCAAAATGACCTGCGCATGCGTGAATACGAGCTACGTTTGATAGCTTTAGAAAACCCTACTTCACCACCAACTTCACAAAGTACTCCTGCTGAAGAGGATAACGACACTGACTGTACCCCGCCTCCAATAAAAAGGGTGAAGGTTTACTTGGGAAATAAACCTTTCTGTTCCCGATGCACTCGGCATCATGAAGGACCGTGTACCACTAAAAGTACGAACCCTCCTAAAGTGAAACTCTGCTTCAACTGTGGGAGTGCTGGCCATCTCAAGGCCCAATGCCCACTACCTCCAGACAACAAAATTTAGGGTACGTTATCACCTGACGATTACTTGATTTCAAACACTGTAGGACCTACCCTACTACTGTAGGCTACTAGTACGCATTGTAGCTACCTGATGAATAACGAACTACCGATTACTACTTCGAACAAATTTCGGGACGAAATTTTATTAACAAGGGGAGAATGTAACAACCCCAAATTTAGGACCAATTTAAAAATTTCCCTAATTACGTGTTTATTACTTGTATATAATATGAAATAGGGTTATATACATTATTTACTTATTATATATATATATATATGGATGGAATATATATATACGCGTATACGATTCGTACATATCGTATAAAACAACAATTGTACAAACTTGCGGGCATTGGTAAAACAATTATTAAATGATGTGAGATTATTTAATTACTTTGACTACTACTTTATATTATGTTTATAATATAACGAAAACGTACGTTTTAACCAAAACGTCACCGAACTCTCCGAAAACTCGACCAACCGACAAAACAAAACAAAGTTACATTTTATAACTTAAAAACTAAGTATTTTATTAAAATGATTCAACTAAATTATCGGATATTATTTCGTATTTTAAACATATATTTAATCGCGTATAAAATGATTTTAACGTTTAAACGACCGGGGAAACGAACACCAGACGGAGCGCAAACACGGAGAAGCAAAAAAAAAAGTGGTGAGACCACATCATGTGGCCCCACCAAAACCGGCCCAAGGTGAGGGGGCATTAAGCCCTCACCATTTCCCCCACTCCCTCACTCAAACTCACTCTCACACTCAATCTCTCTCTCTCTCTCTCCCTCTCAATCGGTTTCTCTCTCTATCTCTAAACTACCATCACTAAACCACCCTAAAAACACCACAAAACCACCTCGGAGGCTAGGCTCGGTTTGGAGAAAAGTGATCACGAGAACGAGCTCTACAATCCCATCTTTTCGGTTTCTCGATTCGACAATTTTGTAAGTTTTCCGGCGACCCGAAACTTTTCCGATTACTTTTATTTTACTAGATTATTGTTCCCCTAGCTAAATGATGTCCGAATATGTAATTAAAACTCGTTTTTGAACACGTTAACGGAAATGTCAGTTTTGATCATTTTAAAGAAAACGACACCACAAACCTTAAAAATGACCACCAATAGTTACTATGGACTCATTATAACATATTAAAACTAGTATAAAAGTTCTAGACCCAACGGAAACCGGAAAATACGTTTTCGGAAACTTAAATTCCGAACAGACCTCTTGTGTCGCATCGGACCAAAATTTCATGCGACACAACACTGTGTCGCATGTTATGTCGCACGTTATGTCGCAATGTATGCGACACAACGCTTATGTCGCACTATATGTCGTATCATCTACGACACAAAGTTTACCTATCGCTTGATTGCGACACAACGACTATGTCGTATCGTTGTGTCGTACCCTTGTACGCGACACAACCATTGTGTCAAACCGATATCAATCCATACGACACAGACCTTATGTCGCATACGGTCTGCGACACAAGCCTTGTGTCGCAGATAGCCCAGATCAGAAAACAAAATATATTCTAAGTGTTGGAATCACTTTTCAACTACTAAATCAAATACGATGCTACTTATACATGAAAATACCATACTTTTGAGAGTATACAACAACACTTGAATACGTACAAGACTATACTAAACTAACGTGAGATTTCACTCACACACGCACACGAGTTTACACTCGAAATACTTAGGAGATTACACTCCAACGAACTTACAGTTATACACTACACGGGCTTGCACCCGATACAAACTTATGAGTTCCCTCACTACTTATGTGTGAGATTACACGTTAACTTATACGAGGTTTCACTCGTACCCTTTGGGGTTAAGCCCATTGGAATTTACGCAACACTACACGTTGTAATACAAACAAACGATTATATGAGTATACTTTACAGCTGTACAACTACTATGAATATATAATAATAATGGATGGAATTATTATTATTACACAACGACACCAACGGACCGTACAACTTTTATACAAACTACGATTTACAAACAAATACAAACGTACAAACAAACTAATGGACATTAACTAGTTTGGGAACAACTAGCATGGATACCTGTAACACCCCCAAATTTGACAGTTTGCGGAAGCAATGTTTTGGGTGTTACTAATCAATAATCACAAGCACAAAGGATACAGTGAACGACTCTAAATGAGACGTTCGAAAAGTTATTACATTAATACATAAGTAGTTTCAAAATACAAGCTCGAGTTCAAGTAAATCCTAGAGATTCTAATACATAACAGTATGTACAAAAGTAATGTATGTAAATCTCCAAGCTTGTAAATGCATGCGACTCGAGCTAAGAAAGCTTATCCTGCTGGGCATCCCTACTGATGCTGTGTACCTGAGAAGCATTACTAAAACGGTCAACCAAAAAGGTTGGTGAATCTCACAGGTTTGTAAGTAAGTAAATAGTTTGAACACACATGTAGTATTCGTAAATCATAGCCAGCCAGTAAGTAACGATCACAGGTTATGCTCATCGTTTACTTAAGTTTTAATAAGTGGGTGGTTGCAGGTTATGCTAACCGTTTGATACAATTGCCATGAGCCACCATAGTTGAAGCTTAACGTACAGTAAATATAGGTACCCCCTCATGAATGTAATCCAAAACATTCATACGGAACGAGTAAGAAACGCCCGTTTCTACAGGAACGGTTCGTGGTAGTGCTTGCTACCCCGGGCGGGGATTGTCAGTCCCATATGGATCCATATACTAAAACTCGCGCTTATCACATAACTAACAACTATGATTAAGGAGGATTTCATTGGATTAGTCGTAAACTCATGCAATTGGCGTATCCGTAATCTCGTACAGTAAGTAAATCATGGCAGCAAGTAAGTTTTGTGTGTTCATGGAAAACAGTAATGCATCTCACCCCTGAGTATAAAACAGTAAAGTAGGGGCTGTAAGACTCACCTGAGTCTGGCAGACAATGCAGTAAGTAAGCAAGTAGTATTCCCGAACTAGCAACCCTTAGCGTCCTAATACGCATAAGGTTTAGTAAGTAAATGGAATACTTGTAAAGTATCCATGCTAGTTGTTCCCAAACTAATTAATGTCCATTAGTTTGTTTGTACGTTTGTAATCATTTGTAGTTTGTAGAAAAGTTATACGGTCCGTTTGTTATCGGTGTATAATAATAATTCCATCCATTATTATTATGTATTCATAGTAGTTGTACTTTTGTAAAGCGTACGTGTATAACTGTTTGTTTGTATCACAATGTGTATCGTTTGCGTAAGTTCCAATGGGCTTAAACCCCAAAGGGTACGAGTGAAACCTCGTAAGTATTCGAGTGTATGTTCGTATCAGTTAACGTGTAATCCAGCACGTAACTAGTGAGTGAACTTGTAAGTTCGTATCGGATGTAATCCCGTGTAATGTACAAGTGTAAGTTCGTTGGAGTGTAATCTCCTAAGTATTTCCAAGTGTAATCTCGTACGCGTGTGTGAGTGAAATCTCACGTTAGTTTAGTATAGTCTTGTACGTATTCAAGTGTTGTTGTATACTCTCGAAGGTATAGTATTTTCATGTATATGTAGCATCGTATTTGATTTAGTAGTTGAAAAGTGATTCCAACACTTAGAATATATTTTGTTTTCTGATCTGGGTTATCTGCGACACAAGTCTTGTGTCGCAGACCGTATGCGACATAAGGTCTGTGTCGTATGGACTGAATTCGATTTGATGTTTATGCGACACAATGGTTGTGTCGCATACAAGGGTACGACACAACGATACGACATAGTCGTTGTGTCGCAATCAAGCGATAGGTAAACTTTGTGTCGTAGATGATACGACATATAGTGCGACATAAGCGTTGTGTCGCATACATTGCGACATAACGTGCGACATAACATGCGACACAGTGTTGTGTCGCATGAAATTTTGGTCCGATGCGACACAAGAGGTCTGTTCGGAATTTAAGTTTCCGAAAACGTATTTTCCGGTTTCCGTTGGGTCTAGAACTTTTATACTAGTTTTAATATGTTATAATGAATCCATAGTAACCATTGGTGGTCGTTTTTAAGGTTTGTGATGTCGTTTTCTTTAAAATGACCAAAACCGACATTTCCGTTAACGTGTTCAAAAACGAGTTTTAATTACATATTCGGACATCATTTAGCTAGGGGAACAATAATCTAGCAAAATAAAAGTAATCGGAAAAGTTTCGGGTCGCCGGAAAACTTACAAAATTGTCGAATCAAGAAACCGAAAAGATGAAGTTGTAGTCCTCGTTGTCGTGTGCAACTTCCTCCAAGCGAGCTAGGTGGTTTAGGGAGTTTTCGTGGTGTTTTTGGGGTGTTCGGTTGACGGTTTTAGAGAGAGAGAGAAATCGTGGGAGAGAGAGAGGAGAGGGAAAGATGGATGCATGTATGTGTTTGTGTATTGGAGTGGAAGAAAGGGTGAGGGCTTAATGCCCCCTCACCTAGGCCGGCCCATGGTGGGGCCATAAGGTGTGGTCTCACCAAATGTTGTTCCCTCGCGTATGCGCTCCGTGCGGTGTTCGTTTCCCCGGTCGTTTAAACGTTAAAATTATTTTATACGCGATTAAATATACGTTTTAAAATACGAAATAATATCCGATAATTTAGTTGAAGTATTTTAATAAAATATTTTGTTTTCAAGTTAAACAATATAACTTAGTTTCGTTTTGTCGGTTGGTCGAGTTTTCGGAGAGTTCGGTAGCGTTTTAATTAAAACGTACGTTTTTCGTTATATTATAAACATAATATAAAGTACTAGTCAAAGTAATTAAATAATTTCACATTATTTAATAATTGTTTTACCAATGTCCGCAAGTTTGTACAATTGTAGTTTCATACGATATGTACGAATCGTATACGCGTATATATATATATATATATATATTCCATCCATATATATATATAATAAGTAAATAACGTGTATAATCCTATTTCATATTATATACAAGTAATAAACACGTAATTAGGGAAAATTTAAATTGGCCCTAAATTTGGGGTTGTTACATTCTCCCCTTGTTAATAAAATTTCATCCCGAAATTTGTTCGATGTAGTAATCGGTAGTTTGTTATTCATCAGGTGGCTACAATGCGTCCTAGTAGCCTACAGTAGTAAGGTAGATCCTACAGTGTTTGTAATCAAGTAATTGTTAGGTGGTAACGTACCCTAAATTTTGTTGCCTGGAGGTAGTGGGCATTTGGCCTTGAGATGGCCAGCACTCCCACAGTTGAAGCAGAGTTTCGCTTTAGGAGGGTTCGTACCTTTAAGATAGGATTTGCATTGACCGGTGGGTGTGGTACACGGTTCGTCATGATGCCGAGTGCATCGGGTGCAGTAAGGTTTATTTCCCAAGTAAACCTTCACCCTTTTTGCTGGAGGTGGGGTACAGTCAGTGTCGTTATCCTCTTCAGTAGGAGTACTTTGGGAAGTTAGTGGTGAAGTAGGGTTTTCTAAGGCTATCAAACGTAGCTCGTACTCACGCATACTTATGTCATTTTGGAAAACAATTCGTCGTAGGTCATCAATGTCTTCCCGTGCTTCAGTCAGTTGTTTTCGCAGCGAATCAATAGTTTGGTTGAGGTGGCTGACTGATTCAGCAGTCAAGGTTACATCAACTGGTGCTTTTGCAGCAGTTAGAGCAATAGGAGAAGCAGGTACTGTTGCTGATTCAACGAAAGGTTCGGTATCACACTCGAGTTCGAGGAGGTAAGGAAACATTATTGGTTCCTCACTGAGCAGTTCATCATCCAAGGTAGGGTTGTTGACGGAGTGTGTTGTCATTTCCTACAAAATAATTATTCTATTTAATAATTGTTGCAAGAAAGTGAAGTTCTATTGGATGACTTGTTTAAAGTAATAAATAATATACGAGTTCCCGGTCTCAACCAGTGTGAGATATTTGGGAAAAGAGTTTGTTATTGGTAATCCAAGGGTAATACAAGTTTTATGGTCGGGATTCATATAGTCGGTAGTTTCCTAATCCTATTGGGTACTTAGGATCAAAGAAAACACACAGAATAAGAGACAATTACACATAAATCATTAAGCGAGAGATTTATGGAGAACAGTTTCAAGAAATCAAAGAATGAGCGTACCCGGGTTGAGCAAATCACAAAGTCTCGGGTTTGGGTCATCATCCCTAGCATTAATTACGTAAGCTCTACTCTTCGTGTGGTTGGTTCGGAGTTTCAGTTTTGGGCAATCCTTTCTAAAGTGCCCGGTACCATTGCACTCATAGCAGGTTTTGGGTGCAGGAGTATCAGTACCAGTGGGGTTGGTTCGGCAGTCTTGGGCCAGGTGCCCGAATTTCTTGCATTTGGTGCAGGGACAGGAGCCATTATGATGGCGACTACATTGGGAGCAGTAAGGCTTGCTCCCCTTGTAAGCCTTTGAGTCATTGGCATTGACAGTTGCAGGCTTTTTGTCAGAAGTCGGGTTGGATGAGTGGGGACTTACTTCCCATTTACGTTTGTTATTCGCAGACGGGGTTGAAGTCGAGCCACGGCGGACAGAATTGGCCGTTAACTCATGAGCCATACGAATGGCGCTCTGAATAGTTCCCGGTTTGGATGAAGTAACTAAGTCTTGAAGTCGCTCAGGAAGTCCATCAACGTACTTTTCGATCCTTTTGTACTCGGGATCAACCATGGATGGGCACAAAAGTGCCAGCTGGTGAAAGCGATTGGTGTAACCGGTGATGTCATCACCCTGCATCTTGTGATTCCAGAATTCAATCTCTAGTTGTTTCAGCTCATCTCTTGGGCAGTACTCGCCCCTCAGCATGTTCTTTAGTTCATCCCACTGTAGTTTGTAAGCATCAGCAACGCTCACAGTCAGCGCATAGGTGTTCCACCAGGTAAGAGCGGTGTCAGAAAAGGTACTGGCGGCGAACTTAACTTTATCCTCTTCCTTGCAGTTGCAGATGAGGAATACTGATTCGATTTTCTCGGTCCAACGAATCAGACCGATCGCTCCTTCAGTACCTGCAAAGCTCAAGGGTTTGCAGTTTTGGAAGTCCTTGTAGGTGCAGGTTTTGGGTGGTGGTGTGTTGTTAGCCGTATCTTCGCTACCAGGAGTGGTTGCTCGGACAGCTAGGGCTTGGGCCACACTACGGGCAATAATACCCGCGACTTCGGCTTCAGTAAGTGTGATTTGTCATCGAGGAGGCATGTTCCTTGAAACAACAAATAAAGAACATGTGAAGGTTTGAACAAGAATTATGATTGTGATGATTTAGTGAGTTTAGAGAAACTACGCCAAAGCTTGAGATTTGTTTAAAGTTGTGTACTATAAATAAGTTTATACGGTTTTGAAATTTTTGAGAATTTTATAAAACATTTTGTAAGAAATTTTGTAACATGGTTGATAGAAATACATTTGTTATAAAATTTTGATAGTAAAAGTCGGTTGTACAATTTGAAGTCTGACGAAAAATTGAGTTGAAAATGGTTTTATTAGGTTACACTTAACGGTAAAGCGGGGTACGTAGAATTAGGTAGAGTTAGCGAATAAAAACAAAATCCCGATTTTCATATCGAAAGATGTTCGAGTAACTATGGTTGTCGGTTATAATGGTGTGGATATCTTCGGACGTATGTCGGTATTCGTGAATTCATAAAAGTTAAATAAGGACAGAATGACGAGAATCGAGTTGTCGTTTGTTCGATGAAATTTTAAAGAATATTGATTTCGTAGTAGTCGAGAGAGAGTATCGTATCGGGGAAAAAGGCCTATATATATATATATATATATATATATATATATATATATATATATACATATATATATATATATATATATATATATATATATATATATATATATATATATATATATATCACATAACCGCCTAGTTCGTGTTTAGCACAATCAAGTAAAAGTCCTGGTTCTCTCGAGGTCAGAGTCAGCTAGTGCATTCCTGTTCAACATAACCCCTTTCAGAACTCACATCATCTTCATTTAATTGTACATAGTTGATCAGGCTATGTTAAATTAAACTTGTATGCTGTAATTCCTGAACCAGTTATACCTAATGAGGAATACTGCCTAACGGTCATAGTCTAGGCCCACTAAATGCAACCTAGTTCACTATAACCTTAGGCTCTGATACCAATCTGTAACACCCCCAAATTTGACAGTTTGCGGAAGCAATGTTTTGGGTGTTACTAATCAATAATCACAAGCACAAAGGATACAGTGAACGACTCTAAATGAGACGTTCGAAAAGTTATTACATTAATACATAAGTAGTTTCAAAATACAAGATCGAGTTCAAGTAAAATCCTAGAGATTCTAATACATAACAGTAAGTACAAAAGTAATGTATGTAAATCTCCAAGCTTGTAAATGCATGCGACTCGAGCTAAGAAAGCTTATCCTGCTGGGCATCCCTACTGATGCTGTGTACCTGAGAAGCATTACTAAAACGGTCAACCAAAAAGGTTGGTGAATCTCACAGGTTTGTAAGTAAGTAAATAGTTTGAACACACATGTAGTATTCGTAAATCATAGCCAGCCAGTAAGTAACGATCACAGGTTATGCTCATCGTTTACTTAAGTTTTAATAAGTGGGTGGTTGCAGGTTATGCTAACCGTTTGATACAATTGCCATGAGCCACCATAGTTGAAGCTTAATGTACAGTAAATATAGGTACCCCCTCATGAATGTAATCCAAAACATTCATACGGAACGAGTAAGAAACGCTCGTTTCTACAGGAACGGTTCGTGGTAGTGCTTGCTACCCCGGGCGGGGATTGTCAGTCCCATATGGATCCATATACTAAAACTCGCGCTTATCACATAACTAACAACTATGATTAAGGAGGATTTCATTGGATTAGTCGTAAACTCATGCAATTGGCGTATCCGTAATCTCGTACAGTAAGTAAATCATGGCAGCAAGTAAGTTTTGTGTGTTCATGGAAAACAGTAATGCATCTCACCCCTGAGTATAAAACAGTAAAGTAGGGGCTGTAAGACTCACCTGAGTCTGGCAGACAATGCAGTAAGTAAGCAAGTAGTATTCCCGAACTAGCAACCCTTAGCGTCCTAATACGCATAAGGTTTAGTAAGTAAATGGAATACTTGTAAAGTATCCATGCTAGTTGTTCCCAAACTAATTAATGTCCATTAGTTTGTTTGTACGTTTGTAATCGTTTGTAGTTTGTAGAAAAGTTATACGGTCCGTTTGTTATCGGTGTATAATAATAATTCCATCCATTATTATTATGTATTCATAGTAGTTGTACTTTTGTAAAGCGTACGTGTATAACTGTTTGTTTGTATCACAATGTGTATCGTTTGCGTAAGTTCCAATGGGCTTAAACCCCAAAGGGTACGAGTGAAACCTCGTAAGTATTCGAGTGTATGTTCGTATCAGTTAACGTGTAATCCAGCACGTAACTAGTGAGTGAACTTGTAAGTTCGTATCGGATGTAATCCCGTGTAATGTACAAGTGTAAGTTCGTTGGAGTGTAATCTCCTAAGTATTTCCAAGTGTAATCTCGTACGCGTGTGTGAGTGAAATCTCACGTTAGTTTAGTATAGTCTTGTACGTATTCAAGTGTTGTTGTATACTCTCGAAGGTATAGTATTTTCATGTATATGTAGCATCGTATTTGATTTAGTAGTTGAAAAGTGATTCCAACACTTAGAATATATTTTGTTTTCTGATCTGGGTTATCTGCGACACAAGTCTTGTGTCGCAGACCGTATGCGACATAAGGTCTGTGTCGTATGGACTGAATTCGATTTGATGTTTATGTGACACAATGGTTGTGTCACATACAAGGGTACGACACAACGATACGACATAGTCGTTGTGTCGCAATCAAGCGATAGGTAAACTTTGTGTCGTAGATGATACGACATATAGTGCGACATAAGCGTTGTGTCGCATACATTGCGACATAACGTGCGACATAACATGCGACACAGTGTTGTGTCGCATGAAATTTTGGTCCGATGCGACACAAGAGGTCTGTTCGGAATTTAAGTTTCCGAAAACGTATTTTCCGGTTTCCGTTGGGTCTAGAACTTTTATACTAGTTTTAATATGTTATAATGAATCCATAGTAACCATTGGTGGTCGTTTTTAAGGTTTGTGGTGTCGTTTTCTTTAAAATGACCAAAACCGACATTTCCGTTAACGTCTTCAAAAACGAGTTTTAATTACATATTCGGACATCATTTAGCTAGGGGAACAATAATCTAGCAAAATAAAAGTAATCGGAAAAGTTTCGGGTCGCCGGAAAACTTACAAAATTGTCGAATCAAGAAACCGAAAAGATGAAGTTGTAGTCCTCGTTGTCGTGTGCAACTTCCTCCAAGCGAGCTAGGTGGTTTAGGGAGTTTTCGTGGTGTTTTTGGGGTGTTCGGTTGACGATTTTAGAGAGAGAGAGAAATCGTGGGAGAGAGAGAGGAGAGGGAAAGATGGATGCATGTATGTGTTTGTGTATTGGAGTGGAGGAAAGGGTGAGGGCTTAATGCCCCCTCACCTAGGCCGGCCCATGGTGGGGCCACAAGGTGTGGTCTCACCAAATGTTGTTCCCTCGCGTATGCGCTCCGTGCGGTGTTCGTTTCCCCGATCGTTTAAACGTTAAAATTATTTTATACGCGATTAAATATACGTTTTAAAATACGAAATAATATCCGATAATTTAGTTGAAGTATTTTAATAAAATATTTTGTTTTCAAGTTAAACAATATAACTTAGTTTCGTTTTGTCGGTTGGTCGAGTTTTCGGAGAGTTCGGTAGCGTTTTAATTAAAACGTACGTTTTCCGTTATATTATAAACATAATATAAAGTACTAGTCAAAGTAATTAAATAATTTCACATTATTTAATAATTGTTTTACCAATGTCCGCAAGTTTGTACAATTGTAGTTTCATACGATATGTACGAATCGTATACGCGTATATATATATATATATATATATATATATTCCATCTATATATATATATAATAAGTAAATAACGTATATAATCCTATTTCATATTATATACAAGTAATAAACACGTAATTAGGGAAATTTTAAATTGGCCCTAAATTTGGGGTTGTTACAATACCTTACAAGTATTCCATTTACTTACTAAACCTTATGCGTATTAGGACGCTAAGGGTTGCTAGTTCGGGATACTACTTGCTTACTTACTGCATTGTCTGCCAGACTCAGGTGAGTCTCACAGCCCCTACTTTACTGTTTTATACTCAGGGGTGAGATGCATTACTGTTTTACATGAACACACAAAAACTTAATTGCTGCCATGATTTACATACTGTACGGAATTACGGATACGCCAATTGAGTGAGTTTCGACTAATCCAATGAAATCCTCCTTAATCATAGTTGTTAGTTATGTGATAAGCGCGAGTTTTAGTATATGGATCCATATGGGACTGACAATCCCCGCCCGGGGTAGCACGCACTACCACGAACCGTTCCTGTAGAAACGGGCGTTTCTTACTCGTTTCATATGAATGTTTTGGATTACATTCATGGGGGGTACCTATATTTACTGTACGTTAAGCTTCAACTATGGTGGCTCACGGCAATGGTATTAAACGGTTAGCATAACCTGCAACCACCCACTTATTAAAACTTAAGTAAGCGATGGGCATAACCTGTGATCGTTACTTACTGGCTGGCTATGAATTACAAATACTACATGTGTGTTCAAACTATTTACTACTTACAAGCCTGTGAGATTCACCAACCTTTTTGGTTGACCGTTTTAGTAATGCTTCTCAGGTACACAGCATCAGTAGGGATGCCTAGCAGGATAAGCTTTCTTAGCTCGAGTCGCACGCATTTACAAGCTTGGAGATTTACATACATTACTTTTGTATTTACTGTTATGTATTAGAATCTCTAGGATTTTACTTAAACTCGAGCTTGTATTTTGAAACTACTTATGTATTAATGTAATAACTTTTCGAACGTCTCATTTAGAGTCGTTCACTGTATCCTTTGTGCTTGTGATTATTGATTAGTAACACCCAAAATATCGCTTCCGCAAACTGTTAAATTTGGGGGTGTTACAATATTGTTCTCTTTTTACTGCATTTTAGATTATATATATTATCCATTTGTACGGTATTTTGTTGACGTTGGGTATAGAAGATGCGGTAAAATATATACAAGTTTTAGTTAATCAACAATAATATACAAAATGCAGTGGAAAAAACGTATAGTTTTATTAAAAATGCAGTAGGAAAAGGGATACTATATCTAATAAAAAATTTATGGGAAAAAAAATTTGAAAAAAAAAAAAAATTTTGAAATTTTTTTTTTTTGAAAATAAAAAAATTTGAAATTTTTTTTTTCCGGCGGCCGGAATCCGGCGGCGGCTGACGGCGGCCGGCGGCAGTCAGATGGTGGCAGCAAGTGGTGGGGGTGGTGGTAGGTGGGGTTGGAGGAAGAAGAAGGTAGGAGGGGGAAGAAAATAAAGTGGAAGGGTTAACATGTAAAAGTCTAAATAGTGGAAGGGGTGTGGAGTGAAAATTAATGTTATGTTTTTTTTTTGTTAAATAATACCCTTATTTTTTAAAGTAATTACAAAATTGTCACCCCTTTTAACCATTGATCCAACCCAAAAGATGATCCAATGGCTACAAACAAAACTTCTTCTCCTTCTCCTCATGTGACCCCTTCCCGATCCCCAATCATTATAAAAATCTTATATAAAATGGTTATAATCTGGGATTATAAAATAGACCAATCACATATTGTTAATCATCTTTTCTATTTTTGGCAAATAAAATCTATCAACAAAAAGTACAGTACTCAAAGCACAACAACGAGTGTATATATATACACTTTCCTTATGCTTTCGCGCTTCTTCATCTCACCGTTTTTCAAGAATCAACTCCCTATTAACAACACAGGTTTGGATTACAAACTTCAAGAAATCAGCATTATTAGGGTTTATCTTCTTTTCTTTTCTTTTTTTACCCGTTACTGAATTTCAACTTAATTCATGTTTGATGTTTTAATATATGTTAATCACTTAAAATTCTTGATGGGTTTTGTTTTAAACTGAATTTCAAGAGGTTAATTATTGGATATCTTTATATATGTGTTGAAAGTGTTCGATGAAATGCCTCACTGGATGTATCATTGTAATTTGAGACCTTTAATATGCTAATGAGTTATATGTTCATATCGAGTTTGAAATTTAAACTGATGATCTTTGAAATTGTTACAAGAATACTTAAATGTGTTACTGGATGCTTTTAGCTTTTGTTTCATGTCATCTCAATTGACGTTGCATAAAATGAAATTGATGGTCTTTTAATCAATGGGCTATGATTGTATTACATGATGTGATTGCTATGTGTTAGAACTGTGAATTTATAATAATTAATCAAATTAAATGTATATCCGCTTTCTTCTTTTAGGTATCAAGAAGTTCTTCTCAGATTTGAAAGTTAGATGCTCTAAATTTTTTGTTTTGAAAACTAGTTTGTGAAAAGATTGCGATAGTTTTTACACGGATTACAACATTTTGTAAAATTTTGATGAATGATGTCGATAAGAGAGTAAAATTCCTGTTATAGAATTGTGAATGTAAATGATTGTTGGACTATATGGTCATATGGATACCTGAAATCTTGGTAGTGTACCTTGTTTTGATTTTTTATAAGATCTTATAATTATTCGTAAAATACTTTCAGTGCTTTGATTTTAAGCTAAGATTGTGTCTCTTGTATGGCCGACTTGTTTAAATGTATGTGTTTCAAATCCTTTATTGTGTTTTTCGAGTTACAGATCGAAGATGGGAGCAGGAAAGAAAGAGTTCTCATCCACTAGAAATTTAGAAAAAGGTCAACTAGGCGGTGTAATTTTTGGTGCTACGAAGTTCACAATCAAGGAATGCCTTTCGAAGCAACTCTTTGGTAATTCTTATAATTCGATCTACAACTGATAATCTGTTTTTGTGTGTCTGTTTCTTGGTATTGATACCTTGGTCTCCGATCCATAGGGTTCATGCCAAGCGCACATTTTGACACATTAACTTATAAATGGGCTTATTTGGATATGTTCATCTGTAACTGATCTAACGGGTATAATAAAAGTGTAGTTTAAAAGAAAATACGTCAAATGGGTGGGAATCATGAAGCCTTCTAAATCACATCATTAATAAAAAAAATTGGAATAATTAACCAAACCCATTACCCAACCCTCCCATTTTGGTGTATTGCTAATTTACTTTTTAAATTGTATTAGGTTTACCAAAAGAGCATCTTGTGTATGTTGAGAAAATTGATCCTGGTTTGCCATTGTTTCTATTTAACTATTCGGATAGAAAACTGCATGGCGTTTTTAAAGCTGCTAGCCATGGCCAAAAAAATATCGATTCATATGCGTGGACTAGTGACGGCAGACAGAGTTCACCTTATCCTGCTCAGGTACTTACCAGGTATCTAGGTGCATGTTCTGTTTTCCAATCGAATTTGTGGTTTGATTGTACGCTATGAATAAGTGATATTTAATAAATTATAGTTAGATATATGGAGTACAATATGCTGCAGGATGTAGTGTTTAGGTGTGCTTCTTCCAGTTGAAGTTATTATAATGTGATAATTAGCTATGCAAATTGTAACTATCTTAGGAACTACTCATAATAGATAAATGACGTGAACAGATATTTATAAGTTATTTGTCAACATAATTTTATCAGCTCTATTGTATCAGATATTTATAATCAGAATCCCTTTATCCAAAGAGTTTCTTATTACTATTTCAAGTGACAGTCATCACATAATCAGTTATTTAATTCAGATCAATACCCCATTACATTGATCTATTAAAGTTTGCTCTTGTGATACAGGTTCAAGTACTCTTACGGTCACCTGACTCACCACGCCATCCGCTAACCGAGAATCAGTTTAAGCCCATAATCGTGGGCAATTACTTTGCTCATAACAAGTTCTGGTTTGAGCTGGATCATGCTCAAACAAGTAGACTGTTGTCTTTATTTTCATCTCAACCGCTTTCTGCTTCACATTTGACACCAAAGGTCCAATTTGTTCCTAAGTGTGACAAGAAAATGGAAAACGAGCCCAAAGCAAAAGATGTTCGTATGAGCTTCAGTGGCACGACTCTAAATTCGAAAACAGTAGGTGATTTAGGTACAAATAGGAAAGATGAGAAGGAAGATGTATACATGAAGCTTAATGAACTGGCATTGAACCGTATAAAGGTGGACCCACCTTCTGTTGCCTGTGAAAATGAAACTAATGTTGTCGTTAAGTCATCTGAAGATCCTACTATTGCGCAGGTCTCACTTACTTACAAGTATATATTAGAGGTGGCAAATGGGGGCTCTGGAAAGGTTGGGTAATGGGTTAAAACCGGTACTTCTCTATACTGCTCGAACAGGTTGGGTTGGGTTGACCCGAAACAAATTTCTTCCAGAATTCTGAAAAAAGTAATTACCTTGTGAAATATCATAAAAAGGTTAATAATGATATAATTGAATAAATTGATGTAGGAGGTTTTATTCCTTACAAAGTTGCACTTTGTGTGGTGTTTGATCTGTTTTAATCACTTGACTTGTAAGATAAAAATGTAACATCGATAGACCCATCCAGAAGTAGCTGTGTCGTAAATGCCACCTCTTTTTTTTTTTTCTTTAATCTTCTTTTTTTACACTCGTCTTTCATAGTAACACTTAATATTCTTGTGTGCATACTAGTTGATTGAAAAGGTGGAAGATCTGATTTCCTCTAAAACAGAGCAAAATCGCAAGATTGGTTGCTTGGAAGAGAAGATCATTTTCTTGGAGCATAATCTGGTATTCTTTATAACTCTTCAAGAGATTGAGCTTTACGATATTTTATTTGTACACATAGAGAAAGCTTTAGTACAATAATTTTGTAGCTGCTCGTTATATACAGGTCTATCATCTATAAGGTCTTTTGTTAAGGAATCAAGAAACATCCCTATTAAATCTTATAACTTTTCCATGATATTTTATCATGACCATCATTTTTTTTCTATGTAAGGTTATCTTTCACATAAAATACCCGTTTCATATTCTTAAAATTTGTACTCTGTTACTTCACATGTCAGGCTGAAGCACAGAATGAAATTAGGACTCTGAAAGACCACTGTGTCATGTTAGAAAGTATGGTCGGCCCATCTGAGGAATTTGATACTATAAATGGAAGAACTTCAAGTAACGAGTTCCAATTGGATAATTTCCCTGAAACAAGTAATACCCATTTAGAATGTGATGACTTGATATATCTTGTTGGAGGATATGACGGCAGATCATGGTTCTCGTCATTGGATTGCTATTCACCTTCACGGAATCAGACTGAATCATTGAAGCCGATGAATACTGCTCGATGTTATGCTCCTGTTTCAATATTAGATGGTCAACTTTATGTATTCGGTGGTGGAACTCGTGGTGTGTGGTATGACACAGGTAGTAATATCTCTCTCTCTCCCCCCGAGAGAGAGAGAGAGAGAGAGAGAGAGAGAGAGAGAGAGAGTTTGGATCAGATGAGAACACCTTAAAAATAAGAACGGCTAAGAACGCTTCAAATGTACAATTACTCTTGATAGAATAGTTAGATTAACATTCGTACATCTCAAATATGCAAAGAAAAATAAATGTATACTTATAAAAATGCACAAAAATCGAAAAAACAATTGATGCACGATTATCTCTATAATTGTGCATCAATCGTTTTTTCGATTTTTTTTTGCATTTCCGAAAGTTCACATCTACACTTTTACACATATTTGAGATGTATTAGTGTGAATCTAATGAATTTGTTTGCTAGTTGTGCATTTATGAGGTGTTCTTAGCCGTTTTTATTTTTAAGGTGTTCTCATTGGAACTCTACCCTATATATATATATGCATCATGCTGTTACTAACGCTTTTTTTTCTGTATTTCTTATAGTTGAATCATATGATCCAGTGGTGAATGAGTGGACTATTCGCCCTTCTCTAAATGCAAAAAAGGGAAGCCTAGCTGGTGCTACCTTGAATGGTAAGATCTATGCAGTTGGTGGTGGGAGTGACGATGAATTCTATTCAGCCGTTGAGATGTTAGACCTTGAAATTGGATCCTGGATTTCGTCACAGTCGATGCATGAACAGGTAAATATAATATTTATATACATGAATTGAGGATTGAGTACTTATAATCTATCATATTCTCCTGTGTCCTAAACATTTTTCTGTTAGCACATAACTTGAGAGAATTGTTTTACCAAAGGATCCTACCTAAAATGCTGGTTTCAAATGTGAAACACTTGTGAAGTGGATTTAATCTTTATGGTACTTGTAATCCTTCGTAACGTGTGAAATAATAAATTTGTAAAGGTATCTTTCTATAAAGGTAAGTGTTCCCATTTGTGGAACAGCAAAAAATACTCAGTGTTGCATGTGTGCAGCCAAAAACGTTATAATGCTTATCTTTACGTTACTAGCATTTAAGCAACCTTTTGTCATTACTACACTTATATAGATGTTTTTTCTTCCAGCGCTTTTCTCTGGCTGCAGCAGAACTCCATGGGGCACTTTATGCTGTTGGTGGCTATGATGGAAAAAACTACTTAAAGTAAATCTTCTGTTTCTTTACTAATTTGTTTTGTTGAGCATAAGCAAATCCACATCTACTTAATTTATTGGAATATGATATAGATTTTTCAAATTGGGTTGATCAGGCGGGTTAGGTAATGGATTTAAATGAGTAGTCTTTCTGTTCTAGTTGAGCTCAAATCACGTTTTATCCAGACAATCAAAATTTGGGTGTTAAAATTGACTGCAATATAATGAAGTAATGTACTATTGCATTTGAAGGTTGTATGCACTAAAAATGCACATTGGGCGACTTTCAACTCATCTTTCCTGTTTCGGCTTTAGCTATATCTCTTTTATTTTACACATTTGAACCGTTAGATATATTACAAAACTCAATCTAATCTACTTATAAACACATGGGTCCAAATAGCCACCAAACAGTTCCCAAATGAATCCATTTCCATTTGGGTTTTTTAGTCAATTTAATCTTGTAGCTAAAAAGGTATCCTTTTATTTTCTCAGGTCGGCTGAAAGATTTGATCCAAGAGAACATTCTTGGACAAGAATCGAAAGCATGAACACAATGAGGGGTTGCCCTTGTTTAGTTGTTTTGAATGAAAAATTGTAAGACATTTGTTATTTTAATTTTATTTTTTGTTCTGGGGTGACAAAATGGGCGGGTCTGCCAGGTTTAAGAAATGGTCAAAACAAGGATATATATATATATATATATATATATATATATATATATATACATATACGAGGCTGGTTAGATCTATTTGGAACAGCTTATGTCCAAAATTTGGATTTGTATAATTTTTAACTTCTCAAATATTGTTTTAGGTTTAAATAATAATATATTTTTGGAATAGACTGAATTTGTAGGTTTTATGCATTCAAATACGAAATGGGAAACCCATTTGACCCGTTTCATTTTGTAACTATTGTTACCCGTTATGGATAAAAGTATAATCTGGATCACCCCATTCACAAGTAATTGAGCTGAATTGCCACATATATAATTTTGTTTCACAAAAATTAAGCAGGGATTTGTGTACTAAGTGGTTGATGAATTATCTACAGATACGTTTTAGGAGGGTATGATAGTAATGAAATGGTTCCTAGTGTAGAAATCTATGATCCTCGACGTGGATCATGGGTGATGGGAGAATCGATGAAGTACGCGAGGGGATTTTCTGCTGCAGCAGTTGTAAATGAATCTCTCTACATCTTTGGTGGACTCAAAGACGGTCAAGAAATTAATGACACTGTAAGTTGTATAATCCTTAAGTAACTTGTTTTTAAAGATGGCAAGATGAGTGGGTCAGGGAACTGGTCAAAACAGGATGGGTTGACCCTAAAATAATTATCTGTCCGTCTATCAGCTTTTAAAATAAATAAATAATTTTTCATACATTGTTACGAAAACAATATTATTACGAAAGTAATCCATTCCATTTTTTATATTTGACAAAAAAAAAAAGTGAGACTTCATACCCGCAGTTGGTTGTACGTAGCTGGGTTTACTATGGGTGACTGTTAAACAAGTCAAAAAGTTTGACCCTGATTACGCCTTCACATAAATTGGTGAAAATCTAAAGTTTAAACTCTTGTAACAATGCAGGTTGAATGCTACAAGGAAAGTCAAGGCTGGGAAACTTTAGAGAGAAAGCCTGGTGGCCGGAGATGCTTTTTCTCAGCTATTGCTCTATGAAGTATATAAATTGAATACCTTATATAGATAGTGGTTTTACTTGAGTATTATGCAATGTTTTCTCTATGTTTGTGGATGATCGATCTCCACATCAATTTTGGTTGCATATATCTTAGTGAGTACAGGACTAAGAGTTTATATCTGTGCTCATGTTTTGGTTGCTATAGACTTGTGTTTCATCATTCTCGTGTTGCTATAGATCCTCCACCAAATGCATAAAATTTGCGTTCCAATATTGAAATGTGGGGATCTAATTAGCTTATGTGATTTAAGCCTGATTCTGTTAAGGTGGACAGTAAATGAAGAATCCTGATCTGTATCACCTCCAACAAGCACATCATGTCCTTCTGGGGAATTGTATGAAACGGTACGCTCTTCAGTTTATAGCTAGTATCCGATTACTTGATTAGTATACATGGAAATTGATCACAAAGTGTGGGAAGATAATGATAATACCAACTTTGTGTGTAGAAGTCTATCCAAGTCCTCTCTAGAAATTATATCAGAACATTTATCAGTTAAGCAAATGAGTTTGGTTCTCTTGTTCCAACACTTGTCTATATCAGTAGTAGATTAATCATCATGATGTCACACTATAAACCACCACTTTCATAATGTAGAAATGCATTCTAATATTAGAAGAAAAAATGTCTTATTGGTCAACGTTTTGTTCTTGGAACTGTATTGATTTATGTGTTTAGCAACTAAAAAAATACATTTGTTATTCAGTTAGTTATTGTTCGCGCAATGGTAGTTTAGTGGTGGAGAACATGCATAATGAATAAATGTGGAGGTCATGGTTTAATCCCCATTCCCATATTCCTTTAACCACGAGTTACGTGATTTACCTTTGTCATATTGGTCGTGAGATGGTGAGGAGCCGTCAGAAGGTCGGTTTTTACCCTTTTGTTTTCTAGTTAATGATTTACATAAATGAATAAAATTCTGTTTTCATGTATGTGGGAAAAGTTCATCCCTATTTGAAACAGTGAAACTATGTCAACATTCATTGATCATAGTTTATGAATGTTATTAACGTTCACTAAACAGCTTTAATGAACATTGACTTGAAATGTACTTCTATTTCATGAATATTATTAACTTCATTAATGTATATTAACTCAATAATACGGAGTAACATTAATTAATGCATATTAAAAGTGAACTTTTTCGTTAATGAATATTTATTAACGTTAATACGGAGTCTACTGGAGGTCTTTCTACCTTCAGTAGATGTATGAGTGTCTACATGTTACCTCCCCATATCCCGACCTCATTGAGGGCCTGAGAGTTGGGATTAGGTAGTTTTGTTGTATTAACATGTATACGGAGTAAAAGTTTTTCTGGAGTAAAAGCGTTTTGAGCAAGAATCTTAAACAGTCATGAGTTACACTTTAAGACTTTATGCACATATTTTCCCTTTAAGTAATCAATTTTGTTGCATAATGATAATGCTAAACATCTTTATCACATTATTAAGCCAAGTCTCGGTAGGTCCCACTATCTTTAAATCCTAATTTAATTAATAACTTAAACTGATTAAGTTGCAGTAATAGAAGATACATTACGCATGGTAATGCCGGATGTGCAGACAAGGAAGAATAGTTGTAATTTTATAATAATGATAAGTTTTACTTTATACAGAAAAAAAACTGCAACAAAATACATCTGGAACACTTAAAATAGTTCAAAGGACAAAGTATTTACAACCTTGTTGGGTTAAATCAACCTTCTCCATCGTATCCTAAAACAATCCCGTTTTAACACAAACCCATTTGATTCGGGTTAAATCAACCTTCTCCATCGTATCCTAAAACAATCCCGTTTTAACACAAACCCATTTGATTCGTTACCATATACTGATCCTTAAACCAAAGATGCCGCTAACGACCTTGATACTACCTCATTTCCATTCCCTCCGAAAGCATTCGAATCAAATCATCAAGACTATCTACGACCAACATCTATAACTCGACTTGAAAACAAGATCGAATAAGCGAAGGTGACAAAATAGGCGGGTTAGACATGCAAGTTTATAAATAGTACTCCCTCCGTCCCAATATTATAGTCCATGTTTCCATGTTCGGACGTCCCAAATTAATTGTCCGACTTCCAAAAATAGATAGTGGAGTTTGGTCGTGATTACCATATTACCCTTAATTGAAGTTATTATTACACACTTTTCACAAAGCAGTAATTAATTAGTTAAGGGTAAAACTGTCATTCTACAAAAAGTAAGAAAGGGAAAACAATAATGATTATGTTTTTATTAAACTGCATGTTTTTATCGGGTGATAAAATTTTTGGAACGGAGGGAGAAATTTTCTTATCCTATACTCTATCTATGCACTTAATAAGTTAATATATGACCAAAACAAGGTACAACAAAATGCCACAACACAATAAAGTGTGAGTTGTTGCAAGGACAATAAACACACATATCATACATCATACATCACATGATCATTTCATGGGCACATCTCATCATACTTTACAACCATCTGAATGCAACAATACGCCCAAAGCTTTCCATATTGTCACGTGACATGTGGGACCCATCTCACACGTAACAAAATTGTGGACAAACAGTACCAAATTCCAGGACATGATTAAATACTTAAAAAGAGAAAAGCTAGAAGAGGTGAAGGTAAGCAAGCATCTCTAAAGGGCCATAAAATTAAAATTAATACAGTACATGTTAAAATGATCAGTGAATAATTAAAAAAAAAAGTACCAAGTAGAACCTATATGGTAACCACTTTATAAAGTCGTAACATGGAGTATAGATACCATCAAAAGCGAGCGAATTTCTTACACAATATCTACCTACCGCATTACACGGGTACAATGTTAATCATCTTAATTCATTTACTTCAAGTGCATTAAAAGACTAATACACCCTTGGTTTTAGTTTAGGATTTTAAGTAAATGAATTACTACCTCCGTCCCAAAATTATAGTCCATCTTTTCTTTTTGGGACGTCCCAAAATAATTGTCCACTTCCCATTTCAACCAATAAGAAGAGAGTTTAGTGGGTGCAGATTCTATTTGAGTGGTTGAAAACTGTTGTGGTCCCACTTTTATTAAACTGTGGGTGCAGATTCTATTTGAATGGGACAATAATTTTGGGACGGAGGGAGTACTAAATAAATAGCTATGTACCAAACTGAAGAATCTTGGATCAACAAAAATGAACTATTTACCAAATCTAAGTTAGCACCAATGCATCTTCATTAAACAATCTTGCAACATTTCAACTCTTTATGATCTAATCTAAAGAACACAGTAACAGAACTATGAAACTAATGAACCGGCTTAGCCGTGTATACTATTTCCTGATGATCAATGATTACAACGTAACACAATTTACTTTCCATTCGCAGAAACTGTAATAAGCAAACGCGTTAAAACTACAACATTTTCAAGTAAAACAAATGGGTACCCCGGAATACCGATCACCACCATTGATGAACAAGAACACCACGTTGTCTCAACGACTTAAACAAATTCAAACATTGCCCGTATGTTTTCTGATACTTTGGACTCCTAACGCCCGGACAACATTTCTGCCACCGATTATAATGACACTCTAAAAAGATTTCATCAATCAAACATATAGCACCCGTTTCGATCAGTTTAGGGATCAGATCAAATTCCGTCCCTTCAACGTCCATTTTCATCACCACGAAATCTTGTTCAGTAACCGTGTTTTTCAACCAATTAGCGAAATCAAACCCTTGTATCACATCAGTTGAACCCACAATCCCACCACCA
This sequence comes from Helichrysum umbraculigerum, assembly GCA_949592205.1. Classification (NCBI taxonomy): domain Eukaryota; kingdom Viridiplantae; phylum Streptophyta; class Magnoliopsida; order Asterales; family Asteraceae; genus Helichrysum; species Helichrysum umbraculigerum. The sequence continues at coordinate 45,840,010 of CATIUR010000002.1, read as the reverse complement.
GATTTCACGGGCTGAATCCGACCCATTCCTCTTCCTTTTTCAAGGTTCTCGTCACCTGGTGTTTGATTAATCTCAAATACTAAACTCTCGTTTTTTACCCACGCAGCATACGGCAACAACGTAACACCTTTTTTGGACATGTATTGATCATGAAAATGCTTATCAGCCTCAATAGCATATATATCAAACGTCTTGTTTTGTTTCAGATATTGTTTCTTAAACCAACTAACTATACTCGAACCGTAACTACGCGCACCAACATCAACGTAAATGTACCGACGCTTAAAACTAATATCCGCCATTGACGGCAAATACTTCACATTCTCAACGTTTCTTTTCAACGTAATCCACGGTTTCAACGGTTCGGACTCGATTAAAGGCTCAGCTCTCTTTAACAACTCACGGTTTGACTCCGAAATCGAGCATCTACTATCGGTTTTTTGCCTAATTTTTATATCAACTTGTTTCTTCATTATAATTTCGTGTATGTGAGGCAAATTGGTATCGAATCCATCGATTTTACGAGATCTTATAAACGTGCAACCATTAAATAAACGAATAAATGAATCGAAACTATATGTATCATTAGAACCAGTATGAACAACAACATACCCTTCGGGTTTTAGTGTCCGTACTATTTCCGATGCGAACTCCGCTACTTTCTCCGATCGGTCAATCGCGCCGTTACCGGAAAATATAAAATCGAACGTATTATCCTTAAACGGATGCCGGAACCCTAGTTTACTAATCACCAACGGTTTCGACGACTTTTTATTAATTCCGATAGAATCATCAACGCCAATCTCTCGTAACGCGTACACATCATCACCTGCTGGCGTATCGACGACGAGCGACTTCGATTTCGTCGACAAGAATCCGTCAACGATGAGATCCTGAAACACGGTGATGTAAAACATCACGCGTTTATGAAATTCCGGCGATGCGGCGGCGGTAGGGTTGAGTGTGACGGAAGAATGACTGCCGCCGACGGTGGCAGCGGTGACGAGGTTTTGATTTTCCGGCGAGAAGAAACAGAAATCGTCGCCGGTACGGCACGATTCACCTCTAAGAGTGATGACGTAAGCAAACCGAATAGCGATAACGACAAGCGAGAGTAGTAAGAACCGAACGACGGCGTTTCGGAGGAAACCGGGTTTTCCGGTGTAATAAAGTTCCATTGAAATGAAAACGGCAACGTTTCGTGTGTGTTTATGTGATGTAATCTTAATTAATGAATTAAATTAAATAAATGAAATTAGGGTTAGGAGAATAGGAATGGGAATGGGAATGGGGGATTACCTGGAGCAAAAACGGGCGGAGGTGTGGTTAGCTCCGATAAGAGATGTTTGGGTGATGAAATGGGAATAGAAGTTCATTGGAAATGCAGGGGGAATCAATGAATCATGCATATATATTTGATTGATGAATACGAGTATTTGGGAATGGATTTTGGGGGGAAGGAGGTTTTGGAGTACGGATTTGAAGGAGATATGAATGGGAAGAAGGAAAAGTGTGTGTATGTGTTTTGGAGGAAGAGAAAAATGATGAGTGGGACCTAGAAAAGGGTGTCAACGCGGACTAATACTACTTCCTCCGTCCCAAATTAAGTGTCATGTTTTGACTTTTTGAGTCTTTCCTTTTCAACTTTGACATTAAATATTTTTGTTTGTGTTATATAATACTTGATGCAAAATATATGTATGGATTGAATTTTAAATATACTTTTATTGGTATAATTTTCATAAAGTAATATATAACACAAACAAAAATATTTAACGTCAAAGTTGAAAAAGAAAGACTACCAAATCTGATACAGGACACTTAATCTGGGACGGAGGGAGTATTATTTAATATTTACACAACGAGTGATTGATTCTTCTATTTTATTTATTAATATTAATTATATTGTTAAAGATTTTTTAATATAATTGTTATGTTAGTTCGGAGGCGAAGGAAGTATTTGATGAGAAGGACGAGAAGATTTAATTGTGACCATTAGATTATCCCTTGGTTTGGATCAATGGTTATAAGGGTTAATGACAAGAAATTAAGGAGAAATGTTTTCTAATTATTGGTTAGGAGAGAATGAACAAATGTGGATCGCTAGATTATTGTTGATTACATTTTCAATGTTCCTTTAGAGTGTCATTAGACAAATTCAATTGTGATTTGTAAATAGCAAAGAGATGGAAACAACTAGAAGCGGGATTACAAGGGTTAGGATTTGGGTCGTTATATTTGATTGGTTAGAAAAAATGACGTCTTGATAATTTTGTTACAGTTAATTTTTTTTTATTTTTTTTATGTAAATAGATTATCGAGTAAAAAGGGATAAAATGAATGTGAATATCATTCAAGGAGAAAATGTACATATAAAATGAAGTGTGTAACGGTATATGATTATATTGTGAGTTTTTTGAATATTGTATCTAAGAAAATTAATGGTGGTCAAATTTGTATGACTAATCATAACTTTAAAAATGTAATTAGTAGGTTTGAAAAATTAGTTGGATGAGATTAAAAGATAGAAAAAAATGCAACCGATCAAAAAGTTAGACATGTTTTTAGATCTACGTAAGTAGACGTATTTATCATTACTCTTGTATCTTTTTAGTGATGATCTATATATTTATCCATATCTATATGCTTTAAGTATTTTCTCTGTAGCCTTATTACATTCCATTCTTAAATCATTTTGAATTACATACATTTTGTAGACTCGCTAAATACAGAGAAAATACGAAAAATATTCATCACACTTTAATTAGTTCTAATTTAACAGTATCAATATCATTGAATTATTATTATTATCTAATATAAAAAGAAACAACGGGTCATTTTTAATCCAACTCTTGATAATTGAATTTTGTCGATATTCCTAACGATCGCCGCTGATAACAATCATTATATATTTAATTATTATTAATAATTCAATATTATTGTTAATACCATCAATCACTTTCACGTTTTTTACGTTTGTAACCGCCACATAGCACGGGTAATTTACCACTACAAATATAATGCATTTAACTACACATAAAATATTATTGTTTTTATCATTAACAAAGATATTTGGTCAAGTACGTGTCTCTGTATACTATTATTATAGTTTTTCTCTGCTAACAAAATTAATACTTTAGTTAATGATTATTAAGATATTGAAATATAAGTCAATGACCACACTAATTTACTATTACAACTTGCTGCTAATTAAAATTTATTAAGGCCGTAGTGAACAAGACGCAGTTGAGCACCCGATTATATATAAAGTTAGGTTTCAAGATTCCTCCAAAAACAAAAAAGAAGCTCAAGTTTCTTCTATACCATTCCAGTTTGGACCACACTCAATAGATCAATTTTTAAAAGTTATAATCTCTTTTATTAATTAGACTCACATTATTCTTACATAAATTCAAATAAACACTTCTTTTTTATTTGTAGAAAAAGTCTTTGTTGACCACATTTGATTTCTACAATTCTCAACAAAATATGAAAAACCTAATAAATCTATCATTGATATGGTTAGAGGTTTGCCGCTCAGCATTGTCGGTTATCAACTTTCTATAAGAAGATAGTTTGAGTTTTTTTTATAGTTGTAACTGAAGTACTCTTGTTTTTACTCAAAATTTATTATTAAATTTGAGAGTTTACTCTTATTAATTACGTTTTTATCATTAATAAAAGTGATATATGCATGATATTTTTAAAATAGAAGTTCGACCCGTTCAAAATAAAAGAAGTATATGTGCATTCTCATTTAATTTGTTCAAGTTCCGCAACTTTTAATAGAGCAAGGTGATCAAGAAATAAACGATGGTCAATCCAATCCGGAATTGGTGACTCGTTTGGTGTTTCAAGATTTTGTAATGTAACTTTGATTAAGTTTTTACTAGAAATATATATAGATCACAAGAAGAATAAGTTATGTAAGTTTAGAATGGTAAATAGATATTAACTAAGATTAAATTTTATTCATAGGGTAATTTTGTTTGTTGGCCATGAATTTTTAGTGTGTATATTTTATGTTGGAATTGAATGGTTGACCAAAGTAGAAAGTGTGAGGTCTTTGCAATGTGTTTGCTTTTAATTTTATGTTAACTTAGGTTATAAGGGATACTTTTTAATTTTTATTCAATTAAGGTATAAAAACAATAATGAAATTGCATTCACATACTATGTTTTTTCATATTGGTACATGAATGCTACATATGTCCACACAGGTTGCATAAGTTATAACACAAGTACGTTATAAGCACCACATCTATGCTATTTCCACTTATATTGGGTAACTAAAGCATATGGCAACCAATTATTAACACGTTACCAAAGGGTTGATCTATGGCGTAGCGGAAGCTTATCAACTAAAAAGTTGTGGGTTTAAATCTTGTGGTTAGCATGAATATATATGTGTCCGATGTACATATACCATGTGGGTAGGTTAGTTGTAAGATTGACTTTCTAAAAAGAAAAAAGTCGGTAAACTTGTTCTTTTTTATATTCCAAAAAATTCGCACCTAAGAACAGTATAACTGATAATCAAATCAATAAATTATTACTCTAACTATACTAGCTTGAGCTTTAAAATAAATATAAGCTTAACTCTTATAAGTTAGAATAAGTCTATGTACCAAACATAACCCCGTATATATCACTCCTGATAAGTTTTACTATCCCATCTGTTTCAAAATCATTGTCCCCTAATAAAAAACACACAGTGTAATAAAAACGAATCATTACTGCTTTCTGTGAACAAAGTCATCCATGCTGAAGATGATAGTCGAGATCACATTTTGAATGATGTATTTCCAGGTATCCAAAATCTCTCGCTTCTCATGATTTAAAATAGAAGTAAGTGTACACATTGGGATTCGAAAAGTTGGATTCTCAATCCTAAAAACTGAAAGTTGGTGGTTAATTGGTGATGTAACTTAGTTGGTTGTAAGTTAAATCTGAAGGTTGGCTCTCTGTCTTGGAGGCCATGTTATTGATGTACTTGTAATCCTCTTTATTTTAATAAATTCTTTACTTTCCAAAAAAAAATAAAAAAAATCACTGCTATCTACTTTTTATTTTTTTGCAGAACGACAGTTTTACCTTAACGCATTAAATAATGCTCTATTTAAAGTTTGTAATACGAGTAATAATTTCAAGTAAGAGTAATATGGTAATCTCGAGCAAATTTCTCAATCTATTTTTGTAGTCAACAATGAATTTAGAATAAGACAATTATATTGAACTATTGACCACCAAAAATTCTCCGTACACCACTACCTTTGCTTTACAGTGTTATATTGTACAACGCCATAAAGCATAATTAGTGGTGTATGGAGAATTTTTAGTGGTGTACGAATCACTCCGAAGCATTGATCAATGTTTAAATTTGTTTTGTTGTTCTGAAATTTGGATTCTGTGGAGCAGATTGAGTTAGGAGGTATCCATGTGAGTGATCTTGTTGGGATGTGAAATAATAATAATGAATGCATGCATTTTAATTAAATTTGGTTTTAAGTTTCAAGACAAAAATTTTGCATTTAAAGACCTTCTCATACGCCTCTAAAAGTGGATCATCCTCTTACTCAGCCCATAGTAATGCCAGTGGTCTTCTGCAAAGTGATTTGGTGACTAATAGTATAATAATGATACTTGGATAAGTTGCTTATTTTATAAAATTCATATTAATTAATATAATTATGACAAAAAGGTAATTACATATATGTAGAAAATAAATTATGCTCAATTCATATATGGAGGTTAATTGTTGAAATTGGGGTAACTAATCCATATATTTTTTAACATTTTGGGGTATCGACTAATTTTTTTCTTTTTAAAAAGGGATAATTATTAAAAACACACATTCAAAGATGTATGTTACCAATTATGAATGATAACGTAAGGCTAAATAACATTTAAAATTGTACAAAAAGCTAATAATGTAAGGTCAATGTTATTTCTAAATGTTTAATTGTAGTTATTTAACGTGACTGATGTGGGTCTGGTTGCACCGGATCAATTTTGCAGCTTTTGATGTAAGAAAAGGTGCAGCCCGTGACCCTACTCACATTTTACCAACCCAAACAAAACTAACAAAATTCCAACTGCTGGCCCGATATGGTTACCGTTTGTATAAAGCTTGTCAGATTGTGGACCCAAAATCATAATTTTGATTGTAAAGTTTCACTTTTTACTACCACGCCTAATTGCAAACTTTATTATATTGTACACGTTAATCCTCTTTTAGAGTTAACATTTTTTATTTTAATGAATACGTCACACTGCTTTTCCTTCACATTTGTAATTAGCAAGTGGTTAAGACTTAACAGAACATAACCTTTGGACAACGTCCAACTCATGTGATTAAAGGGATCGTAAATCATCAGCTCGTGAGTTTATATTCGGCTTTAACGACGATTACTTTCAACGATCATGCCAAGTGAGCTAGTAAAGCTTCACCCCACATTGACCTTAGGAGCAAAAGAGGGATAAAATGTGATTTAACTTGCAGGTTTTACGCAGGCATGGTCCAAGCATGTTTAGCCAGACCAGAAGTTAATCAGACCTTGACGTAAGTAATTGGGCATGTTTGTGCTCGATAATTCCAACCTGGCTAAGACTGATTCCGGTTGGGACCAGTTTCATTTTTTCAAAAGAAGAGGAGCTTTTCCTATATTACAAATTTACAATTTACACACGACGAGAGAGAGGTCACACATTGTGTACACTCGTCGTGTTTAAGGACCCCGCTCCTTCTGAGACTAATTTACACCCAAAAACTGGAGCATTAGAACAATATTATTAATCCCAAAAATGGCTACAAATATATAATGGAAACAAAATGATGACAAAGAAAAAGGCAGCAAAAAGTCATAGTTTTCATTCATATTCTTTTCCCTACCATTTGCTAACAACCTATTTATGGAAACAAACCAATGGCCTTTTTTACACAAACTCCCTCATATGCAAGTTAAAGGGAGAATGAGTTCATACTAATTTAGTAGTCATCATCAACATCTTCATTATAGGCATTGTCATCATCATCATCATCATCATCGTCATCATTGTATGCCTTCTTACTATAAGCATTGTCATTGTCCGAATCTTCACCATACGCGTTGTCGCTATAAGTGTTGTCACTGTAAGACTTTTCATCACTATCACTATCTCCCGTACGTTTAGAAGACTTAATTGCACCTGTAGATAACTTTAGCATGCGTCGATACTTTTCAGGGCTATCCCACCATGTAGGGGTGGTGATTATTTCTTTTTCCAACCAATATGGATCATATGGGACTTTGGCTCTGAACTTTTGATAGAAATTGGCAAAGTTGTACATGATAGTCCTAATACGAGGACCTTTTTTGCCAATTAGAAAGTCAAAGGTATCTGTAATAAAGAGGATAACCTGGTCACCCGCGATAATGTACAAGTACTGGAAACAGCAAACAGATGACACAAAAGAAGTTAGTTTAGCAACGGAAAAAGTATTGAATCTCAAGGTATCAGTTACAGATACATTTTTGTGGTTGGTTTATTATATTGAATATGGTTCCGATGGGTAAACTATGTATTCGCTTATAAGCAATCAAGAAAGCTTGAACTGGGTCATAATACATGGAAAATGATGTCTAAAGTGCCCTCAAAAGCTTTAAACTTCCAAAACCGTAATAAAATAATATTCTAATACTAGACATTTGCAACCCGTCTGATTCGTTTTGAGGTGAACTTTCAAATTACCCATTTTGACTCACTACGTGCACCCAACACGCCCGTTTAACAACACGTATACAAATCCTAGGGATTCAGGACAAAAATTATTCAGCTCAATCATATTTAAGGCTCTTCAACTCTAATAAATGAGTGGAAACAAAATGTACTCCCTCTGAAGTCTGACCCACTAAAAATGCATACTTCCTAATTTGATTGTTCCAAAACTATACAATGCTTTATTTTCCTAAAAGATGTATTTGCACATTTTACCCATATCATGATTAGCAATCGCTACAAGATGTTTGTGAGATTAAAGGGTACTCATTTGTCAATCAATTTGTAATACCATACATCACCCTTGCTTTCTGACTAGAAAAAGGTGATTTGGCCAATATATCCTTGTTGAAATATGTTATTGCAAGATAAACTAAGGGAGCATTTGCAGAAACTTTACAAGCAATTGTAAAAATATTGCATAAAGTGATTAGACCTAAATGTGGATTTCCTTTTTGTTATTATTTTTTTGAAACATATATATAAAAATGGATCGATTTCGGGTACGTTAAGAGACAGGAAAGTCAAAAACTTTAGTTAGAACAGGGAACGCGTCAAATAGATTAAAAGTATCCCTGAGTCTATTTTAAACATATACTGATATACAACTTTCTACATTGCTTTATGTTAAAAGATAAAATTGTACTAATATAGTTTTTTGTTGATCATAAAATACTAATAAGTTACAAGACTTCTTATAAAAAACCTGGACGAACACGGTTTTGGGTCAACTAGACCTGAACCAATATGGAATTTTTCTTTTATTGTTTTTGAACTGCAACCTGTTCTTAACCTGTAACCCACCCGCCCATTATGCCACCTCCTTAACTAGAACACAATCAACATTTTAGGGACAACTAACATTTCTCCCCAACATAGCATAAAGTTATTAACTCTGATGCTGTTAACCATACTTTAACTCTTATAAATACTTCCTTACTGGTTGAAACAAATTTGAAAAAAACAAAAATAGATGATAAAACCAATTACCAGAACAATAAGCGCAAGGATTGCCAAGGTCGCTTGCAGTATATCATCCAAGATCCCAGCAAAGCCTTCATCCTCTGTTCCACCAAACCCGCCACCCGCCACTACCACTACCACCGCCGCCGCCGCCACTAGGAGGATCTCCATCATAGTAATCTTGTTTCTCCATCTGTTGTCGTAGTACATCCTCTAGTGATTGTTCCTTTTTAAAACTACTCATAGCTTTCTCAATAGATTTCCACGGGGAACCCTATACAACATATATATATTTTAATTAATATTGTGTCCACATCATACGTCAGGAACTTTTCTAAATATATTTTGAAATACATAGTGTGCAGATCATTCTACTGTTAACTTAATTTGATAACTAATATACTTCCTTCATCACAACATAATTGTCCACCTTTCAGAATAAACATTTAAAGGAATGTGACTTTAGGTAAATGACAGTTTTACCCTTTCCATAATGTACAATTGGTGCAGTTTTGTACTTAGAGGTAGAATGGAAACCTTTGTAAATAACTTTGAAAGTGAACACCTTTTTAATGAAGGAAACAAAGAGGGGACAAGATATAACCATGCTAGCACAGAGTTGAGCTATAAGACGATGAAAATAGATTTCTTATACTACAGAGTATATCAACAAGTCGTATAGACTTCACGCCAAAACTAAATGAGGTAAGGTTATTGTTACACAGACATAAAAGATAATTTTGAAGTAGATGTTTACTTTTATCGCTGATTTACTACTTCTTCATATTGTATTTCAACTCTTGTTTCTCACTCTATTTGTAGCAGATTTCATACATACATATACATATCTCATACCTCATTTCCATTTTTTGATTCTCCTTTGCCACCAAATGAACATACAGGTGTGCATTGTTGATAGCGAGATGGTACAGCTCTTGGATTCACACTACATTTCATTAACTCCGTGCATTTGTTTGACGAACCAAGGGATAGTTTAACGGCATTATGAAGATTACATATGTTGACTGGAGCAAAGGTTCGAATAGCTGATCCATGGAGTGCGCTTCGTTGATTTGAAGCACGCATCGAAGGACGGATCGAAGAGACTTGAAGGTAACTCATTTCATCAAATTACTTATTTATTGTAGGGAAAACATGAGGTTAAGGGATGTGATTCTTTGTTTGGATAAACCTGTGGAAAATGAACTATGATGTTATGCAGACATCTAAAGATAGGAAACATACGACTACATAAACAAAATTATCAATATGGGCGTAAACATCGTATGAAAAGGTTCTTAGTTCTACGAGGTGTCTGGAATTACAGTTTGGAAGTGATTGTGTGATACGGAGTAGTAATGAAGCGTTTGGTTCATGGACAATAACCACCAAATCATTCATGATACTTACATCTAACCGTAAAGTACAACTTCTTTATGCATGAAATTCATTCTTATTGACAGCCCTGTTAGCCCTGTCATTAACATTCCACTCCCCCCCACCCCCCCCCCCCCCCCCCCCCCCCCCCAAAAAAAAAAAAATGACATAATCATCCTTTCTTATTGTGTTTATAATTTCTTCTGTCAAGGCAGCAATGACAAACATAAACAAAAATTCAAAGCCTGAAATACATACAGCAAAGCAAGGTATGAACCTTAAACAAGAATCATATGTTAGAAGCACTTTAGATTCGCGTGTCATGAGTTCTTCATCTATCTTATCTATGCACGGCACAACTAACAGTGCATTGTAAATATGCTAAAAGATTAAACAACATCACAAGTTCTCACACTAAACAGACAAGGAATATTGACCACACTAGAAGTATTTCAATTCCACCCCTTTTCTAATCAAACACCATACGGAATGGAATTCAACTTCCAATTCCATCAGAATTTAGAAGAATTCCTTGAACCAAACACGACCTAAGAATTAGATAATCATCAGCTGTAAATCTGTAATTAAAATGGGTTGCAGGAGATACAGTTTGAACATGCTTTTGCTATTTAACGCTGTAAGAATTAGATAATCAGCTATTGAAATGCTGGGAACATTGTGAGTATTAACGAAAGCAATAGTTATTCTACTTCCCGAAACTAATAATTCCTTCGCCTTATAGCCAATAATGGTGTTTTTCTATGCAAACTAACATTCCTATGTAATCGTTCAATTAACAGCTTCACTTCGATACGAATCTACATCCTTAACACAGTCATCAAACTCAGAAATGAAAAATCCTTCAACATAAAAATTTACAGATTGAAGTCTTTTCCACTTCAACCACACGAACATCCTAATAAGATAAAATAAAATGAATTTTGACAATTTAAATCACTAATTTTCAAATTGCTTTCAGTAATGATAAAAATTTCTATATATCTAAAACCTACAAGTAGCATATATATAAACTTCGTCCATTTCCTCTAAATTAAGCACCTTAAATTAATCCCAAACCCTAAACCTACGAATAAGATAATTCAAATTTAACACTTGCGGACACAATAATGTGCAATTAACATAATAGTTAGCTGTAAATGAATAATGAAATTCGAGTAGAAACTACAAATAGATATAATCACGGAGCAGAAAGATAAAAGGTTTACCGGTGACTGAGAAGTTGGAAATGTGACGGAGGCCGGTAGCAGCGGCGAGTAAACGCGAACAAGATAACATACTGATAATATTTGAGACATACATAAAGGTTAATTTTAAAAAGTTCGTATTTACGACGGTTATTTATCTTCTAAAATAACAGCATACTATGTGTTTTTTAATTTTTCATTAGGGACCGAGATAGTGCGGGGTCAGCGCCATAAGAATTTTTAAATCACGTAAAAAAAAAAAAATAAGATATATCAATGATATTTTACAGATTTCGTCCCCACAAAACTATAAAAGAAATTAAAAATAATTTTTTTTCCACCCAGATTTCCTGGCTCTGCCCCTACTTTTAGTTAAATTATACATACCTATAAGTTATAGAGCTGAACTATTAAGTTGTAATGTATAAAAAAAAATATAGACTATAAAAAAGAAATATAGACTATAAATATAAAACGCCCCTACTTTTAGTTAAATTATACATACCTATAAGTTATAGAGCTGAACTATTAAGTTGTAATGTATAAAAAAAAATATAGACTATAAAAAAGAAATATAGACTATAAATATAAAACGGGGTAACTGAGAACGCTTATCGACCGATTTCTTGATTTTCTAAAAAGAAAAAAGGATAATTTATCCGTCATTAGAAAATAGGAACTTGTTACTATTATACCAGATTAACTAATAATCTAATAAATTGATTACGTGAAAGTAATATGTTAACGTGGCATGTCTTTTTTCATACTTTTTCATTATTTATCATTTCTTTTTAAGGGAATGGTTCGGAGGAGATGCCCCATCTATAGGAGCAGGAAAAGCAGAGGCGATCTGCACCCTCCATTTGCTTTCAACGGTCAAGATCACAACAATCAAAAAGGGCGTCTATGCAATTAACCTTGATCAAGGGACCAATTTTGTAAAAATCATGTGACACCATCAGTCACCATCGGTCAGACGGTCACGTCATTTGCATACCACCTATTCTCTCACTTCTCTCTACTGTAACACTCATACCACCGCTCTCAAAGCAATGGATCACTCTCTTCTCCAACAAATCGTTGCTATTAACTGCTCTTCTTACGCCTATTCCGATAATCTGTCGTCTCACCCTGAAAGTTGTTTCCGTAAGCTAAATTCCCTCCCTGCCACCACCGCCGCTTCTCGATTTCCTCCAGCTAAGTCTAAATCATTCACACCAACCTCCGCCCACGATTCCAAATCAAACGAAAGGCGTCCTCCTTTTTCTGCAGAAAAATCGTCTCCGGATCGATGAACATTCCGACGGAAATCGAGATGTTCCGGAATCGAATTTGAAATCCATAAGCCGTCTAATACAAGCAGCTTGTCCTCCTTTTTGAGTAATTTTTTCTTTCTCGATTTAGGTTAGAGCATATTTTTTTGTTTTAAATTTATAAATTAATTTTAGCTATACGATTTATAGTTATGTTTACAACTGAATCATACAGATTCGTATTTAATTTCGTGCGATTACATGATTAGGTAGAATTTGTAATTGAAATTAGAAATTAGGTCATAACAGAAACCCTAGAAACGTGATTGATAGATTTTGTGAGGTTTTGACTGTGTAATTTGATTGAATTATGTAAGTTATTGATTCAATTTGATTGATACAAGGTTGTTTAATTTTGTTTCAATTTTTAAAATTGCAGGTCTATGTGAAAAGGTTTTAAAGCAAATAATAATAAGTTATCATGGGTGTGAAACAAGTCTTAAAGAACCTCGATGCGTTTCCGCGTGGGGAAGAACATCTATTACAGAAAACACAGTTTGGTGCTCTTGGTAAGTTTTATATACCTATATTTTATACTAGAACTCCTATAAATCCCTGGATCTGTGCAAGAATTTACTTGTCGTCTTACATTTGTTGTGCTTTACTAACTTCATGATTTTCATGATACGTTTAATATATATTTTTTCATCATATCAGAAATGTCGAAGAGATTGGAAATCCAATGCAAATCACGCAAAACCCGCTTCATTGAGAAATTTTACATCGACTAGCAATCTCCTTCCACAAGGAGTTGATGTAAGAAGGTTTGTGTGTATGCCATCTCTCCAAAAAAATCAAGAAGAAAGTGATACTCATCTTGGCATGAACTTGTCAATCAGTGGAAGGCATAAAGAAGGAAGCAGCATGAAGAATTGCACTTACGGAAGTTCCCCATTGCTGAGCATATCTAATCAGAAGAGCGCTAAACCACAAACACAGTTCACTACCCCAATCTTCTTCAAAAGTAGTTTAGGCACAAATCTGGATGAGGCATGTAGTAGCAAAATTAATAAGACCACTACTAATTATTTTGGTCAAGAAATATCTAGTGAATACGAAGTTGGAGAAAGTTCAAAGCATCATCAGTTCATAACAATTCAAAGAGAAGATTCCGATGACGAGTTCTTCGACTTCCTAATGGACTTGGATGGTAATTGACCTAACGATATGTAGAAATCGGGAACTTTTCTGATGAATAAGGTATGTTTTTAGATTAAAAAAATAGTATTCATTAGCCTAAATCACCGACTTAAAGTGTTCTTGTGTTATGTGGAGTTGCATAATCTAATTGCTATGTATGGCAGGGTACTAGAGGGAGCAACAGAACACCCAAAGATCGATGAAGAGAAGGCCTTTCATGATTTCAATTTCATTCTAAATACATTTTCTCTATTTTGCTTAATCGTTGAGTTTGAGGGTACATCTATATGAGAGTATATTTTCATACTAAGCATAGAACAAACTTTTTATTGCTTTAAACCGAAGTTAAATGGTGGAACCCATTGCTTTGGAATTTTGAAGTTATTAAGACTTTATATATGACTTATTGTCTATTTACATATGCTTTAGTTAATGTTACTGCAATTATAACACCCTACTCGAAAAAAACACAAGGATATATTTTTTTTTTTTTAAAGGAAGCGCAAGTTTAGATACAAAACATTGGATTGCATATTTACATTTCAAAATGGCAATCCACATACATACAGTCTTTAAATTAGATTATCCTGGACATTACATACGATAAGTTTAGTGTTATAGAAATCCAAACATATGTCATAACATTAACATAGTTAACAAAACAGAGTAAGCCTGTCAAACATTCCATTCCTATGGTACTTCTTGCCCACCCACATACCAAAGTAAACCTGCAAGAAGTAATGAGGGGTTAGCACGAAGCTAAGTGAATAAATCTCAAACTATCCACTAACTTAGCTTAACAAATGAATACAGCAAAGCATAGCAACAGTTAATCATGAAGGATCGGTGGTCCTTGGAGTACCCTCATGCCGCGGTGGTTCCCCAAGTAACACTTAAAACCAACTGAAGGCCAAATCAGTGGCTAAACCGATAGCTTGGTACTATTACTACTTACAACATAATTTCAGTGAACAACACATGTACAAAGCACTTATGATGTCCAAAGTAATAGTAACCAAACCCAACGCGCACGTTGACCCCCGACATTCAAATAGTCCACAACCATCATGGCAATCAAGGACACCAATAATTAAGCTAAATATAACCATCATGGCAAATTATTAACTTAACAAGGAAAACAGTAAATTCACATTTACCCGTTGTAACCATATTGTTACAACCAAATTAGACTGAGAGTCTAAGATCCACTCACCCTTGACGATCACCGCCCTTGCTCAAAGATCTAATATTATTGAGTCTTTGGTGTATCTGAGAACACAAGAGGATTACAAGTTAGTACTCATTTCATATGATATCTAACTTTCATTAAACACTTAATATCAGTTCAGCAAGCATTAAGTACCATAAAGATAGTATACAAGTTGATTATAAAATTTATAGCAAGTTAACATAACAAGTTCAGCAAAACAGGGGGAATACGTTCGTATTCCAATGAATACGTCCGTATTCACGGGAATACGACCGTATTCAGAGGAATACGCCGTATTCCCAAGCAATTTCCAAAACAGAACTGAAATTAAGGAATACGCCAACGAATACGCTAGGGAATACGCCGTATTCCCGGGAATACGTCCGTATTCATGGGAATACGACCGTATTCCCTTTGAAACCCTGTGCAGCAGCAGCAAGTTTTTCCTGCACGATCAAGCACGAACCAAAACACCAATTTTGACCAACACAGCATCCAAACTCGATTTTTAACATGTAATTGACCACTATAAACATGTACAAACATATTGCAACAACTAATAACATCATCAAACACTTAAATTCTCACATGCACCAATGTTCAATCTAGCTTTCAATCAATTTCATCAAATCAATTAACAACTTGAAGAACACTAGTAATTCACCAAAATAAACATGAAATCAGTTTGTAATCAACACATATATACATATTCAAGCATGAACACAATCATTCCATTATCAATTCAACCTAACTCATCTCAATCAAGCAAGAATATGAAAATGGAGCTAGGTTACTTACAATGGAGATGATTATTAGCTTAAGGAGGATGAAGAACACAATGGAATCAAAATCACAGCCTTCTAGTTGATGAAATCAGATTGAAATCTTTGGTTTGAGAGTTTATGAATTCATTTTACTATGAAAATGAATTTTGAGAGTGAGGAACAAAAGGAATGTGTTGTCCAAATGAAGTCTCCAGGTGTCGACCTAACATTTTGACTCAGCCCCATTTTAGTTAAAATTATACCCGTCCTAAATCTATTGTCTGGAACCTAAAAACCATTTGCGAGAAATAAGTTTTTATTATACCGTCATCTAAATAAATTTAAAACATGTAATAATTCATTTATCACAATAAGCCAATTGACCAATTGACCTATTAATTTAGCTATCAAATACACCAAGTATTTAAAATACAATTTAAATAACAATTAAATTAAGGGAAATACCGTATTTCAACTAGGCCACTTTTGAGGATGTTACAAATCTTCTCTCCTTAAGAAGATTTCGTCCCCGAAATCTCGCCACGCTCAAAGAGATTCGGATAACGCGCCCTCATGCTAGACTCGGTCTCCCAAGATAAGTTTGGACCCAAACTATGATTCCACTTAACCAATACCATAGGGATCTCCTTCTTTCGAAGTTTAGTCACCTTACGGTCAACAAGTTCTACGGGCTCTTCTACAAGTCTTTGGTTTAAGTCCACACTCAAGTCTTGCAATGGAAGAACTTGGGATTGGTCCTCCACATTGCATTTTCTTAGATAACACACATTAAAAATATCATGAATACCCGACAATTCAGGAGGAAGATCTAATGACACCGTTTGATCATTGACAACATGTCGAATTTTAAACGGTCCGATGTATCTAGGAGCTAGTTTACCACGTTTTCCAAATCTGATAACACCCTTCCAAGGTGAAACTTTCAAATAAACCAACTCACCTTCTACAAACGAAACTGGTCGATAACGTGGGTCAGCATACTGTTTCTGCCTATCACGGGCAGCTTTCAATCTATCTCGGGCAATAGCTACCTTATCGGCTGTAATTTGAACTATGTCAGGACCCGCAAACTGCTTTTCACCCGCCTCTAACCAACAAGTGGGTGTCCTACATCTACGACCATACAACATTTCATAGGGTGGCATGCCTATACTAGAATGGAAAGAATTATTATAGGCAAACTCAACTAATGGTAAATGGGAATCCCACGACCCACCAAATTCTAATACACATGCCCGCAACATGTCCTCCAAGGTTTGAATGGTGCGTTCCGACTGACCGTCCGTCTGAGGATGATAAGCCGTACTCAAGTTAACCCTAGAACCCAATTCACGCTGTAAATTCTGCCAAAAACCCGACACAAATCGAGAATCTCTGTCCGAAACAATCGACAACGGAATCCCATGTCTAATAACCACTTCATTAATGTATAATTGCGCCAATTTACTTAATGATGCCGTCTCACAAGTAGCAAGAAAGTGAGCACTCTTGGTCAACCTATCGACAATTACCCAAATCATATCATTACCCTTAACAGTTCGGGGTAATTTGGTCACAAAATCCATGGTAATATGTTCCCATTTCCACTCGGGAATCTCGAGTTGCTTCAAAGCTCCATACGGTTTTTGATGCTCGATCTTTACTTGAGAGCAAATATGGCAAGATTCAACTATTCGAGCGACATCCAACTTCAAAGTAGGCCACCAATACAATGGTTTTAAATCATGATACATTTTGGTGCTTCCTGGATGAACCGACAATCTAGACTTGTGAGCTTCCAACAAGATTACATCTCGAAGACCACCAATGAAAGGAACCCAAATACGAGACTGAAACATTTTCAATCCACGAGAATCCTCGACCAATAAGTCTTTTCTTTTAAGCATAACCTCGGATTTTAAGTTATGATCCAATAATGCCTCCATTTGTGCCAATTTCAATTGATCAATTAAGTCTGAAGAAATTTCCAAACGCATTAAACAAACCCTTTCAGATTTACCCTTTCGGCTAAGCGCATCCGCCACCACATTTGCCTTACCTGGATGGTATCGAATCTCGCAATCATAATCCTTAATCAACTCTAACCATCGTCTTTGCCTCATGTTAAGTTCTTTTTGAGTAAACATATACTGAAGACTCTTGTGGTCCGTACAAATAACGCATTTGGTTCCATACAAGTAATGTCTCCAAATCTTTAAGGCAAAAACCACAGCTGCAAGTTCCAAGTCATGGGTAGGATAGTTAATCTCATGAGGTTTCAACTGACGTGAAGCATAGGCAATAACACGGTCTCGTTGCATCAAAACACAACCTAAACCAGCATGTGAAGCATCACAATATACAATAAAATCCTCGGATCCGTCAGGTAAAGCCAAAACCGGAGCCTGACACAACAATTGTTTCAAAGTCTGAAAAGCCGATTCCTGTTGATCACCCCACAGAAATTTCACATCCTTACGAGTTAATTTAGTCAAAGAACCTGCAATCTTGGAGAAATCTTTAATAAATTTCCTGTAATAGCCTGCCAAACCCAGAAAACTCTTGATCTCTGACGGAGATTTAGGTGATTGCCAATTCATGACAGCCTCAATTTTAGATGGATCCACTTTAACCCCATTTTCACAAATGATGTGCCCCAAAAACTGAACTTCACGAAGCCAAAATTCACATTTCGAAAACTTAGCATACAATTTCTCCTTTCTCAAGGTATCAAGAACTAAACGCAAATGTATTTCATGATCGGATTCAGATTTAGAATAGACTAAAATGTCATCAATGAATACAATGACAAATTTATCGAGAAAAGGTCTACAAACCCTGTTCATCAAATCCATGAAAATTGCTGGAGCATTAGTCAACCCAAAAGGCGTAACAAGAAATTCATAATGACCATAGCGAGTGCGAAAAGCTGTTTTAGGGATATCCTCCCCACAAACCCTGACTTGGTGATAACCCGATCTCAAGTCTATCTTAGAGAAAAACGAAGACCCTTGCAATTGATCAAACAATTCATCTATTCTGGGCAAAGGATACTTATTCTTTACGGTCCTCTTATTCAACTCTCTATAATCAATACACATACGAAAAGTACCATCTTTCTTTTTAACAAATAATACAGGAGCACCCCAAGGAGAAGAACTGGGTCTAACAAAACCCTTATCTAATAATTCCTGAATTTGATTCATCATTTCACGGATTTCGGAGGGAGCTAATCTATAAGGTGCCTTAGCTACCGGAGTAGAACCAGGAATTAACTCAATTTTATATTCTACTTCTCTAACCGGAGGTAAACCAGGCAATTCATCAGGGAAAACATCCGAATACTCAGAAACAACTCGGACATTACTAATGGCTTTCTTTTCTAGCTTAGCATCGACAACATAGGCTAAATAAGAATCACACCCTTTAGCTAGAGATTTTCTAGCTTTCATCATAGAGATCAAAGGTATACTACCCCTCTCCCTTTCCCCTCGAGCCACGACATATGACTCGTCTGAGATTGGGATTTTTATCAGCTTCTTATGACAGTCTATATTGGCTTTATTACGACTCAACCAATCCATGCCTAACACAACATCAAACCCATGAATAGGCATCAACAGAAAAGAAGTAGGGAAGCTATGACCCTCAATCAAAATACTAGCTCCAGTAACCGATGTGGTAACCAGAACTACTTTACCATCCGCTACCTCGACCTCAATAGGTTTTGGAATACATGTAGGTGTCAATTTAAGTCTATCACAGAACAGCAAGGACATAAAGGAACAATTTGCCCCTGAATCAAATAAGGCGCATGCCGGTACTGAATTAATAAGAAAAGTACCAGTTATGACGTCCTCAGCTACCACCGCTTCATCCACGGTCATTCGAAAAGCCCGACCAGTTGGAGCTGGAGGATTCTTTCTTTTCTGGCCAGAAGATGATGATGACCCTCCGACCGTGCCCGATTTTTGCTTCCCTGCCTCTAGACACGCACTCGAACGATGCCCTTCCTTGCGACAATTCCAACACACTGGCTTAGGAAAAGGACAATCCTTGATGTCATGACCGAACTGACCACACTTAATACACCTAGCAGTCTGAGGTGTACAATGTCCCGTGTGCCTAGACTTGCAATTCTGGCACCAATTTGACCTATCCACTGAGCCACCAACAACATTCGGTTTACGGTTATTATTATTACCTTGCCATTTCTTCTTCCCCTGACCTGATGTAGATTCACCTTTGGTTTTCATTGGGGACTTGTCTTTGATTTCCAAATCATGAGCTCTAATATCACCGTCCACAGAACGAGCCAAATCAAAAGCTTGGTTAAGATCACTTGCAAGTCTCACAGTAGTCCGATAAGTATGAAGTAACATCCCAACAAAATGGTCAATCTTTGTCCTTTCATCCGGTACCCATTGATGTACAAATCTCAACTTATCGGTAAACTGGGAGATAAGGTCCTCCATAGTCATACTATCAGTCAATTGCATATCCAAAAATTCACGCCTAATGCGAGTCATGTCATACCCGGAGCAATACTTTTTACAAACCGCGTTATGGAAATTGGACCATGTAATGGAAGCTTTTTGCTGAGGCGATAAATGAGATGTGATAGAATCCCACCATCCCATTGCCGGACCCTTTAAAAGTTGCACCGCATAAGTTACCTTAATTTCATCCTCACATCGGCAAACCTCGAATTTTCTCTCGACATCCCTTAACCAATCCATGGTCACAGAAGGATTTGTACTCCCAAAGAAGTCTGAAGGTCCACTAGACTTAAAAGTCTTAAATGAACATAATTTTTGCTGAGATGGAGGAGGAAATACCGGAAACTGAAATCCCGAAGGTCCTGAAGAAGAAAAAGGAGCTGATGTCTGGTAGTAAGTAAGCGGTGGCATAGAAAACTGTGATGTCACTAATGGAGGTGTAATCGTACTAACAGCTGGAATCTGCCGGGATGTTCTAGCTTGTTGCTCATATAATTCCTTATATTTGTTTAACTCATCCTCTAAATACAAAGTGTACTCATCACGGCTCAATTCATTTGCAGGGAGTGTAGTATTAGTCTGACCTTGGCTTTGAGACTGAATTTCAGGAGGAGAGTCTCTCGCTCCAGAAGCATTGATCGGGGTACTGGTCGGAGCATTATTTTCTGCCATATCCTGTATCACAACACATCTCATAACCCGTTAATTGTTAGTACTTAGCAATACTAACAAAATCATATTCACTAGCTCAATCCCCTTCCCAGGAATGTTCGACTAACACAAATAGATTTGGGATTGAACACTTAACCCATGTTCAATTTACCCAAACCTTTGCTCTGATACCAATTTATAACACCCTACTCGAAAAAAACACAAGGATATTTTTGTTTTTTTTTTTTAAAGGAAGCGCAAGTTTAGATACAAAACATTGGATTGCATATTTACATTTCAAAATGGCAATCCAAATACATACAGTCTTTAAATTAGATTATCCTGGACATTACATACGATAAGTTTAGTGTTATAGAAATCCAAACATATGTCATAACATTAACATAGTTAACAAAACAGAGTAAGCCTGTCAAACATTCCATTCCTATGGTACTTCTTGCCCACCCACATACCAAAGTAAACCTGCAAGAAGTAATGAGGGGTTAGCACGAAGCTAAGTGAATAAATCTCAAACTATCCACTAACTTAGCTTAACAAATGAATACAGCAAAGCATAGCAACAGTTAATCATGAAGGATCGGTGGTCCTTGGAGTACCCTCATGCCGCGGTGGTTCCCCAAGTAACACTTAAAACCAACTGAAGGCCAAATCAGTGGCTAAACCGATAGCTTGGTACTATTACTACTTACAACATAATTTCAGTGAACAACACATGTACAAAGCACTTATGATGTCCAAAGTAATAGTAACCAAACCCAACGCGCACGTTGACCCCCGACATTCAAATAGTCCACAACCATCATGGCAATCAAGGACACCAATAATTAAGCTAAATATAACCATCATGGCAAATTATTAACTTAACAAGGAAAACAGTAAATTCACATTTACCCGTTGTAACCATATTGTTACAACCAAATTAGACTGAGAGTCTAAGATCCACTCACCCTTGACGATCACCGCCCTTGCTCAAAGATCTAATATTATTGAGTCTTCGGTGTATCTGAGAACACAAGAGGATTACAAGTTAGTACTCATTTCATATGATATCTAACTTTCATTAAACACTTAATATCAGTTCAGCAAGCATTAAGTACCATAAAGATAGTATACAAGTTGATTATAAAATTTATAGCAAGTTAACATAACAAGTTCAGCAAAACAGGGGGAATACGTTCGTATTCCAATGAATACGTCCGTATTCACGGGAATACGACCGTATTCAGAGGAATACGCCGTATTCCCAAGCAATTTCCAATACAGAACTGAAATTAAGGAATACGCCAACGAATACGCTAGGGAATACGCCGTATTCCCGGGAATACGTCCGTATTCATGGGAATACGACCGTATTCCCTTTGAAACCCTGTGCAGCAGCAGCAACTTTTTCCTGCACGATCAAGCACGAACCAAAACACCAATTTTGACCAACACAGCATCCAAACTCGATTTTTAACATGTAATTGACCACTATAAACATGTACAAACATATTGCAACAACTAATAACATCATCAAACACTTAAATTCTCACATGCACCAATGTTCAATCTAGCTTTCAATCAATTTCATCAAATCAATTAACAACTTGAAGAACACTAGTAATTCACCAAAATAAACATGAAATCAGTTTGTAATCAACACATATACACATATTCAAGCATGAACACAATCATTCCATTATCAATTCAACCTAACTCATCTCAATCAAGCAAGAATATGAAAATGGAGCTAGGTTACTTACAATGGAGATGATTATTAGCTTAAGGAGGATGAAGAACACAATGGAATCAAAATCACAGCCTTCTAGTTGATGAAATCAGATTGAAATCTTTGGTTTGAGAGTTTATGAATTCATTTTACTATGAAAATGAATTTTGAGAGTGAGGAACAAAAGGAATGTGTTGTCCAAATGAAGTCTCCAGGTGTCGACCTAACATTTTGACTCAGCCCCATTTTAGTTAAAATTATACCCGTCCTAAATCTATTGTCTGGAACCTAAAAACCATTTGCGAGAAATAAGTTTTTATTATACTGTCATCTAAATAAATTTAAAACATGTAATAATTCATTTATCACAATAAGCCAATTGACCAATTGACCTATTAATTTAGCTATCAAATACACCAAGTATTTAAAATACAATTTAAATAACAATTAAATTAAGGGAAATACCGTATTTCAACTAGGCCACTTTTGAGGATGTTACAGCATTGGTGAGAGATGTATATGTAACTCTGATGATGGAATTTGATGCAAAGTCGATCACACAAGTAGTTGATAATCAAGTTATATATGGATCAATGAGATCACATATAGCAAATCGACAAGCACATGAAAAGGGATTAAGGTCATTCTTGTCTTCTTGATGTACTTGGTGTTTTCTGGTATATTCTAAATCCCTACAGATTGCAACCCCTTTTTCCTAAAGGGATTTGATGCCGGTTTCTCCCATAAGTTAATCAATTACTTGCTTTATCAATTGTGTGGCTTTGGATTTGGATTTTTTTCTGTTATGATTTATGATATATCAAGATAGGGTCCAATTTTGCCATGTAAAGGAGGATCCATCTTCTATTTATTTTTGTACATGGTGATGTCATGATTGAATTTGCATCTGTAGGTGAAACCAACTTTCACATATTGAGTATCTTTTAAACGTAAGTTGCAGTGATTTTTTTTATCTATATTTTCTAATCAGTTTTCCACGAGCTTAAAAATATTAAATATAGTAATTTAAATGTAAAATTGAATGATTTATCCGAGATCTATTTTACATATCAGGTTTACAACACCTTAAAAACTTAAAATGCAGTAAGTTAAAGGTAAAATGCAGTAAGTTTTGATATATGCTTTTTTAGATTAGTTTTTCACCACCTTAAACATAAAAATGTAGTAACATAAATGTAGATTGCAATGATTTTTTTTATCGATTTTTTCATATCAGTTTTACATGGGCTTAAAAGATGTAAAATGCGGTAATTTAAACGTAAAATTGAATGATTTATCTGAGATCTATTTTGCATATCAGGTTTACACCACCTTAAAACTTAAAATGCAGTAAGTTAAAAGTAAAATGTAGTAATTTAAAAGTAAAATACAGTAATTTTTCAATATCTACTTTTTTAGATTAGTTTTTCACCATCTTAAACACAAAATGCACTACCATAAACGTAGAATACAATGATTTTTTATCTATTTTTTCATATTAGTTTTACACGAGCTTAAAAATGTAAAATGCAATAACTTAAACGTAAAATGCAGTAGTTTAAACGTAACATGCAGTGACTTGTTTTAAAAAAGCTATTATTATTCATATCAGTTTTAGAGCACATTAAACTTAAAATGCAGTAACTTAAACTTATAATGCGGTAATTTAAACGTAAAATGCAGTAACTTAAACTTATAATGCGGTAATTTAAACATAAATTGCAGTAACATAAATGTAGAATGCAGTGATTTTTTAATATATTTTTTCATATCAGTTTTACATGAGCTTAAAAAATATAAAATGCAGTAATATAAACGTAAAATGCAGTAGTTTAAATGTATCATGCAGTGATTTTTTAAAAAAAATCTATTATTCATATCAGTTTTCCACCACATTAAACTTAAAATGCAGTAACTTAAACTTATAATGCAGTAACTTAAACGGTTAGATCAGTTTTTCACCACCTTAAACATAAAATGCAGTAACAATATGATCTATCTGGAGATCTATTTTACATATCAGATTTACACCACCTTAAAACTTAAAATACAGTAAGTTAAACGTAAAATGCAGTAAGTGTATGCATTGAATTTGACATGAATACTTTTATGAGTGAAACATGATACTTATACTTACTGCATTTTATCAAATTGACACTGCATTTTACTAAAACAATATGATTTATCCAGAGATCTATTTTGCATATCAGGTTTACACTACCTTAAAAATCAAAATGCAGTAAGTTAAACGTAAAATGCAATAAATGTATGCATTGAATTTGACATGAATACTTTATGAGTGAAATCTGATACTTACACTTACTGCATTTTATCAAATTGACACATCATTCTACTCAAACAATATGATTTATCCGAGATCTACTATTTCAGATCAATTTTTGTACAACCTTAAACATAAAAATGCAGTAAAATAAACGTAAAATGCATAGATTTTTTAATATCATCAAGTAGTTAAGCAAACCAACAACAACACTTTAAGTCCTCATGATCATATCATATGGCAAAAATGTGAATGATTTATCAATCAATCAACACATTTTCTTCTACAAACCCTAATATTCTATAACAACAGTTCCTTATACTTTCTATTTTCTAACATTATTCTATATGATAGATGTAAAGTTTCTAGGCAACGGAAAACTAGACTTACTTGAAGGTTTTTCAAATCGTGAAAACCTTCTAGAAACATGTAATTTCCTCTTAATAGCGGGGACCTTTTTCGATACAGCTCGACATATCATCCATAGAGCATCATTGTCCCTTGAAGGGTACTTGTACTCAAAGAAGTGTTCAACTTATTTAAGTTTCTTCCACCTTTGTGTCCACTCGTCTTTCGTGATACTTCTTATAAAGTTTATAAGAATAAGAAAGATTCTTTCAGAGCATCTGAAAATTTTCAACCAAATCAGCGGCGACCTCTGTCAACGTCACCATCATCCTCATGAGCCAAGCCGTCGATGGATAGGAGCTCTGGAAAGAAGAAATCGCTGGAAAAACACTTGTTACTTGAGCTCAATAGCGTTACTTCTAGACTCGTTTTCACGACCTTTTAAGTTCACAATAACTTTGACCTGAGAGTCATCAAGGGAGAAATAAGGATAAAAACAATAATGTATAAGCAATAAACCGTGATCGGAAACTGTAAAAGAGGACAACTTTTTAGCAGCTCTCAAACGCACGTCATAATCATGCATATCGATGTTGTAACTGTCAATATAGATAATGTATGACTGACAAGGACTTGATGCCATTTCTATGTTTTGCAAACTACAGACTGAAACAATAATCTTTACCCCATTTTGAGCTCTTTCTGATCCATGCGAAGTGCTAGCATCAAAGAACATACTTTGTTCAACGTTTGTTTTCTTAAAACTGAAAACTACACATTTAATATACGAGTAGTTAAAAGAGAAGGCCTTCACCAACATTTTTCTTCTGCTGCTCTTTTTTCTTCTTTTGTTGATGGTATCTATATTTGCTGCAAAAATTGTGTAACCGACAATTAATCAAGACATACTGTTGAAATGGACTTGAATAATTATTTTTATTGATCAGGATCATAGATCATATCAGATGAGAAGTTATTAATTACTTGTAATCCATCAACTTGACAACAAGTGGATCTGCATCTGGAGACAATATAACCTACATAAAAAACATATAATTATATATATTATACTGTAGAATGAATAACATATAGTTAAATCATTAAATGGCCAAGTAAAAAATATTGGTTGAACCCCCAAAATTACTTAAAATCTGAAATATGCAAAAAGAACAATGAAGTTTTGCACAGCAAGAAGACGAAACAGTTGTAAATTGTTAAACTCGATCACTCCAAATACAGGGCCTCGAACCAAGATCATAGTTGACTATAACAAAAAATAAGAAACAAAATTGAAACAAGTAATAATACATACAAGGTCAAATTCAACATCTTCAGCCATCTGAATAGCAGCAATGTTTAGATACTATACCAACCTAGCAAATCGAGCTTATCGATCAGTCCCAACAACAATAGCACAAAACTTATCACATTACGTAATAACACAAGATATTGGCAAAAAAACTCACCATATTTTGTTGATCGTCTATAAGCCAAGCCGTCACCGTAGTCCTCATGAGCCAAGCCGTCGCCGGATCGGAGCTCCGGAAAGAAGAAATCGCCGGAAAAACACTCGTTACTTGACGAAACGTCGCTAGACAATCCGGATCTAGGTCTGATTTTGCTGAAGCTCGCGCGTGATACAATTGCGCCCGGTGATGGACCGAGTAAGGCTTTGGATTATGCTCTCTGTGCATCGAAGTCGTTTGAGCGATGTGCGATTGAAGGTGAAGTCTCGATCTAGCGATGTGTTTGCATTATGTGAAACTGGGAACCGATTGATTTGAGGATTTTAGTACAATAAACTAAATTGGTAATAATAAAATATGTTTTGCGGTCAGATCCAAAAGTTTGAAAAATGTACAAAATTAATCCCTGGTATTCTGCAGTGTGGGGACCGTGTAATACATGTGTCATCCTCTAGTTGGCTAAAAACTATCCTTCCCTGCTCCTACAACATAGCCTGCTCCTATGATCATTTTCTTTTTAATTAAGCAATGTGACAAATAATGTTTTTTTTTTTTAATATCCGATGTATTATGTACTTTAAAAATATTAATTCACTTGACATATTATTTTGTTTTGATATATAGAATGTGATATATAAAAACATAACTTATTACATGCCATCTAATCAAATTGAATTCATGTTATTATGTAATTAGATTGTTGAATGACTTAATTGGGATATGGCCTAACTCGACAATAAGAAATATAATAACCCAAAAAAGACAAATCAATCATCAAATAATATTATTATTTTTGGACAATTTGATAAATACAACACAACTTTTAATTCATACAACAAAATTTTACATAATTAATGCATACAGTACAACTCAATAATGCACAGTATTATTGTATCGATCAAAATTCATGTACAATAATGTGCATTTTCAATTCAATACAGATTGACAAGATCATATATTAGATTTATTATATGTTTAGGCATGCACATCCAAACCGGTTTCCCCTACCCGACCCGGATTGAACCCGAAACTGACCCGGTCAAAACCGGTTTTGACCAAAACCGGTTCGGGTTTGACCCAACCCACCGGTTTGGAACCGGTTTTTAGTTTAGCCGTTCGAACCGGTTTAAAACCGGGTTTTCCGGAACCGGTTTGGAAAACCGGTTTGAAACCGGTTTTTTTGTTAAATCCGTTAGCTAGCCGTTATATACCCGTTTCTAGCCATTTTTTGTGCTTTTTTTTTTACATTTTTGCCATCCCAAATTTACTATAAATACAAGGCTTGAGTATAGTTTCATTCACAACTTCCAAACACTCATACATATCTACAAAACTCAAAAAACTCAAAAACCCATACTATATTCTCATGGAAACTCAATCCTCTTCTACTTCCCATGGTGTTGGTTCTTCAAATGCACCAACGATTGTGAAACAATTGCCTAACAAAAGAAATCCGGAGATTTGGGGTGGTTTCGACAAAGTGTTGTTGTTGGATGGTACGACAAAGGCACATTGTAAACATTGTCGGAAATTCTTCAAACCCGACTCCAACACAACGTTGAAAAATCATACCGAAAAGCATTGTGATGGACTCAAAGGTAATCCGGAAGCAAGTGGTCAATCTTCAATGGTACGAGATGGAACGATTTTTACATATGATGTGGATCGTTGTCGAGAAGCTTTTGCGGGTTTTGTAATTCAAGAAGCTTTGCCGTTCAACCACTTCGACAACCCTCGGCTTACTAGGGTGATTCAAAACACTCTTCAACCGCGATATAATCATGTAAGTCGTACTACTCTTAAACTTGATGCCCTTAAATTGTGGAAAGAAGCTAAAAAGCAACTAAAAATCGGTTTTGAAAATTTAAATACAAGTGTATCATTAACAACCGACGTTTGGTCGGCTCCTCATGGTTTGCCCGGTTCGTACCTTTGTGTTACCGCACATTGGGTTGATCCCGCAACTTGGCAAATGATGAAACGTACCATTGCTTTTAAAGACTTTGAGTATCCTCACACGGGTCAAAATTTATTTTACATGTTACGAAGTGTGATTAAAACGTTTAAATTGGAAGAAAAGGTTTTTTCAATCTCTTTTGACAACGCGAGTAATAATACACTCGCCGTTTCAAAATTAATACTAAAATACGCACCACCTTTAAAGGGCATTTTTTATCATAGTCGATGTGTTGCACACATCATTAACTTGGTTGTGCAAGCCGGACTAGCGGTTGGATAAGTAGACGAAATAAAAACGGCATATAAATCTATGTTGCAAGACATATTTCAAAGGGGTAAAGCTAGATACAAATCTTATATGAAATTGTGTAAGGAAACGAATTCTAATTTTTTAACCCCTAATTGGGACATGCCCGTTAGATGGAATTCGACCTACAATATGTTTGTATGTGGTTTACGCCAACGCGATTGTTTACAAGTTTTTCATGATCATCTTGTTTCAAAAGGTATTGCAACACCATTTTCAATCGCATATTGGAAGATTATTATAAAAGATAACCGAATTGCTTAAACTTTTCAAAATCGCGACTACTTTATTATCGGGTGTTTATTATCCAACTAGTCATTTGGTACTTAATCAACTTTGGTTAATGACTACAAAATTAAACGACAACCTATATGAAGGTCCTTTATTTGAAGAAATGGTGGCTCCCATGAAAGAAAAACTAAAAAATATTTTCTAGAAATACCACCGGTAATTACTTGTTCCGCCGCAATGAACCCATGTTTGAACCTTACCGGGGTGGAAATGCTTATTGATAACATTTGTCACAATTTGGATTTGAATATGGAGGACCCAATGTTTTCACAAAATGCAAAAACGTCTTTTAATAAATGTTTACAAGATTTATTTGGTGTATATTTTCAAAAATATGGTTCAACATCAAATGTGCCCACTAGTTCGGTTAACTCAATGTTTTCTTCTTCTTCTTCTTCCAATGTGATGCTAAACTTTTATAATAGTTTAAGGCAAGAAAATAATAAACGGACAAGGGGTGAAGGTAATAAAAACACCACTAACGAATATGAGAGATATACCGGAATGGATTTTTTCTCCACTATTCTACCCAATGAGTTCGAACAATTTGATATTTTGGCTTGGTGGAAAGAGAGGGAATCTCAATTTCCCGTTCTAACCATAATGGCCCGAGATTTACTAACCGTCCAAGCTTCTACGGTAGCTTCGGAATCCACATTTTCTCTTAGTGGTAGGGTATTATCTATACGAAGAACAAGACTCACACCGGCCTCCTTAGAGATGTGCATTTGCTTGAAGGATCACTTGGACGCCGCGGAACGTATACAAAATGTTTCAAGTCTTGAAGGTGAAATGGAATACGAAGAAGAAATACTCAATATTGAGGTGGAGGAAGGTGTGACAATATCACTTTCCGACGAAGAAATTGCTCTTGATCAAGCTTCGCGCGAGGCTTCCTCCGAAGAAGATTTCGACTTTTGAAGACTTTGAAGATGTTTGAAGACTTGAAGATTAATACAAGTTGAAGATTATAAAAAGGGTTAATTGTTTTCTTTATGTATTTAACTTTACCTATTTTACTATTGTATGCAATCAACTTTCAAACGTTCTATTGTATGTATCGAACTTTTCAAAAATGTCTATTGTATGTATTGGATTACCTTTTTGCTGACGTGGCACCGGTTATGCTGACGTGGCGCTGATTTGTCATCCTACGTGGCGCTGACGTGGCGCTGATTTGTCAGCGCCACATTCATCCAATACATACAATAGACATTTTTGAAAAGTTCGATACATACAATAGTACGTTTGAAAGTTGGTTGCATACAATAGTAAAAGAGGTAAAGTTAAATACATAACGAAACAATTAACTTTTATAAAAATTATGGAGACTTTGAAGACTTTTTTCTATTCGATAATATTTTTAAGAAGACTTAGAAGACTTTTGTTTAAGTTATTGTTCAATTATGTTTGTATTACTAATGCTCTACGAATTCAATAAAAAAATTTTGCTCCAAACATTATTTTTCCTTAAAAAGCCTAACGCTCGAACTACTTTGATTTGGGAGTTGATAAATGCAAGGAAGTTTTTACTAAATTCACAGAAAAGTACAACTCTTTATGCTTACAGTACCACTTTTTAAGCACATGTTTCCTTGCATTTAGTAAAACATTACTAGAAAGTATCAACTCACTTTGAATTATATAGACTTTTCCGATTCAATAATATTTTTAAGAAGATTTAGAAGCCTTTTGGTTATGTTATTGATCAATTATGTTTCCATTACTAATGTTCTACAAAGTTAATGAAAAAAATTTGACCCAAACGTTGATTTTCCTTAAAACGCTTAACACTCAAACGTTTATATGGACGTTAAATATGTTATTTCAATACCTGATTTTCTTATAAGCTTGGTCCAGTAAATGATGCACAAAAGATCAATTTAACTATTTCAGATTAAAATTTTGAGCCCAAATGGTATCAAATAATCGTCTACTAGGATTATATGCATCGGTGAAACAAAACTTTTTAGTCGGAAATGGGAAAAAAAGCATAATGAAACTTTTCGTGCATGTTAAATATAAAATGATAAATAACCCGTTGAAAGTCGATTGGTGAACTTGAAAAACTTCTTCGAGACTAGGGTAGCATAAAACGCTCCAGTTGGTTTATGGCATCGTGGACTTTTGAGGATTTTCAGTGTAACCAATATTCTACAGTTCTACCAACTTATTATATACCTCCACCCGGAGGAAATCATCACTTATCATTATTTTGATACATTTGCTTCCGATCGGAGGAAGATCATTAATTGATCTTGTGGCGTACAGCTGGTGCGAGTAAGGTGTCTGCAACCTTAGAGGGAATCGCTACTAATTATCTTTTATTCTACCTCCGTCCGGAGGTTTACTCGCCATATTTGCAGGCCTAATAGAATTTAGAGTAGAGACCAATCATAGATGTGTGTGAAGATTACATGGACGACTTAGATTAATTTAGAGGGAATATTTGTGAGTGCTATCATTTGATTGACTAAGAAAAGTTTGGAGGCCAAGTTACAACAAGTATAAAAGGATCCACACTTCTCACTTGTTAGGTATGTTCATCTTCTCCAAAAAACCCTAATTCACTCATACTATTATCCCCCATTGATAAATACTTATCCTCATGGCGGAGGTGAATTACAGGGGTTTTCCCCTGTTTTTCACTTAACGCAAGGTGTTAATTGTGGTTGAAGAGCTATGACCGAAGATATTTGGCTGGAGCTCTCAGATCTTTACACTTATGCGGTTGGACGTACAATCACAGACGTTACCTACGTTGTCGGATTTGGTTCTAGGTTTGTTATTTCTTTTCGGGTGTTTATTTTTTTTTTTCAGGAGTCTTATATGGTTGTACACGGGTTTGTTTGGGGTTTTCCTAAGTTGTTCACGTGAAGGTTGTTCATAATTGTTGTTGTGGTTTTGTATTTTTTAGCCTCTTGCTGTTTTTATTGATTGTACATTATTCCCTCCCATTAAAATAATATTGATATTGCAAAACGTCGATATCTGACGACGATGTCAAGTTCACACGTTTTGTTTACACTTTAGAGGACAATATGTAAAAGAAAGCCGATGCTAAACATACAATTCATACGAAATATGTTAAATCAACGGCAAGCGACAGAGCTCGTGGCAATCTATATCATAAAATGTGATTATCTTCGCAAAGTCCTACTCTCCGGTCTCCATAACCGAGTTACAGACAATAAGATTGACTTCAAAATTACGTCACGTGAAGATCGAACTTGGGTCTATGCCGAAAACAAAGCGATCGATGACTTCTCTGTCATATGAGATTAAAACCTTTATGTCCATTGTTGTCTTACAAGTGTCTGAGATTTTTAAAATGTTTTCAGACTTTCCAAAGTTGTTACTTGTTACTAATTGATAATGTTAATTAATTAATTGAAAATCACAAATTACGTTTGTTTTTAATCACAACTAGAACACAAATGTAGTATTTGGCAACGATGAACATAATTTTGTACAATTCATGCAGAATTTGAACAGTTCACAAAGAAGAAAGAATGACACGTACGATGAGAAGTTAAGGCAGACGCATCAGATTCTGGGTGCATGGGATATGATGTGATAATACTATACGACGATTAACATGAAGACGAATATAATCGTACTAGAGTATAAGACGACTATAATTGTGGGTCAAGTTTATTTTGTTACATGACCGTTCCCTCATTCATATGAAATGACTAAAATAAACAATAATTAAAAGATTCGCATATGGAAAACTTCGTTCGTCTCTTCTATGCATACCTACTTAATTAACACGACTTTAAGATTATATTTCAGTTAGCTAGGTGACTTTAAGTGAAATCTATAAAAGGATACGGGATCATTTCAGTGAGAATGGAAACGTAGTTATGTTGAAATTGAAACACAACTTGATGCATACAGCATACACAAGAACAATGTAGCGAGAATGACGAAAACTAGCTTAACAATGTAAGTAAAAGTGCTAAAAAGTGGTATACGGTTGACTTATTTGTCAATTTGATAACATGAACTTGTGAATACGATAAGATACAATCAAATTAAAGCTTAATGAGATTAAACAGGGTTGACCGTAAAAATGGTTTGAACAATGGTTATAGCAAACATGACGATTCCAGCAATTAGGGCAATGATACTCCATGGACTATTAAAATATGTACGTCTCAATCCTGCTAAAATTTTTGGCCAGTAACCGTTGTAATATTCATCTAACTCTAGCAGCTGTGTATTGTGAAAATAATATACTGCAGGAAAACCTTTGAATACGCTGTTAACCATTTTTGCAGCCTCTTCGTTTGAACCTAAAATGTTAATCAGAATTCCCGATTCCGTCAAAATGTCAATATCCTCTTTAGTATCAATTAAATCATCAAGGACAGAAATATATGATGTGAAGTAATTAGGAACAAGGGATGAAGATAGCTCATAAACAGCGAGGTTTCTTATAAATAACTCTGTGGGATCATGAAAAAACATCATTGGCATTTTGACAGTAGGCTTACGACACCAAGACCAGAAAAAGCATCCAATTCGAGATGATTCAACTTCTATTGCCATTGGCCAACTTGGATCTTGGGTAGGTTTAAATGACACACCTGCCCTTACTAGTTCAACAATAGAGTGGGTTGCAAAATTTGCTGTATAAGTAGGTAGAATTGATATCTTTGGCAGGCAGCATTCATGTAGAAGACCAAGAATATGATCTGGACTAGTTCCTAGGGGAAGGTTTTCTTCTCTCAACTCTGGTACAAAAAGGTGGATGGATCCTATATTGTAAAGAATAAGTCCAATAAGAGAGACATCTAGTTGACATTTGAAAATTGTGCATTCAAAGATGTCTTGGAGAACAAAGAAAGGGATTTGGTTTTCTATCAGCAGCAAATCGTAAAGTATGTGGATTTGCAACAAGTCTGACTCATACTGTTCATAATTGTAAAGGAAATCAAGTATGAAAAAACCATCCATAACCATCATTTGAGCAAGCTCAAGATGAGTGTAGGACTTCATTTCAGCATAACTTCCTTTTATATTGTTTATTGAAGCAGTTACCTTCTGCACACATGTTTTCAATGTTTCCTCGCGGGGGAGCTCTAAACAAGCCAATAGATTGTGTAGATAAGTGGATTTCCGCGCTTCCATTGCTTGCACATTTTGGTCTTCTCTATGGAGAGGTCCAATAGAGACGACCTTTGGGTTGTAAGAATCCGGATTGATATCTTTGAGGAGACTAGGAACCTTGAAAATAGAGGGTCGGTAGCCGCGATCATGTCCTGTTCCTTGACAGGCAAGAAAAAATTGGACCGTTTGGTCAACGATCTCAACATCTCCAAGTTCCACGTCATTATTATTTGCCATTCAAAATGGTAGCCTGAAAGATGGTTGCGCAAAGTTTATAGTGTAAGAATGTTTTGCCAAAGGGTTTCTGAAAAGCTTATACCGAGTTATTTGCCGATGACTTTTTTGGTAAATCATGTAGTACAAAAATTTACTAGTGCAATTTTGCAAATCACAAGTTGCCTTTTGTCATAATGTCAAATGATTTATTTATATATAAAAATAAAAATTAAATTAAATAAATATAATAAATGAGGAATGCAATTATAGCAAGAATACAATGGTTCTTGGTTGTTTGCACAGCGGAAGGATGTATGGTAGTGGACTAGTGGGACTGCTAAGTGCCAACTATTTGATAAACAATGCGCTTTGAGACATTGGATAAGAATGTTATATGTAAATTTAAGTATTAATTAAACAAAAATATTTTAATTTAAAGTGTATAGTAAACATTACTTTCCATTATATTTTATCAAATGATTATTTTTATAGAAACTTGAAGGATTAATTAATGTAATTATATAAGAAATGCTAGACAATTACCCTTAGGGTATTATTATTTCTAAACCCTATATTGATTTCTCAATAAGGTTTTTACCAAGGGGCAATTTCATATATGTCCTCGAAAAAACTGAAAATTGCATATATATCCAAAACATGCTTTAAAGACATTGTACATCATGCATCAAAAACTTGTATTTTGGATATACATGTAATTTTCAAATTTTATAGGGATATATATGTAATTTTCAAATTACCGACCTTTAGTATTGATTTTAATAAATACGGAATATGTATTATATACAACAAACTTTTTGATTCATAAGATATGCATTGCAATGTTGTACAGTACTACAACAGGATGCATAAAGATTGATGTATGAATCAAAAGATTTGTTATATTTATTACTAGCCATAACATATGCATCCCTTGTCTTTTTCCTATTAATAGCCATAACATATTTGATTATTTGCTGATTCACTATGTTAATTATTTATTTTTGCTTTTTGATTGATTTTAATAAGAAAACAATATTCTAACGGAAACTCACCTAATAGTTGGAGGCCAAAGTAACCGACGATGGAAAAAGAGCATGCAGCAAGGTCCAGCCAGCCAAGTGTAATTACAGGTTTTTATGTTTTGAGGAACTTAATGAGTTTTTGAAATTGTAGTTGTAGATAGGGTGTATTTGAACAAGATTAAGTGGCCGTTATTTGGTCTAACGGAAAGTGATTCTCAATCACAAGGGTTAGTCGTTCTTGACTTCTTGTCATTATTTTAATAAATTAATTCATTATTGTAGCTTTTTTTTTTTATCCAAAGATTAACGATGTTCATAAAGTAGATATTAGTTACTCGGCCCTGATTTTTTTTTTTTTTTTTTTTTATAAAACTCACATATTACAATTCATAAAATAAAATCTGTATGTTTATAAATACAATTCAATCACATTTGGTCCCATATAAAAGTTAACCACAAACTCCGTAACTGCGTAACTTCATATTCTTATTTGACTTTACAAAGTCAAATACTATAACAAGTACAACTTAATAAAACTTCTCTTTCAATTTACACATGACACTAAAACACATTAAATCTTGGGCGATTTATACAATTGTCATCATTACGATAATTTAAAAGAATAGAAGCTTGTCTCACCCTAAAGCAAACTTCAATCCACGCTATCATCGTACCATCATAAACCACCCATTATGCACCTTTGGTTCAACCGAACCATTAATCTACAACATAAAACAATTAAAAGGATAAGCATTAAGCTTAGTGAGCATACGAGCAATTAAATGAATAATCTACAAAATAACATCATATTTCAAACACCAACACCACATATTCTCTTAGGCAAATAACTACTGAGCAATTGTAGAGATTGAAACTCTATGTGGATCCACGGCTCTTAACATCATAATAGCTTAATACCATACCACAACGATATGCATATCAAGCTCAACATCATAATGCTAACCGTAGTTAGCTGAACTCTGAATCTCTACAAACCGCTCATTCCACATAATCCACATAATCATCATATTATTCCACATACCAACATACTCTATCAACACTTATCATCATATTCCGTATTTAGCACCACTTGCCATATTAACATCATAAGTAATCACAAGTAGAAACAAGATACGAAACAAACAACAATCCACTTGATTGTGTAAATCTTGCTCGGGAGCAATCCGGAATTATACAATCATTACCCATTTTACCCCCATATCACTCACCTTTGCTTTTTAGGCAAATACATGGTTTAACACTTGAATATGGATGGCACCAATATTCTTGATCACCTAACATACAACATATCAACATACAACATATTTAGCACCCAATAATCATCAAAATCAACTAATCAACACAATCAACCCATCACCCTCTTGGGTTGACCAAGTTTGACTTTTGATCAAACTATACAATAACTCTCTCTATATGTTTATCTTGGTTTCATAACTTTCACTACTTACTTAATTACTTAATTATCACTACTTATCATAATTCAACTATAACTAATTCAAGGTTATGAAGAATCATCATAAACATCATTAATTCATATTAACTCCTTAAGTTCATAACTTCATTCATTAATTCATAACCATTTACATGGTTTAATCACCTATGTACTATTTCAATTATCATTAAAACATCACTAATTATTACCATGATCACTTTTAACATATGATTACTTTGATCATTACCTCATTATATCACTTTATTCACTTAGACTCCTCCCAATGGTGACGCCAACTGACGCATCAGTTGCATGCCAGCTCAGCGCCACGTCAGCTTTTCTCCCAACTGACACAAACTGACACTCCCCTGCCAACAGCAACATCACTTCCCTTATTATTTTCAGGGCCCCACACATTATTTAATCTATTTATTTAATACAATTTTTTTTTTATTTGGCTTGAAATGGACCAAAGGGCTCCACCCACACCCTCTCTCCTCCGTCGCTATACCGAAGTCCCCAAACCGATGGCTCCAAGTGATGGGTGGTGCCTATGGTGTCACAAACTGATGCCAAGTGATGGTGCAAACCGATGCACCATTGGGAGGAGTCTTATCCATAACCACTCTCATAATCATAATTAACCAAAGTACTTAACTACTTGGTTCAATACTTTAATTCTTCATAATCATGCTTCAACAAAATTTTTAAACACTAATTAAGGTGTATTAACACCAATTCATCATCATTTACACAAAACCCATTTTAATTACTAATCATACTATTCAATTAATCCACTTTTAGATTGAATTAACGTTACTCATCATCATATATATACTCATACACCATTAATTCATCATAATACACCTTAATTTCAACCTAGAAACCATTAATCATTCATACCATTTAAAAACCCCATGAAACCCTAAGTTTCAAATCAAATTAAAGAAGAATCGTAGTTACCTCAAGCTTAGAATGATTAATCCTTGATGAATTCGAGTTCTCTAGCTCCAATTTCATGTTTTGAATCGATTTTGGTTTAGGGTTTTAAGGTTCTGCGTGTTTTCTATTCTTCGTGGAGCTTCTGGGCTTTTGAAAATGATACGTACATACACATATTAATAGATAAACATATGTTTTATTTTATTCCTCGTGATTATTATTGTCTGGAACTTTAAAACCGACATACAATTATTATTATTTTATATCACCTAAAATAATAATAACTTAAAACAACTTATTTGGATTTTATCATGATAATACTTTTGGATTTTGGGGTGTTACAATAACCCGCGAATTCGCGGGCTACTTCATAATTATGTTTATATAACGCGTGACTGATCAATTGAGTAATTGATTATTATAAAATGTCATGTTTTCTTACGAGGTAGTTTTAATTGAAATTATCTTAATAATAAATTAAATATAGGAAACAAATAGTATTCATAATACTATTATTATTATTGTTATTATTGTCATTATTATTTGTATTATTATTAGTATTATTATTATTATTATTATTATTATTATTATTATTATTATTATTATTATGTTATAGTAGTATAAGTATATCACCCTCCATATATATAGTGTCATATAATCAACCCGTATGATTATTTACTTTATTTGTATTGCATGTTCATACATACATCTTATATATATATATCCATATTGGTCGGAGGTTTTCCTTGAAGCAGTCTCTCTACCCCAGGTAGAGGTATGTCTGTCTACATCACACCTCCTTCATACCCCACCTATGACGGGATTGGGTATTGTTGTTGTTGTACCTTTAAGATGTCATCATTTTAATTAAGTTTCAATTTATCAATTAATTCCTTTAATTGGTAAATTTTAGAATAAGATCCCTAACTTATTAAAACATGATTATTTTTAATCAACTACTCATTTCACATATAAAAAAAATATAATTCATTAATTGAAACATTATCCAAATTGATCTGTAATGTTTCTATTTTCAATTTACCGAGTAGGAATAAAATTACTTGAAAATTTTAATACAGACCTAAACTAATTATTTTTTTTTCACTTATTTAGTTTTAAAAATTTTTAATTTTTTAATCTCTACTTATATAAATCCATTTACATAAAGTAATATTATCATGAATGCAACTAATACATATTAACTTACACACTTTATTATTAGAAATAAGATACTAAATACGAAATTTCATACTAAAAATCAACGACCGGTATGTATATACAGGTTTAAAGTCTAGTTAACATGTATAGGAGGTATCAAAGTAATAAACTACAAATAGAAATAATTACAGAGCAGAAAGATCAAAGGTTTACTGATAAGGTGGAAATGTGACAGAGGCCGGTAGCAGCGGCGAGTAATCGAACAAGATAACATACTGATATAAAGAAAATTTGATACTTACATAAAGGTTAATTTTAAAAGTCTGTTTTTTCTACTAAAATAACAACATACCCCGTATTTTTCAGTCATTTTTCCGCAAAAATAACACCATATTTTATACATAAAGATTAATTTTAGAAATCTTGTAGTTATATTTCCGCTAAAAATCTAAAATAATAATGACGTATTGAAGGACCAAAAGTGTTAGATATTTGTTTTATGATCGGTTAATATTACAATTGAATTGTCATGTCAACATTACAAATCATATCCCCTTCACTTAATGGAAAAATAATCCGTAATGTTGGACTGCATGGTTAAATGGTAATGTTAATGTTAATATAGGGATTATTTATGTAAATATAAAAAAGTTGAAGGACCAAAATGGTAAAATATTTGTTTTATGATTGATTAAAATTATAAATTATATTCCCATACTTTATTATACACAACTATACTTATAGTACAACTATATATAGAGATACTAGGAGGTATTTAGCCGTGCATATGCACGGCCAGAGGCAGATTATAAATAGTGTAAGATATTTTAGAGGAACATTATAAACACACTTTTCCAAGATGGAGAAATACATAAAGCGGTTATATTATAGCTTTTCAATCACACTGTAAATAATGGACTATGGAAAAGTTGTACAAAGAATAGATAGTTTCCCCTTACATTTGCAGATTTGCTACCATGAACTTAATTGTAAAAGTTTAGTGTACGCATCATTACAAAATACATGTTTGTACTGAGAACGTGCAGCGAAACAAAGACACGTGTTTTGGGCTATGCAGTATAATTATTCAACAAATGCATGATACTATAATTAGCCCTTTAGGATGCATATATATATATATATATATATATATATATATATATATATATATATATATATATATATATATATATATATATACTAATTGAGAAGCCCTTTTGCTTATTTGGCAAACTTCTCCATTCGACACATAAGCATTTATCCCAAGTGTCATTATTTCATTAAGTTTCTAAAATTAAGTGAATCTTCATGCAATCTTTAATTAATGGCCAGTGATAATACCACAGGCATTATCACTTGGTACACAGGGAGTATAGTGTAGATGATTTTGTCTTTTTGTGATTTTACCTGTGTACCCATCAAATTTGCCTGTGGCAAACTCAACCTCCTTAATTAATTTAATATGTCATTCAATTGCCTTAATGACAAACTAATATTTTTAGAAGGTCAATTAATTAATTAAAGTCAATTCGTTATTAGTTTGTCATTAAGGCAATTGAATGACATATTAAATTAATTAAAGATTGCATGAAGATTCACTTAATTTTAGAAACTTAATGAAATAATGACACGTAGGATAAATGCTTATGTGTCGAATGGAGAAGTTTGCCAAATAAGCAAAAAGGGCTTCTCAATTAGTATATGTAGATTATATGTAGGGGTGTTCATCGGTTCGGTTTTCGGTTTCCTCGGTTTATTCGGTTCGAGAGCAAAACTGAAAACCGAATATTAAGTTTCTAAAATTAAGTGAATCTTCATGCAATCTTTAATTAATTTAATATGTCATTCAATTTCCTTAATGACAAACTAATATTTTTAGAAGGTCAATTAATTAATTAAAGTCAATTCGTTAATTTTAGGATGTCATTCATTTTTCATAACCACAACCTATTAGTTTTTAGAAGGTCAATCATTCATCTTAATGAATTACCTCATATATATTATTTATTTCATATAAATAATATATATGAGGTGATTCATATAAATTTTATATGTTATCTAAAATTTCTTAAACACAACATTAGATTTAAAATATTTTCCTAACTTATAATGACACATTTTAAACGGATTCACTGAATTATGAACAATGTTGGGAAAATTTGTTGATAGTTTTTGATTTATACAATCAGACTAAAGTTTTCTATATATCTTCATAATTTTATAGAGTTCATTTTCCTTAATTAAGTTGTGCCAAATAATTCTGCAATTGTTATAAATACATGAAACGAAGGATTCCGTCATAGTCATTTGCATAATTTTTTTAAGCTTTTAACGTCATTTTCAGTAATGGACAATTATATGTTGGTCTTTCCAAGTAAATAGTTGAAATGGTTTTCAAGGTGTTATTGTTACGATCAACACGACTATATTACTAATGATGTAATTGATATTGTATTTAACTAAATAATATGAATTTTAATTTGTTTGAGCATTTCATATTTATTTTAAGAACATGAGTTTTCACTATATGATTATTTCGGTCTATTATCAATAAATTTATCATATAAAGTTATTTATTCAAGCCGTCCATCGGACGGGTATAACACTAGTATATATATATATATATATATATATATATATATATATATATATATATATGTGTGTGTGTGTGTGAAACTTCTACAATACTTAACATTATTTACAAGATCGTGCCAAAAGCATGGTAAGTTTGTACATCAATTGTTAGTTGTAAGTTAGATACAAGTAATCAGATGCGGAGTTATGTGGTAGCAAGGGGTTCCTTATGCTACATATGAAATTTGCCTACTAGGTATTAAATTTTCTGATGTTTAATTTTTATTTAGTAAGATGGTTGATATCTTTAAGAAGTACAACTCATGAAATATAACAAAA
The DNA here is from genome assembly GCA_949592205.1 of Helichrysum umbraculigerum. Taxonomy (NCBI): domain Eukaryota; kingdom Viridiplantae; phylum Streptophyta; class Magnoliopsida; order Asterales; family Asteraceae; genus Helichrysum; species Helichrysum umbraculigerum. Next base: position 45,797,930 of record CATIUR010000002.1, on the reverse strand, counting down.
GTTATGAAACGCCCCAAAACTTATGAATTTTTTTTTTCGGTTCCCATAGCTCGGTCCCACATCTCGTATATTTGATACCGTATTCTCATCTTTACATTTTGACCCAAAACAAAACAACAGGGTATGCAATTTACCAGTCATGTAGTACATGTAGGTAAAACAACCTTGTTTTAGCTAGAACAAGCTTGTTTTAGGCTAGAACAAGCATGTTCTAGTGGTAACACAGACTCAATTTTTGACTAAATTCAAACACGCATAACTTTTTACTCGTTACGATTTAGGACCTAAAAATTTGCACACATCTCCACTGTGACAATATAAAACTTTCACTTTTAACACTTTTTCAAATTTCTCAAAAACGTCAAATCTGAACTTGTGGGTTGTTTTCGACCATTTTGACCATTTTTACTTGACATGTCAAAACTCAAACCACATGGAATCTGACCAAAACTCTTTTCACCCTTATTCATCATACCAAAACAAACTTAAGACACTAGACCAACGTGTCATAACACTATCATATTTAAATTGATCATAAAATCATTCTTTGACCCATTTTGACCCCTTTTTGACCCGTTTCTATAATGACCATATTTTTAACCAAACGACACCCTATTCCACACATATTTAACTCTTTCAACATCGTTGACTATTTGTCAACTTCACATTTGACCAACCAATCACATTTGACTCTTGACCACATTTCACTACGTTTGACCCGAACACAACACCAATCATAACCCAAAAACTTCATACCCTTTTCAATACACATACACAAGACTCTTTTTCCTTGTTTGACTTTCAAAGTCAAATACAATATATTGACCAACATTTTTATATCAAAAACTCTTTACTTGGGCGAATTACACAATTGATAATCAAAACAACGATTTAAAGAGATAGAGCATTTCTAACCGCATAGCTAGCTCCATATCCAAATTATCTTCATGAAAGCACTAACCATTCACCTAAAAACATGAAACGACAATGGGGTAAGCGCACTGCTTAGTGAGCATATAGGTAGTTAAGCGAATAATCCACATAACACATAATACATATACATATCAACACTATATATATACTTATACCATCAACACTGAATAATCACTGAAAACACTAATCAATCATTGAACACACTGAACAACATAACACCACGTAAGAAACAAGCACTATACAGATCCACTATCATAAGAAACAAGGCTTCATAATTCCAAATCACATCGAAATGGAAATCATGTTTAAGAAACAAGGCTATGCTAGTACCATATCACGTCGATATGCATACCAAGCTTAAGAAACAAGGCTAGATACAAGTCATCTTTCACTTGATCGTATGATCCTTTTGCTCGGAAGCAATCCGGAAACACATACAATCATTCGTATTCTTCATCATATCATCATTTAATCCACATATAGAAACAAGTCAAAATACAATTATATGAAATAAGGCACAAGAAACAAGTATAAGAAACAAGTCACCTTCCACCCGATTGTATGATCCTCTTGCTCGGAAGCAATCCGGAAACACACACAATCGATACAAGTCTAAGAAACAAGTATAATCCACTATATATCTATATATAACTAAGATACATACATACACAAACATTACCCGTTTAACCCCCATAATACTCACCTCGATATTTAGATGATAATCACAACACTTGTCCACTTAAAGCATTCCACGTATTTAACACCTACATCATTCATATATAACACATAACGACACATTTAAACACTAATCATCCTCATCATCTTTTAATTATCATCACTAACATAATCATTTGCCCTATCATCATAATCATGCTCTTTTACCATCACTAATTTCATCATTTAGCTTATTAACATAATTTCATAAGAATCACCAAAATCATACTACTTCAATATATGTTCTATCAACATAATTATACTCTATTTACATCATTAATCACATCTTTAAGCTTATTACATCATTTCATAACAATTTAGCATAAACCCTAGAATTCCCCCATAACACCCATCATGAATTCATCATTTTTATCATGTTATATGATTACCCATGATCTTAAAAACACTAGTTAACATCAATTCTCTCAATTTAAAATCCTAATTTCGTATTAAAATTCACTAATTTTATCAAACCCACCACAACCCTAAAACTTAGATTAAGAAAGATGAGAAATCACTTACAATTGGATAGAAGTGATGAAGAAGATGATGAATTGAAACCCTAGACTTGAATTCACACTTGTGTTTGAGGATTTGTTAAGGAGAATTAATCTCCTGGGTTTGGTTCTTCACCCAGAGAAAAAAAGAAGAAGGGTCTAAGATTGTTTAGAATTATTGAGAATAAACACTTGTACACGTATCTGTCTATATATTTATTTTATTTCCTTTAACTCTTACAGTCTGAAACTGGTAATTCGTTTACGTTTTCTTCTATATTTCATTATTCACATAATAATACTTTGTAATAAATATATTTCCGCGTACGATATTAATTTCCTGAAATTCGGGGTGTTACAACTCTCCCCCACTTATTTCATTCGTATCCTCACGAATGTCACCCGTACTACTCAGTCTTAACTCTATATTTATTCATGCGGAAGCGTTTAATCATATTACAATACCTCACTTAATCATAATCACTTCATAAAAACCTTATAAACATAGACCACCAATCAACACTAACACATATATTGTGCATTCAATTCTATTTAACTCACCCTGTAACACTAAACACATTATCAACAACCGAGTTACAAACTCAGATTCATATAACCTACACTTATTGGTTTAACTTAATTAGTGAAATACAAGTCTATATCTTTTCATTATCGTATTCAACACGTAATTTAATCACCTCTTCTCTTATACTCTATCTCCCAAATTACATTAAATTTCTTTGATACTTAATAACCTCAACAATTCCATGTGATATGGCATAATATAACTACGTTGATCAGGCGTAGTCACATTATCTCATACACACTTCCTTCTCAGGCTATCTCATATCATCAATCTTCAATGCAATTTACACATAAACACATATAACACTGGTATTCAACAAGTCAAAACATACATCATAACACTTTATCAACAGATACACACTCTAAAATACTAACTCGTTATTCATATACTTAGCTTCATATAATCACTTAATTCCACGTAAGCACTAAATACCATTTAATCTCTACATCATTTACTAGTCACTGTTTTCACTTCATAATCATAATCACACATAATACACTTACTCTGTTGACCGTAGTCAAAGCATATTCTCTGATCATATAACCACATAACACTATTAATTACTTAATCTCTATCAACATTTTAAACATACTCGAGTCCAATCATAACTATTTCCAGCAATAAACGATTCAATCATGTAACACCCCAATTTTATCAGGAATTTAATTTCGTACGCGGGTATAATTTTATTATAAAGTATTATTATATAAATGATACAATATAATAGAAAACTTAAGACGGTTTCCCAGTTCCAGACTGTGTAGTTAAATGAAGTAAGGTTTTAATAGAGAAATACGTGAGATGCTTAGGTTTATCTCATTTCTTTCCTGTAAGCTCCAGAACCAACACAGAGAAACTAGAAAACACGTAGGAACTTTTCTCCTTCATCTAATCTTCAAATTAAACCCTAAATCAAGCTAGAAATCTTCAAGTAATCATCTCTTTTCATCTCTAATCATTGTAAGTTCAATTCTTTTAAGATTTTAACCTAGTTCTTGGGGTTTAGAGGGGTTTATCATAGGTTATGATTAATTAGTAAAATTAATACGAAATTAGGGTTTAAAATTGTTAGAATTGTTGTTTATAAGTGTTATTGAGCTAATATATGATGAAATTACACCTTGAATATGATTAATTTTGATAGATGTTCTTGAGTAAACATGGGGTTTTGGTTAAATATGTATGAAATAGTGTTAATTAGTTAAAAGTGTGATCTATGATGTAATTAGAGTATGAAAACTATGATAGAACATGATTTAAGTGAAAGTGTTAATGAATCGATTAGGTTAACCAAAGTGGAGGAGGGTTTAAGAATGATTAATGGTTTAGAGTTATGAATTCCTTGAATTTAAACATGTTGTTATGTGATATGTGTATAGGTGATAAGAAGTTGGAAGTGTTACATTTGGTTGTGTATTGTGAATCATCATTTCAAGACAAAGGTGAGTTATATAAGGATTTAATCAAGTAAATGGTTGTGTGTGATTCCGGATTATTCCCGAGTAAGAGGATTATACAACCATGCGAAGTAAATTGTGATTTATTTGTTTAAATTGTTACCTGTGAAGTGTTATGATATGAATTGATTGTACATGTTACCGGATAGCTTCCGAGCTAGAGGTGGGTACAATCAAGTGGAGATTATTTGTATTACTTGCATATGATTATAGTGATATGAATTGTGATTGTACATGTTACCGGATAGCTCCCGAGCTAGAGGTGGGTACAATCATGAGTTAGTGATATGAAGCTTATGAAGTTTATGTTGGTGCATTTTGTGTGTCAGTCAGTTGGTCAAACTATTGTAATTGTCAAAGTCAATTAGTCTGCGTATGTAAGTGTTTAGTGTGTATATTCGAGTCTGTAAACGAAATGTAATTATAGAATATACATAGAATGGTGACATTGTAATTGGGCCTGCGACGTTGGGTCAGACGTCGCAAGGGTCTGGGCCTGCGACATTGAGCCCAATGTCGCATGGTCTAGTAGGTCGACTATAAATAGAGAGTTAGATTTTCGTTTTAGGGTTGATCAAACCCTAGAGAGTGTGGAGCCGTGAGAGAGAGGAGAGAGACAGAGAAAACGAGTTTGTATTCTGTAATCGTTTATATTTCAATTGTGAATATATACAAGATTATAGAGAATCGTTTGTGTGTTCGTGAATCATTATCGTTTGTTATTCATTGATTAAGCGATCCGATCAGATCTATACGTGTACGGGACTATCAACTGGTATCAGAGCCATAGAATCAAGGATTCGTTGGTTTCGGATCGTTATTTTAGATGTTTTCGTATGATTCGCGAAGGTATTAATTGTTATTAATCGTTTCTGAGTTGATTTGGTTGATTATATCGATTTCTGGAAGTGTTTTTTGGGTTGGTTCGACGTTTGGATTTCGGAATTTTGTTAGGGTTTCGAAAATTTTCGATTTTTGGGGTTTTGGCCGCTGCAGTCACGTTTTGCGACGTCGCTAAGTTCTGCGACATTAGCTGCGACGTCACCTGCGACGTTATTAATTTTGACCTTGACTGGTCTTTGCGACTTCGTTAGCGACGTCGTTATTTTGACCTTAAGTGGTTATTGCGACGTACGCTGCGACGTCGCTAGCCTCTGCGATGTTGGATTGCGACGTTATACACTACGTCGCATTTTCGATTCTTAATTGAGTCATTGGACTTCTGCGACGTTGCTAATTTTTTCTGCCACATTACCCTCGTTCTACATTCGTAAAAAAAAAAAAAAAAAAAAAAATTTGCGTTTTCAAATTTTTTCTATAGGCTTAAAAGTGTTCAATTTTAGCCTGGAAAAAGTTTCATTTTACCCGGCCAGTTTTTGACGTTTTCGGACGAAATTTTGGCGGTAAAAACGCGAAAAATTTTGTAATTTCAAATTTTGTTTTTAAGCTTAAAATAGCTTAATTTAAGTGTCGGAAAAGTTTCGCTACACTCTGTCAGTTTTCGAAATTTTTGAATTCAATTTTGGAGGGAAAATTCGGATATGGCTTTCGGTGCGAAAATGCCTCCTTCTACATCTTTGTTCTATAGTGATTTTGCGAGTTGGAAGATTAAGTTATGCAATTTCATTGAATACAAAGATCCAAATCTGTGGAATTGGTTTAACACCATTGATTGATATGAGCAACCACGACTCGATGGGGTGCTTAAGTCAAGAGCACAAATGTCAGTCAAGGAACGAGCAGAGTTTGATAAAGACAATAGAGCGTATGAGATGATTACCAAGTGCTTGCCAGAAGTTGTGATTGATAAATTTAAAGATCAAGCAACTTCTATAGGTTTATGGGATGCTCTTATAGCGGCTTACGATCAAAAGGAAAAGAAGTCAGAGGCTAATATTCAAATTCCTAGTCTAAATGATACTTCCAGATCTACTTCCAACTCAGCAGCATCTACTTCTACTAGCACTTCATATGCTTCCTATACTTCTCATACAGCTCATACAGCTCATACAGCTCCTTCAAAGGCTACTGAGGATCATGCTACAATCTTTGCAGCTTTCCTCAACCCTTATGAGACTTTCCTTTCAAAGAAGGCTAGTGCTTTGCAGCTCACTGAGGAAGACTTTGAACAGATCGATTATGATGATTTGGAGTATATGGACATCAAATGGAGCATGGCCATGATAACCCAAAGAACCAAGAAGTTTCTCCAGAGAACGGGTAGAAAAGATCTGGATGATGATGGTGATACAGGTCTTGGTTTTAACAAAAGCAAGGTGAGATGCAAAATCTGTCAGATTCATGGGCACTTTGCTAAGGAGTGTGAGAAAGAAAAATATCATTCATCTGGATTCACTACTCCTACAGCTCCAACGACTCCAGAGAAGAACACAACATCACAGGCTATGACGGTGTATTCTCAGGGAATGTTTGATTTTAGTGCACTTCAAGGAGAGGTTCAACACAGTGCGTTTTTGGCAAAAATACATGAGGTACATGATGAACCTGAGGTACCCCTGAACTGTGTTTCCTGTTTAACATTGACTGAATCTCTTGAGAATTATCAATATGACAATTTAGAGTTGCGAAAAAAGTTGTCAAACTTACTGAATCAAACAATTTTCTTAAAGCTAATGAGAAACTTTATGATAACAAAATTGAGGCATATAAGTTAGACACACAAACTTATAAAGCAAAAGTCTTTAGTCAACAAGATGCAATTAATAGTTATCTTGCTGAAATTGAATTGTTGAATAAAGAGCTTTTTGATTTAAAAAGTGAGTACGATAACCATAAAAGCAAAATTTTAGGTTCTTCATCCGCAACTTTTGTCTTTAATGAAATCGTTAATAAGCAAGGGACAGGCGGTAAAAAGAAGGCAGGACTTGGTTATAATCAAGTACCACCACCTTCCCACGCCGAATACTGTCCTACGCCTGTTAAGGAAGGTCTTGAAGAGATTCCATTTGATTATATGAAGCTTTATGGTATTAAAGCTAAAGAAGCTAAGCAAAACAAACAGGCAAAGGAGAAAACCATAAGGCCAGAGTATCCTTTACCTAAGTTTGTTAAGTCTGATAGTGCACCTCCAGTTCGTGTTGAGGAGGTCGTTGAGGTAGAAGATATACCTGAAGAGTCTACCATTAAGGTTGAGAAAATAAATGTCAAACTTGAAAATTTCATCATTACAACTGAAAATGATGATTATTTTAAATGCAAAGGCAAAGCTAAGGTTGACAATGAATCCTCAAAAGTTGTAGTTGATAAATCTGAAAAGAATAAACCTTCAAAATCAACTAACTCAACTTCAGGAACATCTACTTCAACATGTTCTCCTAAGAGTGTTATTAGCTATATTTTTGTGACTGCAAGGATGTGGATATTTGCTGGAAGATTGTTTTCAAGGTGGTTGAGTGTGATTATTTATGATTGGATGGATGAGATTATCGAAGTAACGAGTTGGTAAAAGTGATTAAAAGGCATTTGACTTGACTTGACTTGATATGTGATTTTGATACTTTTCTTTAAATTTTGTTAAATGCAACAGCCATTCTTTATACTTTTTAGTATTAAAGAAATGCAATGTTGCGAAATTTATTCAATTAAAAAAATACAAAAATATGTTTAATGTTTAAGGGGAGTATTTTTGGATTGGATATAAGAATTTGCTGTTCAGGGGGAGTAATTCTGAATATTAAAAATTCAGATTATTTAATTCAGAAATGTGAACAGCAAGATTCTTAATTCTTGAAAAGATGTTGGATTGTGTGTCTGTAAAACAACTTGGGATATGATAGTACATCGGGGAACATGCACAAAATGGAAGTATTAAGGTTTATCCTTGATGTATCAGTAGGTTTATCTAGCATACTTAATACAGTTTTTATGAAAATTATCTTCATCATATGATGTATTGCTAGGCATGATACATACCGGTCTATGGGTTATTAAGAAGTAATTCAAATACGTGTCTATGATCTTGTGGTAAACACCTTGTGATGTACGACACTAAGTCTTAATTCCTTAGCGTAGCTTGACATACTTCTATTTTTAGATCGTATATCTGAGATCTCTTGGGGGAGTTTGCTGATTGTTTCCTCTGTTGTACGTAAGTGCAGACCTGGTCTCAATTCAGCTTACTCTCAAAACTAAGCAAACGTGAGTCAATGTACTTGCAAAGTCTTATATTTAAGGTACTGGTCAAGGTCGCCAATTGAATAAATCAAGTTTGGTTTGACTGCGATCGGTTTTGCTTAAACCTGAATCAAGTGTATGTTGCTCTGTTGTACACAAGTACAGACCTGTCACCGCTGGCTTGATTCTTAAAATTGATTCTCTTATATTCTTTCTAAATTTGGAAACTATGTTCTTGTCTGGGCTAAAGGGGTATGTCTATGGTGGGGACCACGGTGAAATATTCATACTAATAATAAAAGGTTAGCTCGCAGACACGGATGTAACATGTTTAAGTGGAAAAACAATACCAGTAATCGTCTTGAAATAATTTTTATACTAGGTGTATTAAATGTGCTAAGTAAACTTAAAGTGGACAAATATACTGATAATCGAGATAACACTTACTATTTGCTAATAATTGCATGTTGGCCTGATATGATCCCTAAGCAGACCTAAAACAATCTTATCCCCAATTTATTTTAATCTTCGTTCTTTACTTTTTATTCATAAAGAAAAATACAAAAAGATTTTATTTCTATGTTATTTTCTTCAATATCACATATCTTGTTAAAGTCAAATATTGAAGATGCAAAGGATGTCAGCTATTCTCCAAAGTTTGTGAAGATAATTCTATCGGAGAATCTGCTGATGATTGAGAGATGGTCACATAGTTTGAAGATCTTATTGTATGATAAATTTGTGTCAGTCACATGAATTTGGACACCAAGATTTCTTTGAAGACCATGCTATCTCAAAGGGGGAGTTTCTGAATGTCAAAGACATGAAAGAGTTTGTTGATGAAGACTAATTGAAGACTTATTTGACCAAGCTGCTGACAAGGGGGAGTTTGTTGGTGCATTTTGTGTGTCAGTCAGTTGGTCAAACTATTGTAATTGTCAAAGTCAATTAGTCTGCGTATGTAAGTGTTTAGTGTGTATATTCGAGTCTGTAAACGAAATGTAATTATAGAATATACATAGAATGGTGACATTGTAATTGGGCCTGCGACGTTGGGTCAGACGTCGCAAGGGTCTGGGCCTGCGACATTGAGCCCAATGTCGCAGGGTCTAGTAGGTCGACTATAAATAGAGAGTTAGATTTTCGTTTTAGGGTTGATCAAACCCTAGAGAGTGTGGAGCCGTGAGAGAGAGGAGAGAGACAGAGAAAACGAGTTTGTATTATGTAATCGTTTATATTTCAATTGTGAATATATACAAGATTATAGAGAATCGTTTGTGTGTTCGTGAATCATTATCGTTTGTTATTCATTGATTAAGCGATCCGATCAGATCTATACGTGTACGGGACTATCAGTTTATGATACAGAGTTGCTAGTTTTACTAGCATAGTGTTTATGTAGCCATGTTATGTATTATTTGGTTAAGTTGCTTATATGCTCACTAAGCAAAAGTGCTTATTGTTTAAGTGTTTTATGTTTTAGGTGAAAGTGGACAAGGAAAGGGGAAGGCGGTTTAAGGGGATAGCGTGGATTGCATGATGTTAGTGTATGGCAAGTATTATCTTTTATATCGTTTGGATAAGACTTGTGTAAAATCGCCCTTCTAGACATGTTTTAAAAGTGAGTCATGGTGAGTGATATCGCGTAAAAAGTCACGTTTTTACTACCGATATCTCTCTCATTCTTGAATGATTCTTGGCATTTTAAACTCAAAAACAGTACAAATCAATAGTATTATGCCAAGATGGTCAAAACAAGGTTGCACGATAAAAATCAAGCAAAACGGATGAAAAACGAAGATTCCACACACGTTTGAAGATTCAAGGCATCAAAATGAGATTTCAAGACTAAATTGCCCTTCACCAACATCCATTTTATCCAAGATAATCGTTTTTAAAATACAAATCCAACAGAAGAAGAATAAACTAAAACGGACAAAGAACGAAGATTCAACGCCCGCCGGAAGATCCAAATGATCCGAACGCAATATCTGGAGCTCGGGACCTCATCTCAGGGCCTATCCTATGTCAAAATCTTCGTTTTTGAATTATGAATCAAAAAAAAAAAGAATCAACTCAAACGGACGTATAACGAAGAAAATACGCACGAATCAAGAAACGAAGCAACAAACGACGCAACGGGGCGGAAGTGGGCCCACCGCCGCCGGCCACCAGCCAACCGCCGCCGGCTGGACCCCCACCGCCGCCGGCCACCTGTGTCCCGCCCTGGTTTCCATTTTTGGTAACTTTTGGTACCTGGTGCGCCTACTTTTCGTGTTGTACGGTACCCGGTGCGCCTACTTTTTGCGTTGTACGGTACCCGGTGCACCCTTTTGGCTACCTTTTGCTAACATGCACCACTTGGTGCTAATGTGAGCCAAAGCTCACCTATAAATAGGAGGCTTGGGTTCCATTTGCAAGACACACCATATGCACACACTTTGAGCATATTTCTTTCTTTCTTTACTTTCTCATTCTTTTGTATTACTTCAAGATTAGTATTAGGCTAGTTAGGAAGCTTGTTCAAGGTAGAACGAAAGTAAGAAACGCATTGTAATCTTCGGTGTATGCTCGGAATTGTGTCAATTAATTCAAGTATACTTTCTCCCGTATTTAATCCTGGTTCTTTCTATCCTTATCTATCTTAATTAATTACGTTTATATTGATTATGCAAGATTTAGTTATTGCCATGATTAGAGAGTAGTATACTTGTTGTGTTTGTTTGAGATGTAGTTAGTTAATTATAGGATGATTTATAATTACATATTAAAGATCGGTAGTATTACTTTGATCGTCTTATTGCATGTTCTTGTTTGATTGTTGCCTTAGGATCATCATAGTAGTAAAATGTAAACGGTCTTAATTATCGTGAAGTAATATGACGGCCCCTATTCGACTGTTACTCGATAAAGTACTGGAAACACTTCAAGGTGGAGTACAAATGTATGGAAGTCGAGGAACGACCGAAGGTAGTCATATTACGAAACGATACAATATTAGGAAGTAATATGATGGCCCCTATTCGACTGTTACTCAGTATAGCGTTGGAAACACTTTAGGTGTAGTACAAATACGTGGAAGCTGCGTAACGACCGAAGGTAGTTATATTATGGACTAATATATAAAATGAGAAACCTAGTTTAATTAACCTTTCTAAATATACTTTTAAACTTCAAATTAATCTATCGCCTTTCCACCAATAAACGTGATTACAACACCTTTTTACGACTTCCAATTAAAAGGTAGTCAATTATCTGTGTCAATATAATTTGTCAAAGGTATGAAACTATGGAACCGCAAGGCTACATGGGGGATTATCATAGGACAAGACATGGCCAAGGTTTGAAGCGGCGGAACCACTTAAAGTGAGGAACGCTGTGGATAATTAGGGGATTTATTGGGTAGTCTTAAGCAAGGGCTGGTTTAAAGTCATAAATGAACTGTTTTAAATACATGAATCTGTTAGGATGACGAGGAATCGTTATATGATTCAGTAATGTCTAGTACCTCAAGATTTTGTTCCCGTTCATATGAAAGTATCATTAAACCTTAGTTAAGATTTTGCTTATTATTCAAGATACTTTGTAATGTTACCATAACCTAGCTCCCGGTGTGACATGCTAATGGGATTTTAATTAGCAGGGAATCTAGTGTTTGCATACAAGTATTCAAGAATGATAATTAACTAATATCTTTCAAAACAGTTTCTCCAAATATCATCCCATAACTTAATTAACGAAATCTCAGCAAACACTGTCTTTATTTTATCTGCTTTACGTTTTACTTTTATTTCGCTTTTATTTATTTACTTGCCTAAGTTAGTTAATATAAAAACCAAAACCCCCACTATTTTATAAACCATTCACTAGTTTGAAAGCCCTCATCTGCCTCGCCTTAGTTTCAATTCAGTCGGTTTGAAGAACGACTCTAGGTCATACCTACCACTTGCTCACCCTTAGGATTAGCATTGTTAGGGAAAACTTAGGCCCCGCAATTACAAATTTAAAACACCCACTGCTGGTGCCCGGTTAGTAATCGTTAACGACACCGACCTGATCGGGACCCAACAGTGAGCCATGACTTATGCATTTTTGAAATAGGTTGACTTTGAAAGTCAACGACTCATGTAAATGATGTACATTATGGTCATGGAGTTTTAAAGTTAGTGTTTAAATATAACTAGTGTTTATGAAATGAGTGTATGGTTGAAAATAGTCAAATTGTGTTTTCATTGGATATAGAGTGTTGAAATGTAGTCAAACATTCCATTGGTCAATTATGGGTTGTGATTGGCTAGTCCATGAGTCAAAATAGTCATTGTGGGCCAACGGGTCAAAAAGGGTCAAATTGGGTCTTTAAATGCACCTACGGTCTGAAACGGGTTAGAGAAAGATAAAGGGTGTGGTAAAGAGTCTTACAACTCTGTCTTGGTATATATGGTATGTGGTCAAAAGCTCAACATCTCAGCCTTCATGGTTTGAGATTTGGTTAGTGCACTAAAATGGTCATTTATTGTCAAAATTGGTCATACGTCCGTTTTATCGATAAACGCGTATTTTGAAAAAATGTAAAAAGGGAAAGTTTCATTTTGGCATATTGGAGGTGCCTGCAAAATTTGGTGGTCTAACTCGTAACGAGTAAAAAGTTATGCGCGTTTGAAATTCGTATTTGGGTATTAGTTGTGCAGCCCTGATTCCCGGGGAATGGGAGTCATTCCTGGGGAATCCGTATCTAAATGTTAACAGCAAGCCTGATTCCTGGGGAATCACTTGTAAATTCAACATTTTCTTATTTGAGTCCTTATTTGATTAAGGGAATGATATAACGAGTCTATAATGTCATATTTTAGACGTGGGACTTTACTAAAAGAGTAAAAAAAAAAAAAAAAAGTTCACAATTTAGGGCGTTTCAAATCAGCACTTTAACTACTCAATCAACACGTATTTATCATCATATAAATCATCATAAGAAATCATATCAGTTCAGCTAAATCAGTATCACTATCATGCATAATCATCATAACAGCATAAACAATGCATAATGGTTTAAGTCTAGGCAATCCTATCGTGGATTACCTAATTCTCTTAAACCATTGCTCTGATACCAACTTTAAACGCCCCAAAACTTAGGAATTTTTTTTTCCCGGTTCCCACAGCTCGGTCCCACATCTCGTATATTTGATACCGTATTCTCATATTTACATTTTGACCCAAAACAAAACAACGGGGTATGCAATTTACCAGCCATGTAGTACAGGTAGGTAAAACAACCTTGTTTTAGCTAGAACAAGCTTGTTTTAGGCTAGAACAAGCCTGTTCTAGTGGTAACACAGACTCAATTTTTGACTAAATTCAAACACGCATAACTTTTTACTCGTTACGATTTAGGACCTAAAAATTTGCACACATCTCCACTGTGACAATATAAAACTTTCACTTTTAACACTTTTTCAAATTTCTCAAAACGTCAAATCTGAACGTGTGGGTAATTTTCGACCATTTTGACCATTTTTACTTGACATGTCAAAACTCAAACCACATGGAATCTGACCAAAACTCTTTTCACCCTTATTCATCATACCAAAACAAACTTAAGACACTAGACCAACGTGTCATAACACTATCATATTTAAATTGATCATAAAATCATTCTTTGACCCATTTTGACCCCTTTTTGACCCGTTTCTATAATGACCATATTTTTAACCAAACGACACCCTATTCCACACATGTTTAACTCTTTCAACATCGTTGACTATTTGTCAACTTCACATTTGACCAACCAATCACATTTGACTCTTGACCACATTTCACTACGTTTGACCCGAACACAACACCAATCATAACCCAAAGACTTCATACCCTTTTCAATACACATACACAAGACTCTTTTTCCTTGTATGACTTTCAAAGTCAAATACAACATATTGACCAACATTTTTATATCAAAAACTCTTTACTTGGGCGAATTACACAATTGATAATCAAAACAACGATATAAAGAGATGGAGCATTTCTAACCGCATAGCTAGCTCCATATCCACATTATCTTCATGAAAGCACTAACCATTCACCTAAAAACATGAAACGACAATGGGGTAAGCGCACTGCTTAGTGTGCATATAGGTAGTTAAGCGAATAATCCACATAACACATAATACATATACATATCAACACTATATATATATACTTATACCATCAACACTGAATAATCACTGAAAACACTAATCAATCATTGAACACACTGAACAACATAACACCACGTAAGAAACAAGCGCTATACGGATCCGCTATCATAAGAAACAAGGCTTCATAATTCCAAATCACATCGAAATGGAAATCATGTTTAAGAAACAAGGCTATGCTAGTACCATATCACGTCGATATGCATACCAAGCTTAAGAAACAAGGCTAGATACAAGTCATCTTTCACTTGATCGTATGATCCCCTTGCTCGGAAGAAATCCGGAAACACATACAATCATTCGTATTCTTCATCATATCATCATTTAATCCACATATAGAAACAAGTCAAAATACAATTATATGAAATAAGGCACAAGAAACAAGTATAAGAAACAAGTCACCTTCCACCCGATTGTATGATCCTCTTGCTCGGAAGCAATCCGGAAACACACACAATCGATACAAGTCTAAGAAACAAGTATAATCTACTATATATCTATATATAACTAAGATACATACATACACAAACATTACCCGTTTAACCCCCCATAATACTCACCTCGATATTTAGATGATAATCACAACACTTGTCCACTTAAAGCATTCCACGTATTTAACACCTACATCATTCATATATAACACATAATGACACATTTAAACACTAATCATTCTCATCATCTTTTAATTATCATCACTAACATAATCATTTGCCCTATCATCATAATCATGCTCTTTTACCATCACTAATTTCATCATTTAGCTTATTAACATAATTTCATAAGAATCACCAAAATCATACTACTTCAATATATGTTCTATCACCATAATTATACTCTATTTACATCATTAATCACATCTTTAAGCTTATTACATCATTTCATAACAATTTAGCATAAACCCTAGAATTCCCCCATAACACCCATCATGAATTCATCATTTTTATCATGTTATATGATTACCCATGATCTTAAAAACACTAGTTAACATCAATTCTCTCAATTTAAAATCCTAATTTCGTATTAAAATTCACTAATTTTATCAAACCCACCACAACCCTAAAACTTAGATTAAGAAAGATGAGAAATCACTTACAATTGGATAGAAGTGATGAAGAAGATGATGAATTGAAACCCTAGACTTGAATTCACACTTGTGTTTGAGGATTTGTTAAGGAGAATTAATCTCCTGGGTTTGGTTCTTCACCCAGAGAAAAAAAGAAGAAGGGTCTGAGATTGTTTAGAATTATTGAGAATAAACACTTGTACACGTATCTGTCTATATATTTATTTTATTTCCTTTAACTCTTACAGTCTGAAACTGGTAATTCATTTACGTTTTCTTCTATATTTCATTATTCACATAATAATACTTTGTAATAAAAATATATCCGCGTACGATATTAATTTCCTGAAATTCGGGGTGTTACAAGTTACTTGGTGGCCGAATTGGTAGAAGTCTTACATGAAGAATTGTAAAGGTCACAGGCTCAAGACCTGTTAGGAACCATAATTTTAGTTAGTATTTTATGCTTATTAGTCTCTAACTTTAACATCTCTCGTATTATAGATACATTTTGTGTTCCCATAATCAACGAATTATTTATAACATGGAGTTACTAGATTTTATTTTTATCTTCAACGTTTATAAATAATCATTTCACGAGGTCTTTTTAGTCTACAAGTTCGATTTTACAACTAAAAACGAGTCTCATAATGTTAGTTTCACAAGCTTTAACATCACAATTTCCGTTCTATGCTCCGTAACAACTTCATTTTAGAAAAAGGAGTTTGTTTAGATTTCAAAGTTTCCTGGTTTAGATTTCCATTTTGAAGCTTAAAAATATACAGTTTATAATTCTTTTAACATATCAATTTCAATTTTGAATCAACTTTGTCATTGTTCGTCGCGAAATATTTTGTGCTACCCCTGAACAGATTTTCTATATCCGCCACTGGATACAAGACTTCATAAGTTTCTTTCAAAAAAAGGGAAGTTTATACGAGTAGAAACTATAGTAAATAGTATTAGAAAACGAAACCAAAGCTATAACAGAAAGCCAAGAGAAACAGAAAATAACGAGTCGAAAAACCGAGGCCAGTGTTGAACACAGTTCCCTTAAAACATATTCGCGTATGTTTCCCAGGGTACAACGGTAGTAGCTGTTGTACAGCCGGAGTGTAACTAGCTTGCCTGAAAATTAATGCGAGAATGTATGTGGTGATTACGAGAATGCTGAGAGAAGGTTGTAAATTTCGTGTGTCTCATTCGAATGAGCTATGTCTCTTTATATACTGTTACGACTACATGTTATCAAAGTCAAAATCGTAAAAACAGAAACGATTTAATAAATCGTTTTATGTTTAAAAGAGATACGAAAATTATTTTTTATCGAATGGAACCAATCTCTTCCAAAAATAAAAATTCTGGAAGTTTTTTCAAAAAATGTACTGTGAGTTGGAGCAAAACAAGACCTGGGAAAGCTCGAGAATTTCGGAGCAGCATTCGTGTCCGCAGGTCGCGTGGGCATGCATTGGTTCATAAGCTCGAACCCAGTTTACCCAAGATTTGCACCCCCCCTGCGCGCGCGTAGGCAAGGGAGTAAAACACATCACAAGAGATCACACTATGACTTCCACTATTGAATATATAAACTACTCAATATTTATGTGTGATTTCCTATGTGGGACAAGTTCCCATTCATTTATAAGCTTCCATTTTATCGTTTCAAATAGCTCACTTTAGGACTCGATATCTCATTCACCTTAACTCCATTTTGGACATATCTTAGCTCGTTGCGAAGCTCTCATTAAAGGGTACATAAACCCAAAAAGTACTAACTATATATATAACATATACATATAGTTATTTTTGTCCTAAGTTGACAAAAACTACATGTTTTTTATCAACATTTTCCAACAATCCCCCACATGAATGGAGATCGATCAATTACATACGAAAGTATCGATAAATTTTCAACAGTTGAGTCTTGCATAGGATAGGTAGGTGTTATCCTTTGAACCTTCCCTTGTGAAATGTACTTAGTCTCCTAGCTGTCAGTAGACAGTGATGTCTTTGAACTGATCTGCTTTTTATGTAGACGACAATACATGTTCACACATGACTCTTCCTGAAAATGTTAACTCCTCATAGTCGTGTCCTTTATGGTCCTGAACACTAGCCTGGTTCTGCAAGAGCTCTTAGGAAATGCGGACCCCACATTTCCCTTCGAAGTGACCCCACTTCTCTCTTACATAGGTGATTTTCGAAATCATTAAAAGCATTAAGCTTAACCTAACTATCACTGTTAATATAAGAATGGACTAGGAAGTTTAATAAACTCCCTTTTAACGGGTTTAGTTAATAAAATAACTTCCCCCACAGTGACATCCCTTCGTTCATACATTTAGGTTGTCCTCTTGAACCTAGATCTTGGGATCTCCAGTCAACTAGGTGAGGTTTTCCTTTGTACAAACTTATTCATTCAAGGGCTTTAGTCCCATTCCTCTTGACGACCTGTAAACTACCTCTCTGCTTAAGCCTTAATTAGCGGATCCGCAATATTATCTGTTGACTTCACGTAGTCAATCGTGATAATTCCAGTTGAGAGTAGTTGTCGTATAATGTGTTGGGTTTTCTATTCCCTAACTAGATTAATATACGCAGCGGAATATATAACAAACTTAATCTAAGGCAATTAGGAAACTAAACCCTAAGGGATCTTAACTTGAATAAATAAAAACAATAAAACAAATAAGATAAATAGAAATTACTAACCTTTGAGAAAATAATTTCTCACGCGAAGACCACCTTGCAGAACCTTCTTGCTTTGGAGGCGAGTGCCCAAACCAGAACACCTCTAATGCTTCACACCCACGAACCAAGAGAAATTCCCAAACTCCTAGGGTTCCGACTCTAAGTCGTGTAAACTCTCACAAGGAGTAGGAATGAGAAAGAGAGAAAGAATTGAAAGCTATTCAATTCTGGGATGATCTGAAAGCATAGGGGAGGTCCCTATTTATAGGGTAGGAGGAGGCCTAGGGTTTTGTCATCTGGCCAATGTGGGACAGACTTCCAACCGGCGGTTGGATCCGCTTTTTGACCCATTTGCCCGAGCCACGACCCGCGTGCTCCACCGCCATTCCACTTTGGACTCCAGCCGCCGGTTGAACCTTCCAACCGGCGGTTGGATCCACTTTCCAGAATGTTCTATTAATTATTCTAATAATTAATTGTCTCTCATTAATTTTCTTACTGTTCATTGAGGGCGACCCAAAAAGGACTCTACTTTTAATGATAGTCTTATCAATTTAGTTATGACCTTGGACACTATTCCAACAGTCTCCCACTTGGACAAGTCATCAACTACTATTGGTCTAAGCCTATCCATTAAATAAGCAGAGAGTGCCATCCAACGCAACTGCCGAACTCTGATTCTTATCTTAGAGTTAGCCCTTTAGATAAGTGATCAACTACTCCTTTGTTCTACTGATATCGTACGAATCGAGACATGGATTTTAATCAATCTCAAGATTCATAATTAGTTTTCTGATTTCTGATTACATTGACTATATGAGACTATTGAACCATCAACTTAGTCTCGGCCAGGCCAAGCACTTTAGAGTCAATCTTTAATCATCAGAGGGCCCAAAATATCGCTTTTCCCATTTAGGCGAAAAGGAACAAATAAACTTTGACTACATAGCACTAGTCAACTCATCATGTCATACCTAGCATACCCTTTATGACTGGCAGTTACGCACAGCGTTTGAATAGACTAAAGTATAACAGACTTAAAAAACTAGGAACTCAATGTATCTCCATTTTAAGAATAGAGGATATTATCATCTCAGAGTTACTCGTGATTCAATCCATGAAGTAACTTCCATGAGTGCAGGTCTCTCCTATACTTAAATCCCCATTAAGTACCCATGAGTGTTGCAGCATTCTCTATGCCATGTCTAATCTCCATAGACAATCTCCTAACACTCCATGACAGTCTTGATTCACCACTTACTTCCAGGAGTGTGAACGACTGAGGAGATTTGAATAAAAACTGTTTTACTTAGGAAGTGGTGTCTAAACATGCAAAACTGAAACACAATGACTAACAATAGTAAATGGCAGAACTCCTTCCAATAAATAAATCTCCATTATTTAATCACCAAGTCTACATCAATTTCCATCATTGTTTACAATGTTTCAAAATCAAACTAACAACTAAAACTTTACATTATCTCTTAAGCCTATGCTCCTAGCATGCTCATCATGTTTGGACCTTTCAAGTGGCTTTGTGAACGGATCAGCCGGATTGTCCTCTTGTCTTATGCTCTTCACAATCACGTGTCCTTCTTCTACTTTCCTTCGAACAAAATGGTATTTTCTTTGAATATGCTTTGACTTTCCGTGATCCTTGGGCTCTCTACTCAAGGCGACCGCACTTTCGTTATCACAGAATATTTCAATAGGGTCTTGAACCGTTGGAACAACTCCAAGATCTCCAATGAAATTCTTTATCCAGAGATCTTCCTTTGAAGCCTCGCAAGCCGCTATGTACTCAGACTCGCATGTTGAGTCTGCCACCGTATCTTGCTTGGAACTTTTCCATGTCACCGCTCCCCCATTCAGTAAGAATACCCAACCAGACTGTGAACGGCTATCATCTCTATCTGTTTGGAAACTTGCATCACTATAACCCGTTACTCTAAGTTCCTCTTCTCCACCATAAACCAAGAACCTGTCTTTAGTATTTCTCAAATACTTAAGAATATTCTTTACAGCTGTCCAATGACCTTCACCAGGATTCTGCTGATGTCGACTCACTAAGCTCAAAGCAAATGAGACATCAGGCCTCGTACACGTCATGGCATACATGATCGATCCTATAGCCGAAGCATATGGGACTCGACTCATTCAATCCGATTCTTCTTTAGATTTCGGACAAAGATCCTTACTGATCTTAATGCCATGATGTAAGGGTAGATTTCCTTTCTTAGAGTTCTCCATTTTGAATCTTTTCAAAATTTTGTATAAGTATGTATCATGGCTAAGTCCTATGAGACGTCTCGACCTATCTCTTTAAATCTTTATACCAAGAATATATGCTGCATCTCCCAAGTCTTTCAAAGCGAAACATTTTCCCAACCAGTCCTTTACACTTTGTAATGTTGGGACATCGTTTCCTATGAGTAGTATATCATCCACATATAATACTAGGAAGACTACAACACTCCCACTGAACTTGACATATATACAGGACTCATCTTCACTTCTAGAAAATCCAAACTCTGTGACTTTCTCATGGAAGCAGAGATTCCAGCTACGAGAGGCCTGTTTAAGTCCATAAATAGCCTTTTGAAGCTTGCACACTCTATCAGGATACTTTGCACTTTCAAAACCCTCCGGTTGTGCCATGAACACATCCTCTGTCAGTTTTCCATTAAGGAAAGCGGTTTTGACATCCATCTGCCAAATTTCATAATCATGAAATGCAGCTATGGCTAGCATTATCCTAATTGATTTTATCTTAGCTACTGGTGAGAAGGTTTCCTCATAATTAATCCCGTGGGTTTGAGTATAGCCCTTCGCAACCAACCTGGCTTTATAAGTGTGTACTTTCCCATCCATGTCTGTCTTCTTCTTGAAGATCCACTTACAACCCACCGTCTTAAGACCGGGTGCAGTGTCAACCAAATTCCAAACTTGGTTGTCATACATAGACTGAATTTCGCTTTTCATAGCTTCCTTCCACTTGGCAGCTTCAGGGCCTGCCATCGCTTCCTTGTAGTTAGCAGGTTCATCTAAGTCATTTAGTGCACTGTCACTAATTTTATCCTCTTCTTCTATTTGTAAATCATAATAGTACTGA
Source organism: Helichrysum umbraculigerum (assembly GCA_949592205.1). NCBI lineage: Eukaryota > Viridiplantae > Streptophyta > Magnoliopsida > Asterales > Asteraceae > Helichrysum > Helichrysum umbraculigerum. The sequence goes on along the minus strand of CATIUR010000002.1, from coordinate 45,776,558 downwards.
GGAGGATTGCTAACTCTACTAGATCTACAAACGGGTAAGGTTATGTCGTCAGGTTCAACAGGTGTTGCCACCTCAAGTTGAGTGTCAGTGTTTACTGTAGGTTCTTCATCGGCCGACTCTTGAATTTCTTCAAGATCTATCTTACTCCCACTGTCCTCTTTAGATATCATTTCTCTCTCAAGGAACACTCCTCTTCGAGCTACAAAGACCACATTATCCGCGGGTCTGTAGAACAGATATCCAAATGACTCTTGTGGATAACCGACGAAAAGACACTTTTCAGATCTGGAGTCTAGCTTGTCCTGAGTTTCTCGTCTAACGAAAACTTCACAACCCCATATTTTGATGTGACCAAGAGAAGGACGTCTTCCCTTCCACATCTCATAAGGTGTCTTTGAAACCTTCTTGGTGGGTAAAAGATTTAAGATGCGAGCGGCTGTTTCTAATGCATAACCCCAAAAACTTATCGGAAGTGTATCCCGACTCATCATAGACCGAACCATGTCCAACAAGGTTCTATTTCTCCTCTCAGCAACACCATTAAGCTGTGGCGTTCTCGGAGGAGTCAATTGGGAAACTATTCCACAATCTCTAAGATGATCGAGAAACTCGATACTAAGGTATTCTCCTCCCCTATCGGATCGGAGAACCTTTATCTTTCTGCCCAGTTGATTCTCTACTTCGCTCTTGTATCTTTTGAACACCTCAAAAGTATCTTACTTATGCTTAATCAGATATACATGTCCAAATCTACTGTAATCATCAGTAAATGTAACATAGTATCGATTTCCATCTTTTGTGGCGCATCGGAATGGTCCACAAACATCTGTGTGTACCAAGTCCAACAGTCCTTCACCTCTTTCACACGACCCGGTGAATGGTGATTTAGTCATCTTGCCCAATAAACAAGATTCGCATACATCATCTGATTTGAGGTCAAATGATTCCACCACTCCATCCTTTTGGAGTTGGCGGATGCGTTTCTTGTTCACGTGCCCAAGACGATAATGCCACAATTTGGATTTATCAAGCTCATTAGACGAATCAACATTTAAAATCAAATTGCTAACACATTCAACATTTTCATATATGCCATTGTAAGGAGAAGCTTTAAAAATAAAACAACCATTTAAATAAACCAAAATATCACCATTCTCATTATCAAATGAAAATCGATAACCATCCTTAAACAAAGCATGAAATGAAATTATGTTTCTAGTCATTTCTGACGAATAACAGCAATTATTTAAATCTATTCTAACTCCAGACTTCAGCATGAGCTCATACTTTCCAATCTCGGTAACAGGCGCGATTCCTCTGTTTCCCATGACTAGATTAAGCTCCCCATGCTTCAACTTCCTACTTTCCTTTAGGCCCTGCAATACAGTGCAAATGTGAGTACCACACCCTGTATCCAGAACCTACGAATTAGAAGTAGTATTATGGAGTTCGATCATGAACATACCTGATGAAACACTCTTTTCAACCTTGCCATCTTCAAGGTCTTTCAGGTATTTCGGGCAGCTACGTTTCCAATGCCCCTTTGTGTTGCAGTAAAAGCACACTGCTTCCTTTGGATCATTCACTGGTGCAATATCAGAATCAGTCTTTCTTTTGGACCCATGATTGGACTTTCCATTCGTAGTCTTTGCTTTCCAATTTGACCTCTTTCTTTTCTTTGCAGTTTGACCAATTGCCAACACAGGAGCTGCTGAGCCAGAGGACACATCATCCTTTTTGATTCCTTGCTCAGCGGTTTGCAGTAAATTATGGAGTTCCATTATTGAGCCTTCTCTCTCATTCATATTCATCTGATATGATATTACAAACTGATTGTAGACAGCTGGCAGACTGGACAAAATTATGGCAATGGAAAACTCTGTGTCAAACATCATATTCAATGATTCCAACCTATCAAAGTACCCTTTCATCTCCAAGATGAAAGCACAGATAGATGCTCCAGGTTTGGGCTTGCAAGCCATGAGTGACTTAACCACATCAAGGCGTTCTTTGCTTGCTTTGGCCTGAAACATTTCCTTAAGCTGTTGGTTCATTTCATAAGCCCAAGTATTCTCAAAAGTCTTTTGCAACTCGGGGCTCATGGAGGATGCCATGATACAAAACACTTTATTCGCATCATCATAATGTTTCCTGTGTGCCTCAATCTCCTCTTGGGTTGAATCATCATCAATTACGGGAATCTGCTCATCGAGAACATACTCCTTGTTCTCGTACCTCAAGGTAAACCTTAGGTTACGCATCCAATCCATATAGTTTGGACCAGTCAGTCTTTCCCTCCCAAGAACCGAGAGTAGTGAGAAGTTCAAGTTATGTACGGGATTGGGGACGGGAGGATTATTACCATTTGCAGAAGACATCTATAAGATAAACAGTTTTAGTTAGTTTGAATATTCCTTAATTAATTACCTAGTTACAAAATTAAGGCTAGGATCCATATTTTAGATTCGTTTTATGAAAAGGTTTGCCGTAATCATATTGTGAATTTATTTTAGGTAGACAATGCCTTTGTCAATTTCATTCTCTATGAAACTCCTAGTTCTTTTGAGATTCATTGATTCTTATCAATGGCATGTTAATCTCGGATATGCTTATCTACCATTCATGACTGGTATGCCGAGGATCATGAACAAGATGGTGAACTTAACCATGCAAAACCCGCGTGGTCCCCGGCACGAGTACGCTCGAGAATCGCGAGTTCCACATCACCTCTCAATATGATCTCATATTAATGTGCCGGTAAACCAAACACGCTCCATTGACAGACCATACGAAAGATGTGCGGTTTTCATGGGTTAGCATACTATTCACGTTTTAGCATCTAAAACGGGATTTGTTTTAGTACTTTTAGGTCATACTTTTGATCTTGACATCATCCTATCAAAAGTCCTCGGTAGCTCCATTGAATGTACAAAGAAGCGGAGAAGCAGGTCAGCACGAAGCCTATTAAAAACCTGACTTATTTAGGGAAGCTGAGCGACCCGCCTTATACCTCTCTTATAGTTTATTCACTATGGGTGAGCCGATTTATCAATTGACTGACGATGTATTTAACTTTAATGATACATATACTTATAGCTCATAACATATGTAAGGTCTCTCTTTAAACTCTTAAAGTCTACGGTTCTATTTTAAAACATTTTAAAATTTAGGGTTATATTTTAAACATTTCAAAATATAGGGTCTAAAGTGTAAATTTTTTTTACCAATTTAGACAAGCCAATTTCCAATTTATCTTTACCTACATACTATTGCAGATAATTAAATGCTAATATTTATTAAGCTAAGGCTCTGATACCACTGTTGGGTTTTCTATTCTCTAACTAGATTAATATACGCAGCGGAATATATTACAAAATTAATCTAAGGCAATTAGGAAACTAAACCCTAAGGGATCTTAACTTGAATAAATAAAAGCAATAAAACAAATAAGATAAATAGAAATTACTAACCTTTGAGAAAACAATTTCTCACGCGAAGACCACCTTGCAGAACCTTCTTGCTTTGGAGGCGAGTGCCCAAACCAGAACACCTCTAATGCTTCACACCCATGAACCAAGAGAAATTCCCAAACTCCTAGGGTTCCGACTCTAAGTCGTGTAAACTCTCACAAGGAGTAGGAATGAGAAAGAGAGAAAGAATTGAAAGCTATTCAATTCTGGGATGATCTGAAAGCATATGGGAGGTCCCAATTTATAGGGTAGGAGGAGGCCTAGGGTTTTTTCATCTGGCCGATGTGGGACAGACTTCCAACCGGCGGTTGGACTTTCCAACCGGCGGTTGGATCCGCTTTTTGACCCATTTGCCCGAGCCACGACCCGCGTGCTCCACCGCCATTCCACTTTGGACTCCAGCCGCCGGTTGAACCTTCCAACCGGCGGTTGGATCCACTTTCCAGAATGTTCTATTAATTATTCCAATAATTAATTGTCTCTCATTTATTTCTCTTACTGTTCATTGAGGGCGACCCAAAAAGGACTATACTTTTAATGATAGTCTTATCAATTTAGTTATGACCTTGGACACTATTCCAACATAGTGTACGTCGAATATGCCAAGACTTACCATTATACATTATGCTATGATCTCTACCAATTGCCGATTGGCTATCACAATGTATACTAACAGCCGTTACCGGCTTAGGCCACCTAGGTATATCCTCGGTAAATTGACGTAACCACTCTGCCTCTTCCCCACATTTGTCCAAAGCGATAAACTCAGATTCCATCGTGGATCTAGCTATAACCGTTTGTTTGGACGATTTCCAAGATACAGCTGCACCCCCTAGTGTGAAAACATATCCACTAGTTGCTCTTGAATCTTTTATATCAGAGATCCAATTTGCATCAGTGTATCCTTCAATTACAGCTGGATATCTTTTGTAATGTAGTCCATATTCACGAGTGTATCTCAAATATCTTAGTAATCTCGTTACACTTTTCCAATGTTCAGTACTTGGATTACTCGTGTATCTACTCAGCCTGCTCACTGCATATGCTATGTCAGGCCTTGTACAACTCATCAAATACATTAGACTACCAATGATTCTTGAATATTCAACTTGGGAAACACCTTGACCTCTATTCTTAGAGAGGTGTTGACTTATATCAATTGGAGTTCTAGCTACACTAGAATCACTCGAATTGAATTTCTCAAGAATCTTATCTACATAGTGAGTTTGGTGTAACATAAGACCATCTTTGGTCCTTACGATCTTGATACCAAGAATCACATCCGCCAAACCCATATCTTTCATGTCAAACCTTGCATTCAACATATCCTTTGTTGATCTTATCATCTTATAATCCAAAAACCGAGCTACCACAAATTTCTTGGTTCCAGCATCCTCTGTTTTATATTTCCGATCCAATGATTCCCATAGTTCTTTGGAAGTCTTGATTTGACAATAAACATTGTACAATCCATCAACCAAGAAATTCAGTACATAGTTCCGACAAATAAAGTCAGAATGGTTCCAAGCTTCAACAGCTCTCAAAGCTTGTGCATCGGTTTCCCCTTCAGCAAGTTGGGGTACAGATTCGGTCAAGAACCGAGACAAATTCAGGGTAGTGAGATAGAAGAACATCTTCTGCTGCCATCTCTTAAAGTGCAAACTAGAAAATTTTTCCGGCCTCTCAGCATGAGTAGCAATAGTTGGAATGGTCACAGTAGCAGTGTTAGCACCAGACACTGGTTGCTTTGAAGCACTAGATTGACCCTCAGCCATAGTAAATCTGAAAATTAACAAACTGAAACGAATAAGCAATTAATTGTAACAGGTTATAATAAACAAGAAACTCTAGCCCGGTTTCTTGAAAACAATTTGAAACTCTATCTTGGTTTCTTTGAAATGATAAGAAACTCAATCTTGGTTTCTTATCTTCAATAGAAAAACGATTAAATCGAAATCAATACACAATAATTAAACAAGTTGTTTAAATATTTTTTATCAACCAAAATATCACCAAATTGATTTTAAACAATAAGTAGTTCGAGTTATAGCACATGTATACTCAAATAAAAACAAACAACCAAAAGTTGTTCCTGTTTTTCAGACCAACAGAAAAACAAGACACATAAATTAATGAGGCTAATTTTTTTTTTAATCAATTAACACATATCACAGGCTGACGAAAACAAAATTTGACAAACTGTTATGGCAAAATTAATTTAACGCAAATATAAAGTTGACACCAAGCTGCGGAATAAATTGCAACAGTAAATTGCATAAGTTGGTACACGACCCAAGTCTGTGTTCCAAATTGCAGAAACGACCCAAGTCTATTTCGCTATCCGACAGTAACGTTTCGTCTTTTGAATATGTTTTAAGTTGTAGTAAATAGTATTAGAAAACGAAACCAAAGCTATAACAGAAAGCCAACAGAAACAGAAAATAATGAGTCAAAAAACCGAGGCCCGTGTTGAACACAGTTCCCTTAAAACATATTCGCATAAGTTTCCCAGGGTACAACGGTAGTAGCTGTTGTACAGCCGGAGTGTAACTAGCTTGCCTGAAAATTAATGCGAGAACGTATGTGGTGATTACGAGAATGCTGAGAGAAGGTTGTAAATTTCGTGTGTCTCATTCGAATGAGCTATATCTATTTATATACTGTTACGACTACTTGTTCTCCAAGTCAAAATCGTAAAAACAGAAACGATTTAATAAATCGTTTTATGTATAAAAGAGATACGAAAATTATTTTTTATCGAATGGAACCAATCTCTTCCAAAAATAAAAAATCTGGAAGTTTTTTCAAAAAGTGTACTGTGAGTTGGAGCAAAACAAGACCTGGGCAAGCTCGAGAATTTCGGAGCAGCATTCGTGTGGGCATGCATTGGTTCATAAGCTCGAACCCGGTTTGCCCAAGATTTGCACCCCCCCTGCGCGCGCGTAGGCAAGGGAGTAAAACACATCACAAGAGATCACACTATGACTTCCACTATTGAATATATAAACTACTCAATATTTATGTGTGATTTCCTATGTGGGACAAGTACCCATTCATTTATAAGCTTCCATTTTATCGTTTCAAATAGCGCACTTTAGGACTCGATATCTCATTCACCTTAACTCCATTTTGGACATATCTTAGCTCGTTGCAAAGCTCTCGTTAAAGGGTACATAAACCCAAAAAGTACTAACTATATATATAACATATACATATAGTTATTTATGTCCTAAGTTGACAAAAACTACATGTTTTTTATCAACATTTTCCAACAGAAACTACACAATTGATTTGTCGTGGTCCAAAGAGTCCATATTTATTTAGAAAAGCAACTCATTGTGAAGACTATATTTAGCAGCTGGTAGAAAGTTTGTTCGTGTTGGATGAGGCTTCACGAATCACATTGGTGGTACCTTGTTTCTTTGCAGAAGTGGGTGTTGAAGGAGTTGATGGCACAAAGTGGGATTTGCCTCTCTTGTAGTTGAGTCGGTAGTGGACGTTGATGTAGACATGCATGGTAGTGGAAGTGTGTCACTTGATTTGTATGCTTTTACAACACTCATCTTCATTTCATTTTGGCCCTGAACAGTCACCTCAAAAGATCGAACGAAAGCAACGATTGTTTGTTGTTTGATGGATGTGGCAATGGCATCACGAATGTTGGTACGTACCCTGTCATAGACATATAGTAAACAATTACAAATTGAATTTGCACTCATGTTACAGATGATAAACATAAACTGATGTTGAAGTACATTTTTTATTTTATGTAGGCCTCATCAACAATACGTGTAATACTGTATAAAAAATGTTAGATATAACTCTTTTTAGTTGCGGTCAACGTATTAGCAACATGTATATGAAGTTGATGTGCCCATAAATAAACTCACCATCTCATTTTCCTCTTTGAGCTGCACAATAGTAGAAGGTATAAATATGTCGATGTTAGGTGAGCATATAACATTAGAACCTAAAGGGATGCATCATCAAAGGGTAAAGAGAAATACCAATTGTGCATCTGTAAGTTCTAAATTACTGGTGGATTGATCATCAGTCCATGTAGAGGCTCCTCTTGTAGTTACAGAAGACCTACATAACGACATGTAATGCAATATAGAACACGTACATTTAACGTTGCAATTACACCATCTTTTACAATAATAATCAAAATAACAATATAGCAAATAGGACTTTGTTGTTGATATATCTTCATCTAGAAATTTTGAGTAGAAACAATAGGAAAATATCTAAAAGTGAATGAGTAATGTGTAATATAAATTCAAAAGCTGCATACAGTTGAGAAGAAAAAGTAAATAGCTTACATGTATCAATTGTGTAATAATTGATTGATATATACAAAATAGCTTGCTTCCGAATATCATGGGTCTCACATCAATCATGTTGGCAAGCCTTGTCTCTAATTTTGTTCGAACTCATTCCATAGTGTTAGAATTGAAGCAAAAGCTTTTTCCTGCAAAAAAAAACTTCAGTACAGACCTATTACTATTTTATATACACATGCAGTACAAAGTAGCAAGAAATAGTACTACGTATCTTACTCTTCATCAACGATCAGCCAAATAAGTAATTTGAAGTTCAATAGAAATTTACTCTTCAGATTATCGAAATCAGCATGCTTATGCAGCTCATTGAACTTTGTGAATTGAAATTGACAAGCTAGTGTTGCAGGAATGGTCGATTCATATTACCTATGTTACTGATATTTACATAACGTACTACTAAGCGAATCCCAAATCAAAATCAAAATCAAACCAATGAATTTTCATATATAAATTAAGGGCTTAGTGTCCTGAAATGCAACCAACTTTGGCCCGATATCTATTGTGTGTAACTATCTAAAGGGTGAGGGTAAGAATGCAAGTAACATGTTAAAATGTGTTTTTGATGCACTTTACCTGCAAAAATCCTAGTCATTCCGGTAACCATTTTATCTGCTTAGTCATCTGCACATGCCACGTGTTCATTTACGTGGATTTATTAATTATTTTGGTTTTTATTTTTTTATTCTTTAACTAATTTACTTTTTTATTTGTTTATTTAGTTTAACTCAAACCAGATCATCCCTTTCACTCTCTCAAGATACCACAACTGTTAAGATCCATTCAACAACCAGATTAACCTAATAATTTATGTTGACAAAAGCATCACAAAATCGCTGCCACCAGCCAGCTTAACAACTCGTCACCACCACAGAATTGCCTCCATCGTCGTCATCACATAATCACCGCCGCCATCACCATAGCAAACCACTAACACCACCCTTACCGCAATACTTCCGATTTAACCACCATCACCACCGGAAAGCACAGATCCGATTTAACCACCATCACCACCGGAAAACGCAGATCCGTTTTAACCAAACACATGGTGAATGAATCAGCTGCTAATCATCTATATTTTGTGTGAGATCTGTCAGTGTAAACACCACCACTATCTGTTGTTACCAATCGCAAATCCGGTGCTGAAGACAACCGTTTCAGGTCGCAATCGACGTAGTTTTAAGCGATGGTGGTACGTTTGATTTTAGTGATGATTCTGTGGTGTTGTCTTGCTTCTTCAAGTCATAATCGTGAATGGTTGTTGCGGGATTGAAACTCCGGTGGGATAGCAGGTATAATCGTGGATGGTTGGTTTCCGGCCGACGAGAAGTTTGAGCGTCCGGCGAGAAGTTTGATTTTTGACGATGATGATTTTTGGCCATTAATATAATTGATTATTAAAAATTGATTCCATAAAAAATTAATTGATTATGGAACCGGTTGGCATGCCACGGTTGTCAAAAAGATATCGGGCCAAAAAAATTGATTTCATAAAATTTTTTTGATTCCATAAAAAATTAATTGATTAAAAATTGATTCCATAAAAGTTTAATAATCAAAAATACGTAACCGGTTTTGTCAAAAAGCAAAAATACGTGGATAATATTTATCTGAGTTGGCATGCCACGTGGACAAAATTTTTGGAAAAAAGTCATTAGGTAACCGGTTACCTTCTATACCGGTCAAAAATTACATCAAAAATACGTTTCTGAGAGTAAGTTGCATTCTTACCCTCACCCTTTAGATAGTTACACACAATAAATATCGAGCCAAAGTTGGTTGCATTTCAGGACACTAAGCCCATAAATTAAGTATCACATGCAAAATAAGAGAAAGAACCACCCCCTAATATCACTAAAACAGACATATTGTTTCTCCATAATCATGTATAAAAGTATTGCCAATCATCGAAAACAAAGCTTCAAATCATGAAAGCCAACCACTTTAAGATATTAGGAGTAAGGAATAATAGATACAGTACTTACCAAGATAAGAGTTCTAAACAAAACAGTAGTCAACAAAAAATTGGCATTAAAGAGAAAAATAAAAACGTAATCTCACCTTCACTCACAACACCAATCGATTGTGAGAAGAAGAGAAACATGAAAAATAACGCAAACAACACACAAATAGACATAAAGATGTTAGAGCTGAGTCACACAATTTTAACACGTGGCTGATCCCTAAAAGTCTAATGCATACAGACAGCTACTTGCTTGCTAATAAGAAGGCAAAACGTGGCATTCTACCGAGGATAGAAAAAAAAAACGGTTGCAGATTTCTTGTTTAAAAGTAAAGTTCATTGGAATTTACTCTATCCGTCACAGTAATATTGTCCACTTTTAACTTAGTTTTTCTTTGACAACTTTGACCTTGAATATTTTTGTTTTTGTTTTATAATACTTGATGCAAATTATACCAATGAAAATACATTCAAAACCCAATCCATTCATATATTTTGCATCAAATATTATATAAGAGTAAGGTTCAAATGAGTACACCAATTTTGAGTGAGAATGAGGGAACCAACAGATTTTTGCCATGTGTCACTTTATTCCCTCTCCTCCACACTTTATTCTCTCTCCTCCACATTTTTAAAAATTAAATATCTCACAAACGGTAAGTCGAAAAATCATGAAAATTGCACCATAAAATTCAGCATTTTCTCCTCTTCGATTTGCCGTCCCTCAAGGCATACTATTGACAACTTTTTTTTTCCTCATTTTTTGGTGGGTTTCACAAATTAGTAACACATGTGTTAGTGATTAGTTGTACATTTAATTTATGGTTAAGGTTAGGGTTTAGGGTTAGGTTTAGGGTTTAGTAGGGTTTATGGTTTAGGGTTTATAAGGGTTTAGGGTTTAGAAGGGGTTCAAGGTTTAGGGTTTAGAAAGATTTAGGGTTTAGCGTTTTGTAAAGCGTTTAGGGTTTGGGGTTTAGGGGTTAGGGTTTAGGGTTTGAGGTTTGGGGTTTCGGGGAGAAACCCCAAACCTCAAACCCTAAACCCTAACCCCTAAACCATAAACCCTAAACCCTAAACGCAACACTTTAACACATGTGTTAGTAAATGTGAAACCCACCAAAAAAATGAAAAAAAAAAAAAAACTTTTCGAAAGTATGTCTTGAGGGACGGCAAATCGAAGAGGAGAAAACGACGAATTTAGTGGTGCAATTTTCATAATTTTTCGATTTGTCGTTTGTGAGATAATTGATGTTGGGGGTAAATGGGTTTTGTACATGTGGAACATTCTCTTTGTACACATGACTTGATATCATTGGTTCCCTCATTCTCCCACGAATTCCTATTCTCATTTGAACCCTACCCTATTATATAATACAAACAAAAATATTCAAGGTCAAAGTTGTCAAAGAAAGACTCTAAAGTCAAAAGGCGACAATAAAACTGAAACGGAGGGAGTATTAGTTTGATGAACCAATAAAAAAGCTCGAAGTGTCCGGTGAACAGTAAAAATGCATCTCATTTTATGAGTAGGTAGATATGTTGACAATTAATTTGTAACCCATAAAAAAGGAAACCAATCAAACATAGTAATTGAGAAAGTGATTATCTGATCGGTTGCTTTTCTTAAAAAAATAAATAATAGTATCGGTCGACAATAGATGCGAACTTGTTACATATATACCACTTGACTTGATTAACTAATAATCTAATCTAATAAATTGATTATGTGAAAGTCATATGCTAATATGGGATGTCTTTTTTTGTTCATTATTTATCATTTTTGATTAAGCGATGTGACAAATAGGGGTGTACATAAATGGTTCGGAACCGTCATAACTGGTAAACCGAACAGGACCGGACCAGAACCGGACCGGACCGTAGCACAACGGTCCGGTTCCCGGTTCTATATTTTAGCATTAATGGTTCACGGTGCGGTACGATTCTAGAACCGGTAAAAACGGTTCGTACCGTCAGAACCAGTTTTATAGGAAAAGAGAAATACATACTTGATATATGTATCTTTTAATATCGATAAAAATTGAGTTATATAATTAGATTTTAAAAAATTGTTATATTAATTAGAAGTATACATTTTTTAAAATTTTTTATCTTCTATACTTCATGCATCAAAAAAATTCAACTTACATTTTCTTTCTCTTATTCGTCGTCTGCATACTTCTTCGATCATGTTTTCTTGATAGATTGTTAACGATTGATCCATTTAATAAATCTTTTTGGGAACTTGATCAACCCTATTATTTTGTATTCGACATACATGCATGTTTTGTTTGAAAAAAACATAGATGTAATCCAGGGGCGGAGCCATGTAGATGGTAGGGATAATAGGTGCTATGGGTCCATTCACTACATATAGTGTAAATTTCTTATAAAAAATTGCACTTTTTGTTACATTATTTGTTAGTGCTACGGGTTCACAAAAAGTAAGATACCAATGTTACGGGTCACTGTAAATCATGGATCCGCTACTAGATGTATCCATATTATGTTAGAATCACAACAACGTTTTAGTATTGATTATTAGACGATTTTTAAGTTTTTCTGATTCCTTAATCAAAAAATTTAATTTTAAAACTATATGCTTTTACACATCTTCTTCTTTATAACATACGTGCGTATATTATTTGGTTCGCGGTTTTGAACCAAAACCGCACGAACCGAACCGGAACATACTGGACCAGAACCGTATTACATGGTGCAACTCATGGTTCTTGATTTTTCATTTAATGGTTCGCGGTCCGGTGCGGTTCTGGTCTGGTTCAGTGCGGTTTTTAGACCACGTACACCCTTAGTGACAAACGATGTGTTAGTTATTCTAATTATTATCTGATGTATTATGTACTTTAAAAATATCATATCACTTGACAATTTTTTATGTTTTGATGAGTAGAGTTCAAATGAGTACATCAATTTTGAGTAAGAATAGGGGAATCAATCTCAACCACTCATTTTCATCAAATATCCATTTCCCTCACATTTTTGAAACTCAAATATCTCACAAACGGTAAGTCGAAAAATCATGAAAATTGCACCATAAATGTAACATCCTCGTTACCGGCCTAGGAGAAATTTGGTAATGTACTTAACTCATTTGATTATTTAATTGAGTTTAGAAATAATTAGTATTATTTAGCTAATTGAAATAAATATGTCCAGTGGTCAAATGACTTATTGTGATACATGAATTATTACTTGTTTTAAATTATTATAGTTGACGGTATAATAATATATATTTTCACGTAAACGGTTTTTAGGTTCCAGACAATAGGTTTGGAGCGGGTATAATTGTGTTAACTTATATCCACCTCTAGTTGGTGGATCGGTTTATTTTTCCCCCAATTTCTATAACTCCCCAAAAAAAAAATAACACACATACATTGAGTTTGAGGTAGAAATCAAAAGAAGAAAACTTTGATTAATCGATTGGAGCTTGGGTCCTTGGTTTCAACTTATCAACATCATCATCTTCCTTGCTATTACCTCGATTGTAAGTTAAATTGCTTTGATTATGTGTTTATGAGTTAGGGTTTGAAGAATAGGTAAATGTGTGATCATGCTTTGAATGATGATTTAGGAAGTTGGTTGTTGTTAGAACTTGTTGTATGATGATGCCTTAAGTTATTTTCATGTATAAATCGTGTAGTATGTCTTTAAATTGGTGATTTGGGGTTTTGTTTCGGATCAGGTTGTGATAAGGAACTGAGTTCCTGGGTTTCTTCTTCATAGCCGATCGGTTATGAAGAAGCCGATCGGCTAAGGTAGTAAAGCAGATCGGCTTAACTTAGCAGATCGGTTAGGTTAGTTCAAAATCATCACAGAACTCAGCCACTTGAACCGAAGCTTGAAATTAACTAATAAAGCAGATCGGCTATGGTATAGCCGATCGGTTGGGCTTAGCCGAACGGCTAGGGACCCTTAGCCGATCGGCTTTGGGTCTAAACGTGGACAACAATCAGTTTGTCGTGTCATACTTCGGTGCACATATATATAAATATATGTGTGTATTTGTGCATATATGTACATTTGTGCACTAAGTAAAACGAGGTGAAAATAAATGTGGAACCTTAAGCTTATTATTAAGTGATGTATTTGACATGAATTACATTATTTCAAATGGGTTCCTAATTCGTTAATTATTTATGTTCCCAGATAAACCGAAGACTCAATAACATAAGAACTTTGAGTGGAGATTGTGAAAGTAAGGGTGAGTGGATCATTGACTCTCTTTCTGAATTAGTTGTAACAATCCGGTTACAACGGGTAAACATGGTTTACAGTTATATATTGAATAAGTACATTTTGCCATGATGATTATGGAATGTGCTATCTTGTCAGGGGTCAATATGATATTGGGTTTGGATACTATTACTTTGGACGACATGAGGACTTTGTACATGTGTTGTTTATTGAAATCATGTCGTATGTAGTAATGGTACTAAACTATCGGTAAAACCACTGTTTGGCCTTCAGTGGTTATAAGTGTTACTTGGGGAACCACCGCGGCATGAGGGTACCTCAAGGACCACCGATCCTCTTTGATGTATTTGTTATGATGCTTTGTGGTGATCAATTGCTATGATAGTTTAGATTGATTGTTGTGATCTATTCACTTAGCTTCGTGCTAATCCCTCTCCTCACTTCTTGCAGATTTCTTTTGATGTGGGTGGGCAAGAAGTTAGTTGGAAGAATGTTTGACTGCCTGCTCTGACTATATGACATGTCGTCATTTATAAACTTATGTTTTGGAATTTAAATAACACGTAACTTAATGTTGTAACTAATGGGGTTATCTAACCAACTTATCATGCAGGCATAAATTGTGTTTTGGGAACTATGTTATACGCAATCTATAATGCATGATTTGTATTTAATCGCTTCCGATATATGTTTAAAAAAAAAAAATGTCTCTTGGAATATTGAGGTGTTATAAATTGGTATCAGAGCTTAGGATTGTGTGAATTGAGCATGGGTTAAGTGTTCAATCCCAAATCTATGTGTGTCAGTCAAACATTCCTTTGAGTGGGATTTGGTTAGCATGTGAAGTTGGTTAGTATATAGGTACTAACAACTAACGTGTTATGAGATGTTGTTTTGGTACAGATATGGCAGAGAATGAACCTCCAGCTGACACACCCAATGATGCTCCTCGAACTAATGTATCCCCTCCTGAAAACCAAAATGTTAGCCAAGGTCAAACTGGTACTACCTTTTCTGCAGGAGATTTTGATCATGAGGATTATATGATTCATCTAGAGGCAGAAAATCTGAGACTTAAGGCAATAGAACAACAGTTTTTGCAACAACAACAACAAAACCGGTCTTCTCAACAAGTCTTACAATCTATGCCTCCTACTGTTAGCACTGTACCACCACTCTTGGTGACTTCGCAGATTCCAGTATCTCAGTCTTATTATCATCATCCTCACTATGGTACTTATCCGATTTCGACTCCGTTCTCTTCCGGACCTTCGGGTTATCAGACTCCGATATTTCAAGCTCAGAATCAACCTAAGCTATGCTCTTTTAAGACTTTCAAGTCTTGTGGACCATCGGATTATTCGGGAAGTACAAATCCCTCCGTTACCTTGGATTGGTTGAGGGATGTGGAAAGAAAGTTTGAGGTTTGTCGATGTGAAGAGGAAGTCAAGGTTCCTTTTGCGGTGCAACTTCTCAAGGGTCCCGCAATGGTTTGGTGGGATTCCATTACATCGCATTTTACCCCACAGCAGAGAGCCTCAATTTGTTGGTCTGATTTCCACAATGAGGTTTATAAGAAGTATTGTTCTGGATTTGACATGACTAGGATTCGACGTGAGTTTTTGGATTTGCAATTAACGGATAAGATGACGATGGATGATCTCATTTCCCAATTCACTGACAAGTTGAGATTCGTGCAACAATGGGTACCGGAGGAACGTATGAAGATTGACCATTTTGTGGGAATGTTACCGCATACTTATCGGACGACCGTGAGATTGGCGGGTACTCTTTCCCAGGCTTTTGATCTTGCTCGTTCTGTGGATGGGGATGTTAGGGCACAAGGTTTGGAGGTTAAGGAAAAATCTTCATTTAAACCCAAGGGTGAATCTTCGGGTAGTCCTGGAAAGAAGAAATGGCAGGGATCTCATCAACCTAAGAAGTCCAGTTCGGATAGTAAATCATTGGACAGAAACAATTGGTGCCACAATTGTAAATCGCGACACACGGGTCCTTGCACTCCACAAACTGCTAGGTGTATCAAATGTGGACAACTTGGTCATGACATCAAGGATTGTGCATTTCCTAGACATGTGTGTTGGAATTGTCAAAAGGAAGGTCATCGTTCGGGTTTGTGTCCGGAGGCTGGGAAACAAAAGATGGGTGTGGTCGGAGGGTCTTCATCTTCTGGCCAGAAAAGAAAGAATCCACCAACGGCAACTGGTAGGGCATTCCAAATGACAGCTGATGATGCTGTCAGGACTGAAGATGTTATAACTGGTACATTTCTAATCAACTCTGTACCAGCTATTGTTCTGTTTGATTCGGGAGCCAATTGCTCATTTATATCTATGCTTTTCTGCGATAAACTGAAATTGACTCCCACTTGTATTACAAATCCTATTGAGGTTGAGATAGCAAATGGCAAGATAGTTCCAGTTACCACATCGGTGACTGGAGCTAGCATCTTGATTGAGGATCATAGTTTCCCAATTTCTTTTCTATTGATGCCTATCCCCAGTTTTGATGCGGTTTTAGGCATGGATTGGTTAAGTAAGAATAAGGCAAGTATAGAGTGCCATAAGAAACTAATTAGGATTCCAATCTCGGATGAGTCATATGTTGTGGCTCGAGGGGAACGGGAAGGAGGTAGTATCCCTATGATTTCTATGATGAAAGCTAGTAAATCTCTAGCTAAGGGGTGTGTATCCTACCTGGCTTATATAGTTGATGCAAAATTAGAAAAGAAAACCGTTTCCAATGTTCGGGTGGTTTCTGATTACCCTGACGTCTTTCCTGATGAATTACCTGGGTTACCTCCCATTAGAGAGGTGGAATATAAAATTGACCTAATTCCGGGTTCTACTCCCGTAGCTAAGGCTCCTTATAGACTAGCTCCCTCCGAAATTCGTGAAATGATGACCCAAATCCAGGAGCTATTAGATAAGGGTTTCGTCAGGCCTAGTTCGTCTCCTTGGGGTGCACCCGTGTTGTTTGTTAAAAAGAAGGATGTCACCCTTCGGATGTGTATTGATTATAGAGAGTTGAATAAGCGAACCATAAAGAATAAGTACCCTTTGCCTCGAATAGATGAATTATTTGATCAATTACAAGGGTCTTCCTATTTTTCTAAGATTGATTTGAGGTCGGGTTATCATCAAGTGCGGGTTTGTGAGGAGGATATTCCTAAGACGGCTTTTCGCACTAGATATGGTCATTATGAATTTCTTGTTATGCCTTTTGGGTTGACTAATGCTCCGGCGGTCTTTATGGATTTGATGAATAGAGTTTGTCGGCCCTATCTTGATAAGTTCGTTATTGTATTTATTGATGATATATTGATTTATTCTAAGACTGAGGCTGATCATGAAGTACACTTGCGCTTAGTACTCGACACTTTGAAACAGGAGAAGTTGTATGCTAAGTTCTCCAAATGTGAGTTTTGGTTGCGTGAGGTTCAGTTTTTGGGGCATATCATTTGTAAGGATGGAGTTAAGGTTGATCCATCTAAGGTTGAGGCAGTTATGAATTGGCAAGCGCCTAAGTCTGCTTCGGAGATTAAGAGTTTTCTCGGTCTAGCGGGTTACTATCGAAAGTTCATCAAGGATTTCTCTAAGCTCGCGGGTCCTTTGACGAAATTGACTCGAAAGGATGTTAAGTTTCAGTGGAATGATCAACAAGAGTCGGCTTTCCAGACTTTGAAACAGTTATTGTGTCAGGCTCCAATTTTAGCCTTGCCTGAAGGGTCCGAGGATTTTATTGTGTATTGTGATGCTTCGCATGCGGGGTTAGGTGGCGTCTTGATGCAACGTGGTCGGGTCATTGCGTATGTTTCTCGTCAGCTTAAGCCTCATGAAAAGAATTATCCTACCCATGACTTGGAACTTGCAGCAGTAGTCTTTGCCTTGAAAATCTGGAGACACTATTTGTATGGTACTAAATGCGTTATTTGTACGGATCATAAGAGTCTTCAGTACATGTTTTCTCAGAAGGAACTGAATATGCGTCAGAGGAGATGGTTAGAGTTGATAAAAGATTATGATTGTGAAATTCGTTACCATCCGGGTAAGGCGAATGTGGTCGCCGATGCGTTGAGTAGAAAAGGGAAATTCGAGAAGGTTTATTTTATGCGATTGGAAGTTTCCTCTGATTTGATTGAAAAATTGAGAACGGCACAAATGGAAGCATTGTTGGATCAAAATTTGAAGGCCGAGATTCTATTGAAAAGAAAAGAACTTTTATGTGACGATTCTCGTGGATTAAAGACATTCCAATCGCGTGTTTGGGTTCCTTTGCTTGGTGGGCTTCGTGATGTAATATTGATGGAAGCTCATAAGTCCAGATTGTCGGTCCATCCCGGGAGCACTAAAATGTATAATGATTTGAAACCTTTGTATTGGTGGCCTACTCTGAAAATGGATGTTGCTCGATTTGTGGAATCGTGCCATATATGCTCTCAAGTGAAAGCTGAACATCAGAAACCGTATGGGTCGTTGAAACAACTTGAGATCCCCGAGTGGAAATGGGAAAACATTACGATGGACTTTGTAACAAAATTTCCGCGAACCATTAGAGGAAACGACATGATTTGGGTGATTGTGGACCGATTGACTAAGAGTGCTCATTTTCTTGCTACTAGTGAGACGGCTTCTTTGAGTAAATTATCCCAATTGTACGTCAATGAGATCGTTTCACGACATGGAATTCCTTTATCTATTGTGTCGGATAGAGATCCGCGATTCGTGTCCGGGTTTTGGCAGGGTTTGCAGAAGGAATTGGGTACCCGAATTAATTTGAGTACGGCTTATCACCCTCAGACGGACGGTCAATCAGAACGCACAATTCAAACTTTGGAGGACATGTTGCGTGCTTGTGTGTTGGAATATGGTGGGTCTTGGGATTCACACCTGCCATTGATTGAGTTCGCGTATAATAATTCTTATCACTCGAGTATAGGTATGCCTCCGTATGAAATGCTATATGGGCGTCGTTGTAGAACACCCACGTGTTGGTTGGAAGCGGGTGAGAAGCAATTTGCGGGTCCAGATATTGTCCAGATTACTGCGGATAAAGTAGCTATAGCTCGTGAGAAGTTGAAAGCGGCTCGGGATAGACAGAAACAGTATGCCGATCCGCGGCGTCGTCCGGTTTCGTTTGTGGTGGGTGAATTGGTTTATTTAAAGGTTTCCCCTTGGAAAGGTGTGATTCGGTTTGGTAAGCGTGGTAAACTTGCTCCTAGGTTTATTGGGCCATTTAGAATTCGCCAAGTAGTTAATGATCAAACGGTATCGTTAGATCTTCCTCCTGAATTAGCGGGTATTCATGACACCTTCAATGTATGTTACTTAAGAAAATGTAAGGTGGAGGACCAATCCCAAGTCCTTCCGTTACAAGACTTGCGTGTCGACTTAAGTCAGAAACTTGTAGAAGAACCCATAGAGCTTGTAGATAGAAAAGTGACTAAACTTCGAAAGAAGGAGATACCCATGGTTTTGGTTAAGTGGCGACATAGTTTGGGTGCTAACCTTACGTGGGAAACGGATGAAAGCATGAGGGTGCGTTACCCTAATCTCTTTGAGCGTGGTGAGATTTCGGGGACGAAATCTTCTTAAGGAGGGAAGATTTGTAACATCCTCGTTACCGGCCTAGGAGAAATTTGGTAATGTACTTAACTCATTTGATTATTTAATTGAGTTTAGAAATAATTAGTATTATTTAGCTAATTGAAATAAATATGTCCAGTGGTCAAATGACTTATTGTGATACATGAATTATTACTTGTTTTAAATTATTATAGTTGACGGTATAATAATATATATTTTCACGTAAACGGTTTTTAGGTTCCAGACAATAGGTTTGGAGCGGGTATAATTGTGTTAACTTATATCCACCTCTAGTTGGTGGATCGGTTTATTTTTCCCCCAATTTCTATAACTCCCCAAAAAAAAATAACACACATACATTGAGTTTGAGGTAGAAATCAAAAGAAGAAAACTTTGATTAATCGATTGGAGCTTGGGTCCTTGGTTTCAACTTATCAACATCATCATCTTCCTTGCTATTACCTCGATTGTAAGTTAAATTGCTTTGATTATGTGTTTATGAGTTAGGGTTTGAAGAATAGGTAAATGTGTGATCATGCTTTGAATGATGATTTAGGAAGTTGGTTGTTGTTAGAACTTGTTGTATGATGATGCCTTAAGTTATTTTCATGTATAAATCGTGTAGTATGTCTTTAAATTGGTGATTTGGGGTTTTGTTTCGGATCAGGTTGTGATAAGGAACTGAGTTCCTGGGTTTCTTCTTCATAGCCGATCGGTTATGAAGAAGCCGATCGGCTAAGGTAGTAAAGCAGATCGGCTTAACTTAGCAGATCGGTTAGGTTAGTTCAAAATCATCACAGAACTCAGCCACTTGAACCGAAGCTTGAAATTAACTAATAAAGCAGATCGGCTATGGTATAGCCGATCGGTTGGGCTTAGCCGAACGGCTAGGGACCCTTAGCCGATCGGCTTTGGGTCTAAACGTGGACAACAATCAGTTTGTCGTGTCATACTTCGGTGCACATATATATAAATATATGTGTGTATTTGTGCATATATGTACATTTGTGCACTAAGTAAAACTTGATAGGTGAAAATAAATGTGGAACCTTAAGCTTATTATTAAGTGATGTATTTGACATGAATTACATTATTTCAAATGGGTTCCTAATTCGTTAATTGTTTATGTTCCCAGATAAACCGAAGACTCAATAACATAAGAACTTTGAGTGGAGATTGTGAAAGTAAGGGTGAGTGGATCATTGACTCTCTTTCTGAATTAGTTGTAACAATCCGGTTACAACGGGTAAACATGGTTTACAGTTATATATTGAATAAGTACATTTTGCCATGATGATTATGGAATGTGCTATCTTGTCAGGGGTCAATATGATATTGGGTTTGGATACTATTACTTTGGACGACATGAGGACTTTGTACATGTGTTGTTTATTGAAATCATGTCGTATGTAGTAATGGTACTAAACTATCGGTAAAACCACTGTTTGGCCTTCAGTGGTTATAAGTGTTACTTGGGGAACCACCGCGGCATGAGGGTACCTCAAGGACCACCGATCCTCTTTGATGTATTTGTTATGATGCTTTGTGGTGATCAATTGCTATGATAGTTTAGATTGATTGTTGTGATCTATTCACTTAGCTTCGTGCTAATCCCTCTCCTCACTTCTTGCAGATTTCTTTTGATGTGGGTGGGCAAGAAGTTAGTTGGAAGAATGTTTGACTGCCTGCTCTGACTATATGACATGTCGTCATTTATAAACTTATGTTTTGGAATTTAAATAACACGTAACTTAATGTTGTAACTAATGGGGTTATCTAACCAACTTATCATGCAGGCATAGATTGTGTTTTGGGAACTATGTTATACGCAATCTATAATGCATGATTTGTATTTAATCGCTTCCGATATATGTTTAAAAAAAAAAAAAAATGTCTCTTGGAATATTGAGGTGTTATAATAAAATTCAGCGTTTTCTCCTCTTCGATTTGCCGTCCCTCAAGGCATACTTTTGACAAAATTTTTTTTTTGTGGGTTTACAAATTAGTAACACATGTGTTAATGATTGGTTGTACATTTGATTTGTGGTTAGGGTTATGGTTTGGGGTTTAGGGATAAACCCTAACCCCTAAACCCCAAACGCAACACTAACACATGTGTTACTAATTTGTAAACCCATCAAAAAATGAAAAAAAAAGTTGTCAAAAGTATGTCTTGAGGGACGGCAAATCGAAGAGGATAAAACGCTGAATTTTATGGTGCAATTTTTATAATTTTTTGACTTGTCATTTGTGAGATATTTAATTTTAATAAAGATTGTGGAAATGAGTATTTGATGAAAATGAGTGGTTGAGAATGATTCTCCCATTTTCACTCAAATTCCTATTCTCATTTGAACCCCACCCATGTTTTGATATATAGAATGCTATGACAAAAGTAGCTTATTACATCTCATATATAATTTACTTCATGTTATTATTTTGTAATTTAGATTGTTGAATGACTTTGTTGTTTCTTTTATATATATATATATATATATATATATATATATATATGGATATTGAATAATTATATGCAGTAATCACTGAATGAATAATGCTATTTGTTTTTTGTGTTGAATAAACTTGTCGGAAATGATGTAATTGACTATTTTACCCTTTAGGCTAAATATTTTTTTCCTTTTTATTTAATGATAAAAACTTGTTTTTTATTTTCATTTTTTATAAATTAAAGAATGATGTTTATAATTTGTGTTATGAATGATAACCTTTTCGATACTTGGACCAGATGGCACCATGAGATATTCATCGTCTTCATCTTCTGCTGGACCAAATAACATCAGCATTCAAACAATTCAATTTAATTAGTTTTTTAGTTACTCCTTATTTGACATTCTGTATCATTTAACATAACTGGTGAAACAATCAAACCTCATTACCATTCAACGATCCAATAATGCAAACATCATAAAATATTTACCACTCGACCCAAATCATACAACAAATATCTTGACCAAACATCAAGAATAAAAATAGTAACTAGATCAAAACAATAAGGAATTGCACAAACTGTCAATTTATATTACCGATCATCAATTTATAAGATCGAAACCACTAAAAGTAACTTCACAGTAGAAACTAAGTTAAGAGAAACACAAGAAATTAACTTGACGAAGACAGCTGGTTCAACGAAAAGGACGATGGCCAACGGTTTGGCGAGGAGGAGGATGGCGGGTGGTGGTCTAGCGACTGGAGTTACGGATAACGGTAGGAGTGCTTTGCTAATTTTTTATTTTTCAAATATGTGGTCATTTGTTTCAAGAATTATATGTTGAAGAATTATAGGAGAGAAAATAAAATAGCTTGAGGGGATAATGACAATTTTGAGAATAATGTGACTTGATGGGGGAGTAAACCCAATTTGTAGATGACCGAATAACCATTTGTGACAGCAGATAATTAATACTCCATCCGTTCCAGTTAAAATGTCCATTTTGACTTTGTACATAGTTTTAGGATTTCATACTAACTATACTTTGCACCAATCAAATAACATATCTACACACTAAAATCTCTTTCGATTGGTTAAAACATTGAAATGGACACTTATTTGGGACAACCCAAAATAATAATGTGAACACTTGTGATGGGACAGAGGAGTATTAAACTTTAAATAAATACGGAGTACTTACTTCTTAAGTCATTTTCCCCAATAATCTCATTGAGTTGTTAGTAAACAGGCCCTTTATTGGGGCATGACCTAACTCAATGATAAGAAATACAATAACCCAAAAAAGACAAATCAATCAGTCGGATATTATTTTATTAATTTTAGACAAATAACCTTTTACCATAATGTCCATTTTCAATACATAATTACAAAGAATATTTGATTTATTATATGTTTGTCTAAGCCCACATAATATGGATGTTAAATATTTTATTTCATTACCTGATTTTCTTATAAGCTTTGGTCCGATAAATGATGCAAAATAGATCGATTAACTATTTCAGATTAAATTTTTTGAGCCCAAATGGTATCAAATAATCGTCTAGGACATCGGTGAAACAAAACTTTATATTCGGAGAAGGAAAAAAAAGCATTATGAAATTTTTCGTGCTTGTTAAGATAAATAACCCGTTGAAACTCAATTGATGAACTTTAAAAACTTCTTCAAGACTAGGGTAGCATAAAACGCTCCAGTTTACAGTTGGTTGGTTTATGGCATTGTGGACTTTTGATGATTTTCAGGCGTTACTTGTGTTATTGGATTTGGTTCTAGGTTTGTTATTTCTTTTTAGGTGTTTATTTTTTCAAGAGTCTTATACGGTTGTACGCGGGATTGTGATTAAGGTTTCTTCATTATTGTTGTGGTTTTGTATCTTTTAGCCTATTGCTTTTCTTTAGCCTAGTGGTAAGGGCATCCCATGACTTCCTAGAGGTCATGGGTTCGAATCCTGCCATGGGTATTATTTATCATAAATGTACCTACCACCAATGAATAGCATGACTCACAACGTTAAGACTTAGCCAGTGCGAGTTTCGGCTCGAACGTTGTGGTGTATGTGATGGAGGTGATTTGTTCGACGATGTTGGACCTTGTGGGGGGTTCGGTCGTGCTCCATTGAAATATGGAATGGCTCCCGTGGGTTGCCCAAATACCCATTTTTTTATTTACTACATATTCCCCTCCTATTAAAATGATATCAACATTGCAAAACGTCAGACGACGCTGACAGTGTCTAGAGGATAACATGTGAAAAGAAGGCGATGCTAAACATACACTTCATACTAAATATGCTAAATCAATGGCAAGCAAAAGATCATGGGGCAATCTATATCATAAAATGTGATTATCTTCGCGAAGTCCTATTCTCCAAAACCGAGTTACAGACAATACAATTGACTACAAAATTACATCTTGTGAAGATCGAACTCGAGTCTATGCCGAAAACAAAGTGATTACTTTTCTGTCACCTGAGATTAAGACCTTTATGTCAATTGTCATACAAGTGTCTTAGATTTAAGGTCAAATGGCTCAAAAAATTTGACAATAAAGGGAGTATGAGTTTTGTCGATGCTTAAATATGATTCACATTTTATAATCGTATCATAAAAGGATTCAAGTTGTCAGAAAAGTTCAATAACGGGTAAAATTACCGTTTCATTTTTAAAAACGTGCCATAAAAGGGCTTAGAATTTTGAAATCGTGTCATAAAAAGATTAAACATTTTGAAATCTTGTCTAGAAATCTCAAAATAAAATCCGGGTTTAAACACTCAAAAAGTAAAATTAGTGTTTATACCGTATGTTTTTAAGGCCACAAATGTTACGTATTAATTGAATATTTGAGATTTAAGCCCCACATCAGCTAAAACCGATTAAAAATTGAAAGAGAATAAATGAAATTGTAATTACACTTTTAATTAAACGTTTTTGACAACTTAAATCATTTTATGACATCGATTTTCTAATATAGGTTCTTTTTAAGTATCAGTTTAAATGATATTTTTTTATTGGTAAATTTTGATAAGTTAATTATCTTTTCGGGCATTTACCCTAGATTTAAATTAATTATGGCTTTCCAAAGTTTTTAATTGATGGTGTTAATTAATTCAGAATCACAAATTAAGTTTGTTAATTATTGTTACTTTTTCTAGTGGATACGATGCCCTACTTATCACAGGTCATTATTATGTCGGTAAATTTTGAACCAGTCAACGATCTAGATTATTCGGTTTTGCTCGGTACACGTCACTACACGTGAATAATTTGTAGGAAAATGGTTAAGGGTGTGTTTGGCGTAACTAGCTGGTAGCTGGAGCTGGAAGCTTGTAGTTGGAGCTTGTAGCTGGAGCTTATTTTTGGAGCTGGAAGCTGGAGCTTATATAAATTTTTAGAAGTGTTTGTTAAAGTAGCTGGAGCTGGAGCTTAATATGTGAATAGACATAAAAGGACAAAAAGTTTAAATCAAAGACATGTAGAGAGGGGTATTCATGTAATTTCACACCCAATAAGCTTGTAGCTTATTTTAAAAGCTAGTTGAAGTAGCTTATTATTCTAGAGCTTATTTTTTCAATAAGCTCCCAATAAGCTCCTACACTTTTGTATGCCAAACAAAGCTTGTTTTGGAAAAAATAAGCTCAAGCTCCAACAAGCTCCAACAAGCTCCTACAAGCTAGTTTGCCGAACATAGCCTAACTGTACTTAATTATATATAGAGTTAATAATGGTTTAATACCCAAGCTTTCTACTTTTTTTCATTTTAACACTTCAATATTTTTTTAACGTTTTAACACTCCAACTTATAGTTTGACCAAAACTTAATACCCAAACTTTCAAATTTTTTTCGTTTTAACACCTCAACTTCTTTTTTAACGTTTTAACACTCCAACTTATAGTTTGACCACAATTTAATCCCTTTAGTTTGTTTGTCCGTTTAAAATTACAATTCTGGATTTTTTTTTGTTAACTCTTTAGCTTGAAATAATCAAGATTCGATTTGAATACACTAGAAATTCTTCTTATGTGTTGTCTATTTAATATGTATTTTATTAATCCTTCAAAGAATACTAAGATTAGCTAGCATCGGGATCTCGAATGTTTAGATAACCTCGTGATCTCGAATGTTATTATCCTGTTAATTATAGTTTATTATTGTTATAATTCTAACTTATTACCTGGTCAGATTTTAATCAGGGTATTTATAACCGGTAACCTGCTGAATAGGTAATGTTGAAATAATTGACTAGAAATACCCATTTATCGTTTAATATCATTTATCATTTTTTAGCAACATACATTCATTATAAATAGCTTTTCATATAACTAGAAATATTATACACGAAAACATTATAAAAATATATCGCTATCAAAATAAAACATTATAAAATTAATTGTGATGACACGTTACAATTAATTTATAAGCATTTAAATTATATATATGTACGTATAAAAAAATCCAGAAGTTTAATTTTAAACGGCCAAACAAACTAAAGAGATTAATCTGTGGTCAAACTATAAGTTGGAGTGTTAAAAATGTTAAAAAAGAAGTTTAGGTGTTAAAACGAAAAAAAGTTGAAAGTTTGGGTATTAAGTATTGGTCAAACTGTAAGTTGGAGTGTTAAAACGTTTAAAAAAAATTGAGGTGTTAAAACGAAAAAAAGTTGAAAGTTTGGCTATCAAATCATTATTAACCCTTATATATACTCTACCAACTTCTATATTGCAAGTATTGAATCTTTAATTAATACTTCCTTCGTCCCATATTTATAATCCGGTATTCCTTTTATGGATGTCACAATTTTATTGTCCACTTTCATAAATAGATAAGAATAATGAGATCAAGTTCTTTTTTACCACTAGTGTATATATGTAAGACAAAAAAGTAGGTAAAAAGTAGAGGGTAAAACTGTCATCTTACCAAAAAGTAAGAGAGATGATAATGTTTTCTTAAATTGCGTGTTATTTGTCTGGGGACAATAAAATTGGGACGGAGGGAGTATATTTTATCGTAAGTATCAGTATTAGTGTTAATTATGTTGGCGTGCAGTGACAATCAAATAAGCCAAGGCGTCACGCCACCGTTTTACATCTTAAATATAATATAGGAAGCGTGTTTATGACATCCAATTTCAAAATTGAAGTTCAATTAACCAATCAGAATTCAGTATTTATTATTTTATTATTATTAAATTTTATTTTTTTCTAATTTTATTAATTTAGTAAAGCAACGAATATGTTCTAATATTAAATTTTATTATTTAATCTTATAATCTAATTTAATTTAATAAAATTCGTTCTGTACATGTCAGTGTTGGAATATGATTCAATTTGCTTTGGCACTTAAATTTTCGCACGATTTTTTTTAAACACAAACACAAATGTCGCCAACCTCTTTTCCAAGATTTATTTTACATAAGGAAACTATAGATATATTTAATTGAGTGTTCTATTTAATTATTAAGATTAAAAAGATGATAATCACTAAAATATTACAAAAATATTTAAATTGACAACTTTCAAATATTTAGTGATACAACTTAAAAATCTTAGCCACATACATCATCTAATTCTTACTCTTAATATATCAATTATAGTTGTTTTGCCACTTCACAGTGTTTTATTGTATGTTGTTCTTACATTGTTTTTTTTTGCCTTCAACTAATCAATTTCTATCTAATGGATACAACGATAAATTATCTGAAAAAGATAAACAGTTGCACAATTTTATGGAAGATGAAAGTTAAGAATGTACTTCTTTGGAAACAATATTACAACAATAGCCTTACAAAAGTAGCAAGCCTTGATATGATTTTGATGGATGAAAAAGTAATGTAATCATCTTATTATTACTATTTTATGAGTGTTTATGTTTCAGAAACATAACATTCGCCGTTAATCATTTTTTAGGGTAAAAAAGTAATGTTACTATACATAACGTACTGGTCCCAAAGTTTGAATATCTGCCGCAAGAAGGTGGTATATACACGATTTTTAATTTAGAAGTAGAAACAACGGCATCATCCGGTTGACAAATCATGCTTATAGAATTAACATTCATGAAGATACATTGGTTCGTGATTTGCACTGATTATACATGCTCGATAGATGTTTTTAAATTTGTTTTATTCAAGTAAGTTTTAGTCCAAACTATTGACAAAAGCCTTGCATTTGGTGGTCCTGTTACCTAAATAAACTATGTTATTTTTATAAGGTTTAAATATTCACACACATATTGCTTGCCTAATATATTTGTATATTATGTATTAAAATAACTATAGATGTTGTTGGTCAACTAATCTCAAATAAGAGTATTAGGGTAATGAAGGTCAACAGACAAACCAGGAGAATATTAAAATGCGATTTACAAATTTTGAGTTGAGGTCTTCTTACAATATCATCAATGTCAATTGTGTACATTGATATTACATTTTTTTTTAAGGCAAACGATATGATCTTTGTGCCAACAAATGAGGAGTTCGATTCGTTAAACGACTTCATGGTCTTTAAAGTTATCGAGGAAGAGAAGACATACTTCAGTTCAGATATTATTTTTGAGACATAAATTATCGATAAATTTTGAACAATCATATATTCCTCCGAGATGCTAACTGGAGTTAGCAACATCGGGAATAACAAACCACAAACTCACACTTAAGAAAGGCGTACCATTAATGTTGCTACTGAACATTGATCAGTTCAACGGATTATGCAACAGAAGAAAATTACAAATTGAAAGGCTCGATGAACATGTTATCGAAACGATGATCATTTCAAGGAGCAACATCGGGGATATAACTTATATTTCAAGAATGCAATTGATGCCATCTAATACACGATACTCTTTGAGTTTAATCAAAGACAATATCCTTTGGTCGTATGCTTTGCTATGACAATGAACAAAATCCACTGAAAGCCATTGCAAACTGTGGAATTGTGTTTACGACGACCGATCTTCTCTCATGGACAACTGTTGTTGTCTCGCGTATTAAAACCAAGAAGGGCTAAAGGTTCTTCTTTGTTAGAAGAATGGTCACCAGATAAATAGACGACACATATGGCATATAAAGAGGTCTTACAAAGGATATTATTTATGCTCCATTTTCAACTTAATCGTTTATAATTGCAACCTACTATACTATAACTTCAACTATTCATTTGCATATGTATAATTAGTTACCTTTACAATTAATTGTATCTTAACTTTACGTAAAATTCTCACCGTTGAAAATTTACTATCTATATCCTCAATTTCGATATAGACTACGTAAAATAATTTAATTCCAAACAATATTGCATATCTCTTAACTCATAAAAGTGTTCTAATTCATCACATATCGTATAAGGATTTATTAATATTTATGAAAAGTAATTACAAATTCATAGATTCGTGTGTATACACGGGTTTTAAGACTAATGTTAATTATAAGAGATCAGATACATATATAATATATATAACAATAATTGAAAGTTTATAACACAAAAAATATATTAAGTTAGATCGTATCGTCAAATATTATTTCTTCACATTTACGGATTTACCCGTATTTTAAGAAAAAGAAAAAAAAAACTTCAAATATAACAATTTAATTAGTTGTAGCGTTAATGTGCAGTGTATAATTGTTCCACATGACAAAACTTCAAAACTTACACACGGATATATATTCTTTTCTTAACATATATACATGATCTGTATTAGTGTATTATTATACTTTTATATCACTAGCTACTAGCAAACCAAACAGAACCCTAACCTTTATACTTAGTGCCATATTAATTACTTTTTAAGTTTTGTTAGGCAATTTTTATGCTACTATACTACAAGTGGTAAGGTCAAAAAAGGAAAGTTTCATATTTTGACCTTACCGAAAAAATAATGTTTACATACAATAGACGATATTTACAAGTTCAATACATACAATAGAATAAATAAAAGTATGTCTCATACGATAGTAAAAGGTGTAAAGTTTAATACATAACGAAACAATAAACCCATTAATATTAGAGTAAATATCATAAATGGCTTATTTAAGTTATGGTGTAGGATCGGTTTGTAGTTGTTTAGTCGTATGGTCCCGATTTGTCATGTGGTGTTTATGTAATTTCTAGCGTCTTGCTAGGTTTCTAATGGTATAATTAGTCTGCTTTTTCAAAAAATTAAAAAAAAATAAATGGCTCATTTAGTTTACACCAATTTACATAAACCGTCCCGAAATTAAGTGCAAGTGGGTATACAAATATTAAAAATCTACCAAATAACAAGGTTAGGTACATAATGAATTTGGCATTATGAGATAACCACGTCATTCAACTTACATTATGCCAAAAACATTTTATCCAAACTCTTTAGAGCGATCGTTAAAGGCCAAACACATGGCCACGACACTTAGAACGTATTTTTGGCTTTTTGGTCCATTTTTATCCATTCATATATATAGACATATTTGCATGAACAACAAATAAATTCTCCAAAAGTATCTTCTCTAAAAGTACCTAACTACTCCATCACTTATGCAAAAATGGACCCATACCCACTACACCAATCACTCTTAACAACCACCACTGTTGCTGCCACTGCCACTACCACTTACAATGTTCACACACTCACATCTCAGACACCTAAATCGGTGCATCGAACTACTAAAACCAATGTTTCGGGCATCATTTTTCGTGTACTTTTAATATCATTGATAGGAATAGTTTCCATTTGGGCAAACCATGAAGCGTCAAAAGGGTTCTCCGTCACCATTGTAAACGATGCAGGTAAATACTCATCGTCTGGCAAACGTTTTTCGCTATTTTATGAATCAAATGATAAAGCAACACGAATACTTCTCAACACAAGTAGATTCGCCGAAAATCTTCTTTACCCTAATCAAGAATTCCTACATAACAAGAAACAAATCAATGGTGTCACTCTTAGACTTGCCTCTACAAATATTCCTTCTATTGTATCGGTTGATTCGCCAAAACCACATGAATATGTGATCAATTTGAGTCCATCTTTATTGGAAACTTCAAACAACAATGAACTCATGGTATTGTCAATACTACAAGGTATGACACGTGTATGGCTATGAGACGGCAACGGGGCAACTCCATCCGTGCTTATGAATGGTATCGTTGAGTATGTAAGCAACTTAGCCGGGTTTACAATGCCAGAATTATCGACCTTTGGTGACGGTACCAGCATACTGAGCGAAAACAATGAAATTTGTTGGAAAGATGTTGACCAAAGAAAGGTGGCAGGGTTTTTGAGGTATTATGACCAAAGAATACAACCATTTGGTGGTGGTGGTGGGGAGATGATCCGACGATTAAACAGTGTGATGAGAAATGGTTGGCATGATCGGATGGTGGATGATGCATTAGGCATGGATGGTCATCATGCATGTGCATCATATGGGTTGATGATGATGCATCACCATCAATCCAGCTCAATGTGAATTCTTTTTACTACTTTATTTTTTAACAAGGGGACATTACATGATGGGGAGAGAATAATTAGGATGGGAACCACGTGATTATTGTTGTTTTTCGCTTGATTATTGTTTAGAGGCTTGGACCCCCTTGTATAGTTACCAATCAAATCATTATTGTTTAGGGCATAGATCCTAAAATGTAATAAACTATAATCGAAATTTTGTAGTTGTTTGTATAAACTTTTCAAAATTTTATTGTACGTATTCGACTGTTGATTTATTGTTAATTGTATGTAATTTTTTGATGCGGAATTTTATATGGATACCACGTGGGTGCTTTATATGAATGACACACCATTCAAATTGCATACAATTAGCAATAATGGAAAGTTGAATACATTGAACAGAAGTTCGGAAAGTTTATACACATAATAAATTTTTGTTTATAGTTTGTTACATTTCAAGAGATCGGCCTAGCCCTATTATCCCGTGGTTTCAATTCCTCGACTAAATCGTGCAATTCTCGGCAGGATTTTAAAGAGATTATCATGATTATATCATATCTCATGAGTCAATGAAGTTTTCTTAGGGAAAAAATGTCTATTAACTCAACTATTTATCTCCACTAAGATGATAAATATATAAGGTTTTTTATAATCTTTTAAAAAAATAAAATCACTAGCTTCCACGTTTCACCTTTTCTGTCTAATCCTCTTTCTCTCTAATGCATTCTATTCCTCTCTAATGCATTCTATCACTAGCTTAAGTGCTTGAAAATGTATATAACTATGCGTTGACCTTCATTGTTTGTACGTAACAAAAATGATCCCCATTGTATGTACGAAACTATTTATTTTTGTACATTGTGTGTATTTTGGTGACGTATTATCAGATGTAAGGTGACAGATGGCATCTTTACAAGCTGACAAGTCACCAAAATACACACAATGTACAAAAATAAATAGTTTTATACATACAATGACGATCGATTTTGTTACGTACACACAATAAAAAACAACCGATAGTTATACACATTTTCAGGCACTTAACCCTTCATTTATCGATTACTGTGATGCAATATATCATATTTTCCTGTTAATAAATTGTATGAAGGAATAGTTACAACCTTGGGTTTTTAAACGTGTTACATGGAGTGGAATAATTGTATTAAACATATAATATATAGTTGATGGTAGATCATATATAGATGCATGATAAGAGATCTCACATTCATAATATGAGGATTGTGAGTTATCATATTTGGTCCCTTACAACTGTGTAATTTTGTTTTATATTATATATAAATGGAGATGAAATCGTTATTTGTACCGGATAGAAAGCCCTAGTTATTATGAGCGGTGATTTGTATACTATTAACTTTTAGTCATACACCGTTAATTATGTTTACAATACACTGATGCACATTAGTGGCGTATAGTTAAAAATTGATGGTGTACAAATCAGAACCCTACTTATTATCATCTACCAGTAATTATTATGTAGGTAGATTTTGAACCGGTCAACGATCTAGATCGGTTTTGCTCGGTACACGTCACTAAACGTGAATAATGTGTAGGAAAGTCAACCATTAATAAGGTTAGGTACATAATGTGATTTTGGCATTATGAGATAACCACGTCATTCAACTTACATTATGCCAAAAACATTTTATCCCAACTCCTGAATTAGAGTGATCGTTAAAGGCCAAACACATGGCCACGACACTTGAACGTATTTTGGCAATTTTGGTCCATTTTTATCCATTCAAATATATCGATATATCTGCATGAACCACGTACAAAATAAATTCTCCAAAAGTACCTTCTCTAAAAGTACCTAACTACTTCATCACTTATGCAAAAATGGACCCATACCCACTACACCAATCACTCTTAACCACCACTACCGTCGCTGCCACTGCCACCACCAGTTACGATGTTTCCACACTCACATCTCGAACACCCAAAACGGTGCATCGAACTACTGTAACCAACGTTCCGGGCATCATTTTTCGTGTATTTTTAATATCGTTCATAGGAATAGTTTCCTTTTGGGCAAACCATGAAGCGTCAAAAGGCTTCTACGTCAATATTGTGAACGATGCAGGTAGATACTCATCGTCTGGCAAACGTTTTTCGCTATTTTATGAATCAAATGATAAAGCAACACGAATACTTCTCAACACAAGTAGATTCGTCGAAAATCTTCTTTACCCTAATCAAGAATTCGTACATAACAAGAAACAAATCAATGGTGTCATTCTTAGACTTGCCTCTACAAATATTCCTTCTATTGTATCGGTTGATTCGCTAAAACCTCATGAATATGTGATCAATTTGAGTCCATCTTTATTGGAAACTTCAAAAAACAATGAACTCATGGTATTGTCAATACTACAAGGTATGACACGTGTATGGCTATGGGACGGCAACAGGGCAACTCCATCCGTGCTTATGAATGGTATCGTTGAGTACGTAAGCAACTTAGCCGGGTTTACAATGCCAGAATTATCGACCTTTGGTGAAGGTATCAGCATACTGAATGAAATTTGTTGGAAAGATGTTGACCAAAGAAAGGTGGCAGGGTTTTTGAGGTATTATGACCAAAGAATACAACCACTTGGTGGTGGTGGTGGCGGGGAGATGATCCGACGGTTGAACAATGTGATGAGAAATGGTTGGCATGATCGGATGGTGGATGATGCGTTAGGCATGGATGGTCATCATGCATGTGCATCATATGGGTTGATGATGATGCATCACCATCAATCCAGCTCAATGTGAATCTTTTTTACTATTTTATTTTTTAAAAAGGGGACATTACATGATGGGGAGAGAAATAATTAGGATGGGAACCACGTGATTAATGTTCTTTTTTGATTGATTATTGTTTAGAGGCCGGATATCATTATTACTTAGGGTTTAATTAAGGATCCTAAAATGTAATACACTATAATCGAAAATGTTTTAGTCTTTGTATAAACTTTTAAAATTTCTATTATTGTATGTATTTTTTTTGAACAAATTATCGTAGGTATTCGACTATTGATTTATTGTTAGTTGTTTGTAATTTTTTGACGTAGAACTTTGTATGGATACCACGTATGTGGGTGCTTTATATGAATGACACGCCATCCAAATTGCATACAATTAACAATAATCGAAAGTTGAATACATATAATAGAGATTTTGAACGTTCATACACATAATAGATTCTTGGTCATAGTTACATTTTAAGAGATCGACCAAACCCTATTATTTATTCAATAAACTTGTTTTATGTTTCCTGTTAATTATTATAATGTAATGTAATGTAACATATCATATTTTTCTTTATTAAATTGTATGAAGGAATAGTAGTAACAACGTGTTACATGGTGTGGAATAAATTTATAAACTTATTGAACATATAATATATACTTATCATATATAGATGCATGATATGAGATCACACATTCATAAATGTATGAGGATTGTGGGACAATTTGAAGTTATCATATGTGGTCCCTTACAACTGTATAATTTCATAATTTGTCCCTGTAGTTATTAATTGGATGGTTTGATGGGACATACAGTTCTAAAGATTTAGCTCGATCCATTTGAAGAAATTTTGGATATATCCAAATATATCATTATATCTTTTAGTTAAGTTGTTGAATCTAATGTCTTGGATTATGGAAGCGTGTCAAGTTTTATGAGTAATTAGTGGCAGATATGCAAGAAACACACATATCCCCCAGCAAAATGCATATGTATTGATCGTTCAATAGTGTTATACTACCTCCGTCCCAAAATTATTGTTCGGTTTTGACTTTATGAAGTCTTTCCTTTTCAAATTTGACCTTAAATATTTTTGTTTATATTATATAATACTTGTTGCAAAATATATGAATCGATTGGGTTTTAAATGTATTTTCATTGGTATAATTTTTATCAAGTATTATAAAACATAAACAAAAATATTTAAGGTCAAAGTTGAAAAAGAAAGACTTCATAAAGTCAAAACTGGACAATATATAATTATGTGACGGAGGTAGTATTAAACTTCTCATAAAATTAAATTTGTATTAGTCGAAGATTCTTGAACCAAATTTATACTGTTTTTATGTTTTGATTCATATAGCATGACGGTCAAGTTGTATATGAGTTTTGGAGAGACTGTGTTAAATTGTCGACTTACAGACAATGTCTAAAAAGCAGATACTAAATTGGTCAATTTCCGAGCTTTGTGCTTGTTAGGAACTTTACAGCTAAAATTACTCTTAAGAACATAAAATAGTGGATGTTGAGTGACTTACGGGTCGTGTGAATGTGTGATTCATATTTCCTGTTTCACGTGTTAGTTATTGGCTTGTATTATTCTTGTGTAATATCTTGCTATGCTGATCGCTCTCTAACATAATTTTGAGTTGTGCGTGTTCTCACATACTTAAAAACGATCCGATGTCGAACATTACCCTTTGTCCATTTACATGTAATCATGTATCGTATGTGTCAGCTTGTATATCCATTCGGGTAAAGACAAAATTGCCTTAATTTCCAGCCACTACAACAAATATGTTGATTGTTCACACCATTTTCTTCACGTTTTTAAAAAATTTGAAACATATAATCAAGTTTTTCACACTTAATAATGTGTATAAAGTATTCACAATAATATGCGTGAAGAAATATACAATATTGATATTTATAATTGTGGGTAAAGAATGTTCACACTTACACGTGTGAACAAATTCAAACTTGTTCACACTTATAAATGTGAAAATCATTTGTTACACCTAATTTCTTCACACAAGAAGAAGTGTGAAGAAATTGAGTGTCACAAAATAATTTCCATTCTTTTAAGTGTGAAACTTTTTTTTACCTTTGTTCGCACTTACAAGTGTGAATATATTTTTTCCACTATTATAAGTGTGAACAATATTATGATTTATTCAATTTCTTCACACCTAATGATGTAGAGATTTTCTACACATATATAAGAGTGAAGAAGATAATAAAAAAAGTTCACATTTTAAAAAAAATGCGAAGAAAAAATGTGTGAAAAATTAAAATTTTTGTTGTAGTGAGCATCTAAAAACTTGAGGAAATAAAAATTGAAAAAGAAAAACATGGATTGCAATGATATATTTTTACTAGTTTTTTTTTTAATATATAATTTTTCAAATGAAAGATATTAATAAAGCATCCTTAAAAGAAAGATTGGCGCTTTCATTTATCTTGTGAACTTGCCAATGATGTCCAGCTCAACTGGTCAGAGGCTTGGGGATCAATAATAAAAGACTTGGGAAACCCAGGTTCGATCCTTGAGGCCAGCAGGTTTTACCATTAATTCGTTGTCGTGCCTTCGGGCGGACGGATTAGTGGGTTTTTCCCGGATTTGGAGTAACTTGGGGCGCTTAAGGGCTCCGTACGGCTGGATTGGGCCAGTATATGGAGACTTAGCCATTGGGTCTCCCCGTACGGAGTACCTAGGCGATTTCTGTTAGCCTTTCAAAAAAAAAAAAAAAAAAATTATCTTGTGAACTTAATCAAGGTCGATTTTTGTTCCATCTCAAACTCTCAAAGCATCAAACCTTTCCCTGTTCTCTGTCGACATTTTTTTTATAGACAGGCCCAATTGTCAGGGCCCTAGACTACCAATATGCCCAATTATTAAGGCCCTAGACTACCTGCCCAATTATTAAGGCCCTGGACTACCAATAGGCCCAATTCAATCAGTGTGCTTTCTTGTCGCTAACTCGCTAAGTAGTCCATTTCAAAAATATGATTACCAAATTAGTCATTAATACCAAACGTGGAAATATTAAGGGAAAAGATCAACATGATTATATAGTATCATAATTAGACCACTTACATTGCAAGTGTTCTGGACATTTTTCCCCTATCACGACGCCACGCTCACAGTAGGGTTCGTGGTGCAGGGCCGTTGAATCTCCGAGAAAGGACGAGAAAACGTCAAAAGTAGGACCAGCATGGTTTTTATTTTTATTTTTGTTATTTTATTTTATTTTCTTCTTTTTATAGTCTAAACAAAATCAATTTAATTGTACCTAACCTTCACAACCTTGCATTAACATTGTAAGGATTATGCGATAACACAAAATTGTGGTGACGTGGCACTCATAA
Organism: Helichrysum umbraculigerum; assembly: GCA_949592205.1. Classification (NCBI taxonomy): domain Eukaryota; kingdom Viridiplantae; phylum Streptophyta; class Magnoliopsida; order Asterales; family Asteraceae; genus Helichrysum; species Helichrysum umbraculigerum. The sequence continues at coordinate 45,738,956 of CATIUR010000002.1, read as the reverse complement.
CGCCCCAGAACACTTGTTACCGTTGTAAATAGTCTTGACGAAAATAATCTACATGGTAGATTCTATATCTTAACAACCTTAGATTTTATATTAACTTAAACACTTGATTTCAAATTTATTATTACTTAAGAAACCAACCTAATTGACCCACTACAAGACCACTTTTTCCTTTTCATTTCTTTTCTCAACTTTATGCACTTTCTTATGTTATGGATGATCTTGTGATGTCAAAGCACAATGCAAGTTTATAATTTTGTCATTTGCAATAGTGTGTTAATTATTCGATAAGTTCACATCTCTATCAATAGATACCCAAGTTAGTGCAATTTGATCTTAGTTTTAGGGCGTAATTTCTAATCAATCTTGAAAGTACACTACGATGATAAAAGGAGTATTTTTTTGACTTCCTTGTCTCTTAATAAACTCCCTCCGTTACACCAAAAGTGTACCAAAGATCTCATTTAGTCATGGATATATGTTCATTATATAATAAGGTTTATAGTTTAAAAATGTATTATAATTTATGAATTATACTATTGATGCGGTGCAATTTTAAAATTTATATTGAATTTATTTAAGTTTAAAAACCGTATATTATATGAATTTTGGATTTTTTTTGCTACATAAAAAATATATTTTTTCTGTAAGTTTTATTTGTACAATAGTAAGTAAAATGTATACAATAAACATTGTTAGAGCTTCAAGACATATACATCTAAAATGCTCTGTTCTTAACTTAAAGTGTTGATTTCAAAAGACTAACAAGGTATTTAAAGTAGATTCATCTATTTTAATTTGAAGTTAGAGAAAAGAAAAGATGTATTGACAAGAGAAGAATCTTTGACTTAATGAGCATTAAACAAAAAACATGGGTATATAGTTATAAGAGTAAATTCCAAAGATGGTCCTTGTGGTTTACACCAATTTACGAAAGTGGTCCCTAAACTTTTTTTTTCATGTTTTCTGTCCAATAAGTTTCATTTGTGCTCGAAAATGGTCCCTCCGTTTAACTTCGTTACTTTTTGTCCGTTAAGTGGCATCACGTGACTTGCACGCAAGGGTAATTTCGTCATTTCCCTTTTAAACGGAGGGACCGTTTTCAAGCACAAATGAAACTTAATAGACTGAAAACATGAAGGAAAAAAAGTTTAGGGACCACTTTCGTAAATCGGTGTAAACCACAAGGACCATCTTTGAAATTTACTCTTATATAAATAAAAAAATGAAAAATCAATCATCATCCTCATAGTAACACATCCCAGAATTTTAGCAACAAAACAGGATCACCTTCTTCGCTCGAACTATCATTTGACATCTACCCATCTCATTTAAGTGAATAAAAAATGATACAAATATATATATAAAAATGATACGAATATATATATATATATATATATATATATATATATATATATATTGTTAATCTGTGAATCCGACTGATATTCACCATTGACCCACCACCATCGTTGTTAGAGACGTGATCGTTGAGCAGAGTCCCCCCTCCGGCGATATTGTAAGCTTCAAACCCCAGGCTGACAATATTATTGAAATCGATAGTCGGTAGTCTTTGTACAATATTATTGAAATCGATAGTCGGTAGTCTTTGTACAAAATTATTAAAACTCTTCATAGATTTAATCGATAGTGGGTTTGGTTCCGATTTCGTTTTGACGGAGTAGCTACTTCGACGATGGATGGCATGGTCACTAGAAGTGGTAGCGGTGGTTTGGTTGTTGATGGTGTTGGAAGAAGGTGGGGGTAATTGACAATTTTGGATGATTGTTTAAGTTTCGAATTGCATCAGATTGGTTTGTAAACTCAAAGGTTTGGACATGTAGTGAGTTTGTGATTGATGTGTGGTTGCCGGATCAATTTAATTGCTGGAAAAATTGGTTGCCGGAAAAGTAGACGGAAAGAGAAAGTTTTAATAGTTGGTATTGGGTAGTTCAGTTAGATGTGGGTTTGTGAATAAAGGTGAAAGAGTAAATTTCAAAGATGGTCCTTGTGGTTTACATCGATTTACGAAAGTTGTCCCTAAACTTTTTTTTCTTCATGTTTTCAGTCCAATAAGTTTCATTTGTGCTTGAAAATGGTCCATCCGTTTAAAGGGGAAATGACAAAATTACCCTCGCGTGCAAGTCACGTGATGACACTTAACGGGCAAAAAGTAACGAAGTTAAACGGAGGGACCATTCTCGAGCACAAATGAAACTTATTGGACTGAAAACATGAAAAAAAAAGTTTAGGGACTACTTTCGTAAATTGGTGTAAACCACAGGGACCATCTTTGAAATTTACTCTAGTTATAATAAAGTAACCTTTCAAAGTTTGATCTATTTGAATATATATATTTTGCTATAAAAACATTTAACAATATGATCTAGGGATGAGCGTGATACGGAACCGGTACCGTACTGTACCAAACCGGTTGGTACCCGCTTTTATTTTTGGCCATAATGTGAGTACCGAATACCGTACCAATTGAAGTGGTATGGTACAGGTATGGTACGGGTACTGGTACGGTAAAAAGTGGTACTATACCAGCTTGGTACCGGAAATATAATAATACAAAAGTGAACAATGTTCAGTTGTAAAAAGTGGTACAACACAAAAACATAAAATCACCACAATACCAAATTGGATCAAGTATGGTAACCTAAACAACAAAAATGACAAAAGAATCGCTGTTTTTGAAATAAAGTACACATATATTCAATATCGTTCACATTAATTCATCATGATGACGATTGTATATTATGATGACGATTGTAGCAGATTGTGATCCATAGTAATTGATGATGATTAGGATTTAAGTTTTGTGAATGTTAAGAACTCACCAGTCACAGTATATATAATATGTGTTACCAACAACCGTTCTTATTTCTTAATAGACAATATTATCATATAAAGTATATAGTGGCCAAAAAATAGGATGTTATATACCGGTACTGGGTACTAAACCGGGAAAATACCGGTACCATACCGAAAGTACCGCATCAAAAAAAAAAAGTTTAAATAAGTACCGAATACCGTACCATTTGAAGTGGGATGGTACCGGTACGGATACGGGACCGGTATGGTATGAGTACGGTATTAAGATTTCGGTACCGATGCTCATCCCTAATATGATCATATGATCATTTATATTAAAAGGTGGCAGATATATATGGGTTAAGTTGGGTAGATGGCATATCAAATCGGAATCGCAAATGATAAATATATAGATAATGTAAACTATAAATTGTAGGGTTTTCGTACATTTGTGTGATTGTGTCGGTTGGATGAAAGGTTGTAAAATTCGTTAGGTGTGGTGTACTTGGTCAGGACATTGTTGCGAGTACACTCGATCTAATCAGGAAGTACTCCAAATTGACTACTTTTTAACATTTAACTAATATTTTTCAGAATTATAAGTTTACATATAGACTAAACAGTGAAGAACGTTGGTGAATGACATCAAAGAGTGACACCAAAGGAAAAGAAAGTGGTACAAACATTTAATTGGACTAACGACCTTCATTTTAAAACATATTTAAATGTTGACCGAGTTTGACTTAACCAAGTAATCTCTAGTTTGACCGGGTTCCTCCCATTGACCGAGCTTTTAGTCCGATTCAGACCAAATTGTTTCGGACCACCCTGAATCATGAGTACTCCCCTAATATTCAGCTGAGTAGACTGAGTTTTACAACCATAGTCGGGTGAACTAATAATAAACCTTTTGATCCTTTCATAATGGGAAATTTTATTTATGGGCTTGAAACTATTTAAGTATTCTACTTAAATTTCTTTTATTTATGCTAAATATTCAATTCACATATATCTAGTTCCGAATATCCTTTTTTTTTTTTCTTTCGAAAAACATAGATATATATATAAAACTTTTATCAACTAATAGTTGAAAAAAGCAGGAGATACATCAAGATCAATCATGTGAAATCTACCCCTAAACAAGATGAATATTGTGAATACTAACATAGTTGTTCTAAAAAAAGTGGTAAAATATCAGCTCCACTGAAAGTTAACAGCTTGAATTGAACCTTGAGGAAGCATCACGAACCGATTGGAGAATAAAGCTTCAACCGCACCAAAAAAGAACCACCAAAGTTAAACGTATTGATGAATTCCAACGTCACTATCCAAATATCTAGTCAAAATTATTGTTCGCTCATTCAATATGGTTGACCTCATGTAACGTTCCAAACTTTAATTTTAATTAATTACGGTAATTATATAATTAATATTGTTATGGCCTACTCACAATTCTTCTTTTTAATATTGATCGTGTTCATTAAATGTTAATATGACCCACCTAAAGTGTCATAATAATAATAATAATAATTGTGCTAATTAAAACGCGTCATTAAGTGTCACACTCTAAATTAATATATCAATTTATTCTTTTCACAGTTTATCTGTAAAAAACTAACGCGTCTAGATTTTAATCCACTAATTTATGCTCTACCTGATGTTAACAAGTAGCTAGATTATAAGATTAACATCACTATCCTCACGACAAATCAGATTTAAGCGCATAATTATGGAAGAAGAAGAAGAGTGTCGGTATCCTAACTATGACCATGTCCCGTAATCTAGATAAATTGTATTTGAAATTTGTAGTCACAATAGTTAGCTATGCGCCTATGTAAACTATTCAACAAAATTGACTTGCAATCCGTGCTTTTAGTTATGGAAAATGATTGGTAGACCTAAATTTATGAACCTAAATTTAGACTTAAAAATGTGATTGTTAGATGTGAAAAATTAATTGGATGAGATTAAGAGAGAGAAAATATTTAACCAATCAGATAATTATGTCCACTTTTAGGTCCATATAATTAGGTCTATGTTGCATTACTTGTTAGTTGATGCTTGCTATATGTGTGATTATATTTTGACGAGTAATATTTTTGTTTGGATGTTAATATTGATAATGCGTCAGTCAAAATGCATTAAACGGTAAAAAATAAAAAGTATGTACATCCAATGCACATGAGAAAAAAAATGGACAATGCAACCTATAGTAATTTGTTAATGTTTGTAGTTGATCATTTGGTTACAACAACAACAATACCTAATCCCGCCCAGGACGAAGTATGGGGAAGGTAAGATGTAAATGGTCATACCCCTACCTAAAACTAGAGAGACTGCTTCCAGAGATATCTCCGACAGACCCGTATGAATAAAAACACAAAATAGGATAATAATAATAATAATAATAATAATAATAATAATAATAATAATAATAATAATAATAATAATAATAATAATAATAATAATGATGATGATGATAGTACTAAATAATACTCCCTCCGTCCCAAATCTATTGTCCCCTTGTTGACTTTGGAGTCTTTATCTTTCAACTTTGACCTTCATTATTTTTGTTTGTGTTATATAATACTTGATGCAAATTATACCAATGAAAATACATTCAAAATCCAATCAATTCATATATTTTGCATCAAATATTATATAACACAAATAAAAATATTGAAGGTCAAAGTTGAAAGAGAAAGACTCCAAAGTCAATAAGAAGACAATAGATTTGGGATGGAGGGAGTAACAAATATACTAGTAAAATAATAGTAAATTAAAATATTAATATCACTAGTAGCTATAAACGATAGTAATAATATAATACGTAAAGATATATAAAATATATATTTACATATATATGTACCTATATATTTAAATAAATTACATATACAATAAGTGAGTATATACCCAAAAATAAGTAAAGATATAAAAAAAATCTATAATATAAATATATAAATATATACGTCAATATATGTACGAATGATATATATATATATAAACCTAAAATGTCATACATATCTATCCTGATGCATCCTATAGCCCCCCCCCCCCCCCCCCCCCCCCCCCCAAATATATAAACATTATCTCCCTATACGATAATATAACATCGTAATAAATAAATACTATCGACTTTGAAACATCCACACCCTTGTATAAAAGAATATCTATATACCTAGAAACACTATACGCATCTATAACGATTCTACCTATATACCCCCTACATAATCTGTTTAATTATATAAATATCTCTATAAATGCTACATATATTACTTTATCTATAAACACTCTACTCAGCTGTCCTAATTCTACTCCTCCACAATTTCCTATCAGAGGTCATGTCCTCGGTCAAGAGAAGCTCCTTCATGTCGAGCTTCAGCCTATCCTCCCACTTACATCTAGGTCTATCCCTTCTCCTCGAGCCATCAACAGTGAGAGCTTCCACTCTCCTAACTGGTGCCGTGATAGGTTTCCTCCTAACATGTCTAAACCATCTTAGTCTTCCTTCTCTCAACTTATTGGTGATGCTCGTGACTTCTAACTCCGCCCTAGAAACTTCATTTGGTATCATGTCTAACATGGTTTTACAACATGTCCATCCTAGCATCCCCATTTCCATCACTTCTACCCTCATTTCTTGCGCCTTAGTCATCAGCCAGCACTCTCTGAACCATACAACATAACAAGTCTTATTGCGACCTTATAAATTTTTCCTTTCAATTTACGAGGAACTTTCTTGTCACACATGATGCCTGTCGCTGCTCTCCACTTCAACCAGCCTACCTTTATTCGGTGAGTCACGTCTTCGTCGCTCATCCCTGAACTATACGTGTAGCGCCGAGCCCAAGTATCTGAAAGACTCCTGTGAGTGTAGGATCTGGTCCCCAATGCGGATATCCACTCCATCATTCTTCTTGTCCTCATTCTCGTCGTCACTATATTTATGTTAAATCAACATAGCCCCTTAAATTGAAAATATTATACTTTGTGGTTTTGTAATTACGACCTATACAGTAAAATGACATACATATAGGGTAGCCTATTTGGAAGCCCTTGACAAAAACATGAATGATTGTCGAAATGAGTCCTTATATCGAACTATAAATTAATTTTCTTATATTCCTTTTGTTGCTGCTCAATCAACTTTGAAACAAGTAGAACATATTTACCATCTTGTAATTAACAATCAAATTATATGTTATGTGTATACACACAAACACGTACAACACATACATTTTGAAACCCCTATAATTCGGAGGCCCTGGGTGAGTACACAAGGATTACGTGAAAACGGTGAGAACACATCCTATCCATTCATTTAAAATCAAGGGTCCAAAATGGATGTGGCATTTTGTAATTATTTGAAAATCAGGAAAAGGGTGGTGGTATTTTCGTAAATAAGTGAAACTTTGATTTTCATTCACAAAGTATCTCTAACGTGAATCATAATTTATTTATTTTTGCTTTACAACAATTTTAAAGAAATGAATTTTTTTTATATATGTTCACAGTGGTTAATTATTGGTGAAGCTTTATGATTAACCCTAAACCCTAACAATAAAGCTTCATATTTCATAAACTTGTGTGAACTAAATAAAAAATAAACATTAACACTCTAAGATCGGTTGTAAACCTAAGAAAAAAAACTTCATCATGTACAAACTTATGTTAACAAAATAAAACTAATACTTCACAATTTGAAAACTTATGTGAATAAAAAAATATAAACAAGTTAATAATAAAAGTTGACTGTGAAGGCTAATCAAAGTTCACAATATATACGAAAATGCTACCGTGGTAGAAGTTCAAAATATTTACGAAAATGCCACATTCAAGATCAAGATGTTTGATTAAAGAAAAAAAAATGGAGGGATAAGATGTGTTCTCATCGTTCTCACGTAAACATTACGTTCTCACTGGATCCCAATTTTATATATATACACACACACACAAACATCTTTATGGGGTAGGTTCAAACGAGAACCACAAAAGGTACAGAACTGCGAGAACTTTAAATTACATTGTTTTTATACATGTAAATGCAACAAATTACATATAAATGTTATTTTAATGTTCATATTATAGACAAACAAAAGTTAAAAACTACAAAAGACGTGTTAAACTATAAAATATATGAAGTGTTCACATGTGTACATATCAGATGTGCACATGTGAACATAATATATAAATTGATTTTAAAGGTTATTTTGATATTTTCTCAAACTAATTTGCTTTTAAACTTAATCTAGATCAATGTTCACATGTAATTGAATCATTAAACATGTTAAAATCTCTATAATTTAAAAGTTCTCGCAGTTCTGTACCTTTTTGTGGTTCTCATTTGAACCTTTGGCACATCTTTATTATTCTTATAAATATCGAACATGAACAAATGTACGTTACCCTAGTAATTAGGTCATAATCATCAAGTCGATTTGTTGTCTTTTCTTGCACTAAAAATTTATAAGTCTAAATGGATTGGCACATATATGCCAACATATTATAATGTGACAACTAATAATTGGCATACATATATGTTCTACGGTGAGCTTTTAGATCTACCTTAATCACCAACAATGTTCTGTCCCTTTCTTCGCCCATTACATGTTTCCACTATGCTACCGATCATCATATATTCATATTATTATATCTTTACTATATATATATATATATATATATAATATATATCTATCCCAAATATTAAAAAGGGATATTAAACTCCCAATTGTGATTAAATGTAATCTCGCCACATCATCACTTAACTCCACTTATCCCGCCAAAATTCTTTCTCCAACAATTGCAACCTCTCCCTAACAATTGCCACCTATTCCCACGATTAAAACAACAAAAATAATCATGCCATACCATTACTTCATATATATACTTAATTAATTATATGTAAAAACCGTTCATTTATTTTTAGTCTCTTTCAAGTATTCACAAAACCTGCATCCATCGATTGAGATAATCTCTTCACAAACTGGCATACAACTACCTTTACATGATAATTTTCTTCATACCAATTTCTTTTCTTCTATATGATTCCTTTTTCCTTATATATTTCTTCTTGGGAATTAGTTTTTAATAAAATTGGAGAAAGTTACTGAAAATAAATACTAATCTTTTTAATTTCATGTATTTTGATTTGGAAATTTTAGTATGTATCATGTGTTGTTGTTCACAAATAGGAAAATTAACCGATGATGTTATACATGACAATTATTAGATGTATCGATCTGCAATATGTACAAAATTCATATTCTCATTGTAAATGTAAAAATATGTCGTTGTTTGGATTTCTAAAACATGCCAATGTGGATGTATTTCTTTGCGTTTCGCATCTAAGATTTCCAACCTTCATCAAATAGGGCTATGAAACTGAAAAAAGAATTCGGTTAACCGAACCGCTATTCAATTGGTTTCCTTCGGTTTGCTTAACCGAATAATAGAAGATTTCATGTTTTGCGCTTAATTTGGTTAGTGTTGCGGTTCATGATTTTTGATAATTTCAAATTATAAACTTTTTATATGGGACATAGATTTTTGAAGTACAAAACTCCATATTTTCAATGAAAGTACTCATTTGTTTACGTCAAGTTATGTTTTTCTCTATAGATATATATTGAGCCATTTGAATAGTCCGTGTTATACTTGGACGCATATGTAAGGTTAACATTTGCAATGTTATTTCAAGTAATATCTAAATAGAGAGAAGATGTGGCACGAGGTAGTAGCGAGGGCGTCAATGGTTATGTGGCTTAATGGTTTTATGATGTATCAACTTATTGAAAACTATAAAGTCCTTTAAATTGAACAGTTATAATCTAATCTAATATATAATATATTGTAAGCTGGGTTACTAATTGATGCAGCGAGAAATAAGATAACAAAAATTAGACTTGTTGATTCTAAGAATACCCAAGAATAATTCTTCCAACAAACGTCGATTCACAAAGAATACCGTTGCTAGGATAATTCAACTCAATAGTCTAACACAAAATTGAGAGAAAATAAACTTTCATATAATCATCAAAAACTAACTTTTTTCTATTACATAAATAAGCCTTAATATAGGCTTAAGTCTAAGACTAATCAAAAGTTTAAGACAAATCAAAGGTTACAAACTATTAAATAAAACATTAAACATACCATTAAGATAAAACTTATTATTATTATTATTATTATTATTATTATTATTATTTTGTTGAAGAGAACAATGTTGGTTCCACATCATTCTCCCCCTCTAATTTGGGACTTGTCCTCAAGTCCTTTCACATAGACTTTGTACCCCTTTCATCTTGCATCTAATCTTCCAATCATTTCCATATACAATCATTGCTCGACGGTGGCCACTATAAACATCACTTTTGTAGAACAATGAGCAAACATAGAATTCAACAATCAAATCACTTTTTTGAAATTGACAACCATATGTAAATAATTTGACAAATTTAGTAACCATGTCATATTTGAAAGAATTATGATCCAAATCTGGCTCAAAAGAAGCATCATCAAAATTAGATTCATGAGATTTATCGTCCACCTCAAATTCGAAAGATTCAACATGCATATCAATTGATGCTACATTCACACAACTTCCTCCATCCATAATGACATCATCATTGCCATTTTCGTTGTTGCAACTTGGATGGAATATGTCTTCCATTTCTTCATAACTAGAAAACTCAAATTTGCCATCGAGAATTTTGTTTATAAAAAAAATCTCATCTTCATTTGGTTTCTCGAGTTCTTCATAGACATCATAAACTGTCATTTTGAATAGGAAATTCGTCTCTGATACCAACTGATGCAGCGAGAAATAAGATAACAAAAATTAGACTTGTTGATTCTAAGAATACCCAAGAATAATTCTTCCAACAAACGTCGATTCACAAAGAATACCGTTGCTAGGATAATTCAACTCAATAGTCTAACACAAAATTGAGAGAAAATAAACTTTCATATAATCATCAAAAACTAACTTTTTTCTATTACATAAATAAGCCTTAATATAGGCTTAAGTCTAAGACTAATCAAAAGTTTAAGACAAATCAAAGGTTACAAACTATTAAATAAAACATTAAACATACCATTAAGATAAAACTTATTATTATTATTATTATTATTATTATTATTATTATTATTTTGTTGAAGAGAACAATGTTGGTTCCACATCACTAATCTACTAAATCATTAACACATAGACCCTCTGAATCCCGACCTTATGCTTATCATTTTGTTAATGAATATTTTTTGTCATGTAAACTTTCTGAATCTTTCCTATTTATTAATAGGAATGACTTCCTAATGTAAATTTATAATTTCTCTCATTTCAAGATTGGTTCACATCATTTTGTATATAACTTTTTTGTAACCTTTTGTAAGTGTAAAATCTCTTTTCATTTACACTTTTCTCAACATTTTTGAGTTATCCGTGCATCGCACGGGTAATGATCTAGTATATATATATATATATATATAATAAAAATAATAATTAAGAAGCTTTTTGTATTATTTTCAACAATTGGAAACTATATTTGGGATAGGAACTTTGGTTAAGTTACACTACGTTTTTAATGTTGTTACGAGCAACACGTACATATTATACATTAGATGCATGGATTTTATGCTAGCAATATGTACGGGGAACTAATTAGTAACAATTAAAAAATAATGTGCACTTGAGATATAATTCTACATAATATGTGAGATATAGGGTGTGTTTGGTGACAATATGAGTTAGAGCCGGAGACTTGAGCTTCTATCTAAAAGTTACTTAAAAAAAGCTTCTTGTTTGGGAACTTTTGGAAGATTATATTTTCAAAAAACCTCATTTTTTTCCTTGCTAAAGAGACTTATGAGTTGGGGCTTATTAAAAGTAAAAGCTCAAGCCCTTAAAAATCCCTCGACAAACGACACCTTATTTTTAGTTTTAGCTGTGAGCAAATTAATATTTAATGCGGTCAAAATTGGGGCAAAGTAGGTGTGTCGACAGAAGATGTATGTTTATGATTGCATAATTTGTAAGGGTCCCACATAATATGGCTTTAGTCATGTCACGACTATTTGGAGACAACACATGATTCCTAATTTGAAGCCTTTTCTTATATAAACTATGTTGATTGACGATTATGATTATGTTATGATTATGATTATGAAAAAAGTATATCTCCACCACAATTATATAAAAGGGATTGCATACATGTATGTAGTTTAATTATAAGGTGGGTGGTGATGGTGAGCATGATGGAGAAGCAGGGCACGTGCATTACTAACTCGATCATCATGCAAAACATATAATATTATATTTGAGTACGTACGTACCAAGATTAAGGTGTGTAAAATGCTTTTATATTACCAGAAAAATATGGTATCAAATTTATTAATTTCTTTGGTGTTTCACTTATTGATGGTTAATTTAGATTATATGTTAATTAAGTTGTATATATAACAAAAGCAGCTTATAAATGGTAGATGGATGAGTTAGTAATTCATGTGCCCATCTTCCCCATCATGACCACCCAAGCCTTTGTTCAAGATGCATATATATGGTCATTTTTCTTCAGGTTAGTATAATTCCATCTTCTTCTTGTTTTAATGGAAATTAAATTCGATAGAAATTCATTGCAAACAATCATGCTCGAGCGGTTGAAATATTTATCAACTTAACTACGGGTAATTTTAACTAAGTTATACGAATATACGATCGAATTTTATATAACAAGCTTGCTAGCAAATTAATTTGCTCAAATAGGTAACATGGTATAAGTGATTAGTATTTATGGTTGATTGTTATTATTTTTTGAACGGCAATGAACTCTTTAGTCACAGTGAAAACTCAGAATCGAATTGAAGAAGCCGACGTACACATAGGTGTAACTGGTGCTCCAGGATTGTTCGTCATAACCCCTAAACACATTCATATACTATTTGAAGAATCAGATGAAACTACAAGTGCCATCATCAATGCTCGATCACCAACATACTTATTACGTAATTAAGTGTACATGCACCATTAATTTATCTAATTGAGTTAAATTTCTTATGTAAGTATTGGCGAGTACTTCATATGCTTCATGAATGTTTAATGACTGCTGTCTGTATTGTCCTTGATTCATTTCTAAGTATCTCAATAGCTGATTATTTTATTTTCATCAAATATTCGGTACAGGAAGATTCTTAGGTAGCTATGCAACATTTGATGATGTCAACTGTTGTAAAATGATTACAGTATATAACAATTTAGCTAGTATATAGTGTTTGAATGTAAAAAAAAATACTTAGAAATAATTGTCAGGATATATATAATCTGCTGATGGTATGTCACTATATGCTAAGTACTTATATATGATATGTATTGTGAGGTTACATTGTTTTGCATTTTTTTTTCTTTTCTGAAAGACTAGTTATGATGACGAAATTTAACCCATTTAAAATGTTGGAGATATTATGTTTAGTGTTGGAGAAATGAGATATTTGTTAGATTTAGATCAAAAAAAAAAAAAAAAAAGGTTATTGGAGGGAACCTTTAACCCCGGATCCGTAGATCCACGGAGCCCCACCCGCAAGAGGCAACCCGTCCGGCTAAACACCTGGCCCCAGTGACCCCACACACGGAGCATGGGATTTTTTGTACTCCCAGAGGCTTGAACCCGGGTGGGGCGTGAGGATTTGCGGCGGCGGTACCACTGAGGCAAAGCCCCGTTGGTGTTAGATTTAGATCAATAGCTACAATAACACACTTTTTAAAAAATTGTTTAAAATAAAAGGATGAAATGCTTTGTATATAGTATACTAGTGAATATCTTGACCGTGCGATGCACAGCCCACGTCTAGAAAGGTTAACGTTGATTTTGCGATTTCAAATTTATATTAATATGTAAGGATGATGGTTGATTGAAACAAAAATAAAACTTTTATGTCTTCTCCTCTACTATTGGAAATTACAAACACTTCGATTAATAGATCTGATCCATCTTGAATCCTAGATTAAGTGGATAGAGAATAAGTTTTAAGAAGCGATAAAACTTTATAACATTTAAAAAGGAGAAAATTGTCCGTTTCATCCCTGTGTTTGTCTAAAAAATCACAATTCATCCCTTATTTAAAGATATGTCACCATGCATCCCTATATTCGTTCTTTTTGCTCACCAGTAGTCCTCGACCCTAATGACGTTAAAAAAACCCGTTAAATCTGTCATGTGCGATGCACATGGAGGGTATTTTTGTCCTTTCCTTATCTTCTCTCCTGTCACACCCCGTCTAAAGCGAAAACAACGGAATGCAACCATGATAGGATCACAACACATCAATAATAAGAGATTACTAAATGAAATCAAACCAATGTGTTGTGATGTTATTAACACGAATGTCGGGTCGTGTCATAGCATTCACGCCAACAAAGAAACAATGTGTCACAAACAATAATTGTATCATAAGTCTTGCAGCAATACTTAATGCAACCTAACAGGTCCACTAAGTTTTCTTGTCCTCGGTCATCATGCCACTAGCGTTCCCTGAAAAGAAATGCTCGAAAATGTCAATACAATGGTTGGTGAGTTTCGCAGGTTTGATAAGACACATGAGAAAATACAGTTTGCTGTGATAATCAGTAAGTAGGACATATGATATGAAATAAGCACATAAAGTAACCAACTCATCCACCATAAGCAATCCATTCCGTTCCTGCATAATATTCACTCAAGGATAACGTATCTATCACAAGAGCGGGACCGTCGTCCGATAGTACTATCAATAATCATATCCGTATTAGTAAGAAATATGGAGTGTTGTCATGGTCCCAAAGACACAAGACTCATCCGAAAAGTAAGTAATATGGAGTTTTGTCATGGTCCTAAGACACAAGACTCATCCGAACAATCAGCAATCAGTCCACAACAATCAGCATGTTACTTATTCAATCATAATGTCCAAATCAGAAAATCAGGTAGTTTACACAGCATAAGAAAACAGTTCAAAATCAGTTTGAGCATTCTTTCCCCCCAAAGGAAAATAAGTAAGAAAATGGGGCCGCAAAACTCACCTTGAGTAAAGATGTAAGTATTGCCCTTAAATGAATCCACCAAATAATCGCAATCTACAAGTGAATGTATAACATATAGGTTACCACCTAGACATATCTATGTCCTTCCATTGTACCCCAAGTTCAAGTCATTTCTACATAAGTTTCCTCACTTCCAAACCTCAAAATCAATCCTATAGTGTATTTCAGATTCTGTCCAGATTCTTGTACTATTTTATGAATTTTTAAACATGACTTAATTGAATTATTTGACTCTATAAATTTAACCAATGACATTTAAATATGTTTAGAATAACTTGTAATTTTTCTAAAATGATATATTGTGTTTTACTATTTTTAAAAATTCACCAAAATGAACTGCTCTAAACCGACAACACTTTCTGAATTCACAAGAGTTATAATTTATTTAAAATACTTAGAGACTTCAATTGGTTATAATATTTTTACAGAAAATTTTTAACATCTTAAATACACTTCAGTAAAAATTTCAAGACCTAATCCTTAGTTTAAGGTACATTTCAAAAATCGACAATCTAACCGAAATTTGGAACCGAAGAACTCAGAATTGACACACAATCTTATAAAATCATTTTGACTAACTTATACTCAACATTTAACCATGAAACTAATGCCATTTGAAAATAGACTCAAAATACTTAAGTTTAGACTCTTGTTTCATTGAAAATCACCATGAAATGACCAAGTTACAAGCTTCCCAAACCGAAACACTAATCTGGACAGATTAGGGTTTTGAGTAATCAACCCTAAATATTCATATAACCAATCCAAAACACCAATACAATCATATATTTCATTTCTAATCACTTATATACTGATTTTTATCTATCATAACATGTTCATGATTCAGAGGGATACAATGGATTGAACCGAATAAAACCGACAATACGAAACAATCGAAATCGAATGTTAACAAATGTAATCGGATAAAAATAATACCAACTATCAATTAATCGCACGAGAATCTTCGTTAGGATCTGTAAACATTGAGTTTATAAACCCTTAGAATTCGTTTTTGAGATTAAATGAAAAGTATATGAGGATTATAGAATCGAAACTTACCAAAGTTTCTGAAAATTCATCACTCACAGCAGTAGTTTACGATATAATTTTTATAAAATAATCTAAAGCGTTTCAGAGGCCGAAACCACGCTTGTTTATGTAAAACATCGAGATCTACAACTTTCTAGTTTTGACCGAAGCCTAAAAACCAACGGAAATGGGTCAAATCGGCCTATGTTCGTGACTGAAATTTTAGGGCAGCAACATGGACGATTTTGGTGATGAAAAAATGTTAGGGTTTGTTTTAAGATGTCTTTTATAGTTCTAGGGTTGTGTTGGTTGGGTTGGGTTGGGTTGAATGATTCACCAAAATAAAGAGGGGCTTTGGGTCGATTGTTGGGCCAAACAAGGAAGACACACAAGAAAACTCGGGTCACACGGTCTAAGAATAAATGATCCCAATCCAATTATTTTCGTATTTCGCGTAGTTTTAATAAATCGTATAGTTTCCAATAATTAACGAATTTACGTTTAGCCTCGTATCTTTTTCATTACATGTGTGAGATTCTTTTTATGTTGGATTCGTTTTTCGAAAACGAATATTTTGATGTAAAGAAATCCGTGAGATGAGTCTTAACATGAAAAATGAGTTTTTACGGATTGAACTATGATAACGGTTTCGTGACGGTTGTCACATCTCCAACCCTCATATATTCCATTCTCTAATAACCTTAATAACCTTAAACCTTAAATGTGACACCCGTCAAATTAAGACTAGTTATTAGTTCCTAATCATCTAGTAATACATGTAATTAGTACTATGTATTAGGCTAATTGTGTGTATCAATATGTATATTGTTATATATATATATATATATATATATTGTTATATATATATAAGTACGCGATTAAATTTAATCGTGCATTATCAAAATCGACCAAATTCCGATTCATTTATACGGGCGTTGGTGAAAACAAGTATTAAGTAATATAGAATTTTTATTTAATACTCTCATTATTTATTATATATTATTTTGAGAATATATAAAGTAATTCATATCGTACAAATCAAAAGGTTCATGATAAAACTTACAAATAATGTATTATTATTGAAAATAATAATTATTATTTACTTGTATAAAGATAAAACATATTTCGTTCTATTCAAATCGTATTCAACGCGACGAAACCATTCGAACCATATCCGTCTCTCAAACTTAAAGCAAAGATATAATTTTATATCTCACTAAAAGTATTTTTATAAAATACTTCGATTGAAAACATGTTCGAAAATATATTTGGATATTTTTCATTTGAAAATATTATACTACTTTACAATCGAGTACACAAATACGGACCAAAAATACAAATGATTGGAGATCAGATCCACAAAAAGTGGATCTTTCCTGATGATATTTATACCAAATGCACCCTCTTCTCCTTCATTTCATCTTCATCATCGGTCCATCTCTCTCTCGGCTTGGTCTCACTACCGGGATAAACAACAACAATTTCATCATCAACAACAACAAGAATCAGCAGCAGAAGTAACAAGTATCATCATCATCACCATCTTCATCATCTTCTCCATTATCATCGGCATCATCATCATCCTTTCGGTTCCATTTTAATTGTAAGGAATCATCCACTTTTTCTTTGAATTTACATGTTTAAAATACATATATCATCCTGCTTGAGTGTTCCATGAACCTATTATGTTCAAAAACGAAACCGAAATTTGTTTGCTGTGTAAATACTACGAACAGTCCTTGGTCAAGTCCTCAGCCGATCGGCTGACTCAATCTAGCCGATCGGGTATAAGCCCTCAGCCGATCGGCTATGCTTATCCAGCCGATCGGGTAGTCATTCCCAGCCGTTCGGCCGTGCCCTTCCCAGCCGATCGGGTAGTCATTCCCAGCCGTTCGG
This sequence comes from Helichrysum umbraculigerum, assembly GCA_949592205.1. Taxonomy (NCBI): domain Eukaryota; kingdom Viridiplantae; phylum Streptophyta; class Magnoliopsida; order Asterales; family Asteraceae; genus Helichrysum; species Helichrysum umbraculigerum. The sequence continues at coordinate 45,721,153 of CATIUR010000002.1, read as the reverse complement.
CTGTGCTCTTCCCAGCCGATCGGATAACTTCCTCCAGCCGATCGGGTTTCGTGTAAAAATAGAGATTTTTATTAAGTATCGAGACTAAGATTTTGCCACCTAGTTTTACTCCGAATTTGAATTTTAAATGCGTTTTTACTAAAGCAATATAGTAGAAATAAAAATTTTCCAAGCTGACCTGGCAGCTCGACCCCAGCCAGGGGTTGCCACCCCTTGGACCCCGCTACCAGGGGCGCTGCCCCCGGACCCCCGTCATTCAATTTCTTGAAAATACATTTTTCACACTAAGTGTCGAACTTGTGTAACATCAATACTTACATACGATACAACACTGGAACACACTTTACAAGTGTAACATGACAACATAATAATAATAATACGTCAAGATTATTATTACAACCGTCACCAACGGGCCGTATATGTTTTCAAAATACAAACAAACAACTAAGTATCTGGACATAACTAGTTGAGTGGACAACTAACATAGATGGTCTGTTGAGACATCTAATCATTGTTATAACCTTGCGCGTTTAGGACGCCCGACAGGTTACAGTCGTTTGGACCACATCATTTTATTGTGCAACATCATTATTGCTTGATAGCAACACACTAGACTCAGGTGAGTCTCATAGCCCCTATTTTACTATTTTTACTCTAGAGGTGAGAATACATGCCTATTTTGTTTTACATGTGAACGCAAGTATCAAATATCGTTATATTCTGTATGAGTCATTCATCTAATCATCATAAGTCCTCAATAGCATAGTTTGGTAATACTTTATAGCGTGAATGTTAGTGTATGGTACCATATGGGATTGACACTCCCCGTCCAGGTCAGCACGCACTGACTGGTCAAATGAACGCATTATCATTTGTTCATACAAGTGTAGATTAGGCACTCGCAGAGAGGCACCCTCGCTCAGGCACTTAATTGTGATCCTGACACCTCAGTTAAGCTCAGACTATGTGCTAATGGCAGTTATATACATCATTTATCATTTACTTATTTGCTTAATTGCAAATCATCATACTTAAATCTTGCGGTTCATACATTATACTTTATCATTAAACCTGTGAGCTCACCAGCTTTTAGCTGACCTTTTAGCGTAGATTCTCAGGTTCGCAGTAGCAGTAGGTCTGCTCACTCAGGATGCCCGTTAGCTCGAGTCTCATGCAAACGTCAGGAAATTGTCATGCATTACTATATTTTGTAAAATTAGTTATGCCATAGAATTTCTTTCGGTAATCTCGAGCTTTTGTAAACTATTATAACAGTGTAAGACTTTTATAAAAATCAATGTATTGTAAACGACGCATATAGAGTCGTTCATTATGTATCTTATGTGCTTTGTTTATTGATTAGTAGCACCCCAAAGTATGCTTCCGCTCAACAGTAAATTTGGGGGTGTTACATTAAACAGCTATCCACTTGTTGTATACTGGATTCTTAGGTTGAGCCGCCACCAACCAACACCTTCCCTACCCACTTCAGCCGCCACCAACCATCACCTCCCCAAGCAACCACCATATGTTCCTTTTCCAGCGAGTACCCACCACCGCATCCCCTGCAGCTACTGCTCGAAATTGTAGAGAGAAAAGGGGTATTGCAAATGTAAAATGATATTTTGACCATACAAAAACCACCAGCCATCATTTTTCGATCACTTAGCACCATCTCGAACCACTGCAACCATCACCACCCGAGAGAACCTAACAATCATCTCTATTCACCATTAAATCCAAAAGCGAAAATCAGAAAACACAAAATGAAACCCTAGATCTAGCCATTGAAAATCAAAAATCTATTTGTTCCCAAAACAAAATCATTTCGGTTCATATACGGGTAGTTGCAACTAAAGGTACCATATGTAACGGCCAGCACTCCGGAGTGGGTTTTTATGAACCCAGGCGACTATTCTGGAACGGGTTTGATGAACTCCGGTAAGCCCAAGCAAAATCCGACAATCATCATAAGTGGGTCTCGATTTATATGGAGGATGTGAATCGAACTCCCAAACCAAAAATATATTCTTATTGTGATAATGGAAGTTTTCAAAAGTCACACAGTGCTGCGACACAAGGAAATACAGGCGGTGGTGGAATATTCGATGGAGGGTTATAGTTGTAGGGTTGGCCGATGGATCAGTGGTGGTGATTGAAGGGTGTGGAGCGGAGAGGTGGTGTGGCGGTAGTAGATGAAATTGAAAAATGGCGGTGGTGTGGTGGTGCGTTTAAGTAGGATGTGAGCGGTGGTGTGGGTTTAAAGGTCCAGTTATAATTATAGTAAAGAAGGCAAAGGTTATGAGCTCGTGGGTGGTTCTGAGGGTGTGATGGCGGCGGTTGATGGTGAAGAGAAGAAGCAGCGGTGGTGGGTTGAAGGAGGTGTAGTCGGTGGTGTGTGGATGGTTTGAGAGTGCGGCAGCAGTCGATGGTAAAGTGAAGAAGAGGCGGTGGTCCGGTGGTGAATCGAAGGTGGTTATCGGCGACTAAACCTAGAGTGAGTTGAGAGAAAAGGTCAAAAGGTCAAAAACACACACTAAACCTATTTTATGATTTATCGATGAAAATTAACGATATTGGAAGCGAGTGTGTGGGTTAAAAGAAAAGCAAAGCAGAAAAAAAGCATGTGGAACAAGTTAAATTACAAAAATACCCTCCATGTGCATCGCACATGACATGATTTAACGGGTTTTTTTAAAGTCGTTAGGGTTGAGGACTACTGGTGAGCAAAAAGAACGAATATAGGGATGTCTGGTGACATTTCTTCAAATAAGGGATGAATTGTGATTTTTTGAACAAACACATGGATGAAACGGGCAATTTTCTCTTTAAAAAGAGTTAAAAGAAGATCAAGGAAAAATATAGATTAGTAAATTAAAGTGTTTGCGAAAAAAAAAGAAAATTTAAATAAGATGTGAATGTGTCAAAAGAGTAGACACGCCATATCTAGAAGGTAATTATGAAAGCTATATTTTATTTGTTAAACGTTAGGCAACTTCAAAATATATGTTTACTTATTTATATTTGAGAAAAAAATGTTGACGCAAAAAACAAAGATGTGATGATCATGAGGTACCTCTATATTAAACTATCATGTATTTGTAATTGTAATATATATATAGGAATAAATGATCAAGTGATTAGGAGGAGTACATTGTATTAATTTATTATTGATAAGCAAATAATTGTTATTTAATTATTTATTATATTTTAATTAAACTGTGTACATACGGAAAGTTTTAAGAAGTTTATGATGTGTCATTTTTTATTTTTTTTTAAATGGGTTCTTTTTATACATCGGTTCAAATTTTATTGTCCATGTTTTCTTTTTGTAATGTTTTAAAATAATTATTCATTTTTCAATTTTAACAAATCAGAAAGTATTTAAGTGGAGAATAGTGAGTTCTTTTGGTCAACATTATAATTATTGTATTTTTAATAAAATGTGTGCAAATTTGTATTGATAAGTAATATAGCTATTTAAAATTAAGATTATGACATAGTAAAAGATTAGGATTAGAGTATCATAATAATTTGAGAATGAAGGACACATTTAACTTATTAAGATGTTAATTAATGTCATTAAGGGAATGAACTTGATATATAAGATTATATGTTAAGATGTATGTTAAGATTATAGTTCTTTATAATAAAATAGTCCAAAGTCTTTTATTTGTTCAATCTAAAAGTGTGAAATAAATTCTTTATAACAAGATTAAAGTGTTGTTTTTATATAAAAACTAATGATAATGATATAGATCTAGATATAAATATTCTAATATGAAGTTAATCCTTTTACTTAAACTCCTTCAAAGATGAAGCTTGCAACGGAGTAAAAGTCTAGCTTAAGCTGAGATAGAGCTAAGTTATAAAAAGGGTAAATCTGCCATATGACGGTCTCTCATCGATCGATCCTACAACCAACATGAGAGATGTAAATCGCGTAATTCAATGAAAGGGACACGGGGACGAGATTTGAATCTATGACCTTCGCTTTTATGGTGCATGTCCCCCACTGCTAGGCTACCATCACGGAACTAGAGCTAAGTTGTCCGAGGTTCAAGTGTTCAACAATCAAATTATTATTTAGTTTAGTGAAATGTGATTGGGATATATATCTTTACAAATTGATTCTATATCTCACATTGCAAGATCAAAGAAAATTACTTAAGGGTAACCCCCTCTATCTTAAACTACTTTCTTTTGACCTTACGAGTGGATTCTCACCTGATCGAGCTATTGGACTCACTAGTTTTAACATTTAAAAAGCACTGGTCTTTACTAATGCCTAATCGTGATAGACACCTATTTTAATTTGGTATTTTGCCATATTTGATCCTAAATGTACCATAGTCCAACTATGTAAGGACTTCAATTTTAATCTAATTTAATTTGAATTCATAGCTCTAATTGATAAATACAATCGACCGACATAAGATTAATAATAAACTTGCATAACATGATTTATTAAATACTTGGCACATCCTGTCTTCTTGTAAGTAGCTACATATCAAATCAAGTTATGAAGGAAATGATACTTCTCAATGATAGTTTGTATGGTCGTCTCAAATGACGTACGTAACAACAAAATTTGATCTAAAACTATTGTATCTAATAGTGATCGATCTATCCGATAGAAATCTAACTTTGATTCACGTCAAACGTCTTTCTACATGTCGAAATCACGAGTGACAGAAGTTGCAACTGTAGAGTATATTTGTCTTTTGCTTTTTGTCTTTTGCCATGCACGTTGATTAGTGAAGTCTTATCACGTACCCTTGTCACAATGTGGCTGTTAACAGAAAAGGAATAGCCTTTTCCACAAAGTTGCGACTAGTCAACTCACAGCATAACATCTGCAACTTAGGCGTTTTGATTTTACAAGTATAGTGTAATGTACTCGAGATCTAAAGAAAAGAAATAAAGAAGCTTTACATCATCTCTTGTTGTATTACAACTAATAACTAGGCTTATATTAGGAGTTTAACATTGCTTCATTTCAATATTGCCACAAAATAAAAAACAGTTTTTATTACCACATTGAGGAACCTTTCGCTTAGGGTTTGAGGGGGATGCTTTTCACTAATACAAGCAGATCCGAGATCCATGTTGTTTAAAGTTGTGGCAGTAAGTAATCAATAAGCTTTATATAAGCATTTGGTTAAGTTTTAATCCTTACCGAAGGATCTTTGGCCTAGCGATATGAGAAGAGCATATCAACCGAGAGGCTATCAGTTCAAGCCTCACTTGTGACAATGAGAGTACATATATATATATTCGTGGTGGTTGTATATAAGTTGTGTGTTAGATTGTATGATTGCATATAAAATAAATAAATTTAATCATTAGTTTCATACTTTTTGATATAAAAGATGGTACAAAACTACAAATTAATCCATTTCTCCGGCCCAACTTGTAGGCCCATCCTTGATAGGAGCTCCTCCTCCAAATTTTCTATATTTTAATGTCCAAAATGTGAGTGTTCTCCCCAGGCCCATCTATTAATGGCAACTGTTTTGATCGGCTCAAATTCTCTAATAATAATATTAATATATTAATATACTTAGAATAAAAATTTATTAATAAGGATATTTCTATAAAATAATATAAACTGTTTAGTGCTACTACCACAAAATTTAAGTAATTAAAGAAATAAGGAAAATGCTATACATAGCCCTAAGGGCTATGAATAAGAAATTCAGACACGCATTAACTATTTGTACCTTAATAATAACCACTCATCCCCTGAATATAACTTCTCCCAACCACCTTGATTTACCACCTCTTAAAGCACGAATCTACATCTTAAACATAGCCCTTAGGGCTACAAATATCAAAATCCAAGAAATAAATATAATAGTACAAACAATAACAATAGTTTCGTATTATATAAATATAAATCATAATAATAATAATAATAATAATAATAATAATACCAAAGGGCTTTACGCCTTGCGGTAGGAGATAGACCCTTCAACCTGCAAGCCTCACTTGAGGTAGTGAGTGATATTCGTGGTAGTTATACAGAGTTAGATTGTAGGTTTGTCATTCTAAAAATAAATAAATAAAAATACTTGATAATAATCTCTTGATGTTTCTATGAGAGCATTTTGCGGGGATTGGAAATCACTGTTAACCATCTATGTATGCACATATATACATTCCCATTTCTTGAAACAGAATTAGCCAATTGAGAGATTTATATATATACATATATCCATCCATACATATATAAACATAAGATAATAATCGATTAAGGCGTGCTAAAAATTGTAATGAACCTGTATATTGTTCACACCATCATCAGAAAGACTTGGGTTCATGCTCCATCATCGTTGTCATACAAGCAACAACGATGATGGTCGTGGACCCCAGATTCTTTTCGCCTTTTCAGGTAGATCTAGCCATTGTTAGAAACACGTTAACTGTTGCCGATGGAAATCTCAGCTGCGTGTTGGATGTCAATGGAAATGTGATTTTTATAATTAAAGATATAAAGTTTAGCCTTCATGATCGACATATCTTGTTAGATTCATCAGAAACTCCTATTCTTACATTTCAGAAAAAGGTTATTTTGATTGGTTATGTTATTGTTTTAATTATTTTTGCTCTTCTTATAATTATTGTATTTTCGTACAAAAGAATATGTGAAATACATGTTTTTTGGGTCTTTTATGTTGAAAACCATATCGTTTTCATTTTTCACAATGAAAAATGTAGATAACCATAAATTACACAGTAATATTCATGTAACATGTAAAGAAGAAAACATGATACGGATGTTTTTATTTGTTTAGCGCCGAAGCATACATAGAAGGTGGCAAGCTTTTAGAGGAGATAGCACAAATGCAAAAGATTTGATTTTTAGTACAAAAAAGACGGCGTTAATGCAACGAGTTACAGAGTTAAATGCGTTCCTATCAAACAACAAAGAAGAAGAAGCCGCCGACTATAAAGTTGCGGGAGATTGGAAGAAAAGATCGTGCACAGTTTATTCGTATGATGGTGATACTATCCTTGCCCAGGTAACTTAACTTTAGCATTTTCAAATACATATAGTTTAAGACTATATATAATCTATGGTTAGGTGTAATAAAATGCAGATGCATGATAAACAAATTGATACATGCCTTGAGTCTGATAATAAAGACACATATGGGATCACTGTGTCTCCAAATGTTGATTACGTGCTTGTTGCTGCCCTTATGGTAATTCTTTACGAAGTTAATAAGGATCGTAAGAAAAAGAAGATTAAAGGAAAGAAGAAGGATGGTTGTAGTAGGGACATCAAAGATGATGATGATGATACTGATGAAGATGAGGATGAAGAAGAAGAAGACGATGATCATGAAGAAGATGATTCAGATGACTCAGATTGATTTTTTACTTTTGTATTTTGATTTTTATACTTCTTATTATTTTTCAAAATCATCTAGTTTCGCAGTTAACAGATGATTTTTATTTGATTAAATCCCGTTTCGAGGCGAGAAAGAGTGTATATACACAAGATGTAACACACGAGAAAAGAACAGAGTATACCCTGTTTCGACTAATAGAATTTGGGGAGCCCTAAAAGTGATCTGATGAAAATTAAACATTTTAAACTTAATGATAATCCATATGGACTGAATCTTGTAAATGTCCTTGATTTTTATATTTTTTGACCCTCTTATATGACACATCGATTAATATAATTACTCTATTGAGTTGTAATACATATTATTACACAAGACCATCAAAAAATAGACCTTGAGGTTATTTTTCATGCTATCAATTGGTCTACCACGTAATGGAATGTTGATTACCATAAATTACTATGATAATTACATCATAATTCAACGGGTAAATATATTTTGTCGGCATCGTACCCCCCTGTTTGTTCCGAGTTAAGCAACCTACCATTAAAACTCTCATTGTCTGCAGTAAACTGGTTAATGTTGTATCGATATCGGCAATATGGTAACCGGTTACCGGGAGAACCGATAAAATTACTTACGTGTCATTTTTTAGGCCACGTGATGTGGTTGCCACGTCATCATTGTGTAGGTTGTAACAGGTAAAAACATAGTTTGCAAAGATTGTAGCACATAAATAACCGGTTTGTTGCATACATTGGGAGTTTTAGGGGTAGGTTGCTTAACTCGGAACAAACAGGGGGTACGATGCCGACAAAATATATTTACCCTAATTCTGAAACACCGCAAAACTCGAGAAATTTTTTTTTTTTTTCGGTTCCCACAGCTCGGTCCCACATCTCGTATGTTTGATACCATATTCTCATCTTTACATTTTGACCCAAAACAAGACAACGGGGTATGCGATTTACCAGCCATGTAGTACAGGTAGGTAAAACAACCTTGTTTTAGCTAGAACAAGCTTGTTTTAGGCTAGAACAAGCCTGTTCTAGTGGTAACACAGACTCAAATTTTTGACCAAATTCAAATACGCATAACTTTTTACTCGTTACGATTTAGAACCTGAAAATTTACACACACCTCCAATATAACAAAATGAAACTTTCACTTTTTACACTTTTCTAAATTTCCCAAAAATGACCGTTTTAGACGTGTCACCAATTTAGTGCCATTTCGGCCACTTTGGTGAACATAACAAATTCCAAACCACATGGTCTCTAACTTAACCCTTTGGCACACTCACTTGACACTTGAAAACAAACTTAGTGAACACATTTGACCATTGATTCACTTTCATTTGAGATCTAAACAATTCTTTTCACACACAACCACATATTTGACCCATTTTGACATTCACGACCCGTTTAACCAAAACAACCATATTTAACACCAATCACTTTCAACCTATTTCTACAATTCAACACTTTGACACAACCCAAACCAATCATACAACTTCATACACTTGACAACCACATACACTAGACATCATATCTCAGTTTGACTTTCATAGTCAACTACTATACATTGACCAACATATTTAATTCGAAAACTCTTTGTTTGGGCGATTTACATAATTGGACATCAAAACAACAATTCAAAAGAAAAAAGCATATTCTAACCGTAAGCATGCTCCATATCCATGTCACTAACTTCTCATAACCCTTCTATCCACATGTCGCAAGCAAAACATCAACCTATAACATAAACACTGAAACGGGTAAGCACAACTGCTTAGTGAGTGCACATGCAATCAAACAAGCAATACACATAACACTTAGCATATAACAACACAAATACATGAACACATAATCACTGAGCTCTGAACACTGAACACTGTACACTGTGTTAACCGCAGTTAACTCTCTGATCACCACTAATCCTTTACACATAATCATTAACCAGCAACAATCAATTCACTAATCAACACATCTTTTAACATAGTCTTAAATACACACATAAGAAACAAAACATATAACAAACACCCTTCACGTGATTGTATGATCCTCAAGCTCGGAAATTATCCGGAAACACATACAACCAATTCATACACTGTTCACTACACCATCACTATTTAATTCACATATGTCAACAATATATCTTCTACCCGATTGTGTAGCCTCTTACTCGGAAGCAATCCGGATCCAACACAATCGAATCATATACTAATCTTCACCAGTTCTTTCCTTTACCTTTAAGCTAGTAACTTACTCATTACTTGGCTAACATCAAGCTAATGAGAAATCACTACTTTTCTTACCAAGTAACATTTAATCAAATAACAATTAAGAATAACAAGTAATCTAACACAACAATTAAATTAAGCAATAAACATAATTAAACTAACATAAACAAATAACTTATTCTTTGATTGTGTACACCTCTAGCCCGCAAGCTATACGGTAATACACAATCACATCACCTGTTTAACCCCCGTATCACTCACCACAATCTCTTAGACGATTTCACCATCTTGATCAACATAAGCCTCCATGTCTCTAGTCACCTATTGCATAAATACATAATCATAACGACACTTTTAGACACTAATAATTATCGACTTCAATCATATTCAATCCCTCCCCCACTTTGATTACACTTACTTTGATTCTTTAATTAACTACACTAAACTTCATCATATGATCACTTATAAGTTTTCACTAATCAAATTCTTACCACATAATATTCATCATCATAATCATACTCTATAAGTATCACTAATTTCATAATTAAACTCATTAACATAATCTTAACATAATACACATGAATCACCATGAACACTCTTTTAATAATTCATCACTTATTAATTTTACTACTTTGAATTCATGTTCTATCATCATAATTATACTCTATTGGCATTACTAATCATGTATTTAAACTTATTTCATCATTCCATACAATTTAGCATAAACCCTAGAATTTCTCATAAACACTAAATCATGATTTCATCACTTTTAACATGTTATATTATTACCCATGATCATAAAAACACCTACTAACATCAAATCATTCAATTTAGAACCCTAATTTCGGATTAGAACCCTCAATTTTACAAAACCCATCAAAATCTCATAAAAACCCCAAACCCTAGATCAAGAAATCAAGAAATTCAACTTACATGTTGTTAGGGATGATCAAAAGAGGATGAATTCGTGTTATTAAAGCTTAAATCAAGGATTAGAAACTGATTTTGGGGATTGGTTCTTGCCTCTGCGATTTTTTCTCATGTATGGAAGTGTTCTGGAAATGTTTTAGAAGGAAAAGGAAATAACCACATATCTACTCATATTTCTCTTTAATTAATTAAATCCCTTTATTTCTTACAGTCTGGAACTGGTAAAACCATTTACGTTTTTCACTATATCTCGTTATCTACATAATAATATTTCATAATAAAAATATATCCGCGTACGATATTAATTTCCTGAAATTCGGGGTGTTACAACTCTCCCCCACTTATTTCATTCGTGTCCTCACGAATGGCACCCGTACTACTCAGTCTTAACACTATCTCTACTCATGCACAAACACTTAATCATCCTTAGAACACTTCACTTAATTCACTGGTCATACATAAACACATATATCACTTAGTTCTACTCAAGCACATTATCAACACTAACTCTATAAGCTCTTAATCATATACCCTTACATATTGGTTTCACATAAGTTAGTGAAATACGTATCACTAGATACAAGTTTATTACTCCTACTTTCTCTATTATCTTTTCTTATCATAACATCTAACACGTAATTCATCTATTTTAAACACCTCTTCTCTTACACTATATTCTAACAATCACATTAAATCACTTTGATATTTGATAACTCCAACAATTCCATGTGAACTAGCATAATATAACTACGGTGATCAGGCGTAGACATATTATGTTATACACACTTCATTCTCAAGCTATCTCATATCATCGTTTTTCAATGTGATTTCCACACAAGTACATAACACACAATTCAATTAACAGTTAACACGCAATAATTAACAATTTAACAACTAAACACATAGTTAAAAACTACTTCACTACTTATCCATTTTGAATGCATACACAAAACTACAGCTAATAACTCCTTATATACACTTACTCTTACCTCTGGCAACCTTCTCTGTACTCAATTATCCATTTATCATCACAGAATCAGATTAATCCAAATAAATCACATTAACTATTAAACATAATCATAATCATAACAAATCAAACAACATACATGGTTTAAGTTTAAGCAATCTTATCATGGATCACCTAACTCTCTTAAACCATTGCTCTGATACCAACTTGAAACGCCCCAAAACTCTAGAAATTTTTTTTTTTTTCGGTTCCCACAGCTCGGTCTCACATCTCGTATGTTTGATACCATATTCTCATCTTTACATTTTGACCCAAAACAAGACAACGGGGTATGCGATTTACCAGCCATGTAGTACAGGTAGGTAAAACAACCTTGTTTTAGCTAGAACAAGCTTGTTTTAGGCTAGAACAAGCCTGTTCTAGTGGTAACACAGACTCAAATTTTTGACCAAATTCAAACACGCATAACTTTTTACTCGTTACGATTTAGAAACTGAAAATTTACACACACCTCCAATATAACAAAATGAAACTTTCACTTTTTACACTTTTCCAAATTTCCCAAAAATGACCGTTTTAGACGTGTCACCAATTTAGTGCCATTTCGGCCACTTTGGTGAACATAACAAATCCCAAACCACATGGTCTCTAACTTAACCCTTTGGCACACTCACTTGACACTTGAAAACAAACTTAGTGAACACATTTGACCATTGATTCACTTTCCTTTGAGATCTAAACAATTCTTTTCACACACAACCACATATTTGACCCATTTTGACATTCTCGACCCGTTTAACGAAAACAACCATATTTAACACCAATCACTTTCAACCTATTTCTACAATTCAACACTTTGACACAACCCAAACCAATCATACAACTTCATACACTTGACAACCACATACACTAGACATCATATCTCAGTTTGACTTTCATAGTCAACTACTATACATTGACCAACATATTTAATTCGAAAACTCTTTGTTTGGGCGATTTACATAATTGGACATCAAAACAACAATTCAAAAGAAAGAAGCATATTCTAACCGTAAGCATGCTCCATATCCATGTCACTAACTTCTCATAACCCTTCTATCCACATGTCGCTAGCAAAACATCAACCTATAACATAAACACTGAAACGGGTAAGCACAACTGCTTAGTGAGTACACAGGCAATCAAACAAGCAATACACATAACACTTAGCATATAACAACACAAATACATGAACACATAACCACTGAGCTCTGAACACTGAACACTGTACACTGTGTTAACCGCAGTTAACTCTCTGATCACCACTAATCCTTTACACATAATCATTAACCAGCAACAATCAATTCACTAATCAACATATCTTTTAACATAGTCTTAAACACACACATAAGAAACAAAACATATAACAAACACCCTTCACGTGATTGTATGATCCTCTAGCTCGGAAGCTACCGGAAACACATACAACCAATTCATACACTGTTCACTACACCATCACTATTTAATTCACATATGTCAACAATATATCTTCTACCCGATTGTGTAGCCTCTTACTCGGAAGCAATCCGGATCCAACACAATCGAATCGTATACTATTCTTCACCAATTCTTTCCTTTACCTTTAAGCTAGTAACTTACTCATTACTTGGCTAACATCAAGCTAATGAGAAATCACTACTTTTCTTACCAAGTAACATTTAATCAAATAACAATTAAGAATAACAAGTAATCTAACACAACAATTAAATTAAGCAATAAACATAATTAAACTAACATAAACAAATAACTTATTCTTTGATTGTGTACACCTCTAGCCCGCAAGCTATACGGTAATACACAATCACATCACCTGTTTAACCCCCGTATCACTCACCACAATCTCTTAGACGATTTCACCATCTTGATCAACATAAGCCTCCATGTCTCTAGTCACCTATTGCATAAATACATAATCATAACGACACTTTTAGACACTAATAATTATCGACTTCAATCATATTCAATCCCTCCCCCACTTTGATTACACTTACTTTGATTCTTTAATTAACTACACTAAACTTCATCATATGATCACTTATAAGTTTTCACTAATCAAATTCTTACCACATAATATTCATCATCATAATCATACTCTATAAGTATCACTAATTTCATAATTAAACTCATTAACATAATCTTAACATAATACACATGAATCACCATGAACACTCTTTTAATAATTCATCACTTATTAATTTTACTACTTTGAATTCATGTTCTATCATCATAATTATACTCTATTGGCATTACTAATCATGTATTTAAACTTATTTCATCATTCCATACAATTTAGCATAAACCCTAGAATTTCTCATAAACACTAAATCATGATTTCATCACTTTTAACATGTTATATTATTACCCATGATCATAAAAACACCTACTAACATCAAATCATTCAATTTAGAACCCTAATTTCGGATTAGAACCCTCAATTTTACAAAACCCATCAAAATCTCATAAAAACCCCAAACCCTAGATCAAGAAATCAAGAAATTCAACTTACATGTTGTTAGGGATGATCAAAAGAGGATGAATTCGTGTTATTAAAGCTTGAATCAAGGATTAGAAACTGATTTTGGGGATTGGTTCTTGCCTCTGCGATTTTTTCTCATGTATGGAAGTGTTCTGGAAATGTTTTAGAAGGAAAAGGAAATAACCACATATCTACTCATATTTATCTTTAATTAATTAAATCCCTTTATTTCTTACAGTCTGGAACTGGTAAAACCATTTACGTTTTTCACTATATCTCGTTATCTACATAATAATATTTCATAATAAAAATATATCCGCGTACGATATTAATTTCCTGAAATTCGGGGTGTTACAACTCTCCCCCACTTATTTCATTCGTGTCCTCACGAATGGCACCCGTACTACTCAGTCTTAACACTATCTCTACTCATGCACAAACACTTAATCATCCTTAGAACACTTCACTTAATTCACTGGTCATACATAAACACATATATCACTTAGTTCTACTCAAGCACATTATCAACACTAACTCTATAAGCTCTTAATCATATACCCTTACATATTGGTTTCACATAAGTTAGTGAAATACGTATCACTAGATACAAGTTTATTACTCCTACTTTCTCTATTATCTTTTCTTATCATAACATCTAACACGTAATTCATCTATTTTAAACACCTCTTCTCTTACACTATATTCTAACAATCACATTAAATCACTTTGATATTTGATAACTCCAACAATTCCATGTGAACTAGCATAATATAACTACGGTGATCAGGCGTAGACATATTATGTTATACACACTTCATTCTCAAGCTATCTCATATCATCGTTTTTCAATGTGATTTCCACACAAGTACATAACACACAATTCAATTAACAGTTAACACGCAATAATTAACAATTTAACAACTAAACACATAGTTAAAAACTACTTCACTACTTATCCATTTTGAATGCATACACAAAACTACAGCTAATAACTCCTTATATACACTTACTCTTACCTCTGGCAACCTTCTCTGTACTCAATTATCCATTTATCATCACAGAATCAGATTAATCCAAATAAATCACATTAACTATTAAACATAATCATAATCATAACAAATCAAACAACATACATGGTTTAAGTTTAAGCAATCTTATCATGGATCACCTAACTCTCTTAAACCATTGCTCTGATACCAACTTGAAACGCCCCAAAACTCGAGAAATTTTTTTTTTTTTTTCGGTTCCCACAGCTCGGTCTCACATCTCGTATGTTTGATACCATATTCTCATCTTTACATTTTGACCCAAAACAAGACAACGGGGTATGCGATTTACCAGCCATGTAGTACAGGTAGGTAAAACAACCTTGTTTTAGCTAGAACAAGCTTGTTTTAGGCTAGAACAAGCCTGTTCTAGTGGTAACACAGACTCAAATTTTTGACCAAATTCAAATACGCATAACTTTTTACTCGTTACGATTTAGAACCTGAAAATTTACACACACCTCCAATATAACAAAATGAAACTTTCACTTTTTACACTTTTCCAAATTTCCCAAAAATGACCGTTTTAGACGTGTCACCAATTTAGTGCCATTTCGGCCACTTTGGTGAACATAACAAATTCCAAACCACATGGTCTCTAACTTAACCCTTTGGCACACTCACTTGACACTTGAAAACAAACTTAGTGAACACATTTGACCATTGATTCACTTTCATTTGAGATCTAAACAATTCTTTTCACACACAACCACATATTTGACCCATTTTGACATTCACGACCCGTTTAACCAAAACAACCATATTTAACACCAATCACTTTCAACCTATTTCTACAATTCAACACTTTGACACAACCCAAACCAATCATACAACTTCATACACTTGACAACCACATACACTAGACATCATATCTCAGTTTGACTTTCATAGTCAACTACTATACATTGACCAACATATTTAATTCGAAAACTCTTTGTTTGGGCGATTTACATAATTGGACATCAAAACAACAATTCAAAAGAAAAAAGCATATTCTAACCGTAAGCATGCTCCATATCCATGTCACTAACTTCTCATAACCCTTCTATCCACATGTCGCAAGCAAAACATCAACCTATAACATAAACACTGAAACGGGTAAGCACAACTGCTTAGTGAGTGCACAGGCAATCAAACAAGCAATACACATAACACTTAGCATATAACAACACAAATACATGAACACATAATCACTGAGCTCTGAACACTGAACACTGTACACTGTGTTAACCGCAGTTAACTCTCTGATCACCACTAATCCTTTACACATAATCATTAACCAGCAACAATCAATTCACTAATCAACACATCTTTTAACATAGTCTTAAATACACACATAAGAAACAAAACATATAACAAACACCCTTCACGTGATTGTATGATCCTCTAGCTCGGAAGCTACCGGAAACACATACAACCAATTCATACACTGTTCACTACACCATCACTATTTAATTCACATATGTCAACAATATATCTTCTACCCGATTGTGTAGCCTCTTACTCGGAAGCAATCCGGATCCAACACAATCGAATCGTATACTATTCTTCACCAATTCTTTCCTTTACCTTTAAGCTAGTAACTTACTCATTACTTGGCTAACATCAAGCTAATGAGAAATCACTACTTTTCTTACCAAGTAACATTTAATCAAATAACAATTAAGAATAACAAGTAATCTAACACAACAATTAAATTAAGCAATAAACATAATTAAACTAACATAAACAAATAACTTATTCTTTGATTGTGTACACCTCTAGCCCGCAAGCTATACGGTAATACACAATCACATCACCTGTTTAACCCCCGTATCACTCACCACAATCTCTTAGACGATTTCACCATCTTGATCAACATAAGCCTCCATGTCTCTAGTCACCTATTGCATAAATACATAATCATAACGACACTTTTAGACACTAATAATTATCGACTTCAATCATATTCAATCCCTCCCCCACTTTGATTACACTTACTTTGATTCTTTAATTAACTACACTAAACTTCATCATATGATCACTTATAAGTTTTCACTAATCAAATTCTTACCACATAATATTCATCATCATAATCATACTCTATAAGTATCACTAATTTCATAATTAAACTCATTAACATAATCTTAACATAATACACATGAATCACCATGAACACTCTTTTAATAATTCATCACTTATTAATTTTACTACTTTGAATTCATGTTCTATCATCATAATTATACTCTATTGGCATTACTAATCATGTATTTAAACTTATTTCATCATTCCATACAATTTAGCATAAACCCTAGAATTTCTCATAAACACTAAATCATGATTTCATCACTTTTAACATGTTATATTATTACCCATGATCATAAAAACACCTACTAACATCAAATCATTCAATTTAGAACCCTAATTTCGGATTAGAACCCTCAATTTTACAAAACCCATCAAAATCTCATAAAAACCCCAAACCCTAGATCAAGAAATCAAGAAATTCAACTTACATGTTGTTAGGGATGATCAAAAGAGGATGAATTCGTGTTATTAAAGCTTGAATCAAGGATTAGAAACTGATTTTGGGGATTGGTTCTTGCCTCTGCGATTTTTTCTCATGTATGGAAGTGTTCTGGAAATGTTTTAGAAGGAAAAGGAAATAACCACGTATCTACTCATATTTATCTTTAATTAATTAAATCCCTTTATTTCTTACAGTCTGGAACTGGTAAAACCATTTACGTTTTTCACTATATCTCGTTATCTACATAATAATATTTCATAATAAAAATATATCCGCGTACGATATTAATTTCCTGAAATTCGGGGTGTTACAAATTCAACTATAACTAAGTAGAAGGAAATACAAAATAAAACCAAAAAAATACATATTCAACCGTTAAAGTTTACTAAATAAACACTGCAATCAACAATTGAAAACGAAGTATTTAGAGTACGTTGCTAATATGTAACACTTATTACTATTACGTTACCTACATTAGTAATTAAATTAGTTCGTTATCAACATTGGAACAAAAGTGAAAGTATGTTACCAATCTATGACTTTTACCCTATTTAAAAAGAAAGACAGAGGATCCGAGGGGAAGACCTCATTTGAGGAGAAGGAGGAGAAGACCTATTTTTACTGAATTTTAAGACTAAAATATTGTAATTTACGAAAGTTACTGCATTTTAAAATCACTCCACTGCATTTTATACATATCAAAAATCACTGCATTTTAACATCATTGCATTTTAACTCTTACATTTTTATCCTAAAATGTAGTAAAATAAGCCTTCTCCCCCTTCTCCTCATATAAGGTCTTCTCCTCTGAACCTTACCCAAAAAGAAAAACCACCTGCCACTACCACATAAATCTACTACATAAATGGTTGGTGGTGAATTATAGCGGTTTCATGCTAAAACTGTTAAATTTTTTTCTTTTTGAGGTTATTTCATGATATTAATTGAGGGCTAGTGGCGGATCCAGGATTTTCATTCGTGGGGGGCCAAATAATTATCCAGTATGTTAGTTATTATAATATTGTACATGAAACAACAAGCTACTATGTGTAACATCCTGTTTCTGGGCCTGGAAATAAATTGTATTTTATTAAGTTTAAATGGTTTATTTGGAAAATAAACAAGTAAAAGAGTCACCGATTTTATTGTGACTAATAAAATATAGTTTGTTTTAAATAAACAAAGTTCACGGTAAAATAAAAGTATTTTGACTTTCGGGTATTTTCGGGTTCCAGACAATAGGCTAGGAAGCGGGTATAATTTTATACATATTAAAAGAGTGGGGCGGTGGTGGACTGACTCATTTCTCACCCATCTCAATTGTGTTCTTCATTTCCTTTGAAACTCTCTAAACCCTCACCTCTCATCTATCTCAAATTAAATCAAGAATTTAAAGCTAGTGATTAATTGTGTTAAAAGGGAATCTGATTATCATCATCTCCTACAGCATCTTCATCACTAGATTGTAAGTGTTTTGGTGTTCTTAAGTTCATTTTAGTGAAATTGGGTATATGATGAATATTGGTGTTTGGTATGAATTGAAGCTTGTAAATTATGTTTTGTTAATTACTTGTTGATTATTCATTGATATGAGTTGATTACATGATGATTTTGTGCTAGAATTAGTTGTGTTCTTGATAGTTAGTTCATGAGTTAGGGTTTTGATGATTTTGTGAATTGATGATGATGTTTGAGTTAGATAAACTTGTTAGTTGTTATTATATGATTATACATGATAGTTGAGGTTTATAATGGAGTAATTTCGAGTTTGTAAGTGAAATTGGTGAAATTTGGTTTTTGGTCCGTATGTTGTTTGATGTTCCTGCTGCTGCTGAAATTATGATCAAGCCGGCGGCTTGATCACTGAAGCCGGCGGCTTCATGTGGTCAGCCGGCGGGTTTGGACCCCAACCCGGCGGTCTGAACAGGCTTATTTAGGAGGTTAATGTTCTGATGTGCAAAAAGTTAATTCACCCGGCGGGCCAGGGTGCCAAGCCGGCGGCTTCTTAGCCAAGCCGGCGGCTTCCCTACCCAAGCCGGCGGCTTCCTTGGGTTTTCCAGCAATTTGTATTTTAAGTTCGTATGATGTTAAATGATTTAACTAAGTTGATAAGTGGAGTATATATGATAAGATTATGGTGTAAGATATGGATTATGATTTGAATTAAGTTGTGGGACAAGATACTAACTTGTTATCTTTGTTGTTTCCAGATAAGCGGACGGCCAATCAGTAAGATAAGACCTCTGAGTTGGCAATCAGGCGTAAATATTTGGTGAGTGGAATTGTATTCCTCGGTTCAATTCCGTTGTAACGAGTTTGGTTGCAACGGATGAACTTTCGGTTATTGGTTTGACTTGTTATCGGTTATTGGTTAATATATTGACATGATTGTTGATATTGTGATTTGGTTTACTTGGTTATTATTGGTATTAATTGTTGGCATGATGATTATGCGGTTTGAATAGGTTAGCTACATATTGTCATGACTATTATGAAATATGTGATGCTTGGGCCGTTTGGCATATGTGATTTCAGAGGTCAACGCTGGTTGGGTTTGTGGCTATTGTTGGGCTGCCTGGGTTTCCCGATATATGTAGTTAAGGGATAAATCCTTGTCAGTGAAGATAGCTTCAAACTATCGGTAAGCCACTGTTGGGGCCGGCAGTGGTTGTAGGCTTTCGCTGGTTGGCTAACCAGGGGCCGCCGGTCCTCTTTGACGATACGTGTTTATGATTGCGAAGCTTTAGGCGGTAATCATAATTTGTGTGATTGTTGTTTACGATGCTTTAGGCTGTAAGCATTATTTGTTGGTTTGGTTTGTGCGTTGTAGGCTTGTTATTTCTGAATTGAACCGTCGGTTACGGTTCCATTCACTTAGCATTGGCTAATCCCTCGTTGTTAATCTTTTTGCAGGCTTTTAATAGGTGTGGACCGGGTTGTAGAAGCTTAATGGGATGGCTGACTGTCACAGCGCTTACTCTGACATTTTTGGGAATCTAACTTTTGGTTTTGAAAAGTTTTCTTAATGCTCGGTTGTTTAAGTAAATTTTTGTAACTAAACTTATATATGTGTGTAAATGTTTTGAAAACTTGGTACTTTTGAACTTATGTAAATCGGTAATTATGTTTTGGGGACGCGCTTCCTACGAATAGTATATAATATAATATGTTTTGGTTTGCGTAAGGAAAGGGGCCTTACACTATGCCACATCATGCACAAAGTTACATCTCAACAAACTAGATTTTGCATAAAAATAACACATAATTATATATAAAACACGCTAAAATAGCACTTAAAGCATGCTAAAACATCAAATAAAGCGTGTTAAAACAACACAAAACATCTAAAATAGCAGCAAAAACTGCAGCGAAGACAACTACTTTCGTCCACGTTGTTGATAAGTTCCTTTAAGCCAATATCTTCGTCTTATTTCATCTCTTTGATTAGGATGATAATCCAAAATTCGTATCCTCTTGACGGGATCCGAAGGTAAATGATACAAATCAACAGTTAAGGTGTTGATGATGTAGGGATCTATCGGGGAATAACAGTGGTCACATGTATAGTTAGAGTTTCCTTAGCAATATCATCACTTGAAGATGGAACTTTTTTTTATTTATGAAATTTAAGATATAAATCAAATTCATCATGTATTAGTAACTTTTTAACAAAACACAAAACTTAAAAGCGTACTAAAAATAACAATTCACAAAGCAACTAAGCAAATATGTAAAACATCACCACCAAAATAATTAAACAAAAACACATGGTAAGTGTTAACATATAAGGAGTGCACCACTTCAAGACTAGAAATACACAGTTTCAGAAAAATGCATTTATTATTGTTGACTACTAATAGAATTTCATCTTTAACTTTTCAAATATTTTGATTGGTTAATTTTGAAAGATGACAATTAATTTGGAATACGCCAAGATGAAAAGGTGTACAAATTATTTTGGGACAAGTGGAGTATTATACTACAACTTCTGATAATAATAATTCCTATTTCTTGATAAGGCAAATTTTATCATATATTTTGCTTAAAAAGCCTCAAAATTTCACTAAAACCTACACAGTTAGAGTTTACTAGTTACAAATAAAATACCAAAATAGCAATATAAGTTACTTGCCATTGAAATTGTTGATAAAAAGAAAAGAGGCAATTGTTGAATAAAAGATGGTGAGATTGAGAATATCCGAAAGTACCAATCGATAGATACATGGGTTTGCCATTATTTGTAGTTAATGGACTAAATTTGGGGGGTCCAACTAATTTTGGGCGGGGCCCTCTTCAATAAAATTGAAAATTTAGAACTAGTTGGGCTTTGATGAGTGGGTTCCTCTCCACCCCTACCAATACGTTGTATCCGCCCTTGTTGAGGGCCAAGCCGATTTTCCGCAGATAGGCGCCGGTAATTTGCTTCCAAGTCTTGCCCTATATGATAATTGTGGCCATGACCCGTTTTTCAAGTTTAACGTTTCTTAAATTGTTCAAATTGATGGTTGAATTGGTTGATAGAATTTGGAATTAGGGTAAACTAAAGTATCTTATTGGGATTTGCTCACACCAAATAACCTGTACGAAACCAAATCTTGATAATAAAAAAACGAATTGTTAAATTTTTAATTTTTATTGCCCTAACAAGTTAAAAAGGGGAAATAAGTCAACTTAAGAGCCAAGTCAACTGGACCAATATATATAGAAGCTTCTTTCGACAAACAAAAAACTTTATATAACTTAATTAATTTATTACTAACTGTCGACAACTTGTTTAATAAGTGATCAAGTCAAAAAATTCGTTGTTTAAAATCCCACGACTATTGGATGGTGCGTTTAATCTGATACGAGCTGGTCATTGTTCAAAGAAACGACACTAATGTTTAGTAAGAAATAATATAAAAAATAATAATATAAAGTTAGACATTTGATATGTTTGCATGAGTAGCTGGGTACTATTTTCTAGGGGAGGCAATTTGGGTTGGGTCGAGTTGATCCGTTCGGATTATCGAGTTGGTGGGTCAAAAGTAGTCGACCCAAACCCGACCTGATTTTATAATCGGGTTGAGTATTTCAACCCAACCCTGACCCGATTCAAATTACCAATTTATCTAGTGAGATCAACATGTTTTCGGGTCATTTTCTGTTAACGGATCAATTTCAGGTCAAATAGATCACATTAATAAGTATAAAATTGTTTATAAAATTCGAAAGACTCATACCACCTATTATGTTCATCAAAATTTAATACTAAAACACCATTAAATAAGTCAAATTATTATATTAACATAAACCTTCTAAATTATTAACTACATTTAAAAAAAATCAGGTTGTCGGGTCAACCCAAAAACTCATTGGGTGACCCAAACTCGACCCAAAAAATAATCAGGTTGGTGGGTTTCGGGTTGACGGGTTCGTGGGTCAAAAAACCTCGACTCAACCTTAATTTTTTCGAGTCGGTTTTGTGTCGGATTTCGGGTCGTGTCAGAAATTGCCAGCCCTACTATTTTCTATCTTGTTGAGGACAATATTACTAAAACATGTATGTAATCTAGAAAGTTTTAATAGACATTTTGTTACAATAATTATTATCAAGACAAATGGCATGAAAAAGTAATTTATATATTAAAATTTTACGATAAAAGAAATATAACTTTTATCGGTAACTCTAAAAAGATCAAATCTCAAAAAATGTGACACAAAAGGAATTTGAATCGGTAAGAAAGTTAAATCAAGTAAAATTACCTTTTTTATGATTTTTTTTATTCAACTTTTGACCGATTTTGGCTTATATGGGGCTCAAATATCATATATTTATTTAAAATGTACTACCCCCGTCCCAAAATAATTGTCCAGTTTTGACTTTTTAAAATATTTCCTTTTCAACTTTGACCTTAAATATTTTTATTTGTGTTATATAATACTTTGTTATATAATACTTGATGCAAAATATATTAATGGATTTGGTTTTAAATGTATTTTCATTGGTATAATTTTCATCAAGTATTATATAAAATAAATAAAAATATTTAAGGTCAAAGCTGAGAAAAAAAGACTTCAAAAAGTCAAAACTGGATATATTTTTTTTGGACGGAGGGAGTAACATTTTGACCTAACCGTTTATAAAATTAGTGTTACATAACTCGACACAAAATTTGAAAGTTCGCTATCTACATTAGTAATAAAATTGAATCGTTACCTAACTCGGTACAAAAATGAAAATTTATAGCCGATTTGCAACTTTAATAAATGAAGGGTACGTTCGATCCTGCAAGGGGTATAAAAATCATACCACCTATCAAAAGACTAACAAATTTTCCAACCCGAACACGGCCTGGTGCGCTATGCATGCAACCTGACCAACGATCACATCAGTGGTTGGGATACCTCTATCACACAACCTTGATATCCCAACCGGGTTGTTGAGTACACAACCCCCGATTGCGAGTCCGCAAGTTGGACACAATTCTCAGTCCCCGGTCTAGCAACCGGCCAACCGATTCCGCAACCTATATGTTTCGGAATTGGGAGACATGTTTGTAATATAAAACGGTGTATATTTTTAAGATAAAATAAGGAAATATTATATGTAATGGTAACATTACGCAATGTTGTGTAATGTTAACCTAAAGAGGGGACCTCAAGTTCGATTACAAAGGTGTTAGCGGAGCTTTTCAAATGGTTCAATGTATCAAGAAGTTGTACACTAATGTATAAAACATATTAGTACGTGATTGTACATTTTTTTTTTATCCAACCGTACGTATATATAATTATTACGGAGTAGTTTGTATGCAAATGACATCAAATATACTACTCCGTATAACGTTATTTCTAATGCCCGATGGCCACCACAATAAACTACCAATATTTTTTATTTAAATATTTATGCCGCAACTCAAGGGTATATATTTCTAGTAAGTTTGAATGGTGGCCGGAGACAAGCTAATTATAAGGAAAGTACATAGGAGTATATACATTCTAGTGTAAACCCGTGCGATGCACGGCTAGCATTATAAAATGTCATAATATGTGAATCATAAGTCAAAACGGTATATGAAATGAGGGAAACTTTCATATTATAAAAGAAACTTTTTATCGTTATTAGTGATACTTTATAAATTTTAACCCCTCAAAAATGAAATAATAACAACATTTGTTCCGCACGATATATCAATGAAATGGGAAGGTTAAAAAAGATGTGTATGTTATAAATTGACATTTTTCAAACTAAAAATAATTGTCTAGCAGACCTTTTCGTCAACTGTAGTTATAATATGTTAACCTTGCAACAATCTGATAAACAATGTGTATGTTAAAAGTCTTGGGAAAAATAAATTGTAATAATTACTATAACAATTTAGACGTTTTAATGAATAACTAATGTGCATATATATGTACAAAACATAAATCATTCTACAACAATCAAATATATACCTACATTATATAGATGTGAAAAGTAATATAAAATTAATAGAAGTACACGGCTTACCATTCGCATACTGAATTGTAATTAAGTTGTGTGATCTAAATAAAAATAGAAAAAAAACTCTTTAAAAAGAGATGATGAACTTGATCTACCTATCCATAAAACTTATAAAACTTGTATACAATTTACTAAATAATGGAAATTGAGTTCCCTTATTCTGTAAGATGATAATAAAAAATTTCAAATTAACAAAACTTTAATGAAAGATATAATTACATTAAAAGCAAGTTCTCATAACTTACTAAAAGTTTATTTATTTATTTTTTAAAAAAAGAGAGAGTTAAGATTAAGATGAAAAAGTTTTTATAGACAATATTAGAAGGAAAAAATAGATTAAAGGATGTCATGAGTTTGAACTATAATAAAAAATTGTTAGTGTTATCACATGATACATTATTTTAAATTAAAATGGTTATAATTTAATTTTATTAATTACCTTATTAAATGAAAATAGTATAATATAACTTTTAATTGAATATTACCTTATTTGAAATAAGGGTTTAAGAAAATACACATCATCAAGTTTCTTTTATATGGTGATGACACATAGGATTTGTATGATGTGGCATGGGTAAATATTTGACAAATAATTGAGGGTCTCCTCCCTTAGTTATAAAGATAGATACAAATTACGTACATCTATTGAAAGTTATTAAGATCAGTTGTACTAGGATCGTAAATTTTCGACACAATCTGAAACTCGACATGACACGACTCGAAAATAAGCAGGTTGGGTTAGGGTTTTTGACCTATGAACCCGACACTCGCCAACCTGCTATATTTTTCAGTCGGGTTTGGGTCATCAATCGAATAAATTTTTGGATTAATTCGACAACCCGAATATATTTTAAATATAGTTAAATATTTAAAGTCTAATTTTAACTTAATACATCAAAGTGTGTAATGATGTATTAATATCTAATTTGGATGAAAATACTAGGTAATATGATCTTTTAGGATTTTATAAAACAATTTTATGTTTATCAGTATGAACTATTAACTTAGAGACTCATGTTTGTCGTGGAACTGGTCGACGGAGGCCGATAAAGGGTTGGTTTTACCATATTAACCGAGAGACTGACCCATTTGACGTGAAATTGATTTATTATTTTAAATTGACCCGGAAAACTATTGACATTATTAGTTAAATCTGATTATATGGATCGGGTCTAAGTTAGCAGATTTTGAGTTGTGTTGAAATATTCAACCCGATTTGAACATCAGGTCGGGTTTGGGTCGACTAGTCTTGACGTGCCAACCCGATAACCCGAACGGGTCAGCTTAATTCAAAACTCGAATTGCCACCTCTAAGTTGTAAGATCTATAAAATAAAGAAAAGAAATAATATATTTCTCGATTATAAAAAAAAAAATGTTCATCACACGATAATCAATTTTGTTTCGTTCGGCCAAATGCTGGCCGTATAAAATAAAAAGGTTTTATTTGAAAATTGAAAAGGTATCATAACTACAACACTCCAACGCTCGTGGGATTTAAAGTAACAATTTATTTGACTTAAGCACCTAATAAACAACTTGTTAGAAGTAAATGACAAAGTTATATGGAGTAAATTCTTTTGATCATCAATCTACGCTTCCTATAAATACGGTTGACAATTTTATGTCGTACGTTGACTATGATTTTAAATTGGCTCTTTTGTTGTACCATTTATTATCTATGGATTTTTAACAACTTGTTTACGAGACTAATGCTACATAAGTCTTTCTAGATAAACCTAAAAGTATGGGTGGTGATAAAAATATCATTTCGATGGATTTATCAAAGGTTTGTTGTTTCTTTATGTATTAAACTTTATACCTTTTACTATTGTATAAGTCGAACTTTAAAAGATTCTATTGTATGTATTGAACTTATAAATATCGTCTATTGTATGTAAACTTTCCTTTTTGGGTAAAGCCAAAATAGGAAAGTTTCCTTTTCCGGCTTTACCCAAAAAGGAAAGTTTACATACAATAGACGATATTTATAAGTTCAATACATACAATAGAATCTTTCAAAGTTCGACTTATACAATAATAAAAGGTGTAAAGTTTAATACATAAAGAAACAACAAACCTTTGATAAATCCATCAAAAATATGCATTAGCAGGTTGTACAGTACAACTTGTTAATGCATATTTTTAGTAGATTTTTCAATTTGGATGGTAAATATAGCCTAAAAGTATGTATAATTTTTTCTAAGTTATGTCTATCTACGTAGGTATATCTATCATGATCTAATAGTTCTGCAAAATAAGCACATCTAATACATCGACCGGTTAATGCAGCGGAGTTCAAATTTGTTTTTCAATTCAAAGTCCAGAAGGCATGCAATGATTTTCAGTCTATTTCCACAGTTTAGGCTTATTTAGTAGCAATTTGTTTCGAATGTTTAGCAGCTTCTTAATTTGCTGTGTAGTTTCTCCATATATGTTATTTAAATAAATTATTTTTTGTCAATAAAAAAAATATCTATCATTTTTCATTGTAACAAATTAACATTTTAATACATTTATGAGTTTATTTATTGTAAGAAAATGCTTTATGTTTATACAATTATCATCTTCCGTTAGTTACGTAACCCTGTTTTTAGTGATGTCATTTTATTAAAATCAGTCACTTGGTATTAAAACTTTTCTTCAAACTATTAGGTGTTAAATTTGCACGAAAGCGAATCAGATTTATTATGTTTCGTTGACAGCAGTAAGAAATCGATAAAATAAAAATGGATCAAATCACTTTTAATCACCAAATTAAAAAATCATTAATCATTATCATCATAAATCATTAATACCGTTTAAATTTTAAAACAAATTCTTAAAAATGATCTATTTTTTTTTTTTTTTTTTTTTTTTGTAGTGGTGCAATTGCCCCAACCCCTGGTATACCCGGAAAAATTCATCTTGGCTCAATATGAGACCATTTGAATGGTAGCACAAGGTTGTAGAACTAAATTAATACGGAGTATAATTTTCTTTTATTTAGAAATGAAAAACGTCTCTCTTTTTTATAATTTAATTTAAACTTACGAAGAAAAAGAAAAAGAAAAAAAATAATAATGCAGAGGCCTCACTTTTTTGGCATTCTCTACCCCGTGTTCGATCCCAACCACAACGCCTGCACCACGACCTCCACTGCCCCGTGGTGACGTCGTGAACGAAGCTCACCACCCTTGTGTTGCAAGTGGCCGGTATGAGATACCTCAAATGTTTATGGTTACAATATTTGTTCTAAACCCACACTTTGATTTGATATCGTTTATGCGAGTATCACGTTATATTTGTTGTAAACCCACACTTCGATCGGATATGATTTTTTTATTATTATGTCTACAAGATTACTCCATACACCTTTTTCATCCTCTCCTATATATAGATGAAGCTTGAATACTCATCAACCACAATAAACAACAACAACAACATTCTCAGTCTCTTTTTTTATTCCTTCAAAAACATTCTCTGTTTTCGATCTTCAAGTTGTTAAATTTGCCATACCTATGGCTTTATCAACTTCTATTTTATTTAAGCTTTCAGCTTTTACATTATGTTTGTTGGTTGTGTTTGCTGGGACAACCTCAGGTCAATTATCAGCCAATTTCTACCTTGCAAGATGCCCTAGTTTCCGTTCTATCATAACTAACGCGGTGAATTCAGCCGTGTTCACTGAAGCTCGAATGGGAGCTTCATTGCTTCGCCTCCATTTCCATGATTGTTTTGTTAATGTAAGTCTCAAGCTTTTATAACCTTTTTGTTCCATTTATTCATTAATTTTTGCATGTCCTTTAACATGGTGTTTACATTCTTTATGAACCAATATTATGCATGCACATATACTTAGGTTTTCTTGAGTTGACACTAATATATATGTTTCTCGTATATAGGGATGTGATGCATCTGTATTATTGGATGACACTGCAAACTTCACCGGAGAAAAAACAGCATTTCCGAATAACAATTCGTTGAGAGGATTCGACGTCATTGATACTATTAAATCCCAATTAGAGCGCGAATGTCCTGGTGTTGTTTCTTGTGCTGACATCTTGGCTGCTGCTGCACGAGATGCGGTCGTTGCAGTAAGTAGAAACTATATATAGTATCACAAATTACATACTTTGAATAATCACAATTATCCTAAAGTTGGATATTGTACGTAACTATTTGGAAAAATAAACACAAATTACTCGTCTTTGATGATAAGGTTTTTGTCTAATATGATATATGGTTTTCTCGTGAATTTATTTAATTTTCAGCTTCATGGACCGAGTTGGAACGTTCTATTTGGTAGAAGGGACTCTACAACGGCTAGCTCAAGTGCTGCCAATTCTAACCTCCCTGCACCAACTTCCAGTCTTAGTAGTCTTATCTCAACGTTTTCTAACCTAGGTTTTACTACCAATGAAATGGTAGTACTCTCAGGTGAGTTAGTTATATACTTGCATGAAGCCAAATACCAATTTTTTAGCTGTCAAACCTGTGACCTAACCCACATATATACATATAGTTTTGATCGAGATTTAAATCTACAAACTTGTTAGTTAATAATATGGGCTCCTTACATACCATTAGACCAATATGTGAATATACATTATGCAAACTCCTCACAACTATGTTACGATTTAGGAGCTCATACAATTGGACAAGCAAGATGCACCGTATTCCGCAACCGTCTCTACAACGAGAACAACATAAACTCATCATTCGCTACATCACTTAGAGCAAACTGTCCTTCAAGTGGTGGCGACAACAATTTTTCTCCACTAGATTCTACACCTACAATATTTGATACCACGTATTTCAATGACTTAATTAGCCAAAGAGGACTATTGCATTCGGACCAAGAGTTATTCAACGGGGGTTCGACTGATGCACAAGTGAGGACTTATGGAGCGAATCCGTCAACTTTCTTTAATGACTTTGCAAATGCAATGGTGAAGATGAGTAACCTTAGCCCTCTAACTGGCTCCAATGGTCAAGTTAGGACCAATTGCAGGCGTACCAATTAAGCTCGATCATATGTCAAGGAGAACTGAAACAAAGGTTCCAGTGTCGTCGTACCGAATAAAAATTTATCTTTTCAGTTTCTAATATTTGGCTAAATAATGTTTTCGATCTCCTGTTTAAACTTGATGCCTATTATGGGAAGTGAACTTTGTTATAGGGATAATTTATGTAACTCATGTATCTCAAAGTTTTCTTCCTTCATATAATAAAAAAAGCCTTTTATAATACTGTACGGAGTATAATTCAACATACATGTGTACATTTTGATGTGAAATTAACCTTTTAATAATAATAATTATTATTATAATTATCATATATTAAAATACATAAGAATTGAACATTATTAATACTGTAAAAATAATAGTAAGATTTTCGACATGTCTATAGTAATTCCAATAAACGATTAATTACGAAACTAATATATGATTATATACTTACTCTACGATTATTGGAAAGACACAATTTTTAGTTATATTTATGTAATTTCAGTCGATAAGTTCGCTGATTAATGAATACATAGATATATTGATCACTCTGTTCCAAAATTTTGGTAATAAGTTACAGTATGAATACATATATACTTTCCCCACATCCAACACCACTCCCACATGCATGTACACTACTGCTGCAGTGCAAGTGTAACCGGTGGCAATTCGGGTCGGGTCGGGTTGGGATGACCCACTCGAATTATCAGGCTAGCGGGCTAGAACTAGTCGACCCAAACTTGACATGATTTTCTAATCGAGTTGAGTATTTCAACTCACCCTAAACCTGCTAACCCAGATCTGACCCATATAACCGGTTTATGTAGTCAAGTCAACAAATTTTCGGGTCAGTGTCAACTAATATGTCAATTTCGGGTCACATAGGTCGATCTCTAAATTTATAAATGATACTAATAAGCATAAAAATGTTTATAAAATTCTAAAGGAGTAATACATAGTATTTTCATTCAAATTTAATATAAATTTTATTACCCTTTATAATTCATTTAGGTAGGAGTCTTAAAACTTATAGATGGAATATGGGAAATACCTGTTTTAGCCCTTTCATTTGACTAATCAATAGGTAATTTTAACCATTAATTACTCATTACTCAATCACAAATATATTACCTAATAATTAACTATAATATCTCTATAGATTAATATTCATCTTCTTATTTATTTCAAAACTAAAGAACAATTAACAGATTGTTTGAATAATTTAATTGGAATAAAATAACTTAATCTAATGTAAGTATAACATATAAGTTTGAGTCTTTGATTGTCTAATACATGATAATTTTTAATTATTCTCTAGATATTGAACACTTAAACTCCATCTATTTTGTTTATAGACCAATTATTTATACGTGTTATTTCGTATTCACTTGGGTAATTGGTATTTACTTCACAAAAACAACCAACTTGTTTACCCAATGTTCATAATAATAATAATAATAATAATAATAATAATAATAATAATAATAATAATCTATAACATATACTTAAAGCAAAATAGCTTGGGGCAATCCCAGCCCTTAATTGATTTTTCCCATATTGATCTAACGATTAAGATTAATTTAATGATACTTACACTTAACTCCCTTTATCCCTTTAAATTATTAATAATTATAATTATAATTATATTTAATACTTAATATAAAAAAAAACGGCACAGGACATTAAAAATAAAAAAAATGCAAAAATATTTACATTACAGTGTATAAAAACATCAAAACCCTAATTCCCAACCTCTCTTAATCGGAAAACACGATCAGCTCCAGAGTTCTCTTTAGGTGAAATCCTTCTATTCGCTTAAAAAAATTCAATTCGTTTCTCTATCAGGTAAAATTTTCATCTTCTGTATCCATACCATTATATTCTAGCATTCTTAAATTTTGTTTAATTCGCGTCTTAATTAATTCACCACTTGTGAATTAATATAGATAATTACTATGGATCTTGAATTAATATAGATAATTAATTCACCACTTGTGAATTACTATAGATAATAGGGTTTTGTTCAATTCAAGATCTAATTATATTTTAGGGGTCGATTTAATGGATTGTTTTGGTTTTGGTCTTTGTTTTGGTTTTGGTGTGCCTGTAGATGCTTTGATTGCTGCCTTCGACTTCGTTTCTGGAAAGATTTGTTATTTTTTTGCTTATTTACCATTAGATATTTGATGAAAAGTATTTGTACTTTAATTGCATTTGCTCATGAGTTGATTTTGTTTATAAGATATATTTGCATATTACTACCTATTGTACAAAAGGTCGTTTTTGCTTATATTAATCAATGGCAATTTCAAATTCCTTTTACGACGGGTTCCAATGGTTATTGTTTTTCATGTATGCTTCTTTTTTTAGTTTCTTTTTGACAGTTGATGTTGGTTAGGAAATATGTGAGTGTACTTGGTGAAGAGGATATCAGAAGTGTGGTAGATAATACAATGGCAATCAAAGAAGCTTATATATATCGAACATCCTAATTCTTACAAGTACCTTGCGACATATACAGGGAGGTATATTGTAGATAACGGAAATTAAATTACAATTAAGGCCCCTCAATGGTAACCTAGCTTACACTTGAAATAGGTTACATATTTATGGGCTATGTTTCGATTTCGTTGTTTTTGTTCTATGTTTCAGTCAAACGTAGTTTCATGGTATGAATCCTGTTACATATATTATCGTTTTGATATTCCTAAATAATGTTGTGATTATTTTATTTTCTGATAGGTTACTCTTCTAAAATCAATCCAATAAATCATACCACAACAAAACTTGAGTTTTGAGTGTGCAAATTTATGTCGTGTGTTCTCAAGTTGCTCAAATATTCAGCAACTTTTTGTGTGCTTTTGAACAACTACTGGATTGAAAGTTTTATATCTATTTTAGGTGTGGAAGAGGTCATCCTATATAGGTGTTTCAGCAAGTTTAGTCCAAATATGCGGGTTAAGATTGTCATGTCAATTTTGTTAATAATTTTTGTTTAGTAGTTTTTTAATAATTATATGTGGCAAAATGTTGTTTTAAATAAAGGTTTTCATGTTGATTACCTTAGTATTTTGAAGACCTGAAACACTATCAATTTCCCCCCCTGTTATCTCTATATTTGAATTCATGCTTATATATAAGGTGTTGGCTTTGTGATTTAGAAAGTGTTTATGTTACACTTCAGTAGTTTGGGAACTTGGTAGTATGTCAATACGATCTCAAGCCGGGGTTAGATCAGAAATACTTTTCTGTTCCTTGTAAAACTTTTTTAGTAGATAGTTAGACTAACTTTTTTTGTTCCTTTTAAAGCTTTCTGGATCCATTCTGTTTTTATTTTTGACTAATTCTGGTTGGGAGGTCAATTGTTAGGGGCCTAAAGCATGAAGACTCATTGAGAAAAATCTTTCATTCGTCTTTATGTGTGTTTCAAATTAACAATTTTACAATTGTTCATATTAGTTACCATTCAATGAAGATTTCTTCTTTCAAGTATGTGTGTGTGTGTATGTGTGTTTGTGTGTGTGTGTGTGTGTGCGTGTGTGTGTGTAGCTTAAAGAGAATCTAAACTCAAGTCTTGAGTGTGCAAATTCTGTTTCAGGAGTAAATGTGTAATAGTTTATAGATAGTCCTAACTTGAGTCTTTTTGACTCATCTGAATGTGCAGACCGTTTTCTTTGTACTGGAAAGATGGTAGATGAGTTATGTATATATAAATATGAAGAAAATGAGTTGGCATATAAATGTCATGTATTCAATAATCTTATAAATATTTTAATTTTTCGGATTCATCAGTCTTGGTTGGCTCTTTCTCGCGGTAATTCCAGGTACTACTTTTTAAGTTGACTTTCTATATACGTTCTCTGGTATAGCATGTTGCGAATGTTATATAGGCAAATAAAAAGAGTTGTGGTTATCTATTGGAGAAAGGTTTTCATTGTATTGTCATGACATTTTTTAATTTTGTTTGTAAATGGTTCCGAGTAATGATTTTTATCATGGCAGAGTACCATAATAACAATGAGTAAAGTTTCCGGAAAACAAGAGGGATACGAATGTGTCTTACAAAAGAAGTTGCAATATGCTGATATGTCCATTAGTCAGTACTGTAGGTGACAAAATGAGTGGGTCAGAAGGACTAAGAGTGGTTTAAAGCAGGTTCTTTAAATTCTTTTATACAATGTATGTGTCAAAACTTATATATAACTTTCAATGTGATCTACTTTGATTCGTACTATAATTAGGTTCTTGATTTTAATGTCGTAGTTTATCTTTTGCTACTCATTATATTGTCACTCATGATATTTTTTATTTGATGTATATAAAGCAAATGGTTGGATGATTTTGTTTCAAATTTTGGATATTTTTTTTTTGTTTCAAAAATCTGAAGGTAAATATCTACTATATCATCCTAACGAAGTTTCTTACTTGCTTGATCAGGTTATATACAAGAGGGATTATACAAAAGGCATTTTAGTAAATATTTCCAAAAGCTTGCTATCTTGCTGTACTTGAAACTTACAGTCCTATGTGTATTTCCTTTTGAGTTGAATTTGCTTTTGATAAGAGGTAAATCTTGGCCACGAACTCTTTTCATACAACAGAAAAACTTATGAGAGTACATATGGTTTTTAATGGACTTCTATTTCATCTCACCTCATATAAAATATGTATATATATATATATAGTAGGAGGATCAAAAAAGAATTTTAGGAGAGAAGAGGGAGAAACATTTTGGACCAATCATTTAAAACTATGGTTAAAGGGTATTATTGAGAAATCACTTTTAATATTTAAGCTAAATCTTTACATAATCCCTAATTCAAAAACTTATGGCGGTTAGTCTTTGACTAAATTTGAAACGATCACATGCATAATACCTACAACCAAAATTCAATTTTCATTTTTATTTAATATATCAAAATCAGATTATTCTACTTGATTCCACTTCCAATTATTCCGTTGTTCTCATTGATCGCTTAATTCCAATAAATTCTAATTTCTACAAACTTATATGATTACAAACGAAAGAATCACCAAAATCGACATGATTAAAATGAGCCATTCCAATGTTTCAACAGATTTATTAATAATTTTTTTTTAATATTATTTGAGTGATGATTCATATAACCTTTTAATGTCACTTCGTTGATTCATTAATTTAATTAATTTAATAACACGTATTCAGAAAATTTAAACATCGTTTCATCAGTTTTTTAACACCGATTCAGAAATTTTGAGATGGATTCAGAAAATTTGAAACATCGATTCAGTAGTTTATAACATCGATTCAGTAGTTTTATACCATCGATTCGGGAAAATTAAAAATCGATTCAGATTATTTTAAACATCGATTCGATAGTTTTATAACATTGATTCAGGAAATTTAAACATCAATTCAGAAAGTTTAAAGACTGATACACGAAATATATCCCATTGATTTTGATTCATATATTATATAACACATATTTTAAGACATTATTTTATATAACAGTATAATAATACGAGTTAAATACACTCATTATTGATGCATCGACTTGAAAATTCACTACGTTTCAGTGATGCTAAAAAGAGAAATTAGATTACCAACATAAAAGATTAAACGCTACTTCTGAAAAGTGAAGGCTAAGGATGTGTTTAGTTGTGGAAAATTTTCCAAATTTTTCCATCTTTAGTTTTCTAGAAAATGAAAAATGTTTTGTTCCCTAGAAAAGTAATGAAAAAATGGAAAATATGTTCAAATGTGTTAACATTTTCCATCTTGGAAAATTGAGTTTAAAATTAGAAGAGCTTGGAAAATTTTAGAAAAGTGGGGGAAGAGTTATAAAGGAAAAGTGTGGAAAAGTGATAAATCATATTTTCCAACTTATAGTTATCACTTTGGAAAATGGGTTTTCCATTTTCTTGGAAAAGTTTTCTATAAAATATCAATTTGAACATGTTTTCCAATTTTCCAATTTTCTTAGAAAAATTTTCTGGAAAATTGCCCCACTTTTCTACAACTAAACACACCCTAATATAATGGTGTATTTGGACACCTAGGAATTAATTCCACGATTGTTGGTCCACTAATAAAAGTGGACGGTTTTTAAATAAATGTTAAAGATCGTAAGATTTAATTGTGAGTTAGCTTCCTATTTTTTGGTCGGTATTATTTCAAAAAAAAATAAAAACGTTTTTGATTTTCTTCTTAATCATACCAATGTACAATAATGCCCTTCAAGATTTAATTTCAATTAGTAAATATTACAATTATGCCATTTAGTGATCTCAACCATTGATTCAAAGATCTGATGGTTGGAAACTCTTCTCTCCCTTCTCTCATGTAATTTTCTTCTCCCTGGATCCATATCATATATATATATATATATATATATATATATATATATATATATATATATATATATATATATATATATATATATATATTCATAGAACAGTGGATTTGTCTTATTGTCACCTGTTTTTCATATCTCCATTTCTTTTAGGATGCTTCAAAGATGAAGAAGATGATCAGAACCATTGAATACTAGAAATTCAAGGTACCATCTATCTTTTATTTATCTATCTACTTATAGAGGAATATAACTAAGCTAACATGTAACACTCCCAAATTTACTGTTTAGTGGAAACACGAATTGGGTGTTACTAATCAATATACAAAGCACATAAGATATAATGAACGACTACTATATGCGTCGTTTTACATTGTATTGATAAAACCAAAAGTTTACATCAAAATATTGTTTAACATTAGCTCGGATTGAAGTTGAGAGATTTAAGTACATAATTAATCTATACAAAATATAATAATGCAGCTAAAACTCTGATTGTATGAATGCTGACTCGAGCTAATGATTCCTGCTTGGGCAGTCCAACCTACTGCTGTGTACCTGTGATACATGCTAAAATGAGTCAGCGAAACGCTGGTGAGCTCACAGGTTTGTATGTCAACACATATTTGTATGAACCGCAAGATTTATAATTGAATTTAAAAGGCAATTAAGCAAAATAAAAGTTATACAGCCATGATCACATAGTCTGAGCTTAACTTGAGTGTCAGGTCCAATTAAGGAAACCCAACTTGAATGCCTCCTACGAGTGCCTAATCTACATTCGTCTTCCCAAATGCTAATACGTCCGTTTGACCAGTTAGTGCGTGCTAACCCGGACGAGGATTGTCAATCCTATATGATATCATATACTAACATTCACGCTACTACGTATTACCAGACTATGCTATGGAGGGCTTTAAATTGATTAGCTTGAAACTCATGTAGTATTTGATTTGATTTGTACTTGCGTTCAACTTGTAAAACAAAACGAGCAATAATATCACACCCCTGATTGAAAAGCAGTAAAATAGGGGCCATGAGACTCACCTGAGCCTTGAGTGTTTATCGAATTAACTTGAATTGATTAGCTTGAGAATTGATGTCCGAAGACTTGTAACCTGAGTGTGTCCACGACACGTGATGGTTATTAATTGTACAGGTATCTCGAAAGACTACCTTTGTAATTGTTTGTTTATCTATGATATCCAAATTACCCCGATTTGGTAGATTGACTTGTCCAAATTACTAAGATTTGGTTGATTGATTTGAGTATTGGAAAACGTGTACGGCCCGTTGGTGATTGTTTGCGTTAATAATTTCAATACTATTATTTTGATCTCGAAGTGCGACGTTTGAAAAGTATATTTCAATGTGTTTGTAAGGTTGAGTCGTATAAAGGTTTGAAGTCGGTTAAGTTTGGCACTTGATGTGAAATGTATTTACAAACTCTAAGTCACGGGGGTCCGGGGGCAGCGCCCCTGGTTAGCGGGGTTCCAGGGGTGGCAACCCCTGACGGGGTCCAAGGGGCTGGCCTGTAACACCCAGTTTTCGGGTCTAGTAGTATTAAATATTTTCTAACTGTGAATCATTATTAAATGTGTTAGAAAATGGGTTCGGTGATTTATTTGAAAATAAATGGGTAAAAGAGTCAAATAATTTATTGTAACTGATAAATTATTAATGGTTTTAATTTTATTTAGTTGACGGTAAAATAAAATAATGGTTCCCCGTAAATGGTTTTTAAGTTCCAGACAATAATAAGTACGGGGAATGAAATTTAAACAATTAGATGATAATATCATATCTTTGAGTCGGTTTATTTTTAGATATATCTATGCATATGTACGTACCATACATACATACCTAATTTGATGAAACCCTAGCCTTTAATCACTAAAATCATATCTCTACATCAAATTGAAGCCTCTCAAATTCGAATTCAAGCTTCCATGATGAGATTAAATCAGCCTTTCATCCTCTAATTCATTGTAAGTCTCTAATTCTTGAATTATAAACCCTAGAATTTCGGGGTTTTGGTGTTCTTGAGTAAGATCCGAAATTAGGATTTGATTTTGTGAAATTGTTGTTAGTTAAGCTTGTTGTTGGTGATAACTAACATGATTCATGCTTAAAATTATATCTTTGATTAGGGTTCTTAAATTTCTTGATGATTTGATGAGTTCATGGGATTTTGATGAGTTAATGGTATTAATAAGTATTGATAAGAAGGTTAGTAGCCTTAATCTAACCTAATAATGGATTAGCCAAGTTAAGTGAATTGTAATTCATGTGGGTTTTGTGAAAAGTGTGATGATTGGGTGTTAATTCATCTTGATTGATAATAAGATGGGTTGTTATAGTATTATTGGTAAAAGATGAGTTAGTATATGAAGTAGCTATTCATTGAAGCAAGATGATCTTGATGATGATCATGCGTTATTAATGAAATAATGGATGAAATAAAGTGTGAATTCTTAAAATATGAGGTTAATGGTTTAATTATGTTAATTAACTCTAATTGAGGTAGATTAATGGGATAATGTGATTCTATGATCATAATTTGCTAGTGATGATAAACTAATGATGTTGAAATAGTTATTTATAATATGGATTGAATAATGAGAATTGTGGTAATTATGTTAATTCATATGAAATGAGTAAATCGGGTTTGTTGTTAATCTATTAGAATGATGTTGTATATATTTGAGACAAGTAACTAGCTTGTATTATTCTATTGTATTGTCAGATGTGCAGAAGGCTCAGTGATATTAGACTACTGAGTGGATGCCTGAGGTGGTCGGTGAGTGGATTTTTAATCCTCAGCGTAACTTGGTAGTAACGAGTTTGGTTACAACAAGTAACGTATTATTACTTTATTAGTTGCATTGACGAATAGGTTGTTAGTAATAATACTGTTGATAGGTTGACTAGTTGAATATATGACTTGTTGATTACGTGATCCCTTGAATTAATTGGCCTTCGGGCATCAGTTGTTAATGAGGCAACGAGTTGTTGAACTGTTGGTTGGGCTAGTTGGTTATTGTGTGAATTACACTTGGTCTCTTGGCTTCATTTGTTGTGTGCTAAGAACCCGTGTTTGAGGATGGTAACCACTAGCTATCGGTCTCGTCCGTTATGGCCATACGGATATGGTTGGATAAGTGTTCTTGGGGAGCTACCCGGGTTTATGGTAATCCCCAGAGCCGCCGATCCTCATTATGGTGTTGTTGATTAGTTGAATTGTTGCATTGTTGAACAGATGTATTGTTGATGAGATGTATTGTGTACTTGCTTGTTTAGTGTTAAGAGTTGTACACAAAGTTGCTGAGCTAAGTTAGGCTGTTGATTAGTTATCTGCTCACTTAGCGTTATGCTAATCCCCCATATTATCCCTTCTTGCAGGTTTTGCATATAATTTGGGTGGGCAAGAAGTTGGAGTAGAAGGAATGTTTGACAACCCGGTGTCACTCTGATATTTGATTGTATAAATAAATGTTTTATCTTGTTTCTATATAACACTTCTGCTGAGAAATTATGTTTTTGAAAAGGTCGAATTTTACATGTTGATACAATGAAGTAAATTATTACCATCTATTTGGACTTACGCTTCCGATAAATTATATTTAAATGTTGATGAAACGAGGGGTGTTATAAGTTGGTATCAGAGCATAAGTTTGGGTGAATTGTACATTATAAGATGTTCAATCCCAAACTTAGATTTGTGTCAAGTCAAACATTCCAGAGGTGGGGATTAGTGGTTGCATGGGAAAGTTGCTATTAAATGTTTACTAACCTATAACAAGATGCTAGAATGTTGTTTTGGTTGCAGAGACGGAGGAACATGAGGAATCGTCTGTTATTCTTAATGATTCCTCAATACGTGTGAGCCTAGATATGCCAGGTAATTCTCGATAAACTTTGTGAATATCAATAAACTGAATTATTGGTGAATATTGCTTGTTAATAAGATGATAGAGGTGTTAATGAGTAATTAAGAAGGAAATTGAAAATTTCGGTCAAAATGTTGAAACTGTGTAGATACATTGTTAACTAAGGTGTAACAGCTGTACTATGTGAAATTAAGTGTATCTACAGTGTGAAAATAAGTTGATAAATGCAAGGTGTGATTATAGTTCCTTGCTAGGGAATTATTTGACAAATGATAAAGTGAATTGATGTGACTTGATATGATGAAATTAATGGGATGTTGGTATTCTCCATTAATAGGTTTCGAGTCGTATTGTTATGTGAATTAGAAAGAGTATAGTTGTTGGAATATGTGAATTGACTTGGTAGAGTCAAAGTTGAGTGGGGTTGTGTTAAGCTTGGCAATAGCCATGTTATAAAGTGATGAATGTGACTAGATGTTTATGTGTTGACATTGATCATGAATGGTTTAAATTATGATCTTTATATTAAAAGTAGTGTAGTGAGAAAGTCAAAGTGGTCAACGAGTCTAATTGTGTGTTGACGAGTTTGTGACCAGTCAAATTTGAAAATTTGTTGAAGTTGGTTGATATGTGATGAACTTTTGTGAAATTGGTGTTTTAGGGGGATAATACGATACCAATAGTAAAACGGGGTTAGTTTGACTTAGAATAGTCAAACGAATGTGGAATGGGTAATGAAATGGTTGATACATAGGTTGAAACCCAAACGGGTTGTTGAAGTGCCCAAATGGGTCACTTAAAGGTTAAACTGTTAAAACGAGTATTAATTCGAATATGTTGAATGTTAAAGTGATTTTAAGTTTCACATATAGTGAAAATGTGTGTTGAAAGCATTGGGGTAATCGAAATGGTTGACATTTGGTGAAAGTGTCCAATTGGACCCTCAAACGGGTCAAAGAGTCAAAACGTTGTAGAATAGGTATGTAAGGGTGAGGAGTGTGCCCACACGTCATAAATATATGTAGAAACATGTTGGCAAAGAGTGGAAGTCAGAAACCAAGCCATTTGGAATATGGCGTGTCCACCGAAATGGTCGAAAATAGCTTAAAATGAGTCGCACGTCCGTTTTCTCATAAAACGAGTAAATTGAAAAAGGGTAAAAAGGGAAAGTTACATTTTGGCATAATGGAGGTGTCTGCAAATTTTCATGACCTAACTCTTTATCATTTGAGAGATATGCGTTTTCAAAGTTCGTAAAATGGTATAAGTGGAAGCTGATCTGCAAGTCTGGTCTGAACCATGGAAGCCGGTGGCTAGCTAGGTTAGCCAGCGGTTAGAACAGTAAAGCCGGCGGCTCCATAAGCCGACCCGGCGGCTTAATCAAGCTTTAAAACGCACTTTTGTTCTTTTTGCTCAAAATTGGTGTTAGCCGGCGTCTCGACTCGGGTAGCCGGCGGGTCAAGACCTTTAGCCGACGACTAGCTAGGTTAGCCGGCGGCTCATGTAGCCCAGCCGGCGGTTTGGGGCATTTTCAGGGTATAAAATATTTTTTTTACGTTTTTTTACGTTTGACGTAATATTTGACGTAGAGATTTCCGTTAGAAAATTTCAGTGTCAGAATAAGACGAAATTTACATGTCCACTCAAAAACCGCCCAACGGTCAAAGCTCATCGGCTTGCCATGAGCCCTGTCAGTTTTCGGCACTTCGGGGCCGTTTGGGGCCCGAAAATCGCGTTTTATTGTTTTTCGAATCTTATTTCGAACTTTTAGCTTACGTTTTGTATTGGGATTTTGTTTCATTGAGCCCAGAGATCATTCCTGTGACTATATGCAATATTAAAAACTTGTTTTAAGAGGTCTATATGGTTCATTGTGTATGAGTCGGTTGTAGACGGTTTATTTAACTGCAAAGTATACCAGTAAATGGTATTGTTGATTGTTACTAACAAGGGTTAGTAAACATTGATTATGGAATAATGTGAACTATATTATGTGGATAAATTGAGATATGATAAAGAAATTGAATCACTTAGGGTATTATAAAGTTTTGAATTGAGTATTTTAAGAAAATTGTGATACAAGTGCATGAACTGGTATATATATGAGATAGTTGAACATGAAATGCTTATATGTAAATCAACTAAAGGTGTATAAATTGATGAAAATAGGTTGAATAAGACACTTAGCATTGACAAAGTGTTTGGTACTCAATGTACCATAAGTAGTAAGAGATGTAAATAGTGACTTAATATGGAATCAGGCAATAAAGAGGTTGATTGATGTATGTGTATTAGACATTGTGCATATGTTAATAATATATTGGAAATGGTGTTGAATGTCTATGTCGACTATACATACCTAATGATATAAGTAGTTTGTAATTAGAATGATAAGTTGAAAAAAAAAATGGTAGTGAGTTAATATACGGTGATATATTTGCTACCACAGGTTGTGTAAATTGTTGATACCGGGGTTATAAGGTATAAGAGTAATCATTAATAACTTCGAAGATTTGTGGTACGAAGTGGCCTGAGAATGAGGTGTGACTGACATAATATGACGACGTCTGGCCAACGTATTTATATTATGCCATTTCACATGGAGTTGTTGAGGCTACTAAGTACCATATAAAGTTAAGTGGTTTTAAAATAACAGGTAAGATATGTTGACCTGTAGTTGAAAATAGTCAATGATGGACTAAAATGAAAGAGTGATAAACCACTAAGTTGTTTTTACTAATGTGGTACTGTACAAGTGATGTGTATATATGATGCATTATTAATAGTAAAAATTAAAAGATGATTTAAGCAAAGTAGAGGTCAGTTGATTATGAATAATATTGTGTTAATATTATTGAAAAGATGATTAATGACTACACCTTGTGTTGTTG
Organism: Helichrysum umbraculigerum; assembly: GCA_949592205.1. NCBI lineage: Eukaryota > Viridiplantae > Streptophyta > Magnoliopsida > Asterales > Asteraceae > Helichrysum > Helichrysum umbraculigerum. Next base: position 45,678,003 of record CATIUR010000002.1, on the reverse strand, counting down.
AAATACCATTGATGATGAAACATGGTATTAACAGGTGTTGTCTTAGCATCCAAATTGGTGTAATAGGATGCTAGTGGATTATATAATAGTAGTTTTAACCATAAGAATTGACCTCTACATACTGCTTATTGTTTATTCTATATGTGATTATGATTATATGAATTGTGATTCTTTTCGAATAAGAGTTTCATATAATCAAGTTGTATTTATAATTACAAGTTGTAAAGTTGTAATTAGCTAGTTGCAAAAGTGAAAATTTCTAGCAAGATGTTAGCTAAATTGCTAGTTGTAAATTGAGCTGAACTTTTATTGTTAATGTGCATGTTGTGGTATTCAATACCACTTGTTGTGAATAGTGTAAAGTTGAAATGTTCACGTGAATATGTGTTACATTGATTACTGGTGATTACGTGTTTTAAATTGTTACATGACTAAGTATGACTGGTCACGTAAGTGGTCATTTAAACTTATCAGAGACAGGATGTAGGAGCAATGCTTGTGCATTGGAACATATAGAAACATGTACATGTGGATATGTGCATGAAGAAAGAATTGAAATTGTGTACATATACTTATGAGTTGCCCTTGTTGCTGGATAGTGTAATTTGTGATAACAAAATTAAGACACAATATATGTGTTTAAGTGAATTTAATTGAAATACACCCTGGTGGTGTGTGAGTTGATAAAATAATACATATTTGTGTAAGTAGATTGGAATGTATACACATTGACGTTATGTAATTAGGGGTATGCATGAGGGGTATATATATATATATATATATATATATATATAAGTTATTTTAACTTGTACACCTTTCGTGTGTATGTAATAATGAGTAAATATGTGATTAGAAGTGTATGTGAGCTATAGTATTAGTAAATTGAAATGGGAGTGAGTAAGTGATCTTATTTCAATAAATTGATTAAGTGTGATCAGATTTCGAGGACGAAATCTCTTTAAGGAGGGGAGAGTTGTAACACCCAGTTTTCGGGTCTAGTAGTATTAAATATTTTCTAACTGTGAATCATTATTAAATGTGTTAGAAAATGGGTTCGGTGATTTATTTGAAAATAAATGGGTAAAAGAGTCAAATAATTTATTGTGACTGATAAATTATTAATGGTTTTAATTTTATTTAGTTGACGGTAAAATAAAATAATGGTTCCCCGTAAATGGTTTTTAAGTTCCAGACAATAATAAGTACGTGGAATGAAATTTAAACAATTAGATGATAATATCATATCTTTGAGTCGGTTTATTTTTAGATATATCTATGCATATGTACGTACCATACATACATACCTAATTTGATGAAACCCTAGCCTTTAATCACTAAAATCATATCTCTACATCAAATTGAAGCCTCTCAAATTCGAATTCAAGCTTCCATGATGAGATTAAATCAGCCTTTCATCCTCTAATTCATTGTAAGTCTCTAATTCTTGAATTATAAACCCTAGAATTTCGGGGTTTTGGTGTTCTTGAGTAAGATCCGAAATTAGGATTTGATTTTGTGAAATTGTTGTTAGTTAAGCTTGTTGTTGGTGATAACTAACATGATTCATGCTTAAAATTATATCTTTGATTAGGGTTCTTAAATTTCTTGATGATTTGATGAGTTCATGGGATTTTGATGAGTTAATGGTATTAATAAGTATTGATAAGAAGGTTAGTAGCCTTAATCTAACCTAATAATGGATTAGCCAAGTTAAGTGAATTGTAATTCATGTGGGTTTTGTGAAAAGTGTGATGATTGGGTGTTAATTCATCTTGATTGATAATAAGATGGGTTGTTATAGTGTTATTGGTAAAAGATGAGTTAGTATATGAAGTAGCTATTCATTGAAGCAAGATGATCATGATGATGATCATGCGTTATTAATGAAATAATGGATGAAATAAAGTGTGAATTCTTAAAATATGAGGTTAATGGTTTAATTATGTTAATTAACTCTAATTGAGGTAGATTAATGGGATAATGTGATTCTATGATCATAATTTGCTAGTGATGATAAACTAATGATGTTGAAATAGTTATTTATAATATGGATTGAATAATGAGAATTATGGTAATTATGTTAATTCATATGAAATGAGTAAATCGGGTTTGTTGTTAATCTATTAGAATGATGTTGTATATATTTGAGACAAGTAACTAGCTTGTATTATTCTATTGTATTGTCAGATGTGCAGAAGGCTCAGTGATATTAGATTACTGAGTGGATGCCTGAGGTGGTCGGTGAGTGGATTTTTAATCCTCAGCGTAACTTGGTAGTAACGAGTTTGGTTACAACAAGTAACGTATTATTACTTTATTAGTTGCATTGACGAATAGGTTGTTAGTAATAATACTGTTGATAGGTTGACTAGTTGAATATATGACTTGTTGATTACGTGATCCCTTGAATTAATTGGCCTTCGGGCATCAGTTGTTAATGAGGCAACGAGTTGTTGAACTGTTGGTTGGGCTAGTTGGTTATTGTGTGAATTACACTTGGTCTCTTGGCTTCATTTGTTGTGTGCTAAGAACCTGTGTTTGAGGATGGTAACCACTAGCTATCGGTCTCGTCCGTTATGGCCATACGGATATGGTTGGATAAGTGTTCTTGGGGAGCTACCCGGGTTTATGGTAATCCCCAGAGCCGCCGATCCTCATTATGGTGTTGTTGATTAGTTGAATTGTTGCATTGTTGAACAGATGTATTGTTGATGAGATGTATTGTGTACTTGCTTGTTTAGTGTTAAGAGTTGTACACAAAGTTGCTGAGCTAAGTTAGGCTGTTGATTAGTTATCTGCTCACTTAGCGTTATGCTAATCCCCCATATTATCCCTTCTTGCAGGTTTTGCATATAATTTGGGTGGGCAAGAAGTTGGAGTAGAAGGAATGTTTGACAACCCGGTGTCACTCTGATATTTGATTGTATAAATAAATGTTTTATCTTGTTTCTATATAACACTTCTGCTGAGAAATTATGTTTTTGAAAAGGTCGAATTTTACATGTTGATACAATGAAGTAAATTATTACCATCTATTTGGACTTACGCTTCCGATAAATTATATTTAAATGTTGATGAAACGAGGGGTGTTATAAGTTGGTATCAGAGCATAAGTTTGGGTGAATTGTACATTATAAGATGTTCAATCCCAAACTTAGATTTGTGTCAAGTCAAACATTCCAGGGGTGGGGATTAGTGGTTGCATGGGAAAGTTGCTATTAAATGTTTACTAACCTATAACAAGATGCTAGAATGTTATTTTGGTTGCAGAGACGGAGGAACATGAGGAATCGTCTGTTATTCTTAATGATTCCTCAATACGTGTGAGCCTAGATATGCCAGGTAATTCTCGATAAACTTTGTGAATATCAATAAACTGAATTATTGGTGAATATTGCTTGTTAATAAGATGATAGAGGTGTTAATGAGTAATTAAGAAGGAAATTGAAAATTTCGGTCAAAATGTTGAAACTGTGTAGATACATTGTTAACTAAGGTGTAACAGCTGTACTATGTGAAATTAAGTGTATCTACAGTGTGAAAATAAGTTGATAAATGCAAGGTGTGATTATAGTTCCTTGCTAGGGAATTATTTGATAAATGATAAAGTGAATTGATGTGACTTGATATGATGAAATTAATGGGATGTTGGTATTCTCCATTAATAGGTTTCGAGTCGTGTTGTTATGTGAATTAGAAAGAGTATAGTTGTTGGAATATGTGAATTGACTTGGTAGAGTCAAAGTTGAGTGGGGTTGTGTTAAGCTTGGCAATAGCCATGTTATAAAGTGATGAATGTGACTAGATGTTTATGTGTTGACATTGATCATGAATGGTTTGAATTATGATCTTTATATTAAAAGTAGTGTAGTGAGAAAGTCAAAGTGGTCAACGAGTCTAATTGTGTGTTGACGAGTTTGTGAACAGTCAAATTTGAAAATTTGTTGAAGTTGGTTGATATGTGATGAACTTTTGTGAAATTGGTGTTTTAGGGGGATAATACGATACCAATAGTAAAACGGGGTTAGTTTGACTTAGAATAGTCAAACGAATGTGGAATGGGTAATGAAATGGTTGATACATAGGTTGAAACCCAAACGGGTTGTTGAAGTGCCCAAATGGGTCACTTAAAGGTTAAACTGTTAAAACGAATATTAATTCGTATATGTTGAATGTTAAAGTGATTTTAAGTTTCACATATAGTGAAAATGTGTGTTGAAAGCATTGGGGTAATCGAAATGGTTGACATTTGGTGAAAGTGTCCAATTGGACCCTCAAACTGGTCAAAGAGTCAAAACGTTGTAGAATAGGTATGTAAGGGTGAGGAGTGTGCCCGCACGTCATAAATATATGTAGAAACATGTTGGCAAAGAGTGGAAGTCAGAAACCAAGCCATTTGGAATATGGCATGTCCACCGAAATGGTCGAAAATAGCCTAAAATGAGTCGCACGTCCGTTTTCTCATAAAACGAATAAATTGAAAAAGGGTAAAAAGGGAAAGTTACATTTTGGCATAATGGAGGTGTCTGCAAATTTTCATGACCTAACTCTTTATCATTTGAGAGATATGCGTTTTCAAAGTTCGTAAAATGGTATAAGTGGAAGCTGATCTGCAAGTCTGGTCTGAACCATGGAAGCCGGCGGCTAGCTAGGTTAGCCGGCGGTTAGAACAGTAAAGCCGGCGGCTCCATAAGCCGACCCGGCGGCTTAATCAAGCTTTAAAACGCACTTTTGTTCTGTTTGCTCAAAATTGGTGTTAGCCGGCGTCTCGACTCGGGTAGCCGGCGGGTCAAGACCTTTAGCCGACGACTAGCTAGGTTAGCCGGCGGCTCATGTAGCCCAGCCGGCGGTTTGGGGCATTTTCAGGGTATAAAATATTTTTTTTACGTTTTTTTACGTTCGACGTAATATTTGACGTAGAGATTTCCGTTAGAAAATTTCAGTGTCAGAATAAGACGAAATTTACATGTCCACTCAAAAACCGCCCAACGGTCAAAGCTCATCGGCTTGGCATGAGCCCTGTCAGTTTTCGGCACTTCGGGGCCGTTTGGGGCCCGAAAATCGCGTTTTATTGTTTTTCGAATCTTATTTCGAACTTTTAGCTTACGTTTTGTATTGGGCTTTTGTTTCATTGAGCCCAGAGATCATTTCTGTGACTATATGCAATATTAAAAACTTGTTTTAAGAGGTCTATATGGTTCATTGTGTATGAGTCGGTTGTAGACGGTTTATTTAACTGCAAAGTATACCAGTAAATGGTATTGTTGATTGTTACTAACAAGGGTTAGTAAACATTGATTATGGAATAATGTGAACTATATTATGTGGATAAATTGAGATATGATAAAGAAATTGAATCACTTAGGGTATTATAAAGTTTTGAATTGAGTATTTTAAGAAAATTGTGATACAAGTGCATGAACTGGTATATATATGAGATAGTTGAACATGAAATGCTTATATGTAAATCAACTAAAGGTGTATAAGTTGATGAAAATAGGTTGAATAAGACACTTAGCATTGACGAAGTGTTTGGTACTCAATGTACCATAAGTAGTAAGAGATGTAAATAGTGACTTAATATGGAATCAGGCAATAAAGAGGTTGATTGATGTATGTGTATTAGACATTGTGCCTATGTTAATAATATATTGGAAATGGTGTTGAATGTCTATGTCGACTATACATACCTAATGATATAAGTAGTTTGTAATTAGAATGATAAGTTGAAAAAAAAATGGTAGTGAGTTAATATGCGGTGATATATTTGCTACCACAGGTTGTGTAAATTGTTGATACCGGGGTTATAAGGTATAAGAGTAATCATTAATAACTTCGAAGATTTGTGGTACGAAGTGGCCTGAGAATGAGGTGTGACTGACATAATATGACGACGTCTGGCCAACGTATTTATATTATGCCATTTCACATGGAGTTGTTGAGGCTACTAAGTACCATATAAAGTTAAGTGGTTTTAAAATAACAGGTAAGATATGTTGACCTGTAGTTGAAAATAGTCAATGATGGACTAAAATGAAAGAGTGATAAACCACTAAGTTGTTTTTACTAATGTGGTACTGTACAAGTGATGTGTATATATGATGCATTATTAATAGTAAAAATTAAAAGATGATTTAAGCAAAGTAGAGGTCAGTTGATTATGAATAATATTGTGTTAATATTGTTGAAAAGATGATTAATGACTACACCTTGTGTTGTTGAAATACCATTGATGATGAAACATGGTATTAACAGGTGTTGTCTTAGCATCCAAATTGGTGTAATAGGATGCTAGTGGATTATATAATAGTAGTTTTAACCATAAGAATTGACCTCTACATACTGCTTATTGTTTATTCTATATGTGATTATGATTATATGAATTGTGATTCTTTTCGAATAAGAGTTTCATATAATCAAGTTGTATTTATAATTACAAGTTGTAAAGTTGTAATTAGCTAGTTGCAAAAGTGAAAATTTCTAGCAAGATGTTAGCTAAATTGCTAGTTGTAAATTGAGCTGAACTTTTATTGTTAATGTGCATGTTGTGGTATTCAATACCACTTGTTGTGAATAGTGTAAAGTTGAAATGTTCACATGAATATGTGTTACATTGATTACTGGTGATTACGTGTTTTAAATTGTTACATGACTAAGTATGACTGGTCACGTAAGTGGTCATTTAAACTTATCAGTGACAGGATATAGGAGCAATGCTTGTGCATTGGAACATATAGAAACATGTACATGTGGATATGTGCATGAAGAAAGAATTGAAATTGTGTACATATACTTATGAGTTGCCCTTGTTGCTGGATAGTGTAATTTGTGATAACAAAATTAAGACACAATATATGTATTTAAGTGAATTTTATTGAAATACACCCTGGTGGTGAGTGAGTTGATAAAATAATACATATTTGTGTAAGTAGATTGGAATGTATACACATTGACGTTATGTAATTAGGGGTATGCATGACGGGTATATATATATATATATATATATATATATATATATATATATATATATAAGTTATTTTAACTTGTACACCTTTCGTGTGTATGTAATAATGAGTAAATATGTGATTAGAAGTGTATGGGAGCTATAGTATTAGTAAATTGAAATGGGAGTGAGTAAGTGATCTTATTTCAATAAATTGATTAAGTGTGATCAGATTTCGAGGACGAAATCTCTTTAAGGAGGGGAGAGTTGTAACACCCAGTTTTCGGGTCTAGTAGTATTAAATATTTTCTAACTGTGAATCATTATTAAATGTGTTAGAAAATGGGTTCGGTGATTTATTTGAAAATAAATGGGTAAAAGAGTCAAATAATTTATTGTGACTGATAAATTATTAATGGTTTTAATTTTATTTAGTTGACGGTAAAATAAAATAATGGTTCCCCGTAAATGGTTTTTAAGTTCCAGACAATAATAAGTACGTGGAATGAAATTTAAACAATTAGATGATAATATCATATCTTTGAGTCGGTTTATTTTTAGATATATCTATGCATATGTACGTACCATACATACATACCTAATTTGATGAAACCCTAGCCTTTAATCACTAAAATCATATCTCTACATCAAATTGAAGCCTCTCAAATTCGAATTCAAGCTTCCATGATGAGATTAAATCAGCCTTTCATCCTCTAATTCATTGTAAGTCTCTAATTCTTGAATTATAAACCCTAGAATTTCGGGGTTTTGGTGTTCTTGAGTAAGATCCGAAATTAGGATTTGATTTTGTGAAATTGTTGTTAGTTAAGCTTGTTGTTGGTGATAACTAACATGATTCATGCTTAAAATTATATCTTTGATTAGGGTTCTTAAATTTCTTGATGATTTGATGAGTTCATGGGATTTTGATGAGTTAATGGTATTAATAAGTATTGATAAGAAGGTTAGTAGCCTTAATCTAACCTAATAATGGATTAGCCAAGTTAAGTGAATTGTAATTCATGTGGGTTTTGTGAAAAGTGTGATGATTGGGTGTTAATTCATCTTGATTGATAATAAGATGGGTTGTTATAGTGTTATTGGTAAAAGATGAGTTAGTATATGAAGTAGCTATTCATTGAAGCAAGATGATCATGATGATGATCATGCGTTATTAATGAAATAATGGATGAAATAAAGTGTGAATTCTTAAAATATGAGGTCAATGGTTTAATTATGTTAATCAACTCTAATTGAGGTAGATTAATGGGATAATGTGATTCTATGATCATAATTTGCTAGTGATGATAAACTAATGATGTTGAAATAGTTATTTATAATATGGATTGAATAATGAGAATTGTGGTAATTATGTTAATTCATATGAAATGAGTAAATCGGGTTTGTTGTTAATCTATTAGAATGATGTTGTATATATTTGAGACAAGTAACTAGCTTGTATTATTCTATTGTATTGTCAGATGTGCAGAAGGCTCAGTGATATTAGACTACTGAGTGGATGCCTGAGGTGGTCGGTGAGTGGATTTTTAATCCTCAGCGTAACTTGGTTGTAACGAGTTTGGTTACAACAAGTAACGTATTATTACTTTATTAGTTGCATTGACGAATAGGTTGTTAGTAATAATATTGTTGATAGGTTGACTAGTTGAATATATGACTTGTTGATTACGTGATCCCTTGAATTAATTGGCCTTCGGGCATCAGTTGTTAATGAGGCAACGAGTTGTTGAACTGTTGGTTGGGCTAGTTGGTTATTGTGTGAATTACACTTGGTCTCTTGGCTTCATTTGTTGTGTGCTAAGAACCTGTGTTTGAGGATGGTAACCACTAGCTATCGGTCTCGTCCGTTATGGCCATACGGATATGGTTGGATAAGTGTTCTTGGGGAGCTACCCGGGTTTATGGTAATCCCCAGAGCCGCCGATCCTCATTATGGTGTTGTTGATTAGTTGAATTGTTGCATTGTTGAACAGATGTATTGTTGATGAGATGTATTGTGTACTTGCTTGTTTAGTGTTAAGAGTTGTACACAAAGTTGTTGAGCTAAGTTAGGCTGTTGATTAGTTATCTGCTCACTTAGCGTTATGCTAATCCCCCATATTATCCCTTCTTGCAGGTTTTGCATATAATTTGGGTGGGCAAGAAGTTGGAGTAGAAGGAATGTTTGACAACCCGGTGTCACTCTGATATTTGATTGTATAAATAAATGTTTTATCTTGTTTCTATATAACACTTCTGCTGAGAAATTATGTTTTTGAAAAGGTCGAATTTTACATGTTGATACAATGAAGTAAATTATTACCATCTATTTGGACTTACGCTTCCGATAAATTATATTTAAATGTTGATGAAACGAGGGGTGTTATATGGCCCCTGGCTGGGGTCGAGATGCCAGGTCAGCTCGAAAATTTTTTATTTCTATCATATTGTTATGGTGAAAAACGCATCTGGGATTTGAATTTAGGTAAAATCAAGTAATAAATTTTGGGTCTCGACACTTAGTAAAAATCTGTGTTTTCTAATTTCTGGTTTGTGCGACGTTGGGTGCGACGTCGCAGATCCTGACTGCGACGTTGAGCATGGCGTCGCTATGTGCGACTTTCACAATTTAATGCGACGTTGTGGGTGGCGTCGCTATATGCGACATTGTTGATTCTTGCGACATAGGGGCTTGTGTCGCTATGTGCGACGTCGGCCAATTAAGGCGACGTTGAGACTGATGTCGCACCGTGCGACATCGTGATGAGTTTTGCGACGTCGCAGCTGACGTCGCATAAAGTCTGGGCCAAATGCGACGTCGGCAACTGATAAGGTTCCGGTGGCCGGAAAAATGGCCGGACGACTTCCGTTTGGTCCGAAACTTTTACCCAACCCTTATATGGACATTATAAACTTATATAAAACAACAAACATGTAAAAATGAGTGAAAACGAGAGGTTTCGACTTTTGTCGGAAAACTTACAATGTGTCGAATAAAAAATCCGAAAAGATGAGGTTGTAGATCGTTGCGAGGTGGTCGCTTTTCTCCAAACGAGTATGACGATTTGATGGCGTTTGATGGTGCTTTTTAGTGAATTTGTGTGATGGTGGAAGTGTGGTATTTTGAGAGAAAAAGGAATGGAGATAATGAGAAAGAGAGTGAGAATGAGAAAGTGAGGGTGAGGAGGTGGTGACCTCACCCTTGGGCCGGTTTAGGGAGGGGGCCCACCGAGGTGTGGGTCTCCAATTTTAATTTCCTGTAATCGCGCTCCGTGCGGTGTTCATTTTCCCGATTGTTTAAACGGTTAAATATTTTTATACGCGTTTAATTATACGCTTTAAGATGCGAGTAATTACTCGATATTTTGATTGAAGTATTTTATCAAATACTTAATGATTTAGTTATAAGGTATAACTTAAACCTGTTTCGTTTTGTTTGCGCGTTTAATAGTCTAATCGCGTGGACATTGTTTGTACGATACGAAATTTGATTGAAATATTATCAATAATATTTTGAATATAATATCGTTATTAAATAATGATATATTATTTAATAAAATTGTTCACCAACATCCGTATTTAATTGAACCGAATTACATTTGATTTGAAACTTGTACGATTTAATCAAATCGCATAATACTTGTATATATTCAACAATATATATATTGATTGATACATTAATTAGCCTAACACAAAACTAATTACATGTATTAACAGTTGATTATGTACTAATCACTAGTCCTAATTTGACGGGTGTCACATAACAGTATACTGAAATTATATTCTCAATGACATATTATGTTCTAATATATTATCCATATTCTTTGACTTCATAAATTAATGACACTCGAGGCCAACAAATCATGTCACGCTTGGAAGTATATGTCATATCTATTCAAATGAGGTGAAAGTCTATGAAAAAGTTTTCAATTTTATGTGAGAATTTGATATTTTGTTACTATTCAATAACGTAACAAAAGAGGTGAGGTCTTTCGACAAATTAGTTTGTTTTCATTTATCTCGTGTTGTACGAATAAGTGTTTCCATTTTATGTAGGTATTTAACATCGTTTACTCTAAATATCCTTCATGAAAACTTAAATTTGTCCGAAGGTTTGTTCTGTTGGTTATGTTTCTGTTACGTAATTATTCATGAAGATTGTTGAAGTTTATGGAAAATAAAGTTTTTGAAGTCAGAGTTGAGTTATCAAAGGGTAGTAGAATTCATATGATTCACTATTGATTGTTGTTGCAGCCCCTGTCAAGAGGAGCAAGGTTGTGCAATATGGTTTGAGTTTGATTTTTTTGTGAGTCCTGGTATACTTCATTAATAGTTAGAGGTTTTGATAGAAGCATTTATAGAAGTTAAGGTGTGACTAAATGAACATATAAGATGGACCATTGACTATTTATCTAATGTTTTAATTTTTCTACTATAGGTACCAATAACTAAGCAATTAAACCATGGTGGAGAGGTTGGACAATGATCGCTATATGCCTTCCAACCATGTACTATCGCCACAAAAACAACAATAGATCATTTTTATTGTATATGCCTTCAAGCACATCCATTATAGTCATGTACCGAAGCCTTTGCAGTTGAATATAGCAAATTCCCTTCCAAACCTCCCCTAGATGGAGTCTGTTGTTTCAATTTAAGATTAAGACCACAATGTTGAGGGATGTAGTTATCACGGCAAAACAATAAGGGCATTTGCTGACAATAGCCCAATGATGCTCAGATTTGCTTATTGTGTGTAAAAACATGTTTTGCCATCTCTGGTACCACATTTCGGTTACTTGATACATCATGTTTTATACCTTACAATCAGTTACTTATAATTGTTATATTACTATTATGACATCAAAGGACCAAAACACTTGCTATATTTATTTACTATATACATTTGCGTATTATCACTAAATGTGATATCACTAAAAACATTACCTTATTGCACATTTTATAAATTATGATTGTATCTACGGGCTCAAAAGATTGATACATATATGTTTTTTTAAATTCACTTTTACCTTAATTAAATAAAACAAAAAAAATAAAATAAAAAAGTGTTAACCAATAAATCATATAAAAATAAAAATCCTTTATGAAATAAATAACCAAAACATAAACAATAACCCGCGTTGCCGCGGGTCTTTTATCTAGTAAATAATAATAATAATAATAATAATAATAATAATAATAATAATAATAATAATAATAATAATAATAATAATAATAATAATAATAATAATAATAATAGAAATGTGATTATGCAAATCCAACAAATTTTTACAAGTTATTAGGCATGTAGTTGAATCGAATGAGAACGAACGGAGCATGTTCATATTCGTACATTAAGGTTTTTAGATAAATGAACGAACACGAATGAATAAATGAATGATTCAGGTGTTCACGTTCATGAACGCAAACGAATATAGCATTCGTTTGTCAATATGTCAAATGTACACAACAAACCTATTTTTTTTCAAAGCAAAGCTATACGGACACAAAGCTTCTAGATAATACAACCATTATCGTTTTGTCAGCGATTACCATCACATTATGTGTGCATCACCGCTGTATTGTGCGGGTTACTGACTAGTATCATTATAAAGACCTTGATGTATTATAATAAAATAAAACATTCAAATTTATTTGTAACTACACTTAACGTTAATTCGGTGTGTCGGGTCAACCCAACTCTCATTGGTGACCCGCACCCTACCTAAAAAAGGAGTATGAAGGCGGGTTTCGGGTGGACGGGTCAAAAACTGTAACATCCTCTCTTCGGGTCCGGTAATTTCTAATTTTAAATTGTTATATTTAATTGTGTTAGAAATTATTCGATATTAATTGTTTATTGCGAAACTTAGTTAAATAAGTCTTAGAACTTATTGTGAATAGTAAATTGTTGTTGGTTGTAATTTACTATAGTTGACGGTAAAATAAAAATAAGTTTCTCGCAAATGATTTTTAGGTTCCAGGCAATAGATTGAAAATGGGACTAGTTTTAAGTGGATACGGGTCGGTGTAAAATCTTAGCCGACCTATTTACCTTCCCTTTTAGGAAAGTTTTTCATACTTTCCCTTTTTGGAAACCTAAACCTAGAAACTAAAAACCTAAACTAAAAACTCAAATCAAACACTTGTAACTGAAGATTTAGCTGTGATTTGGAGTTACAACATCATCATCATCATGTAAGTATAAGTTATTTCCATGGTTAAATTCATGATCATAATCAATTGATGTATTTGTATGAATTGATGTTAAATAGAAGTCCTAAACATGTTATAATTTGTATACATGATGATATATGACCTGTGTTATGATGCTGGAGTCGACTATGTGGTTATTTGAATTGTGGTTTTGGTTTTCTGGGTTGAGCTCTGCACGACCTGCACAGGGCTGACGAACACAAGGAATCCGGCGGATTCCTAATGAATCCGGCGGATTCATCCGGTCAATGGGGTTGGGAATCCGGTCAAAACGGTTTAAATCCGGCGGATTCATCAACCGGATTCGTTTTGGGAACCCTGGTCCAAAGTTGGGTCTGAAAAGGTCTTTGAATCCGGCGGATTCAATGAGAATCCGGCGGATTCCCCCTTAAATGCAGAAAATCTGATTTTTGTACAAACATTATTGAATTACTAATGTATTAGTGTTACTTGTTAGGTTTGTTGATATATCTAACAAATGTGCCCATAATGATTGTATTATACATGTTGTGAAATGTAATAATATACGTTGTATTCGAATATGAGTTATGATTCTAATAACGTTGTTACTCACTTATATTTGATTGTTGATTCTCAGATTCTCCAAAAGATAAGTGACACTTGGAATCTGAGTTTGAGACGACAGAGGTATTGGTGAGTGGATTCAGAACTCACCATTTGATTTAGTTTTAATTGTTTGGTTACAACAAGTAAACGTAGATATGTTGTTGTTGCATTTAACATCTATTGTTGATTATAAATCTACGTGCTATGTGTGGCCTTCGGGCATCAGTTGTTAATGAGGTCAACAGGTTGAACTAGTTGGTTGAGCTAGTTGGTTATTATATGAATTACACAGGAACTTGATTCATTTGTTGTGTGTAGTACCTGTGTTTGATTATAATAGCTGTTAGCTATCGGTCTCGTCCGTTATGGCCATACGGATATGGTTGGTTAAGTGTTCTTGAGGAGCCACCCGGGTATTATGGTATTCACCAGAGCCACCGATCCTCATTACTATATTGTTGACTGGTTGAATCATATGTTTACGGTTGTTTGATGTAAACAGGTGGTTATGCTAAGTTGAATTGTGTGTAATGAATTCATTCACTTAGCTTCGTGCTAATCCCTCAATTTACTTCCTGCATGTTATGTTTTGGGGATGTGGGTTGCAGGACAGTGATGCTCATGGAGCAGGGAAAGTTTGACTTACCGTGCTACTCTGACATGTTTTGTACTAAAGCTAAAGTTTGAAACAATATAATACCCCTTTTGATGTAGTTGTTTAATAGTTTTTTATTTGGTGTGCGGTTGATATGTATACTATATGTGTACATTATCTTAATGTACAGTGTTTTAAGAGGTTTTAAATTATACGCTTCCATGTTAATAATATAATATTGTTGTTTCGAATGAGGGGTGTTATAAGTTGGTATCAGAGCATAGTTTTGGGCTAATTGAACATTGTAAAGTGTTCAATCCCAATTCTGGAGCGTGATAAGTCAAACATTCTTGGGAAAGGGATTTAGCATTTGTTGTAAATCTGTTAGTAGTTAGGTGCTAACGATTAACAATTGTTGAGTTGTTGTGATGATTACAGATATGGCAGATAACGAGCAAACGACCGCCAACCCTAACAATGCCTCAAGAACCGATGTTCCTCCTGTACAAATTCCTGGTGAACAACCTGGTCATGATGGTACTTCTGTTCCTGTTGTTGGAGAATCAAACAGAGATGATTATATGCACGAATTAGAAGATGAGGTGATTAATCTCAGAGAATTTAAGAGACGAACTGAAGCTACTTCATCTCAGCAACAAATACCTGTGTTTGGTACTGTTCCTCCTTTACAGTTGAGTAAAATGTGTTCTTTTAAAACGTTTATGGCAAGTAAACCACCGGAGTTTAGCGGTAGTACCAATCCATCTGTTACTTTAAACTGGTTGAGGGACATGGAACGGAAATTTGATGTAACCTATTGTGAAGAAGAATCTAAAGTTCCGTATGCAGTTCAATGTATGAAAGATGAAGCCATGGTTTGGTGGGATTCGATCACAGGGCACTTGACTCAACAACAGAAGAAAGCTATTCGATGGCCCGATTTTCATCAAGCTGTTTATAATCAGTATTGTTCAGACTTTGATATGGCTAGAATCAGACGAGAGTTTGTGAACTTACAGTTGACTGATAAGATGACGATTGATGAGTTGATAGCACAGTTTTCTGAGAAGCTGCGGTTTGTTCAGCAGTGGGTCCCTAATGAGAAAACTCGAATTGAACAGTTTGTGGATGCTTTACCTTCTAATTATCGTACCACTGTGAGATTGGCAAGTACTTTATCTCAAGCTTTTAACCTTGCACGTTCTGTTGATAGTGACATGAGAGGTTCTGGTATTCAAGCTAGAGATACTTCATCTCAGAAGTCAAAAAGTGATTCTTCAGGTAAGGGAAAGCAGAGATGGTCGGGTAACCGATAGGGTCAGAGGTCTGGTAGCAAAAGTGGTTCCTCTGGGGGTTCAAACTGGTGTAATTCTTGTAAGTCACGACATTCTGGTCCGTGTACTCCACAAACGAACAAATGTCTCAAATGTGGTGAATTGGGGCATGAAATCAAGAATTGCAGGTTTCCTAATTTCGTGTGTTGGACATGTAAGAAAGAAGGACATCGGGTTGGTCAGTGTCCGGAGGTGGGGAAACAGGGTTCGGTTTCGGTCAGGAGTTCGTCATCTACCGGTCAAAAGCGGAAGAATCCTCCGCCAGCTGCTAGTAGGGCATTTCAGATGACAGTCGATGAGGCTGTTCACACAGAAGATGTTATCACTGGTACTTTTCTTATAAACTCTGTACCAGCGCGTGTGTTGTTTGATTCTGGAGCAAATTGCTCTTTTATATCTGTGTGTTTCTGTGATAAGTTGAAATTGAACCCTACTTTGATTACTAAGCCTATTGAAGTAGAAATTGTTAGTGGCAAGTTAGTTCCTGTTACCACTTCGGTGACTGGAGCTAATATTGTGATAGATGGCCAGACTTTTCCAATTTCATTTCTATTGATGCCAATTCCTAGTTTTGATGTGATTATTGGCATGGACTGGTTGAGTCAGTGTAAAGCAAGTATAGATTGCCACCACAAGTTGATTAGGATCCCAATTTCTGAAGAGTCATATGTTGTGGCTCGAGGAGAGAGGGATAGTGAATGTATACCTCTTATTTCCATGATGAAAGCTAGGAAGTCGTTGTCTAAAGGCTGTGAGTCTTACCTGGCTTATGTGATTGATGTGAAATTAGAAAAGAAATCCATTTCTGATGTTCCGGTTGTTTCTGAATATCCGAAAGTGTTTCCCGATGAATTACCTGGGTTGCCACCGGTTAGGGAAGTTGAATATCAGATTGATCTTGTTCCTGGCTCGTCGCTTGTAGCCAAAGCTCCCTATAGATTAGCTCCTTCTGAAATACGTGAAATGATGAATCAGATACAGGAGTTGTTGGATAAAGGGTTCATTAGACATAGTTCTTCTCCTTGGGGTGCACCAGTTTTATTTGTGAAAAAGAAGGATGGGTCTTTTCATATGTGTATTGATTATAGGGAACTGAATAAACGAACAGTGAAGAATAAATACCCTTTGCCTCGAATAGATGATTTGTTTGATCAGTTGCAGTGATCTTCATTCTATTCTAAAATTGATTTGAGGTCAGGTTATCATCAAGTTCGTGTTCGTGAACAGGATATTCCTAAAACTGCTTTTCGTACCAGGTATGGTCATTTTGAATTCCTGGTTATGCCTTTTGGTTTGACTAATGCTCCAGCAGTTTTTATGGATTTGATGAATCGAGTTTGTCGGCCTTTTCTTGACAAATTTGTGATTGTGTTTATTGATGATATTTTGGTGTATTCAAAATCCGAATCAGAACATGAAATGCATTTGAGGTTAGTGTTAGAAACGTTGAAAAGAGAACACTTATATGCAAAGTTTTCTAAATGTGAATTCTGGATTCGGGAGGTACAATTTTTGGGTCACATTATTTGTAATGATGGTGTAAAAGTTGATCCTTCTAAAATTGAAGCTGTTATGAATTGAAAAGCTCCAAAATCTGCGTCAGAGATTAAGAGTTTTCTTGGTTTGGCTGGTTATTACCGGAAATTCATTAAAGACTTTTCTAAAATTGCCAGTTCGTTGACTAAATTGACCCGTAAAGATGAGAAATTTGTGTGGACTGAACAACAAGAGTTAGCTTTTCAGACTTTAAAGCAGGTACTGTGTTAGGCACCTGTGTTGGCATTACCTAATGGGTCTGATGATTTTGTTGTTTACTGTGATGCATCTTATGCTGGGTTGGGTGGTGTTCTTATGCAAAGAGACAGAGTTATTGCTTATGCTTCTCGGCAGTTGAAACAACATGAAAGAAATTACCCTACTCATGATTTAGAGTTGGCAGCTGTTGTGTTTGCATTGAAAATCTGGAGACATTATCTTTATGGTATGAAATGTGTTATATGTTCGGATCACAAAAGTATTCAGTATGTGTTTTCCCAGAAAGAGTTAAACATGCGTCAGAGACGATGGTTAGAGTTAATCAAGGATTATGATTGTGAAATTCGTTACCATCCAGGCAAAGCTAATGTGGTTGCTGATGCTTTGAGTCGAAAAGGTACCTCTGACCGAGTTTATTACTTGAAAGTTGATGTTTCTTCTGATTTGGTAGATAAGATTAAAGATGCACAGTTGGAAGCTCTATTAGATCATAATCTTAAATCAGAAATCATGTTGAAACGGAAAGATCTGTTAGTTGATGATTCTAGAGGATTGAAAACTTTTCAATCTCGTGTATGGATTCCTATGATTGGTGGTATTCGGGATATGATTTTGACTGAAGCCCATAAGTCTCGTTTATCTGTTCATCCCGGTAGTACTCGAATGTATAATGATTTGAAATCCTTGTATTGGTGGCCTACGATGAAAACTGACATTGCAAGGTTTGTTGGCACTTGTCATGTGTGTGCTCAAGTTAAAGCTGAACACCAAAAGCCGTATGTGTAACACTCGCCAAATTAGGACTAGTAATTAGTGCCTAATTCTCTGTTAATACATGTAATTAGTTCTGTGTTAGGCTAATTAATGTATCGAATATTATATATTGTTGAATATATACGAAAATGCGATTGGATTAAATCGTACGCAATTTAAATCGAATGTATTTCGATTCCATAAATACGGACGTTGGTGACAAATTTTATTGAGTAACACTATTATGTTAAAAATATTATTTTAATAATGTTCAAATTACAATTCGTATCGTACAATTGAAACTTACCTAATTAACAACAAAATACTCAAATTATTTAAATCACATTTTAAATCTTTAAATTATTAGATAATTGGTAAAACAATTTAATTAAATTGTTAAACAAAATTCGTATTTTAAAAATGGATAATTAACGCGCGAAATATTTATTAAAACGCTAAACGACGGAGTAAACGAACACCGCACGGAGCGCGAGTCAGAGACTGAAAAATGGGAGGATAACCTTCCACTTTCCCTTCCTTTTTCCTCATTTTATATTATCTCACTCTCTCTCTTCTTTTTCTCTTTCATTTTTCTCTCTAAACATTAAACCACCACCACCATCATAAATCGACAAATA
This sequence comes from Helichrysum umbraculigerum, assembly GCA_949592205.1. Lineage (NCBI taxonomy): Eukaryota > Viridiplantae > Streptophyta > Magnoliopsida > Asterales > Asteraceae > Helichrysum > Helichrysum umbraculigerum. Next base: position 45,659,202 of record CATIUR010000002.1, on the reverse strand, counting down.
ACACAATCAAACGCACTCGGATCATCAATATTTTTAGAGATTCACGACCACCTCGCAACGATCTACATTTCTATCTTTCCGGATTTCCATTTCGGCAACTTGTAAGTTTCCGACAAAATCTCGAAACCTCTCGATTCTTAGTATTTTCACTTGTTAGTTGTTGATATAACTTATATATGTCCATTACAAAGTGTAGAACACGATTTCATAGCTTAAAAACGGGTTTGAATTGGGTTTTTGGCCGGAAAAATCTCGACAGTCGGACTTTCTGGGCTGATGTTCTTCCATGCGACACAAGCCTTGTGTCGCATGTTGTGTCGTATTTTGCCTCTTATGTCGTATCTTGTGTCGTATGAAACCAGTTATGTCGTATCCTATGCGACACAATATTGGGTCGTACCTTATGTCGCAATTACTATACGACACTATCACTATGCCGCTGTTGAATCAGCATCTCGAATCTATGCGACACAACCTTTGTGTCGTATAGATATTGTGTCACATATTTTATGCGACACAACCTCTTATGTCGCACGACACAACCCTTGTGTCGCAAGACAAACCTTGTGTCGCACGTTGTGTCGCAAAACACAAAAAACTCAGATTTTTACTAAGTGTCGAGACTCGAAATTTATCACTCGATTTTTACAAAAAACTCAGATTTTTACTAAGTGTAACAACTACAAGGGTGATCTTTTGAGATACCCAATCATGTGTATAACCATCGCGTGTCGTGGACACCCTCAGGTTACAAGTCTTTGGACTTCATTACTCGGCTAATCAACTCAAGTTTATTAAGTTAAACTCACAAGACTCAGGTGAGTCTCATAGCCCCTCTTTTTACTGTTTTACTCAGGGGTGTGATATATTGCTCAATTTTAACATGTGAACGCAAGTACAAGCATTTTCATATACTACATGAGTTTTTCACAACTAATCATTTAAAGTCCTCCGTCAGCATAGTTGTTAATACGTTGTAGCGTGAATATTAGTATATGGTACCATATAGGATTGACCCTCCTCGTTCGGGTTAGCAAGCACTAACCGGGTAAACGGACGTACTAATATTTGGGAAGACGAGTGTTGATTAGGCACTCGTGGAGGCACCTCGCCCGGAATTCTCTATAGGGGACCCGGCCCTCGAGTTAAGCTCAACTATGTGCTCATGGCTGTATACATATACATTATCAATTGCTGGATGCAATTCAATTATTTAAATCTTGCGGTTCATACTTGATTACTTGATTTCAAACCTGTGAGCTCACCAGCTTTAGCTGACCCATTTAGCATGTATCGCAGGTACCAAGCAGTAGATTGCTTCGGCTTCAGGACTTTTAGCTCGAGTCAGCATACAGACGATTGAGATTTTCTTGCATTAGTATATTTTGTACAAGTACTTATGTACTGAAATCTCCTTTTATTTAAACTCGAGCTATGTAAAGCTATAAATGGTGTAAACATTTCAATATCAATATATTTTGTTAAAACGACGCATATAGGGTCGTTTACTATATATCTTTGTGCTTTGTTATTGATTAGTAACACCCAAATCGTGCTTCCGCAAATCATCAAATTTGGGGGTGTTACAGATTTGTATCAGAGCCTAAGGTTATAGTGAACTAGGTTGCATTTAGTGGGCCTAGACTATGACCATTAGGCGGTATTTTCTTATTAGGCATGACTGGTTCAGGAATTACAGCGTAAGACTTTAATTTAACATAGCCTGATCAACTATGTACAATTAAGGAAAGATGATGTAAGGTCTGAAACGGTTATGTTGAACAAAAGTACACTAGAAGACTCTGACCTCGAGAGGACCGAGACTTAAACATGTTTGTGCTAGACACTCAATAGGCTATATTATATAGGAACTATATGAATATAGGCCTCACTCTTACTAACGCTTTGTCTCAGAAATGGCAAACACACCGTCCAATTCATCGCACTCTCAATCCGGGTCGAAGAACCCAAAGGTAGCTAGGAGGAACGCCAGGTTGCCTCGAGCTGGCCCATACCCCACTCACTTCACCTTGCCAACCTTAGCCGCTAGGGTGAACCAACACGAGCAGCGACTTCGCACCATGGATGTCGTGTTGCAGGAAACGAACAAAAACTGGAGACTTACATCCCTCGAACGCATCGAACAAGTCTCCGAGGATCACGAAACCACCATTAACAATGTAGACGTTCTTTTCAACAAAGTGGTGGAGATAAGCGTAGAAACCGCCCTCTTGAATCACATATTAGAAGAGTGTGAGCAACGCTCACGGGAAACAGAAGAATATACCCGTGGATTGGTACAGCAACTAGCATTGGCTGAAGACAATGCCCGACAGGCCAGCAGACTTGCCAACACTGTGGATCGTCTCATTGAAATGATGGAGCAGATTAATCTACGTTAAGACTAGTGTAGTCCTTGCCTTGTAATCTATCTTGTAGTCTAATAACTACTTAAGCACTACTTTATGATTCGGTCGGATGTAACAATTCCCGACGCCTTTTGTAATACATCCATGAGATGTAACCTTTGGACTCATATTATCTATCAAATATTCCTTGCTGTTTCAACTCATATTAATTGCCATTTTTCATATTGATGTTATGTATTACCGCTTTTATACATGAACATCTGTGACAATTACAAATTCCTACAAAATCTCATGTATCTTCATTTCTTTTATTGAAGAATCATGCCGCCAAAGACAAGACCATACACCGATGCTCAGCTTACGTCACTCATAACCCAAGCTGTGACTGAAGCCTTGGCTCGGAATACTCCACAAAATTCCGCAAGAAACAGCGATGCTGCTGAAACCCCCACTACTAAACCTTGTTCTTACAAGGACTTTCAGAGCTGCAAACCCTCAAGCTTCAAGGGTACTGAAGGAGCCATCGGACTGATCAGATGGTTCGAGAAGATGGAAACTGTTTTTCGTGTCAGCAAATGCGCGGAGAACGACAAAGTAAACTTCGCCACCTGCTCTCTCGAAGATGATGCCCACTCTTGGTGGAACTCATATTCCCAATCCGTGGGTGCTGACACTGCCTACCAAATAACTTGGGAGGACTTGAAAGCAAAACTCACCGCCAAATACTGTTCGATCGACAAACTCCAAAAGCTGGACGAGGAGTTCTGGAACCTAAAGGTTCAGGGTGGTGATATCGATGGTTACACCACCAGATTCCAGCAACTCGCTGCCCTCCGCCCAGCCATGGTAAGCACAGAACCTGATAAAATCAGGAAGTACATCCTTGGTCTTCCTGAGCCTGTTCGGGGGCACGTTGCCTCTTCAAACCAAGCCACCATTGACGGTGCAATCCTACTGGCCCAAGACCTGATGGCAATGAGCCAGGATTCTGAACCACCCACTTCATCCTCCCACAATAACAAAAGAAAGTGGTCTGACTACCACAACAACCACCCAAACCAACAAAACAAGAAATCCGACACCATCAAAGCCTACAACACCACTACAAACATCAAACGGGGCTACACTGGGAGCAAACCCTATTGTTCCAAGTGCAGCCGTCACCATGAAGGTTCCTGTGGTTCCTTTTGCAGCAATTGCAAGAGGCACGGCCACCTCACCAAAGATTGCCACTCTCCTACCAACAACAACCCTAACAACACCAGGACACCCAAAGTCTGCTTTGAGTGTGGGAACCCCGGGCACTTCAGGGACACGTGCCCAAAGCTGAAGAACAACAACAACAACCGCAACAACAACAACAACAACAACAACAACAACAACAACAACAACACCCAAAGTAGAGCCTTTGTCATTAACTCCGGGGACGCCCGTCAAGACCCTAATGTGGTCTCGGGTATGTTCCTCCTCAACAACTTAACTGTAACACCTCGTCAAAAAGTTAATTTTCGCGCCGAATTTAAACTTTTTGATAAATGATTTAACCTTTATTTTCAATTAGCATTTTTATAAAATACTTCCATTAGAAAACATTTTAAAATAATATAAATAAGAATTTTATATTATCTTATGACTGGACAAATAAAACACGGGTATTTTGTACTGTGGTTGGAGACCACAGTCCGCGCACTGGGGATCTGTGTTGGACAAAACCCAACTTCCTCCCCCTTTTTCACCTCATTTTCAACTTCACTATCTCTCTCTCTACTTCCATTTCTCTCTCAATCTTCTCTCTAAAATACTCACTAATCACATAAAAACTACCACAAAACGACCTCAAATCGCTTGGGCCATTTAGAGAAAAACGATCACGAGTTCACGATCTACACAACCACCTTTTCGGATTTCAAATCCGACCACTTGTAAGTTTCCGACAAATCCCGTAAATCTTTAGATTTTGAAGTTTTCTTTCATAATAGTGTTTAACATACTTAGTATTAACCAATACAACAAAGAAACACGATTTTATAGCTCAAAAACACGTTTGGATTGGGTTTTTGGTCGGAAAAATGCGACAGTCGCTGCTGACTGTCTGGGTGTTCATCTTTGCGACACAACCATTGTGTCGCATAAACCACCCATGCGACACAACCCTTGTGTCGCGCTCTTGTGTCGTATAAACCGTATTATGTCGTATCTTATGTCGTATCTTGTGTCGCATCTTATATCGCAAAACCCATGCGACACAACGCTTATGTCGCTGTTGACTCAGCACCTCGAATCCATGCGACACAACCCTTGTGTCGCAGAATTGTGTCGTACCATGCGACACAACCCTTGTGTCGCATGTTGTGTCGCAGAAAACAGAAATTTGCCAAATCTTTCTAAGTGTCGGAAAACGTTTTCAAATGAAAATTCAAATACAATACGGCTTGTAATCCAAAACAAATATACTTTATAAAGTATACGAAAACTCGAACCTAATAATAATCTAAATTATTATTACGAACCATCCATAACGAACCGCACTTACAAACGTACGAAATCTCTCATGTTTAGGACACTAGGAGATTTCACTTGGCACGACTCGTTACACTAGGACGCTAGCTCCTCAGGTGAGTTCACAACCCCACTCTTTTACTGTTTTCCAACTGATTTCGGGGTGGGAATGCATACTCCTGTGTTACTACTTTCAACTGTTCAAACATTTACGAACGTTTTACTATCGTTTATGGTAACGGTGCTAGACCACGACAGCTATGAACCATTTGACCATACTTAGAGATATTAAGTATGACCGTGTTAGAAACACCTAGAATTATATTACATATGATACCTAGGGAATAAACGCCTCACTACATCAGTGACTTGCTAAGTACTAGAAATGACTAGTGGACTTGTGAATACCAACTAGAGGCACCGATTTGCTAGCTCAGTGATGACTATCTTTACGAACTAACGGATGACTCTAACTAAGTACTGAAAGTACTTCCCTACAGTTAAGTGACTTAGATTTTACACATTACTTCAGGCAAACTAGGTGACGTAGATACGTACTTACTAGTTGATTACGATCATCCCTTACATCTAGGTGACGCTCCTACATTTCTTAGTATGATATACTACTGTGATTTACGTAACAACTTGAGGTACTGTTGAGTGCCTGTAACAATTTACTAGCCTTGGGCTAAACTTACTTGCGGCATGTCGTGTACTGCCAAAACGATTACTTGCATCTCCTGCGGGAGAATAACGGACGCTGTCACTGTATGTGAAGCAAAACGATGCCACGGTGGGTGGTACAAACCCGATACCAATGTGATTGGTATTACGGATTTACAAACGAGCTCACGATACCACGGTGGGTGGTACAACTTACTTGCGAGCTGGATTGCTCACGATACCACGGTGGGTGGTACAACTTACTTGCGAGCTGGATTGCTCACGATACCACGGTGGGTGGTACAACTTACTTACGAGCTAAATGCTCACACTCAGCAACGGACTTACGAATTATTACGGTCGGGGTCGTTGGCTCAGCATGTGGATTCATGCTCTATCGTAGTCCTGCGGGACTGCACGGTTACTCATTTCAGCATATGGACTTATGCTTTACTTACATTCAGCAACGGACCTACGAATTATTACGGTCGGGGTCGTTGGCTCTATAACTGGTTGATTTACTTAAACATAGTCCTGCGGGACATAACTTGACACTTCCCTTGGGGGATAACCATTACCATCACTGTAGGTGGTTACTAGATTCTTATGAGTCGGAGACTCAGGAAATTACGAGCTTTTGCTCACTTGACCGTAATTACGAACCCATTACTATCACTGTAGGTGATGCGAAACACTTACGAGTCGGAGACTCAGGAAATTACGAGCTTTTGCTCACTTGACTGTAATTACAACCCGTACCGATATGACACGATTACAAAACAGATAACTTGATCACGTTGCCGGGGTGCAACCTTTCATGCCAGGTGGCATCGTGACCTATTAGTAGCCATAGTACTAATACTTGAAACCGTACAAACTATCCGTACCGTATTGCCGGGGAGCAATACCGACTGCCTAAGAACTTGCTTGCTTGATTGCTTGCGGCCAGTAGCACGACAGATAGTCTCCTTACGCTACTCTCGTATACATATTGCCAGGTGGCAATATCTTACCGGATAACACCCAGGCTGGGGATTGGTCCCCTTTACTTGACCAGAAACCTATTGATTAGGTTCACCTGATTACCATAAATTACTTATAACTGCCTCGAGGGGCAACTGTTGTTATTTAAACTGCTAAACTTGATTAATATTTCTGAATGAAATATTTATTACTTGAACTACTTGTTTCTACAAATTACTTGTGAACTCACCAGCTTTTCAGCTGACCCTTTTAGTGTGCATTCTCAGGTACACTGCTGTAGTAGGATTGGACTACAAGATTCTAGTTCGAGTCGCATGTTTTCAACACTCAGGACATTTATTGCATTTGCTTCAGTACTAGTAGAATGTAATATTACTTTTATGCGAGCTCGCAACTTGTAAACACTTTAATGTCAGAAATGTATAACTATTTTCAAACGTCTCATTTAGAGTCGTTCATTATGTATCTTATGCTGTGATTACCAGATTAGTAACACCCCAAACTCGCTTCCGCAAATCATTAAATTTGGGGGTGTTACAGATTGGTATCAGAGCCTAAGGTTATAGTGAACTAGGTTGCATTTAGTGGGCCTAGACTATGACCATTAGGCAGTATTCCTTATTAAGTATAACTAGTTCAGGGATTACATCATACGAACTTAATTTAACATAGCGTAGCTAACTATGTACAATTAAGCAAAGATGATGTAAGATCTGAAAGGGGTTATATTGAAAGGGAATGCAGTAGTTGACTCTGATTGTTATTTGCTACTTGCTAGACACCCTAGGCTATTATATGTACTGTAGGTATATATGAATAGGCCTTACGTGTATACTATTCCGGCATATCTATATACAGGTAGGTATGATTATACCCGACATGATTCCGTTGTGCAACTGATACACATTTTCGAAGTGGCATATCGCCAGCTTCTCAGCCGTTACGACTTAATCTCAAAATTTTGACCAGGTTGGTCACGACTGACTGGTATTACGAGAGATGCTCGTAATGACTATCTCCACAAATTACTTTCAAACTTACTATCGGCCTGAGGGCCATACTTGGATAACATGTGGCACGTGGTGCTGCATCGTGCTTTGGGCACAATACTACTCCAGCACGTGGTGCTGCAACTACACAGTATGTTTATACTGCATTCGGCACGATGGTGCTACACTCACAGTACAGGGGTACTGCAATTACGGTGCCGCGGGCACTACATTACAACACTTGGTGCTGCGTTTCATAGTACTTTGTACTGCAATCATAATAAATTACGGTGCTTCGGGCACTACATTTTGGCACGTTGTGCTACACCCAGGCTCGATGAGCTACTATCCAATATGCATGTGGACTTGTTATAGTTACATGTACGACTTATATGTACATATACGTTTACTTAACTGGGCATGAGATGCCACCCCTGATTCTTTACTACTGCGCACTTATACTTGTATAGCTACGTGTGCATCACATATTTATATACGACTACTCTACTGGACACGAGGTGTCCCACTCGATTTCTTTGCGTAGGAACACCCGCTATAGGCACTTGTACACTTATACGCATACGCAATTACCTTAATGGGCACGAAGTGCCACACCACGACTACTCAGGCATGTGATGCCTCATTCGATGAATACACTCTAAGTTATTGGGATCACATTTATAGTACTTTAGTACTACATTATAGTCTGATAGACTACGACGATACCATAGTTCTGATCGAACTACATATAATACACAACTAGGTCGCTAGTACGACTACACATTTAAAATTTCAAAGTCCGAGGACTTTCATACAGACACCTTAAGTGGTTTCTGGGTCATTATCACTTTTATATCCGTGGGCAACGGTGTAATACCGATTTACGTATACGACTGTAATAATCACAATTCCTGAATAAGGAATCTCACGACTGTTGTTTCATTCTTGTTTAAGAATCATGCCACGTGGACGACAAACGTACACTCAAACAGAACGCGACCAATACGCGGAGCAAAGAGTAGCAGAAGCTCTGGCTGCACAAAACTTAACGCGCCTCTGCACCTATAAAGAATTTCTGAACTGTAACCCGCCAATCTTTGTTGGTACCGAAGGGGCTGTCGGACTGATCCAATGGATCGAAAGGATGGAAGCTGTTTTCCGCATTTGCAACTGCCCTGATGGATACAAAGTCAAATACTCCACCTACACCCTTCGAGATAATGCTCTAACCTGGTGGAATGCTCACGCCCACACCGTAGGGGTCGACACCGCCTATGAACTTTCGTGGGAGGAACTGAAACAACTGATGAGGGACGAATATTGTCCTAGCGAGGAACTACACCGACTCGAGAATGAACTCTGGCATCTTACCTTGAAAAACAACGACATCATGACCTATACAAACCGTTTTCACCGACTAGCACTCTTTTGCCCATTACTAGTAAACCCAGGAAGCAAACGAATCGAAAAATACATCGAAGGACTTCCAACACAAATAGCAGGCATGGTTACCTCCTCTAAACCCAGCACTATTCGCGACGCCGTTCGCATGGCCCATAACCTCATGGCGCGGGTGGTTCAACGCGGAACCCTCACAACTGAAAATCATACACAAAAGTGGAATGGAGATTCCAGCACTAGTCATAATCCAACAAATCAACCCGAACCCCTGAAATCTTACCCTTCTGAATACAAAGGAAAGCGGGGCTATGCGGGGGATAAACCCTTCTGTCACAGCTGTAAACGTCATCACTCTGGCCCTTGTGGCTCACCTTGCGAGAGATGTCGACGATTCGGACACCAAATCTGGGACTGTAGAGTTCCTGCCAACCCCGACAAACAACAAACGTGTTTCAAATGTAACACTCCTGGACATTTCAAGAAAGATTGCCCAAATCAGAAACGAAAAACCCTCATGATCAACTCCGGGAGGACCGGACGAAACCGTGACAATATCACGGGTATGCCCCTATCCAATACAAAACTTCCAAATCAAACACAACGTTTCGATCGGCGGGAAAGTCGATTCCAAAATGATACCGATTACATAAATTAATACCGACTATACGAATGAAGCCAAACTTAAAAGCTAGAGTTTGCTTTCAGCAGACTAACCGACTGAAAGTATACAAAACACTCAGTCCTGATAGGACTACTCCTCGAACAGTCACGTGGTGACAACTATCTAGTCCCGTAGGGACTATAATGCAAACGGTCTCTTAGTGACTACGACTCAACGATAACTTGAACAAAACCATATAGTCAGGATGTGACTACAACGATAAACCGCGACACAGTCATGGATTGACTGCCCTTCAACCCCGTTATAAGACATGGTATGTCTAAAACCTACTCGACAAACAACATGTATGTACATTGCTCCCCAGACCTCACATGACCACGACATCACTTTTAAATTTCGGGATGAAATTTCCTTAACAAGGGGAGAATGTAACACCTCGTCAAAAAGTTAATTTTCGCGCCGAATTTAAACTTTTTGATAAATGATTTAACCTTTATTTCCAATTAGCATTTTTATAAAATACTTCCATTAGAAAACATTTTAAAATAATATAAATAAGAATTTTATATTATCTTATGACTGGACAAATAAAACACGGGTATTTTGTACTGTGGTTGGAGACCACAGTCCGCGCACTGGGGATCTGTGTTGGACAAAACCCAACTTCCTCCCCCTTTTTCACCTCATTTTCAACTTCACTCTCTCTCTCTCTACTTCCATTTCTCTCTCAATCTTCTCTCTAAAATACTCACTAATCACATAAAAACTACCACAAAACGACCTCAAATCGCTTGGGCCATTTAGAGAAAAACGATCACGAGTTCACGATCTACACAACCACCTTTTCGGATTTCAAATCCGACCATTTGTAAGTTTCCGACAAATCCCGTAAATCTTTAGATTTTGAAGTTTTCTTTCATAATAGTGTTTAACATACTTAGTATTAACCAATACAACAAAGAAACACGATTTTATAGCTCAAAAACACGTTTGGATTGGGTTTTTGGTCGGAAAAATGCGACAGTCGCTGCTGACTGTCTGGGTGTTCATCTTTGCGACACAACCATTGTGTCGCATATTGTGTCGCATAAACCACCCATGCGACACAACCCTTGTGTCGCGCTCTTGTGTCGTATAAACCGTATTATGTCGTATCTTATGTCGTATCTTGTGTCGCATCTTATATCGCAAAACCCATGCGACACAACGCTTATGTCGCTGTTGACTCAGCACCTCGAATCCATGCGACACAACCCTTGTGTCGCAGAATTGTGTCGTACCATGCGACACAACCCTTGTGTCGCATGTTGTGTCGCAGAAAACAGAAATTTGCCAAATCTTTCTAAGTGTCGGAAAACGTTTTCAAATGAAAATTCAAATACAATACGGCTTGTAATCCAAAACAAATATACTTTATAAAGTATACAAAAACTCGAACCTAATAATAATCTAAATTATTATTACGAACCATCCATAACGAACCGCACTTACAAACGTACGAAATCTCTCATGTTTAGGACACTAGGAGATTTCACTTGGCACGACTCGTTACACTAGGACGCTAGCTCCTCAGGTGAGTTCACAACCCCACTCTTTTACTGTTTTCCAACTGATTTCGGGGTGGGAATGCATACTCCTGTGTTACTACTTTCAACTGTTCAAACATTTACGAACGTTTTACTATCGTTTATGGTAACGGTGCTAGACCACGACAGCTATGAACCATTTGACCATACTTAGAGATATTAAGTATGACCGTGTTAGAAACACCTAGAATTATATTACATATGATACCTAGGGAATAAACGCCTCACTACATCAGTGACTTGCTAAGTACTAGAAATGACTAGTGGACTTGTGAATACCAACTAGAGGCACCGATTTGCTAGCTCAGTGATGACTATCTTTACGAACTAACGGATGACTCTAACTAAGTACTGAAAGTACTTCCCTACAGTTAAGTGACTTAGATTTTACACATTACTTCAGGCAAACTAGGTGACGTAGATACGTACTTACTAGTTGATTACGATCATCCCTTACATCTAGGTGACGCTCCTACATTTCTTAGTATGATATACTACTGTGATTTACGTAACAACTTGAGGTACTGTTGAGTGCCTGTAACAATTTACTAGCCTTGGGCTAAACTTACTTGCGGCATGTCGTGTACTGCCAAAACGATTACTTGCATCTCCTGCGGGAGAATAACGGACGCTGTCACTGTATGTGAAGCAAAACGATGCCACGGTGGGTGGTACAAACCCGATACCAATGTGATTGGTATTACGGATTTACAAACGAGCTCACGATACCACGGTGGGTGGTACAACTTACTTGCGAGCTGGATTGCTCACGATACCACGGTGGGTGGTACAACTTACTTGCGAGCTGGATTGCTCACGATACCACGGTGGGTGGTACAACTTACTTACGAGCTAAATGCTCACACTCAGCAACGGACTTACGAATTATTACGGTCGGGGTCGTTGGCTCAGCATGTGGATTCATGCTCTATCGTAGTCCTGCGGGACTGCACGGTTACTCATTTCAGCATATGGACTTATGCTTTACTTACATTCAGCAACGGACCTACGAATTATTACGGTCGGGGTCGTTGGCTCTATAACTGGTTGATTTACTTAAACATAGTCCTGCGGGACATAACTTGACACTTCCCTTGGGGGATAACCATTACCATCACTGTAGGTGGTTACTAGATTCTTATGAGTCGGAGACTCAGGAAATTACGAGCTTTTGCTCACTTGACCGTAATTACGAACCCATTACTATCACTGTAGGTGATGCGAAACACTTACGAGTCGGAGACTCAGGAAATTACGAGCTTTTGCTCACTTGACTGTAATTACAACCCGTACCGATATGACACGATTACAAAACAGATAACTTGATCACGTTGCCGGGGTGCAACCTTTCATGCCAGGTGGCATCGTGACCTATTAGTAGCCATAGTACTAATACTTGAAACCGTACAAACTATCCGTACCGTATTGCCGGGGAGCAATACCGACTGCCTAAGAACTTGCTTGCTTGATTGCTTGCGGCCAGTAGCACGACAGATAGTCTCCTTACGCTACTCTCGTATACATATTGCCAGGTGGCAATATCTTACCGGATAACACCCAGGCTGGGGATTGGTCCCCTTTACTTGACCAGAAACCTATTGATTAGGTTCACCTGATTACCATAAATTACTTATAACTGCCTCGAGGGGCAACTGTTGTTATTTAAACTGCTAAACTTGATTAATATTTCTGAATGAAATATTTATTACTTGAACTACTTGTTTCTACAAATTACTTGTGAACTCACCAGCTTTTCAGCTGACCCTTTTAGTGTGCATTCTCAGGTACACTGCTGTAGTAGGATTGGACTACAAGATTCTAGTTCGAGTCGCATGTTTTCAACACTCAGGACATTTATTGCATTTGCTTCAGTACTAGTAGAATGTAATATTACTTTTATGCGAGCTCGCAACTTGTAAACACTTTAATGTCAGAAATGTATAACTATTTTCAAACGTCTCATTTAGAGTCGTTCATTATGTATCTTATGCTGTGATTACCAGATTAGTAACACCCCAAACTCGCTTCCGCAAATCATTAAATTTGGGGGTGTTACAGATTGGTATCAGAGCCTAAGGTTATAGTGAACTAGGTTGCATTTAGTGGGCCTAGACTATGACCATTAGGCAGTATTCCTTATTAAGTATAACTAGTTCAGGGATTACATCATACGAACTTAATTTAACATAGCGTAGCTAACTATGTACAATTAAGCAAAGATGATGTAAGATCTGAAAGGGGTTATATTGAAAGGGAATGCAGTAGTTGACTCTGATTGTTATTTGCTACTTGCTAGACACCCTAGGCTATTATATGTACTGTAGGTATATATGAATAGGCCTTACGTGTATACTATTCCGGCATATCTATATACAGGTAGGTATGATTATACCCGACATGATTCCGTTGTGCAACTGATACACATTTTCGAAGTGGCATATCGCCAGCTTCTCAGCCGTTACGACTTAATCTCAAAATTTTGACCAGGTTGGTCACGACTGACTGGTATTACGAGAGATGCTCGTAATGACTATCTCCACAAATTACTTTCAAACTTACTATCGGCCTGAGGGCCATACTTGGATAACATGTGGCACGTGGTGCTGCATCGTGCTTTGGGCACAATACTACTCCAGCACGTGGTGCTGCAACTACACAGTATGTTTATACTGCATTCGGCACGATGGTGCTACACTCACAGTACAGGGGTACTGCAATTACGGTGCCGCGGGCACTACATTACAACACTTGGTGCTGCGTTTCATAGTACTTTGTACTGCAATCATAATAAATTACGGTGCTTCGGGCACTACATTTTGGCACGTTGTGCTACACCCAGGCTCGATGAGCTACTATCCAATATGCATGTGGACTTGTTATAGTTACATGTACGACTTATATGTACATATACGTTTACTTAACTGGGCATGAGATGCCACCCCTGATTCTTTACTACTGCGCACTTATACTTGTATAGCTACGTGTGCATCACATATTTATATACGACTACTCTACTGGACACGAGGTGTCCCACTCGATTTCTTTGCGTAGGAACACCCGCTATAGGCACTTGTACACTTATACGCATACGCAATTACCTTAATGGGCACGAAGTGCCACACCACGACTACTCAGGCATGTGATGCCTCATTCGATGAATACACTCTAAGTTATTGGGATCACATTTATAGTACTTTAGTACTACATTATAGTCTGATAGACTACGACGATACCATAGTTCTGATCGAACTACATATAATACACAACTAGGTCGCTAGTACGACTACACATTTAAAATTTCAAAGTCCGAGGACTTTCATACAGACACCTTAAGTGGTTTCTGGGTCATTATCACTTTTATATCCGTGGGCAACGGTGTAATACCGATTTACGTATACGACTGTAATAATCACAATTCCTGAATAAGGAATCTCACGACTGTTGTTTCATTCTTGTTTAAGAATCATGCCACGTGGACGACAAACGTACACTCAAACAGAACGCGACCAATACGCGGAGCAAAGAGTAGCAGAAGCTCTGGCTGCACAAAACTTAACGCGCCTCTGCACCTATAAAGAATTTCTGAACTGTAACCCGCCAATCTTTGTTGGTACCGAAGGGGCTGTCGGACTGATCCAATGGATCGAAAGGATGGAAGCTGTTTTCCGCATTTGCAACTGCCCTGATGGATACAAAGTCAAATACTCCACCTACACCCTTCGAGATAATGCTCTAACCTGGTGGAATGCTCACGCCCACACCGTAGGGGTCGACACCGCCTATGAACTTTCGTGGGAGGAACTGAAACAACTGATGAGGGACGAATATTGTCCTAGCGAGGAACTACACCGACTCGAGAATGAACTCTGGCATCTTACCTTGAAAAACAACGACATCATGACCTATACAAACCGTTTTCACCGACTAGCACTCTTTTGCCCATTACTAGTAAACCCAGGAAGCAAACGAATCGAAAAATACATCGAAGGACTTCCAACACAAATAGCAGGCATGGTTACCTCCTCTAAACCCAGCACTATTCGCGACGCCGTTCGCATGGCCCATAACCTCATGGCGCGGGTGGTTCAACGCGGAACCCTCACAACTGAAAATCATACACAAAAGTGGAATGGAGATTCCAGCACTAGTCATAATCCAACAAATCAACCCGAACCCCTGAAATCTTACCCTTCTGAATACAAAGGAAAGCGGGGCTATGCGGGGGATAAACCCTTCTGTCACAGCTGTAAACGTCATCACTCTGGCCCTTGTGGCTCACCTTGCGAGAGATGTCGACGATTCGGACACCAAATCTGGGACTGTAGAGTTCCTGCCAACCCCGACAAACAACAAACGTGTTTCAAATGTAACACTCCTGGACATTTCAAGAAAGATTGCCCAAATCAGAAACGAAAAACCCTCATGATCAACTCCGGGAGGACCGGACGAAACCGTGACAATATCACGGGTATGCCCCTATCCAATACAAAACTTCCAAATCAAACACAACGTTTCGATCGGCGGGAAAGTCGATTCCAAAATGATACCGATTACATAAATTAATACCGACTATACGAATGAAGCCAAACTTAAAAGCTAGAGTTTGCTTTCAGCAGACTAACCGACTGAAAGTATACAAAACACTCAGTCCTGATAGGACTACTCCTCGAACAGTCACGTGGTGACAACTATCTAGTCCCGTAGGGACTATAATGCAAACGGTCTCTTAGTGACTACGACTCAACGATAACTTGAACAAAACCATATAGTCAGGATGTGACTACAACGATAAACCGCGACACAGTCATGGATTGACTGCCCTTCAACCCCGTTATAAGACATGGTATGTCTAAAACCTACTCGACAAACAACATGTATGTACATTGCTCCCCAGACCTCACATGACCACGACATCACTTTTAAATTTCGGGATGAAATTTCCTTAACAAGGGGAGAATGTAACACCTCGTCAAAAAGTTAATTTTCGCGCCGAATTTAAACTTTTTGATAAATGATTTAACCTTTATTTCCAATTAGCATTTTTATAAAATACTTCCATTAGAAAACATTTTAAAATAATATAAATAAGAATTTTATATTATCTTATGACTGGACAAATAAAACACGGGTATTTTGTACTGTGGTTGGAGACCACAGTCCGCGCACTGGGGATCTGTGTTGGACAAAACCCAACTTCCTCCCCCTTTTTCACCTCATTTTCAACTTCACTCTCTCT
Organism: Helichrysum umbraculigerum; assembly: GCA_949592205.1. NCBI lineage: Eukaryota > Viridiplantae > Streptophyta > Magnoliopsida > Asterales > Asteraceae > Helichrysum > Helichrysum umbraculigerum. The sequence goes on along the minus strand of CATIUR010000002.1, from coordinate 45,642,853 downwards.
CTCTCTACTTCCATTTCTCTCTCAATCTTCTCTCTAAAATACTCACTAATCACATAAAAACTACCACAAAACGACCTCAAATCGCTTGGGCCATTTAGAGAAAAACGATCACGAGTTCACGATCTACACAACCACCTTTTCGGATTTCAAATCCGACCATTTGTAAGTTTCCGACAAATCCCGTAAATCTTTAGATTTTGAAGTTTTCTTTCATAATAGTGTTTAACATACTTAGTATTAACCAATACAACAAAGAAACACGATTTTATAGCTCAAAAACACGTTTGGATTGGGTTTTTGGTCGGAAAAATGCGACAGTCGCTGCTGACTGTCTGGGTGTTCATCTTTGCGACACAACCATTGTGTCGCATATTGTGTCGCATAAACCACCCATACTTAGATTCCGTAAGCACATTTCTCACCAAGTGTCAAACTTGTATGACTTCAAAACGCTTATACGATACAACTTTTCAAACATAATGGAATATACTTTTCGAGTATAACACTTCGAAATCAATGTGATAACATCAGGACTATTATTACAATTAATCACCAACGGGCCGTACACGTTTTCAAACACTTAACAAATCAACCAAATCGTAGTAATTTGGACATATATATAGTTGTGTAACAACTACAAGGGTGATCTTTTGAGATACCCAATCATGTGTATAACCATCGCGTGTCGTGGACACCCTCAGGTTACAAGTCTTTGGACTTCATTACTCGGCTAATCAACTCAAGTTTATTAAGTTAAACTCACAAGACTCAGGTGAGTCTCATAGCCCCTCTTTTTACTGTTTTACTCAGGGGTGTGATATATTGCTCAATTTTAACATGTGAACGCAAGTACAAGCATTTTCATATACTACATGAGTTTTTCACAACTAATCATTTAAAGTCCTCCGTCAGCATAGTTGTTAATACGTTGTAGCGTGAATATTAGTATATGGTACCATATAGGATTGACCCTCCTCGTTCGGGTTAGCAAGCACTAACCGGGTAAACGGACGTACTAATATTTGGGAAGACGAGTGTTGATTAGGCACTCGTGGAGACACCTCGCCCGGAATTCTCTATAGGGGACCCGACCCTCGAGTTAAGCTCAACTATGTGCTCATGGCTGTATACATATACATTATCAATTGCTGGATGCAATTCAATTATTTAAATCTTGCGGTTCATACTTGATTACTTGATTTCAAACCTGTGAGCTCACCAGCTTTAGCTGACCCATTTAGCATGTATCGCAGGTACCAAGCAGTAGATTGCTTCGGCTTCAGGACTTTTAGCTCGAGTCAGCATACAGACGATTGAGATTTTCTTGCATTAGTATATTTTGTACAAGTACTTATGTACTGAAATCTCCTTTTATTTAAACTCGAGCTATGTAAAGCTATAAATGGTGTAAACATTTCAATATCAATATATTTTGTTAAAACGACGCATATAGGGTCGTTTACTATATATCTTTGTGCTTTGTTATTGATTAGTAACACCCAAATCGTGCTTCCGCAAATCATCAAATTTGGGGGTGTTACAGATTTGTATCAGAGCCTAAGGTTATAGTGAACTAGGTTGCATTTAGTGGGCCTAGACTATGACCATTAGGCGGTATTTTCTTATTAGGCATGACTGGTTCAGGAATTACAGCGTAAGACTTTAATTTAAGATAGCCTGATCAACTATGTACAATTAAGGAAAGATGATGTAAGGTCTGAAACGGTTATGTTGAACAAAAGTACACTAGAAGACTCTGACCTCGAGAGGACCGAGACTTAAACATGTTTGTGCTAGACACTCAATAGGCTATATTATATAGGAACTATATGAATATAGGCCTCACTCTTACTAACGCTTTGTCTCAGAAATGGCAAACACACCGTCCAATTCATCGCACTCTCAATCCGGGTCGAAGAACCCAAAGGTAGCTAGGAGGAACGCCAGGTTGCCTCGAGCTGGCCCATACCCCACTCACTTCACCTTGCCAACCTTAGCCGCTAGGGTGAACCAACACGAGCAGCGACTTCGCACCATGGATGTCGTGTTGCAGGAAACGAACAAAAACTGGAGACTTACATCCCTCGAACGCATCGAACAAGTCTCCGAGGATCACGAAACCACCATTAACAATGTAGACGTTCTTTTCAACAAAGTGGTGGAGATAAGCGTAGAAACCGCCCTCTTGAATCACATATTAGAAGAGTGTGAGCAACGCTCACGGGAAACAGAAGAATATACCCGTGGATTGGTACAGCAACTAGCATTGGCTGAAGACAATGCCCGACAGGCCAGCAGACTTACCAACACTGTGGATCGTCTCATTGAAATGATGGAGCAGATTAATCTACGTTAAGACTAGTGTAGTCCTTGCCTTGTAATCTATCTTGTAGTCTAATAACTACTTAAGCACTACTTTATGATTCGGTCGGATGTAACAATTCCCGACGCCTTTTGTAATACATCCATGAGATGTAACCTTTGGACTCATATTATCTATCAAATATTCCTTGCTGTTTCAACTCATATTAATTGCCATTTTTCATATTGATGTTATGTATTACCGCTTTTATACATGAACATCTGTGACAATTACAAATTCCTACAAAATCTCATGTATCTTCATTTCTTTTATTGAAGAATCATGCCGCCAAAGACAAGACCATACACCGATGCTCAGCTTACGTCACTCATAACCCAAGCTGTGACTGAAGCCTTGGCTCGGAATACTCCACAAAATTCCGCAAGAAACAGCGATGCTGCTGAAACCCCCACTACTAAACCTTGTTCTTACAAGGACTTTCAGAGCTGCAAACCCTCAAGCTTCAAGGGTACTGAAGGAGCCATCGGACTGATCAGATGGTTCGAGAAGATGGAAACTGTTTTTCGTGTCAGCAAATGCGCGGAGAACGACAAAGTAAACTTCGCCACCTGCTCTCTCGAAGATGATGCCCACTCTTGGTGGAACTCATATTCCCAATCCGTGGGTGCTGACACTGCCTACCAAATAACTTGGGAGGACTTGAAAGCAAAACTCACCGCCAAATACTGTCCGATCGACAAACTCCAAAAGCTGGACGAGGAGTTCTGGAACCTAAAGGTTCAGGGTGGTGATATCGATGGTTACACCACCAGATTCCAGCAACTCGCTGCCCTCCGCCCAGCCATGGTAAGCACAGAACCTGATAAAATCAGGAAGTACATCCTTGGTCTTCCTGAGCCTGTTCGGGGGCACGTTGCCTCTTCAAACCAAGCCACCATTGACGGTGCAATCCTACTGGCCCAAGACCTGATGGCAATGAGCCAGGATTCTGAACCACCCACTTCATCCTCCCACAATAACAAAAGAAAGTGGTCTGACTACCACAACAACCACCCAAACCAACAAAACAAGAAATCCGACACCATCAAAGCCTACAACACCACTACAAACATCAAACGGGGCTACACTGGGAGCAAACCCTATTGTTCCAAGTGCAGCCGTCACCATGAAGGTTTCTGTGGTTCCTTTTGCAGCAATTGCAAGAGGCACGGCCACCTCACCAAAGATTGCCACTCTCCTACCAACAACAACCCTAACAACACCAGGACACCCAAAGTCTGCTTTGAGTGTGGGAACCCCGGGCACTTCAGGGACACGTGCCCAAAGCTGAAGAACAACAACAACAGCAACAACAACCGCAACAACAACAACAACAACAACAACAACAACAACACCCAAAGTAGAGCCTTTGTCATTAACTCCGGGGACGCCCGTCAAGACCCTAATGTGGTCTCGGGTATGTTCCTCCTCAACAACTTAACTGCTTCTGTTCTATTTGATACTGGTGTTGATAGAAGCTTTATCTCTGACGAGTTTTGGCCACTACTTGTGTAACACCCCCAAATTTAATGATTTGCGGAAGCTTGATTTGGGTGTTACTAATCAATAACAAAGCACAAATATATATAGTAAACGACTCTATATGCGTCGTTTTAACAAAATATATTGATAACTGAAATATTTACAACATTTAAAGCTTTACATAGCTCGAGTTTAAATAAAATGAGATTTCAGTACATAAGTACTTGTACAAAATATACTAATGCAAGAAAATCTCAATCGTCTGTATGCTGACTCGAGCTAAAATCCTGAAGCAGAAACATCCTATTGCTAGGTACCTGCGATATATGCTAAAAGGTCAGCTAAAAGCTGGTGAGCTCACAGGTTTGAAATCAGTTAATATAGTATGAACCGCAAGATTTAAATAATGAATTGCATCCAGCAATTAAATAATGAATTGCATCCAGCAATTAAATAATGAATTGCATCCAGCAATTAAATGATAGTCATCGTGTATACAGCCATGAGCACATAGTTGAGCTTAACTCGAGGGCCGGGTCCCCTATAGAGAATTCCGGGCGAGGTGCCTCCACGAATGCCTAATCCACATTCGTCTTCCCAAATATTAGTACGTCCGTTTACCCGGTTAGTGCTTGCTAACCCGGACGAGGTGGGTCAATCCTATATGGTACCATATACTAATATTCACGCTACAACGTATTAACAACTATGCTGACGGAGGACTTTAAAATGATTAGTTTCGAAAAACTCATGTAGTATATGAAATGTTTGTACTTGCGTTCACATGTTAAAAGTTGAGCAATATATCACACCCCTGAGTAAAACAGTAAAAGAGGGGCTATGAGACTCACCTGAGTCTGAAAGCGTTTAAACAAACGTAAGTTGATTAGCCGAGTATGAAGTCCAAAGACTTGTAACCTGAGGGTGTCCACGACACGCGATGGTTATAATCATGATTGGGTATCTCAAAAGATCACCCTTGTAGTTGTTCATTCAACTATAATGTCCAAATGTTCCCAATTAGGTGGATAGTTTAAGTGTTTGAAAACGCGTACGGCCCGTTGGTGACGGATTTGTAATAATAATCTCAACTATTATTATTTTGATTTCGTGGCGTTTTACTTGAAAAATGTGTTTTGATTGGGTTTTAGAAGCCGTTACGGAGTCTAAGTACGGGGGTCCGGGGGCAGCGCCCCTGGTAGCGGGGTCCAAGGGGCAGAGCCCCTGGCTGGGGTCGAGCTTGTGTTTTGGAGTATGGCGGTTCTTGGGATTCTCATTTACCATTGGTTGAGTTTGCATATAACAATTCTTATCATTCCAGTATTGGTATGCCTCCTTATGAGATGCTATATGGTAGACGTTGCAGAACACCTACGTGTTGGTTAGAGGCTGGTGAGGAACAGTTTACTGGGCCCGACATTGTTCAGATGACAGCTGACAAAGTAGCAATTGCCCGTGAAAAGTTGAAAGTTGCACGTGACAGACAGAAGCAGTATGCAGATCCACGTAGAGGACCGGTATCATTTGTTGAAGGTGAACTTTGTATCTTAAAGTTTCACCTTGGAAGGGGGTTATTCGGTTTGGGAAACGTGGTAAATTGGCTCCTCAGTATATCGGTCCATTTAAAATCAGTAAAGTCGTTAATGATCAGTCAGTGACACTTGATCTTCCTTCAGAACTCGCTGGTATACATGACACGTTTAACATTTGTTATTTGAGGAAATGTAACGTGGAGGACCAGTCGCAGATTCTTCCTTTGAAAGATTTGAAAGTTGATCGAACCCAGAAGTTAGTTGAAGAACCTGTTGAACTTCTAGACCGAAAAGTTGTTAAACTTAGAAAGAAACAAATACCAATGGTCCTAGTGAAATGGAAGCATAGTTTAGGTTCAAACCTAACTTGGGAAACCGAGGACAGTATGAGATCCAGATATCCTGGATTATTTGATCGTGTTGAGATTTCGGGGACGAAATCCTCTTAAGGGGGGAGATTTGTAACATCCTCTCTTCGGGTTCGGTAATTTCTAATTTTAAATTGTTATATTTAATTGTGTTAGAAATTATTCGATATTAATTGTTTATTGCGAAACTTAGTTAAATAAGTCTTAGAACTTATTGTGAATAGTAAATTGTTGTTGGTTGTAATTTACTATAGTTGACGGTAAAATAAAAATAGTTTCTCGCAAATGGTTTTTAGGTTCCAGGCAATAGATTGAAAAGGGGACTAGTTTTAAGTGGATACGGGTCGGTGTAAAATCTTAGCCGACCTATTTACCTTCCCTTTTAGGAAAGTTTTTCATACTTTCCCTTTTTGGAAACCTAAACCTAGAAACTAAAAACCTAAACTAAAAACTCAAATCAAACACTTGTAACTGAAGATTTAGCTGTGATTTGGAGTTACAACATCATCATCATCATGTAAGTATAAGTTATTTTCATGGTTAAATTCATGATCATAATCAATTGATGTATTTGTATGAATTGATGTTAAATAGAAGTCCTAAACATGTTATAATTTGTATACATGATGATATATGACCTGTGTTATGATGCTGGAGTCGACTATGTGGTTATTTGAATTGTGGTTTTGGTTTTCTGGGTTGAGCTCTGCACGACCTGCACAGGGCTGACGAACACAAGGAATCCGGCGGATTCCTAATGAATCCGGCGGATTCATCCGGTCAATGGGGTTGGGAATCCGGTCAAAACGGTTTAAATCCGGCGGATTCATCAACCGGATTCGTTTTGGGAACCCTGGTCCAAAGTTGGGTCTGAAAAGGTCTTTGAATCCGGCGGATTCAATGAGAATCCGGCGGATTCCCCCTTAAATGTAGAAAATCTGATTTTTGTACAAACATTATTGAATTACTAATGTATTAGTGTTACTTGTTAGGTTTGTTGATATATCTAACAAATGTGCCCATAATGATTGTATTATACATGTTGTGAAATGTAATAATATACGTTGTATTCGAATATGAGTTATGATTCTAATAACGTTGTTACTAACTTATATTTGATTGTTGATTCTCAGATTCTCCAAAAGATAAGTGACACTTGGAATCTGAGTTTGAGACGACAGAGGTATTGGTGAGTGGATTCATAACTCACCATTTGATTTAGTTATAACTGTTTGGTTACAACAAGTAAACGTAGATATGTTGTTGTTGCATTTAACATCTATTGTTGATTATAAATCTACGTGCTATGTGTGGCCTTCGGGCATCAGTTGTTAATGAGGTCAACAGGTTGAACTATTTGGTTGAGCTAGTTGGTTATTATATGAATTACACAGGAACTTGATTCATTTGTTGTGTGTAGTACCTGTGTTTGATTATAATAGCTGTTAGCTATCGGTCTCGTCCGTTATGGCCATACGGATATGGTTAGTTAAGTGTTCTTGAGGAGCCACCCGGGTATTATGGTATTCCCAAGAGCCACCGATCCTCATTACTATATTGTTGACTGGTTGAATCATATGTTTACGGTTGTTTGATGTAAACAGGTGGTTATGCTAAGTTGAATTATGTGTAATGAATTCATTCACTTAGCTTCGTGCTAATCCCTTAATTTACTTCCTGCAGGTTATGTTTTGGGGATGTGGGTTGCAGGACAGTGATGCTCATGGAGCAGGGAAAGTTTGACTTACCGTGCTACTCTGACATGTTTTGTACTAAAGCTAAAGTTTGAAACAATATAATACCCCGTTTGATGTAGTTGTTTAATAGTTTTTAATTTGGTGTGCGGTTGATATGTATACTATATGTGTACATTATCTTAATGTACAGTGTTTTAAGATGTTTTAAATTATACGCTTCCGTGTTAATAATATAATATTGTTGTTTCGAATGAGGGGTGTTATAAAAACGCTAAGCCTAATTAGCATGCTGTGGAAACGTGCTCAAAACCATTTTTCATTTACACCGCGGCATCTATTTTATATTAATCCAAAGAAAAGATAAAAGTACATCATCTCCAAGTGTGTTATATCTCGAAAATTTTGACATTAAAGATAACCTCATTTTTGTACTTCCAAGTGATCCAAAGTGTGCGGGGTGTCGACAACAACCTCAAGGTACTTTCACACAATGCGATTGACATTGACAAAATTAGGGATATTAAAAACATCATTAAGTTTTAAACCGGTAGTATATTAGTAACAATTTGCATAAGTCTCTTGTATTATTGATTAAACGAAATGGAGCATCATGATTTAACTTATACTTAACTTAATTATATTATAATCTTAAAATGAGAGATACTCATACTTTATAATATGGTATAGAAGATATGATTTTATTTATATTAAGCTTAATTTCTTCAATTAGACATATCCATGCATCATAATTATAATATAATAATATGAGAAAATATTTCGTGATGTTTAACTGCATAGATAATCGATTGACCGAATGACCGATATATTTTATATGAAAAGCAGCCAATGATATACATATAAACACATATAAAAGCATATAAACTTTTCCCAATAGATCAACTATCTATTATCTCTGTATAAGAAAAATGCCCAAATTTAAAGAGTTATAGATTAATATGATGGGTAAATTTTGTGTTGTTTAAGCTCTGTAGCAAGGTATCTTCTCTGTTTTCCAGATTAATTAATTTTGGATGAAAAAGGTAATTCCATGCTTCTTTTTGTGTCGCTTTCATAGATAAATTTACCTAGCAGAAACGGGTTAAACAATTTGATATAATCCCCTTATATATTTTTACCATATACAGGGTACCAATTAAATAAATGCTATGGAGTTGTAATATACCCACTTATGTGATCTAGCTCATTGCAAGTTATTAATCAAATTTCTATTACAAAATAAATGCATATGTATGTATGTATATATGTATGTACGCAAACTCGTATGTATAGTGTATACGTGTCCGAGAGATTTGACTTTATACCATTTCTATTATATGTTTGATAATTTGGAACAAATTAACATGGATGACTTTATCACCTGAACATGAAAAACATAATCAGTTTACCTGTTCAATAAATAAACCGTGTACTTGTAATCCATTTACCTTTATCATGTTTGCCGTGCGATCGGTTAATGGGGACTGCCAGATGGTCAGTTACCATTTTTTTATAATGTATGTGTGTCCGAGAGAATTGATTATATCATCATTCTTAATATATAAGTTTCAAAATTTGGAACAAATCAACGTGGAAGACTTTATTACGTTACTAAATTATAGTTTGTGTATACAATTCAACATATTACCTGTAACATTTAATACTAAGCTATCTTCAACTCACAAAAATGTCATAATCTTATTAATTATTCATAGAAAACATTTCGTTATTATTATAGAAAAAGTAAAACTATTATTATTATATATTAAAATTTGCATCCAATTTCAATGCGGTTGAGATAAATTGTAGAATTGAAGTTGATGCGGGGAATGAATCAACCGGAATATATTATAATAATAATAATAATAATGTGGTTTTTTGATTTTCCAACATGAATAATATATAATTTCTTATTTAATTTAAATTAGTTAGGCTGTATCTGTTAATTAATGTGTAGCAAGTGACTTTGTCTAATTATCTAATTAATTCATGTCTTAAATTTGACTTCCATGTGATATTATTATATATTATATATATATTCACTCCATCTCATTTGAAATGTCCATCTTACTATTTTGATTATCTCAATATAAACGTCTAATTCGTATTTCGAGTAATTAAAAGTTATTTTAATGTGGGTGAAATTTGATTGGTAGTAATGTAGTTCGTGAAGATTCTTATAACTTTGTGTATTTTTAAAGTGGACACTTTGATTGAGATAGATGAAGTATGTGTATATAGATAGAGACATGCAAAGGGTTTGGTGACCGTTTCACTTCATAGAGTTGAATGGGTAGCATTTTTCAAAATATAAATAATTGAGATTCCTACATCATATTGTTACGGGGACATGACACATGAATATATAGTTGTCTATATTGTTGTGACTTGATAACAAGTTAAATTATTTGTTTAATTTCTTTTGCCGAACGATTGAATTTATTAAACAAAACAAACAAGATCACAATGTTAAAGCTCTTGCAATTCAAACGAGGTAACAATAATTAAGAATATCATTTGGGAAAATGATTGGTATGACTAATTATGTAGGCCTAAAAAAAGACCTAAGGATGTGATTGGTTGCTTTGAAAAATTGATTGGATGAGATTAGGAGAGAGAAAAAAATCAACCAATAAGATAATTAGGTCTGTATTTAGGTCTATGTAATTAGGTTGATATAGCATTACTCGTTCACTTTAATTTTAATTGAAACTACATGGTACTTCACTAACGCTAGTTTTGAAGTATGTTATGAATTTGTATCTATTGACAGATGGAAAAAACCCCGTCTTAAACGAAAAATCCGATACCCAAATCTGAATTGATTAATAATAGTACACATTACATTATTTCAAGTTCAATTGATAGGGGAAATGGATCCCTGAATGCTCGATGGGGATTGCTGATACCCAACGGGGACGTGAATGGGGATGAAAAATACGGAGTAATACTCTTATTGTTAAGTGCTTGTAAATGTATATAAGACTCGTCTCAACGGACATCACTTTCACCGTCGGTTTGTACGTCGGTTTGGTGATGTCGTTGGCACCATGGCATCGGTTTGCCCTTAGTTTTGTGGCCGTCGCCAAACTGACGGGCGTCGGTTTTTTTTTCCGTTTATTTGTTTAGTGTATATAAATAAATGTATATTGGTAAATGTGGGTTCAAAAAAAATTGAAGTGATGTTCACTATTGGCATTGTAGTGTCAATTTTGAAAAGTGCTGACATGGTACTGATTTGGCAAAAACTGATGCGTCAGTTATTGTCACGGTTGTGAGCAGTCTAGCTATGCACTGAAATTCATTTTGTGTACGTAACAAAATTGAGCACCACTGCATACGTTGTTTGTATTTTGGTGACTTGTCAACTTGAAAACATGCCACGTGTCATCTTATATTTGATACCACGTTACCAAAATACACATAATGTACAAGAATAAATATTCGTACATACAATGACTATCATTTTTGTTACGTACACACAATAAAAGTCAATGCATAGTTTATACATTTAAAAGCACTTAACCCATACTCTTATGGGGATGAAAGATTAACCTCGATGGGGATGAGAGCGAATACGGAGATGAGGATGGGGATTGTATCATATATGATTATCACGCTATATAATTGTAACACCCCGCAAAATTTAAACGCGATTATTAACGTTAATCACTTGCATTATTAGGCTAATTCCCTACTTGAGTGAATTCACAACACATTTAGAGGTAAGTCTAGCAAAGCCCAACTAGATAATACGCGTGGTATTACGTATTCGTAATTAGTTGAAATTACGTACTGAACAATCTGAAAACAAACGCAACAAAAATATATGACTGTTGGTGAACGAATTTATTTAATAAAACGAAATTATTAAATAACGTCATTAACAATTAAATATTATGTCGATAATATTTACATATCATTTGATAACATAAAACGTAAAATTGTATAATTAAAATAAAACAAAGTTTAAAATGTTGTAACTAAATTAATTTGGTTTCATAAAAAGATCCTAATTAAAAATATAATGAAATATGTAATTAAAAAGGTATCAGTTAAAATAATGTAACATTTAACGATCGGGTAAACAAACACGGGACGAAAACGCAGGAGATGAAAAGTGGAACAAAACCCACCTTCCACCTCCTTTTCCTTCATTTTCACTCTTTCATTTCTCTCTCTTCATTCTTTTTCTCTCAACTATCTCTCACTCTAAAAACATCACACCAAAAATCACCAAATATTACATCAAAAACGCGCCGAATCACCGAACCATTTAGAGAAAAACGATCACGAGTTCACGATCTACATAACCACCTTTTCGGATTTCAAATCCGACCACTCGTAAGTTTCCGACAAATTCCGCAAATCTTTAGATTTTGAAGTTTTCATTCATATTAGTGTTTAATATAGTTAGTATTAACCCATACAACAAAGAAAACACGATTTTATAGCTTAAAAATACGTTAGATTTGGGTTTTTAATCGGAAAAACGCGACAGCCGCTGGGTTCTGTCTGGGTGTTCATCTTTGCGACACAACGCTTGTGTCGCAGGCTTGTGTCGCATAAACGATGTGTGTCGTATAAACCGTATTATGTCGTATTTTGTGTCGTATCTTATGTCGCACTCTGTGTCGCACCATTGTGTCGCAGACTCTCTGCGACACAACCCTTATGTCGCTCTTGATTTAGCACCGATCGCTTATGCGACACAACCCTTGTGTCGCTAAGCTCTTGTGTCGTACTCTCATGCGACACAACCCTTGTGTCGCATACCAAACTGTTGTGTCGCATATTGTGTCGCAGAAAACAGAAACTTTACAAACTATTTTTACACTAAGTGTCGAACTTAACCGATAACGAATACTTACATACAATGCTATATGTGAACTTTACAAACATTACAAACACGCTATTTTATTGAAATTATGATTTCAAACTATCACTAACGAGTCGTATACATTTTCACAAACAACGAAATACAAACGTAAACGTTTAACAAACACTTTGGACATAACTCGATTGTACGAACACTAACATGGATGATTAGCTTAGACATCCACAATACTTATTAAATCTCATACGTTTAGGACGTTAGGAGATTCTGGACTGTACTTGGGCTTAGGTTTGCTAGCACTCGCACAACTACTTAACTCAACTGGTGAGTTCACAGCCCCTACTTTTACTGTTTTAACTGCTTTGAACAGGGGTGGAAAACATAGTCAAACACTTTTATACAAACATGGTTGTATACTATTTTACTCAAACAAGTGGAGTACATTGAGCTGGTAAAATGATACACAAACTGATGATTACAACATAATACTTTCATACTACCAACGCTGTAAACACATAAACATATTTTAAGAACGCTAGGGGATAATCAGCAACACTTTATGTAACGGACTGGGTAACTAAAAGTCCCTACTGACATGGGCACTAGATCCCACTAACACGGATCTGCTATCATTATTACATTATTGAAAAGTCCCTACGAACATGGGCAACATTATTGAAAAGTCCCTACGAACATGGGCAACATTACTGAAAAGTCCCTACGAACATGGGCAACAATTGAAAAGTCCCTACTGACATGGGCACCGACTGTTGAAAAGTCCCTTCTGACATGGGCACTAGATCTTGAGAACATGGGTCTACTATTGTTATTAAACTGATGAAAAGCCTCTACTGACATGAGCATCGGGTTCCTACTGACATGGTCCCACTAAACGATTAGGATACTGACATTCCTACGATTAACTAATAGGAAACCTACATTCCTACTATAACTTGAACTACACTTTTGGGCTGCATCCCAACGAAACATATCTACGATTAGGATACGTATATTCCTATAAAAACATACTTGGAAATAGGATACTGATTTCCTACAACTACTAGGATACGAACTTTCCTACAAACAACTATTTGGAAACGTATTTGGTTTTACGAATTACACATTTGGGTGACATCCCAACGATACTGTACAAACAACAAGTGTATTATCCACTGTACTTGCGAACATAAAACCTGTGAATTCACTCAACCTAGTTGTTGACTTTTACTATGTTTTTCAGGGAATTAGCTGCGCATGTAAGAATCGCCAACACACATGGAGAACTAGGCGACCCGTGAAGTTTAGGATGCCAACTTTTGGAAACATATGGATTTCTTTAGTATAACTGAAATGTTTTAGTCATATTTCAGAAATCTACTTTTGTAAACTTATTTCTTTTAACTTGTACGATCCGACGAATCGTAAACTTTGTAATTAATATTTTTGGCATCTTAATATATTATTTCTGTTGTAATCATAAGCTCTGATACGTATGCATGCTTTGTTATTGTGGCACCCCCGTACTCAAACTAAATGCTTCCGCTAAACAAAACAGACGAATTTGAGGGTGTTACAATAATGTTAAACAAATTTTACGGTTATTACTATATTCATAAGGGAAATAATCCGTACTGTTGAACTACGTTAATTGAAAGGTGTTGTTAATGTTAATGGAAGAGCAATTTGTGTAAATATAAATATGTTAAAGGATCATATAAATGTAATATATGTAATTTAATTTCTTTAATGTTGATTGGTCAACAACACCGTGTGTTGTCAGCATAGTTGTTAACCCGTATTTATATATTTTCATATCATCATTCTCTTAAAAGTATAGTTGCATGTAGGGGTGTTCACGGTCCGGTCCAGCCGGTTTTTGGCAAAAATCTAAACTGGACTACGGTTTGAAGACCAAACCGCGAATATCGGTCCGGTTCGGCCTGTTTGCGGTTTTTTGTCATTTTTGCAAGAAAATATATTCTTTTGAATAAATGTAAATAATATAACGCTATTACTTAATATTCAGTAACGATATCATAATCAATAATTCAAAACGATTAGAAACTATCTATTCCTTATAGATTAGAAACTATTATTCTCAATAGATTAGAACTACCAATCTATATAAATATTCTATACATTGCTTCTAACTGATAAGAAGATTTCGTTAATTTGTCATGACATTTAGTTTTAGTTTCATTATATTGCTCAATAGAAACCAACATCAATTTAACATTTTGATCCATACTGCACCAATTATATAAAATCGTATATCGTAAAGACTAGCTAATATCTATTGAGTGTTTATTATTTTGCCATTAATATAATGGGTAATAGTGAGAGATTTATATTAAGTTAATACATCACTTATAGGATTAAAACTTTATCGTTTCAACCATTATTATAACTCCCTTATTATTTATAATCTTTTATTAACTATATACACATATATTACATATATCTCTTATAAGATAAGATAAGATTGTTTATACGGTCCGGTTTATCCGGCCGGTTATCCATTAAAACTGTAAACCAGACTGGAATCCGGTTTTTCTAATTTTGAAACCGGCTGCCGAACCGTTAAAAACCAAACCGGATCTAACCAGCTAAACTGATACGGTTCGATCGGTTTTCGCAGTTTGACGGTTTTGTTAACACACCTAATTGCATGTTATCAAAGCCCAATTGTAAATGACGTCTCAAACCAGTACTTCTGGTAAGTCGTGGCCATGCTCTACACCAACAACTTTCAAGCTTTATTAATACGAAAAAAATATAAAATCGTTACTTATATGCAATGGGAAAATATATTATTTATATTTTTGTTTTAATTTGTTGGTGCGCAAGTAAGGTTCCAATTATTAAAAAATTTACTTATTGTTCTTCTTCAATGTAGATATTCCTAAAGAATGTATTAATTAAGCAAATGAAATAATATATACTAGTGTGAATACCCGTGCGATGCATGGCAACGTAAATATTTTGACACCTTATATACTTCATGATGCTTAAAATAATTTGTTTTGAATAAGCATAATTAACATAAAGATGTCTAGAAGTTTAGAAGTCAAAGCATCAATCCAATAAAAGACACTAAATGAAGTGAAAATAGTAATTGTATACGTAGAATAAGAGAAGAACATATCATATATATATATAGCAAAAAGTGGTTACACACATATAGAGTTTGAACCGTTGCTCCATGACACTCTTTGATGCGGCCCGGCAGGTCAGGTTGCGAAGTTCTCTCCTTGTGAAGGGGAGGGAACCGTCCTCGTCGTCGAAGGACTGAACCGAACAGTATCGGGTTGCGATCAGTGGGTTTTATAATTTGTAAATACGGGGCCTAAGTATACTTAAAACTATGGGAGTACAGTAGTAAGTATGACCTAGGGTCGTTCTATAAACCAGTTGTATTGTGAAACGTTGACGTTGGAGACGGTTTATCTAACTAGTAATGGTTTTAACAGATTTTTGGGGGTTTGTTTGGGTTTTATACTTAGGCTAGAAAATTTAAATAAAGCAAAATAAAATATAGGTAGTTAGCAGATAATCTAGAAGAGGTGTTTGCTATTACTTCGGTAGCCTTCTTAACTGGGATGATGTATGAGTTATAAAATGGTCTTTAAAAGATTTGTATTTCGTTCATTTCAAGTATTAGTAGTGTAAGCACTAGTTCCCTACTGATAGATTTCTCGATCAGTATGTCACTGAGTAACTAGGCTATCGTGATTCTGATCAAAGTAGTATATCCAGCCCACAACACTAACTAATGAAGGTATAGTGACCCTAATATGGAAATGAATCATGGGTGCATGAATAAGGCGACAAACCAATCTCGATGTCCGACCTTTCTTAACCCCACAAGAATACTTTAATCTAAACAAAACATTTAAGTTCAAGACCAGGTTTTGCATGCATTGATTACTTTCTATCGATGGGTTTGTAAAGTCTAGGGATAGGTTGATCACTGATGATTTGCACAGTAGGTAACTACGGTTCTTCCGTGGTTTAAACCAAGTGCTTTATCCGGTTTACAGTACCTACTTTACTTATACAGTGACCCCGTTAATCCACACAGTGAAGTAACGATGGCATTTCCGTGGTTTTCACTTTGTAATCCACCAGTGGTGTCTCCATTGCTCACCATGTACTTGGCCGATTTACGGTACTTACTTTGCTTCATAAGGGAACCCTAGATTTATTTAACTAAGTTTGTATTTGAGTACAGTAATTATCCATCTGTGATATAAACTAGCCCTTACTTTAAAGTCCCAATAAATCCCTAATTTATTAAAAGTGTAATGTTTACGTTCATTTAAGAAAACAGCGTTTCCGTAGTTACTGTGTACTTTGCGTTAAGATAAGAAGGCAATACTTCCACAATTCCGGTGTACTTGCGTTTAGTTCAGAAAACATTATTCCATTGTCACAATGTACTTTGCGTTCAATTATGAAAGCTTTATTTCCATGGTGACGATGTACTTTGTGTTCGGTTTAGAAAACAATGCTTACACTATTTATAAATCATACCATGTTTTAGACACAGATAACTAAGTACCTTTGGATAGGGTTCGCGACGTCCTATCATTAACGCCGTAATCACGTTTACTGGTTGAAAGGCGTTAAGTTTAATTGAGGTTTAAAATCATAGATAGAAAGTAAATCAACGCACTAGAGTTTAACATTAATCAACAACGGATTGTGCCAACGACTTTCATAGCTTCCACGTTCTGTACTACACACAATGGTGTTTCCAGCGCTATACAAATGAAAGCCGTATAACGTTACCTCCGTTGTATCATAATGACATCATCCCAATTAATACGACTAACTACATCATAGCAAACACGCAATAATACTACTCGCTAATCATGGCAAACGATCCTAAATCTAGCATGACAACAGCAATAACAATCATCATAATTGAAATAGATAAAAGATAGATATAACCAGAATAAGAGCGTAGCTGAATACAACGTGAATGAATACAAGCGGAACTCCGAGTATCCTCCAAGCAATATTACAATATTAACCCTCTATTCGTTCGGTTAATACCGATACTAACTAGCCGCTAACTATGAAAACTGAAAATAAAAACCTAATCTAAAATGAGTGAACAAGTGTGTTGAGAGTGTGAATGTAGAATGTGATGATGGATGATTTTGAATGTGGTGATTTAGTCCCATATATATACTAGTTGCTTAACCGTATTTCTCAACCGTATTTTCACCTCCAAAATCTCAACCGTATTCCTCAACTGTAACACCCCCAAATTTGATGATTTGCGGAAGCTTGATTTGGGTGTTACTAATCAATAGCAAGGCACAAAGATAAATAGCAAACGACTCTATATGCGTCGTTTTAACAAAATATATTGATAACTGAAATGTTTACAACATTTAAAGCTTTACATAGCTCGAGTTAAATAAAATGAGATTTCAGTACATAAGTACTTGTACAAAATATACTAATGCAAGAAAATCTCAATCGTCTGTATGCTGACTCGAGCTAAATCCTGAAGCAGAAACATCCTACTGTTGGGTACCTGCGATATATGCTAAAAGGTCAGCTATAAAGCTGGTGAGCTCACAGGTTTGAAATCAAGTAATATCGTATGAACCGCAAGATTTAAAAATGAATTGCATCCAGCAATTTAATAATGAATTGCATCCAGCAATTTAATAATGAATTGCATCCAGCAATTTAATGATAATCATCTTGTATACAGCCATGAGCACATAGTTGAGCTTAACTCGAGGGCCGGGTCCCCTATAGAGAATTCCGGGCGAGGTGCCTCCACGAATGCCTAATCAACATTCGTCTTCCCAAATATTAGTACGTCCGTTTACCCGGTTAGTGCTTGCTAACCCGGACGAGGAGGGTCAATCCTATATGGTACCATATACTAATATTCACGCTACAACGTATTAACAACTATGCTGATGGAGGACTTTAAATGATTAGTTTCGAAAAACTCATGTAGTATATGAAAAGTTGGTACTTGCGTTCACATGTTAAAAGTTTGAGCAGTATATCACACCCCTGAGTAAAACAGTAAAAGAGGGGCTATGAGACTCACCTGAGTCTGAGTGCGTTTAAACAAACGTAAGTTGATTAGCCGAAATGAAGTCCAAAGACTTGTAACCTGAGGGTGTCCACGACACGCGATGGTTATAATATGCGAAGGTATCTAATAAGACTACCTTGTAGTTGTTCGTCCAACTATAATGTCCAAATCTCCACTATTTGGTTGATACGTTTAAGTGTTTGAAAAGTGTACGGCCCGTTGGTGACGGATTTGTAATAATAATCCCAATTATTACCATTTCGATTTCGTGGCGTTTTACTTGAAAAATGTGTTTTGATTGTGTTTTATAAGCCGTTACGAAATCTAAGTACGGGGGTCCGGGGGCAGCGCCCCTGGTAGCGGGGTCCAAGGGGCGGCAGCCCCTGGCTGGGGTCGAGCTGCCAGGTCAGCTTGGAAAATTTTTATTTCTACTATATTGCTTTGACGAAAAACGCATCTGGATCTGAATTTTGGTAAAATCGAGTGATAAATTTCGAGTCTCGACACTTAGTAAAAATCTGTGTTTTTGAGGTTCTGGTTTGTGCGACGTAGGGTGCGACGTAGGGTGCGACGTAGGGTGCGACGTCGCAGGTAGGACTGCGACGTTGAGCATGACGTCGCTAAAGGCGACGTTTCGCAATTTAATGCGACGTAGGGTGCTGCGTCGCTAATGCGACGTAGGTGATTTCTGCGACGTAGGGGCTTGCGTCGCTAAGTGCGACGTGGCGAGGTATTGGCGACGTTAAGGCTGACGTCGCTATATGCGACGTCGCAATTTAATGCGACGTTGTGACTGACGTCGCACTATGCGACGTCACGAGGGGTTTTGCGACGTAGAAGCTGACGTCGCATAAATTCTGGGCCAAATGCGACGTAGCGGTCTGTTGGCCGGAAAATGGGTCGAAAACGAGTTTTTTCGGTTTCCGTTCGGTCCAAAACTTTTACCCAACCCTTATTTGAACATTATAAGTCGATACAAACCGCAAACAAGTAAAAACACTTAAAAACGAGAGGTGTCGGAAACTTACAAATCGCCGAAATGAAATTTCGGAAAGATAGAAAGATAGATCGTGTCGCGGTGGTCGTGAATCTCTAAAAATCTTGAAGATCCGAAGTCGTTTGATATGTTTATTTTGCGTTTTTGTGAGATTTTTGAAGGTGGGGGTGGTTGGTGGAGTTGAGAGAAAAGAAAGGAGAAGGAGAAAGAGAGATGAGAAAGTGAGAAAAAGAGAGTGGGAAATGGGAGGTTATCCTCCCATTTTTCGCCCCGCGTTCCCGCTCCGTGCGGTGTTCGTTTGCTCCGTCGTTTCAACGTTAATTAATTATTTTAAATATTAAATGGTACGTTTTAAATACAAATTATTACGTGATATTTTATTTAATTATTTTACAAATAAGTTTACGTTTGAGTTAATAATGTAAGTTGGTTTATTTAGTTTGCGCGTTTTACATTTTAAATTGTATAATTTCTGATTGTATGATACGAACGAATACGAAATATTATAATAATAATATTTTTGACGTAACAACGTTATTTAATAAAATTTGTCACCAACGTCCATATTAAATTTGAATCGAAATACATCCGATTTAAATTGCGTACGATTTAATCAAATCGCATATTCGTATATATTCAACAATATATATAATTCGATACATTAATTAGCCTAACCAGGAACTAATTACATGTATTAACATTCGATTAGGCACTAATCTCTAGTCCTAATTTGGCGGGTGTTACATTCTCCCCCCGTTAGGAGAATTTCGTCCCGAAATTTAGCTCAAAGTCGTGTTTGATGTGGAATCAGTGAAAAGTTGAGGATATTTGAGTCGCATTTGGTCTTCCCATTCCCAAGTGAATTCCGGACCACGCCGCGAATTCCATCTGACCTTGACGATGGGAATACGACTTTGTTTCAGTTGTTTGACCTCACGGTCCATAATTTCCGCGGGTTCCTCAACGAAGTGAAGTTTATCGTCAACACGAATTTCATCTAATGGAATGATAAGTGTCTCATCAGACAGACACTTCTTCAGATTTGAAATATGAAAAGTAGGGTGCACGCTGCTGAGTTCGGATGGCAGCTGCAATCGATAAGCTACGGGGCCAATCCGTTCGAGGATCTCAAAAGGCCCGATGTACCGGGGATTCAACTTCCCGCGTTTGCCAAAACGGATGACGCCTTTCCAAGGCGATACTTTTAAGAGAACTCGATCCCCAACTTGGAACTCGAGTGGTTTGCGTCTCACGTCAGCATAACTTTTCTGACGATCACGTGCGGTTTTGAGTCTGTTTTGGATTTCCACAATTTTCTCAGTGGTGGCGTGAATGAGTTCAGGACCAGTGAGCTGACTATCTCCCACTTCAGTCCAACAGATCGGTGATCGGCACTTACGACCGTACAGTGCCTCAAAAGGTGCAACCTTAATGCTGGCGTGATAACTGTTATTGTACGAGAATTCGCACAACGGTAGATGTTTTTCCCAGTTTGTACCGAAATCAACTACGCAGGCGCGTAGCATATCTTCCAAGGTTTGAATGGTTCGTTCACTTTGACCGTCGGTTTGAGGATGGTACGCGGTACTCATATCGAGACGGGTACCCAATGCTTTCTGAAGTGATTGCCAAAAGTGAGAGGTGAAACGGGCATCTCTGTCAGAGATGATCGAGATTGGAACGCCGTGATGAGAAACGATTTCCTTGATGTAGATTTGTGTAAGGCGTTCCATTTTATCGTTTTCCTTGATTGCCAGGAAATGAGCAGATTTAGTGAGGCGGTCAACGATCACCCAAATGGTATCGCAACCGTTCGACGACTTGGGTAGTTTGGTTATGAAATCCATGGCAATTTGTTCCCATTTCCATTCAGGGATTTCAGGTTGCTGGAGTAAACCAGGCGGTTTCTGATGTTCGGTTTTGACTTTCGAGCAAGTAAGACACTTGCTGACATAAGTGGCGATTTCGGCTTTCATGTTTGGCCACCAGTAGAATTCCTTGATGCCGTGGTACATCTTATCGGATCCGGGATGAATAGAATATTTAGACTTGTGAGCTTCGTCCATCACCAAGCCTCTTAGGTTCCCAAAACTGGGCAACCAGATTCGGTTTGAGAAATACCTAATCCCGTTAGGTCTGATTTCGAATTGTCTGTCAATGCCCCGCAAGGCTTCATTTTTGATGTTTTCGGATTTCAGGGCTTCGATCTGAGCGGTATGAATTTGAATGGTAAGATCGTTGTGAATGGTCATACTGAGGGCTCGGACTCGAAGTGGTTTAGGTCGTTCCTTTCGACTGAGGGCATCAGCTACAACATTAGCCTTCCCTGGATGGTACTTGATCTCGCAATCGTAATCGGTAAGCAACTCGACCCAACGACGTTGCCTCATATTGAGATCCTTCTGATCGAAGATATGTTGGAGACTTTTGTGGTCGGTAAAGATAGTGCACTTAGTGCCGTAGAGATAATGTCTCCAGATTTTGAGAGCAAAAACGACAGCTCCAAGCTCGAGATCATGAGTGGTGTAGTTCTTTTCGTGAATTTTTAGCTGTCGTGAGGCATAAGCAATGACCTTGTCTCGTTGCATCAGCACGCAACCAAGACCTTGGTGAGAAGCATCACAGTATACCACGAAGTCATCGGTGCCTTCGGGTAGTGAAAGAATTGGAGCACTGCAAAGCTTTTGTTTCAGAAGTTGGAACGCTGACTCTTGTTTCTCGGTCCAATCGAACCTTTTGTCCTTCTGAGTCAGTACCGTGAGTGATTGAGCTATTTTGGAGAAGTTTTCAATAAATCGTCGATAATACCCAGCAAGACCCAAAAATTGTCGTACTTCAGTTGCAGAGGTGGGTGCTTGCCAGTCTTTGATAGCCTCGATCTTTGATGGGTCCACGTGAATTCCCTGACTGTCGATCACGTGACCAAGAAATTGAACGGTTTGAATCCAGAACTCACACTTAGAGAATTTAGCGTAAAGCTCCTCGTGTCTAAGTAGTTCAAGGATGGTTCTGAGGTGTTGCGCATGTTCTTGCTCGTTGCGCGAGTAAATGAGTATGTCATCGATAAAGACAATGACAAACTTATCGAGGTAAGGTTTGCACACCCGGTTCATGAGGTCCATGAATACAGCCGGTGCGTTGGTTAGACCAAAGGGCATCACTTGGAATTCGTAGTGCCCGTAACGAGTTCTGAAGGCAGTTTTTGGAATATCGGTGTCGCGAACTCGTAACTGATGATAACCTGATCGCAGATCGATTTTTGAGTAGAAACTTGAACCCTGAAGTTGGTCGAATAGATCATCAATGCGAGGAAGTGGATAACGGTTCTTGACGGTCAATTTATTCAACTCTCGATAGTCGATGCACATTCGGAATGAACCGTCCTTCTTTTTGACAAATAAGACCGGAGCTCCCCAAGGTGAAGAACTCGGTCTAATGAATCCTCGATCCAGCAGTTCCTGTAACTGAGAGGACAACTCCTGAAGTTCGGATGGGGCTAAACGGTATGGTGCGCGGGCCACCGTTGCGGCACCCGGCACGAGATCGATTGAGAACTCAACCTGTCTAGGCGGAGGTAGACCAGGTAGTTCTTCCGGAAAGACTTCGGGAAAGTCTCTAACAATCGGCACATCCTCAAGTCGCTTCTCCTCTGACTTCTTCTCGGTGATGTGTGCAAGTATCGCAGGGTAACCCTTTCTCAGAAATTTTCGGGTTTTTAAGCAGGAGATTATATTGAGTCCCGTCCCACCGGTCTCCCCCTGTATGATCAAGGTTCCACCGACAGCGAGTGGGATACGGACGATCTTATCGTGACAAACGATTTCAGCTCGATGTTTGGACAACCAGTCCATTCCAATAATGACGTCGAAACTGCCGATTTCAATGGGTATAAGATCGATCGAAAAGGTCTCGTCAGCTAGGTTTAAAGTGCAATTAGGTATCACACTGGTGGTTTCTACAAGTTTTCCATTGGCTAGCTCTACAGTGTACTTAACATCTAAGGCAACAGGAGTGATGTCAAGTAATGGGCAAAAATCATCGGAGATAAAGCTTCTATCAGCACCAGTATCAAATAGAACAGAAGCAGTTAAGTTGTTGAGGAGGAACATACCCGAGACCACATTCGGGTCCTGGCGGGCGTCCCCAGATTTGATGACGAAAGCTCTGCTGCGAGTGTTGTTGTTGTTGTTGTTGCGGTTGTTGTTGTTGTTGTTCTTCAGTTTTGGGCACGAGTCCCTGAAATGCCCAGGTTTCCCACACTCAAAGCATACTTTGGGTGGTCTGGTGTTGTTGTTGGAATTGTTGTTGGCAGGTGAGCGGCAATCTTTGGTGAGGTGGCCGTACCTCTTGCAGTTGTTGCAAAAGGGACCACAGGAACCCTCATGGTGACGGCTGCACTTGGGACAATATGGTTTGCTCCCCGTGTAACCCCGGATGATGTCAGTGGTGGTGTTGTAAGCTTTGATGGTGTCGGGTTTCTTGTTTTGTTGGTTGGAGTGGTTGTTGTGGTAGTCAGACCACTTGCGTTTGTTGTTTTGGGAGGATGAAGTGGGTGGTTCAGAATCTTGGCTCATAGACATCAGGTCTTGGGCCAATGAGATTGCACCGTCAATGGTGGTTGGTTTGGAAGAGATGACGTGTCCCCGAACAAAATCAGGGAGACCAAGGGCGTACTTCCTGATTTTATCAGGTTCAGTGCTTACCATAGCTGGGCGGAGAGCAGCTAGTTGTTGAAACCTGGTGGTATAACCATCGATGTCACCACCCTGAACCTTTAAGTTCCAGAACTCCTCATCCAGCTTTTGGAGTTTGGCGATAGAGCAGTACTTGGCAGTGAGTTTGGCTTTCAATTCCTCCCAAGTGATTTGGTAGGCAATGTCAGCACCCACTGATTGGGTATATGAATTCCACCAAGAGTGGGCATCATCTTCAAGAGAGCAGGTGGCGAAGTTTACTTTGTCGTTCTCCGCGCATTTGCTGACACGGAAAACAGTTTCCATTTTCTCGAACCATCTGATCAGTCCGATGGCTCCTTCAGAACCCTTGAAACTCGAGGGTTTGCAGCTTTGGAAGTCCTTGTAAGAACAAGGTTTGGTGGTAGAGGTTCCAGCGGTATCGCTGTTTCTTGTGGAGTTTGGTGGGGTATTCCGAGCCAAGGCTTCAGTAACAGCCTGGGTTATGAGCGAGGTAATCTGTGCATCGGTGTAAGGTCTGGTCTTTGGCGGCATGATTCTTCAATAAAAGAAATGAAGATACATGAGATTTTGCAAGAAAGTTGTATTTATCTCAGATGTACATGTATAAAAGCAGCAATACATAACATCAACAGGAAAAATGGCAATTAATATGAGTCAAGAACAGCAAGGAATACTTAATAGATGATACGAGTTCAAAGGTTACATCCTACAGATGTATTACAAAAGATGTCGGGAATTGTTACATCCGACCGAATTATAGAGTAGCGCGTAGATAGTTACTAGATTACAGGGTAGATTACAAGACTAAGACTACACTAGTCTTAACGTAGATTAATTTGTTCCATCATCGTGACAAGACGGTCCACAGTGTTTGCAAGCCTGCTAGCTTGTCGGGCGTTGTCTTCTGCTAGTGCTAGTCGTTGTGTTAGTCCACGCTCATATTCTTCTGCCTCAAGTGAGCGTTGCACACATTCATCCATCCTTTGTTGCAGAAGGGCATTTTCCACCCTTATTTCTATTATTTGGTTGCGAAGGACATCCATGTTGTTGTTTGTGGTTTCAAGGTCATCGGAGACTTGTTCTATGCGTTCGAGGGATGTAAGTCTCCAGTTTTCGTTGGTTTCCTGCAACACTACATCCATGGTGCGAAGTCGTTGCTCGTGTTGGTTCACCCTAGCGGCTAAGGCCGGCAAGGCGGAGTGAGTGGGGTACGGGCCAGCTCGAGGCAACCTGGAGTTCCTCCTTGCTACCCTTGGGTTCTGCGACCCGGATTGAGAACGAGATGAATTTGATGGTGTGTTTGCCATTTCTGAGACAAAGCATTAGTAAAATTGAGGCCTATATTCATATAGTTCCTATATAATATAGCCTATTGAGTGTCTAGCATAAACATGTTTAAGTCTCGGTTCTCTCGAGGTCAGAGTCTTCTATTGTACCCTGTTCAGCCATAACTACTTTCAGATCTTACATCATCTTTGTTTAATTGTACATAGTTGATCAGGCTATGTTAAATTAAACTCTTATGCTGTAATCCCTGAACCAGTCATACCTAATAAGGAATACTGCCTAATGGTCATAGTCTAGGTTCACTAAATGCAACCTAGTTCACTATAACCTTAGGCTCTGATACCAATCTGTAACACCCCCAAATTTGATGATTTGCGGAAGCTTGATTTGGGTGTTACTAATCAATAGCAAGGCACAAAGATAAATAGCAAACGACTCTATATGCGTCGTTTTAACAAAATATATTGATAACTGAAATGTTTACAACATTTAAAGCTTTACATAGCTCGAGTTAAATAAAATGAGATTTCAGTACATAAGTACTTGTACAAAATATACTAATGCAAGAAAATCTCAATCGTCTGTATGCTGACTCGAGCTAAATCCTGAAGCAGAAACATCCTACTGTTGGGTACCTGCGATATATGCTAAAAGGTCAGCTATAAAGCTGGTGAGCTCACAGGTTTGAAATCAAGTAATATCGTATGAACCGCAAGATTTAAAAATGAATTGCATCCAGCAATTTAATAATGAATTGCATCCAGCAATTTAATAATGAATTGCATCCAGCAATTTAATGATAATCATCGTGTATACAGCCATGAGCACATAGTTGAGCTTAACTCGAGGGCCGGGTCCCCTATAGAGAATTCCGGGCGAGGTGCCTCCACGAATGCCTAATCAACATTCGTCTTCCCAAATATTAGTACGTCCGTTTACCCGGTTAGTGCTTGCTAACCCGGACGAGGAGGGTCAATCCTATATGGTACCATATACTAATATTCACGCTACAACGTATTAACAACTATGCTGATGGAGGACTTTAAATGATTAGTTTCGAAAAACTCATGTAGTATATGAAAAGTTGGTACTTGCGTTCACATGTTAAAAGTTTGAGCAGTATATCACACCCCTGAGTAAAACAGTAAAAGAGGGGCTATGAGACTCACCTGAGTCTGAGTGCGTTTAAACAAACGTAAGTTGATTAGCCGAAATGAAGTCCAAAGACTTGTAACCTGAGGGTGTCCACGACACGCGATGGTTATAATATGCGAAGGTATCTAATAAGACTACCTTGTAGTTGTTCGTCCAACTATAATGTCCAAATCTCCACTATTTGGTTGATACGTTTAAGTGTTTGAAAAGTGTACGGCCCGTTGGTGACGGATTTGTAATAATAATCCCAATTATTACCATTTCGATTTCGTGGCGTTTTACTTGAAAAATGTGTTTTGATTGTGTTTTATAAGCCGTTACGAAATCTAAGTACGGGGGTCCGGGGGCAGCGCCCCTGGTAGCGGGGTCCAAGGGGCGGCAGCCCCTGGCTGGGGTCGAGCTGCCAGGTCAGCTTGGAAAATTTTTATTTCTACTATATTGCTTTGACGAAAAACGCATCTGGATCTGAATTTTGGTAAAATCGAGTGATAAATTTCGAGTCTCGACACTTAGTAAAAATCTGTGTTTTTGAGGTTCTGGTTTGTGCGACGTAGGGTGCGACGTAGGGTGCGACGTAGGGTGCGACGTCGCAGGTAGGACTGCGACGTTGAGCATGACGTCGCTAAAGGCGACGTTTCGCAATTTAATGCGACGTAGGGTGCTGCGTCGCTAATGCGACGTAGGTGATTTCTGCGACGTAGGGGCTTGCGTCGCTAAGTGCGACGTGGCGAGGTATTGGCGACGTTAAGGCTGACGTCGCTATATGCGACGTCGCAATTTAATGCGACGTTGTGACTGACGTCGCACTATGCGACGTCACGAGGGGTTTTGCGACGTAGAAGCTGACGTCGCATAAATTCTGGGCCAAATGCGACGTAGCGGTCTGTTGGCCGGAAAATGGGTCGAAAACGAGTTTTTTCGGTTTCCGTTCGGTCCAAAACTTTTACCCAACCCTTATTTGAACATTATAAGTCGATACAAACCGCAAACAAGTAAAAACACTTAAAAACGAGAGGTGTCGGAAACTTACAAATCGCCGAAATGAAATTTCGGAAAGATAGAAAGATAGATCGTGTCGCGGTGGTCGTGAATCTCTAAAAATCTTGAAGATCCGAAGTCGTTTGATATGTTTATTTTGCGTTTTTGTGAGATTTTTGAAGGTGGGGGTGGTTGGTGGAGTTGAGAGAAAAGAAAGGAGAAGGAGAAAGAGAGATGAGAAAGTGAGAAAAAGAGAGTGGGAAATGGGAGGTTATCCTCCCATTTTTCGCCCCGCGTTCCCGCTCCGTGCGGTGTTCGTTTGCTCCGTCGTTTCAACGTTAATTAATTATTTTAAATATTAAATGGTACGTTTTAAATACAAATTATTACGTGATATTTTATTTAATTATTTTACAAATAAGTTTACGTTTGAGTTAATAATGTAAGTTGGTTTATTTAGTTTGCGCGTTTTACATTTTAAATTGTATAATTTCTGATTGTATGATACGAACGAATACGAAATATTATAATAATAATATTTTTGACGTAACAACGTTATTTAATAAAATTTGTCACCAACGTCCATATTAAATTTGAATCGAAATACATCCGATTTAAATTGCGTACGATTTAATCAAATCGCATATTCGTATATATTCAACAATATATATAATTCGATACATTAATTAGCCTAACCAGGAACTAATTACATGTATTAACATTCGATTAGGCACTAATCTCTAGTCCTAATTTGGCGGGTGTTACATCAACCGTATAAAAATCCTTCCTTGTATGGGCAAGACATCGAATACGGGGTGTCCAACCGTATTTCGGGTGAGATTTGGACGATACGGGAGAGACCCAACCGTATACGGGCAAGACAAGCTGTATACGGCTGGGAGGAGGTCGTATACGCCCTTGTGATGTCGCCTATGAAAGCGCGTCTTGTTTTATAATTTATAAATAGAAATACCTAATAAATACTTTCAAGCAACCAGGCAAGAATACCCGATCAATTGTAAATATAGATTTGGTAAGTCAGATTCGAACACAGGGAAAAGGTGGAATATTTAAAATAGAAATTAACAATTAACAATTAACTAGAAAACAGTAAATATGGGGGGCGTTTTAGTTCCGTACGAACAATTCAGAAAACATTTAATTAAAATAAACAAACGTAAATAAAACTTTAAATTAAAATTATAAATAAATAATAACAATAAATCCTAATTGGAAGGAATAAGTAATTGTATAGTTAATGTCACTTAGATTCATATTTCCCGATTTATTACGTATTGATTATCTAATTGTGATTCTTTTAGATCAACTTAATACCAAATTCTTCAATGAATACTAAGTTGAATATGAACTAGCCAACGTTTCGGGTCCAACTAATTCCTATAATCTATGGTCCAACATAAAACACTGGTTCCAATGTCACAAGATGATCAGTCAATTATGTGCCTTTCCCTAAATTATGCATTAAACATTCACAACTCGTTATAATTAACTCTATTGGTATGACTCAACAATACCCAATAATTAACTTATTGTCTTGCTCATTTTAAAGTAGATTATTATTGTATACTCGACCTATCAGACTCAACGTATTTAGTGATAGTCCAAAACCCTAAGGTAGTACTAGCAATAATCAATAATCTTAAAGGAACTCAATCTCATTAAAATTATTAACCACGTGAAGCAACAATAATAACTAGTTACCAATAAACAAGTGTCCACGAGCAATATAACCGTTTTCAATCAAATAACTTATTCAATACGCAATTTTAATCGTTCAATAATCATAATCTAAGTTAAATCAACTACACAATCACTTTAAATACTCAATTCATCATCAAAACAGAAATAATCAGATCATTCAATGACAAATTCTTCAATTTTATCGAATAAAAGAATTATATCGAATCGAAAACGATGAACTACGAAAGATTAGATGAATTATCCTCGATCTTTAGCTTCCGTACCTCCAAACTACTAAGTAAATTCGTAAACCTAACCTAAAAACCGAATAAAAAACGTCTGGAAACGAAAAACTAAGAAAAACTATCGAAATAAGGTTTTTTTCGCGAATTTATACTTCTGTGGTTTTTGATCCATACGGCGTATGGATTTCCATACGGCGTATGGATTGATTTCAAGCCCAGCCCATGTCCGTGTAACCTGGGCCTCCACTGCTACAATCCATACGGCGTATGGATTCCATACGGCGTATGGATTCCATACGGCGTATGGATGCATTTTCCAGCCGATTTTTGACTTTTCTTCATTTCTTCATTTCTTCGACTTCGGCTTTACTTTATTATTCAAATATGCATCATTTAACTTGATTATTGACTATTTTCCGTTCCTCTTTCATAAACGCTCCATTTCCACATCTATTTGCAAATATGAACGAAATCAATATCTATTTTAAACAAAATGCAATAAAAACATTCAAGATTAGGGGTAAAATACTACTGAAATATAGTACTTTTGAGCGTTTATCAAACATCCCCCACTTGAATCCTACTTGTCCTCAAGTAGACTATCGATTCAAAAAATCAAATTCTTAGGAAAACAGTCATCTATATTAATCTAAATAACTAAAATAGGAATTACACAACATCACCCATCTTCAACTCAAATGTTTAAATTTAAAAATCTGTTAATTCTAACAACAATTATTAAGAAACTATGAGATTTACAAAAACTGATCTACACATAGAGTTATTATTCTAAAACATCAAATAGTTCACAATGATTACTGATATTGTTATCCACTTAAACAATCTATATTTGAATACTCGAGCTCAACTTATTATTATTCGTGTAAATATTCCCTTAGACTCCCAAAAACTATATACTTTCATACTCATAATATGCCAATATTACATATCTTGAAATTTAATCAAAACAATCATTTTTCAAATCAAGACAGGGGTGACAGGTCTGTGCCTCAACACAACAAAGCAACATAACTTAATTTTGGTTTAGCAATAATATTTTTAGTCAAACCATTGGTGACAGGACTGTACCTTAGTACAACAAAGCGACTTAATTTGACCACATTTTAAAATCATGAGATAAACTCTTTTGCTCTTTTTCATTAGATATACTGACGGAGACCAGGTCTGTACTTTCATACAACAGAGGAAACAACACCCAGTATATCCCCAAATGATGTTAATTAAATTCCCAAAAATATGGCATATCACACATTACTAATATGAAAATTAAGACATACGTCATACATAGCTAAAGTTCATCTAAAAGAAACATTTACTCCTTAATTATCATTTCTTAACAGCTCAAACATTCTCATATAAATTGCCTATCAATACATCATATAATGAAGCTAAATAACATCTTTAATAGCTTTAGTATTTAATTAAAAGTGTAGAAAATTTTAAGTTCAACCTACAAAGTTACAAAATAATTATCTCTAGAAAACAAAAATTTTAATGCAAAAATTTGGTTGAAAAATGGGCAACTCATAACCTCCTAGTTACTTATCTTAATAAGATAACTATTAACCAAATTACAAAATCATCTACTTATTAACAGAACAATTATGTGGAAATTTCACTCTTTTCTCTCTCATCCCCCACTTAAAGATGTACAATGCCCTCATTGTACAAATAATGACATACTTAAAAACGGGAAAAAGAGAAAAGAACTTAGAACAGAAAAACTCCCCTGGAATATTGTGCAGTTTAATGACAAGGATGATACGAATTTCCCACATCTTCTCGATTCAATTATTCGTTGCGCTGAACTTACTGCCAGCATGACACGTACTCACAACACACTTCTGAGGGAACAATCAACAAACAATATTAAATAATACCAAATTAAAACATCCTAATTAAAAAAAAAAACAACCAAACCTAAAATTACTAATCCAACACAATTAATAAAACCCAAAAAATAAAAACAGTCATAATAATAATAATAAAACAATAATAATAATAGTGTCTGGAATCATAAACCAAATAGGATGAACATCATCCTAATCACTGTCATCGTCCTGACGGTACTGGTACTGGTGAGAAGGCGCTCCATACTCTGACTGCGATGGTGGTGGTGGTCGTGGCATGAACTCAGGTGGCATCTGGTACTGGAATGGCTGATACGTGGGTCCAGAAGGAAACTGACCAAACAGCTGCTCAAACAAGCCATCCTGGTAGTCCAAGTGTGCACTGGTCTGATGGAAATGCTGTCTCTGCATAAGATCTAACTGATCAAACCTCTGGGTCTGATGTAACTGCATCTGGTGCATCTGCTGAGACAACTGATCAAACTCCGTAGCATAACCTCTGTTACGGCCTCGTGCCGTACCTCGACCTCTATCACTGCCACTCGTATCTCCTCTAGCTCTACCCTGCCTCGACTGCAAAGTCTGTCCTACCGGAGTAATCGGAACCCAGTAATACATCTCTGCAGGACCACCATAAGTAATGCATGGCTCAATGAGAGCAAACGCCTCAAACCGGCGTGCAGTCAGCCAACCAATACTAGGCTGAACAATCGTGCATGAGCCCATCTCATCCTGAGTAGCCAAACCAAAGTATCTCGCCAATCGAGTAACAAAGTGACCTCCACACAAACTACTACCATCTCTAGTACCAGTAGCTCTCTTCGACATCCACTTAGCCAACCTCCAAGGTACATTCAATAACCTCTTCCTGATAATCGAACTCAAATAAAACAAGTCAGGCCGCGAAACTTTCTCAGGCCCCTCCTTGCGACCCACAATGGTGTAAGTCAACAATCTGTGAATGAGTCGATGACGAGGATCTCGAATATGCGTGTAAGAAGGTGTCGAACTGCCATAATTACCCTGGGCAATAAACTGCCAGTCCTGCTCAATCTCCAAATCAGTGAGCTTCTTCACAGCACCTGCAGAAATGTGGTTTAGAAAGTGAGGATTATCCAGCTCATTGGGCTCATAAAGCCCCAATCCCAAAGCAAACTGAACAAAGGTCATCTGTCTGGGCTGTCCCCCTAGCTGAAAGAAAATGGAGTTCTCAGTCCATTGGGTCGACCTGGCATCAAACCTAAAAGTGCTATAAAACTCAACAACCAGCTCTCTGTAGATATCCTCCCTGATACTGAATAACCGGGACCAAGCATAGGAAACAAATCCAATGTTTCCATCCTCTAGTACATATGGAACAGCAAGTAAATTCCTAATGGTTTCAGCACCATTAGTAAACCCCTCTCTAGCAATCACATGCTCCAAAATATTCTAGTTAACAGCATCAAACACCTCAATAGACTGGCCAATATTGGAGGCCAGACGATCTCTAAACTGCATCCTAGCAGTCTCAGAATATGACCCATGAAACGTGAGATATGTATGCGATCTAATCAACGGGTTTCCCAAAGTTTCACCTCCTCGTGCTCTCCTGTTAGACATGATAACTGCTAAACAAAACAATTGTTAATAATACTAAATACGCAGTTAATTGCAAAAAGGTCATTAAAAATTTCGGCAGCATTTCGGCTTAAAATTGAATAATCCACCATAAAGGTTTAGCCTAAAACTACCGCAACAACCAATTTCATAAACCTAAATTGTAATTTTTAAACAACAACTACTCAATATGCATATATGTATATACTTAATTAAATATCCCTGACAATTGCCTAATCAAATGTATTATAATAACTTGGTACCATTATGAATATACGAAATTGCACAATCACTAAACTCGAGTATTAGCAACTAGCAAACATCCATACAATCTCAAAATGAATTATTGTAACACAATTAATCAAAATAACAACTTATCACATAACCGTAATCACAAACACTTGTGTACCAAACAAATATTTGCATTAATCATCATGTGGTCAGAAAATTAATAAGCACTAAATTAAAACATAGCATAATTGAGCACAACTCATATTCTCATTTAATCATCACTAACGAATAATTCGAATAACACCAAATATGCAATACAATTTAAAAACGAACATAGCATTGCAATGCATATAGCAACTAGAACATAAACCAATCAAAACATGCTAATAATCATACGCATATTCGAAATACCCAAAAATTTATAATAAACCCTAACTTCCAAACGAGTGATTTAACCAACGAAAATGAAAACGGGAAGTTATACCTTGTAGAGGAAAGTGCGTGTAGCACGAATATGCAAAAATGGCGATGAATGCGTGGCCGGAATTTCCGTTTGCGGGTTGTGGGTGTAAAAGCCGTGGGTGGTTTTGAGAAAAAGGGTTTTGGAATGAATAATGGGGAAGAAAGTAGGCTGCTGGCGGTTTTCTGTATTTTTGATCCATACGGCGTATGGATTCCATACGGCGTATGGATTAAACAGGCCCAGGTCAACTCTTTAAACCCAGTCAACGGCCCGGTCCAGCGGCCCAATCAATCCATACGACGTATGGATTCCATACGGTGTATGGATTGAAAAATCAGAATTTTTCAAAAATGATTTTCAAACCCATTTTTAACCCAATTTCATCACTAACTTTATATAATTAAATCTCAAACCTGGATGATAATCACGACTTCAACATCTTCACAATTCCACACTATAAAATAAATAACAATAATTAACAAACATTAAAAAGAATAATATTCAAAATAATACTTAATATTCAAATCACACATTCAAAAACAAAAATCCAAAACAAACGAAAGTCTAACATAATCCAAAACAAACCAAAATGTTAGAAACAATCCAATAGCATAAGAAATATAAAAAGGACGAAACTATGAAATTAGTTCAATGGATAGAGGACAAGGAAGCTCTTCATCATTTCAGTAACTACATTTTCAACCCCATTACCAAAAGTCGCAAAACTTTCTAAGTGTCCATTGGTAACATGTTGAAGATAGACCAAGTCCCAGCTGATTCCTTTTATCACCTGATTAATGACTCCCTCAGGTGCCAATACTAACTTATCACCTACCAGCTTGTACTCACGATCGGGATGATTCTTCTCAAACTCACTCATAAACTCCAAACACTCTGCCACTATCCCAGCATGCTTACTCAGAAACGGTTCTTTCCTTAAACTTCTTATTCTAGTTTCAATCCTTGCAATTACCTCAGTCTGAACACAAGTTAGTTCTAATCCTGAATCTTTGAAGATTTCAACCAATTTAGTATATATTTCCACCATCCCATAGTGGAAATGCTCCCTCATAGTTAGAACCTTATTGTTATCAACTAAAACATCCAAGTTCAGTACCACATAAGTAGCCAAATCAATATCGAAATGAGGATGAATGAAATCCGGGTGTGGCCTTTCTTCCTCTTCCTTAGCAAAGCGATCCATTTTTTTCACCATTTCATGAAGATAGTAATGAATAGTACTCGTAACAATGAACCGATGAGATGTAATATCCGTCAAATGGTCATCTAAATGTAGTAATCGAACCAATTCTCTTAAACCAAATCTAAATTCCTTGTCTGCTTCTGCCTTTGGATGACCAGTAGCCTCGTACAGAGCCCTAAGCATACGGCCAAGACATGCGGTCTGATTTGCCGAATAAGGAAATGCAGAATGCCTCAAAATCTCATAAATCTCCGTGTATCTTTTCTTCTGAGCTGTGTAGAATTTCTCTTCCTCCTTAATCCTAGTTTCTAGATATTCCCCAAAAGTAGTTAGGGCAATATAGAATTGCCTATCAATCCCATACTGACTCTCAATCAAAGCTGCCTCCAACACATCATTTACCAAAACTCTCTGACTATCAGTGAAATCCACAGTGGACCTGCTAATAATCTCAGAACTGAAAGGAATATCCCCTCTAAACTCCTCAAGTGCTGATAGCAACCCCTGACAAGATGAAGTAATAGGAACGGGAATACGGCCTAATTGGGAATAAGGAGGCACCCTCTCGGCGGAACTAGCATCCGAAGTAACAGACTGATCCCTCTTAACCATGTTATTATCATTTGCATCACTTTCAAAACTCCTCGCCATTGGACAAACCTAAATAAAAATAAATCTGAAAATACAAAACACCACTAACGAAAAACAAGTTAGTTCACACAAAATAAACAAAAATTAAATAACATGTACAATTTTAAATAAATGGAACTCCAACCGGCGGACGGATTTCCATCCGCCGGTTGAAACTAAAACCCCAAAAGTTCAACCAAATAAAAAGGTAATTAGTTTCAACCAGTGACGTATTAAAAACTTTTTACAAAATTAATTAAACTAATTAAAACAACTTTACTGAAACTTAATTAACAAAAGTTACTTTTAAAAAGAAAGAATTACAATTTACTAATTTCTATTTAAATAAACACAACCGCTTTCCCCGGCAGCGGCGCCAAAAACTTGATGTCGCCTATGAAAGCGCGTCTTGTTTTATAATTTATAAATAGAAATACCTAATAAATACTTTCAAGCAACGAGGCAAGAATACCCGATCAATTGTAAATATAGATTTGGTAAGTCAGATTCGAACATAGGGAAAAGGTGGAATATTTAAAATAGAAATTAACAATTAACAATTAACTAGAAAACAGTAAATATGGGGGGCGTTTTAGTTCCGTACGAACAATTCAGAAAACATTTAATTAAAATAAACAAACGTAAATAAAACTTTAAATCAAAATTATAAATAAATAATAACAATAAATCCTAATTGGAAGGAATAAGTAATTGTATAGTTAATGTCACTTAGATTCATATTTCCCGATTTATTACGTATTGATTATCTAATTGTGATTCTTTTAGATCAACTTAATACCAAATTCTTCAATGAATACTAAGTTGAATATGAACTAGCCAACGTTTCGGGTCCAACTAATTCCTATAATCTATGGTCCAACATAAAACACTGGTTCCAATGTCACAAGATGATCAGTCAATTGTGTGCCTTTCCCTAAATTATGCATTAAACATTCACAACTCGTTATAATTAACTCTATTGGTATGACTCAACAATACCCAATAATTAACTTATTGTCTTGCTCATTTTAAAGTAGATTATTATTGTATACTCGACCTATCAGACTCAACGTATTTAGTGATAGTCCAAAACCCTAAGGTAGTACTAGCAATAATCAATAATCTTAAATGAACTCAATCTCATTAAAATTATTAACCACGTGAAGCAACAATAATAACTAGTTACCAATAAACAAGTGTCCACGAGCAATATAACCGTTTTCAATCAAATAACTTATTCAATACGCAATTTTAATCGTTCAATAATCATAATCTAAGTTAAATCA
This sequence comes from Helichrysum umbraculigerum, assembly GCA_949592205.1. NCBI lineage: Eukaryota > Viridiplantae > Streptophyta > Magnoliopsida > Asterales > Asteraceae > Helichrysum > Helichrysum umbraculigerum. The sequence continues at coordinate 45,606,164 of CATIUR010000002.1, read as the reverse complement.
ACTACACAATCACTTTAAATACTCAATTCATCATCAAAACAGAAATAATCAGATCATTCAATGACAAATTCTTCAATGAAATCGAATAAAAGAATTATACCGAATCGAAAACGATGAACTACGAAAGATTAGATGAATTATCCTCGATCTTTAGCTTCCGTACCTCCAAACTACTAAGTAAATTCGTAAACCTAACCTAAAAACCGAATAAAAAACGTCTGGAAACGAAAAACTAAGAAAAACTATCGAAATAAGGTTTTTTTCGCGAATTTATACTTCTGTGGTTTTTGATCCATACGGCGTATGGATTTCCATACGGCGTATGGATTGATTTCAAGCCCAGCCCATGTCCGAGTAACCTGGGCCTCCACTGCTGCAATCCATACGGCGTATGGATGCATTTTCCAGCAGATTTTTGACTTTTCTTCATTTCTTCATTTCTTCGACTTTGGCTTTACTTTATTCTTCAAATATGAATCATTTAACTTGATTATTGACTGTTTTCCGGTCCTCTTTCATAAACGCTCCATTTCCACATCTATTTGCAAATATGAACGAAATCAATATCTATTTTAAACAAAATGCAATAAAAACATTCAAGATTAGGGGTAAAATACTACTAAAATATAGTACTTTTGAGCGTTTATCACCTTGCCATGCCGTATACGGTCTGGTCTTGGCTGTATACGGCTGGGCTTGGCCGTATACGGCTTGGCTCTTCCGTATCGTGGTTCTTCGGTTTCCTGGATTATTCGTTTGGGCGTAACTTCTTCGACGATTGTCCGTTTTGAGCGTTCTTTATATCTACGAGTTCGTAATTTCCTAATGAAGAGAATGACATAAGTTAGATTTAATAATTCCAATAATAGCTCAAAAAGTGCTAAAACACGTGAACGAGAATGCTTAAGATCGTTTGTGCTATATTTTATTCGTTTTTAGGCCTTTTTAGTTGATTCTTGAAGCACCGTCTATATTTTAGCCTTCATAATGAAATTTAGTAAATAATTTCATATTTCAAATGTTTTCATCAATAATCGGGCTAAAAAGGTGAGATAATAACGCACAAAAACTTGAGTTTTTGCGTGTTATCACTCTTCTGCTTTGTTAGAGTAATGCTAAATAGACCTAACTACGTAGACCTAAAAACAGGACTAACTTTCTGATTGGTTGTTTTTTTCTCTCTCCTAATCTCATCCACTCAATTTTGCAAACCCACCAATCACATTTTTAGATCAAAAATTAGTCCCATGAAATTAGGTCTACCAATCATTTTCCGCTTTGTTATACATTGCACCAAACACAAAGTAAGAAATGGTCAATGAGCATGTTTGTCGGACTGTTGCAAGGGTGACTTCATTATTGCAAGATACAAATTAAACCAAAAGAAGAAAGAAAAAAAAAAGAAAGAAATAGAAATAGTACTAATATAGTCCACAAAGCATTCACAACATGAAACGTAATGTGAAACAAATATGAAGGAATTGTATTATAGTATGGTTTAGCTCAATAGGTAGAAGACTTCTTTCTTCTTAAATTTTCATGAATATGTTTCGTTCCGTCTTTTAGTCCCTACATGGCAGATTGAAACATACCAAACATCTAGTCACAATTGACCGTACTATGCAAATTACACTTACACTTCATGCATTAACATAATATGATGAAGAGATGATAATTGTTAAGTGTTAAATAGTAGCCACAACACCACAGTCTAGAGTTATATTAACATTAAACCAAAGAAGAAACTGATGTAGATGAAATGAATGAAAGATATCAATCAATTCAAAACTGATATGGCTGGAACATCAAAGGACTCCTTTTCCATTATGGGTTAATAGACAATTTCGTTACTGTACTTTCCGAAAAAGTTCAAATTAGTTACCGAACTTTTATTTGGTTCAATTGAATTACTGAACTTACAAAACCGGTTTACAAGTGTAAAATCCTCGTTTTTTATTCCAAAAAAATGAAAGTTCGATGACGAAATTGAACATTTTCGTAAACTACGTTAACTAATATGTGTATGATTAGAAACTTGAGTAACAATTTGATCAATTATTTAAATGTTCAGTAATTCAATTGAACCAAATAAAAGTTCGGTAACTAAATTGAACTTTTTCGGAAAGTACAGTAACGAAATTGTCTATTAACCCTATTGACATTTATTTTGACCTTTTGATTTTAGTTATACACTTGATTGAATGATGTGGCATCAATTTTTGACTAAAATGGCTGAGATAATGCCACGGTGGAAAATTGATGATATGGCTTAAGGAATAGTTGCCAACTGAGCTGGGGGATAGTCGGTTAGTATGTAGGGAAGAAGATTAGATGTTAGATATTTTTTACTATAAGCTAGCACTACTAGAATCGGCCTAAATAGCAACGATAAAAATCGTTGCTAAAGACCCCAAAATCGTTGCTGAAAGGCTTTAGCAACGATAAATCGTCGCTAAAAAATCGTTGCTGAAAGCTCGTATCTAATTGTTTTTAGCAACGATTTATTTTTTTAGCAACGATTTTGTGGGCCCCAGTTAAAACTGGTCAAAGACCTTTTTAGCAACGAAAAAATCGTTGCTGAAGCTATTTTATTTTTTTATTTTGTTTTTTTAATAAATAGTTTTAGCAACGATAAAATCGTTGCTAAAGCTATTTTTATTTTGTTTTTCCCTTTTTAATAAATATCTTTAGCAATGATAAAATCGTTGCTAAAGCCACACAAAATCGTTGTTGTTTCCAACTGTGAAATTGGGCAGCATTTTTTTGTTTTCCAAATTTTCCAGATTTTTTATTGTTTCAATTTTGCAGATTTTCAACAACTATATAATCAAATTTCCGTAGTATTCTCAATGAAAACATAACTAAACAAACATACATATTATCCATAGTTTAAACAAATTAAACATACAAATCATCCGAATGTTCTACAAGTTTAAGGAGTTAAAGAAATAATTGTTTAGACAAATATTGTCTCCACAAAAGCTAAAGAAACGAGTAACCAATCAACTTACTCATTATCCTCCTCCTCCTATAGCACTATAGAATGCATCAAATTGGTTATTAGCATATGTCACGACTTTACCCATCTTTCTATCAACTTGATCTTGTGTCTACTTCTTTTGTTGTGGTAAACCGATTGTGGATGGAGATGCATGATCGGTAATTTTCTACCGCGTCCATTATACCCACTACGCACGCCAACACTTTTCCTAATATACCATGCTAATCCATAGTCTTTGTTTCGCTATCTTGCAAATCCACCTTGTTATCCTAAAAGTTACAAAACAAGAATAATTAGTAGTGTTTAGTTTTTGTTACTCATTGTACCTATTTGACCCAATTGACACACTTCACTCTTATTACAACTTATAGATCTATTTGACCCACACGAACCCATGACCCACTTGTTCCATTTGAACCATTTAATAATTCGACACATTTGACTTATAACCCACTTGACCCATTTATTCCAACTCCCTTGTCTCATTTAACCCATTTAAAATATAACCAACTTGACCCATTTTACCCACTTATCCCATTTCACCCAATTATTTTCTAACCCACTTAACTCGTTTAACTAATTTGTCCTATTTGACCCATTTAACCTATAACCCACTTGACCCATTTGATATACTAGTCCCATTTGACCCATTTGACCTACAACCCGTTTAAACATAAGCATGATCAATATTCCCTAAGCATGACTAGAAGACCCAAAGTTTAATACTTTAATTCCACAAAATCATCACACAATTAATTTACAGAAAATATAAGCATGGAATAACAATTTTATACTTACATATTGAGTTTTGGCTTCGTCGTTGGCTCACACACCTTTACTTTTCTTCCTATGCATCTTCCTGTAACTTTTGAGGAGTTGACAATATTTAAGATTTTTAACAAGTTGTAAACATCTAAATGAATACATAATCACAATCAACCAAATGAACCACGACACTAGATAATGATTATTGAAAATAACTATTATAAAACTCATACATCCTTATGTCGGTGAGCAGCGTAAGATCTTGTTCCATCATTATGTCAGACGGGCTTCCTACATGAGTGATTAATTTTGGACCTACGATATAAAACATGGAATTCCCAAAATTAATCGTTAAATCACCTATATTCAATTACATAGATACATTCAACACTTTAACAATTCTAACTATATATATGAACACACTTTAAGAATTCTAACAAGTGTACTGTAACACCTCGTCAAAAAGTCAAATTTCGCGCCAAACTTTAATTTTAAATAATTGTATTATTATATGCAATTGTAACCAAGTAATCAAAATTTTGTAAATAATGTTTAATCATAAAGATTTAACATTTAACATTTGGACAAAAATATTAATCATTCGAAAATGTAAGTCGTTTTAATTTAAAACGCATCTTAATTACCCGTGACCGCTCAAAAACAAAACAATTAAACTTTTGTTTTAAAATAGTATTTTTATAAAATACTTTCACTAATAAACATTTCGAGATAATACAAATAAATTTTTAGAATTTCGAATAATCTTTTAAATTACGATCGGGTACGAAAACACGGATATTTTATACCGCAATTGGAGACGAAACGGGGAAAACCCCCCTCCCCTCTCTTTTGATCAGCCATCCCAAACACCCCCTCACTCTCTTTTTCATTTTATTTTCTTCTTCTTTTCTCATCTCTATCTCTTTCTCTTTTCCTTTCACCAAACACCAACAACAACACTAACATCATCATCATTAAAAATCGGAAATCATCAACATACATTTTCGGAATCACCATCAAGTGAGGAACAACATTAACAAAGGCAACACCCTCGTTTTCTTCCTCGTTCGGCCTCGATTCGCATTTGTAAGAAATTCCTAAATTTTTAGATTTAATCATTTTGGTGTAATGTTTTGGTGTAATAATGTTTACACAACTTAGTTATAACCTAAACAACGAAGAAAACATGATTTTACAGCTGAAAAATGCGTTTGATTTGTGATTTTGGACGGAAAAACGCGAGAGCCGCGGGTTTCTGGGCTGGTGTTCATCTTTGCGACACAACGCTTGTGTCGCATATTATGTCGCATAAACTACCCATACGACACAACGCTTGTGTCGTATTCTTATGTCGCACCTTGTGTCGTAAACCTTATACGACACAACCCTTATGTCGCTGTTGAATCAGCATCGCAAGCTTTTACGACACAACCACTCTGTCGCAGAGCTCTTGTGTCGCACTCTATGCGACACAACCCTTGTGTCGCATGACTAAATTTTGTGTCGCAAGTTATGTCGCAGAAAACAGAAAATAGCCACATCTTTCTAAGTGTCGGGAAACGTTTTCAAATGACAATTTAAATATGATACGACTTATACTCAAAACAAATATGCTTTATAAAGTATACGAAAGTTCAAACCTAATAATAATACGAATTATTATTACGAATTATCAATAACGAACCGCACTTACAAACATACAAAATCTCTCGTGTTTAGGACACTAGGAGATTATACTTGGCACAACTCGTTACACTAAGACGCTAACTTCTCAGGTGAGTGTCATAGCCCCACTCTTTCAACTGTTTTACCGTTTTTGGGGTGAAACACATGCTCAATAACTGTTTTCGAATTTTATTAATAATCTTTTATAATTCACAACTATTTATATTACTGTTATGTAATACGAATTGTGTAACGCTTAGGATTACACACACCTTACGACTTTAGATCCATACCAATACTTAACCTAGATAGGTTACAATTATGATTCGATACGTCACGAGCACGGACCATCACTTTATAATCTAATTCGGGATATCAATTTAGTTGACTACATTGTCGTGGGACAAATCTTACCAAACATATTATAACTGGTTAATTCTACTCACACTGGACAACGCTTAAACCATTACAGGATTAGTTCCCCTTTTAGGAGCTGACGCTGCCTACACGAATCATGGATCTCAATATACTTACTAGACTGAGACTAGTGATATACAATGGTAACATACGAAACAACTAGGTGATGATTAGTCATACCTAGGCTTATAGTGATACTACAAATGGATAAGAACTATAACACATACTTAGCTACAGTCAATTAATTTCATGTGCTACATGATACACTATCTCATTGTGTTTGTTAACTCGACTTTTATATATACATGTATAGGTATATATACACATACTCGTAATTCATCTCGCATTTGGTACTACTTACAACTTACTTATGTATATTGATATACATATGCTATTACAAACACAATCTCAAGCCGGGCATGTCGTAGTACTGCTGGCTCAATTACATTATTGCTTGCGAGCAATCCGGACGATGCCTGATTAGGCACAAAACGATATCACAGTTGGTGATACAAAACGATATCACGGTTGGTGATACAAAACGATACCACGGTTGGTGGTACAAAACGATATCACGGTTGGTGATACAAAACGATACCACGGTTGGTGGTACAAAACGATATCATGGTTGGTGATACAAAACGATACCACAGTTGGTGGTACAAAACGATATCACGGTTGGTGATACAAAACGACACCACGGTCGGTGGTACACATCCATATCACAATTGGTGATACATAAACCCACGAGTTTATACTCAATCCTAGTCCGCGGGACTACATTTACTTGTTATTGGAGGCAACACGCTATGCCAGGTGGCATACCCATTTATATTCAACATCATATGACGTGGTCATACAGTTACTCGAATTACGCCTAGGCATGTATTGCCTCATATTAGTAACCTTACTTATACCTGATAGGTATCCAGGCATGGAATGCCTCATTTCCTTATGTACTTAGGTATACACAGCTACTTTGGAGTAGGAAATAACTTGTGAAACGTATACACATTGGTGTTACATCTTTTATACGATACAAACCAAAATACTGGGATTTCGAACTACTTTTCAAAACATACAGGATTTAACTTTATGTTTTCAACTAACAAACCCTATGAACTCACCAGCTTTATAGCTGACCTGTTTTAGCATGTGTTCTCAGGTGCCCAGCAGGATTAGATTACTACAAGATTATGCTAGCTCGAGTCGCATGATTTCAAACATTTGGGACAACTCTGCATTTACTTTTGTATTTTCAAATTATGTATTTGAAATTTCTATTAAACTCGCCACGTTGTAAACGTTCTATTTGGTAAATGTATAATTATTTTCAAACGTCTCATTTAGAGTCGTTCATTATGTATCTTATGCTGTGATATTTAATTTGGTAACACCCGACCCGACCGCTTCCGCAAACCGGAATTTGAGGGTGTTACAGATTGGTATCAGAGCCTAAGGTTATAGTGAACTAGGTTGCACTTAGTGGGCCTAGACTATGACCGTTAGGCAGTATTCCTCATTAGGTATGACTGGTTCAGGAATTACATCATACGAGTTTAATTTAACATAGCGTAGCTAACTATGTACAATTAAATAAAGATGATATAAGATCTGAAAGGGGTTATACTGAAACAGGAATGCGTAGTTGACTCTGATTGTTATGTGCTAGACATCCTATGCTATTATATGTACTGTAGGTATATATGAATAGGCATTACATGTATACTACTTCTACGTATCTATATATATATATATATATATATATATATATATATATATATATATATATATACAGAGTATATACAACTCAATTCCGTTGTATCATCATACTTTCGTGAAGGGGCATATCGCCGTCTTCCTCACTATCACGACTCGACACTTTCTCTTTATGTACGCATAGGAGAAAATCACATTTATCACTGAACCTCGGGAAGGAGGTACAAACGTTATCAATGGGGATGGAAACCCGCACATGCTAAACGTCCACGAAACTTAAAACAGATTTACAACTTTTCAACCGTAACCATATGGATTGCAACTGGATTAGCGTTGACTAGGTCCACAATAAATTAATTATTTCAATCACTACTTGATCATGTAGATCAATAACTTCAGTACTGTAGTGCTTTAGCACTTACACTTTTAGCCTTGGTGCTACGTTTGGAAACTACGTGACGACGACCTACTATTAGCTTTAGAGCTACGATCGAAAAACATATGATGCATACTTACTTACCAACACACAGCACGTGGTGCTGCATTACACAGTATGTTTATACTGCATTCGGCACGATGGTGCTACACTCACAGTACATGGGTACTGCGATTATGGTGCCGCGGGCACTACATTACGGCACATGGTGCTGCGTTTCATAGTACTTTTGTACTACAATCATAATACATTACGGTGCTTCGGGCACTACATTTTGGCACGTTGTGCTACACCCAGGCTCGATGAGCTACTATTCAATATGCTTGTAGACTTGTTATAGTTACATGTACGACTTATATATACATATACACTTACTTAACTGGGCACGAGATGCCACACCTGATTTTTACTGCGCGCGTATACTTATATAGTTACGTGTACACCATATATGTATATACGACCACTTAGGCATATGACGCCTCAATTTATGAACATACAATGATGCCACCACACACATGGGTTGTGTTGGTAGACCACATTTTCACATCACACATAGTACTATGAATGTCACACTCACTGGCATATATGGCAGCATGATATGCTAGTACTACATCTTACCGACTGTTAGTCTACGACAACAACATGATCTCGGATTGATCACATATTAAAAATACAACAGGTCGTCAGTATGACTACACAATTTAAAACATCAAAGTCCAAGGACTTTCAAACAGACGCCTTCAGTGATTTCTGGACCGCTATCACTTTTACATCCGAATATACAACTAAAAAAAAAAATCAAAGTCTTCGAATAAAGAACCTCACACCTTGTTGTTTCCCTCTTATTAAAGAATCATGCCACCGAAGACGAGAACTTACTATGATGCTCAGCTTGCCTCCATCGTTTCTCAAGTAGTGGCTGAGGTTTTGACTCGGCACCCTCCACAAAACTACGGGAGAAATAGCGATACTGCTGAAACTACTGTCCCCAGGCCCTGTTCCTACAAGGACTTCTTAAACTGTCAACCACTGAACTTCAAGGGCACGGAAGGTGCTATTGGATTGCTCAGGTGGGTTGAGAAAATGGAATATGTGTTCCACATCAGCAAGTGTGCGGAGGAAGACAAAGTCAAGTTCTCTATTGGCACCCTTGCAGACGGTGCTCTCACATGGTGGAATTCCTATGCCTACTCTGTGGGTACCGACACCGCTTATCTGCTCCCTTGGGAGGACTTAAAGAAAATGCTCACGGATGAGTACTGCCCGATCGAACAACTTCACAAACTAGATGAAGAGTTCTGGAGCCTAAGGGTTCAGGGAACCGACATTACCGGGTACACCACCAGGTTCCAACAACTAGCTCGTTTGCATCCCGCCATGGTTAGTACAGATATTGATCGAATCAGGAAATACATTAGCGGCCTGCCGGAACCTGTCCGAGGGAACGTCACATCGTCAAACCGAACCACTCTTCAGAGCACCATTCGACTGGCTCACGAACTCATGGCCATGAATAACGACCTGAAATCGTCCACTCCACCGAATAGTAGTAACAACAAGAGAAAATGGAATAGAACTCCTAGTGAAAACCATGGTCAAACCAGCGAACCCGAACCCGAACCCGAAAGGTTCTATGCTACCGGATCCAAGGAAAAACGAGGCTACGCGGGAAATAAACCTTTTTGCCATGGGTGCTATCGTCATCACGAAGGCCCATGCGGTACACCGTGTGAGGGGTGCCAGAAATTCGGACATAAAATCTGGCACTGCAAAATTCCCGCAAATCCTGACGCGCAAAAGACATGCTATAAATGCAACGAGCCCGGACATTTCAAGAAGGATTGCCCAAAAATGAAACGCAAGGTCACCTGATCGACAGATCCCCGATAAAGATGTAAGTACATCCTTACTTGAAAACATAACTCCCCAATTATAGATTCACTAAGCGAATACTTTATCTCCCTGATACCACTTTTATTAATTTAAGGCCTAGTGCGTCTTAGGGCTAGTTGACCTAGGCCACATAAAACTCAACGTTTGCTTTCAGCAGACTAACCGACTGAACGTTCACCAACTACTTAGTCCTGATAGGACAATTCATAAAAATGGTCACTATGTGACAACTATCTAGTCCCGAACGGACTACAACGTAAATGGTTACCTCGTAACCACAATGTGCCTTCAACTCTAAACGAACGAAATAGTCAGGATATGACTACAATTAAGGACCGCGACACAGTCATGGATTGACTGCTATTCAACCTCGTTATAGACATAATATGTCTGCAATCTACTCGATAAACTCCTCATACGTACATTGCTCCCCAAACCCCACGTGACCACGACTTCACACGAAATTTCGGGACGAAATTTTATTAACAGGGGGAGAATGTAACACCTCGTCAAAAGTCAAATTTCGCGCCAAACTTTAATTTTAAATAATTGTATTATTATATGCAATTGTAACCAAGTAATCAAAATTTTGTAAATAATGTTTAATCATAAAGATTTAACATTTAACATTTGGACAAAAATATTAATCATTCGAAAATGTAAGTCGTTTTAATTTAAAACGCATCTTAATTACCCGTGACCGCTCAAAAACAAAACAATTAAACTTTTGTTTTAAAATAGTATTTTTATAAAATACTTTCACTAATAAACATTTTGAGATAATACAAATAAATTTTTAGAATTTCGAATAATCTTTTAAATTACGATCGGGTACGAAAATACGGATATTTTATACCGCAATTGGAGACGAAACGGGGAAAACCCCCCTCCCCTCTCTTTTGATCAGCCATCCCAAACACCCACTCACTCTCTTTTTCATTTTATTTTCTTCTTCTTTTCTCATCTCTATCTCTTTCTCTTTTCCTTTCACCAAACACCAACAACAACAACTAACATCATCATCATTAAAAATCGGAAATCATCAACATACATTTTCGGAATCACCATCAAGTGAGGAACAACATTAACAAAGGCAACACCCTCGTTTTCTTCCTCGTTCGGCCTCGATTCGCATTTGTAAGAAATTCCTAAATTTTTAGATTTAATCATTTTGGTGTAATGTTTTGGTGTAATAATGTTTACACAACTTAGTTATAACCTAAACAACGAAGAAAACATGATTTTACAGCTGAAAAATGCGTTTGATTTGTGATTTTGGACGGAAAAACGCGAGAGCCGCGGGTTTCTGGGCTGGTGTTCATCTTTGCGACACAACGCTTGTGTCGCATATTATGTCGCATAAACTACCCATACGACACAACGCTTGTGTCGTATTCTTATGTCGCACCTTGTGTCGTAAACCTTATACGACACAACCCTTATGTCGCTGTTGAATCAGCATCGCAAGCTTTTACGACACAACCACTCTGTCGCAGAGCTCTTGTGTCGCACTCTATGCGACACAACCCTTGTGTCGCATGACTAAATTTTGTGTCGCAAGTTATGTCGCAGAAAACAGAAAATAGCCACATCTTTCTAAGTGTCGGGAAACGTTTTCAAATGACAATTTAAATATGATACGACTTATACTCAAAACAAATATGCTTTATAAAGTATACGAAAGTTCAAACCTAATAATAATACGAATTATTATTACGAATTATCAATAACGAACCGCACTTACAAACATACAAAATCTCTCGTGTTTAAGACACTAGGAGATTATACTTGGCACAACTCGTTACACTAAGACGCTAACTTCTCAGGTGAGTGTCATAGCTCCACTCTTTCAACTGTTTACCGTTTTTGGGGTGAAACACATGCTCAATAACTGCTTTAGAATTTTATTAATAATCTTTTATAATTCACAACTATTTATATTACTGTTATGTAATACGAATTGTTTAACGCTTAGGATTACACACACCTTACAACTTTAGATCCATACCAATACTTAACCTAGATAGGTTACAATTATGATTCGATACGTCACGAGCACAGACCATCACTTTATAATCTAATTCGGGATATCAATTTAGTTGACTACATTGCCGTGGGACAAATCTTACCAAACATATTATAACCGGTTAGTTCTACTCACACTGGACAACGCTTAAACCATTACAGGATTAGTTCCCCTTTTAGGAGCTGACGCTGCCTACACGAATCATGGATCTCAATATACTTACTAGACTGAGACTAGTGACATACAATGGTAACATACGAAACAACTAGGTGATGATTAGTCATACCTAGGCTTATAGTGATACTACAAATGGATAAGAACTATAACACATACTTAGCTACAGTCAATTAATTTCATGTGCTACATGATACACTATCTCATTGTGTTTGTTAACTCGACTTATATATATACATGTATAGGTATATATACACATACTCGTAATTCATCTCGCATTTGGTACTACTTACAACTTACTTATGTATATTGATATACATATGCTATTACAAACACAATCTCAAGCCGGGCATGTCGTAGTACCGCTGGCTCAATTACATTATTGCTTGCGAGCAATCCGGACGATGCCTGATTAGGCACAAAACGATATCACGGTTGGTGATACAAAACGATATCACGGTTGGTGATACAAAACGATACCACGGTTGGTGGTACAAAACGATATCACGGTTGGTGATACAAAACGATACCACGGTTGGTGATACAAAACGATATCATGGTTGGTGATACAAAACGATACCACGGTTGGTGGTACAAAACGATATCACGGTTGGTGATACAAAACGACACCACGGTCGGTGGTACACATCCATATCACAATTGGTGATACATAAACCCACGAGTTTATACTCAATCATAGTCCGCGGGACTACATTTACTTGTTGCTGGAGGCAACACGTTATGCCAGGTGGCGTACCCATTTATATTCAACATCATATGACGTGGTCATACAGTTACTCGAATTACGCCTATGCATGTATTGCCTCATATTAGTAACCTTACTTATACCTGATAGGTATCCAGGCATGGAATGCCTCATTTCCTTATGTACTTAGGTATACACAGCTACTTTGGAGTAGGAAATAACTTGTGAAACGTATACACATTGGTGTTACATCTTTTATACGATACAAACCAAAATACTGGGATTTCGAACTACTTTTCAAAACATACAGGATTTAACTTTATGTTTTCAACTAACAAACCCTATGAACTCACCAGCTTTATAGCTGACCTGTTTTAGCATGTGTTCTCAGGTGCCCAGCAGGATTAGGATTACTACAAGATTATGCTAGCTCGAGTAGCATGATTTCAAACATTTGGGACAACTCTGCATTTACTTTTGTATTTTCAAATTATGTATTTGAAATTTCTATTAAACTCGCCACGTTGTAAACGTTCTATTTGGTAAATGTATAATTATTTTCAAACGTCTCATTTAGAGTCGTTCATTATGTATCTTATGCTGTGATATTTAATTTGGTAACACCCGACCCGACCGCTTTCGCAAATCGAAATTTGAGGGTGTTACATGTACACTTTAACAATTTAATAAGCATACATATATACATGACTATAATTTCACAATTAACAAAACTATAAATATACTCATCTAAATCAATTATATACATACAATTCTAATTATACACTTTAACAATTTATATACATAAACCACCAACCTAAAAATCCCAACTAAATAATGTTTGTTACTAATCATAGGTCGACTTAAAGCATCTTGACTAGAAGTATCTTGACCGAAATAATTTTGATTTTAATTAATTTCAAACATCAAAACTCACCTGCCTTAATTTATCTTTGGAATCATTTTTGTGGATACTTATCATAAAACGAAATTTACTTTTTATCACTATGTAGTCAACGTAATATTTGCCAATAATTGAAGCCAAAGAACCCATCAGCTTTCATTTTCCAAATTTCATTACAAAAACATCATAAAAATAATTCTACATAACTTTCTTGAAACAAAAAGGCATAAACAAACACAAGCACTCTAAATGATCTCAGGAACAAAATCGGTGAGAACCCCAAAAATTGATTTTTCAATTTCGTTTTTTATGAGAAATAGATAGATCAAATCGTTTAACTAGTTTACAAAATCATCCTAACAAATTTACACAATCATTCAAAAATATACTCAATTTATCAAATCACACAACTAACAAAAATAACAAAATTAAGATGTTAGACAAACCTCGAGTTGTGGTTGTGGTATGTGATGGTGGTCAGCCGGAGAGGTAGGGGATGGCGGCGACGGGGCAGCAGGGAGGGGGTTTACCGGCCGCGACGAGGTAGTAGGGGAGGGGAGTTGCCGGCGGTTGAGTGGTGGTGAGGTGGTGAAGGTGTGGTGGTGAAAGTGGTGGCAAATGTGATGGTAAAAGTGGGGTTTTTTTGTTGAAATAAGGTGGGTTTTGGTGGAGAAGAAGAAGGGTGATGGCTATAGAGAGAATTATGTGGGAAATGATTTGGTGAAAATGGAGAAGAAGATAGGGTTAAGTAACTTGTCTTTTTCCAGTGGCCTTTAGGGACGATTTTATGAGCTTCAGCAACGATTTTATTGTTGCTAAAAGGTTGGCCGGGAAACTTTAATATTTTGGAGGCAATTTTGATTTTTCGTGAAAATCTTTAGGGACGAAAATATTGTGGCTAAAGCCCATAAAATTGTTGCTAAAAGGTTTTGGAATTTAATTAATTTGTAAATACATTTAACTTATAAAATAATTAAAATTTTATTTATTCCATTATATATTATGTAACTAGTAAATTTTGATCGAACTATGCTTATGGTACATGTATATATAATATTAATAATAATACTTATATTATAAACAAACTTAAATAACTTTATGCCCGATACAAAGTCACCTATGTTACGACAATGACTTCTCTCGATCAATACTATACAATCCGTAACTTTTACTTTATGTCAAAAACATATATTGAGTGACATGTAGAGAAAACGCCATAGGGTTATATCACGATCATTAGCGTCCAGTGAACAATGTGGTACATATACCAGCCAACGTTACGATAATGCATACATATATAAACGATAGTAATCTCATGAACTATAAACTCTAAACATCATTAAACCCTTAGCTCTAAACAACCCGATTAAGATTTACTTCTAATATTTGCATATTTTATCATATAAAAGTTTATATTTCGTAATTTTTAATTATAACACCACGGCGGAATCATAACCTTAAAACCTAAACCTAAACTGCTAAAACCCTAAACAATCGAACTATTTTTATAATTACATAATAGATCATGTAAAAGTTTAGATGTCGTATTGTGAATCAAAACGACTTAATCATAAACCTAAACCTCAAACGCTAGACCCTATATTATAAACCCTAACCGATAAACTCTCAACGATAGACCCCAACAACCAAAATGCTTTTATAATTACATAATTCATCATATAAAAGTTTAGATATCGTATTGTGAATCAAACGACGTAATCATATACCTAAACCTTAAACGCTAAACCTTATAGTATTAACCCTAACCGATAAACCCTCAACGATAGACCCCAACAACCGAACTACTTTTATAATTACATAATTCATCATATAAAAGTTTAGATGTCGTATTGTGAATCAAACGACGTAATAATAAACCTAAACTTTAAATGCTAAACTCCAAACCTTAAACGATAAACCCTCAATGAAAAACCGTCAACAATACGCTATAAACCATAAACAATAAAACTTAAATCCTAAACCACCTAGTTAACTCCTTTTAGAATTGCATTATTTATCATATTAAAGTTTAGATGTCATATTGTCAATCAAAACGGCATAATAATGACGATAAATTTTAAACAACATATAAGTAACATTAATTTATTTCTATTGATACATTAATTTATCATATAAAAAATTGTTAGTGATAATTTTTATTTTAGTTTGTCAATAAAACGCACAAAGTTTTATTTTTGAAGTTAATAAACAATAAAAAATAATTAAAAACATACATTTAGGGACGATTTTATCGTCCCTAAAAGTGGCTCAGGGAAAAAGCCCCATTTTTGAGTTAAAATGGAAAACCTTTAGGAACGATTTTATCGTCCCTAAAGGGTGAGCGGGAAAACAAAAACTTTTAGATCCAAAATGAAAAAGTAAAAACAAAATAAAATACCTTTAGCAACGATTTTATCGTCCTTAAAGGGTGCGTGGGAATATGAAATTATTTGGAGCCAAAATAAAAAAAAAGTAAAAATAAAGTAAAATACATTTAGCAACGATTTTATCGTCCCTAAAGGGTGCGCGGGAATATGGAATTATTGGAGCCAAAATAAAAAATAAAAAATATAATAAATACATTTAGCAACGATTTTATCGTTGCTAAAGGGTTTGGTCAAAGGTTTGACTTGGCCTTGGTCAACACGGGAATATTTTTGTCGTTTAGTGGCCTTTAGCAACGATTTTAATCGTTGCTAAAAAACCCGCGTCTTCTTTTCTCATTATTCTTGTAGTGAGCTAGGAACGTTTGGCTATGTAGACATAAAGTTCGAAACTTAGAATAAGAAATGACAAACGTGGAATGATATCAAATATTGATTTGTATTTCTTTTAACGAAATAAAATAACAACCGTATGTAATTGAGTAGTAGGTGATTAATTTTATTTTATTATTGATAATAATAAAAATAATACTCCGTAATAACGTTACAAAAGAAATACTTCATAACCACTCTCCAAATCACTTTTCACATCTTCAATCCAACTCATTCTAATATTATTATTTAATAAAAGTTCATTTGCTAAAAAGGTCATTACAACTTTAAGAGTAAATTCCATAAATGGTCCATGTGGTTTACATTGATTTACAAAAATAATCAATGTACTCTTTTTTCAACGTTTTTCGTCCAATAACTTTGGTTTTGCTCGTAAATGGTCCCTTAAGGGACCATTTGCAAACAAATCCAAAGTTAGACGGAGGGACCATTTGCGAGCAAAAATTCAAAGTTAAGGGACCATTTGCGAGAAAATTCAAAGTTATTGGATCGAAAACGTTGAAAAAAGAGTACATGGACTGTTTTCGTAAATCAATGTAAACCATAGGGACCATTTATGGAATTTACTCCAACTTTAATAATCAAGACATTATAATAATAGCAAGTGGTGTCATTTAGACAAAAATAAGTCAAAATGATTAGAATACGTATGGCTCATTTTTAATTGGCTGTCTAATAAATAAATAAAACAATATTAAATTTAATAAAACGACGATGATAAAACGCTGAATTTTATGGTGCAATTTTCATAATTTTTTGATTGGTCATTTATGAGAAATTTAAGTTTCAAAAAATGGAGGTAAATGAGTTTTTGTATAAATGACACAATCTCATTAGTTATTCCATAATCCACAAAATACTTGTACTTCATTAATCCCATCTCTTAATATAAAATGATTTCGTAATATAAAATGATTTTTAGGCGGGATATCGTGTTGCAGCGGGATATCGTTACTTTAAATCTTTAATATAAAAATATAAAATGATTTCGTAATAGTCCGCGGATATTGTTAGGGTAGTGATATATCCACCACCCTTTTTGATAGATCCACCAAAACAGTGCAGTATTTATTTGTACAGTACAAGCTCTCAATGCATAAACATGGTGGAATTATCAAAAAGTGGGGTGGAAATATCAATACCCATATTGTTAATGTAAACCCTGACCGTTGACTTGATAATGCCTTACATCACCCCCTCCCCCTCCTCATCTTATATATAGTTGATTAATAAACCTCTCATTAACCACAACAAACCCTCAATCCAGAAAAATATCACTTAGTAGTATCAAAAAAAAAAAAAAAAAAAAAAAAAAAAAAAGTAGTATCTTTATAAAAAACATGGCTTCATCAGCCTCTTCTTTTTTGTTTAAGTTTACAACTTTCACATTATGTTTTTGGGTTATGTTTGGATCTACGTCTGGTCAGTTATCTGCCAATTTCTATGCTAGAACATGTCCCAATTTCCGTTCTATCATAACACGAGCTGTGAATTCAGCTGTTTCAAGTGAAGCCCGCATGGGAGCTTCATTGCTTCGACTCCATTTCCATTATTGTTTTGTTAATGCAAGTCTCTTATTACCGTCTTACTTTTTCTTACACCGCTTTAGTGTTAGCGACTCAATACTCTTATACTATCGTCATGTTAATCTGCCTCCATCAAGTGCATATACACTACAAACCAAGTGCCCTTTAATGACTGAAATAAAGTGTCAGCAATGACCTAAAAACAGTCAGTAATGACCTAAATGTCTACTCCTACTGATTAAAAAATAGTCAGTAACAAAGCCATCGCTAAAACTCTAATATGACTAAAAATTTCAGTCAGTAAAAGCCCAAAACATATAATGACTGAATCTTTAGTAAGCAAAGAGGTTTTGAAAACTATGAATACAAGCTCTTTAATGACTGAAGATTATGTCATTACAACCTCCAGGAATTAAGGAGCCTTTCTAATTTTTCTGTAATGATTCAAATTTATATAATATTCATAACAATTGAAATAACATTACAGAACAATTAGAATATCACATTTTGCAAATATATTGTACTCTTATTCCTCAAAACATGTCCAAACTTCTCAATGCACAAGTGTTTAGAATTCAAAGGTTTAAACCTTAACAATAATCTCTAATCTAAGAATAGTGAATAAAAGAGTTGAAAACAGAGTTCCAACATATATAAACTAAAGCAGCTCTAGCTCCACCAATATCTTGCTCAACATCTGCAAAATACAAGAAAATAATTTACATATCTCAAATCTCTTATTTGTATGCATACACAATGTGTCAAAATGAGTACTATTATAACTAATGATGGCAGTAATTTTCATTTGTTCTGTCAAAATCTGTATCAAGCAAGCCTTCACTAACGCGGGTGTGCACTATTGCCATTCATATTTGGTTATGTTGTCAGTTTCCCTACTCCTGGTGAACCCAAAATATAGAACTAGTAAATCATATCGTACCTGAATCAGGGCAAACTTTTTGTGAGAAAGACCTGCCTGTAGGTAACAAACATATAAATGGAAGTTATTATATGTTCACGTGTAAGATTATATTAGCAGTCTACAATCAAGATATTGGATAAAACTCACATGTATAGCTTCCAGCTGTGTTAAGTTATGGCTTGTTTAGATATATAGTCCATAAGAGGCTTAGAAAGTTTCCACGTAAACAAAATGCATATGTAGTTGACCGTTCACTATCACCAAATAAAGATGCAAATCAACAGTTCTCGCGCTTATCATACTTACTTAAGCAAGAAATCATGTATTGCAAGACCAATTAAAGAAAGTGCTCACCATTTTTCGATAGCAGTAATAAGTCGTTTTGTGATACAGATCCTCAATCTGATATAGCAAGTTCCTGTAGATGCTCGATATGTGCAATGTAGCTGCAATTCCAAGTTGAGTTTAAGTCTCAAGAAGTGTGCATGGTATATCAAGGAAAGAATTAAGAAACAAAAACAACTGGTTATGTTCATTTGATGGCATTTCATACATACATCATATTGCTAATCTGTTGGCGAGAAAGTAAATTCAGAGATAAACATAAGGGGATGAAGCACCTGACATGTACTAGTATCCCAAAGATGAATAAGATGGTCCCAAGTTGTAGTTGCAAACACAAGAGAATGAATCTACAATATCATCAGAAAAATAATTCCGGTTATATGCTAATTTACAAGCTAACAACATTTAGAAAAATTAATATAAATGGAATTAGATTCCGACAAAGAACATGTTACATGACTTTATAGAATGAGAGTCTACAATTGGACCTGAAGCAGACAAGTAAAAGTAGCATTAGTAATCTACATACAAGGCTTTTACCCTCACTTATAGCAAGGTTCAAAGGAAACGAATCTACAGAAAGTGCGATGACAAAATTAAATCACTAACGACTTGTATGCTTAAAACTAAGATGATAATACAAAATGTAAACTAACCTTATTTTTACATGTACTAGCAGATACCATATTTTTTACATGTACTCTGTAATAAACTAACAACTAGTTATAAAGTTAACACAACTACAAACTCAAACAATAAGAACATATAAATTCAAATACAGTAGTAAGTAAATCAGACCTCAATGTTAGATAAGTCTTCAATGAAATCCAACTTGATGAGTGATCGACTATTAAAAACCCGTGGAAACACATAAAAAAAAACTAAAGCGTTAAGATAATTAAGTTCTTTGCCAACGGTAGTATAAAAATGACAATTCGCCTCCACATTTTTCTCATCTGGACAAATTTTAATGTAAATCCCTAAAATCCCTAGAAACAGCTCTAAAAAAATAATCAAAGTAAAGCATACATACCACGTACAAATTGAGATATTCAAGTTGCAAATCATTCAATGTTCTGTCTAACGCAACGGGTACATCTTCCGGTGCATGATCACTACACCTGCAGATTATTGCAAGTAATAACATATAAACTGTCAGCCTTTCTCTGTTTTTAGATAAGACTTTTCCGATACTATAACATTAGATATTAAAATTTAAGTTTATATAATTGAGTTGTAGTCAGGTATACACTATTCTAAATTACTTGTGAACAAAGGTGAGTATGCAAAGCAATATTTTGGTTTAGCTTACATCTCTGAGGGTTGATATCATCTGAAAAGAGAGCAACATTCACATATAACAAGTGAAAATTTGGCAACTGCAAAAATCATGCGTTAATGATCAAACCTATTAGAAATTGAAGATAAAACAAAAACGAAGTCAAGCATAAAGACTTCAAAAACTGGAAACTTGTACAAATTTAATTTTACCTGCCATCCACATTCTTCCAATCAAATGTAAGCTACACAGCAAAGAAGAAAGAGTAGTGCACAAGCATGAGAATAAACACTAGTTTTCGTAAAACATTATTTCAACTTACTAATGGAGTTAGAGATTAACAAATCCAATAGATGCTAATTAAGTATCACAGACTAATATAATTGAACTTTTATATGAATTAATCAGTACCCTTCAACTCAATTGATACATAGCTGAAGATGAGGATGCATCGAATTCAATCACTAAATCTTCAAAATCAAAACAAACTCAGTCACATGATCAGGAAAAAAGTTCATATAATTCAAAAAAACCTGTAGGTACGTAGCTGAAAGTGAGTAATCATCATATTCAAGCACTATATCTTATGAAACGAACTCATTCACATACTTAGGGCACAAGTGATCTAATTCAATAAATCCTACATGTAAACGTTAAAATAACAAGCTGAAAGTATGTGTATTTAATTTAATCACTAGACCTTCATAATTTGGGGGAAAGTAATATAGTTCAACGAAATCTTCACACAATTCATCAATTAAGCAAAAATGCAACGAAAATCAAGTAAAAGACGTAACCTAACCTAACTGAGCTGATAACGGCGGAGCCATAGAAAGCATTGGCGGCAACTACGGTGGAACCCTAGCAAACGGTGACGGCGAACGAAAGAGCCCTAGCAAACGGCGGCGGCGACGCGCTGTTGCGGCAGCAAATGTCAGAGCTTAGCGAGTGTCGGCGATGTTGGAGCGGTGACTGCGGTGGGACGACGGAACCCTAGCAAGGTCGTGAGTTCGAAACTAATCAGGGAACGGAACAAAATGATCTCTTCCATAGCGTACCCCTCGTGTAGAGATTCCTTTATAGGTCTCAGTAGAAAAGTCAATTGGGAATTTCTATTTTTTTATAACTTTTAACTACCGTGCCTTTCTTAAAAATAACACTTCGTATGAAAGAGGACTTTTAATGACTCTTGTTTGTTTTAGTGAAAAATAGATTCAGTCATTAAATGGCTATTATTTAGTAGTGATATAATCCTAGTAACCCGATTATATTTAGTATTTGACTTCATCTTATGTATATATGCATTAAATAACTAAAAATCTAGCGTCATGGACGGATTAATAGTTTGTTCACGTCACTTTCAACCTTTAAAACGTTCAACTAGGATTCTAAAATGGTTAAATTTTTCGTTCCTTGCTTCTAGCTAACGTGACATTAGATATATGTTAATTATCGAATGATAGTGATTTGTACATCAACTTTTTTGATAATTAGGTACATCAAGTGTATGCATCGATGGTAATTTATCATATGCATAATACATATATTGATGCATGCATTGCCAATGTGCTATTTTGATAATAATTAAATAAAGATATAGTTATGTACAAACAACATGGAGTATATTAATCCTTTTAGCTTCCTTTAGGTTTTGTTTTTATTCCTATTTGACTTTGAACCCATGCATGATTGGCTTCTCACACCGTGTTTACTTGTTGACTACAAAAAGCATAATTTAATTTAATAATTATATTTCCAATCAGTGACTTGATTTCCACATGGGGTCAAAGAGTAAAAGATTTTTGTTTCATCTTCTTCATCTATTGTTTTTTTATAACTCTGAATATAATGTTTTATTTTTATTGCCAAAATGTAGGGATGTGATGGATCAGTGTTATTGGACGACAATTCAACCTTTACTGGTGAAAAAACAGCCGGTCCGAATAGCGGTTCGATAAGAGGATTCGAAGTCATTGATACTATTAAAACACAACTAGAAAGGCAGTGCCCAGGTGTTGTTTCTTGTGCTGATATATTAGCCGCTGCTGCTAGAGATTCTGTTGCTGCAGTAAGTATATAATCAACACATTCTTGATTTCGTCTCTACAACTAAT
Organism: Helichrysum umbraculigerum; assembly: GCA_949592205.1. Taxonomy (NCBI): domain Eukaryota; kingdom Viridiplantae; phylum Streptophyta; class Magnoliopsida; order Asterales; family Asteraceae; genus Helichrysum; species Helichrysum umbraculigerum. The sequence continues at coordinate 45,583,498 of CATIUR010000002.1, read as the reverse complement.
AATTACAAACCCTACACAAAAAAGTATAGATTATTGTTGCACGTTGTTTACTTATGGTGATTTGATTTGATTTTCAGCTAGGTGGGCCAAGTTGGGGCGTGGTATTTGGACGAAGGGATTCGACAACAGCGAGCTTAAGTGCTGCGAATTCTAACCTTCCTGGACCAGGGTCAAGTCTTAGTGGTCTTATCACATCCTTTTCAAATAAAGGCTTTACTGCTAATGAAATGGTAGCTTTGTCAGGTAAGGCAGTGCTTAAATTTAATCGGTAAACTTTATTACTACAATAATTAACTTAATGCTAAAATAGTAGTATAGAACCCTAATCTCGTTAGTATAATACTTTGTGTAGGGTCTCATTCAATTGGTCAAGCAAGGTGCACAGTGTTCCGAAATCGTCTCTACAACGAGAACAACATAAATTCAACGTTTGCAGCAACATTGCGACCAAATTGTCCATCGAGTGGCGGTGACAATAATCTCTCACCACTAGATTCTACGACTAGATCTTTTGACAACAGATATTATAATGATTTGATTAGTCAAAGGGGATTATTGCATTCGGACCAAGAACTATTCAACGGTGGTTCGGCTGATGCACAAGTGAGGACCTATGCATCAAATCAGCGTGCTTTCTTTGGTGATTTTGGAAATGCAATGGTGAAGATGGGTAACCTTAGCCCTTTGACCGGCTCAAGTGGTCAAGTGAGGACCAACTGCAGAAGAGTACGTTAACTAATCTCTTCTCATTTGATGTTTGAAGAAGAAAAAGTTTGTCATCTTTAATAAGAAAGTTGATATGTGTTGAACACTTGAATTCATCATATAATGTTTTTCTTTCTCCGTTTCATGCTCTTCTATTGGAATATTTTAGTTCTCTTTTTGTTTACAAATTAATCTTGAAGTTGTATTTAGCTAATATTTTTGTGTTGTAATAAATATAATTTACAAATTTATCTCATATTCTCTCAAATTATGCATCTTTGATAATTTGCAATTGCAACTCACATAATCGGATCTTTCTAGTGTTGACGTTGGGGAAAATCAACCAATCTTCATGATTTTGGCACTTTGAACCTTAATCTTTCTTCGTACATAACCATCGCCGAGGTGGCCTAACGAAAAAGCATCTAGATATCTTCGTAAAAGAGATGTCGACCCCTAGTTAAACATATTGAGTGTAGCTAAGGCAAGAGTCGAAAATGGTACGTCACAAGATACCACAGTAAGGCCAAGTACGTGTGAATAAAAAAATAGAGTAACCTAAACAGTATAATCTTAGTGTATGACTATTTACTCTTTCATCTGTATAATTTATTAATATGAGTATTAATATATATAACTACATAAATTGGCGAAAAAAATACTGAAATACAAGATGAATAGTTATCTTATCCATAAAAAAAAACTTCATATTTGCCGGGTATAAAAATCCTTAACCAAAAAAATAAAAAATACTTCATCCATCACAATCTAATTGTTCAGTACTGAAAAGCACAAAGTTTTAGGAAAGTACATCGATGACTGTGTTAACCAATAGAATTTAACATATACCCACTAAAACTTTCGGATAGGTTGAAATCAAATGTGGACCATAAATTTAAGACATCGCAATAAAATACTAGATAATTAAATTGAGACGGAGACAGTATTGCTTATTTTTTATTGTTAGCTAGCGTTATACTCTGTACTTGTCAGTGGTGAAGACAGAGTGGGACAATTTATGCAGCTGATCGATCGACCTCTCTACAAAATAAATACAAGTACTTTTAAGTTTTGCCTTGAACAACAAAAAATATATTTGCCCGTAATATTTTTATTAGTAAAGGCACATTAAGTTTTGTCTGAATTTTTTGGCATCGCCGCTAATATTACGTTACAATGAAGTTAAATAAGTTATTAAGACATTTATTTAGATTCAACTAATAAAAGGAGAATAGGAGTGAACTATATTTGACTCGTTTGTTATAATTTACAGGATTTTTAAAGCTACATGTTATTCAATAGTTAATTATATACATCAACGAAAACGATCGGTAAAAAAAAAATATAATGACAATTGGGATATGATCTAGACATATATCGTTGGCTCGCTAGGGTCTTCGATTTGCTCAATTATTGTATATATAATACTACCTCTGTACCTGCGTTCTAAAATAATTTTCAGTTTTAACTTTTTGAAGTCTTTCTTTTTCAACTTTGACCTCAAATATTTTTGTTTCTGTTATATAATATTTGATAAAAGTTATACCAATGGAACTACATTTAAAATTCAGTCCATTAATATATTTTGCATCAATTATTATATAACACAAATAAAAATATTTAAGGTCAAATTTGAAAAAAGAACACTTTCGAAAGTCAAATCTGGATAATAGTTTTGAGATGGAGGTAGTATCATCCTATGAATATCGAGTCATAGTACGTCTTAGGTGTGCAACAATCGATTGGAGTTGTATAGTAGTCCACTTTTGTGATCAATCTAGCTCGATCATTGCTAGTTGTCATTTGTAATACAAAATAAATGTACGTACGTATGCACTCCATATGTGGATTAATTTGACATTATATCATTTTTTATATAAGTTTCAAAATTTCGAACATATCAACGTACGCGTGGAAGACTTTATGTTAATATTTTGCTGAATTATAGAGAGATATGAGCTGTAACATTTATTACTAAGCAATGTTCAACTCATAAAAATGTCATCATAATCTTGTATATATCATTAATTTTAGAAATCGCTTCGTTATTGTGGAAAAGTAAAACGATTATTATTATATAGAATTTTGCATCCAATTTCAACGCGATTGAGATGTATTGTAGATTTGAAAGTTATGGGGAGAATGAATCAACTCGAAACTAGGGTTAAGTATTTTTAAATGTACTTAAATAATATATGATATTTGTAATGTGTACATAACTCGTGGGCATATATATTGTTCGTAAGAAAAATTGTTATTTTTTGTAATTGAAATTTAGATTGATTGAATATATATAATTTGTACGTAAAAATTTGAATACTCTACACGTATATTTGTTAAAATATGAAAACCCCGTCAGGATTACGTATTACATTTACAACTATTTATAGAGTACAATGTGCAAACCTAAACTAACCCTAATGGACCCTAAGCCCAATTGGGCCGAGCTACTACATAGTACATACTAACGTAGTTACATTCTAATAATATTAACCCTCTATAAAACTATATTATCATGTCTTCCCATTTAATCAATTTCTTAAAAAGAATCCTTGCAATCTTGCATGTTATCAAAGTCCAATTGTACAATTTCGTCCAAAAATATATAGTGCTTCTGGTAAGTCGTGGCCATGCTATACACTACTAGTTTTCAAGCTTTATGTATACCAAAAAAACATAAAAATCATTGCTTTCATGCAATAGGAAAATATATTAATTAAATATCAATTCTGTTTATTTGTGAAAGTGAGGTTCCAATATTATATATTTAGTAATTGTTCTTCTTCAAAGTATTCCTAAGAAATTTATTAAACAAATCAATGCAATGATATTAGCTAGAGATTGATCATATGGATTTGAATAGAGACCAATTTGGCATAGTTACTTCTAAGTGGTACCGCCACCGCATACGCTTAGACTTCATATGTGTGGTCGACAGATCATGGGTTCGAATCCGTGCCTCAGCACATACGGGTGATTTATGGATATGTGATTTGCCCGACGTTGATGCTCACTATAGGTAGAATAGACACATATTATTAGAATATGGAACGGTATCCTCCGAATGATTTTTTTATGGATTTGTATAGACACTTCAAAATTGAGAACTTACAAAAAGAAGTGAAATAACAAACGTGGATTAATTGATATATTATATTCTTTTTCTTTTTCTTTTTCTTTTTCTTTTTTAATGAAATAAACAAACAGCCTTATGTAATCGAGTAGTAGGTGAATGATTACATTACAATTGGATATTGTTGCTGTAACCCTCACTGTTGACTTGATAATTTTCCTTATACCGGCCACACCCTCCCCTCCTCATCTTATCTTATCTTGTATATATAGAGTTGATGCATAAACCTTTCATCAACCACAAAAAACCCTCAAACCAAAAATATCTATTACTTATAAAAACATGGCTTCATCAACATCTTCTTTTTTGTTTAAGTTTACAACTTTTACATTATGTTTTTGGGTTCTGTTTGGGTCTACGTCTGGTCAATTATCTTCCACTTTCTATGCTACAACTTGTCCCAATTTCCGTACTGTCATAACACAAGCTGTGAATTCAGCCGTGTCAAGTGAAGCTCGTATGGGAGCTTCGTTGCTTCGACTTCATTTCCATGATTGTTTTGTTAATGCAAGTCTCTTGTTATTCTTACTTTTTCTTACACCACTCTTTCCTTTAAGGCTTACGTTCGTTATTAGGTTTAATGTCATGGATAGATTGACGAAAAGTTTGTTCACGTCACTTTCAAGCTTTAAAATGTTCAATAAGGGTTCTAAAATGGTTGAATATTTTGTTCGTTGTTGCCAACGTAACACTAAAACTATCGAATGACAGTTGATTTGTAAATCAACTTTTTTTTTTTTACATTTTTAATACTATACGTACATCAAAATTATGCATTGAAGGTATCGTATCATATGCATAATGCATTACCAATGTGCTATTTTGATATAATTAAACACAAAAATATATGTGTGTACAAATCGCATGCATGGCTATATAACTGTCCGTTCTTCTTTAGGTTTTGTTTTCTAGTTGACTTTAAACCCATGCATGATTAATTAGGTTCTCAGTTCTCACACGATGCTTACTTTTTTGACTAAAAAAAAGTACTTTAATAATTAAAAATATCCAATCAATGTCGTTACTGATAAGTTCTTATATGTCCTAAATTTCCACATGGGGACAAAGAGAAAAGGATGTTTACTTCATTTTCATTATATGTAGTGCTTTTAATCTAGTGTTTGATTTGCATACTATAGGGATGTGATGGATCGGTGTTATTGGACGACAATTCAACCTTTACCGGTGAAAAAACAGCCGGTCCAAACAGCGGTTCGATAAGAGGATTCAATGTCATTGATACTATTAAAACACAACTTGAGAGCCAGTGCCCAGGTGTTGTTTCTTGTGCTGATATATTATCTGCTGCTGCTAGAGACTCTGTTGTTGCTGTAAGTACAAAATTTAACATCAAAATACAATTGGATTCTTCTATACAACTTACAAACCATGCATGAAAAAGAAACTAAATTATAAAGGGGATGTAGCATGTGCATGCATGAGTGCATATATATTAATAATATGCAAATTATGTGCAGCAAGGAGAAGGTTTTTAAAAAATTACATTTTCAACCCTCTATCTTTTGATGTATAAACATCTAACTTGTTCCATGCTTTTAACTTAACTTTTGATCCAACTTTTATTTTAATTTTATCCCTGATTTTCAGCTCGGTGGGCCAAGTTGGGGCGTGGTATTTGGACGAAGGGATTCGACAACAGCAAGCTTAAGTGCTGCGAATTCTAACCTTCCTGGACCAGGGTCAAGTCTTAGTGGTCTTATCTCATCCTTTTCAAACAAAGGCTTTACTGCTAATGAAATGATAGCTTTATCAGGTGAAACACTGTCTTATTATTTTTTATTACATTTCCTGCAAGCTAGGTTAATTTCTCGTAATTAACTTCTTTTTGATGATGATGCAGGGTCTCATTCAATTGGTCAAGCAAGGTGCACTTCATTCCGTAATCGTCTTTACAATGATAACAATATAAACTCAACGTTTGCTACGGCACTTAAAGCAAATTGTCCATCGAGTGGTGGCAACAATAATCTCTCACCACTAGATTCTACGGCTACATCTTTTGACAACAGATATTATAATGATTTGATTAGTCAAAAGGGATTATTGCATTCGGACCAAGAACTATTCAACGGTGGTTCGGCTGATGCACAAGTGAGGACATACGGATCGAATCAGGCTACTTTCTTCCGCGATTTTGGAAATGCAATGGTGAAGATGGGTAACCTTAGCCCTTTGACCGGCTCAAGTGGTCAAATTAGGACCAATTGCAGAAAAGCCAACTAATTGATCTCTTCTCATTTAAAGTTTGAACAATAAAAAGTGTCATCTTGTATAAGAAAGTTGATTTGTTAAACACTTCAACAGATAATGTTTTTCTTTTTCCGTTTCTTGCTGTTTTATTGAAATTTTGGTGCTCTTTACAAATCTTGAAGTTGTATTTGGCTAATGTTGGGTAATTAATGAATACCATTTGCAAATGTATCTCACATTATCTAAAAGTATACGCTTCTTTAATTATTTGTAATTGCAAGTCACATAATTTAAAATTTCTAGTACGTGTTAACGTTGGGAAAAATTAACCAACCTTCATGATTTTAGAGCTTTTAGGCGTTAACCATTTTTCCTAGCAAACTATCACAAGGGTCTCAGGTTCAAACCTAGGTAAACATTTTGGAGGTAGTTGGAAAATGATCGGAAACGATCATGGTATACCCTAATCATGGATCGTATATATAAAAAAAAAAAAAAAAGTTGCTCTTCCCGAGTAACAGAACAAGAAATAGCTCATATGTTTTCATGAATAAATTAGGCATTCAATTAAATATGACTAAAACTGGAAAGGAGAATAGTAGTGAGCTATGGATCTTAATTTTAAATTATATTTTATGCATTTGACTTGTTTGTTATCTACAGGATTTTTAAAGCTACATGTTAATTAATTTAGCTGCAGATTACTTCAACGAAAATGATTAATTGATATGAAAATATGGGTAAATGACAAAAATCGGTTACGTACTGCCACCGATTACTCCAAGTATGCAACCTACCCATTAAATTGCTCATGTATGCAACCAACCGGAAGATGTGGTGCTGAAATTTTGGTAAAGTGCTTTTTTACCTTTTGATGTTTGAGAAGGCTGAATAAACATACACATCAACTGCCACATCATCTTTTTGCCACGTCAATCGAATATATGGCATCCATGTCATTTATTTTGTTAAAATAATCTAATTAATTAATTTTATGTGATATTTCTAAATGCAGTAATTATGTTCCTATTAAAAAACAATTTTTTATCTTTATATCATCCTTCTTCCAAATTTATTTTTATCATCAACATCAAGATACTCATCATCATCAACATACAGATTCATCATCGTCAATTTCATCATCAAACACAAATAAAGAATTTGTTTTATCATCATCACAATAACTTCATCCTCAACAATTTCATTTATCACTAACAAAACAAGATCATCATCAATAAAAAATCCTTATCAGAATTTCTTCCTTTACATGGCACAAATCAAAGGTGCTAATTTTAAATCCTCAACACTTTACAAATACAATCCTGTAGGTGCTAAGTTTTAAGTTGTCGGGGATGATGACGCCACAGCGATAGCGAGCATATCTGGCGAATTCGACTAATAATAACGGTGACCGTAAAGTTCCGTTCACCGGCCGGAATCCTCTCAAACCGCCACCACGCCGTGAAATTCAACCACTGCTAACAATCCACCGTGCCGTTACATCTCCACCGTTTTCTTCCAGCAACCGTTGGGACGTTGGTGATTCCGTCGACGATACAAGCAAATCCTTCATTCTCCGATCTGAAAATTCATCCCGCGGTGATGACATCACTAAATCTCCGATCTGAAAATTCATCCTGCGGCGGTAACTCCGGTGACCTGCAAGTTGAAGCGACGTTACTACAACCCTTTTTTAAGCAACAAAACCCATCGAGAATTGTATATCTGTACAGAAATTCAAGATAATAAGATGAAACTAAAAAAAAAAGTTTATAGAAAGTAAGTGGGTAGTGAGTGTATTTCAAGATAATGAGATAAAAATAACAAAAAGTTTATAAATTTTTCAAACCAAAAAGTTGGGAATATTGATGGGTCTCCTCGTGAGGCATCTTCGTCGGAATGTCGGATGAAGCTTTGTATCTGTACAGAAATTAAAGAATTGAAAGGGGACAAGTTAAAATACATAATGTACAATACAAGTTAATATGAAGACAATCATGATTTTGCCACGTAACAAATATAAAAGCCACATAAGCATTTTTAAATAAATAAAAAAGACAAATAATATATATTACCTGTGAATCCGGTAACCGGTTACCATCTTGCTTACATTGGTACAAATTCATCTGGTTGGTTGCATACATGAGCAATTTAATGGGTAGGTTGCTTATCTGGAGTATTCGATGACAGTACGTAGCTGATTTTTGTCATTTACCCTAAAAATATAAGGGTTGTTTCCATATGTTACTACTCCCGGTTAAATTTTGACTAAAACTATTTACTACCTCCGTCCCAAAATTATTGTCTACTTTTGACATTATGAAGTCTTTCTTTTTCAACTTTGACCTTAAATATTTTTGTTTGTGTTACATAATACTTGATGCAAAATATATGAATGGATTGGGTTTTAAATGTATTTTCATTGGTATAATTTTCATCAAATATTATATAACACAGACAAAATTATTTAAGGTCAAAGTTGAAAAAAAATAGACTTCGGAAAGTTAAAACAGGATAATAATTTTGGGATAGAGGTAGTATAGATTGGTAAGTAAAAAACGTACCTTATTCTAAAATTTAGGACAAACAACATTATCTTTTCGTAGATTGATGGTAAATGGACGGTGGGTCAAGTATCTATAGGTCCTCTTCACCCTAAACCTTTTTATACAAACGTTTTCAGCATTTAAACTTCGAGTTAAAGAAAATTCATAGCACAACTGTGTTAACAATTAACATTTACTTGTTTTATTATTTCTAAGTCTATTGACATAAATTTGAAATGTCAACTTGTCTCTTATAATTTTTTAAGAAATTTTGTTTGATGAGTTTAAAGTTATCTAAGGGCACTCCCAACCATTTATCAACCACTTCCAAACCACTTCTGCCATCTCAGATTTTCACAACTGATTCACAACCGATTACTCACTGGCATCAATGACTAACCACTTCATTTCTCTAGGCTCCACATTTACCAATATACCATCATTTCTATACACCAACAAAAAAAAAAAAACACACGCAGGCCCCCACATTTTTTAACCGATTTGCAATCGGTTATCCGGTTGGAAAATGAAGTGGTTGACAACCGATTGCACCAATGGCACGGAATACCCAACCGGTTTGCAACCGGTGCAACCGTTGGGAGTTGGGACTGCACTAGCATCCATAAGTTGTTAGTTAAGTTTATGCTTTCTTTTTGTGCTAATTCAACTATGCACCCATTATCAAGTTAATGCCTCTTTTATATGTTTGAAATCCAAATCAATGAATCTTAAAAAATAATAGAATTTGAGTATTGGAATGAGAGTGTGGACAAAAGGTTGATAGTAAAAGACACCTATACCCTTGAAAAAAATCTACTTCGTATAATTAGTTTGTGTCAATAATTTGCTCAAATTATCATTGTCAAAGTGATACTCCGTATTATGATAAGGATTTGATCGTGATATTTTTGGATTAGCATCTTAAAATACACAGAATTCTAACATATCATGACCCGCGTGTTATGGAGCGGAATATTAATTCTAAAACAGAGTTGAATACTGATATGTATATATATATTTTCTATTTATGTTGATTATAATGCAAAATCCCTAGAGATGTGGCATAGACACGACGTACGTTTTCTTCTACTTATTAACTTCTAACACATTACAATGTTCTTCAATAGAATTTTATCATTATCTCTTAGAAACTCTTTTATTGGTTAATATGAAAATTGAATAGTCATGTGAGACATCTTGAGATAGTAAGGCCTCTACCAATGGGTCGGATATCCGATGCATCGTATTTTTTATTATTTTTTTAGTATATAGAAATAAATGTATATTGGTACATATAGGGCTTAAAAAATTAAGTGATGGTGTCATTGTTGGCAGTAGCCAGACAGTACGTTTTGAAAAAGCCCGATGTGACGTTGATGTGTCATAAATTGACCAGTCGGTTTCACTCTACAGTTGGGAGTGATCTGATCTAAATATTTATAACGGGACAAATGGGACATAAGAAATATTAATCATTCATTTGAATCTCCATCTTAACTTTGTCAAAAGGACAAAATTAACAATGAAATGGCAAAACATGCAAAGTTGCAAACTCTTGCCATGCTTTGAGGCAAGCAGGACACCCCTATCCCCAATATATCCTCCTAAGAGATTCTTTTTCCAATCCTTTCCAACGCTATAAGGTCGAACTTCCAACAGAGTTTTGCAGACGATAAATAGCAAAACGTAACAGATCGCTACATAGATTATATAAGTGAAAGTCGTCCACCAAAAGATACACTCATAGTACTTATGATCCATGTATGACGCTTACTTTTCAACATCTAAATTATTAAGAAGTCAATATCAAGACCAAGACGTATATTACCCTTATAGCTTCTTGCTAATATGCTAATGCTGATTTATAACCTTATTTTATCATCATCCAACTTTCGAGATCATAAGAACCATTCGAAAACAGATCAAACTCTGTTTAGTGTCTTTAGGCGGGCATAGTCTATCTTAAAAGTAAATAGTTTTGAAGAATACAAAAAGTTTAAATTGTAAGATTTTATAACTTCAATTACTAGATTTTTCTAGAAATGAGGCCTGACAATTTAACTCTATATTCAATTACCATTAACATACACACTCATTGTCTCAAATAGACTTGAACCCACAACATCTCGGTTAATAGTCTTCTTTCATACTGCTAGGTCAAAGACCTTCGATACTTTAGTGACTAGATTTGCAATAAATATATTGGATGGATGTTATGTAGTGCAAGTTACCTAACTCATTTGAGAGCGACCCACGGTTTCTTTTAATCATATTATGAAACTTTCTAGCTACGTTATGAAAAGTTTATAAAAAGTTAACAAGTCCTAAAAATATTATATTATTATAGTAAAAAAAATAGAATTCGAATTTGATTTTCCTACTTCAATATATATTTATTAATGCATGCATGCATGATCAAGTGCTAAAGTCAAATAACAAACACCAGGACAAAGATTGATTGGAAATACGTGCATTATTGTTTTTTGTAGTGACATATTAACAGAATCTGATGTGAATAGCCGTTGACGAACACTACACAAATAAAAACAAGAATACGTAGGTGAGGAAATATGGAAAAACGCGGTTGGAAGAACAATTAAAATTGCTTCCACCAATTGCTCTCTTAAATCGACCATCTAAAAGGGTGGTTTGAAAAATATTTAAAATCTTTCACGGATATATTGTTTGGTTAAATTAAGAAAAATGATAACGATTGCCCTTAAAACCGTCGTTTAACCCTTCATCATCATCATATGTATACATGGATATTTGTACTTTGGAGTTTGGACAAAGATAAACTCAATGTTCACCCCTGGATATTGGTTAAACTCGGTAGAATATCGGTTGAAGTATAGTATTTTTAGCATTTTCAAGTTTGTTTCAATACCGGCATTGCTGTTATCGTTAACAAAATTGATATCTTAATACTTGAATGTTTATTGTTTTCGCTCGATTATAATTGAGTTACATACTAATCATGTTATGTTTTTACATACTTGTATAAAATTTTTGTTTCTCTAAACAAATTAAGTTATATAACTGATGTTAGAAACTTAAAAAACTATGAAAGGTAAAAACAGAGGTGAAGTCGTTGCACGTTTGTCACTTCATATTTATTCAACGAAATTTAAACTTTCGATTCAAAGAGTTACATTCAATTTCAGTTGAAAATTTATGTAACCTGTAAGAATATAAGGCTTGCATGCATGTGGTTCACAGAATTTCATGGAATTTGATAAAATTACCAGTATTATACTTTCATTTCATTAGGGAGTTTGATTCAAAATAAAATTATATTATATATAAGTAATGAAATTCCTTCTTTCAAAAAATTCAAATTCCAGTTTTCTTAATAAATTCTAATTTCATCGAAAACATTCCGGAAACAGGCTAGATATACCAGTCAAAGTAAAACATACACATGGGATTTTGTTGTTTACTATTTCAAACGGATTAATCAATTAAGTTAGACTAAAAATGGATCGTGATGTAATCAATTATGATAATGGATCTACTTTTTCAAAGCCTTATTATAAGTTCAACCCAAAGTAGATATAATCTCTTGCTCCATTAACGGATGAATTTTCCAGGAAATTATGAGTGAATTTAATTAGTCCATTCTTCTTTTTTTGTTTTTATTTTTTATTTTTAAACTGTCGATGTATAATATTTTAATTATTTTTTTTGTGTAATCAAAGATGTATACCAAAAGGTTACATGTCCTAATGTACATGTGCGAAATAACTGAGAAATTAAACTCATTGAGCGAAGAAACCCGAACTAAGGGCCAAACTGTCGGTTTACTTTTTGATATTGTTTATTTCTTCTTAAGAATGGCAAGCCTACAATATAAACCACTCCACACATTATTAATAACCACGATAAATATATACACTCACCATCTCCAACGAGGCTTGACCCACAACCTCTTGGTTAATAAATTTCTACCATACCGCTACTTCAATAAAGACCAAAAATGCATTAACAAAATTTTTTTGGTTCCGTGCGGGTTATACTTTGAAATGAGTTGTTGAATAACCGTACATACACTCATCAATTACTAATTAATATATGTATTTTTATGAATTATACGAACTTATAAAGTTACTAAGTATTCTTATGCCGGCCTATCTTATGAACTTCTGTAATAGGTACATAATCTACTCCGTATTTCATGTATAAAATTATGTATCTGGTCTTTTTTCGAGGTAAAACATTGAATCTTTGTTACATTGTACAAATATATATATATATATATTTTTAGTGTGTTGTTATACGTGTTGTTAAAAGAATAACGTTTTATTTAATTATATGTAGTCCAAATTCTAATTGTGTCAAAGCTCAAATTCAACTATAATTAAGACATAATAATCGATAAGAGACACAACTGACTTATAAAACTGAAAAATCGAACCATTCTGAAACCAAAACCAAATAGTTTTGATTATTAGAAAATCAAAATATTTTAATTATAATTCATTTCTTTCTAATAATTTAACCGAATCATGAACACCTAAACAATCATAGCATTGAAAGGATAAAAAAAATTAGATAGCGTTGAAAGGTTAAAAAAGATATGGAACCATAAAAAAATAAAACATTACCTCCCACAATGGGAGTTGATATATACAACAAATAAATTACTCCATACAAAAAACTGTACAATTATTGAATCTCGCAGTACAAACATTGTGAAGGATAAAATTGATGTATAAATCAAAAAAATTGTTGTATTTATCACCTCCCACTATAAAACTTCATTTTGCGAACTTACTTGAAAGTTGAAAGCAATATATGCATAAAAGTCAGTGCATGTCACATCTATTTGGTCATGTGTCAATTATGAGGATTTTGAATAAGTTTAGGAGGATATAGCTAGAAATGTTCATATAACACACAAGTTCTTATGATAATAGGTACTCCCTCCGTCCCGTAATAAGTGTCTCACTTACTATTTTGGGACGTCCCAAAATAAGTGTCTAGATTCCCTTTCAGCCAATCAGAAAAGACTTTAGTGGGTAAAGATGAGATGTTATTGGTTGATAGTGACTTTCCTTAAACTGTGTGCATTTTTACATGAGACATTTATTTTGGAACGGATGAAGTATTATTTAAGCACCTACATTTACGAAAGGTAAATAATATCATTCATAATCTATTCAAACTCACAAATACACTATATCAACTCATTAACAATAAATAAATGAAAAAATTACTTACACCCTCTTTTCCTTTAATTCTAAACCATTTATCCACTTCAAATTTAATTCCAAGTTTCATATTTTAACTACATAACTAATCTTAAATTTTGTATATTAGTTTACATCTTTTTCATCCCATAAAATATTATAATTCTATAAATTGTTCAAATTTAATAAACTATTTATGAAGTTTAAATTTTATGCAAGCTACATAATAAATATAAAAATGTTAAAAGAATATAAGTCTTAAAGCAAAATATAATTCACTTTCATTTATCTATAAATAAATAAGGTGTTATATTAAATAACATTTTATTTGTATATATTAATCATTTGTTTTTGTATAATATATTACATAAAGTTTAAGATAGTAAAAAAGAAACAAATAATTTTTACTATTACTTTTTTCTGTATTACTAATTTTATTTGTATATATTAATCATTTGTTTTTGTATAATATATTACATAATGTTATAGTTGTTATATTATATAAGTTTTGTGATTGATATAAATAAGATTGTTATAGAATTATCTCAATACTCCGTAGTGAAATCTGTTTTATGCATTTTTACAATATGATCCATCATTTTTTATGGATCTAACTAAAGATACTTCAAAAATCTCAAACCTTATGATATACTCCTTTTTTCAATATATATGTCTAATTTAAGTATGTAATTTTTAATGTCATATCAAACTTGAATAAATCTTCGATTCAAACACCTACCATAATGCGTTATGTTATACTACGTATGTTTCATGTTTTATTAGGATGAATATGCATTACATAATTCATGATAGTTAAATAACTTTAGGATTCCTTTAGTTTCAAGGCCGATGATGATAATAGGTCACAATTTGGCCCTATTATTTTGTGCTTATTGCAATGAGACTTTTTAACAATAGTTCATACTTAAATCTAATTAATATGTTACGAGTAATATATTGCATAACTATTATATTTGGACCTTTTTTAAAACTTACTAATTTAAAAATGTTTATGAGAGAGTTCATCGCAACGCGCGGGTTGAAAATCCTCGTTGCAAACAAATGTCATATATAAGCATATATTTTGACGCAAAAATAGAGCAAAAATTGCTGAAAGACTACATTATTACATATAAAAAATTTTATAAAACAGAGTACAATTACCGCCAAAAGATTTTCATCCTTTATATAACAAGTAATCAGTTGGTACTTCCACAATTGGTCCGAACCTCGCCACTTGATCCCGTCAACGGGCTAAGATTACTCATCTTGATCATTCCACTTACAAAGTCTGTAAAGAAAGTTGCTTGATTTGAACTGTAGGTTTGCACTTGTGCATCGGTTGAACCATTATTAAAGAGTTCTTGATCTGAATGTAGTAAGCCTTTTAGGCTCAATAAGTTATTGAAATATGAATTGTCGAATGATGTGGGAGTATTAAGATCCAACGGAGAAAGATTATTGTCGCCACCACTTGAAGGACAATTCGCTTGAAGAGATGTAGCAAAAGATGAATTTATGTTGTTCTCGTTATAGAGATGAGCTCGAAATACAGTACACCTTGCTTGCCCAATTGTATGTGCTCCTATATTGGGGAAGAAAATAATGTAAGAAAACAGTAACCATCAATATCATTAAGGTTTATTCTTTATAATTACTTATGAAATTCGCCATAATACATAAAAGATATTTAATTTGTGGGTAAAGGGGTCGATATACCCCGAATAATAAATAAAACATAACTAAAATTTCGATTGTTTTACATGATTACACAAAATTCGTACTATTTTCATAAAATAAAATACTGTGAGCGAAATCAAGTGAATATGCACAACATATGCAAGCTCCATCCCTGCTTATTTGTATTACACGGTGTTTGATTAGCTTTGAGAGAAATAAAGATAGTTTGATTACCTGATAGTGCAACCATTTCATTTGTTGTAAACCCTAGGTTCGTAAAGGTAGATATAAGACCACTAAGGTTTAAAGTTGGTGGGGGAATGTTGGCATTAGCAGCACTCAAACTAGCAGTCGTCGAATCCCTCCTACCAAACGACAAACTCCAACTCGGCCCACCAAGCTGAAAACACAACCCCCTCGTTAATTATAAAAGAAATCCGATACAGTACATATAGCAGTCGAATTTGATAATAAAATTGTTTATGGTACGTTCTACTTACAGCTACAACAGAATCACGAGCAGCGGTTGCTAAGATATCTGCACAAGAGACGATCCCAGGACATGAACTCTCTAACTGACTTTTGATAGTGTCGATAACGTCGAATCCTCTCAACGAATTGTTGTTAGGTCCTGCTGTTTGTTCTCCGGTGAAGGTTGAATTGTCATCCAATAA
This sequence comes from Helichrysum umbraculigerum, assembly GCA_949592205.1. Lineage (NCBI taxonomy): Eukaryota > Viridiplantae > Streptophyta > Magnoliopsida > Asterales > Asteraceae > Helichrysum > Helichrysum umbraculigerum. The sequence continues at coordinate 45,567,360 of CATIUR010000002.1, read as the reverse complement.
CACAGATGCATCACATCCCTACATTATATTTAGATTAACAGAAATAATCAGCAAAAAACAGAGAGTATCGTTCAGCATGTTTAGTACTGCTCGCATTCGACAAAATGTTTACGGTGTAAAAGATTTAATTTGATTCTTAAAACTCAATTATTGACTCCATAAAATTAGTCAAAAGTCATCCAAAATTCTTGATTATAAACCATGCACAACTGTTGAGTCCATTAAGAAAGTGAAAACAGAGAACCAAAATCCAAGGTAACCGTGAAGATATTTTAGTATGAGAACATATAAAAACACTTAAAACATTTAAAAATCAATATTTAGAATTGGACCAACACACTGTCCACCTAGTAACGTTACACGTTAATCTTTGAAAAACATTTTGATTGGTTTATTTATTTTTTAATAAAAATTAAATCAGAAAGGTAGACATTTAATCCGGAACTACGGAAGTATATAGTTATTTAATTTTTTTTTTTGACGGGCAAAGCATTTCATTGAAAAAATCCAAAACGGAACCGAAGGTAATACTAAAAAATAATAAATAAATGACGTCTACAAGGTATAATACTTGCTAGTTGCTACGTAAATAGTCATTGTCTCTACTCACGGTAAAGTTATAAATTAAGTATGCCGCATGTCATGACTTTTGGTAATCTAATCTTAATACTATTGATTGATTGAGATATTAACATGGTCTTACTTCTAGAATTTACGTATGAAATCCCATGCAAATTAATTAATTAATTGGGGACAAATTTATGTAGAAAGTGTCGACGTACGACTTGTTGGACCAATAAGAAAACAGAAAACGAAAGATGCTATACTATAATTAAAGCGAGATAGCGATTCTCGTTTAGTCTGATCAAGTCAACAACTAAACCCCGCGTAAAACAAATCATGTTTTAAAAGTCAAAGATGAACATGAAAAAGTACACGTGCTTACAAGTCGTAAGCCGAGTCTTATTTTTAATTATTAAGAAAATCTTTGTCCATTAGAAAATTATCTTTTACATGCCTTGCTAGGATTGAACTCGTAAAATTTACTTGAAAAGACTATAGGAAATTTTTTTATATATGTATGTTAATTATCGTATTTATTTGTATTTTTCATTAGTTTTAAGTATCGAATAAAATTAATATTATAGGATTGTCATCCAGTTCAACTAACCAGTTCAAGCAGTTGAACTAGTTTGATCGAAACTTGACCTCCAACCAGTTCGAATAAAAAATCGGGTTTTAAAACACTAAATATATACAGAAGACTATGAACTAATGAACCCTTTTAAAAATCAAGTTTTTATTTCATAATCAAGTTCGGTAACTAAGGTATTTAGTAATACTAATAAAGAAATGAGAATGACATACCTAAATTTTGTTATTAATTAATTATAAAAAAATTGAGTTAAATTATCACAATATTTATGCATAATAAACTTATTCAAATACAATCATATATCCATAATAACTCCATTAAAAACTGTCATTACTATTAAAATTTCTAGAAAAATTATACTCCCTCCGTCCTAGTCCTCTTGTTGACTTTGGAGTCTTTCTCTTCCAACTTTGACCTTCAATATTTTTGTTTGTGTTATATAATACTTGATGCAAATTATACAAATGAAAATATATTCAAAATCCAATCAATTCATATATTTTGTATCAAATATTATATAACACAAACAAAAATATTGAACGTCAAAGTCGGAATAGAAAGACTCCAAAGTCAACAAGGGGACAATAGATTTGGGACGGAGGGAGTATTATTTTTAAATAAAAAGAAAATGAGCTACACTTCAAATTAAACTAATCATTGAATTTACTTATTCTCATTTTCTAACATTAATAATTTGGTTTAGTTAAAAAAGTTGGTAATTAACTACTAATGTGAACTAAACAAGTAATAAACTCACTTAGATATAGTATTTCTTCACTTTAATTTCTTCCTAAGACTAAATGGTAGTACAGCTTAGTTATTTGAACTTATAAACTAGCTAGATATCTATATAGGGCCTTCATGTTAGACGGAATATCTTAAGAACTAAAAGCACAATATGATGCTAATTAAGAATCAAGAGGGAGAGATAGTGATTGAAAACTTGCATTGACGAAGCAATCATGGAAATGTAGACGAAGCAAAGAAGCACCCATTCGAGCTTCATTTGAGACGGCAGAGTTCACGGCAGTTGATATAATGGAGCTAAAATTAGGGCACGAGCTAGCATAAAAGTTGGCCGAAAGTTGACCCGATACTGCCTCAACCAATACAAATAGAAGCATTATGCATGTTGGTAGGCTAATCATGTTTGTAGAAGATGATGAAGCCATGAGTTCAACAATGAGAAGAATGTTGAACAAGTAAATATATATTGTTTTTGAGCAAGGGGGAAATGGTTTGTGTTGCTTAGTTTTGTGTTAGCCTAGCCTATATATAATAGAAGGAAAGAGAGTAATTTTTGGGTATAATTGAAGCCAACCGTGTAAAGTGTTATACCAACTATAAATTTTAGAAGAATGCGAAAGACAATCTTTTCTCATTGAATTAAAAAATTACGTTATAATTATTTTATTATCATCAAAAAACTTATACGGGGTTGTATATATCTAGCATGACAATATGACATAAGATCATAACATATATAATGCTTCAAAGGAAGGTTTTTAATAATAGTTTTCTGAATCTTGTATGCTCGGTCATCATATTAAATACAGATTGTTAACGTTGATTTATTGTAACACTAACCAAATCGAAGATCGAACTAGTCAAATTTTTTATTTTTTTAATTAGAGATGACTTTAAAAGTGAGTAAATTACATTCCCCGTCGTATGATATGTTATCCGTCTCATTCCCGTTACCTAGGTCGGATTTGTGCGTATTCAGTCATTTGACCTAGATTTTCATTTCACTCCCAAAACGTCTTGAAATTTTAAGGATATTCGAGTCCTTTTATGATGAGCGATGAGAGACCAGGAGCAGAATGGATATTTGAGTTATGGGACTGGATTTGCAAAAAAAACCCGATATAGGAACTCAGAATTGAATGGATCGGATGACATACCACATAGATGATAGATGGGAATGTAATTTACTCCTTTAAAAGTAGTATTACATTTGATTAGTTCACATCTTGGTCCCCAAAATAATGGAAATCAACCAAAGGTCTAAAACGTACCAGCTGTTACACTAATATTGTTTGCATGGATCTCTTGGATTTAATTTTGTTTTGTAATGCCAGAATGATATACTTCTTTGATTTGAATCGCAACTTGCAGATATTACAGATTTTAATTAGGTACGTGGTTTGACTTTGATAAAGAAAATAGGATACTTTTGAGATTTGAATAATTATCTTGGTAACAAACGATGATTAAGCAAAGATATGATTACCATGTTCATGTAAAAAAATGTGTGTTTATAAAACTTATAGACATTAGATTAAATAATGTGGTAAATTAATTAAAAATATACTGTATATACTTAGTTGATGTCAACCTAGCTCGATCTTGTTATTAGTCTTGTAATAATGAAAATTAAAGTTGTGCGTTAATAAATATCGATTTGCATTGATTAGTCATGCCCAAGTCCATTTATGTCCAATTATATGATCATGACCTTCAATGTGAAAAATAATATAATTCAATCAAACGTGAATAATAGACTGATCGTGACCTTAATTATACTTTCGAATTCAGAAATGATTATATCTAGATACAAAGGAGTACAAGTATATTTAGTGACAATGTAAGAACCAATCAGGGAGCTCAATTTGTAAGGGTACAAAGTCATTTGATAAAATCCCAATTTTCCTACGTTTTCAAAAATTAAATATCTAAAAAACAGTTTGTCTATAAAATTTTCACCATAAAAATCAACGTTTTTTTTCCTCTTCGTTTAGACATCTCACATAATTATATGTATTTAGTGACAATGTAAGAACCAATCAGAGAGCTCCACTTGTAAGGGTACAAAGTCATTTAATAAGACCTCAATTTTCCTACGTTTTCAAAAATTAAATATCTAAAAAACAGTTAGTCAATAGTATATAAAAATTTCACCATAAAAATCAATGTTTTTTTCCTCTTCGTTTGGATATCTCACATTATACTTTCGACGAACTTTTGTTTTTTCATTTTTGGTGGGTTTTGAAAACGACTATGACATGTACAGCGCCATTTTTGAGATATGTAAATTTTATAAAATGCGGAAGAAAGCAGCTTGCATTGTATTTGTAACTTTTATATCTCTGCGAACAAAGTAGCGCGTAGGGATTTTTATTTATTTATTTTTTATTTAAAAATTATTATTATTATTATTTTTGTGTGTAGAAATAAGGTATTTCTTAAATCATGACAAGTAAATATGAGACTAGTTACGTACAATTTACACTAACTAGTAAATTTGTGAACCCGAACTTATCTGTTATGACACATGCCCAACATAAAGTTTAATCGATAACAAAGTAAGTAACTCACAAACTTATATGCATATAATAATATTGTTTAATTTAAATTCCGATGATGTATATAAGACATGAAATTGTACCCAAAACAATTTGTATTAGGCACATCTTAAATCTTAAATATAATATAGGAAGAGGGGTTATGACATAATAAACACATTTTAATTAAACAATCAACACCCGTGTATATACACGAGTTTGAAATCCAGTCATCTATATACCATCCACCACATGATTCTTGAATTGTTCATACGATAGTTAGATTGGTCATACAATATATACACTACAAGAAAATGTTCAATTTTAGACACCTTTTTGGTCATATTTCCACGCTTAAAAATGTGTGTAAATTAGAACTCCACGCTAATTTTTGCGTGGTCTTTCGTGCGTTACAAAATTTTTCACGCATATTTGTGTAAGCATATCTTTGGTTTTCACGTTTAAAAGGGTGATGATTCGTACACAACCTTTTTTTAACCGTACACTATCAAATGTGCTTCAGAATATTGTACTGTACAAAACTGTACAGCGCATTAGTGGTGTATGGTTAAAATAATGTGATGTACGAATCACCACCCCGTTTAAAAGCATTGCAAAAATTGTGCAAGTCAACACTATTAAGCATGGAAAGATAATTGAAGTTTCCACACTTATAATAGCCGTAAATTGAAAGACACCCGACACAAAAAAGCTTGCACAAGTTCTTAAATTATTCAACCTCTAGACTATAATGGAATTTACAAATAGCTGGTGCACGTGAAATTTTATGACGGCGATAACAGTAGTCACAATGTAATTTAAAAAAATAATGTTGTCGTCAAAACTGATACACTATTTGTTATTAATGGAGGGAAGTTTTGGAATAAACAAAAATGCAGTATTATGAAGACTTGCTGTAAATTGTGTTGAAGACTTGCATTAAATAAAATTGCATGCAATTAAAGTGGAATAATTTGTATAGACAATCGTGTTAATTGTGATTTGTTTGTTTTTTATTCTTGGAAAGCAGATTTGTTAGTTATTTGTATACTTGAAAAGATTAATGTTGCTAGTTATTTGTTATTAATAAAGGGTAGTTTGGGCATTTTGATTTTTTTAAGACTTATAAGACATAACACATGACATGCTTTATAAGTAGATAGGGATATACAGACAGATACATATATACATCCGAATATAATAGTCTTTGATTTTTCATTGCATACACAAACATAAAACTCATACTATTCCAAGTAAAAGTATAACTGTTATTAAACCACATATTTGCACCAACTTGTCAACCACCAACACTTTTAAACAACATTTGATTTTTAAGTCTAATATCTATAGCTACAAATGCATAATATTCAACCCTTACAGCTTGCTAAGCTCTTCTAAAATCAACCCTTCATAGCCTTGTTGAGCTTTGATTAATCATGAGATCCATGATGACTTTTTGGTTGATTTTTCATAAAAATTGATCCTAATATAAATCACAAAACTTTTGAAAATAATAATTTGTTAAAATTGAATCTTAGAGTGCGTTTGGTTCGCGTAATTTTTTTGAAGGAATTAAAATTCATTGAAGGAAAAAAAAAATTTCAATTTCTTTAGTTAAAGAAATTTGAAGTATTTTAACTTTATCAATTATTCAACCAAAACAAACTATATAATGTAATCTCAATTTCAATTATATCGAATTTCAATCAATTCCGTAAATAAAATGTTATTTGATTTTATAGTTGTGAATTCTGATCTTGCAAATACAAAATCATCATCAATCAATTATATCTTGATGGAAAAGTGTATCCATTACCATTTTTGCATTCCTTAATTTTTAATCTACCAAAAATTAATCTACCAAAAGTTCTAAAGTTCGATTAGGAAAAGTGTATCCATTACCATGTTTTGCATCATCGATAACTCCTAACCTACTTCCACTAATTAATCTACCAAAAGTTTTAAAGTTCGATTAGGAAAGGTAACGGGGCGGGTTCGAGGCAGGGAGTGATAACCCCATCCCCAAACCCGTTAATAAAAAAAATCCCCCAAACTTGCCCCAAACCCCAACGGGGATCTTATCGGAGCACCCCATTGGTGACATAGCTTCCCCCAAACCCTAACAGGGCCGGAGTACCCCACCGGGAAATCGGTTCTGTAAAACCATTTCCCCATTGATAATACTCTAAATCCGATATTTTTGCTGATTTTTTTACAATATTTATATTATCTAGCAATGCATATAGTGATATTCTCTTTGTCTGAAAACAAATTAATATAATGATCAAGATAACATATAGTAGTTGGTCTACATTAATAACACTAGTGTACAACGCAAAATTATCTAGTTCATCACAAGATAGTATTATAATATATAATTACTTTTTGAAACCAATAAGTATATCAATCGTTTAGATAGTGAAAATAATAATAAAATATATTACCGTAATAACACATATACACAAATCTCTTTACGGTATATTAAAGATATAAAAAGATATTATTATAATATAATATATGTGTATATCTATATATTTCGAGGCAGGGCAGAGCGGAGTACCCATTTCCCAACCCAATAAAAATCCCCATTTTGCACCTCAAAACCCGCCCCAAAACCCAATATGCCGTCCCCAACCCGACCCAAAAGGTACAGGGTACAGGGATCCCCATCAGATTCGGGTCCTTTTAGTCTTTCACCATCCCTAAGTTCGATTTTAGAGTCCAAATGTTAAAGTGTCACTTTGGTTTAAAGGGCAAATCATGCATGCACGTTACCTTAAAGTTTCACTTTAGGTCTTGCGTAAATATTAAGTTTATATACTCAATAATTATAAATATAAAATGATATAACTTTATGTGTTTCCATGTCACAAAATAAAAAAGAAAAAGAACGGCAAACCGGTAACTCGTCTCACATATATATTATGTATAAATGTATAATCATCATATATGTTGTCTTCAACGATACTTTGTAATCCAAATGTTTAATCAAATATTTTTCGTAATTAATTTTGGTGATTTTATTTTATGTGAGTATTAGATCCACACATGATGTTAATCTTAAATTATATATAAGAAACAGTTGATGATGTCATCAAAAATTTAATCAACCAATAAAATTACTCAATTTTGTCCAATTAGCTAAATTATAGGATTTAATGACATCATAAATCATTAATTATATATTATATAAAGAAAATTCATAAATCATTAATTATATATTATATAAAGAAAATTAATTATGATAACTTTATCCAGTTAGGTATTCGTAATACATTAGGACTATTATCATATTACAATAGGTATTCGTAATACAGTAGGACTATTATTATATCACATGCGTTGATGAGATTTAATCTTTCATATTAACAACTTTTAAAATATATTTGTTTTCGTCCAACCCCGTGTAATACACGGGTATAGATGCTAGTTGTGAATATATACGAGTCTGTCTAGATATAATAATGTTTGTTTTGAATAAATCGTATGTGATTAATTACTTTTTGTTTTATGTGTCGAAGGTCTAAGAAAAGTCCTATAATGACATAATATATAAAGTCTTGTACTCCGTAGTATTTTTAGCCAATAAGTCAAACAAATGGGCCCTAATTTCCTATTTTTGTATAGTTAATTTAAAGATTTAAAGAAGAAGTGTATAATAGTCATTGCCTTTATTATAATATATAAACATTATAAAGTATTAATTATTTACACATTAAATTATATATTATTCATCTTTGAAATTGTTAATGCTTAATGTAAGTGCACAAAACAATCTTAAATTATATATAAGAAACACCTGATGATGTCATCAAAAATCTAATCAACCAATAGAATTACTCAATTTTGTAGCTAAATTATAGGATTTAGTGACATCATAAATCATTAAAGAAAAATAATTATGATAACTTTATCCAAATAGGTATTCGTAATGCATTAGGACTATTATCATATCACAATAGGTATTCGTAATATATTAAGACTATTATCATATCACAATTTGATTTGATGATGCGTTGATGAGATTTAATCATTCATATCAACAACTTTTAAAATCTATTTGTTTTGATCCAACCCCGTGTAATACACGGGTATAGAGTCTAGTATTAGTAACGAGGAGGGATCCGTACTCACTACTTTTTATCCATACAGCACAAAACATGCTTTGTAGTCTTATACAGTACAACATTGTAAAGCATAAAAGTAGTGTATGGATAAAAAGTAGTGTTGTACGGATCACTGCCCATTAGTAATCTATTTGATTGAAAGATAAAATTTGAAAATTTTAGAGGTGGATGATGGTAATGATGAGTCAAAAATCGGTTTAGAACTTCGAAATCAATAGTTGGGCTCTTTTTGAGTAGTGGGCTAATCAAACCAGAAGGTTAGTAACCCAATTGGCCAATTCTCGTCTGCGGCCCATCGCACCATTTGGGCAGCCCAATGTCCCAACCTCTTGCATCCCAATTAGACATGCACAGCGAAACCGGGTTCAAGAACCCGACCCGAAAAAAAACCGAACCCGAACCGGTCAAAACCGGTTTTGACCAAAACCGGTTCGGGTTATACCCAACCCGTAGGTTTGAAACCGGTTTGACATTTGGACCGTTGGAACCGGTTTCAAACCGGTTTGACCGGAACCGGTTTGAAAAACCGGTTTGAAAACCGGTTTCAAACCGGTTTTTTGATTTTTTGAAAAAAATAGCCGTTTGGCTCACTTTCTAGCCGTTTTTATGGTTTTTTTTTTTACATTTTTGCCATTCCAAATCACTATAAATACAAGGCTTGAGTTTAGGTTCATTCACAACTTCCAAACACTCATACATATCTACAAAAACTCAAAAAACTCAAAAACGCAAACTATATTCTCATGGCAACTCAATCTTCTTCGGCTTCCCATGGTGTTGGTTCTTCAAATGCACCAACGATTGTGAAACAATTGCCCAACAAAAGAAATCCGGAGATTTGGAGTGCTTACGACAAAGTGTTGTTGTCGGATGGTTCGATTAAAGCGCATTGTAAACGTTGTAAGTTGTTCTTCAAACCCGACTCCAACACCACCTTGAAAAATCATACCGAGAAGCATTGTGCGGGACTCAAAGGTAATCCGGAAGCAAGTGGGCAATCTTCGATGGCACGAGATGGTTCTATATTTACATACGATGTGGAACGGTGTCGACAAGCTTTTGCGGGTTATGTAATTCAAGAAGCTTTGCCTTTCAACCACTTCGACAACCCTCGGCTTACTAGGGTGATTCAAACCACTCTTCAACCGCGATATAACAATGTAAGTCGTACTACTCTTAAACGCGATGCCCTTAAATTGTGGAAAGATGCTAAAAAACAACTAAAAATCGGTTTTGAAAATTTAAATACATGTGTATCATTAACAACCGATGTTTGGTCGGCTCCTCATGGTTTGCCCGGTTCGTACCTTTGTGTAACCGCACATTGGGTTGATCCCGCAACTTGGCAAATGATGAAACGTACCATTGCTTTTGAAGACTTTGAGTATCCTCACACGGGTCAAAACTTATTTTACATGTTACGAAGTGTGATTAAAATGTTTAAATTGGAAGAAAAGGTTTTTTCAATATCTTTTGACAACGCTAGTAATAATACACTTGCCGTTTCAAAATTAATACTAAAATACGCACCACCATTGAAGGGCATTTTTTATCATAGTCGATGTGTTGCACACATCATTAACTTGGTTGTGCAAGCCGGACTAGCGGTTGAAGATGTAGACGAAGTAAAAACGAGATTTAAATCTATGTTGCAAGACGTTTTTCAAAAGGGTAAAGCTAGATACAAATCTTATATGAAATTGTGCAAGGATACGAATTCTATTTTTTTAACCCCTAATTGGGACATGCCCGTTAGATGGAATTCGACCTACCATATGTTTGTATGTGGTTTACGCCAACGCGATACTTTACAAGTTTTCCATGATCATCTTGTTACAAAAGGCCATGCAACACCATTTCCAATCATATATTGGGAGTATATTAAAAAGATTGTCGAATTGCTCAAACTTTTCAAAACCGCGACTACTTTATTATCGGGTGTTTATTATCCAACTAGCCATTTGGTGCTTAATCAAATTTGGTTAATGACTACAAAATTAAACGACTACGTGTATGAAGGTCCTATATTTGAAGAAATGGTGGCTCCCATGAAAGAAAAACTAAAAAAATATTTTCAAGAAATGCCACCGGTAATTACTTGTTCCGCCGCAATGAACCCTTGTTTAAACGTTACCGGGGTAGAAATGCTTATCGATAACATTTGTCACAATTTGGATTTGAATGAGGCCGACCCATTGTTTTCACATAATGCAAAAACGGATTTTAACAAATGTTTGGGAGATTTATTTGGCGTATATTTTCAAAAATATAGTTCAACCACACATGTGTCCGGTAGTACGGCTAACCCAATGTTTTCTTCATCTTCTTCTAGCAATCCAATGCTAAACTTTTATAATAGTTTAAGACAAGAAAACAATAAACGGGCAAGGGGTGATGGTAACCAAAATACCACTAACGAATATGGGAGATATACGACCACGGATTTTTTGGCCACTATTCTACCCAATGAGTTCGAACAATTTGATATTTTGGCTTGGTGGAAAGAGAGGGAATCTCAATTTCCCATTCTAGCCATCATGGCCCGAGATTTACTAACCGTCCAAGCTTCTACGGTAGCTTCGGAATCCGCTTTTTCTCTTAGTGGCAGGGTATTATCTATACGAAGAACAAGACTCACACCGGCCTCCTTAGAGATGTGCATTTGCTTGAAGGATCACTTGGACGCCGCGGAACGCATACAAAATGTATCAAGTCTTGAAGGTGAAATGGAATACGAAGAAGACATACACAATATCGAGGTGGAAGAAGGTGTAACAATATCACTTTCCGACGAAGAAATTGCTCTTGATCAAGCTTCGCGCGAGGCTAACTCCGAAGAAGATTTCGACTTTTGAAGATTAATACAAGTTGAAGATTACTACACGATTACATTTTCGGGTGATGGCCATGCCGAAGCTCGAAATGTATTCGTTGGTATATTTTATATTGTTAGTTGTAATTGTATTATGAAGACTTAGAAGACTTTTGTTTAAGTTATTGTTCAATTACGTTTGTATTACTAATGTTCTACCAATTCAATAAAAAAAAATTTGCTCCAAACATTGTTTATCCTTAAAAAGCCTAACGCTAAAACGTGTTTGATAAATGCAAGGAAGTTTTTACTAAACACACGGAAATGTACAACTCTTTATGCATACAGTATCACTTTTTATGCACATGTTTCCTTGCATTTAGTAAAACATTCCTTGAAAGTATCAACTCACTTTGAATTATATAGAATTTTCGGATTCAATAATATTTTTAAGGAGATTTAGAAGCCTTTTGGTTATGTTATTGATCAATTATGTTTCCATTACTAATGTTCTACAAAGTTAATGAAAAAAATTTGGCTCAAACGTTGCTTTTCATTAAAACGCTTAACGCCCTAACGTTTATGAATTATATAGAATTTTCGGATTCAATAATATTTTTAAGGAGATTTAGAAGCCTTTTGGTTATGTTATTGATCAATTATGTTTCCATTACTAATGTTCTACAAAGTTAAGGAAAAAAATTTGGCCCAAATGTTGCTTTTCATTAAAACGCTTAACGCCCTAACGTTTATGAATTATATAGAATTTTCGGATTCAATAATATTTTTAAGGAGATTTAGAAGCCTTTTGGTTATGTTATTGATCAATTATGTTTCCATTACTAATGTTCTACAAAGTTAAGGAAAAAAATTTGGCCCAAACGTTGCTTTTCATTAAAACGCTTAACGCCCTAACGTTTATGAATTATATAGAATTTTCGGATTCAATAATATTTTTAAGGAGATTTAGAAGCCTTTTGGTTATGTTATTGATCAATTATATTTCCATTACTAATGTTCTACAAAGTTAAGGAAAATTTTTTTGCCCAAACGTTGCTTTTCATTAAAACGCTTAACGCCCTAACGTTTATGAATTATATAGAATTTTCGGATTCAATAATATTTTTAGGAGATTTAGAAGCCTTTTGGTTATGTTATTGATCAATTATGTTTCCATTACTAATGTTCTACAAAGTTAATGAAAAAAATTTGGCCCAAACGTTGCTTTTCCTTAAAACGAAGACGTGCGAGCGAAAATACGATTTTTATAAAAAAAACCGGTTTGAAACCGGTTTTGAACCCGAACCGGTTTGGACCCTACCCAAACCGGTTTGGGTAGGGTTGGGGTTTTGGGGTGCCCAAATCGGGTTGAACCCGAACCGGTTTTGGGCCAAACCGGTTTTGACCAAGTTTGACCAAAACCGGTTTCGGGTCGGGTCGGGTCGGGTTTGACCAAAACCGGTTTTTGCGCATCTCTAATCCCAATATTCGGGCACACATTATTTTTTCCCTGCAGTAAATTTTAGTGATAATAATTATCCCAATATTAACATTGATATTATGGGTAATTTTTTTTGGAAGGTCTCAAACGAGGGAAAGAAGGGGAAGGCGTGACAAAATTGTTCTTCAGATACGGCATTATACATTTACCAAATTTTGCTGTATTTTAACAAAATGCATTTTACACCCAAGGACGGAGCATACTGTAGGCAGGGAGGGGTTGTGGCCCCTTCAAAATTTTGAGGTAGTGCTAATAGATATATATATAATTATTTAGGAATTTTAAAATGAAAATTGGGTTGGTTTAGTTGGTTTGCAACAAGTATGGCTGACACGCTAAAAGAAGACAGGCGTGGGTTCAAATCTTCATCTGCCATTTTTTGGCATATCACTAAATTTTCTAATAAAAACTCACTTTTTATAATATCACAAAGAGTAGCATTAATCTCAAAATCGATTCAACATGTTTATATCTTGTAATAACTACTTTCTGTTATATATGTTAATTTAATTAAACATCTACATATTCAATTATTAGTTTATAATTATCAGTCATTATTAGACACAAAAGAAGTTTATTAAAGTTGATCTAATCTCAATATAGGCAGTTAATGTTAGTTGATTAATATAATAGCTTAATCGAACGAATGTTTTCTTTTGCACATGCGACTGCATCTTATACATCAAACGGTTTTGGCCCCTCAAAATAGTTTTTCAAGCTCCGTCCCTGTTTACACCTACAAATTGATTCCCAAAATGCAGCGAATTCGACCTTCCCCTTCTTCGCATTTGAGGCCTTCTCCTCTAATTGTTCACCTATCACGACTTAATAGTTAATATAAAGCACACTCCATAAAATATTTATATTTTCTTAATGTGTCTTCGGCGTAAAAACATTGATCGACAATTGTTTTCATTCAATTAAGAACAAAGCTCGTGATTAAAATTTGTAACAGGTTGTCCAATTCATTGGTATGATTCAAAATGAAGTTATAAGCATTTTATTATTAATTAATATAACATATCTACATTTAAAGAATACGAACATTTATTACGGTAGTTTTATTTGAAATTCTTAAAAAATTTGGTAATTTATTATTTTATTATTAATTAATATAACATATCTACATTTAAAGAATACGAACATTTAAAACGAATGTTTATTATGAGTCATGCTACACTTACACAAAACTTACATAATTTTGTTTACATAATTAGGTGGACCAATTAAATCATGAGAGAGAATGAAGTGAGAGAATGTACAAACTCATGTGATTGGTCTACATATTTTGCCAACTCATTATGTATATATTCTTGTGTAAGATTTATGTAAGTCTAGACTTTTCCGTTTAGTATTTAAAAACTTCCAACAATATACAAGTCCAATGTAATATTATCGGGAAACATATATACACGTTGCGACTTTGTCTAACCACAACATATTACAAACATCATGTTTTAACTTTTTAAAGTCTTTCTTTTTCAACTTTGACCTAAAATATTTTTGTTTGTGTTATATAATACTTGATGCAAAATATATGAATGAGTTGGTTTTAAAAGTATTTTCATTGGTATAATTTTCATCAGATATTATATAACACAAACAAAAATATTTAAGGTCAAAGTTGAAAAAGAAAGATTTTAAATAGTCAAATCATGATACTTGTAATAGGACGGAGAGAATAATATCTAAGATAAGATAAGATAATGGGAAACTTGTTTAATCATTTTAAATGTAACGAAAGTTTAAAATGTCAAATTCTGTGACCTTGTTTGGTCAGTATATATATATATAATTCTAAGTTTACAGGAAAATTATAGTAATATTGTGCAAAGTCAACTTTGTGAGGGATAAGCATCATACATGTTAGGGGTGTCAAAAAAACCCGACCCGAATAGGTAACCCGAAACCCGACCCGACTCAACCCGAATTCCAAGCTTATTTGGCCACCCAAATAACCCGAATAACCCGCTTCTTATTTGAGTCGGGTTTCGGATAAATTTTTTTCAATTCGGGTAACCCGAATAACCCGAATAACCCAAATAAGCTAATAAATTATTTATTTTAAAAAAATATAATTATATATATAAGTTATTTATGGTTTATACATATATAATATACATATATAAGTAATTCATTATGATTTATACAAGCTATTACTGTCATTTTGTAAAGTTTAAGTTTATTTAAAATACGAAAATTTGAAATATCATCTTATTTGAGTTAAATGAATAACCCGAATAACCCGAATAGGTAACCCGAATAACCCGACCTTATTTGAATTGAGTTTCGGGTTAGATTATAAACTTCGAAACCCGAATAACCCGACCCGAATAACCCGAAACCCGATTAACTCACCCGATTGACACCCCTAATACATGTGGAGATGATAGGTTTATCCATCCTCATGTTTCTTTGCGGAGATGATAGGTTTATCCATCCTCATGTTTCTTTAACTACGTGTTACGCGCTTTACCTACTCTATATTGTCCCTGAGATCAATCGGTGGAGAACCGCTGAGGGTCAGTTTTACCGTTTTTAAGTATGTGTTTCCGTGAGGTATATGTATTATTCATATTTGGTGAGAGCATTTAATACGATGGTATGTTCTGTGTGAGAAAGAAAAACGAAATGTTAAAGTATTTATCTCTTCTTCATTACAAAATGATTAATAACTTTATATTTCGTGTTAATTTATAGCTGAGAGATTCGATTACATATCTTTTGAATTGAAGTAGATGGAATATTTACAATTTAATGAAATTCCTGTCGAAAAACAAAAGTACCAAAAATAACTAAATACGGAAAATCCAAAAAGCTTTAAAATTAGACAATTGGCTACGTGAAATATGTAGCATATGGGTGATGATATCTACAACACACAATTTGATTTATACATCAAAACTGTACTATAATGTACTGTGTACTTAAATGCTTGTACAGTGTAGTGTAAACATCAACTTTTGTGTTGTATATATCAACTCCCCTAGCATATATATCGATTGGCTATTAATAATTGCAATGTTTTACACTTTTCACGTTTTTATTGATCAAAATATATGAACAATCACCTTAATTTTATTAATCTTACTTTTATATCATTAATGCGTAAATTTAATTTGTTATGTATCAATGCAAAAGTCATACACTCTTCGTTTTAAATTTATTGTTAACAGACAAAAAAATACGAGCATTGTAAATTTACTTTTTAATAAAAATATTAAATTGACACTTTAACAACTCACAACCAACGAAGTGTTTTTCACTTTTTTGTTGAAGTCAACAACTAACCACCGCCAAAATAGTGACACAAAGTGATCGAAGACTTGTAAATATGCCATCGAAGACTCGAGCTTTATATAAAGTATTATTATATATTTATTTATTATTATTATACTTTTTCGCTTCCATGTCTTTTATTATTAAAACAATAAAACTAATAAATTGTCGATATCATAGTGGGAAATGGGAGGACGGTGCTAATTGGCATTATAAGGAAATTACAAGTTAACACCAAAGTTTTATTGACTTTTAATATTGCTTTTAACGTGTTGAAAAATAGAATGTGAGGAAGCATATTTATTTCTCTAAAGACATTAATATACATTAATAATAATAATAATAATAATAATAATAATAATAATAATAATAATAATAATAATAATAATAATAATAATAATAATAATAATAATAATAATAATAATAATATATATATGTATATATATATATATATATATATATATATATATATAGGTCAAATTACACAATAGAAATGATAATTAGACATTAATTCGTTTATACTTTTTTTTAAAAAAAAATTACCAGCCAAAATAAATCAATATTCGTCTTAAAAATTAGTTTGATACCTCAAATGTTAGTTGAAATACAATTAATTTGTACACGTTCAAAAATTTAATAACAACCCTAAGAATTATTGTCAACACAATCTTTATTTATAAATGATTCTTTATTTCTTTTTAATTTATTTGAAAATTATTATGAATTTAGTATCAGTAAATGATTTCTTTGATCTTCCTTTGGTAGACTGGTAGTGGGCCAGGGGGTTCCAGGCCCAACATCTATTGACTATCGTTAAGGCCCAACATCTATCGACTATTGTACTTATCAACCAGCCCAAAACAACCAACGCCCCCAATTGCTATTCAACATTTCGTTACTAACTCTGATTTTACATTAAAGTGACCAACACATACACATTAACCCCATGTACCAGCCAACTCGGCAGCGGATCCCTGATCGAAGCGGCACCCTGATCGAATATTCAGTCGAGTGTATACTGCGCACCTTCAATTCAATCCTAACCTTCGATGTTAAATCATTTCTGTATCATGTATATATCAAATGTTGGTTCAGGCCCTTATAAACTCACAAATATAATGAAAGTCAGAGAGAAAGATTGCAAAAAAAAAAAAAAACACCACACTACATTCAATAAACTAATAGGGCTATAAATAGCCAGTACATGCACATTCCACAGGAGAAGCAGTAACCCACGTCCCTATTTTCAAGTAACAAACCAAACTCCTACTACTCCTAAATATCTGGTCTCACATGACTCTTTCAACCCATAACCTGCTACCTTTTACTTAGTTCACTAAATAAAAACAAATACTAAAATACCAATAAAAACTAACTCATCAAGATTAATACTAACATCAAAGTTATATCATCTAAAATGATTGATGTTTACAGTAAAATAATTTTTATTCTATGCGTCATCTACTGTCCCCATTGATCCATATTCATTGATCAATTTTTGAACATGTTGCTTGTTTAATTACATATATATTAACCTAACTAAAGTTTAACGTACTTAAAGAACGGGGTTAAGGATCGATGCTTTGGAAGCCATCGGAGACTTGGTCTTCTGTGACTTGCTTTTGATAGTATATTTCCATGTCCGTTAGCTAATTCTCCATTTCCAAGTGTGAAAATGGTGGTTAGTATTATAAGGCAACTAACTACAGCTTTACATCAGCTTGACTCCACTTTTAAACGGTCGTTTTACTATTATTATTAATTATTATTTGTTTAAACATGTCTACCTAGTCAATAAAATATCAAATCGGTGAACAAAATTTACTAAGGGTTAAATCTAAACAAGTTAATTATATCCATCAGTTAATACAATTAACAACCCCTTCTTAATTACCACATTTGTTTTATTAATAAAGGCTAATACATGGACACATTTATCTATCAACATGAAATACTTGGGACATATTGCTGACGTTGAAGCACCTAGACCTCGTTTTGGAACCTCCAAACGTATGTATTCGCTTAGGATAACGCTTATCTCACATATATAAACGTGTATAAACTTGGTTGTTATTCATAAAGCATACTCCGCTTTACATTGTATAAACTGGGATTCGTTTCGACGATACTTACTTAATTCTTATTATTGATAATTTTGAGAATTAAGTATAATAACCAAGTCGGAACTAGATTGAGACAAAACTGATCACTATTACTGTAAATTAAAGGAACATCAGTACCTTCATTGACTCTATTTATATCGACGTTCCTAATTATATTATATATAGAAAAACTAGATAAAAAAAATACTATCAATCCGAAATGGAGTTAATGAAAAAGGAGTAATTCCAACTCTAGAAGAAAGAAACTTGTGTTAAGGCGATAAATAGCAATACGTATGCACCTGCAAAAGGTTCTTGGACCCAAGTGGAGTTCAACAAGATAAATTAAACAAAACGGGCTTAGTCCCTCGAAATGCAACGAACTTTGCTCAAAAGTCTATTGTATGCGACCAACTTTCGACGAGGCATAAGAATGCAACCTACTTGAAAAAGTGGGGTTTTTTATGTAACTTGCTGATGTGTCGTTCGTTGAAGGTGACACGTGGCGTACGGATGTGCCACATGGCTT
Organism: Helichrysum umbraculigerum; assembly: GCA_949592205.1. Lineage (NCBI taxonomy): Eukaryota > Viridiplantae > Streptophyta > Magnoliopsida > Asterales > Asteraceae > Helichrysum > Helichrysum umbraculigerum. The sequence continues at coordinate 45,548,570 of CATIUR010000002.1, read as the reverse complement.
ACGGAGAGTTTGACAACTCATCGCCACATCAGCAAGTTACATCAAAAACCCCACTTTTTCAAGTAGGTTGCATTCTTATGCCTCGTCGAAAGTTGGTCGCATACAATAGACTTTTGGGCAAAGTTCGTTGCATTTCGAGGGATTATGCCCAAACAAAACTAGCACATGTCCCGTCTATTTCCTAACCAATGTTAGTAGTTTTTTTTGGCCATTTCGTCTTGTGCTAATATGATTATCTTGTGAGGGAAAAAAACCTTCACTAATGGCAACGAACAATAAGCATCACGCGTGTCAAATTGGTCGGCTTGGCTAAGATACTGCACAATATACTCGCGGCTGTACCATTTCGTGTGTGTTTGCTGGATACGCAACTGCACATTGCTGCCATTTTTGGTCCATATGCAAAACTAACTCTGAGTGTTTACCAAAATGGAGAGAGTATATGATAACTCACTAGCTAATGATCAAAAATCCAATAAAGAATACAATCGAAATGTATTAGAGAAGATTTACGGTTAATTGGTGATAAATGAATCTAATTTTAAGCCTTGAAGCAAAGATATAAAATGCAGACAATGATCTTTGTTAAATCTAGATACGGGAAAACTTGCTGAAACCTTGTTAAATTTAGATGTGGGAAACTTGCAGAAATGGAGTAATTAACCTCTTAAGGAAGACAAACATATAGGCATTATATATGCATGAAAACTAATTATTTTCTATTTCTTGATGGTTGAGTAGACTATGTACTTCATTCCATATATGTATCAGTCTTAGTTCAAGCTAGGTATTATATGTTGCGTGGCCTTTGTTAGCTTAGTTTGTTAGAGCGTTATTCCTAATAATCGCAATGAATAATGTCGTATTCGAGTGGGGTCTAGCACTTGTCGATCGCATGTGCATCCAGTATGTGACTAATAACAAAAGGGAACTCGAGCCCCTCTATAAATATGCATCAGAAGTGAACCTTGAGATATATCCTCAAAAAAACTCATCGGAGTAACTACTAAAGATATACATATACACACAAAGAAAATCAATCGAAGAATGTCGAAAACAATTAATTTTGTGATACTTCTATTGATCACTGCCAATTTCAATGTCTTTCCCACCAATGCCAATGATGAGCTAAAAACCTACATTGTTCACTTAGATTTACATCCCCAAGGCCAAGAAATCTTAGTTTCTGATGTCAAGCTTGAAGAATGGTATAATTCATTTTTGTCAAAAATAGCGTTGAAGTTTCCCTCAAACGAGAAACCCATAATGGTTTATGGGTACCATCATGTGGTTACAGGATTTGCTGCAAAAATGTCAGAAGATCAAGCAAAGGCTATGGGGAATTTGAGTGGTGTTTTAAATGTATGGCCTGAAGGTGTATATCAATTGCATACAACTCACTCACCTGACTTTTTGGGTTTGCGTACAAATCCAGGAGGTTTGTGGAAATATGCCAACCGAGGGAAGGGAATCATAATCGGGGTTCTAGACACCGGAATTACTCCTGGACATCCTTCATTTGATGACGAAGGCATACCCCCTCCTCCACCCAGATGGAAAGGCAAATGTGAGCTTTCTGGGTGTAACAACAAACTCATAGGAATGAGAAGCTTTATTAACGGAAGTACTCCAAAAGATGATATGGGCCACGGAACACACACTTCAAGTACTGCAGCAGGGAGTCCAGTAGACAATGCAAATGTATGGGGACAGGCCAATGGCACTGCAAGTGGGATGGCACCACTGGCACACTTAGCCATGTATAAAGTATGTATGGGGGGTGGTTGTTCGATTAGCGCCATTCTTGCAGGTATGGATGCAGCCATTGAAGATGGTGTTGATGTGATATCAATTTCGCTTGGTGGACCTTCCACTCCCTTTTATGACGAGGCTATCGCAATTGGTGGATTTAGTGCCATTCAGAAAGGGGTGTTTGTTAGTTGTTCAGCGGGTAATTCAGGACCTTATAATGCAACAATATCGAATGATGCCCCATGGCTCCTTACAGTAGGGGCTGGTACCCAAGATAGAAGAATAAGGACATCCGTTAGGCTCGGAAACAAAGAATTATTACATGGTGAATCATTGTACCAACCAAAGGATTTCGATCATAAGCTTCGTCCGCTTGTTTATCCAGGACAAGATAATGATAGTCAAATGACAAAGTATTGCATGGAAGGATCCTTGAAGGACATTGATGTCAAAGGAAAGATAGTATTGTGTGATTTGGGTGGGAGTTCCAGTATAGATATGGGCCAAGTGGTAAAGGATGCCGGAGGAGATGGCGTGGTTATTGTGAATGACAAAGAAACTGGTCAAAGTTTAGCAGCTGTTAAACACGTTCTTCCAGCATCAAATGTTGGGTATAAAGAAGGCGTCAAGATCAAAAAATATTTAAATTCAACGTCTTCACCGATCGCGACTATCCTTTTCTTTGGAACTGTAGATGGATTAACAGATAATCCACAAGTGATTTCTTTCTCCTCGAGAGGGCCTAGCGAAGCCAGTCCTGGAATCCTAAAGCCGGACATTTTTGGACCTGGTGTTAACATAATTGCAGCTTGGTCTGACTCAGTAGATAATGAAACAAGTAGTGGTAAAGCCACGTTTGAGATATTACGTGGGACGTCAATGTCTTGTCCTCATCTATCTGGGATCTCAGCACTGCTCAAAAGCGCCCACCCCGATTGGTCTCCAGCTGCTATCAAGTCGGCCATCATGACCACAGCTAGTCAAGTAGATCGAAAAGGAGATGCCATTGTAGATGAAAGAGGCCTCCCTGCAGATGTATTAGCCCTTGGTTCTGGTCATGTGAACCCACAAAAAGCCAATGAGCCGGGGCTAGTATTTGACATCCAACCTGATGACTACATTCCGTATCTTTGTGGATTAGGCTATTCCCCGAAACAAGTTCAAGCCATTGTGAAAAAGCCTGTTAGTTGCTCAAAAAAGATAACTGAAGGCGAACTTAATTTACCTTCTTTCACGGTATCTTTGAAAAAAGGGGACCAAGTAACATACTCAAGGACGGTGACAAATGTTGGTAAGCCAAACTCGACTTACATTATTCGGGATTCATCCTTACCGTTGGGTGTAAGTATTGCAAATCAGACCAGTACTAAAGAGCTAACATTCAAAGAAATGTACGAAAAGAAAACATACGATGTAACATTTACTCGGGGTGAAAATGACGGAGAGAAAGGTCCATATGGCAAAGGACATATGACTTGGGTATTTGATAAGTATACTGTTAGAACCCCTTTTTTCTTCAAGTTTGAGTGAAGATTGAGGTCTTCGTGATATATACTCACATCTCGATTCACCTCTTGATCATTGTATTGGCCAACTTCTCTTTATAAAATATATTGATTGATGTTTTTATATACAGTTTCTGTAGTGTTTTTGTGTTATGATTATTAATACTATTTACTAGGTGCATGCAATATATAACAATTAATAAACACAAAGGAGCATAGTTGTTAGCACGGTTTGATCAGCAAACTTTTATATATATATATATAGGGTGAGGTTCAAACGAGAAGAAAAAAATATCAAACCAAACCATTCAAACTGTTTTTAATCTTAACATAATATTTTTAAATCAAAAGGGCATATTAGTAAACTTGAGGTTTTTACATTTTAAACCTTTTGACTTGTAATTGTTTTCCTCCACTGTTTTAGCAAACGTACGTTAACAACTTTTGACTGTTTAATTCGTCGACAATTGCTTGTGGGTTATATGAACAGATGCATGTATACATATGTTTTTAGAACAAAATGATAAAATATTGAATTAAAAAACTGAATTGAAATAGATAATTTTGCATTATCAGGACCTGTTTTATGATTAAATTAGTAAAAAACCACATACTCCGTATAATAATATTATTATTAGCATTCATGCTCATTTGTATAACCATAGAATGTGCAAATGCGATAACGTATAAGATTTCAAAGAAATTGAAGACAATATAACAGGGGCACATGTGAACATATGCACATATGAACATCGTCGATTTTGCAAATCATTTCTTCTTTGTCTCGCGTGCATATGTGAACAATACTAGCTAGATTGTGTGCACACATGAACATTAGTTTTGCGCACAAGTGAACTTGTCGTTTCATCATGTTTGATATATCGTTCACACGTAAACATGGCGACTTCATCTTCTACAACAAATGTTATCGTGATCATAGGGGATGCGGTGTTGGGGGCTTGGGGCAACGACGGTCTCGATCATGATCATGGAGAGGAAATTGAGAACTTCGTGAGACTTTTTAGGATAGAGTTGTGCGCTAGTCATGTGTACATGATGATCATAGTCATCTATTAGCAAAACGGTGGGTTTTGATGTATACAATTAATCAACAACACATTTGTGTCATTCAGAACTCTTAATTCCAATCTTATTACTACATATCTTGACATTTTAAGCATTATATCTGACCCCTTAATCTACTCGAAAATTAACACCTGAATTTTGTTGAATAAGCCCGCTGAGGAAGCATCATATCATATATATCAATAGAATCGACAACTGCACACATGCCATTTTATACATGTGCGCAGACCGTTGTTATGATGAATTCTCTATAGATACACATTTACTCTTCTTGGAATAAACTTCACCCCACAATTTTTAAACTATCACAAAGAATTTACATGTCCAATATTGCAAACTGTACGTGTGCATTTTACAGAAGATTTCCCTGATGCACAAGGTGACAACATGAGCGATCAGTATCTGACTCCTACTGATCGATCAGAAAGTGTAACTCAAACTCTTATCGGCCATCTTCTCCGTCTATATATGGGACTCATCATTATTTATCTACGCACTTGAAACTGCTGCACCTTCACATTAAGTAAATCGGCACCAAGTTTTTTACTAGTAGCTAATAAAATTCATTTTTTTCGTCACTAAATTCCCAAGTTATTTTGAGAAACATATCTTTTTTACAGTATTGACCGTATCATTGTTCTGAAAATTTTGACAAACAAAAATGATGCATTTTGACTTTTATTACTTAGGTAATTGTTGACCTTTTTTGTGAGTTTGCCTTGTTTATGTCAACTGTCGACTTTTATATATACTCTCCGTATATACAGGATTACTAAAAATGCAAATATATAATACGGAGTATATAATATATAATACTCCGTATATATATATATATATAATATATAATATATAATATATAATATATAATTATATATATACGACGATCGATTTGTTCTAGAAAGGTTTGTTAAAACCCTTGAGCTTTAAATTTTGAACACCTTTAATTTCCCACCGACGTTTAAAATAAAGAATTTGTTACGTGGTATTTTTTAATATAATAATAATATTTCTTAACTTTTCTAATAATTAGTTTTTAATTTTATTAATTATTTTTGTTATTGTTGTTGTTATTGTTATTGTGATGACCGAGTCTTTACTTTCGACAAAAATGTTACTAAATTTTTCCACACGGATTTCAAATACTAAATAATTAAAATATCTATATATGTACAGATTTTATAAAGTCAACAGAATGATGCTATTAAATTAAAAAAATGTGTTAATGCTAAATTTCTACAATTACTATAAATACATGATGAAAGATGCATGAAATCTTCACATCGAAAGCCAAATAATCCTGATTACAGTCTCATTTCACTATGGCTTCATCATCTTCTTTTACTTTCATATGTTGCTTGTTTGTATTCACTGCATCAATGGCTTCGGCTCAATTGACCGCAAACTTTTATAGCCAAACTTGTCCCACTGCTATGTCCATTATCCAAGGTGGTGTTAGCACCGCAATTGGTAGGGAACGTCGCATGGGTGCTTCTTTACTCCGTCTCCATTTTCACGATTGCTTTGTTAATGTAAGTTAATATTTTTGCGCGCATCTTGACGTTTAATAAAGATTATAGTACTTTTTTCATTTTTATTTTTTGAACAAAAAGTAAGTTCGCTGAATAAAACTGCGTACCAGGAAGCTAGAAAATACAAAACAAGTCTGTTGTAGTAATTTAGTAGTAACATACTAACATTTATACATGAATGCAGGGATGCGATGCATCCGTTTTGCTTGATGGTGGAGAAAAAAATGCTGGTCCAAATGCTAACTCCATTAGAGGATTTGAAGTCATTGATACAATTAAATCTCAATTGGAAGCATCATGTCCTGGTGTTGTCTCGTGTGCTGATCTTCTAACTGTTGCTGCACGAGATGCAACTGTCCGAGTAAGCCAAATCAACATCAAGCTAGTAGTTTTCTATATAATTCTCAACAACTTTAAAATAGTACTAAACCTTATAAAATATTAATTTTCAGCTAGGTGGTCAAACTTGGAATGTTCTCTTAGGAAGAAGGGACTCACTAACTGCGAGTTTATCTGCTGCTAATACCGATCTCCCTTCACCATTTTTGGATCTTCCCCAGCTAATCACTCAGTTCGCAAACAAAGGTTTTTCGGCTCAAGAAATGGTTGCCCTGACTGGTAATCACTCATTTGCTTCTTATATAAATTTACTTAAAGTTCGTAATATTTTGACGCTTAATTACATTATCTTTCCGGGCAATTTTCCCTTTAATTAATGCAGGAGCTCATGAAATCGGGCAGGCTACTTGTGGAGTATTTAAAGATCGTATTTACAACGAAACCAACATCGATCCCTCATTTGCATTATCTATGCAACGAAATTGTCCTAGAACAGGTGGTGATGCTACTCTCGCTCCTCTTGACAGCACTACTCCAAATGTTTTTGACAACGCTTTCTTCCGAAACTTGGTAAACCAGAGGGGTCTTCTTCATTCCGATCAACAAATCTACAGTGGAGGTTCAACAAACGCTCAAGTTGACCGATACAGGCTCAACTCGGCTGCTTTCTTCACAGACTTTGCAAATGCGATGGTGAAGATGGGAAACCTTAGCCCACTTACGGGTACTAATGGCCAGATTAGGACCAACTGCAGGAGGCCAAACTAATTAAGAACAATATACAAGTATTTACTGTTATTTTTTGTAATAAATTTCAGGCATGTTTAAATCATTACAATTGTGTGAGGTCTCATATTCAGTGACAATAAAACGGAAATTTCTTTTATATTCCCTTATGGAAATCGTAAATTATGATAAAAGGCTTATTAACTTGGATTAATTTTCATCTGCAGACAGTTCTAAGTAAGAACTTAGAGATAACCAAATGTAAACAGCTGGCTGATCTGACACTAACAAAAAAGGAAATTGTTGAATTATAATTATTTTGATATAATAACGATAGGAATGCATGCACGTATTTTAGCGATAGTCGTTTTTATTAAATCTGAACAAGCTTCAAAATCTGGCATACCAAAGACAAGTCAACCTTAGAAATGCCTCTCATTTTTAGGCCCCGGACGGTTCGATGTTCTTTCTAATTCTAACAGATATCTGCTTATAACTTGTCGTGACTCGTGCATATCATGGCATATATATATATATATATATATATATATATATATATATATATATATATATAGGAATGGGATCCTGTGAAAACAAAGAGATAAAAAAAAACGGTGAAAACAGATCTCAACCTTTGATCTAATCTACCATATATATATATATATATATAAAAGGGGTGGAGATAAAAAAAAGAACGGTGAAAACAATTTTTCCTTCACATTTTTTTTTAAGTTGTTAACTTTTTTTTTTCTGAAGTAAACCAAAAAAATTAAGGTTCACACAAAAAAAAAAAAAAATTTGTGAAAAAAAATAAAATAAAGTCAAATCCGAAAATCAAAACAAAAAATTTAAGGTTCACAATTGAAAAACTTAAAAACTTTCTTTGAACCCAAAACAAAAAAGTAAGGTTCACAATTATAAAAATTAAAAATTTACTGTGGACAAAAAAAAATTAAGGTTCACAGTTGAAAAAAAAAGTTTACAATTGATAAAGTTAAAAACTTTCTGTGAACCCCACAAAAATTAAGGTTCACAGTTAAAAAAAAAATGTTCACAATTGAAAAAGCTAAAAACTTTTTGTGAAACTCAAAAAAATTAAGGTTCACAGTTGAAATAGTTAAAAACTTTCCGTGAACCCAAAAAACTTAAGGTTCACAGTTGAAAATAAGGTTCACAATTGAAAAAGTTAAAAACTTTCCGTGAAACTAAAAAAAAAAATAAGGTTCACAGTTGAAAAAGTTAAAAACTTTCCGTGAACCCAAAAAACCTTAAGGTTCACAGTTGAAAACAAAAGGTTCACAATTGAAAAAGTTAAAAACTTTACCTGAACCAAAAGAAATAAGGTTCACAGTTGAAAAAAAAAGAGTTCACAATTGAAAAAGTAAAAACTAGCCGTGAACAAAAAAACAATTAAGGTTGACAATTAAAAATGTTAAAAACTTTTAGTGAACTAAAAAAAATTATGGTTCACACGTGAAAAAGTTAAAAACCTTCCGTGAACTCAAAAAAGAATTAAGGTTCACAGTTGAAAAAATGGTTCACAATTGAACAAATTTTAAAACTTTTCGTAAACCTAAAAAAAATTAAGGTTCATAGTTAAAAAAAAAAAAGGTTCACAATTGAAAAAATTAAAAACTTTCCATAAATTCGAAAAAAATAAGGTTCACAGTTGAAAATTTTAAAAACTTTTTGTGAACCAAAAAATAAATAAATTAAAGTTCACAATAAAAAAACTTTAAAAATTTCGTGAAAAATTTTATAAAATAATTTATTTGAAAAAAATAAGGTTCACAATTAAACATGTTAAAAACTTTGTGTGAAGCAAAAAAAAAAAAAAAAGGTTCACGCCGAAAATTTTATGTGAAACAAAAAAAATATAAGGGTTCACAAAAAAATTCATATGTGAAGCAAAAAAGAATAAAGGTTCACAACTTAAAAAAATTGTGAATCAAAAAGTGTTTTCATCGTTTTTTTTATCCCCATCCCTTTTTATATATATATATATATATATATATATGTTAGATTAGATGGAGGGTGAAGATGTGTTTTTACTGGGTTTTTTTATCTCCTTATTTTCACCAGAACCAAGGAGATAAAATAAACAGTGAAAACACATCTTCACCCTCCATCTAATCTAACATATATATATATATATATATATATATATATATATATATATACTAGATGATATCCGTGCGATGCATGGATATATCAAACATGTTGCAAAAAAGTGTAAATCAATATTAAATATTAAGGTAGTTTTGAAATTTTGTTATAATTTGCTTTGTTAACTAAAAATTTAAAAGATGGTTAACATCAAAAGATATGAACAAAATATTCATCAAAAAGGAACAATTGACATGGCGGTCAGTGGCGGAACTTGAACTTAATGCTTTGGGGGGCGAAAATCATATGACATCAAGAATGCATTTGAACCTTGGTTTTATTATGCTAAACAAGTAAATAATTAAGTTTATAATCTTTCTTTAATTGTTTATCAATAGATACATATGCATGCTCTTTAATTATTTACTAGTATTTCCTCTTAACATCAATTTAACAACCTTATGAATAGTAACCTTTAAATTTTTTTCATTTTTAACCCTTAAAGTTTTAGTACTTTTAAATTTACTACCCTTTATGTCTTAGCGAATATTTAATTTCTACCTTTTAACTTTTAGTATTTTTCCATTTTTTACCCTCTAATTTTAAAAACTCCACCCCTTAACTTTTAGTAATTTTTCACTTTTCCCCCTTTAAATTTTAACTACTTTCCATTTTCTTCGTCTGAACTTTTATCACTTCTCCATTCTATACCCTTTAGGTTTTAATATTTCCAATTTTCCCCCTTTACATTTTAGATTTAATCCCCCCCCCCTTTTTTTTTGTTTTACTAATGGTTTATACATTTTTTTCCCTTTACTTACAACAAAGTTTTATATAAATTTTATTACGACAAGATTATACAAATAATTGCAAACGATAATTTAACTTAATATTTTTATGTAGTATTCTATCAAATTTGTATTAATTTACATTTTTTCAACTATACATACATATTCCCCCTAATAAAAAAAACCATAAAGATATCATACCTTCGTCAACTTAAACTTTTTTATGAATTCATATTGGAGTTTAAGAATGTACTTTTTAACCCCGCCGCAAAGCGCGGGTAAAAAAATCCGCATATAATATCAATTAGCAAACTTTATAAATAGTAAGTTGTTTGTTTTATTCTAAATTTAACTTTATGTGATCTAATAAATTATTAATTAAGTGAAATATAAACAACAAAGTTATTTTAGAGTAGTGGTAAATAGGTGGGTTCCAATCATGATTTATGTGCTTGACCCAAGTTCAAAACATGGTGAATATTAGTTATTTTTTTCTTTTTTTTACCTTTTATCTATGATCACTTTAATATATTTTATCTTTTCTAAACTATATTCTACTAGCTAAAAAAGTGTTAGACAATCGTTATAAATAATTGCCATACCGAAAAAATTATGTATAACAAATTATACTTTTACATATTAATTTTGATTTATATGATATTTAAATGATATGTTTATGAAGTAGATTTAGTTGTATATCACTAAATGAAATTTTAAATTGTACAACTTAAAATATAAAATTATATGTTTTACAATATAAGTAGACAACCGTGATTAAAAGTCTACGTTATGAGATAAGTTTTTTCCCTCAGAAACATCAACAATTTCAATTCACTTTGTTTTCTCTTTCTTTAGCTTTTTTCAGTTCTCTATTTCAACAACAAATCAATTGTAAATGATCGTAACTAAAAGATGAACTCATTGAAACAATTAACGGATAAATAAAATACAAAATAAATACGATGAATCAAATTATATGTTCCCATCGCAAAGCGTGGGCATAATGAACCTTGTTAATATCAATTTGATCCATTTGGCATTTAAATTCATATATGGATTAAATACCAACTAGTGTGTACCGATTATCAATTATCAATATTCATTATAAGAAAAAATTTAAAATTTCAAAACAATAAAAAAGAAATATGAATTATCACTAAATTTGATCCATTTGGCGGTTAACGCGTCCAAAGACGTACCAACAGAAATGTGTGAATGCATGGAATAAAAGAAATGATTAAAAGATGATAGTAGCAAATCAGTCATTGAAGTTGGAAATCTTAGAAAGTGAAACATGAAAGAAATTGAGAAATGCATTATTGGCATGCTTAACGCGTCCAAAGACGTACCAACATATTTTTCAAATACATCCAAATTGTCATGTTAAACCAATGTTTTAAAACCCGGTTTTTTAGTCGAACCGGAAAAGTGCAAATTTTTGGTAGGACCGGTCGGATCGGTTGGACCGGAAGGTCGGACTGGATTTGTTGAAAACCTGAAAACAAAATATATACATGAAGTAAAAGACATACAAAAGTATATCCACCAAAAAATTTAACAATTCAACAATCTGACAACAATCCAACAAGTAAACTATATTCAAAGACATACAATCTAACAACAAGTAAACAACGATCTTAACAATCCAACAATCCTTCAAATGTTATATGCTTAAACAATTTAACAACAAAGTCATACAATTTGACATGAATACATGTTTCAAACTAAACGAGTAAACAACATTTTTAATCAATCTTAAATAGTTCAACATCCTTTACGTCAATAAGTTAAAAAAAATATACTTCATCCGTCTCAGTCAAAGTGTCCACTTTAACTTTGCACACAATTTTAGAATTTTCCACTGACTACACTTTTCACCAATCAAATAACAAATCTACCCACTAAAGTCTCTTTCGATTGCTTGAAATATAAAAGTGGACAATTATTTAGAATAACCCTAAAATGTAATGTGGACAGTTGTGGTGGGACAGATAAATATAATATTGATAAGCTAAAAGTAAAAATATATAGTAATATATTGGAACTATATATATAACGTGTAACAATTCAAATTAATAAGTTTGAAATTTTATGGAAGGGTAATTTAAATCAATAAGTTAGAAAAATTATGGAAGGTAATTTTTTTCATCCCACATCGACTAGGATAAGAATCAAGAAACCGGATTACATCTATAAAATGAGACTAAGTAGCTGTGAGTCTCACCTCTCACGTGGCCAGCAGCCCAATTTGGGCCCAATTTGAGCAAGCAGCCTAGTAGCTGTGAAAGAAAACGGATATACTGATATACATGCAGCCAACAATTTAATATGTATAATATTAGTTTCTTTTTTTCCCAAAAAAAACAAAAAACATTAAACCGGGTCAACATACAAATCCGGTTCCCGGTTCAACCCGGTCTGACTGGCCGGCACAGCCGGTTTGTTGACCAGTCAGACTTTAGAAAAAATCGATTTATTTTGAGCCGGAATTCTTAAAAAATCCCGTTGGACAGGACCGGTCGAACCGGTTCTTAAAACACTGTGTTTAACACAATTAATTTTCATCTATTTTCCATTTTTCTTACATGTCAACAACAATTAACATCAAAAACAATGTAATTACTTTGACTAAGTTTCTCTAAGTTTTTTAAGTATATACTAATTCGCATGTAGAAAAAAAAGAAAACAAATCAGTATGAACATGATTATGTATGGTGTCATGGTTAGTTAATTGGTTACCAATTGGATGAATATATTCATAATTATACTTAGGGTGTGTTTGGCAACAATGGTTGGAGCTTGTGGCTGGAACTGAGGCTGAAGCTGGAGCTGGGGCTTGGGCTTCTATTCAAAAGCCACTTCAAAAAGCTTATTGTTTAAGGGCTTCTGGGGGCTTATTTTTCCAAGAAGCCCTATTTTTTTATGTTGGCAAACAAGACTTATAACTGGGGCTTATAAAAAATAAAAGCTCAAGCTCCCAAAAGCCCCTAGAAACCCCTCATCCAAACACACCCGTAGTATTAATTAAGTTATACTATATAATAATAGCATGGCAGTTATTTTTTAAAATTGGAAGGGTTTTGTACCTAATATGTAAAGGTGGCAATTGTTGGGTGAAGGCAATGTTTTGAAAACCGGTTTTTAAACTGAATCGGTCATACTTCCGGTTCCGGTCGGATCGGTTTGACTGCCGGTTTGACCGGTTTGCTTATTATTCAAATATAAAAAAATGTCCTTTTAGTTTTCACAGTGAACTAAGTCAAAGTGCCAGAAAAAGCTGCTGACACCTATCACCTTTTCTACTTTCCATCCATTAGACCATTCGTAACCATAACATCAGAACGTCATTTTTTCAGGTGCCACATCAGTGCCACATCAGCATAACACCATAACACCCCTAATCATAACACCAGAACGCCACTTTTTCCCCATTCTGGGACCCACCCACCCACCCACTAACTAAATTTAATTTTCTTTTATTTAAAATACAATACAATTTAACTAAAATTTAATACAATACAATAAATAAAATAAAATACAATCCTAAAGATAAAAATACAATAAATTAAAGTTCCCAAATAAATTATTTTTTTGTTGCATTTTCTTTCTATGATTTGTATACCGACGGAAAAGGAACAAAAAGAAAAAGAATCTCAAAAAATCATAGTTGGAGCCCACAAACACTATAACAAAATGAAAAACAACCCAAAAACAATTAAAAAATTAAATCTCTCTCTTTCACCTTCGTCTTCTTTCCAAAAACCTGCAACTCAATCCACTTTTCTTTTTTCATCTTCATACTTCATTTTCTTTCCATCTTTCTGAAAACCAAAAACAAAAGAAAAAAGAAAATGAAAAACAGGGAAAGAAAACGGAAAAGAAAAAGGAGTGGGACCACCTTGAACGATCGTTTTCTTCTCGTTGTTGCATGCACCACGCCTCGACAACGCCCCACCAGAACGCCGCACTAGACGCGTTCTGGCGTTCTAGTGGGTGGCCTGCCACCTATTTGCGTTACAAATGGTCTTACTTGTACTATTACCCTTTGTCCCTTTCATTTCTCCCAAGAAACCTTATTTTAAATTATTTTCTGAAAAGCTCTTTCTTCAACCCCGTTTTATATAGAGAAATAAATACGGAGTAATTTTATTAATTATAATACAAGTAGATACGTAGCCTCATGTTCAAGAATATGCCACATCCTACAATCTCTATTAACAATTAATGAATTACTCCATGTCACCACACTATTCTAGCTACCTATTCATTTTGCATATAACATCCAAAACAGAAATCAGTAGCAACACATTGACCATTTCCATTTGCTTCCACTTTTGCTCACAAGACACAAGAGTTAAGAGAGTAGCATGAGCACATCTTCATCATCTGCACATACTACCCCACGATGGTGGCCGGCGATGGTGGCGTCTGGCGAAGGTGGCGGCCAGCGAGGATGGCGGCCGACGAGGGTGGCGGTCGGTGAAGACTAGGGTTTGGAAGTTTGGGTGTTTTCAATTTGGGTGCCCTGCTTCCTTCGTGCGATTTATCTTGTTACCAATTGAGAACAAGAAATTAAATAAAGTAAGTAAGTACTACGTACTACGTATTAAGTAAGTAAAGTAATAATAATATAAAATATTAAAATCTAAAAATAAAAAATAAATATAAATATAAGAAACCGGTTCAACCCGGTTGGCGATTTCCGGTTCAACCGGGAAAGTCAACGGCTTGACCCGATCGAAGAAAAAGTCAAAAACCGGCTGAAAACGAATCGTAATAATATCCGGAGCTGGTCGAACCGGCCGGTTCGAACCGGTTTTTAAAACATTGGGTGAAGGGGAATTTTCTTCATTTGGAGGAGTAAAAACGTTTCACAGATTTGGTGGGAAAAGAAAATTAAGCAATGATGTGGAAGGCTTTAATAAATTAACACAATTAGAGTCCAATATCCTTGTTATATATATATATATATATATATATATATATATATATATATATATATATGGTCCGGTTCAATTGAGAACCAAAGAAGAAATATTGATTCATGATAACGCATATAATAATGTTGTTAGTTTTATATAGTGCAAAAGTAAGTATAATATTTTTATGAGTAGTAGTGATTTGAAGGAAGATGTATAGTTATCTTGATTAATTAATCATATGTTATATCATCCATGTATTAAATCGAATAAATTAATCATTATTAGCTTTGACTTGATTCATTAAATTGATAATTGATGAGTTGGCATTACAAAACAATGAGAACTAACAAAAGCTTGCCACATTAGATTTTAGATTGTGAGAGTTTGCCCATAGTTTAGGTGATAGTTAATTATTATTTAGGTAAGATTAAGACTTCCCAGTATAATAATATACTGTTATCTTAATACACTAGGGAGATGAAAAATCCTAAAAACAATAAGATCGAAATGTACTACGTATTATAGAAATATTACATTTGTGTCGACTTATACTCCCTATTATGTCATGTTTGTGATGAAAATGTCGAGACAATTGTCTGATGTGACACCCGTCAAATTAGGACTAGAAATTAGTTCCTAATCATTATGTAATACATGTAGTTAGTGCTATGTATTAGACTAATTTTATGTATCAAAATATATATTGATGAATATATATATCAGTACTCGATTAGATTTAATCGTTCATTTTCAAATCGGCCGAATTCCGATTCAATTATACGGCGTTGGTAAAAATCAAGTGATTAAGTAATATGGAATTGTTATTTAATACCTTCATAATTATTATATATTATTTTGATAATATATCAAGTATTTCGTATCGTACAAATCAAACGTCCACGACAAAACTATATATAAATAATGAATTATTATTGAAATTAATAATTATTATTTACATCAGATAAAATAAAACATATTTCGTTTTATACAATTTTACTCAAACGCGACGAAACCAATTAAATTATATCCGTCTCTCAAACATAAAACAAAGATATATTTTTATATCGCATTAGATGTATTTTTATGAAATACTTCGAATAAAAGTAAGTACGATTTTATTTTTAGAAATTTATTGAATTAAAACGTTATACTACTTTTACGATCGGGTACCAAAACACGGGTCAAAATACCACGGAACGGATCGAAGTCGGATCAACCACCTCCAATAATTGGAGATGGCCGATCCATTCTCTTCATTTTCTATCTATCTCTCGGCTCTATCTCTCCCTCTCATTTCTCTCTATCTTTTCAAAATCAAACAACAAATTAACAATAACAACAACAACACAAGATCGTCATCATCATCGTGTAGTTTGTCATCATCATCCTCAAAGATTTCATTTTCTTCAAATTGTAAGGAACTTCAAACTTTGTTTAAATACGTGTTTAAATAACATATATTATCATGTATTAGTGCTAGGATTGATGATTGCTAGTTAAATTGCGGATTAGATTTGGTTTGGGTATGATTTTGAAACGGCAGACTCGTTACAGACATTTGAATCCGGCGGATTCATGGTGAATCCGGCGGATTCCTACCCAGAACCAAGAACAACCCGGCGCGTGCTGACTGTACCCGGCGCGTCCTTTAAATTAACATGAATCCGGCGGATTCAATAGAATCCGGCGGATTCCCTTCATTTGTCATCAATCCGGCGGATTCAAGGGAATCCGGCGGATTCCCCCCTTATATTTCATGACCCAACGAATCAATAAACTAGCCCTGCGAATTCTAGCTAAAACAGAACATGTAAATTTTCGAAAACGTCGACGATTTCACAACATATTTTAGGGTAGCTTCTCGATGAAAAATTTATTATAACGGATTGAGCTCAAATTCGCAAGGTCACTTGGAAACGACCCAATAATCAATGCTAAGTACCTTAGCCTAGTCAGTTTTAGGCCATCCGGGGTCGTTTAGGGCCCGAAAATGGCATATTACTGTTTTCAGACTCGTACCAAATTTTGTAAATTATGAAATAAAGTGTAACGGATATAATGAACTTGATTAACAACTAAACCTATACGATACGATTTATATATGAAACACATACACTTTTATAAGCCCAACGAATCATGTATAATAATAATAGTTTGAAATTATTAGTACAAACCATCACCAACGACCCGTATACATTTTCAAAACTCAAACCTAATCGACAACCAAAGTATTTGGGCATAACTAGTTGAGGGAACAACTAGCATAGATGGTCCGTAGAGTCATCTAATCAATCAAAACCTTGCGCGTTTAATACGCCTGGCAGGTTCAATATCTAATCATTATCAAAACCTTGCGCGTCTAAGACGCCCTGCAGGTTCAGTCGTTGTAACGACATCAAATCATTGTGAATCATCATAAATTGTTGGCTAACAATTCATTAGGCTCAGGTGAGTCTCATAGCCCCTTTTTAAATGCTTTTACCTAGGGGTGAGATACATGCTCTGTTTTGTTTTACATGTGAACGCAAGTATCAAATTATCACGTATGCTGCATGAGTTGTTTTCATCTAATCAATCAAAGTCCTCTGAAGCATAGTTCTGTTAATATGATTTAGCGTGAATGTTAGTGTATGGTACCATATGGGATTGACAATCCCCGTCCGAGTTAGCAAGCACTAACCTGTCAAACGGACGCATTATCATTTGTTCAAACGTATGTTGATTAGGCATACGCATAGAGGCACCCTCGATCAGGCACTTGATTGTGATCCTGACCCCTCAGTTAAGCTCAGACTATGTGCTCATGTTAGTTGTATCAATCTTTACTTATTTGTTTAATTACAAATATTCATGTGATACCCATCAATCAATGATTTACATGCTTTGTAAATCGAATCATTAAATCTTGCGGTTTACAAATCATATATTATCATATCAAACCTGTGAGCTCACCAGCTTTATAGCTGACCTTTTAGCATGTTATCTCAGGTACTCAGCAGTAAGTTGGACTGCCTATCAGGATACTGTAGCTCGAGTCGCATGCAATCGTATAAACATCAAGAGATTTCCTTGCATTTCTATATTTTGCTAAAATTAGATATGTGTTAGAATCTCTCAAATATCTATGCGAACTCGTCTTTTGTAAAACATATGTAGACTTTTACGTTAATCAATGTATTTGTAAAACGACGCATGTAGTGGTCGTTCATTATGTATCTATGTGCTTTGTGTATTGATTAGTAACACCCAAAGTATGCTTCCGCGATTCATTAAATTTGGGGGTGTTACAGATTGGTATCAGAGCCTAAGGTTATAGTGAACTAGGTTGCATTAGTGGGCCTAGACTATGACCGTTAGGCAGTATTTGCTGTTAAGTGTGATTGGTTCAAGAGTTACGTCATACAAGTTTAATTTAACATAGCTTGATCAACTATGTACAATTAAATAAAGATGATGTAAGGCTTGAAATGGTTATGCTGGAATAGGAATACATTAGTTGACTCTGACCTCGAGAGAAACCGGGACTCATAATTGTTTGTGCTAGACACTCATAAGACTATTATGTGATATAAGTATGTATACATAGTTAGTCATCGATCAAGCACAGTACGCTAGTCTATTATATATTATATATATAGACACTCACATATTCAAACACTTTGTCATAGAGATGGCAACACACACCCACCGAAACATCTTCTATTTCATCCCGCTCTCGACAACATCTCTTGTAATCACGAAACTCATAGGTAGCTAGGAGGACCACCAAGTCACTTCGAGCGAGACCTTACCTAACTCAAAACAATTCAAATAACCAGGCTAGTTAGCACGTAGTTGCTAGTCAGTAGAGATGGTTATTCAACTCCTCTTGATTGTTCTATAATGTTGATTGTCATATTGTGATGTTGTATATTACCGCATTTGTATATTTACATCTATGATAATCATCATTTATGGACAATCTCTCACGAACCCTATCCTTCTATTCTCAGGGAAATCATGCCGCCAAAGTCAAGGACTTACACTGATGCCCAGATGGCATCTATCATCTCTCAGGCTGTGACTGAAGCCTTGGCGCGACATTCATCAGAGACCCCCGAAAGGAATAGTGGTACTGCCAATACCCCTCCCACTGCCAAGCCTTGTTCCTACAAGGATTTCCAAAACTGCAAACCCCTGAGCTTTAAAGGAACTGAAGGAGCCATCGGCCTAATCAGATGGGTTGAGAAGATGGAATCCGTCTTTCGCATTAGCAAATGTGCGGAAGGGGATAGAGTTCAGTTTTCCACATGCACCCTTGCTGACGGTGCCCTCACCTGGTGGAACTCGTATACCCAGTCTGTGGGTATAGATACCGCCTATCTACTTCCCTGGGAAGATCTGAAGAAAATGCTCACAGATGAGTATTGCCCATCTGAAGAACTCGAGAAGCTAGATGAGGAGTTCTGGCATCTTAAGGTTCAAGGAACCGACATTGTTGGTTATACCACTAGGTTTCAACAACTGGCAACCCTCCGCCCAGCCTTAGTAAGCACTGAGACCGACAAGGTCAAGAGGTACATTCGCGGTCTTCCGGAACCTGTCCGGGGGAACGTTGCCTCTTCTGGCAAAACCACCATTCAGGGAGCAATTCGTTTAGCTCATGAGCTCATGGCTATGCAAGAGAGCCAAGGAAACCCTGTCTCATCTTCTGGGAACAACAACAAGAGAAAATGGTCTGGGAATCAGAACCAACAGAACTTCAAAAAGACTGAGACTGTCAAGAATGACACATCAGGTTCTGGAGAGAGAAAAGGGTACACTGGAAGTAAACCCTACTGTTCAAAGTGCAATCGTCATCATGATGGTCCTTGTAGTACACCCTGCAACAACTGCAAGAGGTATGGACATCTTACCAAAGACTGTCGAACACCTGCAACTAACCCCACCACCAACACCAACAACAACCAACCCCGAGCATGCTATGAGTGTGGAAACACTGGACACTTCAGGAATGCGTGTCCGAAGCTAAAGAACAAGGGTAACAACAACAACGTTGCTAGGGGCAGAGCTTTTGTGCTGAATGCTGGAGACGCCCGTGAAGACCCTAATGTGGTCACGGGTATGTTTCTTCTCAACAATTTAACTGCTTCAATTTTGTTTGATACTGGTGCTGATAAGAGTTTTATATCTGAGGAATTTAGCCCACTATTAGACATTTCACCAGTTGCCTTAGAAGCTAAGTACACTGTAGAGTTAGCTAATGGCAAGTTGATCGAGGCCGATAGTGTGTTACCAAATTGCACCCTAAACCTCGCAAATGAACTATTTCCCATAAACCTCATACCCATCGAGATTGGAAGTTTTGACATAGTAGTAGGCATGGATTGGCTATCCAAGCATCGAGCTGAAGTTGTATGTCATGACAAGATCGTTCGTATTCCTCTCGTCACTGGTAGTACTTTGATTATACAAGGGGAGACCAGTGGGACGAGATTGAATATCATATCCTGCATGAAGACTCGCAAGTACCTTAGGAAAGGTTATCAGGCAATCCTCGCTCATGTTATTGAGAAAAAGTCGGAAGAGAAACGACTCGAGGATGTGCCCGTCGTCAGAGACTATCCAGAAGTCTTTCCTGAAGAATTGCCTGGTCTTCCACCACCGAGGCAAGTTGAGTTCTCAATTGACCTTGTGCCTGGGGCAGCACCCGTGGCACGAGCACCATATCGTTTAGCCCCTTCAGAACTTCAGGAGTTGTCTGTTCAGTTACAGGAACTTCTGGATAAGGGTTTCATAAGACCGAGTTCTTCACCATGGGGAGCTCCGGTCCTGTTTGTGAAAAAGAAGGACGGTTCATTCAGGATGTGTATCGACTACAGAGAGTTGAACAAATTAACCATCAAGAACCGTTATCCACTTCCCCGTATTGATGACCTGTTCGACCAACTCCAAGGGTCAAGCATCTATTCAAAAATAGATCTACGATCGGGTTATCATCAGTTACGAGTTCGCGATGAAGATATTCCGAAAACCGCTTTCCGAACTCGCTATGGTCATTACGAGTTTCAGGTTATGGCCTTTGGTTTGACTAACGCACCGGCAGTATTCATGGATCTAATGAACCGAGTGTGCAAACCCTACCTTGACAAGTTTGTCATTGTCTTCATAGACGACATTCTTATCTACTCATGCAACGAGCAAGAGCACGCCCAACATCTCAAAACCATTCTAGAACTTCTTAGACACGAAGAGTTATATGCAAAATTCTCCAAGTGTGAGTTCTGGATGCAAACCGTTCAATTCCTTGGTCATGTGATTGACAGTCAGGGAATTCATGTTGATCCCTCAAAGATCGAGGCTATCAAGTGCTGGCAAGCACCATCAACACCGACCGAAGTACGCCAATTCTTAGGACTGGCTGGTTACTATCGGCGCTTCATTGAGAATTTCTCCAAGATAGCACAACCACTCACAACACTGACTCAGAAAGAGAAGAAGTTCAATTGGACTGATAAGCAAGAGTCAGCATTCCAGTTATTAAAGCAAAAGCTTTGCAGTGCGCCCATCCTATCACTACCCGAAGGTAACGAAGACTTCGTGGTATATTGCGATGCTTCACATCAGGGACTTGGTTGCGTGTTGATGCAACGAGAGAAAGTCATAGCTTACGCCTCCCGACAACTTAAAGTTCATGAGAAGAACTACACAACCCATGATCTCGAATTAGGAGCCGTAGTGTTCGCTCTCAAAATCTGGAGACATTATCTGTATGGCACGAAATGTACCATCTTCACTGATCATAAGAGCCTCCAGCATATATTCGATCAGAAGGATCTCAATATGAGGCAACGACGATGGGTCGAGTTGCTCACCGATTATGACTGCGAGATCAAGTATCATCCGGGCAAGGCAAATGTAGTTGCCGACGCCTTAAGTCGAAAAGAGCGCACCAAACCTCTTCGAGTCCGAGCCCTCAGTATTATCATTCATAATGATCTAATCATTCAAATCCTCACTGCTCAACTCGAAGCATTGAAACCTGAAAACATCAAGGAAGAGGCCTTGCGAAATATGGAGAATCAATTTGAAACCAAACCCAATGGAGTCAAGTACTTCGCAAACCGAATCTGGTTACCCAAGTTTGGGAATCTTCGAGACTTTGTGATGGATGAAGCTCACAAGTCCAAATACTCTATACATCCTGGATCGGACAAGATGTATCATGGCATCAAGGGACTGTACTGGTGGCCGAGCATGAAAGCAGAGATTGCCATGTACGTTAGCAAATGCCTCACATGTTCCAAGGTTAAAGCCGAATATCAGAAACCCTCCGGCTTGCTCCAGCAACCGGAAATTCCTCAATGGAAATGGGAGCAAATCTCCATGGATTTCATCACTAAACTCCCGAAAACATCAAGTGGTTGCGATACTATATGGGTAATAGTTGATCGTCTAACCAAATCTGCTCACTTCATTGCTATGAAGGAAACCGACAAAATGGAACGTCTCACGCGAATCTATATGAAGGAGATCGTAACAAGGCACGGCGTTCCAATCTCAATTATCTCTGATAGAGACACCCGATTCACATCTAACTTTTGGCAATCATTACAAAAGTCATTGGGTACTCGTTTAGATATGAGTACAGCCTATCATCCACAAACCGATGGCCAAAGTGAAAGAACAATTCAAACACTGGAAGATATGTTACGCGCCTGCGTAATTGACTTCGGTGCAAATTGGGAACAGCATTTGCCATTGTGTGAATTCTCATACAACAACAGCTACCACACCAGTATTGGAGCTGCACCTTTTGAGGCACTGTACGGTCGTAAGTGCCGATCGCCTATCTGTTGGACCGAAGTTGGAGATAGTCAACTCACTGGTCCTGAAATCATTCATGAAACCACCGAAAAGATCGTTGGTATCCAGCAACGGCTGAAAGCCGCACGTGATCGTCAGAAGAGTTATGCTGACGTGAGACGTAAGCAGCTCGAGTTCCAGGTTGGGGATCGAGTTTTGCTCAAAGTGTCACCTTGGAAAGGTGTCATCCGTTTTGGTAAACGTGGGAAGTTAAACCCTAGATACATTGGACCTTTTGAGATCCTTGAAAGGATTGGTCCAGTCGCATATCGATTGCAGCTACCTCCAGAGCTCAGTAGCGTGCATCCCACATTTCACATTTCTAACCTGAAGAAATGTCTATCCGACGAGACACTCATTATCCCGCTCGAGGAAATTCAAATCGACGACAAACTTCATTTTGTCGAGACACCAGTGGAGGTCATGGACCGTGAGATCAAACAGCTCAAGCAAAGTCGTATCCCTATTGTCAAGGTTCGGTGGAATTCGCGGCGTGGTCCGGAATTCACCTGGGAACGGGAAGACCAGATGCGACTCAAATATCCACATCTATTTTCAGACTCCACTTGCACGCCAACTCAGAGTTAAATTTCGGGACGAAATTCTCTTAACAAGGGGAGAATGTGACACCCGTCAAATTAGGACTAGAAATTAGTTCCTAATCATTATGTAATACATGTAGTTAGTGCTATGTATTAGACTAATTTTATGTATCAAAATATATATTGATGAATATATATATCAGTACTCGATTAGATTTAATCGTTCATTTTCAAATCGGCCGAATTCCGATTCAATTATACGGCGTTGGTAAAAATCAAGTGATTAAGTAATATGGAATTGTTATTTAATACCTTCATAATTATTATATATTATTTTGATAATATATCAAGTATTTCGTATCGTACAAATCAAACGTCCACGACAAAACTATATATAAATAATGAATTATTATTGAAATTAATAATTATTATTTACATCAGATAAAATAAAACATATTTCGTTTTATACAATTTTACTCAAACGCGACGAAACCAATTAAATTATATCCGTCTCTCAAACATAAAACAAAGATATATTTTTATATCGCATTAGATGTATTTTTATGAAATACTTCGAATAAAAGTAAGTACGATTTTATTTTTAGAAATTTATTGAATTAAAACGTTATACTACTTTTACGATCGGGTACCAAAACACGGGTCAAAATACCACGGAACGGATCGAAGTCGGATCAACCACCTCCAATAATTGGAGATGGCCGATCCATTCTCTTCATTTTCTATCTATCTCTCGGCTCTATCTCTCCCTCTCATTTCTCTCTATCTTTTCAAAATCAAACAACAAATTAACAATAACAACAACAACACAAGATCGTCATCATCATCGTGTAGTTTGTCATCATCATCCTCAAAGATTTCATTTTCTTCAAATTGTAAGGAACTTCAAACTTTGTTTAAATACGTGTTTAAATAACATATATTATCATGTATTAGTGCTAGGATTGATGATTGCTAGTTAAATTGCGGATTAGATTTGGTTTGGGTATGATTTTGAAACGGCAGACTCGTTACAGACATTTGAATCCGGCGGATTCATGGTGAATCCGGCGGATTCCTACCCAGAACCAAGAACAACCCGGCGCGTGCTGACTGTACCCGGCGCGTCCTTTAAATTAACATGAATCCGGCGGATTCAATAGAATCCGGCGGATTCCCTTCATTTGTCATCAATCCGGCGGATTCAAGGGAATCCGGCGGATTCCCCCCTTATATTTCATGACCCAACGAATCAATAAACTAGCCCTGCGAATTCTAGCTAAAACAGAACATGTAAATTTTCGAAAACGTCGACGATTTCACAACATATTTTAGGGTAGCTTCTCGATGAAAAATTTATTATAACGGATTGAGCTCAAATTCGCAAGGTCACTTGGAAACGACCCAATAATCAATGCTAAGTACCTTAGCCTAGTCAGTTTTAGGCCATCCGGGGTCGTTTAGGGCCCGAAAATGGCATATTACTGTTTTCAGACTCGTACCAAATTTTGTAAATTATGAAATAAAGTGTAACGGATATAATGAACTTGATTAACAACTAAACCTATACGATACGATTTATATATGAAACACATACACTTTTATAAGCCCAACGAATCATGTATAATAATAATAGTTTGAAATTATTAGTACAAACCATCACCAACGACCCGTATACATTTTCAAAACTCAAACCTAATCGACAACCAAAGTATTTGGGCATAACTAGTTGAGGGAACAACTAGCATAGATGGTCCGTAGAGTCATCTAATCAATCAAAACCTTGCGCGTTTAATACGCCTGGCAGGTTCAATATCTAATCATTATCAAAACCTTGCGCGTCTAAGACGCCCTGCAGGTTCAGTCGTTGTAACGACATCAAATCATTGTGAATCATCATAAATTGTTGGCTAACAATTCATTAGGCTCAGGTGAGTCTCATAGCCCCTTTTTAAATGCTTTTACCTAGGGGTGAGATACATGCTCTGTTTTGTTTTACATGTGAACGCAAGTATCAAATTATCACGTATGCTGCATGAGTTGTTTTCATCTAATCAATCAAAGTCCTCTGAAGCATAGTTCTGTTAATATGATTTAGCGTGAATGTTAGTGTATGGTACCATATGGGATTGACAATCCCCGTCCGAGTTAGCAAGCACTAACCTGTCAAACGGACGCATTATCATTTGTTCAAACGTATGTTGATTAGGCATACGCATAGAGGCACCCTCGATCAGGCACTTGATTGTGATCCTGACCCCTCAGTTAAGCTCAGACTATGTGCTCATGTTAGTTGTATCAATCTTTACTTATTTGTTTAATTACAAATATTCATGTGATACCCATCAATCAATGATTTACATGCTTTGTAAATCGAATCATTAAATCTTGCGGTTTACAAATCATATATTATCATATCAAACCTGTGAGCTCACCAGCTTTATAGCTGACCTTTTAGCATGTTATCTCAGGTACTCAGCAGTAAGTTGGACTGCCTATCAGGATACTGTAGCTCGAGTCGCATGCAATCGTATAAACATCAAGAGATTTCCTTGCATTTCTATATTTTGCTAAAATTAGATATGTGTTAGAATCTCTCAAATATCTATGCGAACTCGTCTTTTGTAAAACATATGTAGACTTTTACGTTAATCAATGTATTTGTAAAACGACGCATGTAGTGGTCGTTCATTATGTATCTATGTGCTTTGTGTATTGATTAGTAACACCCAAAGTATGCTTCCGCGATTCATTAAATTTGGGGGTGTTACATCTGATGTATATTGTAGAGCATTGGCAAATTAGTGGACACGAAGTAGGTGATGTGGAAGGCATATTAAGCTAAGTTACTAAATACCGGCTCAACCAAAATTGAGGAGCTCAAAGGGGCCGCGCCCCCTTGTAGGTCCGAGGGGAAATGCCCTTAGCGGGATACAAGGGGCAAAGCCGCTAGCTGCAATACGAAATTGACTACATTCAATGTTTATGTAAAAGTGACTAGATTCAATGAATTTACAAAACATTTTGGAAAACTGTTTTGCATAACCGCAATATTTGGTTGTCTCTTTATTGCCTGCATCCATGATCAAACATTCCACACAAGAACGCATATGGATTCTGATTTTTGGTGCAAAGACAGAATTACTACTCTGCGTTTTATTCCAAAGTGAATTTCGTGAAACCCAGGTATCGATTAGGGTCGAAATATTGCTTTTGGAAAGTGATCTTCATACACGACACTTAGAGATATCCGAATTGAAATCATTACCATGTTAATATCAGATTCCCCAACATTGTTAAACTGTTTGGTCATGTGAAGTGCGGCAAAATTCGTTTGGGCAAGCTAAACTTTTCCACTAGTGGGAGATGGTTTGTTTTGGGCTCAGTCTCTTGCAGATCTTGGTTCAGGATTGTTATCGTCTTATCTAAAGTCGTTATGGCAGGCTGTTATGTGGATTTTTAAATTTTGAAACAGCAGTGCTCAACGACAGCTGTAAATCTAGGTTCTGATTTGGTGTTCAACCTTCGAATGGCTTCATTCTTTTGGATTTCCCATAGAGATGAGAGATTCAATTTCTCGTGGTCGAAGTGGTTCATGTACCTTATTCAATCGCGAACGATTCAGCCTTTCTTATTGCTCTCGGCATTTAGTGTTTACAAGTTCTTAATTCATTTTTGCGCCTAAGTGGTTTCATGCTTTGCAATTTTTGTTTTATAGTTTGGTGTAGTTTCTTCTTTCCAAGTGTCCCCTGTATTCACTTTTAGTTTTGTCCTGTTACTAATTTTGTTTTGTTGGGCCCAGTTTTCTCTGTTAGTTTTGCTTAGGCATGAACAAAAACCGGGTTGGGCAAAACCCTACCCGTATCTGATACCCGCGAACCGGGTACACTCCCCAAATGAGAAACCGGGTTTTTTCCCTACCCGAACCGGGTTTTTTGACCCATGAATACCGGTTTTAAACCGGGTTTTTCTGGGTTTTATACTGGGGTTTTCAACCCGACCCGTAGTATACCCGGTTCCAACCCGATTTTGAATTTCAAAAATCCAACCCGGATCCCTACCCGCCGGGTACTAAAAAAACCCGAACCGGGTTCAAAAAATCGGTTTTTTTAAAAACCGGTTTCGGGTTTTTTTTCGGGTTCGGTTCCGGGTTCGTGTTTTTTGTTCATGACTAGTTTTGCTCTGTTTCGAATTTTGTATTATTGGGCCCTGTTTTCTCTTTTAATTTTCACTTTAAATAACGTAAAAACGCAAAGATATCATTAATTACTTTATTTTCTGACTACGTGACATAGAATAATTATGCCTATTGAAAGTCCAAAACACATAGTCTAAAAGGTACTGATATATGAGAATCTATAATATAGCAATAGTCAATCGACCAAAGTAAACGTTTAACCCGTTACTATCAATATTTCCATTTGTTCTAGAAATGTTGCAATATTTCTTGACACTTTTCACACACACACACTTAAAAAAGAAACCTAAACGACTATACCTAGTTACCTAAACGACTATATACGGAGTATTACATTAAAAGACTTTTTTTTGTTTTTTTGTTTTTTAAGAAGATATACAAAAATAAGAATTCACATAATCACCAAAGTTTATAATAAAAACTTCTTTATAAAAATTATAAACATTATACACTTACACTTGATAACCATTTATCGTAAGATATATAAACGAGTAAATAATGTATGTGGTATGTCATTCATTTCACTCTTAGTTCATGGGTCGGATTTTTTGTGGGTTCAGTCTTTTGACCTATATTTTCATTTCACTCTCGGTCTCTCTTCCTTCATTAAATGACTAAAATACCCTTACAAGAGTATTTTACCCTTTGGGGGACTGTGAGTGAAATAAAAATTCAAGCCAAGAGACTAAAACCCACGAAAAACCCTACCCAGAAACCGGGAGTGAAATAATGACCTACTTTAGGGACGGAGAAATGTGATTAACTCTATATAAACTTAAGCTATATATATAAAACTTTTCATATATCAAAGATTAGGCATAAATATAACAAGTTAATATCAATGAAAGTCAAATGAATGTAGGTGGTTGACAAACTGTGTGGTTAAATTTCTTTGATTCTTTTTTCATTATAATATCTCCGTTTACCATGCATTTAAGTGCGAAATTTCCCTGTTAACCCTAATTGACCATGCAACGTATTCTAACATTTTTTTGTCTATATATCCAAGTATCCAACTTACTATAAATACATGAAGGGTGCTACTTAACTCTTCACATATTCTAAACCATGACTTCTTCTTCTGTTACTTTCATATGCTGCTTGTTTTTATTCACTGTGTCAATTGCTTCGGCTCAGTTGACTGCAAACTTCTATAACCGAACATGCCCGACTGCCATGTCCATTATCCAAGGTGGTGTTAGCACCGCAATTGGTAATGAACGTCGCATGGGTGCCTCCTTACTTCGTCTCCATTTTCATGATTGCTTTGTTAATGTAAGTACGTAATTTATTGTTTTAGGGTTTTGATAAGTACATACTTTTTTCTTTGAATGGTAGAAGTAGTTACTAAACAATAGTACTCCGTACTATATATATGTCTATATACGTACTTATAAACTCTCCTAAACAATACTATATATGTACTTATATCCGGTGGTCGATCCAGGATTGTTATTGACTAGTATCCGAATAGCTTTGAACGAGTAGCACTAAACAACGTAGTTATTAGTATTTTTTTTTAATTACATCACACAAACCAGATGGGCCCGTGGCCAAGGCTACCACTACCTATAAGGTAGCTCCGCCCCTGCTTATAGCTAATGTTTCATTAATAACTTTGTTTGATATGATTACTAAACGCAGGGATGTGATGCATCAGTTTTGCTTGATGGTGGAGAAAAAAATGCTGGTCCAAATGCAAACTCCATTAGAGGATTTGAAGTGATCGATACAATTAAATCGCAATTGGAATCATCTTGTCCGGGTGTTGTCTCGTGTGCTGATCTTCTAACTGTCGCTGCACGTGATGCAACTGTTCGAGTAAGCTATTAAGCCAAATATCAAACTACTTTAAAACTAGCTAGTATTTCTCACTATATATACATAGAAATTAAACTCTCACAAATCACAATCAAGTTCGTATTGATCATTTCTATACCAAAATTATAAAATTTCAGCTAGGTGGTCAAACATGGACTGTTCTCTTAGGAAGAAGGGACTCGCTAACTGCGAGTTTATCTGCTGCTAATACCGATCTCCCTTCACCATCTTTTGATCTTCCTAAGCTAATCACTCAGTTCGCAAACAAAGGTTTTTCGGCTCAAGAAATGGTTGCCCTCACAGGTAATTATATTGTTTCCCTCTTATACCGATTCACTACAAAAATAAAAGTATAAAAAATTGGATTTGGTTAATAATTACTAGCAAAACACCCATGCAATTCAAGATTAAACAACAATTTAAAAAAAAGTCGTGACAGTGTTATGCCATTTTGTTTTTTCCTTATGGATTTGCCAATACGCCCGTTTTACTCGTCTATGTTTGAAGAAATGAGATTTAGTGATACGAAAACTGATCAGTTAAGTTGAGTCTTAAAATACCCAACAATCATATATAGATCACAAAAGCCAATTGTGAAATTTTGATGCTTACATGACCTTTGTGTTCATGCAATTTGTTCTTAAATCAATGCAGGAGCTCATGAAATAGGGCAGGCAAGATGTGGAGTATTCAAAGATCGTATCTACAACGAAACCAACATCGATCCCTCATTCGCATTATCTATGCAAAAAAATTGTCCTAGAACCGGAGGTGATGCTAATCTCGCTCCACTCGACAACACAACTCCAAATGTTTTTGATAACGCTTTCTTCCGAAACTTAGTAAACCAAAGGGGTCTACTTCATTCTGATCAACAAATCTACAGTGGAGGTTCAACAGACGCTCAAGTTGACCGATATAGACTAAACTCGGCCGCTTTCTTTACAGATTTTGCCAATGCGATGGTAAAGATGGGAAACCTTAGCCCACTTACGGGTACTAATGGTCAGATTAGGACCAACTGCAGGAGGGCAAATTAACTTATTAAGTCTATGCATTAAGAATTAATTACGAATAATACATATGAATATTAAATAATAATAATAGTACTTCATGTCTTTTGTAATCTACTAGCTTTTTGTGGAATGAAATTATGTGTTTATTTTGATGGCACTACACAATTTTTTTTTTTTTTTTTTTTTTTTTTTTGAGAGCTTTACATATCCATTAGAATTTGGGCCGACTAATTTAAGTAACCGTGTGGTCGAAAGAAATCATGGGTTAAATGTCTGATCAACATTAATGAGCCCTTGTACAAGAAGGCAAATACCGATTAATTGGGCTACATAAAGAATGTTGAGATATGGGCTAGAATAGGCCAGATAGATTATGAGCCTAAAAAATGGGCTTAGATGGAAGAGGCCAGATAGATTATCGAACCCAATATTTATCCCAATGAAGATCGGAATATTTGCTTGTATTGAGGAGTCCAAGTCCAACTTAACAAAAAAAGATACGGAGTATGTTTCAATAAGAAGTGATTTTTGAAAACATTTTTTTTTTAAAAGAGACACAAACAAAAAGATAATAAAAATATAGAGGTTCGGGCCGTTGCAATTTAAGTGGATGGAGACACACGATCACACGTTTATTTCTAATGGTGCCGATGCAATTAATCATAATAATAAAATGCACTGTTGCGAATCTTGACCGATGATCACTAGAATTCAACGACTTAGATCATATGTCCTTTTATCCCTTCAAAATGCATTTGACCATCTCATCCCTACATCGTAAACAATTGGTTGGGAAAATTTTCAATATTCCCAAAGTTATTTGTAGAAAAAATATTTCATTAACTTTTTTGCACTAAATTACTCTATACAAACTTCTGCCATTAGACTATAAGCATACCTATAAGTGGCAAAATAAATGGGTCAAGTTTGGTCTAGATAGGTTTGGTTCTTAATGGGTCCGGGTCTAGATAAGTCATTTAGGATAATGGGTCTAAACGAGTCCGGGTCAAATGGGTCTCGAGTCGACCCATCGGGTTTCCACCAAACTTTTTTAATTTGAGTGAAAAATGAAAAAAATGAAATGAGGTGTTGAAAAAAAATTACCTACTAGACCGTTGATTAAATGTTATACAATTGAAGGTTATATACCCATCAAAAAATAGAGGTTGACCCAACAAACTCATCACGTCATAAATATTACCTAATTTGACCCATAAATAACCAATTGTTTAAAATTGCCACCTCTAGGCCGATACCCATAGTTGTTCTTAATGGTATTTATCTTAAATGAAATAAGAAAAAAAAAATATCTATAATCTATATCTATAATCTATAATCTATAATCTATAATCTATAATACTTATAAAGTATGTCTACTATTGAATCTTAAAATTCTTAATTTAAATTAAAAAGACAGATTTGCCCCTCTTACATCTCCCATCTAATGCTACTTATTTCCTTATTTATATATAGAAATTTTTAATTTTACTACTAATATTGAACATTTCCAAATTTAACTCATGTAATTTTTATTTTGTACTATTAATTTATTATTTTCATTATTTTCAGTCTTCACCAACAAATTTTGAATTATCAACTCTACATACGAGTAAACTATCATTATTTAGTCATTTTCGTGGATAGTTCTTGAAGAACAGACATAATATAAGACTTCGTATTCCGCTGCATAGCGCGGGTATTACGCTATTATATATTAACCATTTAACCTTTCTACATAAACAATAAATATCTCTCGAGATTTTTTAATGTCACAATTCTTAAGAGAATTTTTATATAAAACTAGCATATAACCCGCGCAATGCGGCGGGATAGTATTTGAATGTCGTGTTCTATATGTAATTTGAAACGGAAAATTATATCAGTAACAACATATAGAATCTGTTCAACAAGACCATTATAAAGCAACCTATGGATCAGCCTCCTAATACCTTTTTTTAACTCCTCAAACACCTTAATTCATTCATTTGGCAAACAGAATTGCGTAACTATGGTTTAAGATCGTATATTTGTAAGTATGAACCCTTATTTTTACTCCTCAAACATAATATCGTTACTATCATTACTATGATTCAGCAGAAATTCCACTATGATTCTCCACATTTGGTGCAATGATCCAGCCATAAACACACTATGATTCAACATTACCATAAATTGTTATACTCCTGCTGTAAGAACACCTACAAACAATTTTCTTGCATATACGGTTACGCACCAATAAGTGCAGTAAAATTCAACAATAAACACACTATCAAACAATAATCCTTTGCCTAATATAAATTTATTCCATACAACCAACATCAAAGCTAATTTTGGGTCGAACTTAAGAAAAAAAAATACACAATGATTCAGCGATGGTTCAATAACAAAACGTAGATTAAAAACAAATGGATTCAGCACCATAATAAAACTAAGCCCCATTTACACAACTTAAAATCAGCATCAAAAGACATAACTATAAATACATATTTTTGTGCCTCGGCAACAAAGAATACCCACAAAAAACCATTCATGTTACACAACATTGTTCAGCAAAAATAGTACCTATTACACAATGATTCAGCAATGGTTCAACAACATAACAAAGATTAAAATCAAATTATGGTATAACACCATAACAAAACAAAAAACCATTACACAACTAAAATACAGCATCGTAAACATAACCATAGATACATATCTTTGTGATTCAGCAACATATAATTCCAACAAGAAACCATTCCTGCTACACTACAACACACTATTGAATAATCACCTTTTTTTAACATAAATTCAATTTATTCAAAACATAAAAAACCTTTTGATTTTAACATCAGAATAAAAAATACACACTATTATAAGTTACCTTTGCCTCTCGCTTTTTGTTGATTTCTTGATTTCGACATATCGCAACTCAAACAGCAACTTCTGAGATCGTCTCTAACGTAATTGATTCAAAATTTAACAACCACGCTACTTCGCAGACCAACACTGGATAATGCGTAAACTAGTGTGTAATTTTAAATATACAATTAGGGTTTTCAATTGTTGTTTGTGCGCCGACTAAGAAGGAGATCAATGGGATTTGATCGGTTTCTTTGCATGTCAATCGGATAGTTTTGGGTGGTTAAAGAGAAGGTTATTTGTTTCCTTTTAAAAAAAAAAATTGAATTGACATTAATGCCCCCAGCCATTCAAAGTTCCGCCCAAAATTTCAAGTATTCCCATTGACCGAACCAAGCCGTTGAATCACATATCTAGTGTTCAGTATTCCTTCTCCCCTTTCTCTACTAATAAACCTTTCTCCCTTGATCTATATATATATGGAAAAGTTTCAAGTAGGATCAATTATTAAGGTAGGAACAGTGAGAACAAATCACAGCCTCACACGTGTACTTATTAAGTATAATAAGCGGCCTATTTAATTTAATGACAGTCTCTAGTTTAACGGCATTTAACGTCCATTGATTCCTCTTTCAATCTCACGGGTTTAAGGAAGCTTCAATCACGTACTAAAATCCTCATTGATTACGCTATAGAAGCCGATTTTACTATCAATTACGGAGTATTATAGAAACCCTAGATACTAATCCCAACCTTCTCGATCTAATTTGATTTACCTTCATCATCATCAACTGGAAAGGTTCAATCGCAAGATTCACAATTGTCCAACAGTAGCGATTCTTCAGAGGATTGTAAGTTTTTGTAAACGCATGTTATTAAATCGATTGTAGTATGTTTAGATTTCGCTTTGCAATATTGTTATATTGATTGTATACTGTTATTGAAATTGGCAATTTGTTAATTAGATTTTTTTGAAATTTAATTTGTATCTTTTCGGAGGGATCAGAATGAATGAAGTCCCGAACACATTTAATCCCGAACCCATTAGGTTGTGTATCAATGCAAAATTAAATTGTGTATCTTAATAATTAACTATTTGTGTTTAGTTAACACATGAAATTACTTGGTTAGTGTGAATTCCCACTGAGGTGTATTAGTTGCTGTTTGATTTGTGCCCTTTAGCTTTACTTTTAAACCTTGCAATTTTAACCTATTTCATTTAAGTTGAGTCTTCTCTTCATACTGAATCATACATTATAGGCTGAAGTGGATGAGATCTAAAAGGAAGTACATGTCCAGTGGGTTGTTTAGTAGATTTTGCTGAAACTAATTATGGGTAACTGAATTCCCAAAATTGATACTTATTATACAGATACATGATTATTCTCCACATAGTGTACCTAAACAACTATTCTCTTGCATAGAGTTGAAACATTTGAAACTTAGTAACTGTCGTTTTCTTTTTTCACCTTGTTATTCTTGTTTACCTAAGCTATAGACCTTAGATTTGCACAATGTAGGATTTGAAAAGCAGCAACTGTGGGCATTGAATTTTCTACTTTATTTAGGTCCTAGATAATTAGATAATCGGTTAACACGCAGTTGTTACATGATAGTTAGATAATCTGCGGTGTAGACCTGAACACGTTGTGACCCAAACCCATTTAATCCCGAACCCATTGTGACCCGAACCGAGTAAGTTGTGTATCAATTCAAAAGTAATTTAGTTATATTGCCGAAAATGATGATATTGATTCTAGCAGAAGCTTTAACATGTATACTCAAAAAGTTTAGCTTGGGTATCAGTTTTATAAAATACTATATCAATTTTATGTTGATGAACTAGTTTATTAATGTAAAGCTAACCTATTACAGTCTTACAGAAGCGTACATTTTGTCACTACCTATGCCGGGAAAGACATGGAATCAAAATGCACAAACAAAACCACATATTCTTGAATATGTCATGGAGAACCACACAAATTTTTTAGACCAAGGAGTTTTTATTATGCGGCATATCGAAGTGTACAAAGGTACTAGGGTTACAGATTTCCAATGTGGGTTGGCAAATGAAGGATCCAAGCAAAAAGGGCAGCAAGATGAATTGAGGTTGAAGTACACAATCAAGCTTTTAACTACAACACTAAACAATAATAGAAATGCCACTACCACGGAGATGAACTGTATGAAGAACTTCTTGCATTTCAAAAGATGAAGTTGAAGGCTTAAGCTGCTAACAAGATTCATGACAGTTTATAGAAACTGATCAAACCGATCGTTTTTAGATATTTTCAAATACATGAAATATGTGAAGTTTGTTGGTTTGGTACATTTGTGAATTGGAGTTTTAAGTTTCGAATTCCTAAAACTATTAAGTACATTAGTTTTATGTTTTAGAACTGATTTGCAAAAATACTTTAATATTATATGAATGAGTTCAGGGTTTTAATTAGCGTATTAATGTATGTTCATGGTTATCAAGAGCTAATGTATGCTGCTGGTTTAAGCATTTGCTGCTGCAAATTGATGTTAAGAACAACTAGTGCAAGTATGACTTTTGAAATAGTCAAAATGATTGTTTTGAATGGCAGGGTGGTAATGTTGGTGATGTAGGATTTTTAATGGTTCATCATGATCTAATAATTATTCCATTTACATTTGAAGATCTGATAATAGCTAATTTGAAGATAAAATGTCTGGAAAAATGGGGCATGTTGACTTATTTGGGTCAAAATGACCATTTGAGTATTTCTGCAATCAAGGATGGCTTTGCTTTTTATTTCCAAGGGTGGAGCCTTGGAGGCTTGGAGCAGGGCAGAATCACATAACTTAACAATCGGATTATTTATTTTTATCATTAAAATTAAAGTTGTGTATCTATTCTAAATTAAATATGTGGATCATTATAATTGAATTCACTTTCAAACTTCTTGACTCGTTCTGTTTAGCTAACATTTCATTTTGACCCGTTTAAGATGAATTAAAACCCAAATCGACCCGTTCACAAGTGAATATGAAGTCACCACCTTTACAGTGATAGTTTGTCCATTAATTTGCATTTTGACAATGTGGGTCCTATTAAAGTTTGTCCGTTAATTTTCGAAACTTATGTAGCATTGAACTATAGAATTGATTCCTCATTACACACAGAAGACCCACGTGCTCCTGCCATTATCTTTTTTGCCCTTCGTGTTTTATACGCCTTCTTATTGGCTTTATAAACTATAAAGTGCCATTTTATCTTTATGAAATTTTAACATGAAACTGTGTTATATTTTTTATTATTACTATTATTAAACTTGATAAAAAAAAAACAAACTACAAACTACAAATTTAAACTTACTGACACACAACTATGATGCCAGTGAGGGATAACCAAATCATAAATTAGCAAACATAGATAGGTTGGATTGATATAAGTTATTTACAGTTTTAGACAATTGATATACAACAAAATCAATAATTTCTTGCTAGAATTCGTGCATTAAACAAAAAAACTGGTTGATTGATACAAAAATGATAACTAAAAACTCATTGATTCAATACTAAGATTGTACATCAAATTTAAATATTCACTGATTTTTCTTGTTCACAAAACATGTATCAGATTATCCAAACTTTGGACACCATTGCATTCCCTGTAGCTACATCCAAAGGTACCAACACTCACTGATGGAATCGAAAGTCAGTTGTGTGCTTGTCCCCTCTTGATTACCAGATATATGAACACACGAACCTATATGTGGACATGCTGTAATTGCTTGGTTACTTATCTGCTGCAGTTGTGGTACTCCAGTTGATAGTGATGCTAAACTACATGCTGATGTGGGGAAATAACAGCCTATAAATATGATGTGGATTCTTGTTTTTGAAAGTACAACAGATGTTGGTTTATACAACTGCATCACCATCATCAAAATTGTGAACTTTAGAAACATATATCCATATATCGCCATCACATTGCCATAAGCAGCATATTGACCATAAAATAAAATAAGGTTCTACTGTAATAAGAAAATAAACAGGTTATACTGATGAAAAAAAATTAGAGACATCATTATATACATATGTATGCAGTAATGTATTATTACAAAGGAACGGACGTGATTGTGTGTGTTCGTATGAAACTTGGTAAGGAGATTTACCCTTCTAGACGCTCCATATCTTGTCGAGCTATTAAAATTATGCATCAGGTCTAGTGATGAAAGTAAATATCCCATTTTCGTGACAGCCTTCACTCCCCTTGGGATGGTGATCGTTGTGATTGTGAGCTCATATACTCTAGGCAAAAAAACGAACTTGGAAAGGTACTTCTAGTTAACCTAGAGGTGACGTTAAAAACGGGTGAGTTGGGTTGGTTAAATTTTCAAAAGTCAAAATGACTAAGTTTTAGTACCTGTTAATGTAGGCCTAGTCGGGTTGGCCCATTTACTACATCTTATTGTAAAAAGTCTATTACTAATACAATAAATCTATTTTATATAACTAAAGGATTTAAGAGATTTTATCCATTATAATCACACTATTTACTTTTACTCGTTTGACCCGTCAGAGATATCCAAATTGACCCATATAAATAGTAAATTAATTGAGTTCCCACCTACAGTTTGAGCCTTTGCACTTAGGTATAAGGCTAATGTAACATGACAGCAACAAAAATTATAAATACACTATTAACTATCATATAAAACTTTATATATTAGGTGATACACAACAAAATAACAGACTGATACATAACAAAAAAATTATAAATACACTTTTAACTATCATATAAAACTTTATATATTAGGTGATACACAACAAAATAACAGACTGATACATAACAATTAATTGAAACATTTAGTGAATAAGTTCTAATATACGTATCCGTGTACTTTTCAGTTTTCAGGATAGTTATTACTTTATGTTTAACTTTTCACTAAATAAATTTTGACACGCAGTTCCTCTAAGTATGTTAATATATAGCAACATTCACTCGATTCAATTTAAGGGATATGATCTAGAGGTGGCAAAATGATGGATTGAGTATTGGGTTAAAACAAGTAATTTTTGGTACAGGCCAATACAAGTTAGGTTGAGCTGGGATTAACACAAATCTTGTAATTAATTGATGAACTGGATATGAGAAGACGAACATCACAAGATAACTTATTCATTCTAGTGGAACATTTATGTTGAATCTTATACCCTACCTCTTTTGACCAAATATAGATGTATCAAAGATAATAATTGACCCGTTTATAGATAAATGGTTGAGATGTCCATGCATAGATCTTACCAAAGATAAACAAACTGTGATAATTTTATGTAGACCTCTATTATGCATGACTATTGAATTAGCAATCCCTAGCTTTACCTAAAGGGCGAGCAACATTTCTAAATGTAATCATAAAGAATTATGCGCTAACCGAAAATGTGGATATATAAGTAGAAAATCAAACTCAAACATACCGAATCAAGGCACATATGTAGTTGTCTTGCTTCAGAATTAGAAAATATCTCGTTTGATCAGATATGCTGCTAACCAAAGCAATAATGGCATCGTTGGTGCTGGTACCTCCATCTTCCAACTTAGTTTGATGGGAAAATAGTGACTATTTGGGCATTATAAGACTGTACCTATATGGACATCCTTTTGAATTTATCCATTATAAAACAGTGTACATAATCAAGCTTGTACCCTACACATCAGATGTATAAATCAGATTACCGCCTCTCAAAAACTCATTATAGATGAAGAATCCCAAAAGTGGGGGCGAAAATAATTTGCAGTATCTGCCTAAGACTATATATAATGGTGCAGATACTTTATTTTCTTGAAATGGCTCCTATTACTTTGCTTACCAATAACGCCATTTGATGACAAGTACCAATAACAGCATTTGAGGACGTGTCACAACACATATTCTAGCTCTATTGTTTATACAAGCTAAGAACACACGATGATATAGGTCTTACTCGTGGTACCCTGATACACGCATTATACCCGTGGTACTCTGATACACACATTTTACCCATGGTACCCTGATACACACATTATACCGTGATACCCTGATACTCACATTATACCCGTGGTACCATCATACACCCATTATACCGTGATACATACATTAAACTCGTGGTACCGTGATACACACATTAAACTGTGATGCCGTGATACACACATTAAACTCTGATACCATGATACACACATTAAACTATTTTTCTACCAATTCATTACAGATTGATCACTTGGTCATTTTAGACAGATTTAGTACTTTAAGGATTAAACTTTTACCTGAAAGGAGAGGTTGGATGTCATTGAGCATTTAGCAACCATTTATGCCAATTCAAATAACCCTTCTTTAGTCTCCTTATAATCCACTAGTAGCTATGAAGCTGCATGTCTGCCCATCAAAACACACAAACTGAAGACGTTTCAATTTCTTAACTATAAAAAAACACCAAATGTGACACTATATTTAAGTTGGTATTAGGAGACATATTTTGAAAATGTAAAACTTTTGCTCTTGTTCTCAAACTGCTAAACTACCTTCACTCGCCCATCATTATCTAAACCTGAACTTAAACCAGAATCCAACGCATTATCCATTCCCTCATTCAAATCCAAGGAAATCTCCACAAAAAGCTTCCATTTCAACTCACCCAAGGTAGGCATATGAGTTAAGACTACTTTTTATGATATTAAATTTTATAAATGGTGTTTTAAGCCCCTCCCTGAAAACGAAGCCCAATAAATATCGTTAGCCCAATTTTTAAAACTAAAGCCCAGTAAGTATCATTAGCCCATATCTAAAAAATGAAGCCCAGTAAATATCATTTGCCGATTCTCAAATATTGTAACTGTTTTCGATACATAAATCAATAAAAAGAATTGTTTGTATAGTGTTTTTATTAATTAAATAGATACACACATTTAATTATAAGCAGATACACAACTTCAATTTTAGTTATTCGTTTACCACATATACAAACTTTTGTCTTTTAATACAAGACATTACGAACTATTATAATTCAAAGACATCATCGAATATAGTTATACAACATGGGGCTTTTAGTTTTTTGTACAATTGCTAGCAAAAGAAACTTGTATACATAACTTTATAATATGAATACAATGGAATATACAACATCGTTACAAAAATATATGCTAATTAAAATCAGGTATTCATTCAAAAATGAATTAACATATAGAAATATAGTCATCCATAACAATGCATTTTGAGTACCTAAAACACTTTAATATCAAAATCTATGTAGCACTTGACCTATTGTCAAATTCAAAACTAGAAATTCCAGTTCACAAATGTACTTAAACAACTTACTTTCATTTGATATATCTCTAACTCTCTCATATCTAAAACAAATTAAGATACTCTAGTTCAAAATTGGGTAGGGCTGTGCATTTACGGGGTAGAACCGAGGAAAAGGATTGAGGAGGAACCATACCAAACCGAAACTGAAATACCTGAATTCATGGTCCATAGTTCATCAGTTTTTCGGGGGCATAGCATAAGAAGCATTGGTGATCAACAAACCTAGCAAACTAAGTGTTGCCAGGTTATGACAAAAACCAGTCAAGACTTGCCCAAAATTTTAGTTTGACAGGAAACTTTCATTACTAGCCAATGTCTCTCTGTCCTTGCACACGTGTATACAAGTCATGCTTCAATTCTACATTCTTATATTTGTAGATCCTTCATTACATCAAAATATCAAAAAGGACTAACTTGCAGATTATTTTTTGGTACAGTGCAGGTTTAACCACCAAAATAACAACCCCACCTGCAGTGTATTGTCGACATAATCCTTCCTGTATATGGACAATGGAGTCAACAAGAACAAGCTTAGACATATATATTATGGTCATTGGTCAATTGCTAGTTTACTACACTATTTTTTTTGTCCTTGTGAATCATGCATTAGTTGAATATTATAAGTTGGACATAATTATCTTCTGGGACACAAACAAACAAACCTCCGTTGGATATACTTATCTCGGTTCGGTTTTTTACCCGAACATTTACACATATTACCTAATTAATTAATCAATGAACAATAGGCTAAATACTAAAAAACTTTAAAAATATAATATTGAATAACAAAAATTGTATAGCTAATAAGTTGCCTAGGACTATATTGTAGTAAGCATATCAAGCATCTATTTACATGTATTAAATACTTACTAGAAGTTGAGGTGCAACCGTGCAAGACCGTATCTTCAACGACATCCGGATCATGTGAGTTCATGTTGTCAATTACATGTATCTGTTGACTATTTAAGTTGTAGCAGATTTCATAATAGTGATGTTTATGATGCATTGGAAAAAAAAACTATTCCAAATATGTTAAAAATGTATTAGATAAAGGTACTCACCATGTCAAACTTCCAAGACTTTGCCCATTTTTTCTCTAAACTTCATATATTAATAAACTATGTATGCACTCCTTTTTATCATATCTTTAGACTGCATATTAATAATATATGTTGAGTATCATCTGGTTAATAAAAATATGTACATGTGCATCCTTACATTTGTACCGATACTCATGTTTATTAGCAAATAGATACACAGTTTTCTTTATAGTCAGTGTGTATGTTCTTCTATCTATGTCTATAAACGCACAAAACATATACAATATATGATTATAGATGTTTGTTAATGAAAGCTGCTAAACCATACGTACTCGTTTAGTTGTCCGCACTACTACTACTGTCTGGTTTGTGCTGATGATGTTATTTTTAAAACTACTCTATAAATACAGTGTACACACTCAAGTAGCATGCCTCTTTTTATTCTTTATATGTAAATTCTAAATCCCAAACAATGAATTTTAAACTCATTAAATCACTTACTGTTTTTTTAATTATTTTCTTAACATGTTAACATCAACCTGCATTGTTATCCCTTCTAAACTACCCTCACTCTCCCAGCATTATCTAAACCCAAACTCAGATCCAAAAGGAATCTCCACAACAAACTTCCATACACCATCATTTCGGCCCATTGAAAATAGCTAGGCATCCCTGTTTGAGTTAAGATTACTAATTATAATATTACTTTTTCAATAATTAGGACTAATTTAGTTACAAATATCTCCATCACAAACATACACAGGTTAGTTTTTGACATGAATTCTAATGTACTAACTATGTAAACATCATTCAACAGATACACATGTTTATTTGTTTTTTAACAAGCAGATACACAGTATACTTTTTCATAATCATACAATTTCATTATGCAAGTTATCACAAATAAACATTAATCACAGATACACACTTATATATTCTTGATGTGCTGCCCTAAACATAAATCACACTTAGTAATACCTTTAAATTTTCTTCTGGTGTATATTCAGCAAAATCACCTTCTGATAATTTTTGTGAGCTATCTTTCTCCACATCTATAGTGATCGGTGGCCCTTTTGAGCTTCTTTCAATAATCTTCTGCTTCTATGTTCCATTCAATCAAATACATAGAATTTATTAAAAACAACATCTAAATTGAGTAAAAACATAAAATATAGTTACCGTACCTTTTTTAATGCTTGATTCGGTATCACTTTTCTGTGTTTTCCAGGTTTCTTTTATGACTCCGATTTCATTTTCGTAAGAATTGTAGAATTACAAAATTTTGTTTTAAGATTTTAAGAATTTCGAATTTACGGTGTATCTCAGAATCGACAAATCACAAAATTATGTTATATGAATCGCAAAATCACAATTACGGTGTATGAATTACAAAATCATGGTGTCTGAATCGCAAAAAATCGGTGTTGTTTTGATGAGTTTTAATGAGGGTTTTGTGATAAATGAGAGTTTTATGCTGATGAAAAGAGGGTTTTTTTGTTAACGGCAAAATTAACGCCGTTTGACGGGTTTGTGTGTCTATGTATTTGCCATTGATTTTCATGTTTATTACGATCATGCCACCGCATTTTTTAATGATTTCAACGGTTAGGATTTGCTCCTTTGGTTCTTACGGTAATTATTGTTATTAGTATAACCTCCCTCGTGTATATATATACTAGCTGGTAACCCGCGCAATGCGGCGGTAACATATTTGATTTTGATAAAACATAGCGAAATATCAGTTGTAAAAATTGATTTGAAATTTACGGCTTAAACCAAACTAATAAGAATAGTACGAAGGACTATAATGAACAAAAAATCATAGCAAATAAAAATCACTGCATATATAATTAACACTTGAACAACACTTAGAACAAAAAATCATAGCAAATAAAAAACACCGTATCGATTAACATGTCCGACCCATTTGACCCATTATATTTTCCCCAAAACCTATTTACTTAACTCGCTTGAGGTGTAAAAACAAACATAAGTCGACTCATTAATCAATAAATGGGTTGAAAGTGTTGTCGATAATTTAAAATATATATTCCAGTGGCAAATTACCTCTTGAGTAGATCATCTGGTAGCGCCTGATCGAGAAGACCCAGTTCTTATAAATAACAGCAGACATTTTCATGGCATATTTAGCTGGAAATACGGTCAGTTCAAGTACCCCACCTGCATTGATGAGTATTTTGGGCCCATTGGACGTATTTGACTTAGAAAATTTTATGCCTAAAAAAAATACATTTTGAGCCCATTGGACCTATTTGACCCAATATTCCATTTCTTTTTAAAGCTACTCAATTTCCTTTCATTTTAGACCTCAGATTATGAATGGATGGGTCAACATTGTCAGTTTTTAGCATATTACTACGAATTAGAAAATGGTTTACAAATACTAAATTTGTAATCAACTCTCAAAGGAAATGATTTACATACAATAATAAATAAATATATCACACAGCTCCATAAAAATAGAAATTATAAAAATAAATAAAAATAAAGTTTAAACCTCTTGTGATAGGTTTTTTCACATCATCATACCATCAAAATGATTGTTGGCATGCATATTTTGTTTTTCAGCCTCCTTTTTTCAAGGGAAAAAGAAGATTTTTGTGACACATGTCACGTACCTCCAAATAATTATTCAACACTGGAACCCACCAAACTCAATTTATGGCATAACCAATTATCATATCCTAAGTTTAATAACAGTTCCGTCTAGCAGTGTGTCCGTGCAATGCAGCGGTTATTACTTATTTGTTGATGTTCGGTTAGGTTTTTTTTGTTCAATTCAAGTTAAAAAGTTTGCATTTAAAAACTGTAAGAATCAAGCGTCAAGATAATTTGATTAGACAAAACAATAAGTATAAGATTAAAAGTAATTAACTATAGAGTTTAAATTAAAATAGATAGAATTGTATGATTTGAAACAATAATAATGTAGATTTATTTAGTTTTTTTATATTTGTAGTCATAGTTGTTAAACTCTTACGATTCACGAGTCGACTCTTACGAGTCGGCTCAGAAATTCTAAAAACGAGGCGACTCGGACCCCGACTCGTAAATGGCTTTGACTCTTACGAGTCATTTATTGACTCTTCCGAATCGTGGGCGACTCTTACGAGTCTTGGGCGATTCTTACGAGTCGGAAACCGGACATACGTTTAATGTAATCTAATAAAAAATATAAAATGACCAAATATGATAGTAAATGACTAATAATCCAATATAAATTAAACATTTGTGTTATTTAATAACTTTCATCATCTTTTACTTCAATTAAGGATAGAAATTTAAACAATAATATACATCTTAAATTATATATAAGAAACACATGATTATGTCATCACAAATTCAATTAGTCAATCAAATTGTTCAATTTTATGAAATTAATTAAAATTTAGAAAATCATGACATCATAAATATAAATAATTATTAATATATTAATACAACTCCTAATCGAGGTAAACCAATAAATTTTGGTATTTGACATTAATTTATCTCTAGGATTTCTAAAATATAATATTATAAATTAATCCAACGATAATGCAAATTGTTGCCATTATTTTCATAAA
Organism: Helichrysum umbraculigerum; assembly: GCA_949592205.1. Taxonomy (NCBI): domain Eukaryota; kingdom Viridiplantae; phylum Streptophyta; class Magnoliopsida; order Asterales; family Asteraceae; genus Helichrysum; species Helichrysum umbraculigerum. Next base: position 45,503,617 of record CATIUR010000002.1, on the reverse strand, counting down.
TTAGTCGTGTACATGAAGTTTTTAGAAATCATGGAACCTCAACCTTTTAGATGATTAAAATATCATGATCGCAGATATCCACAACATAACTACACTCACAACCATTATATTTAACACACCAATGGTAAATCATTAAAATTTATGTGAAGAAGTACAATTTTTTTTAATGACATACAATATAATTTGGCGGTATATTTCACGTTTTAGGAATTGTATGATTGTATCTACGACTACCAATCTTCTATATACAATATCAATTATGTTCCTCTTTCAATTAAACTAAAAAGTATAATAGGACTACCAATCTTCTATATACAATATCAATTATGTTCCTCTTTCAATTAAACTAAAAACTATAACCTAAATTTTAATTAAAAAAATCAACAGCCCGTGTGTATACACGGGTTTAAGACCTAGTATAGATATAAATATATGTATTTACTGTAAAATTATGACTCTTACGAGTCGAGTCGAGTCACGAGTTAAAAATCAATACTCCGAATCACGAGTCGAGTCACGAGTTAACAACTATGTTTGTAGTAATTAGAAATTTGAATTAATGACCAAACAATTTAAGTTGTTTGACTTTTTTAAAATCTAACATATGCGTTCAGTTAATGAATAATGTTACTAATTTTGGTAAACTCACTTTTTGACCTTATTCTTACAATCAATTTGAATTTGAATTTAAATTGGGTAACTCACCGAACATTTTTATAGGGCCGACGATGATTTCTTTTGGCATGATATTCGTTAATATGACACTTATGTATTAATAATATATTCTACATGACATACAAGTATTGAAAACAAATTAATATCGTCAAAAAAGTTCTACCGTAAAAGAACAAAAAAGATATAGTAAAAAAATCCGATATATGTTATAGTAACTTTGATGAACATAAAGATTTAGAACACAAAATAAAGATCCGGATCTACAAAATCCAGACGCTCAAATATTTAAATACCAAAATATAGAACACAAATCATAATATTAGAAGAAATAAAATAAAAATAAAGATTACTGTCTACATAAATAATTACGAAACATTAATCATGATATATAATATATTAATTTTAGAAGAAATTCAAACTCCCAAAGAAACAGGCATTAGTTCATCTCTTCATTTTCATGTAGATATTCAAACATCAAACATGATTAAGAAAATACATATAAAAATAAAAAATAAAAACAAATATCCAAATTTCAGAATTAATATAGATCTGAGAAGTGAAGCCACTGGCCGGTGCGGTTGTTGCCATCAATCATACGGTGATAGTGTTCAAATCTATACAAAACGTATATAAATGTTTAGAACCGCAAAAGGCAACAAACACGAAGTTTCATTCATAGGAGAAATTCATACAAATATCACAAAAGTTTGATACCGTTTAGGACTGCTCGATTTTTCATCGATACAGCGGTGGTTCGGTAGTGGTTGGCAACATTTGAATCTAACACGAAAAAATCGAAACCCTTTAGGTGTCACAATATAGATGAGAGATCTAACAAAAACAAGAAACAAAACTTATAAATAGTGGTGGGTGTTCACCAAACGATTTTTTATACATATAATAGATTTTAGATTGCTCGATTAAGAATCGATCCTACGATGGCAGTGGTGGTCCAGCGGGTGAAACCAGAAGAAAGTAGCAGATGGTTTGTGGTGGTGAAGCTTGGAGAGGATGATATTGTGTCTCCTTGTGTTTTTATGGTGAGTATACCATGGGGCTGTTTACTTTTTTTCCTAACAAGTGCTGTTTATGTAAATGTAATTTTTGTTTTGACCAAAATGATGAACTTAAATGATATAAAGTTTGAATAAAAAATGACGTGTTCGAATTTAATTGGAGAAAAAATGTTGAAAAAAATGTATATTTATCATTAAGAGCCTCTTTTTGGTAAGGGCTTCATTTTTCCTCCTATTTCAAAAACAGACATTCCTTTCAGATTAAGTGAAAAAAAAACAGAAATTTATCTGTCCGGATTAAGAAGTGTCTGGAAACAGACCATTAAGTGGAAAGTAAACAGGCCATATGTGTTTGTTGTGTGGGTGTAGTTTATATACCAGGAGAGAAAATGAGAAGGGTAACGAGGGGTATTATGGGGATTTCCCATATCTCTTTGCTAAGTCAATTAAGCCAAATACCGGAACGCTTAATAAGGGGTAGAGATATGTATATATATGTATATTAGTTAATTGACCCGTGACAACACGGGTATGACAAAAAAATTGTATAATTATTAAATAAATATTATAAGTATAAGATATTTATACTACCTCCGTCCCAAAATTATAGTCCATCTTTCCTTTTTGGGACGTCCCAAAATAATTGTCCACTTCCCATTTCAACCAATAAGAAGAGAGTTTAGTGGGTGCAGATTCTTTTTGAGTGGTTGAAAACTGTTGTGGTCCCACTTTTATTAAACTGTGTGCTTTTTGTTGGTGGACAATAATTTTGGGACGGAGGGAGTATTATTTTGATTTGTATACACTTACTCTCATATTTACGTAATGATTAAGTATAAGATATTTCTATTTGCTACAATTAATCTCTTATCAATCAAGTTAAAAATGCATTTTTGCAAGACACTACATACAAATTTGTCCCTTATCAAATGTTGTACTTTTAACATGCTATCAATATAATTAAGATAAACTTTATGTGTCCATACATTGTTCGTATATTTTCCAAATCTAGCACTAATCTCAGATTTCCAATTTGTTACATGACACTAAAAAGTCAACATACATGACAGTTTCATCATTCCGGAAATACAACAAATACATTTGCACCCACAAGTATCATAGACATTACTACCACATCCATTTTTCCACTCCTTGAGCCTCTGACCCATTTATAAACCAGGTTGAACTTGGCTTCAAAGAGCAGCAACTCCATTTGAACTTCATAAACATTATCAAACTGAATATTAGAAAGTAGCTCATGCATTATCAACAATAGAAGTACAGCGGAAATCCATGAATTCACCTAATAATGTTGAACTAATTTTGATGAAATCAAAAAAGGAAAATTTGTAGACCTTATGTGTAACATCTTGGAAGAGTTGAAGACTCTTGAAATCATTTTAAAAAGTTTCCTAAAAGTATATCCTAACATCGAATCTTAGCCAAATCAATTGTACAAATTACAATCCAAATATATGCTACATTAAAAATCATAGTAAAAAAGTAAAGTTACTTGTTACTTGTGAGGTAAGATGAACCGATAAGGAAATGAGATTTATGAACTCTTATAAACTAATTGTATCACCAAGGACCATGTTCATATCTGCATCACATATCAACATCTACTGCAGCCCAAATTCGGGCGGGTCACCATTTCAATGTTTGCCCAGATCCATTTGTACTAAATCTATGGCATAAGTTAAGTTTGGATCCTAATGTCATGAGCTTCACCTAAGTCCTCTTTGAGAAACAAAAAATAATAATAATATCAATTTTAGCTTAAAAACAACAAATAGAATGCATTAGATATAGCAATTGTAACCTTTGGAACGCAGTTAACAAATGAGCCTACTTTACCACCAAGATCTTCGACAGATATACGTTTAGTAGTCACAAAGGACCAGAACTCAATTATTAAAAAAAGAAACAACATTAAAAGATAGTGAACTCAGAAAGTGTGTACCTTGACAACAAAGTATGTTTAGACCATTCTGCAATTTTTGCCCAGATCCATTTGTACTAAATCTGTGGCATAAGTTAAGTTTGGATCCATATGTTATGAGCTCCACCAAAGTCCTCTTTGATTTCAAGTGCCTACTACAATACCCCCGGCGCTCACCTACATATCAAAACCCACATTTTTAACCAATACATGATGCCAATTGCGCAACTTCTAAGGGGCTAGAGAACATCCAAAGCCTTCACTTAAGAATCGACAAAAAATTAGCAAACGACAACTTCTAAGGTAAAGATAAGGAAAGAAAATATAAACATCACATTTAAATGATGAACCTAAATGTTAAAGCCAACATTTGATAAGACACTATACCGCAAGCCGTACCTGCAACTCTAATGAAAGAGACATTAGATCAGTTATCTGATAAAAATAATATATGAAAACAGCAAAACCATCAAATAAAACTATAGATTAAAAGCCATACCTGCAACTTAAATAGCAAATAAAAAGTTACAGTATGAACATAGCATCACAACAACACAAAGCTTGCATAAGACCACCATACCCAAATCAAAACAAAAGCCATCAATTTTACTTTATATAAGGTTGGATGAGTAAAGATAAAAGGAACTAAAAAAAATACTACTTGTTGCTGCTATATTCGTATACTACAGCACGTTAAACTGATATATGCATCAATAATTTGGTAGCAATGAAATCAAATCATTATAAACCAGTACACTCCACTTTACCCTCCAATCTCAAACTCAGGTAACATACTTGCACACATTGTAGCACGGATAGTAGTGTTTCCATTACTTTCCACGTAGACACTTGAACTCAATCACAATATAATCACTTGTTCTTGCTCATTCAATTAACACTTAATACTCTTCGCAATTGCAATTTCTCAGTTTTGGTACTCCGCCAAAGATACTGACCAACAGTCGGAACGTTTAAAAGAAAGCCTTGTTTATAAAAATGTTGCACGCAAGTGCAATTTATCTAGTTATAAACATAATTTCTTTCCCATGTCCCTCCTGACTAGTGGTGAGCATTTTTGTGGTTTAGTATTGTTGAAGCTCAGAGCTTGACCGTAGTAGTTGTTTTGAAAATGTCAATTCCTTTCAAATCACTCGGTTTTTGGTTTTTTGCTTCAATATCAGCTATCTTTTTGTGCTTATGCTCGTCTGTTTAAGCCTTCAATCCCGAGTTAGATACTCCTGGCTTTGTTAGAGAATAAGCACGAAAAGGAATGTACCTACACGGACCTTAAAATTCTCATGTCATCCACTTCCTCATCCAAGAGAGCATGGAGTACAGGTCCACCAACATCGTCAAAAGCATCAACGTCGTCCGATAAAAAGAGTATAATCATATTCCTACGAATTCTATGGAGTGTAATGAAGGAAGATTCGGGACAAAGAGGTATATTTTTGAAAAGTGTTAATCACTTGTCAAGAATGCGAAAGAAAACATTAAGCGGGATGAAGATTGTATACGATTTCATGTTGCACGCATAGATGATAAAAAATAAGAAGATCGAGGACTATAAGGAAAAGATAACGGAAGACCATTTTCCATCCAAACCTTCAAATCGTTTACATTTTTCAAATGTTTTATTGATGTTACTGCTACGAATTCTGTTATATATATTAATCGATTATTAATTGATGTTATGTTATGTTATCTTATATATGGTGCTTTTATTAATGTTATTGCTCGTAATTTGAAACAATATATTAATTGATTTTGTTTCGAAAATGCAAAAAATTAAAAAAAAAAATACATCATTTAAATAAAACTGCCTATAAAATACACACTTATCGCGGGGCTAAAAGCACCGCCTAAAGTAATTAAGGCAGTGTAAGTTAAACCGTTACCTTTTTAGTTTGTGTAAGGCGGGTTACATAAACCCGCTATAATATGATATCAAAACCCGTCATATAACCAATTTTGACCCCATCATTTTAATCAAGTAGCGAGTTTCTTTATAGGACCGTTTTTTTATAGCGCCTTAAATGCTCAATTTTGTAGTAGTGAATGACCTCCAAATCAATCAATTTACTAACATTGATTATACATTTATTTTCAATTGAATACGTTAGCCACTTGTAAAGTATTAAGTAATTCGCGCACACAACGAAACCATAGCTAATTGAAAGTCCAAACCTTTGCGTCTAAAAGTGTTGGGTATGAATAGTCAATCAATCACAAATTAATTTAAGATACAAATGGAAGACAATCAAGGAATTAACCTCTCAATGAAGGCAAACATATATAGCACAAAATAATTATGATAAGTAAACTATGTACATCATTCCATATGTGTATCAGTAAAGTAGTACTTCTAGCTAGCTTTTATATGTTGTGTGGCTTTAATTAGCTTAGACCACTTCCATCCGTTTCCTAATCACTTTCAAATCATTCTGCCACATCATCGCCACGTTAGCTTTCCACTAACTGATTCACAATTGATTACCTACTGCCATCAATGACTAACCACTTCATTTTTCTGGGCCCCACATTTATCAATACACCACCATTTTTATACACTAAACAAAAAAAAGTCACGCGGGGCCATAGACATTCAACCGATTTGCAGTCGGTTATCCGATTATCAAACCAACCGATTGGGAAGTGATTGAACCGATATGATGGCACCAAAATGCAAATTGGTTGCCAACCGATTTTCAAGTGATTCTCCCGATGGGAGTGGTCTTAGTTTGCTAGAACGTTATATATGATCGAAATGATAATAAGTCGTATTCGAGTGGGGTCCATCACTTGATGTGCAGTTAAAAACGAAATGAAACCATGACCCCTATATATATGCATTAATACAAGACAAGTGAACCTTGAGATATAACCCCAAACAACCTCGTCATCGAGTAATTACTAAAGATATATGTATACATAAAGAGAAGTATGACAACTCTCCAAATTAGGTATAGGTTTAACCTTAAGCATGTGCATTCTTACGCTTATTCCCTGCTGAAAATTAAACTAAACCTATGATGTGAGATAAGCCTAGCGTGCCCAACTATTTTAATACGCGATGTATTACTATTTTGTAATTACTTATAATTACACAAAAATAACCGGGTGTCGACAACTACACGAACGTTGGTGATATAAATTTTAAATAACGTATAACTATTTTTATAATAGTTATTTAAAACTTGAATTATTATGCAAACGATAAAGCATATCGATAAACAAAACAATTTATACGTTTTATGTAAAACGTAACATACACGACAAAAATACACGAATCGAGCCCGACAACCAAACGAGTCAAATTTTTATAATTTGTAAACTTAAATAAAGTATTAAAAATAATACTTCGAAATATAATAACGTGTATTAACCGTTAACTAATTAAATCGAGTAAACGTATAACGATCGGGGTAAACGAACACGTGTTAAATACCAAGATTATTTACACAATCAGGGGAGACAAATTTAACAAGCCCATGCTTGCTTTTTGACCCCAAAATCGGCTGTGTATAAGCCATTCCCACCACCTCATTTTCTTGACCATTTCACCTAAACTCAATCATACATACACAATCTCAAATAATTCATCACCAACCCTTTTTCCTCCCCTTCCTCTCTTGCTCACGGAAGAACAACAACAGTAGCCCATCATCATCATCATCCAACATAATAATCATCATCATCATCACCATCACACTACCTCCTTTGAACCACCAAAAACACTATCAAACTCTCCTAACAAGAGGTGCAAGAGGAAGGAAACAACAAGCTCCAAACATCATCATCATCTTTGTTCTTCTACTTTCTCTGTAAGGATTCTTGAACCATCACTTATCTTGTATGATTTTTAGTTTATAACATGTTATATTTTCATTGTATGAAAGATCTTGCAAGAAAATACAATGAAAATAAGAAAACGATTGATGAAACCGTAATTCGGGACAGATTCTGTCCTCTCGGAAGAAATATCATAACTAATCGCGTGAGTTGAATAAACACACGAGACCACTTGGAAAATCTTCGTATTTATGTTAAGAACAACTTTCGTGTAGAACATTTCGCTTGAAAATGCACAGATTCTGAGCTAGTAACCGATTTGTGAAGAATAACTCTGAAAAACGGGTTTCTGAACAGGCCTAATCACGATTTTTTTAAAAATATTGTGGATGTCTAAAAATCATAAAAATAATACTGGAAGTAGGTGATATATATGGGAACATCGTGTAAAAATTTCGGATTCTATCGATAAGTTTTGACCACCAAAACACGAGCCCGAATGTAGACCGAAAAACTGGAAAAATCTGAGTTTGTGGACTGTTTTGACATACTTTAAATAAGGACACTTTTTGGTTAACCACAAAATGCAACGACAATTTTTCTGAGCTCAAATAACATATTTAAGTGACGTGTAAAAGTTTCGGGTCAAACCGAGCACGTTTGACCAAGTCGATACAAACGAGCCACAAACGATAAACGTAAACCGACAAATATTAAACATTAAAACTTTTGGACCGAAAATATGTGAATCATTAATTTGATATTGGGCCGAAACCACATTGGGCCATAACCATTATGTTTATTAAATGGGCCAAACGAGTTTGTTACTAAATGGGCCGAACTATTAATTACACAATGGGCCAAAACGATTCACAATTTAATTGGCCCGGACTAGTTGTGTTTATATTGGACCCAAACAAGTAAATGGGCTAGTTTTATAATTGGGCCGAATGATTGGGCTAAAGCCCAATGGTCCAACTAGACGTGAACAAAGTCGGGTATTAGCCCGACCCGACCCGTACCCGGAACCCGAACCGGGTTTTAGGTCAAAGGATGAGAACCGGTTTGTTGACCTACCCGACCCGACCCGAACCGGGTTTTTGACCCACGGATACCGGTTTTTAAACAGGGTTTTTCCGGGTTTTATACCGGGTTTTCCAACCCGACCCGTATCGTACCCGGTCCCAACCCGATTTGAATTTCAAAAACCCAACCCGGGTCTCTACCCGTCGGGTACGAAAAAAACCCGAACCGGGTTCAAAAAAACCGGTTTTTTTCGGGTTCGGTTTCGGGTTTTTTTCCGGGTTCGGTTCCGGGTACGGGTTTTTTGTTCACGACTAGGTCCAACGAACCGTTTAAACTTTAAAACATAAAAGTGACTAGAGTTATTATTTGAAACGAGTAGCTTTATACGAGAACAAATGAGTAACTTTTCTTACGTTACGACATAAATGAAATTTATAGTATAAACTTATATATATATAAATCCAACCATTTAAGTTATATATATAAACATACTTTGCAAACGACGATTTTATATATTCTTTATAAATAACGACAACTTATAGTTTTATACGTGAACAACGTATTAAAATCATACATACGACCAATAATATATATACCAATGGAATATACGTTTTACAAACGTACGACCAATAATATACAACAAGTATATTTTTATACATATATATAGAACAATTATATATATGCGTACGAAGGGAACGGAATGATATTCATATATATATATATATACGCAACTACATACGTGTATAAATATACTTAACAAGATTTACAACTTGGGAAATATTACTTATATTTCAACATATCGTCATCAACGACTTGTACAAACTTAAGAAATTAATAATTTCCCCAAAACAATTAAAATGTTAACATAATTTGACAAACGGTCAAAGTATTTATGTTAATACATCATTGTGTATAGGTTGACTATTTTGGGCGACATCACCCCACTTGCTAGCTCTCACATCCACCGCAACTACTGTGAGTTCACAGCCCCTACTTTGCAAATGTTTTATGCTTTTAAACATAGGGGTGTAAACATAGAAACTGCATGCGAACACATGCAGCAAATTATATAAATGCTTTATTGCTTTATACAACTGTTTGATATGAAATTATATATTTCACAACTGTTTTGGGAATTAGACAACATATCCTAGTACGGACCCAGACTCCCAATGTATGCATGAAAAGTCCTTATGTCATGCAAACTATAACCATTAGCTAGGTGACTCTAGCCACTGAGTATACGAATAGTACTATTGCCGTGACGACCCTCCTGTGGATGGAGCGTATACTTAACTGTCCTTCAGGCAAGAAACATAAGTTTTGGTTGTGGTTTGGTTATAGGGTTAGGTCGCGTTATTTTAACCTGCGAGGTTCAGCTCACCTTTCAGGGGATTATAGTCTAAGCATTCCCACTTACTATTTAGGATGAACTTATCCTACAACTGTTTTATACCGGTATACTTACTGGTTATATTTATATGATGGTAAACTACCAGATATACATTTTGGGTAACAACCCACATAAAACTATATTTTAGGGTAACTATCCCTACAATCTTATAAATTGCAAAACCTGCAAACATTTATTTATTGAATAACAATTCAATAATCTAAACATAAATGGTTTAACATACCTTACATTTATACAAAACCTGTGAATTCACTCAACATATTTGTTGACAACTTTCTTTCTATGTTTTACATGAAATTAGCTACGTAAGTAAGAATCGCATGCATTCAGGATGGACAACCCTGGACTACTTAGGATGCCATATATTTTGGGACAGCTTTTGAGGATTTCCTCTGTATTACTGCAGACATTGCAGTTATACTCATGAAATCTTATCTTAACATATGTATTGAAAAACTTAAATGTTTTAAACTCTGTTATTACTGTACGACTTACCTAGTCGTACTACTTTTATAACAACTGTTTAAACTGGCATCCTTAATATATTATGTTCTGTATGATCATATGCTCTGATACAGTGAATGCACAATTGTAACGTCAGCACCCCCACTGTTAAACTGTCTATATACAAGATGCTTCCGCTAATTATAACTTGCTTCCGCTAAACATTAAATAAACACAATTATGGATTTTGGGGGTGTGACAAGAAGGATGCCGAAAATAATTGCTTGTATGTTGCTTCTGATGATCCTACCGGTGTAAAAGTCTGTCCCACTAAAGCCAATGATGAACTCAAAGCCTACATTGTTCACTTAGATTCACATCCTCAAGGCCGGCCAAGACAATTTAGATTCTGATGTTGAGATAGAAGAATGGTATAAGTCGTTTTTGTCAAAAATAGCTTCTTCCTCAAACAAGAAACCTGTGATGGTCTGTGCGTACCGTCATGTGATTTCAGGATTTGCTGCAAAAATGTCTGAAAACCAAGCAAAGACTATGGGAAATTTGAGTGGCGTATTAGATGTATGGCTGGAAGGTTTCTATCAATTGCATACAACTCGCTCACCAGACTTCCTGGGTTTGCGTCAAAATCCAAGAGGCTTGTGGAATCATTCCAACAAAGGAGGGGGAACCATGGGAACCATAATCGGGGTTCTAGACACTGGAATCACTCCTGGACATCCTTCATTTGACGACAAAGGAATCCCCCCTCCTCCATCAAGATGGAAAGGCAAATGTGAGATTCCCGGATGTAATAACAAACTCATAGGAATGAGAAGCTTTATCAATGGAAGTTGTCCAAAAGATGATGTTGGCCACGGGACGCACACTTCGGGTACCGCGGCAGGAAATTTAGTAGACAACACAAATGTATTTGGACAAGCAAACGGAACTGCAAGCGGGGTGGCACCGCTAGCACACTTGGCCATGTATAGAGTATGTGAGGGGATCATATGTTCGTTTATCGCCATTTTAGCGAGATTTGATGCAACCATTAAAGATCGTGTTGATATCATATCAATTTCGCTTGGTGCAATTTCCATGCCACTTTATCTAGATCCCATCTCAATAGCAGGTTTCAGTGCCCTTCAAAAAGGGATTCTTGTGAGCTGTTCCGCAGGTAATTCGGGGCCTATGAGTTCAACAGTATCGAATGATGCCCCATGGCTACTTACTGTTGGAGCTAGTACCCTCGATAGAAGAATAAGGACATCAGTTTTGCTCGGAAACAATATGTTATTACATGGTGAATCGTTGTACCAACCAAAGGGTTTCAATCATAAACTTTGTCCCGTTGTTTAGCCAGGGAAAGATGGTGATAATGGAATGACAGAATAATGCACGGAAGGATCCTTGAAGGGCATTAATATTAAACGAAAGGTAGTATTGTGTGATGTGGGTGTTATCGCCAATGTTGAAAGAGGCCAGGTGGTGAAAGATGTTGGAGGAGCTGCCATGGTTATTGCTAATAATAATATCACAGGGGAGAGCATAGCAGCAGAAAGTCATGTTTTACCTGCATCCTATGTTAAGGCGTTGAGATTAAAAAATATTTGAATTTGATGTCTTCACCTATCGCAGCTATCCTTTTCTTTGGAACCGTAAAGGGGTGATCCACATGTGGCTTATTTGTCTTCTAGAGGGCCTACTTTGTCTAGTCGTGGAATCTTAAAGCCAGACATTATTGGACACGTGTTGACATACTTGCAGCTTGGTTTGAGTCGGTCGATAACAATACAAATAGTGGGAAAGCAACATTTAATATTATACATGGGACATCAATGTCTTGTCCTCATTTGTCGGGGATATCAGCAATACTCAAAAGTGCCCATCCCGAATGGTCTTCTACTGCTATCAAGTCTGCAATAATGACCACGGCTAGTCAAGTAGATCGAAATTGAGATGCCATTGTAGACGGAAGAGACCTCCCTACCGACGTATTAGCCATTGGTTCTGGTCACGTGAACCCATCAAAAGCTAATGATCATGGGCTTGTTTTTGACCTCCAACCTAGCTAACGACTACATTCCTTACCTATGTGGATTAGGCTATACCCCTAAACAAGTTCAAATCATTGTGAAAAAGCATGTAAGTTGCTCAAAAAAAATCCCATAGGGCCAACTAAATTATTCTTCTTTAGGCATCTCTAAAGAAAGGGGACCTCAAAACATACTCAAGGACAGTCACTAATGTTGGTAAGCCAAACTCCACGTACACAATCAGGGATACATCCTTACCTATGGGCTATGGGTGTAACTATAGCGAATGAGACTAGTACTAAAGAGCTGAATTTCAAAAAAATGTACGACAAGGTAACCTATGAAGTAACGTTTACTCTAGATGATAACGATGAAGAGAGAGATCCATATGACCAAGGACATATGACTTGGGTATATGATAAGTATACTATTAGAACCCAAATTTTGTTCTTATTCATTAAATGAAGATCGAGGTCCATGGAGACGGACCCAGAAAATTTAGTCACTGGTGTCACAAAAAATTTGAAGCTCCCTCGACTTGGAAGTTGATCAAGTTTATTTTTCATCGTTTAAATACGAATGGCCGGTAACACTTTTAAAGAACAAATAACTTTTCAACTAATTCTACACTAAGTCTACTTACGAGCCACCACTAACTATAACATAGGTCCGCCTCGGTCCAATTCATGATACTCACAGCCCGATTCACCTCTTGATCGTTGTATCGGCCAGCTTCTATATACATACATACATATATATATATATATATATATATATATATATATATATATATATATATATATATATATATATATAGTGGAATGATCTAGAGGGAAGTGCATTTTTTGAGGGAAGGGGAGAAGCGTTAGTATGCATCAGGAAGCATATTACCTTCACCCATACAAATCTCGAAAAAAGCAAACTGAAATTTAGTAAATGTTAATCAGAATCGATGCTATGAATGTTAAGCTTCATTGATAAATTCTTTCTTCCACTTATAACATCGATTTATGAATATTAGATCCAAATCCGTTAATATGCATCGCGGTGCATATTAGTTAATATGCATCGCGGTGCATATTAGTTAATATGCATTGTGATACATATTAACAATAAAAATATCTTTCAAATAATGTGAAGTTTTAATATGCATCGCGATGCATATTAGTTAATATGCATCACACTGCATATTAACAATTTATTAAATAAATATTCATAAATTAATGTTATGACTTAAAAATTAAATTCATTCGTTAAAATATTATTTATAGCATCGATTTTGATTACTATTTACCAATAAAAATAATTTTTTGTTGACGTTTTGATTGATAATTGTAATATGCTTCTTGATGCATACTAACGCTTTCCCCCCAAAAAGACACTTCCCTCTTGATCACTACCCTATATATATATATATATATATATATATATATATATATATATATATATATAAAGTTATAGATGTTTTTAATCTAAAAAAATTATATTTGTATTTAGGGAATATTATCTATGATCTATCTATCTATCTAGCTATACATATAAAACAAAGATTTTTCCTTGATTTTTAGACATGTCACATTATAACATTTTCCTTTTCTTTAGAGACTCCTATCTTGCTACATCATTATAAATTGTTCTTAGGTGAACATTTTCCCGAGACCCCAAATATACTTGCTAGACTTAAGGCTAGGAGTATACAATAGTAACATACGTTAGTATAGACTCTTTATACTAATACAAACCAACTAGGTGATGACTGTTCATACCTAGGTTCAATGTGTTACAATTTATATCTAAGTATTGTACATATATATTTAGATACAATATATTACTTCATGCGTGGCATGATACACTGTTACTTGTGTTGGTAGATTTGACTGATATATGTATGTATATATATATATATATATATATATATACTCATAAACGATATCAAGCACTTGGTGCTTCTTACAATTTACATATGCATATTGGCATACATACATACAAACACAACTACCCAAGTCAGGCGCGTCGTGGTACGGCTGGCTCTCATTTACTTAGCTAGGTTTGTCGTAGTACAACTGGCTCTACATTTCACCAGTCGGGCTTGTCGTTGTACAGCCGGCTCAATTACATACTTTGCTTGCGGGCAATGCGGACGATGTTCCAGAAGGGACACACAACGATGTCACGGTAAAGTGGGCACAAAACGATGCCACGGTATTGCAGTGGGCACAAGGACGTATTCGCGGTAAAGCGATACACTCACGGATGGGCGGGCTTACGCTCGTGATCCACAACAGTTAACGGATCGGTGAGATTTCACGCGAGGTCGTTAGCTCAGTATTTGATTAAATACTCTATCGTAGTTCTGCGGGACTGCACGGTTACTCATACTCAACAACGGATCGGCGAGCTTATACTAGAGATCGTTGGCTCAGCATTTGGATAAATGCACCACATTAGTTCTGCGGGACTACAATTTACGTTGCCGGAGGCAACACTACATGCCAGGTGGCACACCAATCATTATACAACAGTGTATGACGTGGTCATACAACTACTTGATTTCAACTTAGGCATGCATTGCCTCATATCGATAGATTTACCTAATACCAGATAGGTATTCAGGCTCGGAATGCCTCAATTAATATGTACTTGAGTACATACCACTATTACTTAGGTATTAGATACCTCGACTAGCGTATACACATTGGTGATTACAACTTCAACCTAATACAAAGCAGAATCGTGGATTCTGGACTATTTTTCTAAACATACAAGGTTTTATACTTTATGTTTTCAACTAACCATCCTATGAACTCACCAGCTTTATAGCTGACTCGTTTTAGCATGTGTTCTCAGGTGCCCAGCAGGATTAGGATTGCTACAAGATTATGCTAGCTCGAGTCGCATATTTTCAAACAATTGGGACTACTCTGCATTTACAGTTGTATTTTCAAATTATGTATTTGAAATTTCTACTAAACTCGCAACGTTGTAAACGTTCTATTTTGGCAAATGTACAATTATTTTCAAATGTCTCATTTAGAGTCGTTCATTATGTAACTTATGCTGTGATATTTAATTTGGTAACACCCGACCCGACCGCTTCCGCAACCCGAGATTTGAGGGTGTTACATTTTTGGTGTTGGTGTACGGTACATCGGTTTGTATTGTTTTAATTTTAAATGAGAAATGTATTAAGGATTTGAATTGTGATAGATTTTGGATTCATGAGTCCAAATAACTAAATTATTTAATAGGGTTAATATTGTGTATGATATTACTTTGTTATTTGTATTGATATTTAATAATACTATATTATTTAAAATCGTATGGATATGTTTTTCCAAATAAGCAAATTTATTGGTTTAGCAGGTAAATACTATTTTGTACTTATAAAATAACGCTCTTTGCAGTGCATTGGTGGTTTTCGTCCATCTAAGTTACTCTGGGTAATTTAAATCAACAACCTATAATGGATTACTTTGTCTTTTTAACTTTGACGAAATTTGACAAAACATGACAACTCAAATGCAAGCTCTACTGACTCGAATGACGTTAACACGGCCTTAAAAGATTAAATGGTAAATTATTTTAGGGATGTAAATCGATATATACAGAAATTAGTGGCAAATGAGTAAATTAATTAATCAATTATTGATAATATTGTGCATGATACTACTTCTTTTTTGTATTTTTATTGTTCTTTAATGATAATACTATATCATATACCGAAACTTTGAATTAGTTAATTAAAAAGTTAAATTGTTAGCTTTAAGATTTTAGATCTTGTAATTTTGTATCGTTTTTTTTCTTTGTTTCAAATTTGCGTCGTATTTTCAATAACTATTTTTTTTTGTTTCACCAAAATTACATACATGAGGATAACCAAAACCCGTGAATAAATATGAAAAATCGATGGGTAATACTAATTGGGTACCCAACGGGTATTGGGCCAGATATCAGTACGAATATTCTAAACCGGTATGTGTACAGATACACTAAACCCGCCGAAAACCGACCCGCTGACATCCATAATGTAAGCATTGTAAATTACAAATTGATAAAAGAATTAAAAAAAGGCGGTAGTATGGGTACAAATACACTAAAATCCGCCGGAGGCCGACCCGTTGGCATCCATGATCCAAGAATTGTAAATTTGAAATTGATAAAATGATTCAAAATAGTAGGTCGTATAAGAATTGTGGGCGATGTAATGAAGTTATGAATTTTTTGGAATTAAAAATAATTTATTGGGGTTTTTTTCAGAAAAAATAAAATAAATAGGATTGTAGGAAGAATTTGAATGATAGAAGAAATAATAAATTATAAAATATTTAGAGGGTTATCTACAATTAAATGAAAAACAGAGTTATATTGTAAATATGGGACGGTTAAATTAGTCTCTTAGTCATATAATAATAGGATTAATGATGTCATGAAATAAATTAAGGGTTAGATCTTAATTGTTGATCTCCATCTAATGGTCTTTATTCTTTTAAGATTTTTATTTTAATATATAAGATAGATGTTAATATGTTATAGTTGAATACTTAAATATTAAATAAAGTAAATACGTAATTAGTTAATAGTTATTAGTTAATTAGTGTTTAATGTATTTAATGTATTTAATAGTTTCCAAATAATGACTTATGATGTCATCAACTTATTCAAAGGTGAGATTATCAATCTTCTAATTAATCCAAGGGCATTGTTTTCAAAGAAATTTGGTTTATAACCTCACTACTACATAATACAACAACTAGACCCCTTAATAAAGACCGGTTTCAAGAAAAAACGGTGTCTCTATTTCGATAACCGGTCTAAAAAAAATTTCCCACCAATCTAAGTCACACAGAAACCGGTTGCAAATTTAAAACCGGTCTTTATGAGGTAACCGGTTCCCTTTGATATAGGAGGAAAACAAAAAAAATCATTTTTCAGACTTTTCACATATCCCGCCAACAATTTATTCTTCTCCAAATATTATTTTAGTACTGGGTGAAAAACAAATAGCCCTTTTCACAGATCTCATCCAAAAATTAAAAACTTTTCTTCTCCAAACCCTAAACCGATTGTCGCCACTATCACCTCTAAAGCTTGATGATTCTCACCACCATCGTCTGCCACTATCATCGCCACAACTAAACCGCCGGTCACCACCATCGACTCCAAATGGTAGAGTTTTTCCTTTTTTAATTTTGTTATGTAATGGTAGGGTTTTTATCTAAGTTAAACTCTTTATCTATAAGCTTTATTCTTGACACTATCGTCTGTATTTGTGTACAATTTGGTAAGGTCTGTGTGAAGTTTTTTGTATTAATTTGTTATTTATCTTTTTTGCTAGTAGTTACTTACAAATGTAGGGTAAGGTTCAAATGAGACTAAAAATTTTTGTGAGAATAGAGGAACCAATGATATGGTGCCATGTGTACAAAGAGAATACAAAACCCATTTACCCCTTAAGTTAAATATCTCACAAACGACAAATCGAAAAATTATGAAAATTGCACCATTAGATTCAGCGTTTGATCCTCTTCGATTTGCCGTCCATTAAGGCATACTTTCGGCGAGTTTTTTTTTTCATTATTTTTAGTGGGTTTCACATTACTAACACGTGTGTTACAGTGTTGCGTTTAGGGTTTAGGGTTTAGGGTTTGGGGTTTAGGGGTTAGGGTTTAGGGTTGGGAGTTTGGGGTTTCGGGACGAAACCCCAAACTCCCAACCCTAAACCCTAACCCATAAACCCCCAACCCTAAACCCTAAACCCTAACCCCTAAACCCCAAACCCTAAACCCTAAACGCTTTATAAAACTCTAAACCCTAAATCATACTAAACCCTAAACCCTAAACCCTGCTAAACCCTAACACTAAACCCTGCTAAACCCTAACACTAAACCCTGCTAAACCCTAACTCTAAACCCTAACCCTAAACCCTAAATCAAATGTATAATCAATCACTAACACATGTGTTACTAATATGTAAAACCCACCAAAAAAATGAAAAAAAAAAAGTTCGTCGGAAGTATGCCTTGATGGACGGCAAATCGAAGAGGATAAAACGCTGAAAAATATGGTGCAATTTTCATGATTTTTCGACTTGTCGTTTGTGAGATATTTAATTTTTAAAAACGTGGATGAGAGAGAAAAAAGTGACACATGGCATATTGTGGTTGGTTCCCCCATTCTCACACAAAATAAATGGTCTCAATTGAACTCTTTTCTACAAATGTATATTACTAATTGTTGGTTTTTTCTTGTATACATGAGCTGGTGTTGTATAATACTTCTTTGCAAGATTCTTGATTTATACAACTCACACAACAATAATTACAAATAGCTTAAAAAAACAGTAGTAACCAACAAATAGAGAAGAATATATCTTTTATTGCTATCAGTAACTTATTTGTTTGTGTTATTTTCAATTTTATTAGTATTGAATTGCCTTGTTAAGTTAACCCTGGTTGTATTGATTGTATGCATACTAGTTAGAGTTGTCCATATAAACATACACAGTTTCAATAAAAAGTTTTTGAGCAATTGCTAACCAAACTATCATGTACATTCAATTATTTATGACTTTACTTATTTTTGTAGGACCAGAACATAAATGATATGTGTGAGCCACATAATTCAGAAAGAGAGGACCTAACAAAATAATCAAGTTAGTTTTCTTGTGCTTTTGTGTGTGCAGAATTGGAACAACAGAGGCCAGAAGTTGAGGGCTTATATGCAACTTGCATTAGCAACAACTCAAGCTCTCACCATCTTACATGAAAGTAATCCTGTAGTGATCTGATTTTCTTGTTTGAGTTCAATATCTACTAATACTAGTATTTTACAAATAAGCCCCTGTTTTCAATTGTTTGTATATCTTTTATTGTGTAGGCACTTCTTGTTTGGATTGAATGCGATGCTTGCTTGGATAAAAACTGTGACACTCCTCCAAATTAGATATATATTTATATGCACGCATTTATTACGCTAATTATCTGCACAAATTTTAACTACACTAACGATGTGAGATAAGTCTAGCGAGCCCAAAACTTTTGGATAAAAAGTAATTTGAAAATTTATAATTATTTATAATTATAAATTAAACAAAACGAAGCAATATCTGAGTTAATCCGACAAAACAAATACAATCATTGGTGATACAAAAGTTCAAAAATGAACTCGAAAATATTTTTAAATATTTTTATTTGAAAATTTTATACGATCAGTCAGAAACGAAAATGAAACGAAAACTATTATACGTTTTATATAAAACGTATTGTACGAACAGAAACAATACAAAAACATACTCGATGATCAAAAATAATAGAAATTTTATTTTTATTATTACTGTTATAGTATTTGGAGAATTACCTCAAAATATAATTACGAAATTTAAATAAAATTTGGCACACAATTGTATCCGTACCCAAAATTAACGGGTTAAATACCTAAATATTTACTACCCACGAAAATATCTGTCAACAATATTGGTGTAAAGCCATACTATCTTTGACAAAAAGAACCAGCTTCAAATATTATATATCTCTTTCCATACAAAGTGTGTACATACACACAGCTAACAACAATAATTCACTCACCAACCTTCTCCTTACTGTGTTCATTCGGAGGAAGCAGGAAGCAAGAGCAGGGAACTAAAAACTTTCTTCTTCACCTCTCATTATAACTTAAACACAAAAACACAACACACATACACTTATAATCATCATCATCATCGTCGATCATCATCACCACCGAACCATTTTAATCATCTCGTTGTAAGGAAACTCTCCCATCTTTAAATCTTCACTTAAATTTCATTTTATATGGTATTAATATAACATAATCTATGTATATAACTTATAAATTTGATGATTGATTTATATTGTTCTTGAAAATGGAATTTTAATAAATGAAACCCAAGAACACAAAATAGGTATATAAGCAAAATTGATGTATAAAAATACTTGGTAAAAGATTGTATGTTAGCATCTACAACTTTGGTGAAAGATTTGACTCAAATTATAGCGAAAAACAAAAAGAATGATGCGGTTAAATTTGGAGTTTCGAACAGAGCACGGAACTAAAACAACCATACCCGAACGGGTAAGGTACCCAACCCGAACGGGTGGGACCTCACACCCGAACGGGTGTAAAGTTTGACCCGGATGGGTCGTGCCACACTTCACAAAACAGGATACGTAACAACTTTTAATAGATTATTATTATTATTATTATTATTATTATTATTATATTGTTATTATTATTATTATTATTACAATTAATCATATATATATTTATATATATATATTCACAACGACAATTAATACGGATAAATATGTATACTATAACGACAAATAAAACGGGTACCGACACCCATACACAAATACTATGTACTCATACCCGATTGAAAATATATTATTACGACAACTTTTTGGGGACAATATTTTTAATAGATAATGACTAACTCTACCTATATATATATATATATATATATATATATATATATATATATGTACATGTAATGTATATACACACTCGACTACAAGTTTGGTACGGATATACGATCGGATAAATAATACTTCTAACTTATGGCTTATATATATATGCATATTTTCATACGACAACTTATTCAATGTATATATATTGGCATATATATACAACAACAAGGAACGATTTATATATAGGTGTATTATATATATATAAGTATATATGTATATGTAGATATACATACGTATAACAAATGATGTACACAACTCGGAACACAAATGCTTTCAACTCTAGAGACATTAATAATTCTCAATATATCATCACCAACGAATCGTTCGTATTTGAAAATCTATATCTTTCAAACAAACAAATTGTTAACACAATTTGACGAGTAGTCAAACACTTATGTCAATATCCTTTTCGTTTAGGACGTGAAAGGACATACATCTGGGCGACAATCTTACTTTTAACCGCTAGCTCTCACATCACAGTCACACATCAGACTCAGGTGAGTCTCATAGCCCCACTTTTACTTATTTGAACTGTTTTGGGGTGAGAATACATGCTCAATCTGTTTTCATATTACGCAAGTATCAAATTATTGCTTATTCTGCATGAGTTGTTTATCTAATCACTCAAAGCCCTCCACAACATAGTTTGGTAATACGATTGTAGCGTGAATGTTAGTATATGGTACCATATAGGATTGACAATCCTCGTCCGGGTTGGAAGCCCCAACTGGTCAAACGGACGCATTAGCATTTGTTCATAAGAGTGTAGATTAGGCACTCTCAGGGAGGCACCCTCGATCAGGTCCTTGAATGCGGATCCTGACACCACAGTTAAGCTCAAACTATGTGCTCATGACAGTGAATATATACATTATTTATTTGCTTGGTTGCAAATCAATTTACTAAATCTTGCGTAACATACATTAATTTGTATCAATTAAACCTGTGAGCTCACCAGCTTTTAGCTGACCAAATTTTTACATGTATTCTCAGGTGATCAGCAGTAGTAGGACTGCCCACTCAGGATAACTTAGCTCGAGTCACATGCAAACATATATCATCAAGAGATTTCACTGCATTTCTATATTTTGTATAAATTAGATATGTGTTAGAATCTCTCAAGGAACTCATGTGAACTCAAAGCTTTTGTAAACAATATGTATCTTTTATGACATTAACGTATTTTATCAAAACGACGCATGTAGATGTCGTTCATTATTATCTTATGTGCTGTGATTATTGATTAGTAGCACCCCAAAGTATGCTTCCGCCAACAGTAAAATTTGGGGGTGCTACAAAAACTCTCATGGAGTATTTCATTACTCGATCATTTGGTTAAGCTATATTCTGTTATCTCAAAAATTAAGAGGTATGGAATCTCTCCTTCATCCATGAGAATGACAATTATCCAACATCGTTTTGTTTAGTTAGATACTTGGATGCATAGTAATCATTTTATTGTTTTAAATCTTAATGTCTATTAGTATGTGTATTGCTTGTTGATTCTTAAGTCTACTCATTGTCTGGTGTTGAATAGAAGATGTTGAATAATTCTATGTGTGGCTTAAAGCCTTAAATCTTGTCGTGGTAACTGACTTCTTAAATTAGATCAATAGTTCAAGCGGAACGTATTACACAAGTACGGTCAATTAGATCAATGGTGACTGACTTCTTAAATGCAAGTTTAATAAATACTTAGATTAAAATCTGTTATTTATATTTGATTAGATTACATTCTTCAGACTCTTTGAGGACTGGTCGTTGATTCATTGAAGCGTTTGAGTGGAACTATCATCCAATTGTGTAAGAAAGCCCCTAATGAGGTTAGTAAATTGAAGTCATTCTATTGAGCATTGATGTTAGCTTTTATTTAGCTTATTTATTATTTATACATCACGATGGATTGGGAAACTAGCTTGTACATAACATTTGCACATAGTGATTGTTGTTTTTTTTCTTGTTCCATTTGTGTAGATGATCTCACTACTAGCTAACTACATTGCCGAAAGAAAATATAAAGCAGAATTAGTGAAGTTGCAACTACTGAGTTATGGATATGAGCTTAATGCTTAGGAACATTGTTAGTTTTATACGATTATTATATTAATATTTCATTCATTGTCCTTTTAGGTTATTGTGGTTCGATTTTGATCAGCAGCTAGCTAGGCCTGTGGTTTGGTATTATAGAAAAATAAATAAATAATATTTGTTTTTAAAAAAATGCATATAGACCGGTTTTTGAATTTGTAATACCGTTCTATATTTGCCAATAAAAGTAACCGGTCTCTATTATACAACCGGTCGTAAAGATGATTAAAGAGACCGGTTTACCGGTCTTGATGTATATTCGCAGACCACCCCTCTTGGAGACCGGCTTCAAAACCGGTCTATATGGCCTTTTAAACCGATCTTAATGATCATAATTGTAACATGCTGAAAAGTAAATGAACGATATATATGAAAAATATTGAAGTAAACATAAAGTAATTGGTCAACACCACAATTTAATTGTGCTATCGATAACACTGATTATGTGCCCATTAATATATTCGACTTCTTACAAATTACTATATAACTGCACTTTTTAAATGGCCGTGCATCACACGGATTCAATGCCTAGTAATGATATTTAACAAATGTATAAGCCCGCTAATCAGTTTTTTTTTTCCTTCACAGAAATGATGTAAAATTAGTTATTAATTAATTACCAATAAATAATCTTTAGTTAGAGTAAGAGAGTAACTCATTATTTATTCATACTTTTACGTTTTGTCACAATAAATGGGATGATAAATTTCCGAACCAGATTACATATTAATGGTTTTGTGTTGCATAGAATAATAATCAATATATAATAACTTACCATGGAATATTATCTTCCCATGGAATAAAATGCTCCCGATCAAGATTAACATATTTGGGTGGCGTTTGTTAATGCAAAGACTACCGTCTAAGGATTTGTTGCTTCGTCGAGGAATAATATCATCCAATTCTGACTGTGTCCTATGTGAAGAAAGTGTAGAATCATTAGATCATTTGATGACGGGTTGTTGTGTGTCTAGAAAATTGTGGGATGGAATTGAAGTTTGGTGTAAACTTCCACCGATGGTTGTGTTCTCAATCAAAGATTTGCTATTCTTTCACCAATATGTCAAAGGTTCAAGCATTCGAAAAAAGCTCATTCAATCAATAATATTGATAGCCTGCTCGATCATTTGGAAAAGCAGGAATGAAGCAATCTTTAATGGTGCAAAGGTGGATGCAAATAGGATGCTGAAAGAAGTCAAATCAAAGGGGTATCTGTGGGTTAAAAATCGGTGCAACAAGTGGAGGTTCGAGGAAATTGAGTGGCTGGAATTCGAGTTTTCATAGATGAGATTGTAAATATATATCATAATTAGTCATGTATGGTCCATTATGGCTAAGTCTGATATGTAATGTATAAATTGTATAGTGGTGTATTTGATACTTCTTATGTCTGATTCCCAATGGGATGCTATCAAAAACGATATAGGGTGAAAACCGGTGGCTCGGCCCCTATTTTCGGGGATTTTTTCCTGAATATTTTTCAGGTTTTTTTCATCCCTTTTAGTATCCTCCTAGTCGGGTTTTGGTCTAAGAAGTATCATGTTGGGGTCTTTGTACATTTGGGGGTCTAATTAGCGTTTTTGCTATTAGACTTGTTTTTAATACAATCAGCCTTTAAAAAAAAAATATAATAACTTACAAATTAGTGATTAGTAATCATTAATAATTTCATTTCTCAAGTCTAAATGCATTATCAATTCGTTAAAAAAAACATACAAAAAAAACCGTACAAACAATATACGGAGTAATTGACAACTTTGGCAATGGGCACAACAGATGGTAAATGATTCACTCAATGTTTTTATTGTTAAATCTAGTTTATACAAAATAAATGGGTTAATAATGGTTTAATTATCAAAGTTTTACAATTTTTTCGTTTTAACCACTCAAGTTTTTTTAATGATTTAATCCTCGAAGTTTCAAAATTTTGATGATTTAAGCCGAAAGTTTGATTATACTTCACAAATTTGATGGTTTAAAACATAAAGTTTATCTTTTATAATGATTTTGCCCCTTCAAATTTTTCTAGTTTAATCATCTAACTTTCAAAAATTTAATGGTTTAACCTTTTGAAGGGCTAAACCAATAAGTCAATGCAAACTTGAAGGATTAAAGCATGATAATTAAACTCGAGTGGTTAAAATGAAAAAAAAAAAAATGAAACTTTAAGGATTAAACCATTATTAACCTCAAAATAAACACCCTCTTGTTCAACTATTACTCCTGTTTCCTGTCAGGTTGTGTGATACATTATATAAGTATACTAGGAAAGTGTGTAGCCGCGCATATGCACGGTCCTAAGCAAAGAAGATATGATAAATTTCTTTATAATAAATATAGTTTTTCTTCCATAGTGAATACTTTTTACAGAGTTGTCCAAAAAGTCTCATTTAATATTTGTTATATATATATATATATATATATATATATATATATATATATATATATATATATATATATAGGGGAGGATCCAAGGGGAAACACTATTTTTGGGGAAAGGGGAAGTGTAATATTCGTCACGATGCATTTTAATTTTCGCCAATACAAATGTCAAAAAATAAAAGTGAAAATCAATAAATGTTTGATTAGAATCGATGCTATGAATGTTAAGCTTCCTTGATAAATTCTTTTTGTAGTTTATAACAACAATTAATGAATATTATATCCAAAATCGTTAATATTCACCGAGGTGAATGTTAGTTAAAATTCATCACGATGAATGTTAAAGTTGTGAAAATATTAATTTTTTAACATTCATCGTGAAGAATGTTAAGTTAACATTCATTATGATGAATGTTAACAATTTATTAAATAAATATTTATAAACTAATAAACTAATATTATGACTTAAAAATGAATTTTATCAGTTAATATATATTATTTATAGCATCGATTTTGATTATTATTTACTAATAAAACTAATTCTTTTTTTAAAATTTGTATTGACAAAGTTAAGATGCTCCGTGATGAATATTACACTTCCCCCTTCCCTCAAAATTAGTGCTTCCCTCTTGAATCCTCCCATATATATATATATATATATATATATGTATAATGAATCCACTTGTATATATTGAGTGAATTTATCAATCAATTTCTTCATGAAATTTGACTAAAGTCTTTATCTATAAAAGGTTTCCAATAGTATTTATGGAACTGGTCTATTCTTATTAAATTTAGCAAAAAAAAAAAAAAAAATGTCGGTAAATAAATTAACAAAATACTTCATCCGTCCCATTTTTAATGTCCCCTTGTAAATTTTGTTGAACTTGAGATAGATTGTATGAATGTCAATTTTGACAATACATTAAAACCAAGTTTGACTAAATTTTTTTACGGAGTATATGATGAATGATTGGGAGTAATAAATGAGGTTAAATTGAGGAGTTTAATGATTTTTAATTATTATTTTTTGTAAGTAAATAATCTTTTGAGACAAATAAAAATAATAAGGTGGACAATAAAAGTAAGACGGATGGTGTAAATTATTTTGTTAATGTGTGATCATTTGAAAACGATGAAACATGAAAAAAAATACAACTTTTGGGAAAAAAAATTGGAAAGAGAAAAAATAAAAATTAAATTGTGACGTATGGCTCGAACTCACGACCTTTCGTTTGAGCCAAACAACACAAACCACTTCACCGGCGCCGCCATATACATTCATTATTCTCTTATATGTATAGTAGAGCGGGTTATTTACACCTGTCAAATAAAGCCACTTGTCACATAAACAGCCAGCTACAGTAAAAAAAACCTCTCTTTCTTATAACAAATAGATAGATAGATATTATTGTATAGATTGATGTTTGGACATGATCCTTTATAATTCATTTAATCGTGACAAAGCTTTGATGATGTCTTAAGATGTGACCGGTACTTACCCAGTTTTGAATCAACATATTAGAATACACGGCTCTTGACATGCGTTGTCTAATATGGGACTAAAGGAATGCTTGTTATGTGTAAAAGTGGATTGTGTGTTCATTCAGCTCTGGCATTGCATGATAGTCGGCCTTCAAGTCTTAGTGACTACATAAATGAAGGTTATTTTTCAAAGCTGCTTATACATTGGTATAACCTTCAACAGACGATTAAGTTAAATATAGAAGATGAAGACACAACGGTGTGGTGCGAACATCTTATGCATAGGCAATTCAGAGAAAGAAGAATATCATAATTGAAACGCCCTGATTTTTTTTACCTGCGCAAATAACATACTATACACTACATCTACAATAAACTACACAAATCACATACAAGATACTACATCTACATTAACTATGTAATTGACTCACAATATACTACAATTACACAATTAATGATGCGTGTGAAAGCGTCTAGTTTTATTATTTATAAATGGAAATACCTTATTAATACTATCACACAACCAGGCAAGAATACCCGATCGGAATAATATAGCTATGGTAAGTCCAGGTCGAACATAGGAACGATGTTATTCAATTAACTTGGAATTATTAATAAAACAGTAAGATAGGGGGTACGTTTTAGTTCTGTGCGAACGTTCAATATGAACTAATTCACTAAACCAATAACATAAAACAAGGTAAAGAGTAAAAGATAAACAATTGGAGATTGACATGTAATTGCTTGGGTTCTTCCGCTCATATTCATATTATCCGGTTCATGTGTTTTGATTGTCTGATTGTGATTTCTTTTATATTAACTTAGTTACTAATTAAAGAATCCAAGTTAAATGTCAATTAGTCTCCGGTTCTGGTTAACTAATATCTACAATCTAGAGTCTCACATTAAACATCGATCTGATGTCGCAAGAATGTTGTTCTATTGCGTGCTTTTCCCTAGATTGTGCATTAAGTGTTCACGACTTGTTACGATTAATCCTCGCGGTATGACTCAACAATACCTATAATAATCACTTATTAGCTCATTCATTTTAAATTAATTAATTACTATGCTATTAACCTATCAAACTCAATCTATTAAGCAATTATCATAAACCTAAGTCTATAATCATCAATAATCAACAATGTCAAAAGAACTTAATCTCGACAACACTATTGACCACGTTAAGTAGCAATTAATAATCACCAACAAATAAGGTTCTACAGATAACGTAACAATCTTCAATCAGACAACTCATTCAAAACACAATTATAACCTTCAAACAATCATAATCCAAGGTTCTTAAACTAAACAATATACATAAAGTCTAATTCATGATTCAATTGTAAAAAATCAGATTCATAATCTCAAAACAAAACACATAGACATGTTTAAATTGAAATCGGAAGATGATACGCAAACCGAATCGTGAACCACGCGAAGTAGGATCAATTGGCATCAATCCTAACATCCTTGTGCCTCCAAATCACCATCGAAATGCCTCGGGAACCTCTTTTAGTCGGCTGGTTTGAAGTGGTAAAAAGTTAGGTTAAAATGAGAAAAATGAGAATTTTAACCTAATCTGCCGACTCAATCCAACCGCCGGTTGGAATTTCCAACCGCCGGTTGGATGCAAAACTTCAACTGGTCCGGCCCGCATAGCTTGTCAGCCCAACAATTCAATCCAACCGCCGGTAGGATTATTCAACTGCCGGTTGGAAGCACAAATTCAGTTTTTCA
Organism: Helichrysum umbraculigerum; assembly: GCA_949592205.1. Lineage (NCBI taxonomy): Eukaryota > Viridiplantae > Streptophyta > Magnoliopsida > Asterales > Asteraceae > Helichrysum > Helichrysum umbraculigerum. The sequence continues at coordinate 45,475,094 of CATIUR010000002.1, read as the reverse complement.
CCATTCGATTCAATCATCTTTTGCCTATCTTCAACTCTTATCTACTTTTCTTCACGATTAGCTCGTTCTCTGTTTCTTTTCGATCCAAGCTCCGATTTAACTCCTAATTGCAAATATGAACGAAATGAGTATCTTATTCATATAAAATGCATTAGAAATCCATCGAACAAGGGGTAAATTAGTACTACAATATAGTGCATTTTAGCGTTTATCAATTAACATATAATATACTGTAACACCTGCATAATTAGGATAATTAATTATGCCTAATTATTTGTAACTAGTTGTAATTAGTATGTAATAGGACTAATTACAGACTCTATTTGTATATATATAAGGTGATTTATATATATGTGTGTGTACTTACGCGATTTGGATGAATCGTACGAATTAACCGGACGGAGTCCGACACAGTTTACTTGGACGTTGGTGACAGAAATTTACTTAAATAATGAGAACGTATTTTTGTTATATAAAATACACAACTGAACGAACATTAATTATATTACCGCGACGACATTTTAAATAATTCAACAAAAACGTATTAAACGCGAATTAATAATTTAAATAATTCGACAAATGTTTTTATTGTTAATTTCAAGGTATTTTTATTTAAATACTCCGGTTACATTTTAAAAATATAACTGTTGGTTAAATACTAAAAACAAACGATTAATCGATTAGGACACGGAGTAAATACTGTATTTTGGGAAGTGTTTTCCCTCCCCTCCTTTTGGAATCAGCCACCAACCCACCACCCTCTCATCTCTTTCTCTCATTTTCTTTTAAACAAACACACACAAACACTCTCACCAATTTCTCTCAAATTTTCGGATTCACAAACCGACCCACGAGATTTATATTTTCGGAATCACCAACAAACAAGGAACAAGATTTGCAAAAGCATCATCATCATTTTTGGCCTCCATCTCTCTCGATTTGCATTTGTAAGAAATTATTAAAATCTTAGATCTATTCATTTTGGTGTAATGTTTTGACGAAATATTGTGTACACAACATAGCTATAACCTAAAGAAAGAAGAAAACACGATTTTACAGCTCAAAAATGGGTTAGATTTGCGTTTTTGATCGAATGATCTCGACATCCGAAAGTTTCTGGGCTGGTGTTCATCTTTGCGACACAACGCTTGCGTCGCATGTTGTGTCGCATAAAGCCTGTTATGTCGCATCTTGTGTCGTACCAAACCTTTAGTGTCGTAACCTTTGCGACACAATATTGTGTCGCACTTTATGTCGCATTTTATGTCGTATTTTTATACGACACAACCACTATGTCGCTATTAATTTAGCATATCGTATCCGATGCGACACAGGCCTTGTGTTGTATCCTTGTGTCGCATGACGTCTGCGACACAACCCTTGTGTCGCACGACAAACTTTTGTGTCGCATATTGTGTCGCAAAACACAGCAGTTTTACAATTTAATTCCAACTTAAGTGTTAAACATTTGGGACTTCAAACGATTATACAATATAACATCTACGGGACATTGAAACATGTTTTTCAAGCATAACACTCCAAACAAATGGTCACCAACGGGCCAGACATGTTTTCCAACAACAAACAATTACAAACATACAGACAAACACTGGATATACTAGTTGTGTACAACTAAACGAAACGTCTCGCGAGACACATACTTACATAACCTCATATGTTTAGGCATTTGAAGGTTACGGGTTCGGAGAACCTACTTGCTTTACTTACTACTTGCTATTTGCAACTGATTACTACAAGACTCGGGTGAGTCTTATGGCCCCACTTTTACTGTTTTATCTTATTAGGGGAGAAACATGCTACTACTTTTTCTTGAACACAAGTACTAAACTGTTTACTATACCAAACGGAATTGCATGAGTTGTTTACCAATTACAGAAGTCTCTCCATCATATATCGTTAGTTATGGACTTAAGCGCGAACACTAGTTAATGGATCCATTAGGGAAATGACCCTCCCCGCCCGGGGCAGTAGCGCTGCCACGTACTGATTTACACGTAGAAACGGGTGACTAATTATTCGTTACTGATGCTTGCTCATTTACGAGCATGTCACGGGAGCAAACTTATTAATTACGGGTTAAGCTTCGATTATGAGCCTCATGACAACGGTATAACTTACTTACTTACATTTGCTGGATTGCAAATACTGGTTTTACATTTGCTGGATTGCGAATACTAATTTTACGCCTATGGGCACTACTGATGAAATCTTGTGTTTCAAAACTGATATTACTTACAAACCTGTGAGATTCACCAACATTCGTGTTGACCTTTTTAGCATGTTTTCTCAGGTACCCGGATGGAGTAGGATTACTCCAGGACTTTAACTAGAGTCGAATGATTTCAACACAACTGCATTAACGGAGATTCTTTGCATTATCTTTTGTATATTTTGATTATGTAATAGAATCTCCCGCTATACGCGTGGGCTCTAGGAAACTACATTTTTGTATACGAAAACATTAAGTTTTCAAACATTGTATCTATGGGAATGTAACTAATTTACAAACGTTGCATATAGATGTCGTTTGCTTTATCTTTGTGCTGTGATATTTGATTAGTAGCACCCCAAAACCTGCTTCCGCTAAACAGTGAATTTCGGGGGTGTTACATATACTACCTATACAACAACTATTAATAACATACAATACTACAACTACACTAATACACACTTGACATACTCGTATGTCATGTCTACAACAAGCTACTTCATCACCAACTAACACTTATTTGATCATCACTAAGGATTTACAAACAAGCTTAATCAATTAACTACAATTCCTACTACTTACCTTTACCACAAGTATGAATATTCAAGCTCCATGATTAGCTCAACATCTCTTCATGTCACCTAATCATATAATCATACAACAAGGTTATCTATTGCATTAAAGTAACAACCTTCCAACTCAAAGTGGCATAATCACAATTACTACACATTTGTTCAAGATTGTCTCTACTAATTGTATTTCTCTATTCTCATAAATCTACACATACAATTAATTAATTTAGCTACCATCAATCAATCATAACTTGATAGAACTAGATCATCATCATCATCATACAAACTACTCAATTTAGCTAAATTAATCATAATTCAATTACTACAATGAAATCCATCATTTAACATTTACATAGGCTCTTTTATGCATAATAATCATCACAACAATTTCTAATTACTGTTCATTTTCATCATCTTCTACATCATATACCAAATTCTTCAATTTGATCAAAATCATCAAAACTCAAACTTCATAAAAAAACTTACTAACTTATACATACAAAAGCTCTTTTACACACTACAATCATCTTTTACCAATCTTACTTCCAAAACTCATACAATTCTTCAAAAACACATTTCTAGAGTTTATGTAAAACAAATCAATGTTAAAGATATAGCGGTTTTGACTTTATGAGAAAATAAATCTCCAGCAATCTATGCATATCATAGCAGATCAGCAGAGATATTTTCTTATTCTCATTAATTGTATATATTTTACTTTCCAAGATTAGTGTAATATCATAGCTGTTGCATATTGTATATAGCTGTAATAGTTTCTTAGAATAACTCACTGCCTATGTATAAATCCCCCCGGAATTATTCAATAAGATTATCATCTTTTTCCCTAAAGTCTCTAACTTTGACATGGTATCAGAGCCACAATTCCGATCAGTTTCTCGAATGCTTTCCATTTGATTCTTGTCCAAAACCTCATGTTTCTAGTTATGCTCAGTCAAGCTCTTGTTGCTCTCTTTGAAAATCTCGGTCAAGTTCTTGTTAAATCATGTCTTTTGACAAAGCTGATGCTTTCCTGGTTCGTTTTAATGGCAAGAGCTACTCAGCATGGGCATTCCATTTCCAGATTTTTGTCAAGGGAAAGGATTTATGGGGCCATGTTGATGGTAGTTGTCCAGTCCCGACTCTTGACAAAGACAAAAATACGACAGAAATTGCCAAATGGGAGGCCAGTGATGCTAAAATCATGGCATGGATTCTAAGTTTCGTAGAATCCAACATCGTGTTAAATCTTCACCCTTTTAAGACTGCAACCCAGATGTGGGAACACCTAAAGAAACTCCATAGTCAAAACAGCTATATCTTTAACAATCAAAACTACCAAATTGAAGATGTTAGATGATAATACTTACTTTAGGGATGATCAATTTGATGAAAACAAGCCCTAACACTCAAGATTAATGGCTTAATTTGAAGAATTTCTCCTTGGTTCTTCCTTCCTCTTTTCTGCTCTCTCTCACGTTACACACATACATACATATTCTCCCGATTTCCAGATTTTACAAGAAAGAATTGATTTAATCTAACATATTTAGACTTTCTACCCTCTACTTTCCTTTCCTCTAATTTGGCCACTAACTAACTTTTTCAAGTTTATAAACTTCTACTTTGGCCACTACTAGTTTTCTTACAATTATTGTACAACAATTTAATAAACACATACATATATAACACTTACACTACTATTTTAAATAAATATACACTTACAAAAAATTGGGGTGCTACAACTCTCCCCCACTTAATGGGATTGTGTCCTCACAATCTATGCTTACCATACTACTTGATACTACTGAATGATTCGTCTTCTAATTCACAATAAAATCTCAATTGCTTAATCCTTACTTCAAAAATAACTACTAGTTTTTTTTTTTTTTTTTTACATACACTCTTTCCTAGTGGAAAATGATTGGTGGACCTAATTTGGTAAGACTAAAAATGGACCTAAAGATATGATTGGTTAGTTTTAAAAAATGATTGGATGAGATTAAGAGAGAGAAAAAACTTAACCAATCAAAAAATTAGGCCTATATTTAGGTCTTTGTAAGTAGGTCTATTTAGCATTACTCCTTCAACTACCACCACATAATGATCAACTCTTTGATCATTGACTACACTTCAATAATAACTACATCTATATCAACTATTTTTAAATAATGATCATTTACAATGATCAACAATGGACCACAACCCAAACCGAAATTGCGGGTCTGATTGCCCGTAGTGTGGCCCAAGCCCTAGCTACCCGAACATCGACTCCTGGTAGCGAAGATACAACTACTAATGGACCACAACCCAAACCCTGTTCTTACAAAGACTTCCAGAACTGCAAAACCTCTGAACTTTGCAGGTACTGAGGGAGCTATCGGTCTAGTACGCTGGATCGAGAAAGTCGAATCTGTATTTCTTATCTGCAACTGTGCGGAGGGAGACAAGGTTAAGTTCTCCGTTAGTACTTTTACTGACACCGCACTCACCTGGTGGAATACCTATGCCCAGACTGTGGGTGTTGCTAATGCTTACAAACTCCCGTGGGAGGAGTTGAAGGAGATGTTGAGGGGCGAGTACTGCCCCAGGGATGAATTGAAACAGCTGGAATTGGAATTCTGGAACCATAAGATGCAGGGTGATGACATCATCGAATACACCAACCGTTTCCACCAACTGGCACTTCTGTGCCCAACCATGGTCGATCCTGAGTACAAGAGGATCGAGAAATACGTCGATGGACTTCCCGAGAGACTACAAGACCTGGTGACTTCATCCAAACCGGGTACTATTCAGAGCGCCATTCGTATGGCTCATGAGCTAACGGCAAATTCTGTCCGCCGTGGCACAACTTCAACCCCATCTACAAACAACAAACGCAAATGGGAAGGAAACCCCAACTCATCCAACCAACTCACCAACAAGAAGCCTGAGTCTGTTAAGGCTTATTCATCGGGGACTTCAGAGAAGAAAGGGTACAGCGAGAAAAGGGTACAGCGGGAACAAACCCTACTGTTCCAAATGCAACCGCCATCATGACGGTTCTTGCCCTTGCTCACATTGCAAATGGTTCGGGCACCTAGCCAAGGATTGCCGGAGCAATGTTCCTACCCCCAACACCAATGCACCGAAGTCCTGCTTTGGGTGCGGAAATTCAGGGCATTTCAAGAAAGATTGCCCAAAGCTGAAAAACAACAACAACCCTGCTCGCGGCAGATCATTTGTTATCAAGGCTGGGGAAGCCAGACAAGACCCGAATGTCGTGACGGGTACGTTCCTTCTCAATGACCTTACTGCTTCCGTATTATTTGATACTAGTGCCGATAGAAGTTTCATTTCTGAAAAATTTAGCCCTTTACTTGATATAACTCCCACTGCCTTAGATGCTAAATACATTGTAGAATTAGCTAACAGCAAACTGATTGAGACTGATAGCATCATACGCAACTGTACACTTAACCTTACGAACGAAACGTTTCCCATTGATTTAATCCCTGTCGAGATCGGCAGCTTCGATATCATTGTCGGTATGGATTGGTTATCCGAGCACCGAGCTTGTAACATCCTCTCCGATAGCCTGGTATTTTTCTATTTATAATTTCGTATTTAATTGTTTCAAATAAATTTGCGATATAATTGTTTAATTGTGAAACTTAGTAAATTAAGTTTCAGGACTTATTGTGTTTAGTAAAATGTTGCTTATATTAAAATATTGAAGTTGACAGTATAATAAAATAAATTTCTCGCAATTGATTTTTAGGTTCCAGACAATAGATTTAGGACGGGTATTAAATACTCAAGGTTGTAGGTCGGTTAAATGATGGACCGACCTTTATTGGGGATCACTTTACTCATTTCTTTCCCCAATTCCATTTCAAATAAAACACTTAAACCCTAGATAGTAAATTAAAGAAAAAAAAATTATCAAACTTGAGGTGTGGATGGAATTGATAATCTGTTAGCAAGCATCATCACCATCTTTATCATCTTCTTGCTATCATCATCTTGTTCCTCAAGCATGTAAGTATGTGATTATGTATTCATAAATTTGATTGTATTGAAATTAGATTAGAAATTGATCTTGGTAGCTAATTTATGTTTGTAATGTTGTTATATGATGATATGTGATGTTATTATAGATGTTTGTAGCATTAGAATCGAGTTTGATGAGTTTGAATGTTAAAAATGGAGTTAAGGTCGTTCAGGCCTGTTCTTGAGCTGAAGAACAGATGAACGCGATCCCGGCTACGCTTCCGGATCGCGTTCCCTTGTTGTAAACGCCTTAGTCGAGTTTTTGGCCTGTGAAACGCGATCCAGGCCTATTATCCGGATCGCGTTTGATAGTGTTTTTCGGTGACAGAATTATTTCCTAAGGACAAACGCGATCCAGCTCCCCTTAGTCCGGATCGCGTTTGCATAGTTAATTTTGATGGGATTTGCAAATTTCACCTAAATGCATGTGTTTAGAAGGTGGTGTTTATAGTGGCACTTATTGAATGCTATAGTGATATTTTATAAAAATGCTCATTTTGATATTCACAAATTATGAAGCAAAGTACTAACTTATGTTGATTATTGATTCTCAGATCCTCCGAAAGATAAGTGATCTCTGGAATCAGAGATTTTGAAGACGGAGGTATTGGTGAGTGGATTCAAAACTCACCGTTTGGCTTAGTTGTAATCATTTGATTACGACGGGTAAACGTAGACTTAATTAGTTGTTATTGTTGATCATATGCCTATATGTGCTTTGTGTGGCCTTCGGGCATTGTTGTTAATGAGGTCAACAAGTTGATGAACTGTTGGTTGGGCTAGTGGGTTGTTGTGTGAACGGTACAGGGACGTACTTCATTTGTTGTGTGTGCTGAACTGTACCTGAGTATGATAAACACTAGCTATCGGTCTCGTCCGTTATGGCCATACGGATATGTTTGGATAAGTGATCTTGGGGAGCCGCCCGGGTGCTAAGGTTATCCCCGGATCCACCGATCCTCATTAAGTTGTTGTTGATTGTTGTAGTTGCGAATACTTGTTGTTGTTAATTGGTTTAGCTAAGTTAAATGTTGAGTGTTGGATTTACTCACTTAGCTATGTGCTAATCCCTCGTTGTTGCTTCCTGCAGACTTTTGTTTTGAGCATGCGGGTGGGTAGCAGGAAGGTCAAACCTTGGAAGAATGGAATGTTTGATATTCAAGCTACTCTGATTATTTTGTTGTAACTCAGTTTAGTTCATATAATACCCCGACATGCTAATCTTTTGAACAGGTTTTTAAGTGGTAGTAACTTAACCATCTAAACTGTTTGGTATTTCGGAAAACAATGTATGAAGTAATGTGTTTTATTTATCTTCGCTTCCGTATTTTATATAATAATAATGAGGGGTGTTATAAATTGGTATCAGAGCATAGTTTTGGGATAATTGTTCATTGTTGAATGATCAATTCCAAAACCGGAGCGTGATATATCAAACATTCTTGGGTATGGGATTAGTATTGGTTGACGGTAGTTAGTATTTAGATGCTAACGATTAACAAAGTTCAAGTGTTGTGTTGAATTTCAGAAATGGCAGATAACGAACCACCGACCACCAACCCCAACAATGCCTCCAGGATTGTCGCACCTCAATTTGAGACTCCTACTCAGCAACAGGATCATAATGGTACTTCTCAACCAACCGGACAACAATCTAATCGAGAGGAGTATATTCATGAAATGGAAGACGAGTTGGTATTTCTTAGGGAATTTAAGAGGAAAGCTGAGGAAGCTGCGACTAGACAGTTATTTCAGCAAGCCCCAGCCTTTGGTTCTGGTTCGTCCTCTCAAACTGAAAAGAAGTGTTCATACAAGACGTTTATGGCTAGTCGACCACCGGAATTTCAGGGAAGTAAAAATCCTACAGTAACGTTGAATTGGCTTAGGGACATGGAACGCAAGTTTGATGTGACTTGTTGTGATGAGGAATTGAAAGTCAAGTATGCGGTTCAATGTATGAAGGATGATGCCATGGTTTGGTGGGATTCAATTACCGGTCATTTCACACAACAACAAAAGGAATCTATTAATTGGTCTCAGTTTCATCAAGTTGTTCGTAATCAATATTGTTCGGATTTTGATATTGCTAGGATTCGAAGAGAGTTTGTGAACCTTCGATTAAATGATGACATGACTATTGATGAATTGATTTCGCAGTTTACTGATAAGCTTAGGTTCGTGCAACAATGGGTTCCGGATGAGAAAACTCAAATCGAACAATTTGTGGATGCGTTACCGGATAATTATCGAACGGTTGTGAGATTGGCTAAGGATTTATCGCATGCTTTCAATCTTGCGAGGTCTGCCGATAGTGATTTGAGAGGTTTGAGATTATGGCAAGGAAAAGATACAAGTTTCTCTAAGGCAAGAACTGAATCTTCGGGTCGGAATAAATCTAAGTGGCAAGGGAATCGACAAGGTGGTAAGAAGTTTGTTGGAAGAAGTAGTTCTTCGGGAAGTTTCAATAGTTCCAACTGGTGTAGTTCGTGTAGGTCTCGGCATGATGGTCCGTGTACGGCTAAGACGAACAAATGTATGAAATGTGGTGAATTGGGTCATGAGATAAAGAGTTGCCGTTATCCAAACTTTGTTTGTTGGACATGTAAGAAAGAAGGGCATAGGGTTGGTCAATGTCCGGAGGCAAGGTCGACGGGGTCGGGTTCGGTCGGGAGTTCGGGATCTTCCGGTCAGAAAAGAAAGAACCCTCCTCCAGCAACTAGTAGGGCTTTTCAGATGACGGTTGATGAGGCCGTGCGTACTGAAGATGTTATCACGGGTACATTTCTTATAAACTCTGTACCTGCACGTGTATTGTTTGATTCGGGTGCTAATTGTACTTTCATTTCTGTGCAATTTTGTGATAAGTTGAAATTAACCCCTACTGTGATAGCAAAGCCTATAGAAGTAGAAATAGTTAGTGGTAAGTTAGTTCCTGTTACTACCTCGGTGAATGGAGCTAATATTACTATTGATGATCATGTTTTTCCTATTTCCTTCTTGTTGATGCCAATCCCTAGTTTCGATGTAATTATTGGTATGGATTGGTTGAGTCAGAATAAGGCTAGTATTGATTGTCATCGGAAGTTGGTTAGGATCCCAATCTCCGAAGGGTCATATGTTGTGGCTCGAGGAGAACGGGATGGTGTAGCTATTCCTTTGATTTCATTGATGAAAGCTAGGAAGTCATTGTCAAAAGGTTGTGAGTCATACCTAGCCTATGTAGTTGATGCCAAATTAGAAAGGAAAACTGTTTCGGATGTTCCTGTTGTTTGTGAGTACCCCGATGTGTTTCCTGATGAGTTGCCTGGGTTACCGCCAGTTAGAGAAGTAGAATACAGAATTGATCTTGTTCCGGGTTCATCACCGATTGCTAAAGCTCCCTATAGATTAGCTCCTTCGGAGATTCGTGAAATGATGAATCAGATTCAGGAATTGTTGGATAGAGGTTTTATCAGGCCTAGTTCCTCGCCGTGGGGTGCACCAGTGTTGTTTGTGAAAAAGAAGGATGGGTCATTGCGGATGTGTATTGATTATAGGGAATTAAATAAGAGGACTGTTAAGAACAAATATCCCTTGCCCAGAATAGATGATTTGTTTGATCAGTTGCAGGGTTCGTCAGTGTATTCTAAAATTGATTTGAGGTCGGGTTATCATCAGGTTCGTGTTCGTGAAGAGGATATACCAAAAACTGCTTTTCGTACTAGGTACGGTCATTATGAATTTTTGGTTATGCCTTTTGGTTTGACGAATGCTCCAGCGGTATTTATGGATTTGATGAACCGTGTGTGTCGACCATTTTTGGATCAATTTGTGATTGTTTTCATTGATGATATACTTATTTATTCGAAATCTGAAACTGAGCATGCCACGCATTTGAGATTGGTTCTTGAAACATTGAGACGAGAACATTTGTATGCAAAGTTTTCCAAATGTGAATTTTGGATTAGAGAAGTTCAGTTTTTGGGTCATATAATTTGTCAAGATGGTGTGAAAGTGGATCCATCAAAAGTGGCAGCCGTGATGAATTGGAATGCGATGAAATCTGTTTCTGAGATAAGGAGTTTCCTTGGGTTAGCGGGATATTATAGGAAGTTTATCCAAGATTTTTCTAAGATAGCCAGTCCGTTAACTAAGTTAACTCGTAAAGAAGAGAAGTATGTGTGGACTGATCAGCAGGAGCAAGCTTTTCAGACATTGAAACAATTGTTATGTCAGACACCGATTTTAGCATTACCAGAAGGTACTGACGATTTTGTGGTTTATTGTGACGCTTCATATTCGGGTTTGGGTTGTGTTTTAATGCAAAGGGATAGAGTTATTGCTTATGCTTCTCGACAGTTGAAACCACATGAGAAGAATTATCCTACGCATGATTTAGAACTCGCAGCAGTTGTATTTGCCCTAAAACTTTGGAGACATTACTTATATGGGACTCGATGTGTTGTTTGTACCGATCACAAGAGTTTGCAGTATGTGTTCTCCCAGAAAGAATTGAATATGCGACAGAGACGATGGTTGGAATTGATAAAAGATTATGACTGTGAGATTAGATACCATCCGGGCAAAGCGAATGTGGTAGCCGATGCTTTAAGTCGAAAGAATACTCCCGATCGAGTTTTCTATTTGAAAGTGAATGTTTCCTCGGATTTGATTGATCAAATTAAAGTGGTACAACTTGAAGCTTTGAAAGATCTGAATCTGAAATCGGAAATTATGTTAAAACGCAAGGATGAATTAGTTGAAGAACCGGTTGAGATACTTGATAGAAAGGTGACCAAACTTAGGAAGAAACAAATTCCTATGGTACTAGTTAAGTGGCGACATAGTTTAGGTCCCAATTTGACTTGGGAGGCTGAAGAGTCGATGAAGTCCAGATATCCTGGATTGTTTGATGGGGCTGAGATTTCGGGGACGAAATTTCCTTAAGGAGGGGAGATTTGTAACATCCTCTCCGATAGCCTGGTATTTTTCTATTTATAATTTCGTATTTAATTGTTTCAAATAAATTTGCGATATAATTGTTTAATTGTGAAACTTAGTAAATTAAGTTTCAGGACTTATTGTGTTTAGTAAAATGTTGCTTATATTAAAATATTGAAGTTGACAGTATAATAAAATAAATTTCTCGCAATTGATTTTTAGGTTCCAGACAATAGATTTAGGACGGGTATTAAATACTCAAGGTTGTAGGTCGGTTAAATGATGGACCGACCTTTATTGGGGATCACTTTACTCATTTCTTTCCCCAATTCCATTTCAAATAAAACACTTAAACCCTAGATAGTAAATTAAAGAAAAAAAAATTATCAAACTTGAGGTGTGGATGGAATTGATAATCTGTTAGCAAGCATCATCACCATCTTTATCATCTTCTTGCTATCATCATCTTGTTCCTCAAGCATGTAAGTATGTGATTATGTATTCATAAATTTGATTGTATTGAAATTAGATTAGAAATTGATCTTGGTAGCTAATTTATGTTTGTAATGTTGTTATATGATGATATGTGATGTTATTATAGATGTTTGTAGCATTAGAATCGAGTTTGATGAGTTTGAATGTTAAAAATGGAGTTAAGGTCGTTCAGGCCTGTTCTTGAGCTGAAGAACAGATGAACGCGATCCCGGCTACGCTTCCGGATCGCGTTCCCTTGTTGTAAACGCCTTAGTCGAGTTTTTGGCCTGTGAAACGCGATCCAGGCCTATTATCCGGATCGCGTTTGATAGTGTTTTTCGGTGACAGAATTATTTCCTAAGGACAAACGCGATCCAGCTCCCCTTAGTCCGGATCGCGTTTGCATAGTTAATTTTGATGGGATTTGCAAATTTCACCTAAATGCATGTGTTTAGAAGGTGGTGTTTATAGTGGCACTTATTGAATGCTATAGTGATATTTTATAAAAATGCTCATTTTGATATTCACAAATTATGAAGCAAAGTACTAACTTATGTTGATTATTGATTCTCAGATCCTCCGAAAGATAAGTGATCTCTGGAATCAGAGATTTTGAAGACGGAGGTATTGGTGAGTGGATTCAAAACTCACCGTTTGGCTTAGTTGTAATCATTTGATTACGACGGGTAAACGTAGACTTAATTAGTTGTTATTGTTGATCATATGCCTATATGTGCTTTGTGTGGCCTTCGGGCATTGTTGTTAATGAGGTCAACAAGTTGATGAACTGTTGGTTGGGCTAGTGGGTTGTTGTGTGAACGGTACAGGGACGTACTTCATTTGTTGTGTGTGCTGAACTGTACCTGAGTATGATAAACACTAGCTATCGGTCTCGTCCGTTATGGCCATACGGATATGTTTGGATAAGTGATCTTGGGGAGCCGCCCGGGTGCTAAGGTTATCCCCGGATCCACCGATCCTCATTAAGTTGTTGTTGATTGTTGTAGTTGCGAATACTTGTTGTTGTTAATTGGTTTAGCTAAGTTAAATGTTGAGTGTTGGATTTACTCACTTAGCTATGTGCTAATCCCTCGTTGTTGCTTCCTGCAGACTTTTGTTTTGAGCATGCGGGTGGGTAGCAGGAAGGTCAAACCTTGGAAGAATGGAATGTTTGATATTCAAGCTACTCTGATTATTTTGTTGTAACTCAGTTTAGTTCATATAATACCCCGACATGCTAATCTTTTGAACAGGTTTTTAAGTGGTAGTAACTTAACCATCTAAACTGTTTGGTATTTCGGAAAACAATGTATGAAGTAATGTGTTTTATTTATCTTCGCTTCCGTATTTTATATAATAATAATGAGGGGTGTTATAGAGCTGAAATCATCTGTCATGACAAACTCGTTCGCATACCTCTTGTCTCCGGTGGAACCTTAGTCCTACAAGGGGAGACCGGCAGACGGAATCTGAATATTGTATCCTGCCTCAAAACTAGAAAATATCTACGAAAAGGGTATCAAGCCATCCTCGCACATGTAACGGAGAAGAAGTCGGAGGAGAAGCGACTTGAGGATGTTCCAATCGTGCGGGATTTCCCGGAAGTCTTTCCTGAAGACTTGCCCCGACTTCCACCACCTAAACAAATTGAATTTCAAATCGAACTTGTGCCAGGAGCTGCACCCGTGGCACGAGCCCCTTACCGTCTAGCACCATCCGAAATGCAGGAGTTGTCTAACCAACTACAGGAACTCCTGGACAGAGGATTTATTCGACCAAGTTCCTCGCCTTGGGGAGCTCCGGTCTTATTCGTGAAAAAGAAAGATGGATCGTTCCGCATGTGTATCGATTACCGAGAGCTGAATAAGCTAACCATAAAGAATCGGTACCCGCTTCCTAGAATCGATGACCTATTTGACCAGCTCCAGGGATCAAGTGTTTACTCAAAGATTGATCTACGGTCAGGTTATCATCAACTCCGAGTCCGCGACAATGATATTCCAAAGACAGCCTTCCGAACTCGTTACGGGTATTACGAATTCCAAGTAATGCCATTCGGTTTAACCAACGTACCGGCCGTATTTATGGACCTTATGAATCGGGTGTGCAAACCGTATCTTGACAAATTCGTCATTGTGTTTATCGATGACATCCTAATTTACTCTCGCAATGAGCAGGAACATGCTCAACATCTGAAAACCATTCTAGGACTCCTTAGACACGAAAAGTTATATGCCAAATTCTCTAAGTGTGAGTTCTGGATTCGAACCGTTCAATTCCTCGGACACGTGATTGACAGCCAAGGAATTCATGTTGATCCTGCCAAGATTGAAGCAATTAAGGGCTGGGAGTCACCGACCACTCCAACCGAAGTGAGACAATTCTTAGGTCTTGCTGGTTATTACCGCCGATTCATTGAAAACTTTTCAAGAATAGTTGTTCCCTTAACAACACTGACTCAGAAAGATAAGAAGTTCGATTGGACTGATAAACAAGAGTCAGCCTTCCAGCTATTGAAAAACAAACTTTGCAGTGCACCAATCTTGTCCTTACCCGAGGGCACCGATGATTTCGTAGTTTATTGCGACGCCTCACACCAAGGACTTGGTTGCGTGTTAATGCAACGGGAAAAAGTCATTGCCTATGCCTCACGACAACTAAAAATCCACGAGAAAAATTATACGACCCACGACCTCGAGTTAGGTGCCGTGGTCTTCGCATTGAAAATCTGGAGACATTATCTCTACGGTACGAAAAGCACTATCTTTACCGATCACAAAAGTCTTCAACACATATTCGATCAGAAGGATCTAAACATGAGGCAACGTCGTTGGGTTGAGTTACTTAGTGACTACGACTGCGAGATCAAATACCATCCGGGCAAGGCTAACGTAGTTGCCGATGCCTTAAGCCGAAAAGAACGAGTGAAACCCCTTCGAGTTCGAGCACTTTCTATGACAATTCGTAACGAGCTCCCTGCTCAAATCCTTACCGCTCAACTTGAAGCACTCAGCGATGAAAACTTGAAAAATGAAGCCTTACGAGGCTTGGATAAACGATTCGAAATCAAACCCGATGGGACTCGATACTTCTCTAACCGGGTGTGGTTACCCAAATTCGGAAACTTGCGAGATTTGGTGATGGCTGAAGCTCACAAATCTCGATACTCTATACATCCTGGTTCTGACAAGATGTATCACGACGTCAAAGGTTTGTATTGGTGGCCTAACATGAAAGCTGACATCGCCAAGTACGTCAGTAAATGCCTAAAATGTTCCAAAGTCAAGGCCGAACACCAAAGACCCTCGGGATTGCTCCAACAACCTGAAATTCCTCAATGGAAATGGGAACAGATTACCATGGACTTCATTACCAAACTGCCAAAAACTTCGAGTGGTTGCGATACCATTTGGGTGATTGTGGACCGTCTCACAAAATCTGCTCATTTTCTGACAATCAAGGAAACCGACAAGATGGAGCGTCTGACTCGCATCTACGTCAAAGAAATCATCTCGCGACACGGTGTACCTATCTCGATCATCTCGGATAGGGACAGCCGTTTTACTTCTAACTTTTGGCAATCATTACAGAAATCTCTTGGTACTCGTCTGGATATGAGTACTGCTTATCACCCGCGAACCGATGGCCAAAGCGAGTGAACTATTCAAACACTGGAGGATATGCTACGAGCCTGCGTAGTTGACTTCGGTACTTCTTGGGAAAATCATTTACCGTTGTGCGAGTTCTCGTACAACAACAGTTACCATACCAGCATTAAGGCTGCACCCTTCGAGGCACTCTACGGGCGTAAGTGCCGATCACCTATCTGTTGGAATGAGTTAGGAGATTCCCAACTCACGGGTCCAGAAATCATTCACGAAACTACTGAGAAAATCATTGGTATTCAAAACCGGCTGAAAGCCGCACGTGATCGTCAGAAAAGCTATGCTGACGTGAGACGCAAACACCTTGAGTTCCAGGTAGGGGACAAGGTACTTCTCAAAGTGGCACCGTGGAAAGGTGTCATTCGATTCGGAAAATGAGGCAAACTAAACCCTAGATACATCGGACCATTCGAAATCCTTGAAAGGATTGGTCCAGTGGCATACCGCCTGCAACTTCCTGCTGAGCTTAGCAGCGTTCACAACACATTCCACATTTCTAATTTGAAGAAATGTCTGTCTGACGAGACACTGATTATACCGCTCGACGAAATTCAAATCGATGATAAACTTCATTTTGTCGAGGAACCTATGGAAATAATGGACCGCGAGGTCAAGCGATTGAAACAGAGTCGTATTTCCATCGTAAAAGTCAGGTGGAATTCTAGGCATGGCCCTGAGTTCACCTGGAAACGGGAAGACCAAATGCGACAGAAATACCCACATCTCTTCCCAGAAAAAGCACCGTTCGTACACTCGAGCTAATTTCGGGACGAAATTTCTTTAACAAGGGGAGAATGTAACACCTGCATAATTAGGATAAATAATTATGCCTAATTATTTGTAACTAGTTGTAATTAGTATGTAATAGGATTAATTACAGACTTTATTTGTATATATATAAGGTGATTTATATATATATGTGTGTACTTACGCGATTTGGATGAATCGTACGAATTAACCGGACGGAGTCCGACACAGTTTACTTGGACGTTGGTGACAGAAATTTACTTAAATAATGAGAACGTATTTTTGTTATATAAAATACACAATTGAACGAACATTAATTATATTACCGCGACGACATTTTAAATAATTCAACAAAAACGTATTAAACGCGAATTAATAATTTAAATAATTCGACAAATGTTTTTATTGTTAATTTCAAGGTATTTTTATTTAAATACTCCGGTTACATTTTAAAAATATAACTGTTGGTTAAATACTAAAAACAAACGATTAATCGATTAGGACACGGAGTAAATACTGTATTTTGGGAAGTGTTTTCCCTCCCCTCCTTTTGGAATCAGCCACCAACCCACCACCCTCTCATCTCTTTCTCTCATTTTCTTTTAAACAAACACACACAAACACTCTCACCAATTTCTCTCAAATTTTCGGATTCACAAACCGACCCACGAGATTTATATTTTCGGAATCACCAACAAACAAGGAACAAGATTTACAAAAGCATCATCATCATTTTCGGCCTCCATCTCTCTCGATTTGCATTTGTAAGAAATTTCTAAAATCTTAGATCTATTCATTTTGGTGTAATGTTTTGACGAAATATTGTGTACACAACATAGCTATAACCTAAACAAAGAAGAAAACACGATTTTACAGCTCAAAAATGGGTTAGATTTGCGTTTTTGATTGAATGATCTCGACATCCGAAAGTTTCTGGGCTGGTGTTCATCTTTGCGACACAACACTTGTGTCGCATGTTGTGTCGCATAAAGCCTGTTATGTCGCATCTTGTGTCGTACCAAACCTTTAGTGTCGTAACCTTTGCGACACAATATTGTGTCGCACTTTATGTCGCATTTTATGTCGTATTTTTTATACGACACAACCACTATGTCGCTATTAATTTAGCATATCGTATCCGATGCGGCACAGGCCTTGTGTCATATCCTTGTGTCGCATGACGTCTGCGACACAACCCTTGTGTCGCACGACAAACTTTTGTGTCTCATATTGTGTCGCAAAACACAACAGTTTTACAATTTAATTCCAACTTAAGTGTTAAACATTTGGGACTTCAAACGATTATACAATATAACATCTAGGGGACATTGAAACATCTTTTTCAAGCATAACACTCCAAACAAATGGTCACCAACGGGCCAGACATGTTTTCCAACAACAAACAATTACAAACATACAGACAAACACTGGATATACTAGTTGTGTACAACTAAACGAAACGTCTCGCGAGACACATACTTACATAACCTCATATGTTTAGGCATTTGAAGGTTACGGGTTCGGAGAACCTACTTGCTTTACTTACTACTTGTTATTTGCAACTGATTACTACAAGACTAGGGTGAGTCTTATGGCCCCACTTTTACTGTTTTATCTTATTAGGGGAGAAACATGCTACTACTTTTTCTTGAACACAAGTACTAAACTGTTTACTATACCAAACGGAATTGCATGAGTTGTTTACCAATTACAGAAGTCTCTCCATCATATATCGTTAGTTATGGACTTAAGCGCGAACACTAGTTAATGGATCCATTAGGGAAATGACCCTCCCCGCCCGGGGCAGTAGCGCTGCAACGTACTGATTTACACGTAGAAACGGGTGACTAATTATTCGTTACTGATGCTTGCTCATTTACGAGCATGTCACGGGAGCAAACTTATTAATTACGGGTTAAGCTTCGATTATGAGCCTCATGGCAACGGTATAACTTACTTACTTACATTTGCTGGATTGCAAATACTGGTTTTACATTTGCTGGATTGCGAATATTGATTTTACGCCTATGGGCACTACTGATGAAATCTTGTGTTTCAAAACTGATATTACTTACAAACCTGTGAGATTCACCAACATTCGTGTTGACCTTTTTAGCATGTTTTCTCAGGTACCCGGATGGAGTAGGATTACTCCAGGACTTTAACTAGAGTCGCATGATTTCAACACAACTGCATTAACGGAGATTCTTAGCATTATCTTTTGTATATTTTGATTATGTAATAGAATCTCCCGCTATACGCGTGGGCTCTAGGAAACTACATTTTTGTATACGAAAACATTAAGTTTTCAAACATTGTATCTATGGGAATGTAACTAATTTACAAACGTTGCATATAGATGTCGTTTGCTTTATCTTTGTGCTGTGATATTTGATTAGTAGCACCCCAAAACCTGCTTCCGCTAAACAGTGAATTTCGGGGGTGTTACATATACTACCTATACAACAACTATTAATAACATACAATACTACAACTACACTAATACACACTTGACATACTCGTATGTCATGTCTACAACAAGCTACTTCATCACCAACTAACACTTATTTGATCATCACTACGGATTTACAAACAAGCTTAATCAATTAACTACAATTCCTACTACTTACCTTTACCACAAGTATGAATATTCAAGCTCCATGATTAGCTCAACATCTCTTCATGTCACCTAATCATATAATCATACAACAAGGTTATCTATTGCATTAAAGTAACAACCTTCCAACTCAAAGTGGCATAATCACAATTACTACACATTTGTTCAAGATTGTCTCTACTAATTGTATTTCTCTATTCTCATAAATCTACACATACAATTAATTAATTTAGCTACCATCAATCAATCATAACTTGATAGAACTAGATCATCATCATCATCATACAAACTACTCAATTTAGCTAAATTAATCATAATTCAATTACTACAATGAAATCCATCATTTAACATTTACATAGGCTCTTTTATGCATAATAATCATCACAACAATTTCTAATTACTGTTCATTTTCATCATCTTCTACATCATATACCAAATTCTTCAATTTGATCAAAATCATCAAAACTCAAACTTCATAAAAAAACTTACTAACTTATACATACAAAAGCTCTTTTACACACTACAATCATCTTTTACCAATCTTACTTCCAAAACTCATACAATTCTTCAAAAACACATTTCTAGAGTTTATGTAAAACAAATCAATGTTAAAGATATAGCGGTTTTGACTTTATGAGAAAATAAATCTCCAGCAATCTATGCATATCATAGCAGATCAGCAGAGATATTTTCTTATTCTCATTAATTGTATATATTTTACTTTCCAAGATTAGTGTAATATCATAGCTGTTGCATATTGTATATAGCTGTAATAGTTTCTTAGAATAACTCACTGCCTATGTATAAATCCCCCCGGAATTATTCAATAAGATTATCATCTTTTTCCCTAAAGTCTCTAACTTTGACATGGTATCAGAGCCACAATTCCGATCAGTTTCTCGAATGCTTTCCATTTGATTCTTGTCCAAAACCTCATGTTTCTAGTTATGCTCAGTCAAGCTCTTGTTGCTCTCTTTGAAAATCTCGGTCAAGTTCTTGTTAAATCATGTCTTTTGACAAAGCTGATGCTTTCCTGGTTCGTTTTAATGGCAAGAGCTACTCAGCATGGGCATTCCATTTCCAGATTTTTGTCAAGGGAAAGGATTTATGGGGCCATGTTGATGGTAGTTGTCCAGTCCCGACTCTTGACAAAGACAAAAATACGACAGAAATTGCCAAATGGGAGGCCAGTGATGCTAAAATCATGGCATGGATTCTAAGTTTCGTAGAATCCAACATCGTGTTAAATCTTCACCCTTTTAAGACTGCAACCCAGATGTGGGAACACCTAAAGAAACTCCATAGTCAAAACAGCTATATCTTTAACAATCAAAACTACCAAATTGAAGATGTTAGATGATAATACTTACTTTAGGGATGATCAATTTGATGAAAACAAGCCCTAACACTCAAGATTAATGGCTTAATTTGAAGAATTTCTCCTTGGTTCTTCCTTCCTCTTTTCTGCTCTCTCTCACGTTACACACATACATACATATTCTCCTGATTTCCAGATTTTACAAGAAAGAATTGATTTAATCTAACATATTTAGACTTTCTACCCTCTACTTTCCTTTCCTCTAATTTGGCCACTAACTAACTTTTTCAAGTTTATAAACTTCTACTTTGGCCACTACTAGTTTTCTTACAATTATTGTACTTCAATTTAATAAACACATACATAACACTTACACTACTATTTTAAATAAATATACACTTACAAAAAATTGGGGTGTTACAACTCTCCCCCACTTAATGGGATTGTGTCCTCACAATCTATGCTTACCATACTACTTGATACTACTGAATGATTCGTCTTCTAATTCACAATAAAATCTCAATTGCTTAATCCTTACTTCAAAAATAACTACTAGTTTTTTTTTTTTTTTTTACATACACTCTTTCCTAGTGGAAAATGATTGGTGGACCTAATTTGGTAAGACTAAAAATGGACCTAAAGATATGATTGGTTAGTTTTAAAAAATGATTGGATGAGATTAAGAGAGAGAAAAAACTTAACCAATCAAAAAATTAGGCCTATATTTAGGTCTTTGTAAGTAGGTCTATTTAGCAACACTCCTTCAACTACCACCACATAATGATCAACTCTTTGATCATTGACTACACTTCAATAATAACTACATCTATATCAACTATTTTTAAATAATGATCATTTACAATGATCAACCATTACACATATACAACTACTATGATATTAACTACAATCAAATATAATAAATTTAAAAATTAACAACTACATAACAATGACTACAACAATCTTAACTAAAATTAATTAGAGATCAACTTAATGATCCATAGCTACGCTTATTTACAACTTACATCAATAGTAACTACTATTATTCATTGATCATTTCCTACACAAAACAACATTTTGTTAATGCCAACTATAATCAAATGATCAATTAAATAATCAATAACTATACTCATCAACGACTACAACAATATAAGCTTGTAAACTACCTTCAATGATGAGCAACTAAAGAGTAAATTCTATAAATGGTCCTTGTGGTTTACATTGATTTACGAAAACAGCCCATGTACTCTTTTTTCAACGTTTTCGGTCCAATAATTTCGGTTTTGCTCGCAAATGGTCCCTATGGGACCATTTGCGAGCAAATCCAAAGTTAGCCGGAGGGACTATTTGCGAGCAAAAATCCAAAGTTAAGGGACCATTTGAGAGAAAATCCAAAGTTATTGGACCGAAAACGTTGAAAAAATAGTACAGGGACTGTTTTCGTAAATCAATGTAAACCACATGGACCATTTATGAAATTTACTCGCAACTAAATGATCAATTACTACATACTACAATAATCTTACTCTTTCACCCCACTTAAGGAGTACAATTACTTACAATTAATAATAATCACTAAAATATTATTGGCTACATACAAGTACTTTAATATTAACTACAAAAAGGTAATCAATTCATTACCAGATCTCTACACATGTTAACAACTACATACAATAATAACTGCCTTACTGATTAATTACTAACAATTAATAATTACTCATTGATCAATATCTACACATAACTACAATTATAACAATTGCACTACGATGAAATAAGGATCAATACCTTGATAATTGTAACTACAATTAATGTTACTACTATGTATATTACAGGTTTCTACATAACGATTACTCATTCATATCAATATTTATCAAAATTTTAACTACAATGAGGTAATGATCATACTCAAAGGATCATTTCTACACATAGCAACACATATTAATCATCAACTACATGCTTAACCGATCATTTACCACTTACCTTGATAACTACGAATGTTAGTCATCACTCATACTACAAATTTTTCATTTATATACATCTTTACTACTACTCATCAAGATAGTGCTCATTTTCTCTATGGCACCACTTAGCTACAAATTCAACAAATCTACTTTTTCAAGCTAGTGACCATTCTCGCAATGGCACTACTTGGCTAAAATTTCTACATATCTACTTTATCAAACATTACTACAACAATAAACTACAATTTGAGTGGACCTTCACTTACTTAATTAAGAAACACAAAAGTGTTATAAAATCTCACTAACTGTTCAGACTACTTAATTGATATACTACCGTTTTTACTCTTGCCAATTTTCTATCCTTTTCCTTACTTTACGGTCCACTAAATCTTGGACTAATTAACATGTATGATTTCTTTCTACCATGCATAAGCAATTCTACTATTTACTACAATTTCATCTTTCATATTTTCCAATTAGTCATCTTTAATTAGCATTCAGGATGAACACTTACTACATAATTTAGATTGGGGCACTTGCGCCCAAAATATCTTTACTTCTCACTTTCAAGCATTTCTCTTTTCTATCATCACCCCTATCAACGTCACTAACTGTTATTATTCCCACTACTATTTTTACTACCAATGCTACCACTACTGCTTCCAATACTACTGCTGCTACTACTATTATTACTACTGTTATTACTACAGTTACTACTACTACTACAATTATTAATACTACTACTGCTACTGGTACTATTTATGCTACTGCTACTACTAGTAGTGCTACTAATACTGCTACTGAATTTAAATTTTCATAAAACTCTAAAGATTACTCTACTTTGCTTTTGAGTAGACCCGTCATCACCTCTACAATTTAAATATCATGCTTTCGAGTCTCATTCACCAAGTCCTCAAACTTGGTCCATCCACCCAAGTCACAATATAGACGAATACACTTCTTCAGTACATCATAACAATGACTCATGACTCTCTTCTGAACAATTCTAACATTCTTCACTACTTGACCTCAAAAGATTTACTACATACTTTGTTTTCAACTTACTTAGACATTCTGAAGCATTAAAGGTTTCCTTTACTTTCGAGAATTATCTACAACATTTAATTAAATTCATCTTACCATAACAGTGCTTTACCATCAATGAATTTTTCATGTGCAAATTTCTACTTTTCTTCTCGATTGCTAGCTACTGGCACTTCCTCATATACTACGTTATTTTGAGGTAATTTATTCTCAGTACATTCACTTCCTCTATGTTACATTTCTTCCGTAACTACTTCTCTACTTGTTTCTTTAATCCCATATACTCCCTCCGTCCCAAATTAAGTGTCCTGTTTTGACATTTTGAGTATTTCTTTTTCAACTTTGACCGTAAATGTTTTTGTTTGTATTATATAATACTTTGATGCAAAATATATAAATGGATTGAGTTTTAAATGTATTTTCATTGGTATAATTTTCATAAAGTAATATATAACACAAACAAAAATATTTAAGGTCAAAGTTGAAAAAGAAAGACTTCCAAATCTGATACCGGACACTTAATTTGGGACGGAGGGAGTAATAAAAAGGAAGTGCTTTCTACCAAGCTCCAATTACCTTTACTCCAATTATATCTTCCTCCCCCACTTAAACTCGTGTTATTACTCTTTTACTACGTAAATCACATCATCAAAAATTTAAGTGGGTTAATATAACTCAAAATCTCAACTACGTATTTGTAACTTACACGTATAACGTTATTATCTACTACTAGCATTAACCTCATATACCAATTGTAATTCTGCCAGAACCATTACATCTGTTACAAAAGACAAGCCTACTACAACAATCACATTCGATACCGAATGAA
This sequence comes from Helichrysum umbraculigerum, assembly GCA_949592205.1. NCBI lineage: Eukaryota > Viridiplantae > Streptophyta > Magnoliopsida > Asterales > Asteraceae > Helichrysum > Helichrysum umbraculigerum. The sequence continues at coordinate 45,450,688 of CATIUR010000002.1, read as the reverse complement.
ATTCTACTACAATTATCACATACATCACCGAATGAAATTTAATAATTCTTACACACAACCGTTACTCACAATTAAGGTTCGTTTTGACTTAATTATCTTGACATCATGTGACTCCCATAGCTCAATACAATATCATATTATAATTATTGCGTTGGCCAGACGTGACAATTATCTCATCACATTGTACCTCATTAAAGTCATCACATTACGTCTTGATTCATAAGTGTTTAACGATTTACTATCTACTTTACACATACAAATTACAATCTACTACTTTTCATATACGAAAGAAACTGACTACCTTGCACATACGAAATGCAATTGACTACTGTGCACATACAAAAATGCAATAACTACTTTGCACATACTTTACTACTGCAAATAATTACTTTATATCATTCTCTGCAAACCGACTACTACAAATAATTAATTTAAATCATACTCTACTAACAATCTACTAGGTCTAAGTCCAAGTATTCACTAACGGTGAATACCTGAATCCCTTAAACCATAGCTCTGATACCAACTTGAAACGTCCCTATTTTTTTTTTATACTCCGAAAACTCTTTTATATAAGTTCCATAACTCGTTAAATACTTATTTGAATATGTGTATTACCTCTATTATATTATATAATTGAAACATAAGTTATACTCAATTCATACACGTATACGCGATCCTGCCGTCATCCACGCGATCGCGTATTAGCAGAACATACGCGATCCTACTTCATAACTTGGATCGCGTATTAACAAGTAAAAACCTTCTGTAACCGAAATGAACTACGGTACGTGATCCACCAAATAACTCGGATCGCGTATGACCAAGTTGATGCACAATACGCGATCGCGTATTGTCTTGTGCTCAGCCCAGCAGCTACATAATCAAAACTTAATACCAAATTAATAACTTCCAAGCTACATAACTTTTTACTCGTTAGACTTTTGACCACGAAACTTCGCATACATCTTTCATACTACAAAATAAAGATTTCTCAGTTTACAATTTTTCAAAATTCTCATTAATCCAAAATACGACCATTTTAACCGCTTTTAATAACAATTCAAATGCTAAACCATCTACAATCTGACTTACTCTTTTTGCTAACACCTTAAACCATACACATTGACTCTAAATCAACCATGACAGTCAACCTACTATCACCTTAACTCAATTTAGCATTTTAACTCTTTGATGACCCATTTGGGCACCAAACAACCCATTTGGATTTTAACCACTTTCAAACTACAACTCATTACAAAAGTTGACATACTTCACAAGTGACTACCATTTACATTTGACCCAACTTATAAACATACCATTTTACATAAACATTCTACAAATGGGTCAACATATACAAACTACAATCTTATACCCAAACCACTTTCTTTGACTCATAGGGGCTTTCATAACCATATCAAGAGCATGATTTCTATGCAAGGGATTTTGACTTACTAATATGTAGCAAGTCCCAACACTAGTCAATCCTCGTATCCTTTGCCCAAATAAACACTTTACATGCTTCCACCTACATAACAACAATAAACTACGGAATAAGCAAAACATGCTTAGTAAGTAAAAGAATTAATACTACAATTACAAACTACTACAAGATGATCATAATTCATATAACCAACTTACTACCAATTATAGAACATACTTATATGTTCTATCTACCATGCTACTAGTTTATCTTACTCATATGAACAACCTACTACATAGACCATTATCGGATGGTCTAACTACTCATGAATAAGGATCCTTCACTACATCATTTCTATTCTCCGAAACAATCTCTACTACATTGTTCCTACTCAAGGGAACACTACAATGGAGCCAAGACATGGACAATGCCATACTTGAATCCTCCATTTTTTTTTACCTGCGCAAATAGCATACAATACACTACATCTACAATAAACTACACAAATCACATACAAGATACTACATCTACATTAACTACATAATTGACTCACAATATATTACAATTACACAATTAACATATAATATACTACCTAAACAACAACTATTCAATAACATACAATACTACAACTACACTAACACACACTTGACATACTCGTATTTGATCATCACTAAGGATTTACAAACAAGCTTAATCAATGAACTACAATTCTTACTACTTACCTTTACCACAAGTATGAATATTCAAGCTCCGTGATTAGCTCAACATCTCTTGTAACGCCCCAAAAATATGTAAGTTTTAAATGATTTAAAATACGTTTATGTTTCAGTTTTATATGTATTTAATATGTTCAATGTTTAAAGTAACTAAAAGGTTAGAAATTGGTTAGAGGACTAACCAAGTGAAAGAAAGTAAGTTAGAGGGATCAAATATGTAAATGAGCATATTAGAGGGGAGGGGAATGATAAGATGTTGAAATATACTCCCTACATGTTTCTCTTTTGTTCCAGACTGAAATTTTATATACGTATGTGAGGTTTTAGAGAAGGGAAAAAGAGTTCATAAGAGAAATCAAGAAATTGAAGAAGAAAGAGATTAAATTAAGGTTTCTAATTATCAAATTAAGCTTCTACAAGGTAAGTTGATCTTTATCTAAGTTCAAATTAAAGTTAGGGTTTTAGTTTTATAAACCCTAGAATGATGAAAGTTCATGTATGATAGTTAATTAGCTAAATTAGTGTTCCATCTATGTAAACAAGTTATGTACTATGACTAATTTATGTTAGTTTGATTAAAAGATTCATGTTCATGTGTAATTGGGTTTTTGTAGTTATGTGTATATGTGAATTCATAAATTTAGATGAATTGATGATGATTAGTGATAAGTATAAGTGGTAAAGTAATAAACACCCAATTACATGTGATAAGAAATCTAAAATATGGAACACTAATGATGTATGATAGGTGTTAGTGAGTAACACCTAGATATGAGATTAAGTTAAGAAAGTAAGGGTTATGTTAATTGATCATGCTATGTGTTTGTATGAATAGGTGATCAAGCAAGAGAAGTTAATTCAAGTTGTGTAAAGTTTCAAGATAAAGGTAAGTAGATGGATATAAATGTGGAGTCAAGTAATGGGTGAGCCATTAGCTTGACGGTTTTCCAAGTAATGGATCATGACCATTAGCTTGGTATAAATGTTAACTCGTAGTAGTTAGCATGATGATGTTTAAGGATCCTTAATGTGATGATCTTTATGTTCAAGTTAAAGTTTCCATTACTTACTAAGCAATCGCTTATGTGTTATGTTTAAATGTTTCAGGTGAGCCAAGTGTCAATAGAGGGGACTTGGGTAAAGGGCACGTGTGAAGTTTTCGGTGGAGCTTGTTACTTAGTTCGGTAACAAGTCTTATCCCTCTTAATCATGCTCATGATACATGTACACCCCTTTTGTAAAAGTTATGATACTAGCTTATGTTTTGAAAGGATGTTATGTCCCAATGGTAATGTTTTGTTGAAAGTCAAACTTAAATTTAAAGTCAGACTTAGTGGTCAGATTGTATGTAAAAAGTTTGAAAGTATATGCAATGAGAAAGTATGCTTTTGAAAGTGGAATTAGTCAAATGTTGATGTTATGGTTAATGGTTGATGTTACCAAGTTAGTTTGACTTAGACAAGTCCATTAAATGAAGTTTGACTAAAAGAATGGGTCAATTTGGTCAGAGGCCCAATCGGGTCGTTTTGGTGTCCAAATGGGTCACCAATGGGTTTACGAGTCAAACTGAGTTAGACTTGATGAAAGTCAAATGTTTTAATGTTAATAAGTTCCATTAATGATGTTGGAAAAGTGGTAAAAGAATGGAAGTCACAAGTGTAATGGTTTGAAAGTTGGCATGTTAAGATTTTGGTCAAAAATGGCCTAAAACTCGTCTACGGGTCAAATCTTGTTAAAATGCAAAAATTGAAAAAGTGGAATTGAGGAAATGTTTATATGGTTATAGTGAATGTGTGTGCAAAATTTCAGGTCCTAACTCATAACGAGTAAAAAGTTATGCGCGTTTGAAGTTGGTTAAAAAAGTTGACTTTTGCTGACTTCTGGATTTACACTAAGGAACGCGATCCTGACACCATTTTTCCGGATCGCGTTTGCAAGGCACAAAACTAAGGAACGCGATCCTGACCACATTTTCCGGATCGTGTTAGCAAGGCAAAAATGGTAACAGATAGTTTATAACTAAGGAACGCGATCCCGCCCACTTTCCCGGATCGCGTTTGATGGTAAAAAATGAAATTTTAGGTTCTAAAAGACTCGTTGCAACTATGGAAAGTTACTAAAATTAAATTATACAAATGGAGTAGTTATGGGACATTATTAAGATTAAAAAAAAAAAAAATGGTCACGTTTTCGGGGTGTTTCAAGTTGGTATCAGAGCACGGTTTAAGGGATTCAGGTATCCACCATTAGTGGGTACTTGGACTTAGACCAAAATTTTGATGATATTGAGCATGATTTAGTATGATATGTTTAAAAGTTAATAATTGTTAATGATTCTTTACTCAAAGTGTGGCGTGCAGACTATGGATGTGTTTAATGTAATACGATAATTAGTGCGTCTGGCCAACGCAATGATTACCATATTACCTTGTATGTATCCATGGAAATCACGAGACATTAGAGGATTGAATGTTAACAAGTTATTAAATGTTTGTAGCAAAGTTTGTGATAAGGTAGACATTAAATGTTTAAGTTATTATGTTAATGTGTTATGTGAACGTTTCAGATAAGATGAGTAAAGAAATAGAGACTACTGATACAGGAGGCAGTCAAGATAAGTCTCAGTCTCCTGTTCAAGATATAGACCCGATTAAATGTTACCGGTGGGTTATAGAGGTAGAAGGGGCTTTTACTACTTCACGTTGCCCCGCAGATTTGAAAGTAATCTTTGCTGCTAATCTCTTAAAGGCACGTGCTAAGAATTGGTGGGAAGTTCAACGCCGTACCTTAGGGGATGAAGCTATAAATAAGATGAGTTGGGATGATTTTAAGAAAATGTTTGAGAATACCTATTCTCAAGAAGCAGATTTAAAGAGAATTCGTCGTGAGTTTCTTGCAATGGAACAAACGACTGAGTCGATTAATGAGTTAGTTGGTGTATTTCTGGATAGAGCTCAATTATGTCCAGATTATATGGAGAATCCAAAGCGGCTTATAGATCATTTTCATGAGGTGTTGAAGAAAGAAATCAGTCAGTTTATTCAACCTAGCCGTTGTAAGTCTTTTGAAGAAATTGTGAATGAAGCTCGTTTTCAAGAGTTAGAGTTAAAGAAAGGTGAGAAAGCTGTTGCAAAAAGAAAAGTTGAATCAAGTCCTATTCCTTCAAAGAAGTTCAAAGCTAGTGACAGTTCTCGTCGAGAAGAGAAGAAGACAGAAAAGTCTGTACCTCCAGAATGTAAGAAATGTCACAAGAAGCATTTTGGAGTATGTAGATTTGGGTTAAATGTTTGCTATCAATGTGGTGAGGAAGGTCATTTCAGCAAGGACTGTCCTCATCCATTGAAGGTATGTTATGGATGCTACGAGCCTAGTCATGTGAAGTCAGAATGTCCAAAGTTGAAGTCTCAGTCAGCTTCTTCAGCATATCGTAAGCCATCCGATAAGAAGTCGACTGAAGTTCCAAAAGCCAGGCCTCGTTCATTCCAGATCGCAGCAGAGGAAGCCAAGGGGACCCCAGATGTAGTGTCAGGTACCTTTTTAGTAAACCTAATACCTGCATATGTTCTTTTTGATTCGGGTGCCTCTAGATCATTTGTTTCAGAAAAGTTTAGTAAAAGTTTCATGACTCCACTTTCTGACTTAGACACTCCCTTAGATGTCGAAATAGCTGATGATAGAACAGTATATGTAACGAAAGTTTATAGAGGGTGTCGGTTAGAAATAAGTAATGAGCATTTTTCTATAAATCTAATCCCTATGCAAATGGGGGAATTCGATGTTGTAATTGGTATGGATTGGTTAGCGGCTCATAATGCAATGATTCAATGTGAGCAAAAGATTGTAAGAGTTAAGCTACCTCGTGGTGAATTGTTAGATATTTATGGAGAAAAGAAAGAAATGCCTATCCCAGTCTGTACTTTTGCTAAAGCTAAACGACATTTGTCACATGGTTGTCAAGCCTTTTTGGCACATGTGATAGATACTCAGATTCAAATCCCAAAGATTGATGAAATTCCGGTAGTAAGAGAGTTTGTTGATGTATTTCCTGATGAGTTACCGGGCCTACCGCCCGATAGACAAGTTGAATTTAATATTGAATTGATGCCTAGAGCTACACCTATTGCTAAGACACCATATAGGCTTGCTCCAACCGAAATGCAGGAATTAATGAAACAGTTGCAAGAACTGTTAGACAAAGGTTTTATACGTCCGGGTAGTTCTCCGTGGGGAGCTCCTATTTTATTTGTGAAGAAGAAGGATGGTTCAATGAGAATGTGTATAGATTACAGAGAGTTAAACAAGGTGACCATCAAGAATAGGTACCCATTACCTAGGATTGATGACTTGTTTGACCAGTTGCAGGGTGCTATTATTTTTCAAAGATTGATTTACGCTCCTATTACCATCAATTGAAGGTCAGAGAAGAAGATGTTTGTAAAACTGCTTTCAGGACGAGGTATGGGCACTATGAATTTGTGGTAATGCCGTTTGGTTTGACGAATGCACCTGCAGCTTTTATGGATTTGATGAATAGAGTATGTCGTCCAATGCTTGATAAGTTCGTAATCGTGTTTATTGACGATATTTTAATCTATTCTAAATCTGCTAATGATCATGATTATCATTTGAGGCAAGTGCTACAGATGTTAAGAAGAGAGAAGCTTTATGCTAAGTTCTCGAAGTGTGAGTTTTGGCTTCGGGAAGTGCAGTTTCTAGGTCATGTTGTCAATAGTGAGGGTATTATGGTTGATCCAGTGAAAGTTGAAGCCGTTATGAAATGGAATGCTCCAACAACTCCAACCGAAATCAGAAGTTTTCTTGGATTAGCTGGCTATTACAGACGGTTTATTCAAGACTTCTCAAAGATCGCAATGCCACTCACAAAGCTTACAAGAAAGAATATCAAGTTTGAATGGAATGATCAAGCAGAACAAGCTTTTCAGATTCTAAAGTAGAAACTCAGTCAAGCACCAGTCTTAGTACTTCTAGAAGGTACTGAAGACTTGGTGATATATTGTGATGCATCGTATAGTGGTTTGGGTTGTGTTCTTATGCAACGTGGCAAAGTGATAGCATATGCTTCTAGACAGTTAAAAGAAAATGAGAAGAACTATCCAACGCATGATCAAGAACTTGCAGCGGTGGTCTTTGCCTTAAATATATGGAGGCATTATCTCTATGGTGTGAGGAGTACTATCTATACAGATCACAAAAGTTTAAAGTACTTCTTCGATCAGAGAGATTTGAATATGAGACAAAGAAGATGGCTAGATCTTGTTAAAGATTATGATTGTGAAATATTGTACCACCCGGGGAAAGCTAACATTGTAGCTGATGCTTTAAGCAGAAAGGCAGCCCATTTTGCTCTAACGGTTAAATCTCTTAGAATTACCGTTACTCCTAGCTTGTTTGATCAAATTAAAGAAGCACAACAAAAAGCTTGGAGAGAAAAAGATATTCGATCAGAACGGATCAAAGGTCAAGTTGATAGTATTGTGGAAGATTCACGTGGGTTAAAGACTCGATATGGTAGAATATGGATCCCAAATTCTTGGGATTTGAAGACATTATTGTTAGATGAAGCCCATAAATCAAAGTATTCCATTCATCCTGGCGCAACAAAGATGTACCACGACTTAAGATCAGAATATTGGTGGCCAGGTATGAAAAGAGATATTGTTAAATATGTTGAGCAGTGTTTAACTTGCTTACAGGTGAAGGCTGAGCATCAGAAGCCATATGGGAAGATGCAGCCTTTAGACATACCTGTTTGGAAGTGGGAACACATAACGATGGATCTTATCACCAAATTGCCAAAGACTCAACGTCAGCATGATGCGATTTGGGTGATAGTGGATAGATTGACGAAAAGTGCATTATTTCTGCCTATTAAAGAAACGATATCTATAGAAGCTTTAGCATATTTATATGTTAAGGAGGTAGTTGCACGTCATGGAATGCCAGTTTCTATTGTTTCTGATAGAGATAGTAGATTTATTTCACAATTTTGGGCCAAGTTTCAAGATGATATCGGTACACGTATTAATCTTAGCACAGCTTACCACCCGCAAACAGATGGCCAAAGTGAAAGAACGATACAGACTTTAGAAGACATGTTGCGGGCGTGTGTTATAGATTTTGGAGGTAATTGGGATGTGCATTTACCGTTAGCAGAGTTCTCCTACAATAACAGTTATCACACAAGCATAGGTATGCCACCTTTCGAGATGTTATATGGGAGAAAATGTAGAACTCCAATATGTTGGGGTGAGGTCGGGCAAAGAGAAATGGGCAGTACAGATATAGTGCAACAGACGACAGAAAAGATAGACCAGATAAGAGAAAGATTAAAGATGGCACAAGATAGACAGAAATCGTATGCCGACAAAAGAAGACGCCCATTAGAGTTTAAGGTCGGAGATATGGTTATGTTAAAAGTATCTCCATGGAAAGGTATTATCAGATTCAGGAAACGAGGCAAGTTAAGTCCTTGGTTTATTGGTCCATTTAAGATTCTTGAAAGAGTTGGTAAGGTAGCTTATCGTCTTGAACTACCTAGTGAGTTGGCAAGTATTCATAGCACTTTTCATGTGTCTTATTTAAGAAAGTGCTTAGTAGATGAAGCATCTGATGTGTCATTGGAAGAAATAGAAATCAATGATCAATTGAATTATGTTGAACAACCAATAGCTATCCTCGATGAGAAAGTCAAGAAGTTAAGAAATAAAGATATTCGGTTGTTTAGAATTCAATGGAAGCATAGAAAAGGGTCAGAATTCACTTGGGAGCCGGAAGAAGAAATCATTGTTTATTATTCGGCTTTGTATCAAGAATGGATTGTGAGGACACAATCCTAAATAAGTAGGGGAGAGTTGTAACGCCCCAAAAATATGTAAGTTTTAAATGATTTAAAATACGTTTATGTTTCAGTTTTATATGTATTTAATATGTTCAATGTTTAAAGTAACTAAAAGGTTAGAAATTGGTTAGAGGACTAACCAAGTAAAAGAAAGTAAGTTAGAGGGATCAAATATGTAAATGAGCATATTAGAGGGGAGGGGAATGATAAGATGTTGAAATATACTCCCTACATGTTTCTCTTTTGTTCCAGACTGAAATTTTATATACGTATGTGAGGTTTTAGAGAAGGGAAAAAGAGTTCATAAGAGAAATCAAGAAATTGAAGAAGAAAGAGATTGAATTAAGGTTTCTAATTATCAAATTAAGCTTCTACAAGGTAAGTTGATCTTTATCTAAGTTCAAATTAAAGTTAGGGTTTTAGTTTTATAAACCCTAGAATGATGAAAGTTCATGTATGATAGTTAATTAGCTAAATTAGTGTTCCATCTATGTAAACAAGTTATGTACTATGACTAATTTATGTTAGTTTGATTAAAAGATTCATGTTCATGTGTAATTGGGTTTTTGTAGTTATGTGTATATGTGAATTCATAAATTTAGATGAATTGATGATGATTAGTGATAAGTATAAGTGGTAAAGTAATAAACACCCAATTACATGTGATAAGAAATCTAAAATATGGAACACTAATGATGTATGATAGGTGTTAGTGAGTAACACCTAGATATGAGATTAAGTTAAGAAAGTAAGGGTTATGTTAATTGATCATGCTATGTGTTTGTATGAATAGGTGATCAAGCAAGAGAAAATAATTCAAGTTGTGTAAAGTTTCAAGATAAAGGTAAGTAGATGGATATAAATATGGAGTCAAGTAATGGGTGAGCCATTAGCTTGACGGTTTTCCAAGTAATGGATCATGACCATTAGCTTGGTATAAATGTTAACTCGTAGTAGTTAGCATGATGATGTTTAAGGATCCTTAATGTGATGATCTTTATGTTCAAGTTAAAGTTTCCATTACTTACTAAGCAATCGCTTATGTGTTATGTTTAAACGTTTCAGGTGAGCCAAGTGTCAATAGAGGGGACTTGGGTAAAGGGCACGTGTGAAGTTTTCGGTGGAGCTTGTTACTTAGTTCGGTAACAAGTCTTATCCCTCTTAATCATGCTCATGATACATGTACACCCCTTTTGTAAAAGTTATGATACTAGCTTATGTTTTGAAAGGATGTTATGTCCCAATGGTAATGTTTTGTTGAAAGTCAAACTTAAATTTAAAGTCAGACTTAGTGGTCAGATTGTATGTAAAAAGTTTGAAAGTATATGTAATGAGAAAGTATGCTTTTGAAAGTGGAATTAGTCAAATGTTGATGTTATGGTTAATGGTTGATGTTAACAAGTTAGTTTGACTTAGACAAGTCCATTAAATGAAGTTTGACTAAAAGAATGGGTCAATTTGGTCAGAGGCCCAATCGGGTCGTTTTGGTGTCCAAATGGGTCACCAATGGGTTTACGAGTCAAACTGAGTTAGACTTGATGAAAGTCAAATGTTTTAATGTTAATAAGTTCCATTAATGATGTTGGAAAAGTGGTAAAAGAATGGAAGTCATAAGTGTAATGGTTTGAAAGTTGGTATGTTAAGATTTTGGTCAAAAATGGCCTAAAACTCATCTACGGGTCAAATCTTGTTAAAATGCAAAAATTGAAAAAGTGGAATTGAGGAAATGTTTATATGGTTATAGTGAATGTGTGTGCAAAATTTCAGGTCCTAACTCATAACGAGTAAAAAGTTATGCGCGTTTGAAGTTGGTTAAAAAAGTTGACTTTTGCTGACTTCTGGATTTACACTAAGGAACGCGATCCTGACACCATTTTTCCGGATCGCGTTCGCAAGGCACAAAACTAAGGAACGCGATCTTGACCACATTTTCCGGATCGTGTTCGCAAGGCAAAAATGGTAACAGAAAGTTTATAACTAAGGAACGCGATCCCGCCCACTTTCCCGGATCGCGTTTGATGGTAAAAAATGAAATTTTAGGTTCTAAAAGACTCGTTTCAACTATGGAAAGTTACTAAAATTAAATTATACAAATGGAGTAGTTATGGGACATTATTAAGAGTAAAAAAAAAAAAAAAATGGTCACGTTTTCGGGGTGTTTCATCTCTTCATGTCACCTAATCATATAATCATACAATAAGGTTATCTATTGCATTAAAGTAACAACCTTCTAACTCAAAGTGGCATAATCACCATTACTACACATTTGTTCAAGATTGTCTCTACTAATTGTATTTCTCTATTCTCATAAATCTACACATACAATTAATTAATTTAGCTACCATCAATCAATCATAACTTGATAGAACTAGATCATCATCATCATACAAACTACTCAATTTAGCTAAATTAATCATAATTCAATTACTACAATGAAATCCATCATTTAACATTTACATAGGCTCTTTTATGCATAATAAGCATCACAACAATTTCTAATTACTATTCATCATCTTCTACATCATATACCAAATTCTTCAATTTGATCAAAATCATCAAAACTCAAACTTCATAAGAAAACTTACTAACTTATACATACAAAAGCTCTTTTACACACTACAATCATCTTCTACCAATCTAACTTCCAAAACTCATACAATTCTTCAAAAACCCATTTCTAGGGTTTATGTAAAACAAATCAAAACTACCAAATTGAAGATGTTAGATGATAATACTTACTTTAGGGATGATCAATTTGATGAAAACAAGCCCTAACACTCAAGATTAATGGCTTAATTTGAAGAATTTATCCTTGGTTCTTCCTTCCTCTTTTTTGCTCTCTCTCACGTTACACACATATACATATTCTCCTGATTTCCAAATTTTACAAGAAAGAATTGGTTTAATTAAACATATTTACACTTTCTACCCTCTACTTTACTTTCCTTTAATTTGGCCACTAACTAACTTTTTCAAGTTTATGAACTTCTACTTTGGCCACTACTAGTTTTCTTACAATTATTGTACTACAATTTAATAAACACATACATAACAATTACACTACTATTTTAAATAAATACTAGATTATAACCCCGCGAATTCGCGGGCTACTACATGATTTGAATTCAAAGTTTATATTATATTTTTTAGTACGTAATTTTTAAGTAGACATATTCGTACAGTAGACATTGTATAAATGTTTTAGAAGCATATATGTACATGTCTTAAAGTTTATCATATATGGTTGAAATCGGAATAATCGCAACATGTGATTTTAAGTTAATAATAGTGCCCAACATGTTGTAGATTTCAACAATAGTAAAATAATTAAGTGTTGCGTATTTTATAAAAAAATTATGATAATTACATTCGAATAAATGTTTGCTTAATTTGAAGTAAATGATTGGTTATACGCGTTCACATCTAATTACATTCAAATAAATGCTTGTTTACTTTAAAAAATAGTTATTTAGTAGATTTGCTTATTTAAATTCAATACCACAACCACCACTGAAGTGCTCACACATGAAAACTATCCCAAAACCACTACTTGAAATATGATACCAAGAACAAAAATAATTTTTAAATTCCTTAACACTATATACAACCCACATACAAATTCAATCAAATTTCCACCAACCTATTACTGAATTGAAACACAAATTTTTCTCATTAGCAGTATACATGCCATAGCTTACAAACATATAAACAATCTCCTAGCCTTATAAATAGCAATAATAATGTCTCACTATCTATAAGTTTGATAAGGAAAAAAATTATGTGGGTAAATACGAAATTTGGTACTTTGGAAATCTACTCTAATAGCATATAGTTACAAAAATTAAGTTGGTATATCTTTGACAATTAGACCGTTGAAATAGCTTAAAAGATTGACAATCAATACAACAACAATAATACATGAGGTGGCCACTTACCTTGCTAAAAAAATTTATCATTAGTAATTTCAAATGGGTCAACTATAAAAGACGTACTTTTAGAACTCGGTTAGTTAATCTTATCATTTACTCTTAAACTTTCTCACCCTATCCAGATTACGACTGCTAGTCTGTGCATAATATGCACTTGATTGCTTTGATAGACACATCAAGCAACTCCAAAATGGACATCACTAAACTGCAAGAAAATCACACATATTATTCTTTAATTAAATTCTTGAATAATCAGAATTCCTAATTGATAAACACTACCATTGCTTACATTTGTTTCAATAATCACTTTCTCATAACCTATTTTTCTAAATTTGTTTAATCCTAAATATTTAGAACGACTTATTCACAGTCACTTTTAACATATATACAAAAGTAATCAAGTCGTAGTAATTACACCTGAACTCAATGTTTTATTCAATATCCCATAAATTGTTTAGATTCCATATTTCCATTAAGTCCTTAATTCAAGAAGTGTACATAAGAATATATAGTAATATCAAAAATAAGATTACCTCATAGTTAAGATTTAATAAGCGTCCATGGCTATGAGCTAATTGGACTCTTGAATTATATTCACATCTTGTATCTCTTAGAGATTTACCAAGCAACTAACCCTAAGATGGAAAAAGATGTACTTGTATATTTACCTTAAAACGGTTATTTGCCATTACGTAAATGTGATGGCAAAAAACATAAATATATAACTAATATCAGTATTTCGTGACGAAATATAAAATCATGAAACGACTCACTGAGTCATTTTGTCGAACATTTTTTGAGAGCCTCATGGCACCATATCATACACCCAGAGCCTGATATATCAAATATCAATTTGAATCTATTACAATTCGTAGAAACCTAAAAGCCATAAAAATGTAACAGACAATTACAATTTCGTAAATCTATCAAAAATAAAAATTAATAGCATAAACGATTGAGAATGATTAATCTAATTTGCCTCTTTTCTTTTCTGATTGTATATGCATTTATTGTTTCTCAACAACCCAAAAAAGTGCCAATTAGTACGAATTCATTCATTGTAATAAGAAATTAACTTACAAATATTGAAGTAAAACTACAGCATTATGCAATTAATTTATAGTTAGGGCAAAAATTGTGGATGAATATTAGCCTCATGCCTGATCAATTGACAAAAATCATATATAAAATATGAGGTCCATATCTGTAATATGCAACAACAAAAAAAATGGAGTTCATAAATAAAGAATTTGAGAATATAATAAAATTGAGAATGTGTTAAATGATTTGATAGAAATCTTATTTAATACAATTATAATTTCTAAAATTAATAGTCTATAGTAAATGATATGGTAATTAATACAATTATTGAGGGGTATTTTAGTCTTTGAATAACTATCAATCCACTATTTAGGTAATCCTTTTTTCTAGAGATAATCAATGGTTGTAATAAAAAAGATCTAATAATTTAAGGGTGAGGATTAGCTTAGGAGTCTAATGACTACCTAATTATGATTCTCTTTTAATATATAAAGAAGATACACTTACGAAAAATTGGGGTGTTACAATAATAATCAAAGATTGGACTCCGCAATTATATAAACACTTTAGACAGTGGAGGATATTGACATGTGCTGTATGTGCTAGCGCACAGGATCACCAAATTTTGAGGGCCTCCAAATTTAACAAGAGTTTCTATAATTAGTATAGGTTCGTTTATTGCTTGTGCGTTGTTGATCAACAAATTGTTTCTCTTAAAGTATGACAAGAATGTTAGTTTCTTTTTTACTTCTAACAAGTTGCACTCCTTTGATGACAAGAATCTCACTTCTTGTTGTAGTCATCTTGAATAAGTGCTCACGAATAGTAGACAATATGATATTATTGATGTAAACGAACTTTATGTGGAGTTAAAATTGCTTAAAATATTCTTGCATTGTGTCAATATGGGACCTATTGAAATTCTACATTATCTTAAATGGGTTGATTGCTTTCCTAGTGCGATTATTGCAAATAGAGTATCATTCACTATTCCCATAACTGTAGCAACTAAGGGAAGAAGTTTTTCAAAATTTAAGTTGTTGAAGTCATATTTGCGTTCTTTATACAATGTCACAAGAGAGGTTTAATGGATTAACAGTGATAGCAATTGAGAATAATCTCCTAGAGAGTATTGATTATAATTGTTTTTCTATATATATGTTTGAATTTTTTTTGGTCTATTTTTAATATCGTATGAAGCCTCTCGAATTTATTTGCCGGCCCTGACTATAGAGTATTCATCCTTATCCATACGGTGTCTCTAAGGTTGTACAAATTATACGTACCTGAAAGATTTGTTGTTTTGGTATCAAGGTGTGTTCCCACTCACTATGCTAGCCAACGCATAAGTGTGTGCATGCAGTTCAAAGCGGACAATAAGCGCAACCATATTATCATGTATAGTAGTACAAGAACAACATATGGACAAAATCATCCAATAAGAATGCGGATTCGTGAAGGCGTTTGATTGACTGAAAAATGACTGAAGAGTGTCCTACTTAATTTAATAGATGTATTTAAGTTAGATTTCATCTACTTATATTCGCAATACATCTCGTGATCATTAAGTTGAATTCATAAAGAGTTGCACCATTAAAAAGTTACAAAGTGTATCTTTATTACTTTGCATTGTAAACTGCTACATTCTTGTCAAAGTAGTATTTGTGTTATGTTAAATCTTATTTAAAAGGAACCGGGAATAACAGCCATAAAACTTCTAATTGGAGTCTATCGGGTAAATAATGGTAGAGGTTTCAGGTTAAAGATTGACGTCGAAGTACCGATAAAACATAAACCTAGTTACCTTTTATGCTAGATAGGGTAAGAGGGTATTGTATCCGCAGAGAGTACGTGGTTATAGCTAAGTTAAGCAATAAAAATATATTGCAAGAATAATATTGAATTTACTTAAAGAAAGAGATGAGAATTGAGTTTTGAAATATTAAATAAGACAAAATCAAATACTTTCGGTTTATATAGTTTTTTTTTTTTTTAAATGCATCCTTTAATTAACTATCACGTTAGTATTAAAACACTAATTGATTTAATACATTGGGGAGGAGGGGAATTCGATTATTGATAACTCGGGAGGAGGGGAATCTGATTCTTAATCACATTCGTGCCGAATTACTCTCCCTCTTATGTCATGTTTGTGACGGAAATGTCGAGACAATTGTCTGTCGTATATTTTAGTGTATTAGCGGATTAATGGACACGGAGTAGTTGATACGGAGTGCATACCCGGCTAAGCTACTAAATACCGGCTCAACCAAAATTTTGGGGGTCAAAGGGGCCGCGCGCCCTTGTGGGTTTGAGGGGAAATGGCCCTGGCGGGTCCAAGGGGCAGAGCCAATGGCT
This sequence comes from Helichrysum umbraculigerum, assembly GCA_949592205.1. NCBI lineage: Eukaryota > Viridiplantae > Streptophyta > Magnoliopsida > Asterales > Asteraceae > Helichrysum > Helichrysum umbraculigerum. Next base: position 45,434,362 of record CATIUR010000002.1, on the reverse strand, counting down.
ACGGTATGAAATTGACCTCATTCAATGTCTTTTAAAAGTAACTAGATTCAATGAATTTAGAAAACAATTTGGAATATTGTTTTGCATAACCGCAATATTTGGCTGTTTCATTATTGTATGCATCCCTGATCAAACATTTAACCGAGTTTTATCCCAAAGTGACTTTCGTGAAACTCGGGCATTGATTAGGGTCGAAATATTGCTTTTGAAAAGTGACATTCATACACGATTCGTAGAGAAATCCAGATTGAAATCACTAGCCTGTTAACATCAAATTCCCCAACAATGTCAAACTGTTTGGTCATGTGAAGTGCGACAAAATTCATTTGGGCTAGCTAAACTTTTCCATTAGTTGAGATGGTTTGTTTTGGGCTCGTCTCTTGCAGATCTTATTTCAGGATTGTTATCGCCTTATCAAAAGTCGTTATGGAAGGCTGTTATGTGGATTTTTAAATTTTGAAACAGCAGTGTTCAACGACAGCTGTAAATTCGGGTTCTGATTTGGTGTTCAAGCTTCAAATGGATTCATTCTTTTGGATTTTCCATAGAGATAAGAATTTCAATTTCTCGTGGTCGAAGTAGTGCATGTACACTATTCAATCGTGAACGATTTAGCCTTTCTTATTGACTACTGTCGGCATTTAGTTTTTAAAAGTTCTTATTTCATTTTTGCGCCTATGTGGTTTCATACTTTGCAATTTTGTTTTATAGTTTGGTGTATTTTCTTCTGTTCAAGTGTCCCCTCCCTGTATTCGCTTTTGGTTTTGCCATGTTACTAATTTTGTTTTGTTGGGCCCTGTTTTCTCTTTTAGTTTTGCTCTATTTCGAATTTTGTTTTATTGGGCCCTGTTTTCTCTTTTAATTTTTACTTATCTTCGATCTTCACTTATACGGAGTATATAAGGAAAGCCTAAGTAATTCTTAACTTGCCACCTCATCACCTTTATATAATTATATTTTTTAATCTCTTCTTACACTAAAAAGAAAATCCATGCTTTATAAGAATTGGCACATAAATATTTCCATTTGTTCTAGAAATGTTGCAATATTTCTTGACACTTTTCACACACACACACACTTTAAAAAGAAATCCTAAACGACTATACCTAGTTACCTACCATGTTATATTACATTAAAACGGTTTTTTTTTTTTTTTTTTTTTTTTTTTTTTTTTTTTTTTTTTTTTTTTAAGATATACAAAAATAAGACTTCACATAATCACCAAAGTTTATAATAAAAACCTTTTTATAAAAATTATAAACATTATACAGTTACACTTAATAACCATTTATTGTAAGATAAATAAACGAGTAAATAATCTATGTGGTATGTCATTCATTTCACTCTTAGTTCATGGGTCGGATTTTTTTGCGGGTTTAGTCTCTTAACCTAGATTTTCATTTCACTCTCAGTCCCTCTTCCTTCATGAAATGATTAAAATACCCTTATAAGAGTGTTTTACCCTTTGAGGGACTGTAAGTGAAATAAAAATTCAGGTCAAGAGACTAAACCTACAAAAAACCTAGCCGGAAACCGGGAGTGAAATAATGACCTACTTTAGGGACGGGGAATTGTGATTTAATCTAAAAAAACTTAAGCTATATATATAATAACTTTTCATATGTCAAAGATAGGCATAAATATAACAAGTCAATATCAATGAAAGTCAAATGAATATAGGTTGTTGACAAATTAACTGTGGGTTAAATTTCTTTGATTCTTTTTTCATTATAATATCTCCGTTTACCATGCATTTAAGTGCGAAATTTCCCTGTTCACCCTAATTGACCATGCAACGTATTCTAACATTTTTTTCTATATATCCAAGTATCCAACTTACTATAAATAGATGAAGGGTGATAATTGAACTCTACACATAAACCATGACTTCTTCTTCTGTTACTTTCATATGCTGCTTGTTTTTATTCACTGTGTCAATTGCTTCGGCTCAGTTGACTGCAAACTTCTATAACCGAACATGCCCAACTGCCATGTCCATTATCCAAGGTGGTGTTAGCACCGCAATTGGTAATGAACGTCGCATGGGTGCCTCCTTACTTCGTCTCCATTTTCATGATTGCTTTGTTAATGTAAGTACGTAATTTATTGTTTTAGGGTTTTGATAAATACATACTTTTTTCTTTGAATGGTAGAAGTAGTTACTAAACAATAGTACTATGGGTATGTTTGGTAACCTAGCTTATGAGAGCTTATTGGAGCTTAAGTTTATTTTTTTCACAAGCTTAAGCTACGAGCTTTGTTTGGTAGAAAAAAAATTTGGTAGCTTATTGAAAAAATAAGCTCTGGAAAAAAAAAAAAGCTAATGGAAGTAGCTTATAAAAATAAGCTACAAGCTTATTAAAGTAGAAATTACATATATACCCCTTATATCATTATTTATCATACATTTTTTGTCTTTTTATGTCAATTTACATCAATAAGCTCCAGCTAATTTTATCAAACACTGGTAAACACATCAGCTCCAACTTCTAACTTATAATATAAGCTCCAGCTACCAGCTCCAGCTATAAGCTTCAACTCCAGCTACAAGCTAGTTTTGCCAAACACACTCTATATGTCTATATACGTACTTATAAACTCTCCTAAACAATACTATATATGTACTTATATCCGGTGGTCGATCCAGGATTGTTATCGACTAGTATCCGAATAGCTTTGAACGAGTAGCACTAAACAACGTAGTTATTAGTATTTTTTTAATTACATCACACAAACCAGATGGGCCCGTGGCCAAGGCTACCACTACCTATAAAGTAGCTCCGCCCCTGCTTATAGCTAACGTTTCATTAATAACTTTGTTTGATATGATTACTAAACGCAGGGATGTGATGCATCAGTTTTGCTTGATGGTGGAGAAAAAAATGCTGGTCCAAATGCAAACTCCATTAGAGGATTTGAAGTGATCGATACGATTAAATCGCAATTGGAATCATCTTGTCCGGGTGTTGTCTCGTGTGCTGATCTTCTAACTGTCGCTGCACGTGATGCAACTGTCCGAGTAAGCAATTAAGCCAAATATCAAACTACTTTAAAACTAGCTAGTATTTCTCACTATATATATACATAGAAATTAAACTCTCACAAATCACAATCAAGTTCGTATTGATCATTTCTATACCAAAATTATAAAATTTCAGCTAGGTGGTCAAACATGGACTGTTCTCTTAGGAAGAAGGGACTCGCTAACTGCGAGTTTATCTGCTGCTAATACCGATCTCCCTTCACCATTTTTTGATCTTCCTAAGCTAATCACTCAGTTCGCAAACAAAGGTTTTTCGGCTCAAGAAATGGTTGCCCTCACAGGTAATTATATTGTTTCCCTCTTATACCGATTCACTACAAAATAAAAGAAAAAAAATTGGATTTGGTTAATAATTACTAGCAAAACACCCATGCAATTCAAGATTAAACAACAATTTAAAAAAAAGTCGTGACAGTGTTATGCCATTTTTGTTCTTTCCTTATGGATTTGCCAATACGCCCGTTTTACTCGTCTATGTTTGAAGAAATGAGATTTAGTGATACGAAAACTGATCAGTTAAGTTGAGTCTTAAAATACCCAACAATCATATATAGATCACAAAAGCCAATTGTGAAATTTTGATGCTTACATGACCTTTGTGTTCATGCAATTTGTTCTTAAATCAATGCAGGAGCTCATGAAATAGGGCAGGCAAGATGTGGAGTATTCAAAGATCGTATCTACAACGAAACCAACATCGATCCCTCATTCGCATTATCTATGCAAAAAAATTGTCCTAGAACCGGAGGTGATGCTAATCTCGCTCCACTCGACAACACAACTCCAAATGTTTTTGATAACGCTTTCTTCCGAAACTTAGTAAACCAAAGGGGTCTACTTCATTCTGATCAACAAATCTACAGTGGAGGTTCAACAGACGCTCAAGTTGACAGATATAGACTAAACTCGGCTGCTTTCTTTACAGATTTTGCGAATGCGATGGTAAAGATGGGAAACCTTAGTCCGCTTACGGGTACTAATGGTCAGATTAGGACCAACTGCAGGAGGGCAAATTAACTTATTAAGTCTATGCATTAAGAATTAATTACGAATAACACATATGAATATTAAATAATAATAGTACTTCATGTCTTTTGTAATCTACTAGCTTTTTGTGGAATGAAATTATGTGTTTATTTTGATGGCACTATACAAATTCTTTTTTTGAGAGCTTTACATATCCATTAGAATTTGGGCCGACTAATTTAAGTAACCGTGTGTGGTCAAAACTCAAAAGAAATCATGGGTTAAATGTCTGATCAAAATTATTGAGCCCACATACAAGAAGGCAAATACCGATTAATTGGGCTACATAAAGAATGTTGAGATATGGGCTAGAAAAGACCAGATAGATTATAGAACCCAATATTTATCCCAATGAAGATCGGGATATTTGCTTGTATTGAGGGGTCCAAGTCCAACTCAACAAAAAAAGATACGGAGTATGTTTAAGTGAGAAGTGATTTTTGAAAACATTTTTTATTTATTTAAAAGGGACACAAACAAAAAGATAATAAAAATATAGAGGTTCTGATGGCCGTTGCAATTTAAGTGGATGGAGACACACGATCACAAGTTTATTTCTAATGGTGCCGATGCAATTAATTTTTACGTAAAATGCACTGTTGCAAATCTTGACTGATGATCACTAGAATACAACGACTGAGATCATATGTCGTTTTATCCCTTCTCATCCCTACATCGTAAACAATTGGTTGGGAAAATTTTCAATATTCCCAAAGTTATTTGTAGAAAAAACATTTCATTAACTGTTTTGCACTAAATTACTCTATACAAACTTCTGCCATTAGACTATAAGCGTACTTATAAGTGGCAAAATAAATGGGTCGGGTTTGGTCTAGATAAGTTTGGTTCTAAATGGGTCCGGGTCTAGATAAGTCATTTAGGATAATGGGTCTAAACGAGTCCGGGTCAATTGGGTCTCGAGTCGACCCATCGGGTTTCCACCAAACTTTTTTTTATTTGAGTGAAAAATGAAAAAAATGAAATGAGGTGTTAGAAAAAAAATTACCTACTAGACCGTTGATTAAATGTTATACAATTGAAGGTTATATACCCATAAAAAAAATAGAGGTTGAACCAACAAACTCATCACGTCATAAATATTACCCAACTTGACCCATAAATAACCAATGGGTTATAATTGCCACCTCTAGGCCGATACCCATAGTTGTTCTTAATGGTATTTATCTTAAATGAAATAAGAAAAAATATATATCTATAATCTATAATCTATAATCTATATCTATAATCTATAATCTATAATACTTATAAAGCATGTCCACTATTGAACATTAAAATTCTTAATTTAAATTAAAAAGACATATTTGCCCCTCTTACATCTCCCATCTAATGCTACTTATTTCCTTATTTATATATAGAAACTTTTAATTTTACTACTAATATTGAACATTTCCAAATTTAACTTATGTAATTTTTATTTTGTACTATTAATTTATTATTTTCATTATTTTCAGTCTTCACCAACACATTTTGAATTATCAACTCTACATACGAGTAAACTATCGTTATTTAGTCATTTTCGTGGATAGTCCTTGAAGAACAGACATAATATACGACTATCGTATTCTGCTGCATAGCGCGGGTATTACGCTAGTATATAATAACCATTTAACCTTTCCACATAAACAATAAATATCTCTCGAGATTTTTTAATGTCACAATTCTTAAGAGAATTTTTATATAAAATTCACAACAATCGACATTCTAATAATTGATCTTTTCATTCATTGCAATACCGCGAAACAAATTTGGAAATATTTTTGCACCTCTATTAAAGAATTTAGATCAATATATATTAATACTATTCATGTTGTATGAAAATATATGTACAGACATTTTTCTTCTACTTTTTTTCTTTTTGCTCTTTTGGGTGTTAGTTAATTAGTAGTTGAAAGCGAGATTAAACAAACAAACAAACGGTTTAATTAATTTTATTTCTTATGTCAATTCACATAATTAAGTTTCCGAAGAATAAAATTAATGCGATATATGAACATGTTGGTTCCTTATTAAGTTAAAACATTAAATTTCAGAAATTGATCATTAAAAGTTGATTTTTCAAATTTTAAGAAACATGATTCGACCATTTTAAATACCATTTTGTCATCATCAACTTCACATCATAAAGATTGTTGGAAATCTTTTGCATTCGTCGTAATCTGTTTAATGGATTAATGCGTGTATAGGTGGTCACCCAAAATTTTCATTTAATTTAATACTATATATATACATATATATTATTTATTGTTAAATAAAAGTTAAAATGATATCTCAAAAAGTTTAATTAATTAAGTTATCGAATATTGAGGCCTCGTTGTCAAGGGACATGCATGAAGCACATTAAAAAAATGGCTACCGACACTATGGAAGTATGGATATTAATATTATAGCCAATAATAACGTTGCATTCATTTTCAGTTAGTTGCGTCATGTATCATTTTCCAATATTTAATTAATTTTTAAAATTTACTTTACCTTAATTTGTATTATACGAATTTGTATGAGGATATATAAATTATTCAAATTACATTAGATCATTATTAATAGTGTGACACGTAAACCTAGGGGTGAGCTTGGTACCATACCGGTACCGAACCGGTTGGTACCGATTTTGTTTTTGGCCTCAAATCAAATACCGAATATCGTACCACTTGTATCGGTTCGGTCCGAGACCGGTGCGGTTCCGGTTCGGTCCGAGACCGATGCGGTTCCAGTTCGGTTTAAGTATTTTGGTGTACATGTACCATACCGGTACCGGTTTTTTTTGCTCCAAATCAAATACCGAATACCGTACCACTTGTATCGGTCGGTACCGATTCGGTACGAGACCGGTTCAGTACCGGTTTGGTTTCGGTATTTCGGTGTGCATGTTCATCCCTATGTAAACCTGTTTCACTACGATACAACAATTACAGCTTTTAAATAAATATCCAACATTTACCTCAAATGCAAATAAACATGAATCGAATTCAACCATTTAAAACCGACCTGATTAGTGGCATAGCTACGTCGAGAGTATTGAAGGGGCCATCAACCTTAGATCACTCAATCAAAAATCTTCGAACCAGCCATTGGACCGTGCAACAGTGTGTTTTTGTATCCGAGCGAAATATTATGCCTACTAGCTTGTTTAACGCCTAATATATGTTACGTACGTGCATCATTTGATTAGTTATAAGCTTAATCAAGGGCGGAGCCACCTTGGTGCAACCGGGGTCACTCGCCACCAACGACTCAAATATTTTTTGATATATTTGTATGTAAGTTTAGTTCCATCAGATTGTGGATTTGCTATTTGCCCCCACCTCGGATTTGCTATTTGCCCCCACCTCTCTCATTGTTAAGCTTTTTGTTTTGTGCACAATAGAGAATTAAAACATAATATAAAAGAGGAAAAAATAAAAAACAAGCTCAACCCCTATTTTAATGGGGTTTCAATGGTAATTGAGGTTGCAGAGAGATGGTTGAGAAAGATAACCCCAATAGCCCCACTTATATTTTTAACTAGGGGTGTTCACGGTCCGGACGGACCGGTTTTTTACAAAAATTTCAACCGGACCGGTTTTTGACGGTTTCTGAAATTTCAAACCAAACCGGACCAATTAGATGTATTAACCGGACCGGACCAAACCGGTCCGGTTCGACAGTTTCACGGTTTTTTTTTACGTTTTGACCAAAAATATTGAATTAATGTGAATATAACATTACTAATTAATATTTAACAATAATCATAATGAAATTATGAATGATCTATGATGCCTGATGAAATTAGGATTATGGTTAATTGTTAAATGAAATTATGAATGATGGTGTCTAAGATATTTTACACAAAATTAGGCTGTTGGGCCTAAAATTGGGCTACAACATGCCAGATTGCCAGCATATACGATTACCATACATTTTGTGTATATAATATTTATTACATTTATTTATTTATTATTATTATATTATATTATTAGTTAACAGTCCGGTCCGGTTTAATCGGACGGTTATCAATAGAAACCGTAAACCGGACCAGGAATATCCGGTTTTGTATTCTTCAAACCGCAAACCGGACTGCTGAAAACCGGACCGGACCGGACTGTAACACCCCCAAATTTCGGGTTGCGGAAGCGGTCGGGTCGGGGTGTTACCAAATCAAATATCGCAAGCACAAAGGTACATAATGAACGACTCTAAATGAGACGTTTGAAAATATAGATTACATTTCCAAAATATAGTTTTACACAGTTGCGAATTTGTAAGTAATTTCCAAATACATAATTTGAAAATACAAAAGCAATGCATGGGTAGTCCTAAACGTTTGAAAGCGTGCGACTCGAGCTAGGATCCTGATGGGCCGATCCTACCTTAGCGATGTACCTGAGAATGCATACTAAAATGGTCAGCTTTACGCTGGTGAGTTCACAGGTTTAATTAAGCAATCCGTATTGTTATAAAACATTATAAGTTTCAAAGATAATTTGTAAATTGTATATTGAGGTTATAGTGTTAAGCGATGATTGCTCCCCTGAGCAATATCATGAGTCATTGGGTAAACCTACGGTTCTAAGCCAGTAGGGTACTAATAGGGGTAACCTGAAAACGAGTATAAATTCAAATAATGTCTAATGAGGACGAGTAACGGACTTGTGGTTATACTAATAAGAGAAAGTATTAACCTGCATTAATACTAAAGATGGTGAGTAGTCACTCGCATTTATTCAGATAATGACGAGTGTAAACTCGTATTGTGTTTTAATAAGGACGAGTCTAACTCGTATTGATTTCTAGTGAGGACGAGTGCCAACTCGTAGATACTATGATGAGAATTAACTCGTATTGATTTTATATAATGACGAGTGTCAAGTCGTAGATGTGATGACGAGAATTAACTCGTATTGATAAATGATGTGTATCACAATCTGTGATAGCGATTTGTATCACCCACCGTGATATCGTTTTGTACCATCCACCGTGGTATCGATTTGTATCATCCATGATGATAGCGATTTGTACCACCTACCATGGTATCGTTTTGTATCATCCGAGATGATAGCGATCAATGATTCATGTAAGTTTGTATGCATAGCGGAATCGGGTGTATCAAGACAGGCCCGATTGATAGAGTCATGAATGCATATTTGTATGTATATCATTATACATAAATAGATTGAGACAACACCTAGTGCTTAGAATAACATATATGTAAGTATATAAATATACTTAGTCAACGGATAATAATTAACAGAGTGTTATCGATTTTGATTTAACAGAGAAATGTTACAGGTACTCAGGATGTACCTATAATTGTCATATAATATATGAGAATAATTGAATGTATCTGAGTATGTACAACCATCCCTTAGATATTGAGTGTAGCATAATGAGCTTAGGTATTAATAACCATCACCTAGTTGCAGGAAACAGTATAAAGTACTATAATAATGTGTGCTACTATCGTATACTCCTAGCCTTCATGTGACAACTCTCCAAATTAGGTATTAATTAAACATTAAGCATGTGCATTCTTACGCTAATTTCCTGGTTAAGTTTAAACAAAACTTTTTGATGTGATGTAAGTCTAGCAAGCCCAGTACTTTTAAACAAAAAGTATTACTTAATACGTAGCTATTTAAAGTTACGTACAAATGTATCGGAACGAACCTGACAAAGTTAAATAACAAAACTTGATGACACAAAAAAATAATTAATAACTCAATTATTAATTACGAGAATTAATATATCTATAACATATAGATAAAACGACTTAAATACACGTTTAACATAAAACGTATTATATAACGAACAGAAACAATTGTAAAACATACCCAGAGATCACTAATCATAAAAAATCTATTTTTCTCAGTCATTCGAGATTATCTGGAACATTACCTCAAAATATAAATTCGTAATTTAACTGAAATTTGGCGTCCTATTGGATGCGCGCAGTAAAATGTACAAAATTGTACAACTGTCAAAAATAATGATAACATCATTATTCTAATTTTAAATAACGTATCTGGAGATCACCTACAAAATAAAAATATAAAATATTATATTTTATATTGCTAAAATTATACCCATACTCGAAACTAACAGGCCAAATATTACCACCAACCTCAAATAATTGAGGAGGCAGCATACTATTACGAGCCATACTCAGTTTTTAATTAAAAATTCATACTCCCACGTTCATTTCTTCCTGAGGATTTCACACACACATGCACAAATCATCATCTCATTTTTCTCCTTCTACATTAAGAAAACAAGATCAGAAGCAGCATCAAGAGGAAGCAGAACCAATCCAAACTTAATAACAATAACAATAATCATCGTCACCCTCGGTTCATCCTCTCCATCATCATCCTTATATCTTTGTAAGAAAAACTTATTTTCTTTGATTTCTTAACTTTGAATTCGTATTATAACATTTTTATATATCAAAATCCATACATATAACATCACAATTTTGGAGATTAATGGATTGTTCTTGAAAATGGTTTTGAGAAACCAAAACTTGAAGTCACAATTTACATATGTAAAAGTTGTTATAAAAGTGTTATTATGTGATATATCAATGATACTAAGTATATGTAAACGAAAACCATTCAAACCATCGCATAAATACACCTCGAATTCGGACTTTCAGAGCTGAAAATGGAACAGGGGACTCGGCTGGAACGCCCAGCCGATCGGCTGAGATAAAAGAGCCGAACGGCTGAGGCTAAGCTGAACGGCTTAAGCCTAGCCGAGCGGCTAAGATCATGTGATAGGTGATTTGGGCTCGCTAAATGGGCTAAGTACGATGGACTGGATCGAACGATTTATGGCCTTAGCCGAACGGCTGGCCAAGCCGAACGGCTGGCCCAAGCCGATCGGCTGGGCTTGGCTGCAGGATGGTCCATGGTCGCTAACTGGGCCGGACATTTCTTGGGCCTGAGACTTCGATTGGATTGGGTTAACTAATTAAATGGGTTATATAAATATGTGGGACAAAACTTATATATTGTAATTGGGCCAATAAATTGGGCCAAGCCCAACAAACTTCAAAAACATTCCGAACATAAAACGTGACCCGAGACATTTAAAGGAACGAGTAATTATTAAACGAACGATAATTTTTATAAAACGATAACATATATTTATTTTATAAACGGATGTAAGTCCCCTAGTTTTAGGATCGATAACTTCGTTATCTGTAGTATTAAGGTGCGGAATCCCTCAATACGGTGTTATCTTACTAACAACGAATATGTTCGTATTGCGTTTTAATAAAGCTTAACTTTAAACGTTGAATCGTCAAAGTCTAGCCGTAGGTTATGTTTTCTCTGGTTTTTCTGGAATCGCAGATCAGAATAGTATGTTAAAAGTGTTAAAGATATTAAGGTTTTTCACGATTGAAACAACCTTTTATATTTTGTCTCGACTCGGCTCGCATGGGCCAGCGAGTTCAGCCCAACTCGCCTTGCAGCCCAAGCCCATTACCAAGCTCGACTCGCTACTGACTTCCACGAATTCAGTTCTCATCTCGGCTCGCAAAGTTCGCGACCTGAGAACTCGACTCGCACATAATGTATTTATTTCGTATTTAACATTCGTCCAACTTAACACCATAATATGTTTAACGAATATTACTAACAAAACAAATATTTATTTACAAATCTAAACCAATATACAAACATAATAATAATTACACCAGTCCTATTTCAAGCTAGATCTGTTGTCACAATCTATGTTCCAACAGACTCCCCCTTGACAATAGCTCTAGCGTCTTTATCTTCACGCTTGTCTTTGGTCTTCATTTGTAAATCTTAATGCCTGCGTAAATCTTCATCTTGATACAAGTTTTAACCATCAACTGATAATCTCTTGCTAAATCAGCCCATTCAATAGTCGTCAAAATTCTGTTCTCATTCAACTTTAACAGATCTTTTCTCGACATATTCATCAGGTGTCGATGATCATAAACTCTAAAGATTTCTCTTTCACCACCTTCAACCTCATTATCAGCTTCAACCATAACAGCTTCTCCAGTTCCTGAATCCACGTGCCAACTCTTCATATTTCCCAAAATATCCTGTGGCATTGTCTTCAGTGGAATCTGCTGTATGCATCTAACAGCTGGATATATCTTTTTCCTTCTTCTTCTTCCAGTTCTTTGACTTCTCTCTTGTAATTTCACAGTCTTTCCCTTTCTTGGCTTAATCTGAACAAACTTATTCGTACCAACCTCATGTCTAATGATTCTTTCAACACGATCAGCATAATCATCACGACTTGGGTTATTAATCTCTAATCTAGCCAAATCACGTATTTCATAACGTGGTAGAGAACTAAAAACTGCAAGCTTTCTTTCAAAATATTGAACTCCGTCAAACCTTTTGATCGCAAAAAGCTTTAGTTCTGAGTCAAAGTACCAACCAATAATCCCTTTACGTGGTACACGCTTTTTCGTAACATCAACTTCAGAAATTCCAATCTTCTTCTTCTTCTTTGGAAGTTTCCTAAGTACAACAGCAGGATTCTTGGTTTGAACAAGAACTTCTTCTTCTTCATCAGAGGTTGAATCATCAATATCTTCATCTATATCGACAATTGTTGGACCTTGTTCATTTTCAATAACAACTTCTGTCCTAGATGGGCTCACATGGTGTTCATCAATGTTTGCATCTAGATCTACACCCATGTCTTGCACATTCTCAGGTACAGCAGTCCAATCTGTAGGTGGTAGGAATTCTCCATCCTCAAGATCAAAATCAATGTCTTCATCTATCTCATCAAAAATATCATCTTCCGATTCAGATAGATCAAGCATCTCCAATCCTAAGAGAAAAACATAAATACAAATATATTAATAATTCAAATTCTTCATTGATTTCCCTGAACCAATCTAAGAATTTCTTTATTAATTCTTTTGTATATTTTAACCTAACATATAAACGCAATTTACATATAACTTATAAAATCTTTTATTGATTACCCTGAATCAATCCAAAATTTCTTAAGTCTACTTAACAAATATTAATTAATTTTAAATTCTAATGCATTGTGAATAATCACCAAACATTTAAATTTACTATTAATTACCTTATATAATTTCCAAGTGTTAATTGATCTCATTCATTATCAATTTAACCTTTAAATTATATATCATTTGTCTAGTTAATACGAATACATTTTTAACTTGTTAATTACTTATATACCTTACAGTCTTAAGTCCATAATCAAATCTAAAATGCATATGTTATCATAAAATTTTGACCGCCGAAATTAATCGGAACACGCCGCTCGACTACTCAATGAGTCAGAAGACTTTCGATCACTATTTTATCTTAACATAATTATATAAACTTAAATTACATAAAACATATTTTACTTAAAATAATAATAACTTTAAGCCAAATATATTTACAATATAATATTAAGTTTTACAATTGTTCACAAATACTAACTACAGTCTATACTAAAGTCAAGCTAATGTCTCACCAGCTTCATCTTCAGTCTGACCTGTACCAGTACCAGAACCACTTGCACCAGCATTACCACCAGACTCCCCCTGAATAGTAGCTTGCTCACCAGTCTTTGAAGGACCAGTCTGCTCACCACTCGGTGCATTGGGATCATCGTCCTTGTCTGAATCTCTCTTCCTCTTCAACTCATTTTCTCTGCAAGACTCCAGATATACCAATATCTCCCCCTGAACAGACTGTCCTGAATGCGATCTCAAGACCAGACTCTCCAAAGAAGATAACTTCAGTCTCTGTACATTGAAGTCCGCAAGCAAAGTATCATGAGTCTTCATCAACAGATTGTATGATTCACTCTGCTTGAGAATCTGCTGTGAAAGAAGAAGATTGCTCGACACCAGCTCTGGAATCTGAGAAGTAAGCTTCTCTAAATCCTTTACCCTCGACTCTAAGGATGTAATCCTTTCAGCATCAGTCGTTGGAGTAACAAGTATCGTTCTTGGTCCAGGCGGTGTGAGAGACTCAATATGCCAGTCTCTGGTAAGCGGTGTATGAGGTTGAGACAAAGCTTGCGTAAGCAAACTTGTCGCAAATCTAGCTGATTTGTTCGTCGGAAAATTAGCTCCACGAACTAGATCAGCAACCTCATGCTGTAAAGTTAAACACAATTATAATCAGTTATTGTTACAGATTACTCTGTCTCAAACTCTAATTAATTGCATAACACTTATAGTTATAGAACTTATATCTCTTACCTGTAGCGGTAAAGACATCGATTCAGTAACCACCGGTGCATCCATCTCCACCTGCGGTGTATCCTGAGCAACTGTATACAGAATTAACTGTCTCAGTTCAACTCCTGATAAACAACAAGTTAAGATTATTTAACTTTTATAATCAATACTAACCTTCTCGAATAGTAAGCGTTCTCGGACGCTTCATCAAAGGAATCTCAACTTCCTCAGTACCTTCCTCCAAAATACTCTTACCTTTTCTCTTCCTTTCAGAAGCAGATGGAGGAGAAGAAGGTGTATTGTCAGAATCTTCATCTGAAGCCGTCTCACCATCACGACCTCTAGATGATCTAACAAGATCCTAAAGTATAAATATATTAAACATTTATGATTAGCGTAAGCTCTATCATACAAGTTCTATATATTTAAGATTAGTCAGATATAATACCTCAGTCGGTACTTCAACTGATCTATCAAGCTGTATCTGCTCATCCTCAAGTAATATAACTTCGGGATTTGCAGCCTCAGCTTCAGCATCCTGTTTGTGTAATGATATTTATATTTTAAAATCAGAAATAATATCCAATTTACTAAATATCTAATATCAGAATCATTATATAATAATATTATGCATCTATGATTAATAAAACAATCTATCAATTAAGCATCTATATTATTACATAAATAAAAGATTACCTCAGGTGGTGCTAAATAACTCTCAATGTCTTGAAGCAAAGGATTTGTCGCATCATCATTCTGCTCCAAAACCTCTTGCACAACCTGTGCAGCAACATCTGGATTCACTTGCTGATCCACCTGACCAGCCTGAATAAGAACATCCTCAAGGAGCCCTTGTGGATCTTCAGGTTGAGCTTCCTCAGCTACAGGTTCTGGTACAACATCAGCCTCAGCAGGAGCAACAGCAGCAGCAGGAGCTACGTCTAACCACCCATGATTTGGCGGTGCAACGTAGTTTGGATCAACAACATATCCAAAAAGTGGTCTAACTTCCGGTTTCACCACTCCTTCCTTCCTGACTGTCTGCATGAACATGGCGTTATACCCACGATGGTCAATCGTATTAACCACTAGATGTGGTTCAGGTATAGCCAAATCCGGTAGACGTGCACGGATAATCAGCATGCAAAATCGCGGGTAAACCAAAAATCTTGATCTAACAGACCCCGATATCTTTTTCGCAATCTCACCAAAAATATAATCACAAAAACTGTATGGTTTATTATAAACCAGTGACAGTGCAGCCGATAGAATCGCAGGACTCAACTCATCAAATCCACCTTTCTTCGCTGCAAATACAATATTCATCACGTGCCAGAGAAACCTCCACTGACCAATGACCAGAGGCTTCTGGAACTGACGTCCGCGTCTGTCTCCGCTATAACCCATACGACCGATAGCACCCTCAATAAAATCCATAGGATACTCAATATCCCCATTCTCCTGTTCTATTGTGCCAAGCTGCAAAATCTCACGGAGATTTCCAGCTGAAAATGTAACAGGCTGACCACTAACTGTAGCTCTAATCTCTGGCGGGTTGACAGATTCGTCATATACTATATCTGTCCAGAAATCATTCAGTATAGCCTGAGAAATAGGAGGATTTGCTGTAACAGCATACCGTATACGTGAACGTGCCAAAAATGAAAGCACCTGAGCTACTTTGCTAGCTCCCTTTGCACGTACATCTAGATCAACAAGGATGTTGTGACCTTTGTCAAATTGTCGAGCCATATCTGTAAAAACACAAATGACAACAACAATTCAAAGCAAATTAAAAATATTTAAACTATTACGTATTATGAATAGAGATTCATCAAACATCTTAGTTTAAATTTGAAATTATATATAACTTGTTACAAAAATAGTCTCAAGTCGTATATAAGAATTTAACTTATAACAAAAAGTCTTAAGTCGAATTTAAATTAATTATATAAAAGTTATTACTTAAAAAGTCTTAACATTTATATCACTTCTTTAAAAAAAATAAAAAATTTCTAAGTACTGGACTCGCATAAACTGGCCTAACGAGTTGAGGTCAACTCGTTTTGCTTATCAACTCGCTTCGCTTATCAACTCGCTAAACTTATCAAACAGCTATTGAAGTGAACTCGCTAATCTCATGGATTCGCTAGTCAACTCGCTGCGAGTTGAATCGAAGTTTCAACTCGTTCGATGAACAGCCGTCGCAAGTTTAAACTTAAAATCGATGATTTTGTTAGTTTTAACACGATCAAACGATACATTCACGTCTATTACGGTTCGTTTAACATTAATCCTAAGGATTCGTGTTCTAACAATCCATTAATCGTCGTGAATCGTTCATATTATAAACCGAAACCCTAAGTTTTTTTAAAACCTTCGATTTCGAGTAATTTAAACGGTGAAATCCGTTGGTTTATACCTCAAAATGTTCGCAAAGACGTCTTGAATATAATCTACGAATTCAAAAACTCGTTCCCGTACTCGTAAAATCGAAATCAAACGAAAATAACTTTTTCGCCTCGTTTCGCCTGTAAGTGGATCCGCACAGAGTAAGTGAATTCGCGAGTAATGTGAATTCGGAGATCTGTTGACTCGTTTGACCTTCCGTTTTATATCCTTTACCCGATTCGCGAGATTTCAAGTGGATCCGCAAGTTGATGTCAACTCGCAGAAACAATTAAAAACGCGAATTTAATGCTAAGTATAAATGAAAACCCGATATTTTACAAGTCTAAAATAAAATTATTTTTCACTTGTATTTGTCACGTTTGTTCAACTCAAAAATATTCAGTATAATTTAATTCCGAAGGGTAAAACCTAATAAACACAAAAACTTAAATTAAACATAAACTAAAATAAGATAAAAACACAATTATATAAACATTGATATCAAGTACCATTTTATTAATCACTTGAGCAAAACAAAGTACATAAACAAAATGAATAAGAATTTATCTGCTTAGGGATCATATTAGAAAGAATAAGCAATTAAGTATTTATTAAAAAATCTAAGTAGATTGGTAGTATACATACCTCATGAAATTTAAATAAATTACTATAAAATTACAACTAAATTTATCATTTATGCATTTATATTTATAAAACTATATCTTAGGTACCTTTATCCACATAGCATAATTAATAAATGCATTACTCACATAAAGTGAATATTTAATTATAGATAGTTCAAGACGATTACCGGTATTATGATCCACATAAACAAATTAGACTCAATTTTCTAAGCAAACTCTTTATTGTTAGTATGAGTATTATCAAGTGCTTCCTATTATATGATATACTGAAGAATTCAAGTAAAACACATAACACTGCATCATTAAATTTTCAAGGTAGCGGTTACTAAATGATGTATCTTTTCGAAACATATAACATACACTTGAATTTTTAAGGTTAGACAAATATCAAACATACTTTGAATATGCTATGTTATCTAAGTCTGTACGTAGTACAACAGAAGATCCCTTCTAGCATAATTCAAAATATATTTGAGAATATTAATTTAATTAAAGGTTTCAGTTCTGTACTTAGTACAACAAAGTTACCAGTAATTAAGTTAATACCCATATTGCTACTATTTGTCAATTCAAATTAATATGTATAATAACAGTGTATGGCAATACCATCATTCAACAATTAAGACTTAATGTCATACATCATAGAATAGTAACACAAAATAATAAACAAGTAATTAATTAACTTCTTAAGGCTTAGAAAATTTCATATAAGTTGCCTACCAGTACATCATATGATGAAGCCATCTAAAGATTTAATAAAAATAGACAAATTATAACTTGTGGATATAGGTGTATAATCAAATAAATATAAACACATACCTGATAGAACCGCTGTAGTTCTAAAGCAACTTTATTTGAACCTACTACCATATCATACTTAGGACTTAAGCTTATTATTAGGAAGCTTATTCTCCTAATGTACTATCATTTCCCTTAGTTTTTGCAAATAAAAACTTAAATGAAGGCGATTCCCCATAGGTAACAAGCAAATGAATGCCATACGCCTTTTTTTTTTTTTTTTTTTTTTTTAATGAACACATGAATACTAACTATTACAAAAATACCCTTGGAAGACTAATCACTCTGGATTTCTCATTCCGTTTAGTTGAACCAACGTCTCAAATCTTGCTCTGTCGAACGCCTTTGTGTATAAGTCTGCTAAGTTATCCAATGATGGAACCTTAACTAACTTTATCAATTTCTTCTCAGCACAATCTCTAATAAAATGATGTCGAATATCAATATGCTTAGTTTTACTGTGCTTCACCGGATTATTAGTGATCGACATAGTAGATTCGTTATCAATCATCATAGGAGTATTGGTTATATTTAACCCGTAATCCCGCAGTTGCTGTTGAATCCAAAGTACTTGCGAGCAACAGCTGCCAGCTGCAACATACTCAGCTTCACATGTAGAAATGGCTACCGAGGTTTGCTTCTTGCACTGCCAGGATACTAATATACCTCCTAGGAATTGACATCCTCCGGTCGTAGATTTCCTATTTTGATTGCATCCTCCATAATCCGAATCAGTATAAGCTACGAGATCTAAGTCTCCATCAATCGGATACCAAAGACCCAGCTTAGGTTTCCCTTTGAGGTAACGAAAGATTCGTTTAACAGCTTGCATGTGTGACTCTTTCGGATTAGCCTGATATCTTGCGCATAAACAAACAGCAAACATTATGTCAGGCCTAGAGGCTGTAAGGTACATTAGTGATCCGATCATGGCTCTATAAAGAGTTGGATCCACATCGCTATCACTTGATGTATCTGGACCTAGTCCATGATTGACTGGAATTGGAGTATTGTAGACCTTACTTTCATCCATCTTAAAGCGTTCTAATAGCTCATATGTATATTTAGATTGATGAATAAAGAATCCATCCTTCTTTTGATCAACTTGTAATCCTAAGAAGAAGTTCAACTCTCCCATTGCAGACATTTCAAACCTTTTTCTCATGACTTTCTCAAATTCTTGACACATCTTTTCATCAGATGATCCAAAGATAATGTCATCAACATAAACTTGCACGAGAAGAAAATCTTTCTTTTTCCATTTCACAAACAGTGTACTATCAATCGATCCTCTTGTAAATCCATTCTCAAGTAGATACGTTGATAGTGTTCCATACCATGCCCTAGGTGCTTGATGTAATCCATATAGAGCCTTATTCAATCGATATACTCTATCTGGATACTCAGGATCAGCAAACCCTGGCGGTTGTGAAACATACACCAATTCTTCCACTTTGCCATACAAAAAGGCACTCTTAACATCCAACTGATAAACCTTTATACCATAATATGATGCGAATGCTAAGAATACTCTAATTGCTTCTAGCCTAGCAACTGGTGCAAACACTTCATTGTAATCAATACCTTCTTGTTGATTAAAACCTTGAACCACCAGACGAGCTTTATTGCGAGTAACGATTCCTTTATCATCTCTCTTGCACTTAAATACCCATCTAGTTCCAATTGGATATTCTCCCTTTGGTAGGTCAACCAACTCCCATACTTGTAATTTAGAGAACTGAGATAGTTCTTCTTGCATTGCTTCTACCCACGAGCTTTCTTTTAAAGCCATTTGAACATTTTTAGGCTCGACTTGTGAGATAAAGCATGAATATAGACATTGATTAGGAATCCCTGTCTCTTTCATTGCAGTATACAAGCTTTGGTATTCAGAATTCTCAGACGTACTAGTTCTGGATTGATGCCTGGTTTGAACCGGAGTATTAATATCACCGATGATGTTTTCAACGGGATGATTCTTACTCGTTCTAGTTGTAGTAACTGGTTCAACCGGTATATCATCTTCTAAATTAGTACCAATCTCTTCCAATTCAGGTACATCTTCCGTACGTGCTGAAGATATTCTTAAATGTTTCAAAGGAGTAAGTATCTCATCAAACTTTGTAGAAAGATCATCAGGATCTACTGTTTCTTGAGACTTATCCTCTGAAGGTTGTTGTGACTCACTTGTGGAAGCTTTATCTGAGTCAACATTAGTCTTAATTCCAGACTGCTTAACACTTGATGTTGAAGCGGGACCAATATTCTCATCTTCAAACAATAAATGTTCAGCTATCTCTGAATCACTGACATAGTCACTAATAGGAACTTTAAATGATGCAAAAAGATCAGAATAATCAAATTGCCAATCTAAGCCCTTATGAACATCAGGTGAGTAGCTCGTAACCTCAATATTATAAACTACCTCCAAACGTCCTGTGACTTTATTAAAGACTCTCTTGTTTGGCGAATTGGGCATATAACCTAGGAAAAATCCTTCGTCAGCCTTCTCACCAAATTTTGCTTGATGTCCAGTCTTTAATATGGTGCATGAAACTCCAAAGGGTTCAAACCCTTTTAAGTTAGGTTTCTTATTGTTCAAAAGCTCATAACAAGTCTTGTTATGTCTCTTAACCGTAAGAACTCTATTAAGAACATAACATGCTGTATTCACTGCTTCTGCCCAAAAGATGACCGGAAGCTTTGAATCAGCAAGCATTGTTCTAGCAGCTTCAATCAACGTTCTATTTTTCCTTTCAGCAACACCATTCTGTTGAGGTTCATAAGGTGCACTGAATTGATGTAATATCCCTTTGCTTAAGCAATAGATATTCAACGTTGAATTCTTGAATTCTGTTCCATTGTCACTACGAATACGCTTAACTCTCTTTTTATAGACATTCTCTACTAGATCAAAGAACTCAATTAGAATTCCAGGAGTCTCATCCTTTGATCCCAAAAAGAATACCCATGAGAATCTAGAATAATCATCTGTGACAACCAAACAGTATCATTTGCCACCTATACTTCTCTTGCTTATAGGGCCGAAGAGATCCATATGTAGCAATTCAAATGGCGAAGAGATAGAGTTTTCAGTCTTAGGTCTGTGTGGTTTCTTGTGCTGCTTTCCTTTCATGCAAGGAACACACTTATCCTCAGACTCGAAACGTTTTTGTGGTACACCTAGAACCAAACCATTTTTGGTTATATAATTCATCTTTCTCCAGTTCAGATGTGCCATTCTCCTATGCCATAACAATGCGTCTGTTTCCGAAGCCTTGGATAATAAACATGTAGATACCATTGAAGAGTTAGGAACACCCATGTTGATAGCATAGATGTCCTTCTTCTTTGGCGCCCTCATCAATATCCATTCATCAGGAATTTTAAAACCTGGCTTCAGGACTAAGGCCTCCTTTTCATTAAAATAAACTGGGTGACCTTTATCACAGACTTGGGAAACACTCACTAAGTTGTGAGTAAGTTCTTCAACATAGTTCACATCCTCAAGAGTCAAAGTTCCATTTGAAACTTTTCCTTTTCCCGAAATTACTCCTCCTTTATCTCCTGCAAAATTTACTTTTTGCTTGAGACTTTCCTTAAAGTCCTTCAGTAGACTTCTTTCTCCAGTCATGTGTCTTGAGCATCCACTGTCTACATACCACCAGCTGTCCTTATTCACAGCATGCTCCTGCACATAACACAAGATACGATCAGTTATCAAGAGGGACCCAAGCCATTACGGTCTTGGTTTGTCCCTTATCATCAACAAACTTAAGCTCTTTAAAATAACCATCCTTCCCATCAGGAGCTTTGGTCACTTTCGAAGTAGCTTGAGTTTGTGGACGATCAGCCTTAAGAGGTGAATTTGAGGAGAGCCTCTTAGGCACATAATTATGAGCTCTATTATAATAATTATAATTAAACTCATGTGATCGTGAAGTAGTACCACTCTCATAATGACTATGGCCTCTACTTGTAGTTCTAAACCTCGACGGTGTCACATCCCTAGACTTATGGACAGAATTATCACTTTGAGTATATGGCCGTTTAGGTTTAGGTGGGGAGACACTATGCTTACCATCTCTTTTAAGAATGTTAACAGGTTTATTACCTAACTTAGGTTTGGCATCTAACCCATCTACAGTCATACTAGAGTCGGTCTGTGTCTTTTCATCCATCACAAGCTTATGTGGTGTTTCAGGCTTTTTGTTAGGACAACACGAAGCCACGTGTCCCTTTTGATGACACTTGAAACATGACATCTGCTTGTGCGATTTACTCACTTTTGCTTTCTCATCCGGAGTCTTAGGCACTAAAGGTTTAAGCTGTTCCTTATTAACTTTATCATCAGTCTTAGCATCGTTAATCACTCCACCCGATACAAATTGTATTTTGGTGAACTGAGAAGCCTTGCTATTATCTAATGATATGTTCTTAATAACATCTTTCTGTGCCTCTGACTGTTCAGGTTTATCAGCTACTGAAATCTCAGGACTAACTTCAGTCATCTCAGAATCTTCAGGAATAGGAGTGTAATTGGCATTAAAAGGCGGGGATACATCATTGTAACCTAACCCAGTCTTGTCCTTTACACTACGTTGAGCATCTAACATTTTATCCATTTGAGATGTCCTATAGTTCTCAAGTTTACGGTTTTGCTCAATTAACCTTAAGTTAAGGTTCACTATTTCCTGAGCCTTACTAGCAATCGTCTCATTTAAGTCTTTAATATTCATATAGAGACCATCTATGACAATAGATTTTTCACTTATGGTATCTCTAAGTTTTGTTCTATCCGACGCATCAGACTTAATTTTATCTTTTAAGACCTTTTTATCATCACTTAATCTACGAATATCCATAATAGCTTGATCAAGTTCAGATCTAACAGCCTTATAGGATTCCTTATCCATATTTAATTGTGATGACAAATTGCTATTTGACACAGTTAAGACACTATTCTGAGATTGTAAATCAGTAACTAAGTAACAAACATCAGCAAGATTAAGAATATCTAAACATACCTTCTTCTTGTCAGTTTGTAATTCAGCCATACGTGCCACTAATTCATCAGGACTCATATCTGGAGCTGAATCCATATATTGCACGTCATCATCACTTGCCTTCACTTCAGACTTAGGCACCTCTACTCTATGTTCCAAATCAGTTGGCATGTAGGAAACTGATCCAGCAGTTGTTTCTTCGATCTCGGCCATCAAGGCTTCCTCAGATTGAGCTTGCCAATCATAAGAGCCATCCAACTGCTTCACCACTAAGGCTTTGGAAGCAAGAGTACTTCCCGAACCTTGTTTTCCTTGTGCTTCTACTTTAGGTCTTTGGCATTCTCTAGCAAAATGACCAATACCCTGACAGTTAAAGCATCTGACCTTGGTTTTATCAAACCCTGATCTATTGCCCAACACCTTTCTACCAGTTCTCTTGAGGAAATTCTTCACCTTTCTAGAAATCAACGCAAGTTGATCTTGAAGCTCCAATTCCTCAAGATAATCAGAATCTATCTGCTCATAATCCTCATCAAACAGAATAGGATCATTGATCTTTCCCTCTATATAGTTTTCATATGATGCCACAAAGGAAGCAAGAACAGACAATTGCTGTTCAGCAGATTTCACACTCATCGGCATCTTCTGATGCTCTTGAGGTGACTTCTCAGAATTCTTTCCCTTTGTCTCATCACCAGAGGAAGAAATAAAGCACAGATCTTCAGAAATCAGTTCTCCATTTTCATTAGTATCACCAACTAACAGTGCAGTGGTCGAACTAGATGACGCAGTCGAAAGACTTGACTTTCCATGATACAACCCAGGGTTCTGAACCTGATCAGAATCACTATCTCTTGACTTCTTGGAGAAATCATAACCTTTCAGCTTGTCAATGACTTGCTCTAAGGTCATAGTAGAATACCTAGTTTCGTTATCCTTAATCATAACGCCATACATTTCCCATTTAGAAGGCAAACCCTCAAGAAACTTGTCGGTTTTGGATACTTCTTCTTCAACAATTTCATGGTATTCTAATTCACTTAGCAGATGGTAGAATCGTGTGACATATGCATCAAGATCTTCTCCTTTTAAAGCTTTAAACATAGTAAACTGCTTTTTAAGAAGACTCCTCTTGCCAGCTCTCACCTGTGGACTTCCCTCACCTCTTTTCTCTAGAGCTTCCCAGAGCGTTCTAGCAGTATGAAAAGACTTCAGTTGATGAGCAATCTCTTTAGGAAGACACATCTTTATGCATGAATGTGATTTATTCTCATTTCTGTAAGCTTCCTTCTCTTGATCACTCATGTTCGCATAGGTAAGAACTACAGTAGCATTTTGAACAGTTTGAGTAGGTGGGGTGTATCCACTCTTGATACACATCCAGATAGACAGGTCATGGAATCTACAGTAAGATTCGAATCTGTCCTTCCAATTGTAGTAATCCTCGATTCTTAACAACTTAGGTGGAACGTTTGACTTTCCCACCTCGTGGTCTATTTCGATCATTCTACTTAAGTCAGACATCTTAAAAATGTAAAATTAAACTGTTTCAGCGAATTCAGAAAACTCAACTCGCAAGACTCAGCTCAACTCGCAATCTCAGCTCGACTCGCAGAATTCGTCGATTCGCAAGCCTCAGTTCGGATTGCTAAAAGATGTCGATTCGCAAGTGATGTCGATTCGCGAAGGATCTCGGTTCGACTCGCAAGCCTCAGTTCGACTCGCTAGTTCAACTCGGTTCGCAGGCGACGCTGGAACCCTAATCTCGACTCGCGAAACGGCTGTTAAACCCGAAAAACGAAAATTTAAGGTATTTTTACGAACGAAACAGAGAATTTCGACTGTAAACTAACCCTAAAACTTCTAGAGAATGATTTTGATCGTTATTATTGCAAGTATGCACGTAAAAACGACCCGAATCAAAAACGCAATATCACTAAAACTTATGAACACACTCGTATTTAGCCCGAAAGCTCTGATACCAGATGTAAGTCCCCTAGTTTTAGGATCGATAACTTCGTTATCTGTAGTATTAAGGTGCGGAATCCCTCAATACGGTGTTATCTTACTAACAACGAATATGTTCGTATTGCGTTTTAATAAAGCTTAACTTTAAACGATGAATCGTCAAAGTCTAGCCGTAGGTTATGTTTTCTCTGGTTTTTCTGGAATCGCAGATCAGAATAGTATGTTAAAAGTGTTAAAGATATTAAGGTTTTTCACGATTGAAACAACCTTTTATATTTTGTCTCGACTCGGCTCGCATGGGCCAGCGAGTTCAGCCCAACTCGCCTTGCAGCCCAAGCCCATTACCAAGCTCGACTCGCTACTGACTTCCACGAATTCAGTTCTCATCTCGGCTCGCAAAGTTCGCGACCTGAGAACTCGACTCGCACATAATGTATTTATTTCGTATTTAACATTCGTCCAACTTAACACCATAATATGTTTAACGAATATTACTAACAAAACAAATATTTATTTACAAATCTAAACCAATATACAAACATAATAATAATTACACCAGTCCTATTTCAAGCTAGATCTGTTGTCACAATCTATGTTCCAACAACGGAAATGAATACGACAAATAGAATGTAAACGACTTAACGTATCGTTGAGACATTATTTTGTGCATATATAATGAACGACAAACTTTATACATATATATATATGTACATACGCCATTTGAACGTCACTAGGAATTGAATATAACATATTCACAAACAATAGTTTTTCTTAACAAATGAAAGCTTACATACCTTATACGTAAACAACGTATTTAAACCTTATATATATAGACATATATATATACATACGACACCTGCAAATATATGTTTATATATATATACAAATGGATCACACGTTTAACAAACGTACGACTCAATAATATACAACAAGTATATTTACATAAAAATATATATATAGAACACCTATATGTACAATGGGGATAAAACGACATCCAATTATGTATGCAACTACATACGTGTATATACACTTACAAAAATATATGACGTAAGGAATAATGACAATATTTCAACATGACGTCAACAACTATTTGTACAACACAAAGAAATCAACAATTTCTTTAAACTAAACAAACTATTAACATAAGTTGATCAAACAAATCAAACGTACTTATGCTAATACATTTATTGTATATAGGTTAACACACCTTGGGCTATTATCTGTCGGCTGCTAGCATTCATACCTAGCAAACTACCGTGAGTTCATAGCCCCTACTTTGCAAATGTTTTATGCTTTTAAACCTAGGGGTGTAAACATAGAAACTGCATGCGAACACATGCAGCAAACTATATAAATGTTTTATTGCTTTATACAAACTGTTTGATATGAAATTACATTTTCACAACTGTTTTGGGAATCAGACAACGAATCCTAGTACGGACCCAGACTCACAATGTATGCATGAAAAGTCCTTATGTCATGCAAACTATAACCATTAGCTAGGTGACTCTAGCCACTGAGTATACGAATATACTATTGCCGTGACGACCCTCCTATGGATAGGAGCGTATACTTACATGTCCTGTAGGCAAACAACATACTGATTGGTCGTGGTTTGGTTATAGGGTTAGGTCGCGTTACTTTAACCTGCGAGGTTTAGCTCACCTTTCAGGGGATCATAGTCTAAGTATTTCTCACATACTGTATAGGATGAACATATCCTACTACTATTTTATACCGGAAAACATACTGGTTATCTTTATATACTGGTGAACAACCAGACATACATTTTGGGTAACAACCCACATAAAACTGTGTCTTAGGGCAACAACCCTACAAACTTGTATTTTGCAAAACCTGCAATCATATAATTATTGAATAACATATCAATAATACAAACTTAATTGGTTTAACGTACCACATATTCATATAAAACCTGTGATTCACTCAACATATTTTGTTGACGATTTCTTTCTATGTTTTACAGGAAATTAGCTACGTAAGTAAGAATCGCATGCATTCAGGATGGACAACCCTGGACTACATAAGATGCCACATACTTTTGGGACAACTTTTGGGGATTTCCCTAGTATAATTGCGGTCATTGCAGTCATACTTATGAAATCTTATTTTAAAACTTATGGATTGTAAAACTTAAATGTTTTAAACTCTACTACTACTGTTATGACTTACATAGTCGTATTACTTTTGTAACAACTGTTTAAACTGGCATCTTAATCTATTATGTTGCGCAATAACCATATGCTCTGAGTATGTATGTACTGTTTGGTTGATTTAACTGCTCTCGCCCCGCCACGTCACCAAAGCTTCCGCATGATTAATTAGCAATGATTGTAATTACTGTTTGGCGGGGTGTGACAGACTTGGTATCAGAGCCATTGGTTATAGCGAACTAGAAGTCTTTAGGTCATTGAAAACCTTAGAGACCTAGACTATAGCCTTGGCTAGAAACATTTATGCATTCACGCATACATACTTTGCATACAACTAACATACGACTGACACATCGCATACGATTTCTTTTGTCTCAGCATGTCGAGACAAGCGCATATCTACATCTCCGACTCGGAGGAGGAGCCGATGGAGGACTCCTATCAGAGCCTTGCGAGTTCGGGAGTCGAGAGCCCGACTGTACATGCTAGGGCCACTTCAGATGACACCTATGTTCCGCCACCCACACTTCCTGACACAACACCTGTTGCCCCACACCCCACTACTAGGTCTCAGTATCACATCGGAGAGACCTCTAGTAGACCTGCCATGAGGAGGACTGCTAGGATTGTGATCCGAGACTTCCCTACCGGACCACTAGCGCCGAGGGACAGGGCGCCCATGACTGATGCTGAGGAGCCACCACAGAGGCGGTTCCCACACCTAGTTTGGATGCCCGATATGCTCAGGCGTTGGAGAGCACTTGAGGATGTTCCCTCTACTTTGGAGATTGGGGAGTCTTCACGTCCACTACCTATCACTGGTGAGCCTCTGGAGCTCACAGCTGTTACTTGTAACACCCCCAAATTTAACAGTTTGCGGAAGCGAGTTTTGGGTGTTACTAATCAATAATCACAAGCACAAAGGATACAGTGAACGACTCTAAATGAGACATTCGAAAAGTTATTACATTAATACATAAGTATTTCAAAATACAAGCTCGAGTTCGAGTAAGATTCCTAGAGATTCTAATACATAACAGTAAGTACAAAAGTAATGTAATAAAATCTCCAAGCTTGTATATGCATGCGACTCGAGCTAAGTAAGCTTATCCTGCTGGGCATCCCTACTGATGCTGTGTACCTGAGAAGCATTACTAAAATGGTCAACCAAAAAGGTTGGTGAATCTCACAGGTTTGTAAGTAATTAAATAGTTTGAACACACTAGTATTATTTGTAAATCGTAAGCCAGCCAGTAAGTAACGATCGCAGGTCATGCTAATCGTTCACTTAAGTAATGATTGCAGGTCATGCTAATCATCTGTAAATGAGTGGTTGCAGGTCATGCTAACCGTTTGTACGTGAGTAGTTGCAGGTCTTGCTAACCGTAATGAGTAACGATCATAGGTCATACAAATCGTTCACTCCGTAATGATTGCAGGTCATGCTAATCATGCGTTTCCACGAGCTATCATAATAGAAACTTAACATACATTAGATAATAGTACTCCTGTGAATGTAGTCTTACATTCATATTAAACAAGTAAGAAAATGCCACAAGCCACCATGATTGTAGGTCATGCTAATCATGCGATAACTCGGCCATTATCAGTATTATGAAAACAAGTAAGAAAATGTCCTAGGTCACCATGATTGCAGGTCATGCTAATCATGCGTTAACTCGGCCATCATTAGTTTTATGAAAACATGTAATGCATCTCACCCCTGGGTATAAAATAGTAAAATAGGGGCTGTAAGACTCACCTGAGTCTAGTAGACAATGCAGTAAGCAAGCAAAGTAGTATCCTGAACTAGCAACCCTTAGCGTCCTAATACGCATAAGGTTTAGTAAGTAAATGGAATACTTGTAAAGTATCCATGCTAGTTGTTCCCAAACTAGTTAATGTCCATAAGTTGTTTGTACGTTTGTATTTGTTTGTAAGTTGTAGTTTGTAGAAAAGTTGTACGGCCCGTTGGTATCGGCGTATAATAATAATTCCATCCATTATTATTATGTATTCTTAGTAGTTGTACAGTTGTAAAGCGTACTTGTATAATTGTTTGTTTGTATCACAACGTGTATCATTTGCGTAAGTTCCAGTGGGTCTAATCCCCAAAGGGTACGAGTGAAATCTCGTATGTGTTCGAGTGTAAGTTCGTATCAATTAGCGTGTAATCCCACACGCAAGTATTTGGAGTGAACTCATAAGTTCGCATCGGGTGCAATCCCGTGTAATTGTACAAGTGTATGTTCGTTGGAGTGTAATCTCCTAAGTGTTTCCGAGTGTAATCTCGTGCGTGTGTGTGAGTGAAATCCCACGTTAAATTAAGTATAATCTTGTACGTACTCGAGTATTGGTGTATACTTCCAAAAGTATAGTATTTTCATGATTAAGTCGCATCGTATTTGATTTAGTAGTTGAAAAGTGATTCCAACACTTATATAATATTTTATTTTCTGATCTGAGCTATCTGCGACACAAGGCTTGTGTCGCAGACCACATGCGACATAAGGTCTGTGTCGTAAGGATTGGTTTCTGATTTAGTGTTTATGCGACACAATGGTTGTGTCGCAGACAAGGGTACGACACAACGATACGACATAGTCGTTGTGTCGCAATCAAGCGATAGGTAAACTTTGTGTCGCAGATGATACGACATATAGTGCGACATAAGTGTTGTGTCGCATACATTGCGACATAACGTACGACATAACGTACGACATAACGTACGACATAACATGCGACACAGTGTTGTGTCGTATGAAATTTTGGTCCGATGCGACACAAGAGGTCTGTTCGGAATTTAAGTTTCCGAAAACGTATTTTCCGGTTTCCGTTGGGTCTAGAACTTTTATACTAGTTTTAATATGTTATAATGAATTCATAGTAACTATTGGTGGTTGTTTTTAAGGTTTGTGGTGTCGTTTTCTTTAAAATGACCAAAATCGACATTTCCGTTAACGTGTTCAAAAACGAGTTTTAATTACATATTCGGACATCATTTAGCTAGGGGAACAATAATCTAGCAAAATAAAAGTAATCGGAAAAGTTTCGGGTCGCCGGAAAACTTACAAAGTTGTCGAATCGAGAAACCGAAAAGATAGGATTGTAGAGCTCGTTCTCGCGATCACTTTTCTCCAAACCGAGCCTAGCCTCCAAGGTGTTTTAGTGGTAGTTTTAGGGTGTTTTTGGGTGGTGATTTAGAGAGAGAGAGAGATGACCGATTGAGAGAGAGAGAAGAGAGAAAGATTGAGTGAAAGTTTGTGTTTGTGTGTGAGGGTGAATGAGGGGGCATGGGGGTGATGCCCCATGTCCTTGGGCCGGTTTTGGTGGGGCCACCGAGGTGTGGTCTCACCAATTTTTCGTTCTCTCGCGTACGCGTTCCGTGCGGTGTTCGTTTCCCCGATCGTTTAAACGTAAAAATCATTTTATACGCGATTAAATATACGTTTAAAATACGAATATTATTCGGTAATTTAGTTGAAGCATTTTAATAAAATACTTTGTTTTGAAGTTATAAAATGTAACATTTGTTTTGTTTTGTCGGTTAGTCGAGTTTTCGGAGAGTTCGGTAACGTTTTAGTTAAAACGTATGTTTTCGTTATATTATAAACATAATATAAAATGGTAATTAAAGTAATTAAATAAATTAACATTATTTAATAATTGTTTTACCAACGTCCGTATGTTTGTACAATTGTGGTATTATACGATTTGTACGAATCGTATACGCGTATATATATATATTCCATCCATATATATATATTAAGTAAATAATGTATATAATCCTATTTCATATTATATACAAGTAATAAATACGTAATTAGGAAAAATTTTAAATTTGTCCTAAATTTGGGGTTGTTACATCACTCTAGTTGCTGTGGTACGTGCCCTATTCGGGTTACACTATGGCACGCGCAGCTATATCAGAGAGTTGCGCAGTGACACTTCCCGTCTGGATGGGGATGTGACGTCTATCTATGGACATCTCAGTACTGTGGAGACACATGTGGATGTGGACAGGGAGTCTGCAGATATTACTCGCGCACGTGTGGCTGCGCTGGAGAGACATGTTAGGATAGCTGGGTTGGTGATTGGAGCTTGTGTGCTGATGGCTGTGCTGAGGACAGCTGTGGGATTGTTTTTACCTTATTTCTATTAGACTTATGTATGGCCGATTGTGCCTTTTGTATTATGTATTAGGTTGGAAAATGATGTTAGAATGGGTGTTTGTACAGGAAAACCCATTACCCTTTTGTATAACGCTAACCGCCGATGGGCATATTAGTGATCCCATCTTGTTTGTACGAAACTGTTGTAACGGCGTTGTACTTTTGATATAATATGACGTATGTTTGGTTTATATTTCATGATTGTTACATTTGTCAACCACTATAGTATTTTATCTATACCCATATGCGTGTGATTGAAATATAACCACTCGATAATTATTGTAACCATTTCTTGCAACTTTGAAAACATACCACACATTGACTATTGATTCTTATCTTGAATTCTCTCGAACCTGATCTTGTTAAAGGACGATGAAAAGAAATATGTATTTGGTATTGTATAATGACGCATGGCCAACGTGATTATATTGTACTAAGTATATATGGGCGTTTCAAAGTCGTGTGACACATAATGCGAACTTTTTTTCTTCATCCTTCACGCTGTTCCTTTGATTAAGCAATGTGAAATCTTGTTCTTTTCACATTCATTAACCTGGCATTGACTTCTGCATTTTATTTATTGCAGAACTGAACCATGCCTCCTAAGCGACGAGTGACTAGGAATAGTCGACGAACAGAAATACCTCCAGTTGTCGAAACTACTGAACAAATGATTGCAAGATGCATCGCTGAAGGTATTGCCGAGCATGAGGCAAGCCGAAATCGAAAGAATGGAATAAATAACAGTGGATCTACCCCTGTTAACACTGAGACACCTGTGAATACCCACCGAGGGTGTTCATACAAGACATTTCTGGCTTGTAAGCCCACTACTTTCCGTGGCACCGAGGGTGCTATTGGTATCATTCACTGGATAGAAAAGATGGAATCAGTGTTGGATATCAGCGACTGTTTACCCGACTGTATGGTGAAGTATGCCACCTGCACTTTGGCTGACAAGGCTTTAACATGGTGGAACAGTCAACTCCAATCCATGGGAAGGGATGCTGCCCACTCCATGTCTTGGGGAGTGCTGAAAAACATGATGCTGGAAGAATTATGTCCCCATAGTGAAATGCAGAATGTTGAAACTGAATTATGGGACATTAAGATGGTTGGTGCTGATATCACTGGGTACACCACTAGGTTTCAGGAACTTGCACGATTAGTGCTACACATGGTGACACCCGAGTTTAAACGTATTGAGCGTTACATCTGGGGGTTGGCACCTCAGATCCGTAGTTTGGTTACTTCATCAGAACCTGCCACATTCAGGAGTGTTGTTACTCTAGCTCAGAGGTTGACCGAAGAGGCGGTCAGAATGGGAACCTTAACCAAAAAGGTTGGGACTGGAAAAGTTGAGCCAATCAACACTGAAGCGGGTAGTTCTAGGGGTTCGAAGCGTAAATGGAACAGCAGAGGAAGTGACCGTCAGGGTCAAACCAGTAGGAAAGGATATGGAAACCCAAAGTCCTATGCTGCCACCACTGTGGAACCAAAGCCATACTTGGGTAACAAACCTAAGTGTGATAAGTGTAACAAACACCATGAGGGTGAATGTTGGTTTTGCAACAGTTGTAGAGGTTGGGGTCATAAAACTCAAAATTGTAAGGTTAACCCTACACCTAGGGAAGACACAGAACGCCAAAATCAAGGGTGTTTTGAATGTGGTGACACGAGGCATTATCGGAACCGTTGCCCTCGACTCAACAACCAAAACCATAACAACAACAACCGCAATAACCAGAACCGCAATGCCAACAACCCCAATAACCGCAACAACAATGATAACAACCGCGGTAACACCAACAACAATCAGCCAGCTCGTGGACGTGCGTTTGTGGTAGCAGCAGCAGAAGCACGTCAGGATCCTAACACAGTTACTGGTACGTTTCTAGTAAACAACCACTTTGCATCTGTGCTATTTGATTCTGGTGCTGATTTAAGCTTTGTGTCTACTGAGTTTAGACCACTGTTAGAGATCGAATCCCTTAAGCTAGAGTAAAAATACACTGTAGAGCTAGCCGATGGTAAGTTGATTGAATCAGGAGAAATAATACCAGGATGTACCTTAACATTGGAAGGACATTCTTTCAAAATAGACTTACTACCGGTAGAACTAGGGAGCTTCGATATAGTGGTTGGCATGGACTGGTTATCGAAAAACCGTGCAGAAATTGTATGTTATGAGAAGTTGGTACGCTTACCACTACCAACGGGAGAAACTCTTATGGTTCAAGGAGATAAACGAAAGAGTGCCACAAAAATGATTTCATGCTTGAAAGCCAGTAAGTATCTCCGAAAGGGATACCAAGCATTTTTAGCACACGTTGTAGAAAAGAAACCCGAGGAGTAACGCATAGACGATGTGCCCATTGTGCGTGACTACCCCGGGGTATTTCCTGACGAGTTACCAGGACTACCACCCCCGCGACAGGTTGAATTTCATATCGACCTAGTATCTGGAGCAGCACCAATTTCTCATGCACCTTATCGTCTAGCTCCATCAGAGATGCAAGAATTATCTGCACAGTTGCAAGAACTTTTGGACTTAGGATTCATCCGACCGAGCTTTTCGCCTTGGGGAGCTCCGATTTTGTTCGTCAAGAAGAAGGATGGATCAATGCGGATGTGTATCGATTATCGGGAACTGAACAAAATGACTATCAAAAACCGATACCCATTACCACGCATCGATGATCTGTTTGACCAGCTGCAAGGGTCAAGTTACTACTCAAAGATCGACTTGCGATCTGGTTACCACCAACTGAAGGTACGGGATGAGGATATCCCAAAGACTGCGTTTAGGACTCGATACGGACATTATGAGTTCCTGGTCATGCCGTTTGGATTGACAAATGCGCCAGCAGTGTTCATGGACCTCATGAATCGAGTATGCAAACCGTACCTGGATAAATTCGTCATTGTGTTTATCGACGACATATTGATATACTCGCGGACGAAGGAAGACCATGAACAACATCTAAGAATGATTCTTGAATTATTGGAAAAAGAGAAACTTTATGCAAAGTTCTCTAAGTGCGAATTTTGGATGCGTGAAGTTCATTACCTTGGTCACGTGATCAACAACAAAGGAATTCACGTGGACCCATCCAAAATTAAGGCGATCAAGAATTGGGAAGCCCCGAAAACCCCATCTGAGATACGGAAATTTCTTGGGCTAGCCGGTTACTACCGACGATTCATCGAGAACTTCTCGAAAACAGCTCAACCACTTACCGCCCTAACGCAAAAGGACAAGAAATTTGATTGGGGCGAGAAGCAAGAGAATGCTTTTCAATTGTTGAAACAGAAAGTGAGTACCGCACCTATCCTGTCATTACCGAAAGGAGTAGAAAACTTTGTTGTCTACTGTGATGCTTCACATCAGGGATTGGGTTGCGTGTTAATGCAAAATGACAAAGTCATTGCTTATGCGTCTCGCCAGTTGAAAGTTCATGAGAAGAACTATATGACGCATGACTTAGAATTGGGAGCAGTTGTCTTTGCTCTTAAGATTTGGAGACACTACCTGTACGGTACAAAGTGTACTATTTTCACTGATCACAAAAGTCTCCAACATATATTTGATCAAAAGGAACTCAACATGAGACAAAGACGTTGGGTTGAACTATTAAATGATTACGACTGTGAAATCAAGTACCATCCAGGCAAAGCTAATGTAGTAGCGGATGCCTTGAGTCGTAAGGAACTAGTAAAACCTCGAAGAGTTCGAGCATTGGGACTAACAATCCATTTGGATCTTATTACCCAAATTCGTGACGCACAACAAATGGCTTTCGTTCCCAAACGCTTTAAGGAAGAATCCTTGAAGGGAATGGACAAACAACTCGAAATGAAAGACAACGGAGTGTTGTATTTTATGAACCGAATTTGGATTCCTTGTGTTGATGAATTACGTAGCCTGATATTGGACGAAGCACATAAGTCCAACTATTCGATACATCCTGGTGCAAATAAGATGTATCACGATTTGAAAGGTTTTTACTGGTGGCCTGGCATGAAACGAGATATTTCCACCTACGTTAGTAGATGCCTGACTTGTGCAAAAGTCAAGACTGAATATCAAAAGCCGTCTGGGCTTTTACAACAACCTGAGATGCCCAAATGGAAATAGGAGCACATCACGAAGCTACCAAAAACATCATCTGGAATGGATACCATATGGGTGATTGTCGACCGACTGACAATGTCAGCTCACTTTTTAGCCATCAAGGAAACGGATAAGATGGAAAAGCTGGCTAGAATCTACATAAAAGATGTAGTTTCTAGACATGGAGTCCCATTATCCATCATCTCCGATAGAGATGCACAATTCACCTCTCGCTTCTGGCAAACATTGCAACAAGCATTGGGCACTAGACTCGACATGAGTACTGTCTACCATCCACAAACGGACGGCCAGAGCGAGCGAACAATACAGACGCTCGAGGATTTGCTGCGAGCATGTGCGATTGACTTTGGAGGAAACTGGGATATTCATCTTCCTTTTGCCGAATTCTTGTACAACAATAGTTATCATACGAGCATACAAATGGCACCTTTTGAGGCGTTGTACGGACGCAAGTGCCGATCTCCACTCTGTTGGGCAGAGTTGGACGACAGAAAGTTATCAGGTCCTGAGATAGTCCAAAAACTACGGACAAGATATCTCAAGTGCTTAATCGATTGAAAACAGCACGAGACCGACAAAAGAGTTATGCAGACAATTGACGGAAACCTTTGGAGTTTCAAGTAGGTGACAAAGTCCTACTCAAGGTATCTCCTTGGAAAGGAGTTGTACGATTTGGGAAACGTGGTAAATTGAACCCACGTTACATTGGACCTTTTGAGATCCTAGCAAGGATTGGTCCTGTAGCTTATAAGCTTAAACTGCCGCAAGAGCTTAGTAATATTCACGACACGTTTCACGTGAGTAACCTTAAGAAGTGTCTATCTGACGAAGCGTTAATCATACCTCCTGACGAAATTTATATCGATGCAAAACTTAACTTTGTGGAGGAACCGCTTGAAGTCATGGACACGAAAACGCATAAAGTCCGAAACAGTCGGATCAAACTTGTCAAAATTTGAGGGAACTCGAAAAGAGGCCCAGAGTTCACCTGGGAACGTGAGGACGAAATGCGCAAGAAGTATCCTCAACTATTTGAACCCGTGACCGCGACTCACGACACAACTTAAATCTCGGGACGAGATTTCCCTAACGGGGGGAGAATGTGACAACTCTCCAAATTAGGTATTAATTAAACATTAAGTATGTGCATTCTTACGCTAATTTCCTGGTTAAGTTTAAACAAAACTTTTGATGTGATGTAAGTCTAGCAAGCCCAGTACTTTTAAACAAAAAGTATTACTTAATACGTAGCTATTTAAAGTTACATACAAATGTATCGGAACGAACCCGACAAAGTTAAATAACAAAACTTGATTACACAAAAAAATAATTAATAACTCAATTATTAATTACGAGAATTAATATATCTATAACATATAGATAAAACGACTTAAATACACGTTTAACATAAAACGTATTATATAACGAACATAAACAATTGTAAAACATACCCAGAGATCACTAATCATGAAAACTCTATTTTTCTCAGTCATTATAGAGTATCTGGAACATTACCTCAAAATATGAATTCGTAATTTAACTGAAATTTGGCGCCCTATTGGATGCGCGCAGTAAAATGTACAAAATTGTACAACTGTCAAAAATAATGATAACATCATTATTCTAATTTTAAATAACGTATCTGGAGATCACCTACAAAATAAAAATATAAAATATTATATTTTATATTGCTAAAATTATACCCGTACTCGAAACTAACAGGCCAAATATTACCACCAACCTCAAATAATTGAAGAGGCAGCATACTATTACGAGCCATACTCAGTTTTTAATTAAAAATTCATACTCCCACGTTCATTTCTTCCTGAGGATTTCACACACAAATACACAAATCATCATCTCATTTTTCTCCTTCTACATTAAGAAAACAAGATCAGAAGCAGCATCAAGAGGAAGCAGAACCAATCCAAACTTAATAACAATAACAATAATCATCGTCACCCTCGGTTCATCCTCTCCATCATCATCCTTATATCTTTGTAAGAAAAACTTATTTTCTTTGATTTCTTAACTTTGAATTCGTATTATAACATTTTTATATATCAAAATCCATACATATAACATCACAATTTTGGAGATTAATGGATTGTTCTTGAAAATGGTTTTGAGAAACCCAAACTTGAAGTCACAATTTACATATGTAAAAGTTGTTATAAAAGTGTTATTATGTGGTATATCAATGATACTAAGTATATGTAAACGAAAACCATTCAAACCATCGCATAAATACACCTCGAATTCGGACTTTCAGAGCTGAAAATGGAACAGGGGACTCGGCTGGAACGCCCAGCCGATCGGCTGAGTTAAAAGAGCCGAACGGCTGAGGCTAAGCTGAACGGCTTAAGCCTAGCCGAGCGGCTAAGATCATGTGATAGGTGGTTTGGGCTCGCTAAATGGGCTAAGTACGATGGACTGGACCGAACGATTTATGGCCTTAGCCGAACGGTTGGCCCAAGCCGATCGGCTGGGCTGTGCTGCAGGATGGGCTGTGGTCGCTAACTGGGCCGGACGTTTCTTGGGCCTGAGACTTCGATTGGATTGGGTTAATTAATTAAATGGGTTACATAAATATGTGGGCCAAAACTTATATATTGTAATTGGGCCGATAAATTGGGCCAAGCCCAACAAACTTCAAAAACATTCCAAACATAAAACGTGACCCGAGACATTTAACGGAATGAGTAATTATTAAACGAACGATAATTTTTATAAAACGATAACATATATTTATTTTATAAATGGAAATGAATACGACAAATAGAATGTAAACGACTTAACATATCGTTGAGACATTATTTTGTGCATATATATCGAACGACAAACTTTATACATATATATATATATATATATATATATATATATATATATATATATATATATATATATATATGTACATACGCCATTTGAACGTCACTAGGAATTGAATATAACATATTCACAAACAATAGTTTTTCTTAACAAATGAAAGCTTACATACCTTATACGTAAACAACGTATTTAAACCTTATATATATAGACATATATATATATACATACGACACCTGCAAATATATGTTTATATATATATACAAATGGATCACACGTTTAACAAACGTACGACTCAATAATATACAACAAGTATATTTACATAAAAATATATATATAGAACACCTATATGTACAATGGGGATAAAACGACATCCAATTATGTATGCAACTACATACGTGTATATACACCTACAAAAATATACGACGTAAGGAATAATGACAATATTTCAACATGACTTCAACAACTATTTGTACAACACAAAGAAATCAACAATTTCTTTAAACTAAACAAACTATTAACATAAGTTGATCAAACAAATCAAACGTACTTATGTTAATACATTTATTGTATATAGGTTAACACACCTTGGGCTATTATCTGTCGGCTGCTAGCATTCATACCGAGCAAACTACCGTGAGTTCATAGCCCCTACTTTGCAAATGTTTTATGCTTTTAAACCTAGGGGTGTAAACATAGAAACTGCATGCGAACACATGCAGCAAACTATATAAATGCTTTATTGCTTTATACAAACTGTTTGATATGAAATTACATTTTCACAACTGTTTTGGGAATCAGACAACGAATCCTAGTACGGACCCAGACTCACAATGTATGCATGAAAAGTCCTTATGTCATGCAAACTATAACCATTAGCTAGGTGACTCTAGCCACTGAGTATACGAATAGTACTATTACCGTGATGACCCTCCTATGGATAGGAGCGTATACTTACATGTCCTGTAGGCAAACAACATACTGATTGGTCATGGTTTGGTTATAGGGTTAGGTCGCGTTACTTTAACCTGTGAGGTTTAGCTCACCTTTCAGGGGATCATAGTCTAAGTATTTCCCACATACTATATAGGATGAACATATCCTACAACTGTTTTATACCGGAAAACATACTGGTTATCTTTATATACTGGTGAATAACCAGAGATACATTTTGGGTAACAACCCACATAAAACTGTGTCTTAGGGCAACAACCCTACAAACTTGTATTTTGCAAAACCTGCAATCATATAATTATTGAATAACATATCAATAATACAAACTTAATTGGTTTAACGTACCACATATTCATATAAAACCTAGTATAACTGCAGTCATTGCAGTCATACTTGTGAAATCTTATTTTAAAACTTATGGATTGTAAAACTTAAATATTTTAAACTCTACTACTATTGTTACGAATTACATAGTCGTATTACTTTTGTAAGAACTGTTTAAACTGGCATCTTAATCTATTATGTTGCGCAATAGCCATATGCTCTGAGTATGTATGTACTATTTGGTTTATTTAACTGCTCTCGCCCCGCCACGTCACCAAAGCTTCCGCATGATTAATTAGCAATGATTGTAATTACCGTTTGGCTGGGTGTGACACTTTAGCCTAGTAAGTATATTGAGGTAACTGAGTGATGTTTACTTAAGTACTAGCCTAAGCCTAGTAATTGTGAAACATAGTTGTAGGGAAAGGCTATGGTTCCTAAAGCAATCATATGTATACTTAACACACTTAAGTATAATTGAGAGAGGTTATTGATGTTAAAACATAATGTTTATGTCACAGATATTCAGTAAATGGTTTGTATGCATTAAGCAATGAAAAGATTTAATTGAGTATGTGTTCTCCCCCAAAATCAACAAAAACAATTTAAAAGGTGGGGCTATGAACTCACCTGTGGGTGCTAGCATTCCTAACCGCAAGTAATATCCAATCCGTAACTTCCTAACGTCCTAAACGTAAGAGATATATTATCATGAGTATCTGACGTCTTATCAAAACACGCAATGATTTAATTGTTTCGAAGGGTCGTTTGAGTTGAGATATGTACGATTCGTTGGTGAAAATCTCGTAATAATAATTTCCAAAAGATATTATTATTATGTCGTTTCGTTGTATACTTCGAATATATATATATACATGATTCCATACTACTAACATATACACATGTATATACATGCAAAAGTTACAGTCGGTGAGGTTTAAACAGGTCATGGGTTATACCCGTTTGGTTCAACAACACGCCCGTACGGCTCACCATAAAAATCACCCGAACGGCTGAAGATAGAAACCCGATCGGCTGGGTGATCATAGTCGATCGGCTGGGTGATCACAGCCGATCGGTTGGGCTGTGTTCTTGGGTTTTTCCGGTTACCACTCACACCATCAATCACAAACAAGTTCCTTGTTCTTAATCTCGGCATAGTAAACGAATATAACCATAAAACATAATGATGTATGCTTTATAAACTCAAAATAAATTTAAAGGAAAAGGGAGGTGTGCTCACGGTGGAGGTAGTGATCCGTGAGGTTGAAGATGATGATGTCGAGAAGATGATGATCACGATGATGGTGATGGCGGTCGACTGTTGCTGCTATTTATCGTTGTTGTTACTTCGATGATGATGGTGGTCCGATGATGGTGGGGGTTCGGGTGTGGTGCCGAGCCGAGAGAGATGAAGAGAGGGATGGGGGTTGATCGATGATGCTATGATGATGATTAATTAGTGTTGCTAGCTGCTACTGTTGTTACCTTTTGTTGTTGTTTTTGGGTTGAAGATCAAACCCGAGAGAGAGATAGATAGGTTAGAGATGGAAGAAGAAATAAAAAATGAAAGAAAGAAGATTGGGTTTTGGTCGTGGCTTATGAAGAAAGAAAGAGACTGCCTCCGATAATTAGAGTTATTTGTCGCTCATTTTTAGTGTAAAATGCCCGTGTTTATTCACCCGATCGTAAAATAATGAAATTTTTCGAAATCATAATTTTGTTTACATATATTCGAATACATTTTCGATTGAAGTATTTTACAAGAATACTTTACTTCAGTTATAAAATATAACTTTGTTTTCGAGTGGTCCCAACTGAATAAAATACATTTTTAAATGAGACGAAATGTGTTTAAATTGTATCCGAGTAAATATATATTATTTTTAACAATAATACTTTATTTAGAAATGTTTGGCACCAATGTCCATTTTGAGTTTCTGCGTTCTGCCAGATTTGTTTATATGCGATTATTAAATAATCGTTTTATGTTATATATATATATATATATATATATATATATATATATATATATATATATATATATATAACATAATTATATATATAATATTTGAATACTTTGAGATCATGCGTATAGAATACGTGGAAAGGAAAGTTGAAATTTGACGTGAATTTTTGGGCTCTTTTTGACCGGGTGTTACATTCTCCCCCTTTTAAGAAAATTTCGTCCCAAAATTTCAAGTGTAGTTGTGATTGCGTGGGGTCTGGAGAGAAGTGTGTGTATATGTGAATAGTTCGATGCGAGTACATCTCGCTGTATGGATTAGCTATAGATCATGTATTGAGTTTAGAGTGTTAATTAAATGGTCACTCCCACGGGCAATGTTATGGACATTATGAAAACCTACAATTCTAATTCAATAGAATTTTAGAGGTTTTAAACTGAAACCCTAGTAAAATCCTTACTAAACGATGTATTACTCCATTTCCAAAAAAATAATAATTTATGTGTGATAATTGAAGCCTAACAACTTTTCTGCCCTACTAATAGGGAGATTCTAACATGTCCCCCGACATAGGATATGGTTCTATAGCAATAATGATACTACTCTACAGGTAGTAAGACAAAGTTGTTAAATTAAGAGTGGAAGACATAATGACGTCTAAATGATTTAAAAGTCAATCAACCCGTGACTGCTTAGTAGCTTATCGTAATAGTCAAATCCTAACCATTTGACTGTACAAATTTTGGCTAAGTCAGGGTTACAAAGTAATGGCCTACTAGGTATTCTATTCGTGACTAAATTCACAGATTAGTGCTATTGGATTTAACTGATTGCTAGAAGGATTGGTAGCGTCGTTCACTACATGCAATTCCTGTGTTTTTCATGATGACTTAGATTAAGCATTCCTATGATGCACTCGGCATAAAGTCAATAAAAATGATATCGAGGAATGAAAATTACACGTTTAGTGTAAACCTCAAAATCGAAGGATTATGTTCTCTAGGAGAGACGTACCCATGTTATCGTCTGAGGTTTGTTCGGTTCATGTAGAGCCAATCATGTAAATTTTAGCTTTCAGTTTTGGGCAATCCTTATTGAGATGTCCGGGCTCATTACATTTGAAACAAGTCCTTTGAGCATCAGGGTTTGCGGGAACTCTGCAGTCCC
The DNA here is from genome assembly GCA_949592205.1 of Helichrysum umbraculigerum. NCBI lineage: Eukaryota > Viridiplantae > Streptophyta > Magnoliopsida > Asterales > Asteraceae > Helichrysum > Helichrysum umbraculigerum. The sequence goes on along the minus strand of CATIUR010000002.1, from coordinate 45,391,566 downwards.
AAATTTGGTGTCCAAATCGTTGGCATCTCTCGCAAGGTAGACCACAAAAGCCATCATGGTGACGTTTACAACCGTGAAAAAATGGTTTATTCCCCGCATAACCTCGTTTTCTTTTGGGTTCGGTAGCATAGGACCTCAAGGGTTCTGGTTTGATTGTTGGACCACAACTAGTGCTGGAATTTCCATTCCAATTTCCTTGAAGTTTTTCAGTTGCAGGTGTTCCGCGTCGAACCACCTGTGCCATAAGTTTGTAGGCCATGCGGACAGCATCGTGAATAGTGGCGGGTTTAGAGGCGGTGACCATTCCCTCAATCTGCATCGGGAGTCCTCTGATGAACCTTTCGATTCTTTTCTCCTCGGGGTTCACCATGTTTGGGCAAAGCAGTGCCAACTGGTGGAAACGATTGGTATATGCAACGATGTCGTTGTCTTTTACGGTGAGGTGCCAAAGTTCATCCTCGAGTTGTTGTAGTTCCTCACTAGGACAGTACTCGTCCTTCATTAATTGTTTCAGTCCCTCCCAAGGAAGTTTGTGAGCAGTATCGATCCCTACAGTTTGGGTGTAGGAATTCCACCATGTGAGGGCACCATCTAGAAGAGTGTAGGTAGCGTACTTAACTTTGTAGTCATCGGGGCAGTTGCAAATGTGGAATACAGATTCCATTCTCTCGATCTATCGGATTAATCCGACAGCCCCTTCAGTTCCAGTGAAATTTAGTGGTTTACAGTTCCGAAATTCCTTGTAGGAGCAGGGTTTTGCTATGTTTCGAGCAGCTAAGGCATCAGCCATTCTTTGGTCAAGGAATCCGTCGAGCTCAGCCTGAGTGAATGATTGTTGTCTAGGCGACATGATTCTGTTAATAAGAATAAAATGACAAGTTATGAGATTTTGTTCAAGTATTATGATTATTACAGATTCATACATAAGGAAGTGTTACAACTGTATCACTTGACAATCAATGTTGTAAAATGATAAGACTCAAAAACTACTTAAGGTATGTGTTTGAAAGTCCTCAGACTTCTGAGTTGTCATGACGTGAACAGTTCACGTATGTTTATAATGAGCGTTTTGAGATATCGTAATTTTAATGTGTAGTCGTAATAATGACTAAATAGTGTTTTCATTGTAGTCATCAAGACTATGTTATTGGGGTAGTCCTATGGACACTGATGCAGTATAATAATATTGTGAGTGTAGCTCTAATGAGCCATAATGCAGTACTCAAAGTACCAAAATGCGGTATCATCGTACCATGAAATGCGGTGCTAGAAGCAAAGTAATGTTGTACTAACGTACGATGAAGGCAGTACCTAAGTACTATGAAATGCAGCACCACATGTCGTAATGAAGTGCCTGAGGCACCGTAATGCAGTATCAATCGTACTGTGAATGTAGCACTAAGTGCCGTGTGTGCAGCACCCAAGTGCCATATGTATGTATGTATGTATGAATCATACGTTGTTTAATTGTAGCCCTAAGGCCAAAAATAGGTCATAGTCACGCGGTTTTCTAAATGTAGCACGTAGGCTAAGTAAGTCTAAGTTGTGAGGTTTTCATGTGTAGCATGAGAGCTAAGAGTAGTATGTCTCATAAACTTTTATATGCACGTGTGAATGCCTCTATGTAAATACAGAGACACGTAATTGAGTGAGTATTGAGGTATTGTGATGATCAAAATGATCAGATTGTGGTTGAAGTAATTTTTGTGGACTTAGTCATTGTGAGTTCCCCTCGCAATACTAATCCAGTGGTAACCTATGTTGTTAGAGTTGAAATTAAAACACGCGTAAGTTGTTGTGGTTCGGTTTAACTGTTGGAAGAATATTCCAAAATATGAGTATTGTGGTTGGCCAATTTAATTGGTGGTCGTCTGCACTGTCACACCCCCAAATTCGTTGGTTGTGTTTAGCGGAAGCATTTAGTTAAGTATGGGGGTAATGACGCCAACATTGTACATGCATACGTATCAGAGCATATGATTACAACAGAACCTGTATATTAAGATGCCAAAGTAATAGTTACAAAGTTTTACGATTTATCAAATCATACAAATGAAAAAGTAGTTAAGTTTACAAAAGTAGATTTTGTAAATATGACTAAAAATATATTAGTTATATAAAAGAAATCCAGTTGTCAAAAGTTGGCATCCTAAACTTCGCGGGTCGCCTAAGTTCCATGTGCAGGCGGTTCTTACATGCGCGGCTAATTCCCTGAAAAACATAGTAAAAGTCAACAACGAGGTTGAGTGAATTCACAGGTTTTATGTTCACAATAATAATTGGTTGTTTCAAAGCGTTCAAAATAGTTATCGTCATCACGATCAAATAAAGTTTCGTGGAATGTTATCCAAAGTGTACGTTTAGTGGGATGTTACCCAAAGATGTAGTTACGTGGGATGTTACCCAAAGTACAGTTTATGATTCGTAGGAAAGCGGTATCCTATTAGTAATTTTGGGAATGTAAGTATCCTAATGGATGTTTGTAGGAATGTCTGAATCCTAATAGTTGTTCGTAGGAATGTCAGTATCCTAATAGTTGTTCGTAGGAATGTCAGTATCCTAATAGTTGTTAACGGATCCATGTCAGTAGGATCGAGTACCCATGTCAGTAGGGTTCAAATAGTAGGGAGTGTCAGTGTCCCTTGTTCGTGTAGTATAATGGATCCACGTCAGAAGGATCTAGTACCCATGTCAGTAGGGTTCAAATAGTAGGGAGTGTCAGTGTCCCATGTTCAATAAGTAAAATGGATCCATGTCAGTAGGATCTAGTACCCATGTCAGTAGGGTCCAAATATAAGGGAGTGTCAGTGTCCCTTGATCCATGTCAGTAGGATCTGTCCATGTTAGTAGGACCCATTAGTTGCTCAATCAGTTTACATCAAATCAGTTGTATAAAAGTTTGCACCCGTAGCAAAAGAGTTGACTATGTTTTCCACCCCTGTTCAAAAGTAGTAAAGCAGTAAAAGTAGGGGCTGTGAACTCACCCGTTGAGCTAAGTAAAATGCGAGTGCTAGCAAAGCCTAATGCCCAAGTCTAGTCCGAATTCTCCTAACGCCCTAAACGTATGAGATTTAATAAGTACGTGGATGTCGTAGTTGACAGTCCATGCTAGTGTTCACGCAACAAGATTATGTCCAAAGTGTTCGAAAATAGTGCTTTTATTATTGAAATTAAGTTTTTATATCATTTTTAAACTTTAATGTCAAAGTATTATCTTTTGGGTAACCATTTTAAGAAAATTTCAAATTGCTGAAAAATGTTGACCAAAGTTGACCGCGAGTTGAGATTTCTCGCGAGTCGAGTTGAGATTGCGAGTCGAGTTGAGATTTCTCGCGAGTCGAGTTGAGATTGCGAGTCGAGTTGAGATTTCTCACGAGTCGAGTTGAGATTTCTCGCGAGTCGAGTTGAGATTTCTCGCGAGTCGAGTTGAGATGGCTCTGCGAGTTGAGATTGAATCTCAACTCACGAAACTCGCTGTTCGCGATTTTTATGCAAATTTCGATTTTAAAGCGTTTTTAATGGTGTTTTTGGACATAATAAGTTAATATAACACTAATACATGGTATATTAAGTATTATAAACATGAAATATCAAAGAAAATGTCGAAATCTAAGAGTTTACAAAAAGTGTCGGAAACTTACGTGCGTCGGTTTTAAAATCCGAAAAGATGGTTGTGTAGAGCTCGACTCCGTGATCGTTTTTCTCTAAATGGGCTCGGTGATTCGATGCGTTTTTGGTGTAGTTTTTGTGTGATTTGTTATGGGTTTTTAGAGAGATAGATATGGAGAGAAAATGGAAGTTAGAGAGAGAGAGAGAGAGAGTGAAATGAAAATGAAAGGGAAATGGGGGTGGGGGAGCCGGTTTTGGAGATCCAAAATGAGGAGGGGACTTCGTCCCAAATTTTGTGGTATTTTACCCGTGTTCGTTTACCCGATCGTTAAATGTTAAGATATTTTAAATAATTAAATACATATTCTCTTATATTTTTGGTTGAAATATTTTATGGAAATAATTTAGTTAAGTTTATAAAATTTTAACTTTGTTTTGTTTCAGTTCGCGAAATAAGCGTTTATACGATATAAAATACTTTGTAAATATTATCAACATAATATTTAAAAATCGTTAATGTTATTTAATAATTTCGTTTTATTAAATAATTTTTGTTCACCAACAGTCGTATATTTTTGTCGCGTTTGTTCCGTTTGTTTCGTACATAATTACATTTAATTATGAAATGCGATACTACGCGTATTAACTAGTTGGGCTTTGCAAGACTTACATCTAAAGTGTGTTGTGAATTCACTCAAGTAGGGAATTAGCCTAAAATGCAAGTGTTTAACGTTCGTAATTGCGTTTAAATTTGCGGGGTGTCACATTCTCCCCCTGTTAGAGAAATCTCGTCCCGAGATTTTAGTCCAAGTCATTACGTCGGACGTATGTGTTTCCGAAAAGATGTGTTGTCACCAATTGTGACGTCGTAAGTTACCACGTAACTTCAAAATAGTTTTCGTATACTCGTTGTATGGTTTGACAAGTTGTGTGTTCGAAAAGCAGTCAATGTTTACCAAGTGTTAGGTTCGAATCGACCTTCGAATAACGTAACGTTAAAGGGAAATAATAGGTTGCTAAAACGTACCAATGTTAGCGTAGGGATCCTCTGGTGCATCCCGTGCACGAATGATGTATGCGCGTCCGCGAGCTGGCTCAATGTTTGCGTTGCGGTTGTTGTTGTTGTTCTGGTTGTTGTTGGCATTGTTGAGTTGTGGGCATTGGTTTCGGTAGTGCCCTGTTTCACCGCACCTGAAACACCCATTATTTCGTTGTTCGTGGGATGGGTTCTGCATTCCTGGGTTCTGTGTCCAAATCGGTTGCAGTTATCGCAGAAGAAGCAAGTTCCCTCGTGGTGCTTTTCGCACTTTCCGCATTTAGGCCTCTTGCCTTGGTAAGGTTTCGGTTCAGTGTTGGTGATTGTGGTGTATGCTCAATTGTTTCCCGCATTCCTGTTTTGTTGACCCTGACGATCATTACCCTCATTGTTCCATTTTCGTTTGTTGTGACCCGATTCACCAGCATCAGTACGGTTGGGTTCAATTTTCCCCGTAGCAGTTTTCAAAGTTCCAATTAGGACCGCATCATCGGTCATGCTTTGAGCCAGGTCAACTGCACTCCTAAAGGTAGTCGGTTTGGAGGACATAACCATGCCCCTGATTTGGGGTGCCAAACCCTTGGTGTATCGTTCGATGCACTTTCTTTCGGGGGTTACCATGTGGGGTACAAGGCGTGCAAGCTCTTGAAACCGGGTCGTGTATCCAGTAATATCAGCACCGATCATCTGGATATTCCATAATTCGGTTTCGAGTTTCTGATGCTCACTGTGAGAGCAAAACTCTTCCATCATCATCTGTTTCAATGTCTCCCACGTGATGGAGTAAGCAGTTGTACGGCCAAGGATCTGAATCTGAGCGTTCCACCATGTTAACGCTTTGTCGGCCAGAGTACACGTGGTGTATTTTACTATTTTGTCGGTGGCGCAGTCGCTGATGTCGATATTGATTCCATCTTTTCAATCCAGTGGACTAGGCCAATGGCCCCTTCAGTCCCGGTGAAGGTACTCGGTTTGCAAGCTTGGAATGTTTTGTATGAACACCCCTGCTGGGTATTCGTCGGTGTCTCACTGTTGACGGGGGTAGCTCCACTGTTATTTGCCACGTTGTCTCGGTTGCGGCTTGCCTCGTATTGAGCGATAGCTTCAGCTACGCGTCGCTCGATAATTTGTTCGGTGGTTTCGACGACAGGAGGTGTTGTCCTTGGTTGGCTATTCCGGGTTTTCCTTTGTTTTGGTGGCATGATGACGTTCTGCGATGAAGGAAATGCAGAAGTCAATGCCAATGAAAAAGGATGTGAAGGATGGAGTTTCACATAATTCAGTTATTGAATATTTAAGAAGAGATGACAAGATCCCCCTCACGTATCTCACGACTATGAAACGCCCATATGTACTTAGTATAATATAATCACGTTGGCCAGACGTCATTATATGATGCTAAATACATACTTCTTTTCATCAACCATTTAATACGATCAGGTTCGTATGAGATCAGAATGAAAGTGAACAGTTCAGACGCAGTACGGTTCGACGAATGAATCATGTGTATCGATATGTCGTAACGATAATTAGACGTATGCAAATGTGTGTATGCATGTGCGTTCTAGCCAAGGCTATAGTCTAGGTCTCAAAGGTCTCTAAGTCACCTAAGAAATCTAGTTCGCTATAACCAATGGCTCTGATACCAATCTGTCACACCCCCAAATTCGTTGGTTGTGTTTAGCGGAAGCATTTAGTTAAGTATGGGGGTAATGACGCCAACATTGTACATGCATACGTATCAGAGCATATGATTACAACAGAACCTGTATATTAAGATGCCAAAGTAATAGTTATAAAGTTTTACGATTTATCAAATCGTACAAATGAAAAAGTAGTTAAGTTTACAAAAGTAGATTTCGTAAATATGACTAAAAATAGATTAGTTATATAAAAGAAATCCAGTTGTCAAAAGTTGGCATCCTAAACTTCGCAGGTCGCCTAAGTTCCATGTGCAGGCGGTTCTTACATGCGCGAATAATTCCCTGAAAAACATAGTAAAAGTCAACAACGAGGTTGAGTGAATTCACAGGTTTTATGTTCACAATAATAATTGGTTGTTTCAAAGCGTTCAAAATAGTTATCGTCATCACGATCAAATAAAGTTTCGTGGAATATTATCCAAAGTGTACGTTTAGTGGGATGTTACCCAAAGATGTAGTTACGTGGGATGTTACCCAAAACACAGTTTATGATTCGTAGGAAAGCGGTATCCTATTAGTAATTGTAGGAATGTAAGTATCCTAATGGATGTTTGTAGGAATGTCAGTATCCTAATAGTTGTTCGTAGGAATGTCAGTATTCTAATAGTTGTTCGTAGGAATGTCAGTATCCTAATAGTTGTTAACGGATCCATGTCAGTAGGATCGAGTACCCATGTCAGTAGGGTTCAAATAGTAGGGAGTGTCAGTGTCCCTTGTTCATGTAGTATAACGGATCCATGTCAGAAGGATCTAGTACCCATGTCAGTAGGGTTCAAATAGTAGGGAGTGTCAGTGTCCCATGTTCAATAAGTAAAATGGATCCATGTCAGTAGGATCTAGTACCCATGTCAGTAGGGTCCAAATATAAGGGAGTGTTAGTGTCCCTTGATTCACGTCAGTAGGATCTGGTCCATGTCAGTAGGACCCATTAGTTGCTCAATCAGTTTACATCAAATCAGTTGTATAAAAGTTTGCATCCGTAGCAAAAGAGTTGACTATGTTTTCCACCCCTGTTCAGAAGTAGTAAAGCAGTAAAAGTAGGGGCTGTGAACTCACCTGTTGAGCTAAGTAAAATGCGAGTGCTAGCAAAGCCTAATGCCCAAGTCTAGTCCGAATTCTCCTAACGCCCTAAACGTATGAGATTTAATAAGTACGTGGATGTCGTAGTTGACCATCCATGCTAGTGTTCACGCAACTAGATTATGTCCAAAGTGTTCGAAAATAGTGCTTTTATTATTGAAATTAAGTTTTTATATCATTTTTAACCTTTAATGTCAAAGTATTATCTTTTGGGTAACCATTTTAAGAAAATTTCAAAGTGCTGAAAAATGCTGACCAAAGTTGACCGCGAGTTGAGATTTCTCGCGAGTCGAGTTGAGATTTCTCGCGAGTCGAGTTGAGATGGCTCTGCGAGTTGAGATTGTCCTTCGAGTTGAGATTGAATCTCAACTCGCGAAACTCGCTGTTCGCGATTTTTATGCAAATTTCGACTTTTAAAGCGTTTTTAATGGTGTTTTTGGACATAATAAGTTAATATAACACTAATACATGGTATATTAAGTATTATAAACACGAAATATCAAAGAAAATGTCAAAATCTAAGAGTTTACGAAAAGTGTCGGAAACTTACGCGCGTCGGTTTTAAAATCCGAAAAGATGGTTGTGTAGAGCTCGACTCCGTGATCGTTTTTCTCTAAATGGGCTCAGTGATTCGATGCGTTTTTGGTGTAGTTTTTGTGTGATTTGTTGTGCGTTTTTAGAGAGATAGAGAGAAGAGAAAATGGAAGTTAGAGAGAGAGAGTGAAATGAAAATGAAAGGGAAATGGGGGTGGGGAAGCCGGTTTTGGAGATCCAAAATGGGGAGGGGACTTCGTCCCAAATTTTGTGGTATTTTACCCGTGTTCGTTTACCCGATCGTTAAATGTTAAGATATTTTAAATAATTAAATACATATTCTCTTATATTTTTGGTTGAAATATTTTATGGAAATAATTTAGTTAAGTTTATAAAATTTTAACTTTGTTTCGTTTCAGTTCGCGAAATAAGCGTTTATACGTTATAAAATACTTTGTAAATATTATCAACATAATATTTAAAAATCGTTAATGTTATTTAATAATTTCGTTTTATTAAATAATTTTTGTTCACCAACAGTCGTATATTTTTGTCGCGTTTGTTCCGTTTGTTTTGTACATAATTACATTTAATTATGAAATGCGATACTACGCGTATTAACTAGTTGGGCTTTGCTAGACTTACCTCTAAAGTGTGTTGTGAATTCACTCAAGTAGGGAATTAGCCTAAAATACAAGTGTTTAACGTTCGTAATTGCGATTAAATTTGCTGGGTGTCGCATGCACGACAATAAGAGGGAGTGAAGATAGTACGAAAGAGTAGACATGACACGTCTTGATAATGAATTCTCATAAGATGAGAATTTTTGTTGATTTATTATAATTGAGGGAGCGATTAGTGTGGGTGTGTCTCTATCACCGTAGATAGAGTGTCGAGATGTGATGATGAGGAAAATGATAATGTACCTCATCGCGAGTATACAACGATGTAGTGGAACGTGTTGTAAATGATTACGTGTATATATATAAATAGAGTAATGGTAATAGATGAGAACTGTTGCGCCGTCAGAGTGCTGACTCAACCGTGGTCGTCTGGGGTGCACGGCGGTCCTGCAGGCAACGACGCAACAATGTGGAAACGTGTTAGGTCTTAAATTTATATGAGCTGGGGCTCAAACTATAAGTACTACCTACTTTTGGGGAGTAAGCAGTAAGTATAACTCGAGTGTCGTTCTTAAAATCGGAGCGAATAGAACTAAAAGGGACTTATCGTAAACGAGCTTTCTGATAGGATGGGTTTAAATAGAGAGTAGGCAACAGGTAGAGCGTGATTGCTGAAACTTCGATAATTAGGGTTTCTGGATCATATTCATTATACAGATGATTGGAGACTACCTTGGGCAAATCATCAGATAGACAGTCGGTGTAAACACTAGGACCCTACGTTTTAGTCTAAAAGCCTAAAAGCATATGTCACTGAATCCTAGGTTATCCTGATGCAGATCAGAAACAGGTTATTCACACCCCCCCTCACTTGCCTTGTAAGACTAAGCGACCTCTACGGATGATATATCCTGGGTGTACGCATAAGGTAACAAACTGCAATTTTCTATCTGACCTTTCTTAACACCTAAATCTATCTGAGTTTATCTAGGTATGTACTAATTGTATGCTGTATATGTTGAGCTGTCGGTTATGTTGAGTTAAGCGGTTTAAGCATCTTGTATTACAGCCGAATACTTGCTTTCTTTTCAGAACTCATTTTTATCAGGTTTAAGCATAATTAACTCCGTCATGAATTAGACCCTCCTTTGCTATCAGACGTTCATCCCTAGGAATACTCACGGTGTACAGTGCAATTGGCATATCCACAGTGTTCCAGACTCAAGGTATACTCCCGGTGTACAGTGCATTTGGCATATCCACAGTGTTTCCAGACTCAAGGCATACTAACGGTGTACTGTACATTAAAGTAGTTCCACATCTGTATGTTAACCTTGGTGTACTAACAGTGTACGGTGCAACGAGCATTTTCACAGCTGTATTTTAACCTTGGTGTACTAACGGTGTACGGTGCAGCGGGCATTTCCACAGCTTTATTGTTCCTAGACCCGTATTCTAAAAGGGTGACTTCTAGGTATTCCACGATGAAATAAACCTACGGCAGTTCCTTAGCTTCCACGTATTTGTACTCCACACGAGGTGTTTCCAACGCTATACGAAGTACTGTGCCGAATTACGGAATATTCATAGCTTCATACGGTAATATGAGATAACTATATCTACGTAGTATTAGGGTTGATCAGATCCTATCCCAAGGTAATAGTCACGTGAAAGACTGGAAAGGGTGGACACTTTATTAAGTCTATATTCATGTAAAACTCAACCAGATACACAGCAAAACAATCACCAATCATAATATTGGGAACATTATTCCACAACGGATTGTGCCCACGACTTTCATAGCTTCCACGTTCCGTACTACACACATTCGTGATGATTCCGGCGCTATACAAATGAAAGCCGTATAACGTTACTTCCGTTATTTCATAATGTTTATCCCAATGAATTAAATATCATCCATAATCCTAATATCTACATTTCAACAATCACAGTATGTCGTCGTCCCTATCGGTTGGTCGGATTTGACTCCGGTCGTTGTTCCAACAGCAACAGAAGCGGCGGACAGTGAGTTTTAAATTTATATGAGCTGGGGCTCAAACTATAAGTACTACCTACCTTGGGAGCAAGCAGTAAGTATAACTCGAGGTCGTTCTTAAATCGGAGCGAATTGAAATAAAGCGGGTCACCAAAGATTATGGTCGCAATTAGGATGGGGGTAGGTAGATAGATCTTGGATTGATTTGGTTTTCTAATTATCCTAAATGTATAAAAGTAAATAACGAGAAATGAAATTAGGGTTTAAGCAGACAGGTAGAGATGTGATTGCTGAAACTTGGATATTAGGGTTTCGGGGATGATGTTCATTATAAAATTGATTGGAGATTCACCAAATAAAGAGTAGACATACTTTCGGTGTAAACACTAGAACCCTATGTTCAGGTGAAACCCTAGAAACATATGTCACTGGAATCCTAGGTTATCATGATTCTGATCAGATCAGGCTGTTTTCAAACCCTCCTGAGCCTTTGCTTAACTAAGACAAAGTCACCCTAAATGTTCTAGGGATCAGGCATAAGGCAACAGACCGCAATTGTATTTACTGACCTTTCTTAACACCTAATCGTCTATTTACTTTCATTATAGCAAATACTGATTGTATCATGTGTATGTTAAACTATTGGTGTGATTAGGGTTTTGCATGTCTAGGTATATGATTGACACTACCTTGTATTGTTTCTATTGAAGCACATACTTAACCATCATAAATATAGACCCTCCTTTACAGTCAGGCGTTCATCCCTAGGAATAATCACGGTGTACAGGGCAATTAAGCATTTCCACAGTGTTCCAAACCCTAGATGTACTGATGGTGTACTGGGCATTTAAGCATTTCCACAGTGTTCCAGATCTTAGGTGTACTAACGGTGTACAGTGCAACAAGCATTTCCACAGCTTTGATTCCTAGACCACAGTTCTAGAAGGATCACTTCTAGGTAATTCACGATGAAACAATCCATGGCATTTCCTTAGCTTCCACGTATTTGTACTCCACACGAGGTGTTTCCAACGCTATACGAAGTACCGTGCCTTTTAAAGGAAAGTTCATAGTTTCATACTGTAACTGGAGATAACTGTATATTCATAGTATTAGGGTTGATCAGATCCTATCCTAGGGCAACAGTCACGTGAAAGTCTGGAAAGGGTGATGAGAGACTAGATCTATATTCAGGATAAGCTTAACCAGATACACAGCATAACAATTTCCAATCGTATAAATGAAACATTAATTTAACATCATCCCTACTCCTAATATCTATATTTCAACAATCACAATATTAAACTACTCTATAAACATGGCAATATGCAGAATACAAACTGAAATAACATAAAGCACAAGCATTATAACAGTAAGTAAAGTTTAGATATCACCGGGAATACAGCAGCGTAATACTGAGGATTACAAATAGTCTGAACTTGAAAAACTCGTTACTACAAGATTACCAAGCTAAAACTTCCTCTAGACTCGAACCGTAAGCTCAACCCTAACCTTTCTCCTCTAACTCCTAAGAGTAGTGCTAGAGAGAGAAAGTTAGAGAGAGAAAGTGAAAGAAAAGAGAGAAATAAGAAAAGTGAGAGAATGAGAAATGTGTGAATGTGTTTTTGTGTGTAAAATGAGGAGGAGTGATCCCCTATTTATAGGCAAAGCTCAAAAATCAGCCGTACAACTCGCGAAACAGCACGTACAAGCAAACGATGCACAATACAGGGTACAGGGGGCCGTATACGGCCTTGGTAGGGCCGTATACGGTGTTAGGTAGGCCGTATACGGTCTCCGTGGGGCCGTATATGGTTCCCAGGGCCGTATACGGTGTTCGTCTGATTTCGTTCGTTGCTTAAACCGCGTGTATCTCCTTCGTTATGCGTCCGTTTGACCTGATTCTTTTGCCTGTGGTTTCGTAATTCCGTTACGCTTCTAATGATCCCAAATTCACTGAAATTGGATGTGTATAGCTCAAGCATAGCCGAAATGACTTTATAGGGTCTGATACTGCTCAGTCTTCTCCGTTCTTTATCCGATTTGCATGATTCTTGATTTTCCCGTCTCGATTTTACCTTTTTTATCATATGATGAAGTTAGAATGTGATCTATATAAGGTAAATGAGGCCGGATGATTTTGTGCACGTTTATTCGTCCTGATTTGCTTGTTATTTGGACGTTTTAGGTGATTTTTGCAGCAATGCCTATATTTAGACCACTTTAGTGAATTTTAGTAAATAATGATCATTTTGGAATGTTTTCACTAAAGATACGTCCAAAAAGTGCGGAATATTGCCCTTAAAAACATGACTATTTGAGTCACATCAAGTTATCCCACACTTAGGCGTTGCTTGTCCTCAAGCAACACTCAGTTAGAAAAACATTTAAAATGGGTTTTTAAGGGGCGAGTCAAAATAATTTCAAAATGATACCACTTCTAATATGATTAAGATTGTTTAAGAATAAGGGAAAGGATAAGATGATCCTTTCAGAAGCAAGAAGCAATTATCATCAAGCATACTACCAATTCTCGTGATCTTGGAGTACACATGACTAGGCGATCTCACTAAAGGTGGTCACTCAATTCACTCAAAGTGTATCGGGTTCCCTAACAATCTAGAACAATTGAAATCGCTCAAATAAGCCAGTCATGCAGCACTCATCGTCATAAGCTTGGTCGAGAATCGGATCTCCACCACTTAGGTGAGGACGGTGCTAACTATCCCAGGACATTCAACGGGTGGTAGTGTTTGGTGAGGTTGAAGGGTATGGGTAGTGGTATATGTTTGGTTGTAAGGTTTTGACTTATCTTAAAACTCAAAGATAGTGAAAAACTTTATTTCAGAACGGAACGGAGGATTTTGTAGCTGCTCGTCTTCTATCGAACTTTTCTTGAGAAGGTGATACTTGAAGCACTCAGCTTTATTTGATGGAACTGTTTCTTTTTCTTTTCTTGATTTTTCTACTTTTTATTTTTCTTCTTCAGAACTTCTTTGCCAGAGAATTTCTAAGGATATTTTATGTTGATCCTTTCAGAAATCCTTTTCGGAACTATGATCTTTGATCTTGAACTTCAATTTCTTTTGTCGTGCCAATTTTTCGCACTTTGACTTTTTAGAGTACACAGAAGAGGAAGACTTTAGAGCATAATTGAAGAGGATGTTCCAAAAGATGTTTTTCACGACCTTAGAAATTCTAAGATAAGGTTTTGGGAAATTTTGGGTGAGTAGGGGTTTTGTACGAGGGTTTTTATGAAATGAAAGGTTTAGGCTCAACAGGGTTTACTAGGCGGATCATCGATACTGAATGTAAGTATCGGAAGGGTTTTGGGCTTGAAGAGATATGTAAAAATTGGGTTTAAATCCTAAGGAATGTCAAGGTCATCTAGCTGCACCTATACCACGTACGGTACACACCATTGTGGTCTTGAAACGTATGTCTGGAGCAAGTTCTAATTCAGAGATGCAAGCATCGGCACACACAAGAAGTGAAAGTGAAGCATTAAAGATGAATGCTTTTAGGCTCAAGATACCTCACTACAAAATAGGGTTGTATGTGCCTAGCCATGCTCCTTTCAGATTATTGTTTCTTGCTCGAGAAATTTCTACCTTATTTTCCCTATATTCCAAAATATCTTACTCATATTTCGAGAATGATTCTTTTCGAAAGTGTTTAACTCAAAAACTTAGAGTTTAGTCATAATTTAACTCATAATTTTAAATTTTTGAAAAAATTTGTTTGAAAAATTTGTTATTTGGGAAAACATTTTCTGAGTAATGCTATTTTGGACATAAAAATTGCCTAAAATTATCCAAGGTATTCTATACCTTGCTATCCCACACTTAGAGGAACATTGTCCAAAACGTTCTCTTGAGTTGAGTTTTTACTGGAGGTAAAATCCCACACTTAGAGTTTGAACATGTAAGAAAATGTTTCTTAAGTGTTAAATTTGGGTTTGAATCCCACACTTAGTGATTAGCTCATGATAGGGTATAGACTATAACAAGCTATCAAGACAGAATATATGTGATCATGAAATGGATAGAAGGTTAAGAAACTCCCCAGATAACGTTTTGAAGCGTGTGAAATTTTGCAGGAGAGAGAGTCGCAGTGAGCTTTCTTCTGCATTCTTCTTGAAGGGCATCAAGCTTCATACGGGGTTATCCGGTGTCATGTATCCAACGTTATCAGAAATCAACTTCAATTCTTTTAAGTGGGGATCCTTATGGTGTAGAATCCCATACTTTAGGTTTTGAAGAAGTTGGAGTGATTTTGATAAGTGTTTGCGGTGTGGGGAGTGATCCCACACTTAGTTCTTTGAAGTGCTTGGATACAAGGAAGTTTTGAGAAGAACGAGGCCCCTCCATGAGATGTTTGAATGTTCCGCAGTCTGCAAATATTGAAAACTGGTTCGGGTTGCCTTTTGACTTCACGGATTTTCTTCTTGAAAGTGCGTCATCTCGCCTTTTTCCACGTTCATACATCACAACATTTCTACTTATTAAACAGAAAGAAAATAAAACATAATAAGTAATAGTATAATGTAAATACGGATAGAGTGATCAACCAACTAGTGGCTGATACAAATAGGTTCCAAAAGTAAGGTTTAACAGTAGCCAACAAACACAAGATAATAATAATGATAATGTCTGAAACCAAAGTCAGATGATGCAAATGGGGTAGAACTATGAAGCTGGGGATCCCTGGTCAGGTGCATCAATATGCTGAGTAGGAGCTGGTGCTGTGGATGGTCCTACGACTGACTGCTGGCCACTAGATACTCTCTGTCCCTGTTCTTCAGCATTGATCAGTTTGAGCTGAATCAATATGTCTCTAAGGGTAGCTGCTGGCAGTCTCATCGGATCAGTGTAGCCCCACTCTAGCAAAATAGCCGAAGTAACCCCTGCCTGCTCTAGTAAGGTCATGTAAGCCTGTCGTAGCATGCTCTCTGTCGGTACAGCTGAGGAAGAGATCGGTCCCAAGTTTAATAGCATCCCGGAAGTGTCAAAAGATACAGCATCAGTGCCCAAGTAGACTGTGTCAGCACGGTAAGATCCACTGGCGACTGGCTGGGCAGGATGAGGAATCACAGGTGCAGAAATCACTGGCTGAACTACCGGTATCTCGGTCTCAACTGACTGGACCTGCTCTGGTACTGGTGTGGTCCGGATAGCGGGTGATGGTGTATGGGTGGTATGTGATGGGATGGATGTATGTGGTGGTGTTATGGCTGGTGGTGGTGGACCGCATCGGTACATGTAAGGCTCTGGGTCAGGAATACCAAGTTTCCTGGAAATCAACAGCTGATGGGAACGGCTAACCTGAAGAGCATGCAAAAGATAATACTGTGTCAGCGAGGTCACTGGATCTGTGTAGTGAACAGTAGCCTGAGCTGGTGGCTCGGCTGTCTCAGCTCCTCTATGCGGGACACTAGCATGAGTAGTAGGTGCTCGGGCTCTATCAGATGGGCCATCCTCAGTATCTGCAACAGGTGAGGATCCTCTAACACGCTTCCCAGGGAGACGACATCCTGGAATGATCTGCTTGGTGTTCTTCCATAGGCACTGTCTCTGCTCATCTACCTCAACAAGATGGATCAACTTGCAATAGTCTAAGTTGAATGGCAAAGAACGAGAACAAACAGTAAACTCCTCAGTGTGGGCCTCAGTCAATAATCCCATACTATAAAGCAATCTAGTAATAATCGACCCCATGAACATGTGCCTATCCATGTCTGTCTCAGCTCCAAGTCTCTCAGCGATCAAGAAAGCAACATTCAGATTCTTTCCTCCTATGATTGCTTCCATGAACTTCAACTCTTCGGCACTCACAGCACACTAGAACAAAATTGCGATTTCGTTACACCAAAAAAGTGTGACGATATGCATATAGTCACTCTTGGTTTTTTAACATAGGTGTGACGAAAGGTCGAGTGACCATAGGGTACATACGGTGATATTAGCGAGTTAGTGGCCGTATCCATTTAAAATCAGTAACCAAAACCGTAAAATATGTGACTAATTGGGTACGAGTTTATTTTGGTTTAATCAGTTTTAGTGACCGTAAACACTTTATAGTTACACGAGCGATTTTTGAGAGTAGCTATTTTTCGTCATTTGGCTACATGAATATATAATAGATGTGGCGTTTGCGATTATTTAGTAACACAACAAATATTTTTTAGGTAATTAGTCACATACAATTAAGGAAAAAATGGCCAAAACTGTTAATGAGTGTGACCATATGATTGGTAAAATCTAGTAAGTGTGTTTTTTGTGTGACTATTGTTTATCCAATGGCCACATGAACTTTATGTTTGTGTGGCGTTTTGTAATATTTAGTCACACAAGGCATGATTTTTTGGGGATTTAGTCATATACAATTAAGCAAAAAGTGGCCAAAAGTGATAATAAGTATGGCCATATGCTTTTTAAAGTAAAGTAAATGTGTATTTTGTGTGACAATTGTTCATACAATGGCCACATGAATTTTATGTTTGTGTGGCATTTTGTAATATTTAGTCATACAGTGCATGTTTTTTATGGGGATTTAGTCACATACAATTAAACAAAAAGTGGCCAAAAGTATTAAAAAGTGTGACCATATGCGTTTTAAAGTCAAGTAAATATGTATGTTGTGTGACTAGTGTTCATCCAATGGTCACGTGAATTTTTTGTTTGTGTGACATTTTGTAACATTTAGTCACACAACGAATTAAGCATACAGTGGCCAAAAGTGTTAATAGTGAGACCATATTATGTGAGTGAATCTTTTAGCCACATTTAAGAAATAAATAATTTGTGACACAATATGAACTATATAAAATAAAATGTCATTTAGGGGCATACATGATTAAGTACTTTTACAACTATATATGCTCTAAGCACCAGTAGCACATATTCTTGTAGAAATTACATAAGTTTTAATGTCCAAACTAGGCACAAGACAAAAACTATGTATCAAAACAACTTTAAACTTCATTTGAGATGAACCTCCTCGTCTCTTCCTGTATCTTCATGCTAGAAAAACGTCGTGGTAGCCCTTTCTACAAATTCAAAACTCCATTCAAGATGAATCTCAAGTTGAAAAGATTAAGGATAAGTATATGGACCTTCTTCTTGAGTACTTGAGTGGTGGCCTTGGATTTCAATAACTTGATGATCTTGGTTTTGAGTACTCAATTTGTTCTTCGATGTTCATGGGAATGATAGTTTGGGGATGATTCTTTTACTATGCCATGAAGTTGCAACTTGTGACTTTGACCGTAGACTTGTTCGACATGTGCCCCCAATTCATTCTCCTACGTGAAGTACAATCAAAATCAACCATAAGAAATTTGACTCAATGCATATTAAAAATAAATTTAGACTACGAAGGTATTGAACAACATCACAAACTAATCAACCTTTTCTGAATTGAATTCTAATATATTGCTACTCAACAACGCAAATACAAGCAATACAAGAAAAAACTTAGTTGATGTCAACATTGGGTCCATCCAAGACTCAATGATCCCTTCCTAATCATCTTGATGTAAGAAGCAAGGGCGAAACATTTACTTACCTGATTGGCAAAAACCAATTTATTGTTTTTCACTTGAAACTCTGTCAAGGAGAATGTTGAAAAATCCATCGTAATAGCTGCTTGTGATTGTCCTAAAACATACTTGTTGATCCAATTACCCACCTATGGTGACTCAAAACATAATGTCATGAAAACAAAAGAAACTTTAAAAGTATCAGCACATAAAACATAAAGTAGCAGAAAATGTTGCTACATTGAAGCTTAAATAATTTTGAAGATGGGAATTGAACAAGAGAATTGAAAGCTTACAATCAAGCTTAATCGATTCCATTTTGCATTTATGGTCGACCATTTAAGGCAGCCGTGATCAATTCCATTTTGCATCCTGATGACAAAAAGAACTACCAGGTTGGCAAATGACTTGTGTGATTGTCCGGGTAAATGGTCCGAATAAAGGCTGTGATCAGATCCGAATGGGGCAACAAATTAGTCCCGAATGGGTACCGAAACAGACCCAAAACAAGCTGCAAATCAGGCACGCACGGGCAGCAATTAGGCCAGCAAATTGGGACCGAAATGGCTGCAAATATGCATGCAAATCAGGCCCGAAAGGACTGCAAGCATGCTGGAAGTGGGTTGTTAAATATATCTAATAAGACTCATACAAAGCTGTTTTTTTTTTTCCCTTTGAGCAAGCATTCTTGTCATTAGTACAACACCATTAACACACTAGGTACATTCTAGCAAAAAAAAAACAAACAAATCACAACAAGCATTCAAGTAAATCTCCTTTGCTAAAACAAAAAATTGTAAACAAACATGAATGAAACTAAAGGATCAAACATGCAGTGTAGCTTACTTGTAATTTGAGCTGTTACTGCTGTTAGTATCCCACTTGTGGCATGAATAAGTAAGGCATGAATAAATAAAAAAAGATTTAAGGAAGACAACACCTCCAATGTGCCATTGCCTATTAATAATTGTTCCATCATCATAATCCTAACCTAAAATGGAACAAATATATAGATTTCAGTTCATTAACACCAAAACAACTCAAACTAAGCAAATGAGTAGTAAATCCATTTGTATGAACAGCTGCAACAATAAACATAAGAATTATTCATCTATGAATTGAAGTGAGCAGCTCATTACCTGCCCCGCCCATCTAACCCATTACTTCACTTCCTGGATTAGCCATCACCCAACATGTCAAACATCCTATCGCCGGAACTGACTTATCAGCCCAATTACCTGACCAAATTACAGTAGAACTACATTAACCCACAGATTTGTGACAAAATATGGCATACAACCAAAGTATATATTCAGAATTTCAGATTTAAATTTACGATGTACATATGAACTATTAAACAAACTCAAACATAAATTTTAATAACTAATTCTCCATTAGACAGTCAATTAAACACATAATAAGCACCGTAAGCACCACTAAATACTAAATCAGTAATGCAAGCATAACATTTAGAAATTTCAACATCAATATGAGTTAAATATAAATATATAGAAATTTACCCATAAGAAGTTAAGTTGAAGTGCAAGAGATGGATACTAATTATTAGAAACTACATAAGAAACATACCTTTACATGTTGTAAAGTTTGAACATCTTCTATATCTCGAGGATAAGTAATGCACTTCCATCTCTGCATTCAAGTCAGATGCTTCCAAAAACTTGGCCAACAGCTACCACAGTATCCAAAAAATTAAAAAGATAAATAACTTTTAGCCAAACCATGAAAACTTCATTCATTCTCTTAGATAATATGACTCGATTGGAACAAAACATACCGGTACATATTCATTAAGAAAATTGCAGTTTATAACAAAGGCACATATGTATAGATTTAAAAGGAATTAAACAGTACATTTATACGTCCAACTATGCAAGTTATAAATGGAAGCAGAAATATGTAAAGAAGCATGAGTAACAAATTAATTATTGCTTGAAACATATAGCAAAATATATTATGACAAGAAGTATTTATGCTAACTGTTTTAGTACCAACAAATGTAGAAATGAATAGACACAAAAGTAATCAACATTGAGTGTAGTTCATAAAATAGACACAACCACAGAAAAAATAATAAAAACCATTACATTCAACGTTTAATGAATCCAGCAAGAACACACAATCCATCAACCAATTAATCAATATATGTATTTACCCATTTTCTTTAGACCCAGGCAAGAACACACAATCCATCAACCAATAAAATTATATATTCTTTAATGAATCCAGCAAAATAGTATAAACCCTAAGAGAACCATAATTTATTGAAACCCTGACCAATTTAAACCGTAGGGGATAAGTACTATAGAAGCAGAACCAACATCGTAACAGCAAAATTGAGGATAAAACCGTACCTTTGAATTAATTACACATAGAGAAATTGCAGTCGCTGAACGCGGGGCCAGTCGTATGAAGATCGATGAGGGTAGAAAACGTAGTTTACCGAGATGCAATTAATCAATAATAAGAGAACGAGGGTAAAGTTTTGACGCTATTTGTTTATTTGAATTGGGATTGAAAATTAAAAAATTTGGAGAAAATTATGCAGGGAATAATGGAGCCAAAATTTGGGGAAAATCATGAAGAGAAAGTTAGAATAAAAATATAGCAGTAGTTAACAATACTTATTTTCATTTTCAGTGATAATTGCACATTTAAGTTAACAATACTAATTCATTAAACTACTTACAAATAATCATATAAATACTATGATATATAT
Source organism: Helichrysum umbraculigerum (assembly GCA_949592205.1). Lineage (NCBI taxonomy): Eukaryota > Viridiplantae > Streptophyta > Magnoliopsida > Asterales > Asteraceae > Helichrysum > Helichrysum umbraculigerum. The sequence goes on along the minus strand of CATIUR010000002.1, from coordinate 45,370,708 downwards.
GTATATATATGATTTTTATTTTTTATTAAAGGAAAAAGGTTAAATTGTAAAGTATAAATTCCATCACAACATACGGTAAACTAATATTAAAATTCAATATAATACGGAGTAATAATTATAAAAAACATTAGAAAGACGGTTAATTATAATTATGATAATTATTAAATTAACAATTTGAAGGTTAACATATATTAAGGTTTCGCATATTCAAATCTTTAAAAATAGATTTTTAGGAAGAGTTCTATGTTGTTTATTATTATTATTATTATTAGTAGTAGTAATAGTAAGAGCTCATATAAAAACCTCCCTAACAAAGTCACGCCAGACACCCATTGTAAAAAATCGAAGATAGAACGAAGTCATCATTATACATATGCAAAGACAAGTAAGTCATCATTATACATATGCAAAGACAAGTACTCCCTCCTTCCAACCACAAGTATCCACATTATTATTTTAGATTGTCCCAAATAAGTGTTCACTTTCGTGTTTCAACCAATCAAAAAATATTTTAGTTGATGGATATGTTATTTGATTGGTTTAAAAAGTAGTTAGTGGAGAATTCTAAAACTGTGTACAAGATTAAAGAGGACACTTTGATTGGTACGGGGAGTATATAAATAGGCAAAACATTCATGGAGTGGTAATTGATCCCCAACCATTACCCAATATATATATTCCCTCTGTCCAATTATAAGTGTACACTATTGACTTTTGAAAGTTTTACAAGTTTGAATTTAAATATTTTTGTTTATGTTATATAATACTTGATGTAAAATATATGAATGAATTGGGTATTAAATGTATTTTCATTGATATAATTTTCATCATTTATTATATTACACAGACAAAAGTAATTAAGGGTAAAACTGAAAAGAAAAACTTCAAAAAGTCAATAGCAGACACTTTGGAATGGACGGTGGTAGTACATTAGTAGTATTCGAAAGTAAATATTAAATAGAGAAAATTCCATAAACCATATATGTGGTTTACACACATTTTCACAGATCATACTCGAACTTTTTTTTCATGTTTTCGATACTATAAGTTTCAAATTTGCTCGTAAATGTTACCTCTGTCTAACTCCGTCTATTTTTGTCGTTAAGTTTTACCAATTCCATCTATTTTCAATACAATAATTTCAAAATTGCTCGCAAATGATACCCAAAAGTTTCAAAATTGCTCGTAAATGATACCCCCGTGCAAATCACGTGGTAAAACTTAACGACAAAAATAGACGGAGTTGGACGGAGGTACCATTTACGAGCAAATTTGAAACTGATTGTATCGAAAACCTGAAAAAAAAAGTTCGGGTATGATCTGTGAAAATGTGTGTAAACCAAGGGTATGATTTATGGAGTTTTCTCTATTAAATATATATTAGTGTAACAATAATAATAGCGTATTTAGGCTATTGGTTTGTCCCACCATTTTTGACAATAATGGTAATAAGGGCGTAGGTTCGAGTCTAGAGCATGTGCCCTTTCTAATTTTTTTGTTTTCGCACATACGTAAGTTAGATTGTATATATAGTAATTAAGACATGTATAAGTCAAAAGTAATGTTACGTTACTGTAATTTTGTTCACTCTCACCCCCTTTTCCTACACATTAAGAGTTCGATTATTATCTTCTTTATTTTTTTCCGTGTTTTATTTTCTTTTATTTTTTCTCTTATATATTTATGAATTAATTATTTATATATTTGGGTTTATTTGTTGTAGTAGATTAACTTTGACCCGATTGATTTTTATTTTGTTAGAATTTTATTTTATTTCATTTCAATAAATATATTTGAGAAATATTTATGTACTTTTACCGATTAAAATTAACAAAATTCTTCATGTACGTAAATTCAATGAAATGAATACAACCCGTTGCGAAGCTAGGGTGCGTTCCTACTAGTTAGTATTAGTACTTAAATAATAACAAAGCAGTTGAGCTGGATAAATCCTTTCCTTTAATTTTCTGTCATCAAATTCATATAGAGCTATAAAAGTATGAGGCCCCAAAGATGTGAGGTCCTGTGCGATCGTGCATGTGGCACGTTGTGAACACCGTCCCTGCCTTTAAAATCACTATAACAGGACTATAGATAAATTGTTATATTACTCTGCATGTTTCAACAAATAGGACACTATCGACTAAATGTCCTATAAAAGTCTAATGAGACATATATATCAAGTGTCCTATAATGTAACTTTATAATAAGACCTCAACAAATAAGTGTTCTAAAATTTCAATGTAATAGGACATATGTGTCAAATGTCCTATTAAGTCCACTACAAAATACGACACCAACAAATAATAAGGGTCATATAAAACAAAAGTAAAAGGACCAATGTAATAAGTGTCCTATTAAGTTCATACATAATATGACTCGCCAGCGCATCGAGTCCACTAGCTTGCCTAGTGGCCGTAACCGCCCGGGATCACTCTACTGCCTTTCAAAAAAAAAAAAAATACTAGTATATTAATACCAATACATTAAGTGTCCTAATAAGTTTTACCATAATATGACAAAAAGGATAGTGTGTCCTATTATCCCGTCTTTTAGGACGCCCATTCTAAAGGTGTCTTACAAAAAGGTCCTATAAACCACATTTTGTTGTAGTGACGTGACTGTTATAAATATATTGGTTACATATAATCACCTAAAATGTTATCATAAACATCATTTAGATACACATTTGTGATATGGTGTGACTATTATAAATCCATATAGTCACATGATCGCGCAAGAAATAAATGTGACTATACACATTAGCTTTTGGCAAGCTAACACACGCTAAAGTTTAGACACGCATAATAGTTATATAATCATATGTACCGGATTTTGGCTACACTAAAATCATGTGTGACAAATTCGACTCTATGATTTAGACACATAAACAATTACCTCATGTGACCATGTAAAGTCTCATGAATTAGACACACAAACAATTAACGTGACTAATATCAAATTTAATGATAATCGTTTTTGCCCATTTTTGCTCTAAAATAGCCACATGAATATTTCACGACGTGACTGTTATGAATATATTGGTCACATATAATCACTTAAAGTGTGGCTATAAACATCATTTAGATACACATTTGTGATATGGTGTGGCTATTATAAATCCATATAGTCACATGATCGTGCTAGAAATAAATGTGACTATACACATTAGCTTTTGGCAAGCTAACACCCGCTAAAATTTAGACACACATAATAGTTATGTGACCATATGTACCGGATTTTGGCTACACTAAAATCATGTGTGACAAACTCGACTCTATGATTTAGACACATAAACAATTACCTCATGTGACCATATATGGCATTTGGTCACAGTGTTCAAGTGTGTGACATAGATTTGTCACGTTATATATGTATATCGTGACTAATGCTTCAAACTTACTCTTCATTCGTCACGCGTTCCAATTCATATGTGGCTAAATAATCAGCCAAAAAATAGATGTGACCTTTTGCCACATAAATGTTTGAAGGTGTGGCAATATATTCCCGAATGGTCACACGATCGGAGTTCATATGTCGTTAACTAATAACTTGAATTTTATTTTGGTACCTTTAGCCACATATATATTCGAATGTGTGACGGTTTAATTCCGGCTATGTGTGACCAAATCGCATTTTTGTACTAGTGGCACCACCTTCCTTCTTTCCAAATATAGAACACGCTAACAACTTGTGAAGGATGTGATGAACCGGCTTGATGAAAGTGGATGACTTAACACAGCTCCTAAAGTTTGATTCTGCTAAATCCATCCAAATATCCTTATGGTTCCTGTTTGGTAGGCTGGAGATGTCTTGAACACTGTTTCTGAACCATGCAGAGTTGACCTGAGACTCTGTATATAAACCAAGATACACTCCTAAGTCGGCAACTGAGATATGATGAATCTGTTCTTGAAACCTGAATGAAATCTTTCTTTTGTCGGATACGCTCATCTTTGGGTTCAGCTGGTAAGTCATCATGAACTCTGTCACTACTTCTCAGTATGCATACTCATCTATATCGAAGAGACGGAGAAAGGCATTGTTCACTTGACCCTAGGTCTCATACATCAACAAACTCTTCAACTCATCCCTGATCCCTAGCTTAATCATGTCTTTCCATACCACATATCGATTACTGCCTATCGGTCGCTGCAACCACTGGCGAATGAGTGACCTATGCTTTGAAGATTTGGCCAAGTAGCTGAGTGAAGGTGGGCAATTTTCCATCTGTGATAAAAGACAAGAAAAGATTAGGCCATAATAGTGATATATTAATGGATATTCTAAAGTACTTCCAAAATTTCAGAAAAAATTGGAAATGTAGGCTTTAGAAATGGGCATATCCAGAAATTTTAAAATTGCTAAACCTAACCGCAACCAATCACAAATCCAAAAACTTTTATCAACTTATGTCTAAATAAGGGTAAGTGGCACAAAGCTTCAAGTTCCTAGCATAATTAAAGCAAGTCAACAGGGTACCTAACTTAATTATCCCAAGCACTAAAAACTTAAATACTTCATGTTTATGGTTAATCAATCTAAATGAGATTAAGTCCAAGGTCATATAGTTACCTCAAGTAAATCAATTAATCATAAAAGGGCATATTACCAATTAAATATGCAATCCAATATTCCGTAATTTCCAAAAGACATAAAGCTTTATTTACATGATTTCAAGCAAATGACGGAAGTAAACTTATTTGACAAGATGGTAGTTTTTAGAAAATGGTGTTTTTGTGGGTTTCATTTCAAAGTCATACACTTTATTAATTAAAGTGATAAACTTAAAAAATGATTAAATGAACCAAAGCTTGCTTTGATAATCTTGTAAGCTTTTTAAGTTTAGAAAAGTCATAAACATGGTTTTAAAATAAAAGTTTTATGTAAAAATAATGTTTATGATGATTTTATTAAAAATGAGCTTACTTTAATTATCAAAAACTAGCTTAACCCTTTTCTAATCGCAAATGATCAATCAAAACATGTTAACCTATCATATTTAAGCATAACTCAATCAACAAAAGTCAACATAAACAATTAATCAACCAAAAAGTCAAACTAGCCATAGTTCATCAAAAAGTCAACACTTTAATTCCCAATCTTGCAATCAAGCCAACAAATCACTAGATTAAGCTTGTAATCATGTTAAGCATCAAGATAAGCATGAAATAACACTAAAGATTGCAACTTTTAATCATGAAATCTATGAAAATGAGTTACAAGCCCTAATTTTTAAAGTTTCATGGAAATCACAAAAGTAGGTCAAGAATTACCTTAAACTTGATGTAATGATGTTGTGAATGCAAGAAAGATCATAAAATGATGAATTTTGAGCTTGAAATCATGCAAAATGGTTGAGTAATGAAGGTTTGGTGGTGATGGGGTGTAGGCCGACGGTTTTGGGGTAGGGAGGAGGAAGAAGATGAAGTTTTTAATGTTTTGTCTTATGTGTGTGGCCAAAAGTCCTTTTTATACCCTTTTAAACGTACGCGATTTAAAATTTGCGAAAGATACGAAACATACAAGTAAAATTTCAAAGTTTAAAAATTTTTAATAAAACAAATTTAAAAAGTATGTTCGTAATTTTCTGAATCTTTACGCGCAGTCTGAAAAGATATTGCGAATCGTATGCGAAATCGTATACGTTTTTATTTAAAACAAGACAATCTTTTTGTGTTCTTTAAAATTCAAGACAAATTCAAAATAAATTTTTCAAAATTTAAAAATAAACTTTTTTCGAACTTTCTGAAAATGTCTGAAATTCGTTACTGTGTTGTGCGAATTTGAATTTTAAAAGAACGTTTTCTTGTATTTTTAAATGCAAGCTTTTAAATTTAAAAATAAACCACTAATATTACTTAGCCTAAATACTTAAAATAAAAACTAAATTAACTAAAGTTTGGGTTGCCTCCCAAAAAGCGCTTGGTTAAAGTCGGTAGCTCGACTTTTGGACAAATTTATTGAATATTGCCCAAGAGCAATTGTTTAAGTGAATTTGGTGCTCTTGGTTGAGGGAAAGTGTAGCGAGGAATATAGTCACAAGTGAGAATCTTAATGACAGAATCAACTAGGTCTGCGGGATGTAACGAGAATCGTTCGTGTTCAGTGAGAAACATACGTTCCTTTTTGCCTAAATCTAGAAGATTGTCAATAAACTTGTTAAATTCCTTTCTAACTTTCTTAGGGTTTGAAATTCCGTTTCGTGATCCGTCATCTATATGGTTTAAGTCATGAAGAAGCATTCCTAGGGCTTGTTGAAATTTCCATTCTTCTCTTGAATCGGGATCTCCGGTGGTAGTGTGAACTGACTCCGTGATTTCTTCGATTAAAGATGTTTGTGAAACGGTGAAAGGGAATTTTGACTGAGCAAATAACAAAGTGAGTGAGACGTTAATATCCTTCCTTCCAGCAAAGAAAGTAGCTTCCATGTTATCGTCAGTGGCTCCAGGGAATATTTCTAACAACTTGTCGATCATATAAGTAGCGGGGTCAACGAAAAATGGAATTTTATCAGAAATGACGAGAGATATAGCGGGATCTTTGCTGATCCAGAACTCAAGCTCATAAATCATAGCTGCAACATGACGATTAATTAGGGTTTGGGAAACCGGTTGATAATCGGTGCAGGCGAATAGATCCATTAGTAGGTCTATTTCTGATTTAAGCTTTAGTTCTTGCTCTCGATAATGTGTGAAGATACCTTCCTCCTTTTGATTTGGAAGATGGTGGAGAATACCAACCTGTTTCTTTATCCTACGAGCGACTTCTCTTTGTTCAACTGAAAAAGGAAAGTCAGACGTTTTGAGTTGTCTGGTAAATGCCCGACAAACATCTAATCTCCTATCAGGATCAAAAGAGTTACCTACGTAGCGGATATTTTCTTCAGGTTTGATTGGTAAAGTCCTATCAATAACACGATAGATGGTGTACTCAGGTTCGGGTACGAGGTTCAAAAAGATAGGTGATTTTGGAGGGTATTCGTAAACTTCTTCGTCCCATGGTGGAAGACATTCTTCAATGGGTGGAAAACGAAAGGGTTGAAGATGTTCAGAGTTACTCTCGACAAAACCAGATGAGGTAGGGAATTGAAAGAAGTTTTCTAAGGAATATGAAATCTCAGGAGCAGGCATAACCTGATAGCTTAGAATGCTAGATGCAGAAGTTGAGATCTTCTGATGAGAATCATGGTTTCCTAAGTCAAGATCTAAGAATTGCCCTATGGTTCTAGATTCATCGTCTGAATTAGCGGAGATAACTTCGGAAGAGGATAAAGATGAAGAGTAGACGTCAGATTCCAACTCTTGTTCTAAGTAGGCGAAGAACTCAGCGTCATCCATGGCCATCATTTCTTCGGACGTCTTGAGGGCGAGTGGAGAAATGGGGCTAGACGAAAATGAATCATAGAAAGATGTTTTTGTATTTTTCATTTTTAATTAAACTATCTAAATTATTCTAAGGAAAGCAAATAACTACCAACTAAGTTTGGGAAAACCTAATTGGAAAGGATCTCCTAAAAGCTATAATATCTAAGGCGGCTTCAAATCGTAACGCTCTTCGATCCCCGGCAGCGGCTCCAAAAACTTGTCGTCGTCCCTATCGGTTGGTCGGATTTGACTCCGGTCGTTGTTCCAACAGCAACAGAAGCGGCGGACAGTGAGTTTTAAATTTATATGAGCTGGGGCTCAAACTATAAGTACTACCTACCTTGGGAGCAAGCAGTAAGTATAACTCGAGGTCGTTCTTAAATCGGAGCGAATTGAAATAAAGCGGGTCACCAAAGATTATGGTCGCAATTAGGATGGGGGTAGGTAGATAGATCTTGGATTGATTTGGTTTTCTAATTATCCTAAATGCAGAAAAGTAAATAACGAGAAATGAAATTAGGGTTTAAGCAGACAGGTAGAGATGTGATTGCTGAAACTTGGTTATTAGGGTTTCGGGATGATGTTCATTATAAAATTGATTGGAGATTCACCAAATAAAGAGTAGACATACTTTCGGTGTAAACACTAGGACCCTATGTTCAGGTGAAACCCTAGAAACATATGTCACTGGAATCCTAGGTTATCATGATTCTGATCAGATCAGGCTGTTTTCAAACCCTCCTGAGCCTTTGCTTAACTAAGACAAAGTCACCCTAAATGTTCTAGGGATCAGGCATAAGACAACAGACCGCAATTGTATTTACTGACCTTTCTTAACACCTAATCGTCTATTTACTTTCATTATAGCAAATACTGATTGTATCCTGTGTATGTTAAACTATTGGTGTGATTAGGGTTTTGCATGTCTAGGTATATGATTGACACTACCCTGTATTGTTTCTATTGAAGCACATACTTAACCATCATAAATATAGACCCTCCTTTACAGTCAGGCGTTCATCCCTAGGAATAATCACGGTGTACAGGGCAATTAAGCATTTCCACAGTGTTCCAAACCCTAGAAGTACTGACGGTGTACTGGGCATTTAAGCATTTCCACAGTGTTCCAGATCTTAGGTGTACTAACGGTGTACAGTGCAACAAGCATTTCCACAGTTTTGATTCCTAGACCACAGTTCTAGAAGGATCACTTCTAGGTAATTCACGATGAAACAATCCATGGCATTTCCTTAGCTTCCACGTATTTGTACTCCACACGAGGTGTTTCCAACGCTATACGAAGTACCGTGCCTTTTAAAGGAAATTTCATAGTTTCATACTGTAACTGGATATAACTGTATATTCATAGTATTAAGGTTGATCAGATCCTATCCTAGGGCAACAGTCACGTGAAAGTCTGGAAAGGGTGATGAGAGACTAGATCTATATTCAGGATAAGCTTAACCAGATACACAGCATAACAATTTCCAATCGTATAAATGAAACATTAATTTAACATCATCCCTACTCCTAATATCTACATTTCAACAATCACAATATTAAACTACTCTATAAACATGGCAATATGCAGAATACAAACTGAAATAACATAAAGCACAAGCATTATAACAGTAAGTAAAGTTTAGATATCACCGGGAATACAGCAGCGTAATACTGAGGATTACAAATAGTCTGAACTTGAAAAAATCGTTACAACAAGATTACCAAGCTAAAACTTCCTCTAGACTCGAACCGTAAGCTCAACCCTAACCTTTCTCCTCTAACTCCTAAGAGTAGTGCTAGAGAGAGAAAGTTAGAGAGAGAAAGTGAAAGAAAAGAGAGAAATAAGAAAAGTGAGAGAATGAGAAATGTGTGAATGTGTTTTTGTGTGTAAAATGAGGAGGGGTGATCCCCTATTTATAGGCAAAGCTCAAAAATCAGCCGTACAACTCGCGAAACAGCACGTACAAGCAAACGATGCACGATACAGGGTACAGGGGGCCGTATACGGGCTTGGTAGGGCCGTATACGGTGTTAGGTAGGTCGTATACGGTCTCTGTGGGGCCGTATACGGTTCCCAGGGCCGTATACGGTGTTTGTCTGATTTCGTTCGTTGCTTAAAACGCGCGTATCTCCTTCGTTATGCGTCCGTTTGACCTGATTCTTTCGCCTGTGGTTTCGTAATTCCGTTACGCTTCTAATGATGCCAACTTCACTGAAATTGGATGTGTATAGCTCAAGCATAGCCGAAATGACTTTATCGGGTCTGATACTGCTCAGTCTTCTCCGTTCTTTATCCGATTTGCATGATTCTTGATTTTCCCGTCTCGATTTTACCTGTTTTATCATATGATGAAGTTAGAATGTGATTTATATAAGGTAAATGAGGCCGGATGATTTTGTGCACGTTTATTCGTCCTGATTTGCTTGTTATTTGGACGTTTTAGGTGATTTTTGCAGCAACGCCTATATTTAGACCACTTTAGTGAATTTTAGTAAATAATGATCATTTTGGAATGTTTTCACTAAAGATACGTCCAAAAAGTGCGGAATATTGCCCTTAAAAACATGACTATTTGAGTCACATCACAGTATTAAACTACGTAAATAGCATGGCAGTATTCGCAACACAAACAAAGATATCATGCAAACAAAACATAATAACTGTAAGTAAAGGAATAAGTAATAACCAGTATTTAAGCAGCGTAACACTGAGTAGTACAAGCTAGAATCTTAAAAACTTCAATACAATAAAATTCCCAAGCTACAGCTATCTTCCCCACTCGAACCGCGCCTACATCTCTCTAGTTCTCTAGAGAGAGAAACTAGAGAGAGAACTAACCTAAACTAATCTAGAGAGAGAAAGAGTGTGTGAGAGAGAAATTGAGAGAATTCTATGAAGAATTGGTGTGTGTAATGAGGTGAATTAGGTGCTCTATTTATAGGCAAGCCTTGGATCCAAGAGTACAAGTCCACAAGCACACGTACAAGCAAACGAAGCAAAATGAGGCCGTGTGAGAGCAACCAGGGCCATACACGGCCTAAAAAGGGCAGTACACGGCCTAAACAGGGCCATACATGGCCTGTTTAGGGCTGTACATGGCTATCCCAAGGCCGTACACGGCTGGGTGGTGGCCGTGTGCTAGGCCGTGTGATTTCTCCGACTTTTCTCGTTGCTTCGGAAGGCCGTATCTCCTTCGTTTCATGTCCGTTTGACTTGATTCTTTCTCCTACGGCTTCGTAATTCCGTTACGCTTCTAATGATGCTAATTTGGTATAAATTGGATGTGTGGGGCCCGGGCGTGTTCAGAATACATTTTGTAGTCTTCGGCGGTGCTGTTTCTTGCATAACTTTCTCGTCCTTGATCCGTTCTGAGCAATCCTTATATCCACGTTCTCGTAATCTTCATGACTACAAAATAAGGCTATTATGAGGCTCTATTATGAAGTTTACAGTAGAATTAGGGTTAGGCTCAGAATAGTGCCTATTTAGGTCAGTTTTCCGCCCTTTTTGCTTGATTTTCAAAAGACCGACAAGTTTATACCCTTCTAACAAAAGTTATTGAATAATGATGATTTTAAGATGTATTTGTTAGAAAAGAGTTAAATATGGGATAATTAATGCATGCAAAAACGTGACTTTTTGCGATACATCAAATATCCCACACTTAAGTTTTTGCTTGTCCTCAAGCAAACCTCATTTGGAAAAATAGTTTTTGAAAAACAATTTTGGATGCTTAGAGTATCTTCCGCAGAAAGTCACTTTCTTCAAAGTAGATAAATCTTTTCGAAAAGTAAGCATTAACAAAAATTAACTATACTTAAACATAAAATTGATCAACCCTTTTTGGCATACTTTGCAACTCTCGAGACGTAGATGTACATGAGTGGGCGATTCTCACAAGTAGGTCACTCAATTCACTCAAAGTGTATCGGGTTACCTATATTCTATAGAAACGAAATCGCTCATTGCCAGTCATGTAGTACTTATCGTCATAGGCTTGGTCGAGAATCGAATCTCCACCACTCCTTTGAGAATGGTGCTAATTATCCCAATGCATTTTAGTGGGTTGTGTGAGTAAGGGTACAGTGGGTAAGGATAGGGGTAGTTTAGTCAATGGTTTTAGGGTTTTTGAACTTCAAACTCGGAGCTTTCAAAGATCAAAGCAAGTTTCACTTGAGATAACTTCTAGAGTAGACTCATCTCCTAGAGGAATAATCTCTTCTTTTGATGTTTCTTTTGAGTTCTGATAGATTTTTCCTCTTTGGAGAGTAGTCTTCTTCTTCTAGGAGCTCTCCAAGATCTGCTTTTCTTTTCTTTTTCTTTTTCTTTGCTTTTTATTTTACTTTTCTTTTTCTTTTTCTTATTTTTATGACCTTGGAGATCCTTCGTATAGTGAGGCATCTTTGACTTCTCTTTTGACAAGTACCAATTTTTCGTACTGTCTTTGGCGGATAATATCTTCGTGATGAGTACTAACTTCTCTTTTGTACCGTATCTTCATTTTGGATTTCTTGCTTTAAACTCTTGATAGGTACGGAGAGATGTTTGAAGATGAGACACCGATAGAAAGATATCTCAAGCAGTCCTTCACTTATGATCTATGAAGATTCAAGAGCTGGAATGGTGTTTGGTGGGAAAGTGTTTGTGTTGTGGGGAAGTGTTTTAGGGTTTAGAGAAATGAAATGGCTAAGGCGCAAAGGGTTTTCTAATCGAATCATCAACAGTCTTAGAAAGAAAGTTGGAAGGGTTGGCTTGAAAAGATATGAAAGAAATGGGTTAATCCTAATAAATGCCAAGATCATCTAATTGCACCTATACCGCGTACGGCGCTCATTGGTATGGTCTCGAAACGCATTACTGGAGCAAGTTCTAATTCAAAGACACATGCATCGGCGCACACTCAGAAACGAAAGTGAAACATTAAAAGTGAATGCTTATTAAAGGCTCAAGTACCTCACAATCAAAGGGCCATATGCACCAAGTCATGCGATGCCTAGAGGATTTTTCAATTTTAGTTTAAGATACGTTCTTATCTTTGCCTTATCTTACTTTCCAAAGCAATTTATTTATTTTGACAGAAGGTTTATCTCTTTAAAAGAATTTTCTAAGACTAACATCTTTTGAAAATATTCGAAATCAACCGAATGGATGTCGAACATCGTCGAGGTTGGGTTTTCGAATATTTTGGTGATTAAAAATCTCAACCTTTTAGGTTGGTTTTGCGAAAAATTTTGAAAAAGTTTGAATTAGAACGGAGGTATTACTTTAGACAGGCAAATATAAACTTGCGGTATATATATACCGTGTATCCCACACTTAAAACAACATTGTCCTCAATATTCATTGCTAAGACATAGGATTTTCTTCAGGAAAAATTCCATACTTAGGTTTTGAAATAGTGGAACAATTTTAAGTGTTTTGAAAATTTTAGTGGGATGGAATCCCACACTTAGAATTTAGGCATATTTGGATATGTGGTAATGGTGAAAATCATGACAAAAAGAAAGGAACTTCCCTACGATAGAGGCAGGGAGATGGTTTTAAGAAAGAAGCGGCGGTCTGCAGGTGATTGAAATTCCTTAGTTGAATCCATGCAGAAAGCAGTTTCTTCGTGAATGATCGGCATCTCCTTTCCTCAATTCCCATTTGCACAAACACAATTCACTTATTCTAACTAAGAAGAAAAACAGAGATAAAACATAATAAGTAAACTAAATAACTGATAACTAAATACTAAAAGATAAAGAAACTAAACAGACTGTGTCTGATAGTTCATGTCCCAAAAATATAACAAAGTAAAGTTCCACAACCACACAATAAGTCAAAAGTATGGAATAGAGGAAATAGTAAGTATGTAGATATGGGTGCACAGATCTAGGGTGCTGGAGAACCCTGATCAGAGTCCTGAACAGAAGGCTGAACCGGTGGAGGAACTGAGGAAGGTCCGGCAACTGACTGCTGACCACTGGAGACTCTCTGCTCCTCTCACCTCACCTGCCTATACTGCATCAATACATCTCTAAGGGAGCAAGCAGGTAACTTCATTGGATCCTCTAATGCCAACTGTCTGAAATCCTCAAAAGTCATCCCCTCACGCTCCATCTTGGATCTGTAGATGTGCCTAAGTATCTCCTCTGTAGGAAGCTCATCAGAAGGTATAGGGTCTAAAGCCAACAATCCCTGAAACTCTGATAAAGTGAATGGATCAGTGCCCAAATGAAAAACATCTGGTCTGTAGGAACCAATAGCCTCTCCTCCTGCGGACTATTGAGAAGAACGGGCTCTACGGGCTCTACGGGCTGACACAGTAGGATGTGGGAATGCAGCATCAACCGATAAACAGTGCTCGACTGACCGTGTGGGTGGAATGGTAGTAGTAGGTGGTATGTGGGTAGTGTATGGTGGTATGGTAGTAGGTGGTGGGATAGTAGTGGATAGTGGAATGATAGTGGATGGTGGAATGGTAGTAGATGGTGGAACTGGTGGTAGTGGTACACACTCGTACAGGAGCGGCTCGGGAGCTGGAATACCTAAAGCCCTGGCTATAAGTGCCTGATGCGCGTTGTTGACAGCCAACGCGTGAAAAGTGAAGTACTGGGTCAAGGGAGTGACTGGATCTGTATGTCGTATCAGAGCTCGGGGACCTGATGTCCCAACCCCAGCATCCCTGACTGGTGTCCTAGTACTCCTAGGCACAGCCGGTACTCTATCCACTCTATCAGCAACCGGAGTCTCTACATCCTCCTCTCTGACCCTCTTCCGAGTCATGAAACATCCAGGGATAAGCTCATCAGTGTCCTTCCAGTAACACTGTCTCTCAGAACCCTCAGTGATCAAATGGATTTGCTTGCAGTAGTCCAGGTCACATGGTAATGAAGTGGAAGACACTCTATACTTGGCCTCATGACTCTTTTTCAAGAGTCGCATCCCTCTCAACAATCTGGGGATGAAAGCTCCCATAAACACATGCTTCGTTAGGTCCAAGTTCTTCTCCTTCGCCATCCTCTCAGCAAAAATGCAAGCCACATTGATATTCTGGCGGTTCATGATAGCATCAATGATATACAACTCATCCCCATTTATCGGCCCGGTCTCCTTCTTTCCTATAATAGATGTAACAATAAGCTTGTGTAGGAGACGTAACTGAGGTAGAATCAGAGCCGAGGACTTGGCACCACAAGTGTAGTGAGTGCCCGTCAGCTCACTCCAAATGATCCTATGGTTCCTCTCGGGATGATGAGGAATTGTCTGATGACTATGTAAGAACCAATATGAGCTAATCTGATCCGCTGAATACAATCCCAAATGTCTAGCTAAGCCCGAAATAGAAACACTCTGGCTCTTCCCTCGGTATCTAAATGCTATCTTCTTGTCATCTCCAATCCCTAACTCCGGGTCAAGCTCAAGTGTCATCAGGAACTCAGTAACAACCTCGGGGTATATGGGCTCACGAATGCTAAAAAGCTGGATCCAAGAGCCGAACTCGCGTCCCTGAACCTCGTATCCTATCAAATTTCTCAACCTGTCCTCAATTCCAAGTTTCCCCATGTCTTCCCAAACTATGTACCGATTACTTCCAAATGCCCTCTTTAGCCATCTCCGAATCAAAGTCTTTTCTTGTGTAGTCGTGGCCAAATAAGCAAGAGTAGGTGGAATCGGGTCCATCTGTTTAAGAAAAACAAGTAAACAAATCATATAACAATAATTGGACAATATAATATTTATTCCAAATTTTCAGAAAAAATTCGAAATGTAGGCTTTAGATTTTGCAATTATCCCATTATTATTTTTATGAATACCCTAAACCGCAATCATCAATCTGCAAATTATCCAAATAAACAAAACCGCAGCTTCCTATTTTCTAAGCTTACTTAAAGATGAATATTTTTAAACATGCTAAATAATCAAATAATCAAGCAAGCGTCATGATCATAAATCATATAATTACCTTACTTTGATTAAAATAAGCAAGCAAAGCGATTTTATTTACCATACATCATTTTGGTTAAGCATAAGACTTTAATTAGAGGGTAATTAATTTGAAATCTCACTAACTTTATTAATTAAAGTAGTGCTATTCCAAAAATTATTAATTGCATTTTTATGAAGCAAATTACATCAAGTCTAAATAAATACCATTTTAAAATAAATATTTTTAATTAAAGTAATGGTTTTTTAAATAGTCTTGCATAAAAAGTCTTACTTTAATTCATAAACATGCAATTAATCAATCCTATTAAGCCTTAATAATCAATTGCTCATGTAAACTAATCATTTTAAACGCAAATTAATCACCGAAAAGTCACACATAAGCAAATAATCATCAAGAAAGTCAAAATTGCTAAAACCCTAACAAAAAGTCAACTTTCAAAATCAAAACATCAAATCTAACCATGAAAACCTCAAATTACTTCCGCAAACATGTTAACAATCAAGAATATAGCATTTTGCAAGCAAAAAACATGTAACTTGATGATCAAAATCCAAGATCTAAGCATAAACCCTAACTTTATAAAAATATTCAAAATAATGATTTTAGGTTAGAATCATACCTCAATCTTGATGTAAAGATGATCTAGATGCAAAAGAGATGAAGATATGGAAGATTTGAAGCTTGATTTGAAGAAAAATGATGGAAAAATGGAGAAATGGAGATGGTGATGGTGGGTGACGGTTTGGAGAAGAAGAAGAGGAAGAAAAGTTGCTTTTTACTTTTTGTAAAAAGTGGTGGAAGCTTCCTTTGCTTTATGCATTTTTAAATTGCATTATTTTAAATTAATTTAAATGCGAATGAGACGAAACGTATACTTGGGTTTTTAAAGTTAAAATATTTTTTTATGAAAATCAACCAAAATACGCACGAAACTTTCGTATTTAAATTCGTATATTAAAAACGTAACATTAATTCGCATGCGAAAACATTTGCGTTTTTAAATACGTTTTATTAAATCTTTTTGTGTTCTTTAAAATTCAAAAACAATCCAAATAAAATTTTCCAAAATTTAAATAAAAACTTTGTCAAATTTCTGAAACGTTTGGACTGTTTGCGAAAATTCGTTTAAAAACTTACGCGTTTAAACTTTAAAGAATGTTTTTCTTTGTTTTTATAAAAGTAAATTAAAAGAAAATATAATTAAAATTATTTTTGTCCTAATTAATAAAATATTCAAACCTATTTACATCAGACTATCACCATTTATCTGGCAGTGCTTGTGACGGCACTTTCAGATAAGCCTGAAACATGCGAGAAAGTGTGGCGAAGAACGAACGTACCTTGAAGCGCTTTAATGATACTATGAATTAGGTCAGCGGGATTTATATAATAACGCTCAAATTCTCGTAAGAATTCTCTTTCTTCTTGACCTAATGCTAGTAACGCATCAATGAATTGGTTAAATGCTCGTCTTACCTTCCTCGGATTCGAAATACCATCCCTAAATCCTGTGTCTATAAAACTTAGATCAAAGAGCAATTCTTCGATGACATGCTGAAATTCCTTTTCTTCTTCTGAATCAGGGTTTCCAGTAGTAGAGTGAACTACTCGGGAAATTTTTCTGATGTAGATCCTTTGTTGCTCAGTAAAAGGGAATTTAGATGTTAGTAACAACTGAGTAAGCTTAACATGGATTTCCTTCCTTTTTTGGAAGAAAGCATAATCCATGGCTTCCTCAGTAGAATCAGGGAAAATTGATCTCAGTTCATTAACCAGATAAGTGGCAGGATCAACAAAGAACAGTTTAACGCATGGAATCAAAGTATATGTGATAGGGGCTCTTTCAATCCAAAATTCGAGCTCGTCAATTAGGGCAGCAACATAACGATTAATCCTATTATGTGAAACAGACGGATACTCAGTGCTAGCTATTAGATCCATTAGTAGGTCTAACTCTGATTTTAGTGATAACTCGTCTTTTTGATCATAATCAGCACGTAGACATGTTATTATCCTATCAATCACTACAAAGGTCTTCCTCTGCTCAGTTGAAAAAGGAAAATCGGATATCTTAAGGTTCCTAAGAAAATCAGCACAGATATCTATTCTCCTACTGGGCTTGTGAAAGTTTCCTAAGTGATGTTCATTACTTGATTCTGGTGGGTTATTACTTGATTCAATGTTGGGCAGGGTTGGTGTTTCTAGTTCAGGATCCTCTGGACACTGGAGACGCTCATCCACTTCTACACTTTGGAAAAGAGTAGTGGGGTAGGCTCGCAATATATCTGGAAGATCATACCTGAAGTATTCATCTAAGCAATGAAGTCGCTCATTCAAATCCAT
Organism: Helichrysum umbraculigerum; assembly: GCA_949592205.1. NCBI lineage: Eukaryota > Viridiplantae > Streptophyta > Magnoliopsida > Asterales > Asteraceae > Helichrysum > Helichrysum umbraculigerum. The sequence goes on along the minus strand of CATIUR010000002.1, from coordinate 45,353,061 downwards.
CCAAGGCATTGGTGGATAGAAGAAAACTTCAATACCGAAAGGAACGTCTTCTGGTAGGGTGGCAGGTCTAAGGTAATGTGGGTACTTAGATAAGATTGATAACATCTCAGGGTCAAGTGTGGGTTGACCACTTAATTCAATAGTGACAGAAGGTGGAATCTTCTGCTGAGATGTATCAAAACCTAAGTCTAAGGATGAATATTTGTCATTCTCAACTTCCTGGTTAACACAGACCTCTTTGTGGGAAGACACAAAGAATTCCGCATCGTCCATGATCATTATCTCATCCATGGGAGAGATGTAAGTCCCCTAGTTTTAGGATCGATAACTTCGTTATCTGTAGTATTAAGGTGCGGAATCCCTCAATACGGTGTTATCTTACTAACAACGAATATGTTCGTATTGCGTTTTGTAAGACTTAGCTTTAAACGATAAATCATCAAAACCTAGCCGTAGGTTATGTTTTCTCTGGTTTGCTGGAATCGCAGATCAGAAAGTATCAAAAGTGTAATGTTTTTCACGATTGAAAAACATTAAATATGTCGTCTCAACTCGCTGCCGCTGGGCCTGCGAGTTGACTCGACTCGTTCTGCAAACCCAAGCCCATTATGCTTCGGCTCGTTATGCCTATCTGTGTCCACGAGTTCAGTTCTCATCTCGCTGCTCAACTCGCAGCGACTTGAGAACTCGACTCGCATCAAACGTATATATTTATTTTGTATTTAATTATTCGTCTAACTTAACAAAACAATATGTTTAACGAATATCACTAACAAAACAAATATTCTTTTACAAATCCAAACCAATATACAAACATAATAATAATTACACCAGTCCTATTTCAAGCTAGATCTGTTGTCACAATCTATGTCCCAACAAGAAATAAGATTGGAAGGAGAATTAGGGTTTTTTAACTAACTACTAAAGCAATTAACTTCCTAAAGTAATGAAAATCTTAAGGAAGGGTCTCCTAAAAGTCAACTATCTACGGTAATCTTAAAGTTCACTACGCTCAACCGATCCCCGGCAGCGGCGCCAAAAACCTGTTGCGCCGTCAGAGTGCTGACTCAACCGCGGTCGTCTGGGGTGCACGGCGGTCCTGCAGGCAACGACGCAACAACGTGGAAATATGTTAGGTTTTAATTTATATGAGTTGGGGCTCAAACTATAAGTACTACCTACTTTTGGGGAGTAAGCAGTAAGTATAACTCGAGTGTCGTTCTTAAAATCGGAGCGAATGGAACTAAAAGGGACTTACCGTAAACGAGCTTTCTGATAGGATGGGTTTATAAAAGTAGGTAGGTTTTGGTTGGTTTATCTAATACTAAATAAAACAAGTAAATTAAATAGAGAGTTGGAAACAGGTAGAGCGTGATTGCTGAAACTTCGATAATTAGGGTTTCTGGATGATATTCATTATACAGATGATTGGAGACTACCTTGGGCAAATCATCAGATGGACAGTCGGTGTAAACACTAGGACCCTACGTTTTAGTCTAAAAGCCTAAAAGCATATGTCACTGAATCCTAGGTTATCCTGATGCTGATCAGAAACAGGTTATTCAAACCCCCCTCACTTGCCTTGTAAGACTAAGCGACCTCTACGGATGATATATCCTAGGTGTAGGCATAAGGTAACAAACTGCAATTTTCTATCTGACCTTTCTTAACACCCAAATCTATCTGAGTTTATCTAGGTATGTACTAATTGTATGCTGTATATGTTGAGCTGCCGGTTATGTTGAGTTAAGCGGTTTAAGCATCTTGTATTACAGCCGAATACTTGCTTTCTTTTCATAACTCATTTTTATCAGGTTTAAGCATAATTAACTCCGTCATGAATTAGACCCTCCTTTGCTATCAGGCGTTCATCCCTAGGAATACTCACGGTGTACAGTGCAATTGGCATATCCACAGTGTTCCAGACTCAAGGTATACTCACGGTGTACAGTGCATTTGGCATATCCACAGTGTTTCCAGACTCAAGGCATACTAACGGTGTACTGTACATTAAAGTAGTTCCACAGCTGTATGTTAACCTTGGTGTACTAACGGTGTACGGTGCAGCGAGCATTTCCACAGCTGTATTTTAACCTTGGTGTACTAACAGTGTACGGTGCAGCGGGCATTTCCACAGCTTTATTGTTCCTAGACCCATATTCTAAAAGGGTGACTTCTAGGTATTCCACGATGAAATAAACCTACGGCAGTTCCTTAGCTTCCACGTATTTGTACTCCACACGAGGTGTTTCCAACGCTATACGAAGTACTGTGCCGAATTACGGAATATTCATAGCTTCATACGGTAATATGAGATAATTATATCTACGTAGTATTAGGGTTGATCAGATCCTATCCTAAGGCAATAGTCACGTGAAAGACTGGAAAGGGTGGACACTTTATTAAGTCTATATTCATGTAAAACTCAACCAGATACATAGCAAAACAATCACCAATCATAATATTGGGAACATTATTCCACAACGGATTGTGCCCACGACTTTCATAGCTTCCACGTTCCGTACTACACACATTCGTGATGATTCCGGCGCTATACAAATGAAAGCCGTATAACGTTACTTCCGTTATTTCATAATGTTTATCCTAATGAATTAAATATCATCCATAATCCTAATATCTACATTTCAACAATCACAGTATTAAACTACGTAAATAGCATGGTAGTATTCGCAACACAAACAAAGATATCATGCAAACAAAACATAATAACTGTAAGTAAAGGAATAAGTAATAACTAGCATTTAAGCAGCGTAACACTGAGTAGTACAAGCTAGAATCTTGAAAACTTCAATACAATAAAACTCCCAAGTTACAGCTATCTTCCCCACTCGAACCGTGCCTACATCTCTCTAGTTCTCTAGAGAGAGAAACTAGAGAGAGAACTAACCTAAACTAATCTAGAGAGAGAAAGAGTGTGTGAGAGAGAAAGTGAGAGAATTCTATGAAGAATTGGTGTGTGTAATGAGGTGAATTAGGTGCTCTATTTATAGGCAAGCCTTGGATCTAAGAGTACAAGTCCACAAGCACACGTACAAGCAAACGAAGCAAAACGAGGCCGTGTGAGAGCAACCAGGGCCGTAATAGCCTAAACAGGGCCATACACGGCCTGTTTAGGGCCGTACACGGCTATCCCAAGGCCGTACACGGCTATCCCAAGGCCGTACACGGATGGGTGGTGTCCGTGTGCTAGGCCGTGTGATTTCTCTAACTTTTCTCGTTGCTTCGGAAGGCCGTATCTCCTTCGTTTCACATCCGTTTGACTTGATTCTTTCGCCTATGGCTTCGTAATTCTGTTACACTTCTAATGATGCTAATTTGGTAGAAATTGGATGTGTGGGGCCTGGGCGTGTTCAGAATATGTTTTGTAGTCTTTGGCGGTGCTGTTTCTTGCATAACTTTCTCGTCCTTGATCCGTTCTGAGCAATCCTTATATCCGCGTTCTCGTAATCTTCATGGCTACAAAATAAGGCTATTATGAGGCTCTGGTATGAAGTTTACAGTAGAATTAGGGTTAGGCTCATAATAGTGCCTATTTAGGTCAGTTTTATGCCCTTTTTGCTTGATTTTCAAAAGATCGACAAGTTTATACCCTTCTAACAAAAGTTATTGAATAATGATGATTTTAAGATGTATTTGTTAGAAAAGATCTAAATATGGGACAATTAATGCATGTAAAAACGTGACTTTTTGCGATACATCAAGAACAGTCTCATTCTTTGATATTAAATAATGTTGTAGTGGCCATACTTGGCATTTTTGATAGCGTGTACATTGATGAGTGTGTTATCGAGTGAGGTCTATATATTCAATATATAATATGGCATATAAAGTAGTACGCAGATAAGGCCTATTCATATATACCTACAGTACATATAATAGCCTAGAGTGTCTAGCACAAAATAATCAGAGTCAATTAGTGCATTTCTGATTCCGTATAACCCCTTTCAGATCTCACATCATCCTCATATAATTGTACATAACTGGCCAGGCTATGTTAGAGTAAACTTATATGATCAAATCACTGAACTGGTCATACCTAATAAGGAATACCGCCTAACGGTCATAGTCTAGGCCCACTAAATGCAACCTAGTTCACTGTAACCTTAGGCTCTGATACCAATATGTAACACCCCCAAATTTTGGGTTGCGGAAGCGGTCGGGTCGGGGTGTTACCAAATCAAATATCGTAAGCACAAAGGTACATAATGAACGACTCTAAATGAGAAGTTTGAAAATATAGATTACATTTCCAAAATATAGTTTTACACAGTTGCGAATTTGTAAGTAATTTCCAAATACATAATTAGAAAATACAAAAGCAATGCATGGGTAGTCCCAAACGTTTGAAAGTGTGCGACTTGAGCTAGGATCCTGATGGGCCGATCCTACCTTAGCGATGTACCTGAGAATGTATACTAAAATGGTCAGCTTTACGCTGGTGAGTTCACAGGTTTAATTAAACAATTCATAATGTTATAAAACATTATAAGTTTCAAAGATAATTTGTAAATTGTATATTGAGTTTATAGTGTTAAGCGATGATTGCTCCCCTGAGCAATATCATGAGTCATTAGGTAAACCTACGGTTCTAAGCCAGTAGGGTACTAATTGGGGTAACCTGAAAACTAGTATAAACTCAAATAATGTCTAATGAGGACGAGTAACGGACTCGTGGTTATACTAATAAGAGAAAGTATTAACCTGCATTAATACTAAAGATGGTGAGTAATCACTCGCATGTATTCAGATAATGATGAGTGTAAACTCTTAAAGTGTTCTAATAAGGACGAGTCTAACTCGTATTGATTTCTAGTGAGGACGAGTGCCAACTCGTAGATACAATGATGAGAATTAACTCGTATTGATTTTATATAATGACGAGTTTCAACTCGTAGATGTGATGACGAGAATTAACTCGTATTGATAAATGATGTGTATCACAATCTGTGATAGCGATTTGTATCACCCACCGTGATATCGTTTTGTACCACCCACCGTGGTATCGATTTGTATCATCCATGATGATAGCGATTTGTACCACCTACCGTGGTATCATTTTGTATCATCCAAGATGATAGCGATCAATGATTCATGTAAGTTTGTATGCATAGAGGAATCGGGTGTATCAAGACAGGCCCGATTGATAGAGTCATGAATGCATATGTGTATGTATATCATTATACATAAATAGATTGAGACAACACCTAGTGCTTGAAATAACATATATGTAAGTATATAAATATATATATAAATATACTTAGTCAACGGATAATAACTAACAAAGTGTTATCGATTTTGATTTAATAGAGAAATGTTACAGGTACTCAGGATGTACCTATAATTGTCATATAATATATGAGAATAATTGAATGTATCTGAGTATGTACAACCATCCCTTAGATATTGAGTGTAGCATAATGAGCTTAGGTATGAATAACCATCACCTAATTGACTGGAAACAGTATAAAGTACTATAATAACGTGTGCTACTATCGTATACTCCTAGCCTTCAGCCTAGTAAAAATATTGAGGTAACTGAGTGATGTTTACTTAAGTACTAGCCTAAGCCTAGTAATTGTGAAACATAGTTGTAGGGAAAGGCTATGGTTCCTAAAGCAATCATATGTATACTTAACACACTTAAGTATAATTGAGAGAGGTTATTGATGTGAAAACATAATGTTTATGTCATAGATATTCAGTAAATGGTTTGTATTCATTAAGCAATGAAAAGATTTAATTGAGTATACGTTCTCCCTCAAAATCAACAAAAACAATTTAAAAGGTGGGGCTATGAACTCACCTGTGGGTGCTAACATTCCTAACCGCAAGTAATATCCAATCCGTAACCTCCTAACGTCCTAAACGTAAGAGATATATTATCATGAGTATCTGACGTCTTATCAAAACATGCAATGATTTAATTGTTTCGAAGGGTCGTTTGAGTTGAGATATGTATGATTCGATGGTGAAAATCTCGTAATAATAATTTCCAAAAGATATTATTATTATGTCGTTTCGTTGTATACTTCGAATATATATATATATATATATATATATATATATATATATATATATATATATATATATATATATATATATATATATAATTTGTTTTCTTTTTAATGATAATGTTAATACTAATTAATTATTAGATAATTAGTAAAGTATTAATGACTTGTTAAAAATAGTCGTTGCTAACTTTAAAAGTAACTTAAACCAACCATACGATTTTACTCGAAATCGTTTATTGCCGTGTATATTTATAAAAATATACAAAGAAATGTTTTACCTAAAACATTTAACTTCATCCACTTAGCTTATTATAAAAGTTATTGTTTTCAAAAATTCGTTACGTTCATTAGTTGCGTATTTTGTGACATTTGTTACAAATGATTCCATACTACTAATATATACACATATATATACACATGTATATACATGCAAAAGTTACAGTCGGTGAGGTTTAAACAGGTCATGGGTTATACCCGTTTGGTTCAACAACACGCCCGTACGGCTCACCATAAAAATCACCCGAACGGCTGAAGATGGAAACCCGATCGGCTGGGTGATCATAGCCGACCGGCTGGGTGATCACAGCCGATCGGTTGGGCTGTGTTCTTGGGTTTTTCCGGTTACCACTCACACCATCAATCACAAACAAGTTCCTTGTTCTTAATCTCGGCATAGTAAACGAATATAACCATAAAACATAATGATGTATGCTTTATAAACTCAAAATAAATTTAAAGGAAAAGGGAGGTGTGCTCACGGTGGAGGTGGTGATCCGTGAGGTTGAAGATGATGATGTCGAGAAGATGATGATCATGATGATGGTGATGGCGGTCGACTGTTGCTGCTGTTTGTCGTTGTTGTTGCTTCGATGATGATGGTGGTCCGATGATGGTGGGGGTTCGGGTGTGGTGCCGAGTCGAGAGAGATGAAGAGAGGGATGGGGGTTGATCGATGATGCTATGATGATGATTAATTAGTGTTGCTAGCTGCTACTGTTGTTACCTGTTGTTGTTGTTTTTGGGTTGAAGATCAAACCCGAGAGAGAGATAGATAGGTTAGAGATGGAAGAAGAAATAAAAAATGAAAGAAAGAAGATTGGGTTTTGGTCGTGGCTTATGAAGAAAAGAAAGAGACTGCCTCCGATAATTGGAGTTAGTTGTCTCTCATTTGTAGTGTAAAATGCCCGTGTTTATTTACCCGATCGTAAAATAATGAAATTTTCCGAAATCATAATTTTGTTTACATATATTCGAATACATTTTCGATTGAAGTATTTTACAAAAATACTTTACTTCAGTTATAAAATATAACTTTGTTTCGAGTGGTCCCAACTGAATAAAATACATTTTTAAATGAGACGAAATGTGTTTAAATTATATCCGAGTAAATAAATATTATTTTTAACAATAATACTTTATTTAGAAATGTTTGGCACCAATGTCCGTTTTGAGTTTCTGTGTTCTGCCAGATTTGTTTATATGCGATTATTAAATAATCGTTTTATGTTATATATATATATATATATATATATATATATATATATATATATATATATATATATATATATATATATATATATATATATACATATATATATATAACATAATTATATATATAATATTTGAATACTTTTTGACCGGGTGTTATACGGACCGGCTAAATTGAGACAGTTCAGCCGGTTTTCGTGATTTTGACGGTTTCGTGAACACCCCTATTTTTAACTTATTGTCATATTTTCTTTTAAAACCCTCATTGTTGTTTAAATACACATTTTAACCCTTATCAATTTAACATTTACTTCGCCTAACATAAGGAAAACACTTAAAAGCATACAAAAAACTTTTTTTTTTCCTTTTTTTCTAAATAGCCTTTGCACTTCCGCTGCATATATCACTTTTTTTATTGACTGATAATTAGATAAAATATAAACTTTTTAATTATACTAATATTGAAAAAATGTTGTGTCCCCTAGAACTTAAGAAACTAATATTTACATCCTTTTATGTAATGGAGAAAACACCTTAAAGCTAGTTGTTTTGAACTATTTTTTGTATTTTTATGTTATGTAACCACTTTATTAATGTTTTCGTGATGTTTTATGCTTCCTTGGTGATCCATATATTTTTAAGTTTTTTTTGCTCCCATCGATAAGATTTTCAGGATCCACCACTGAGCTTAATGACATACATAATTAATAGATATTGGTTCTTGTAAGGAAGAGGTTTAGGGAGGGAAGGGAGAGAAGCAAATGGGGAGGTGACAAGTGTCCTCCTCCATTTCTCCACCTCCTTTATTTCTCCACCTTCTTCATTTCTCCACCATTATCATTTCTCCTCCATTTTTTTTCTTAAATTTTTATAGTTTTATTTTTTATATTAATTTTTTCGTTGACTTTTTCGTATTTTTTAAAAAAAAATTTTTCAACCTTATCATTTAAACTTTTTCACGACTTATTTATAATTGTTTTTTGTTTTTTTTCACGTTTTCAACCTTTTTTCTGTAGTTGTTTTACCACACATTATCATATGTAAATACAATTTTATATATAGTATTACAAAAAAAAACATTTATGTGATGCACCATATTTATACCTTGAATGAAATAAATTCTGAAATAACAAAATTATTGTGACAACCATCAAATTTCAGGTCATTATCACACTCGAATCCCAATTTTAGTTTAAAGCATTCCTTGAATTCTAGGTTATGACTCTGTAGGATTACTAAAGTCATAGAACGTCTTAGTGATTTCTTAGTGAACCATAAGTTCTTTTAGACATGATAAATTAGGTTACTAGGTGCCAAATTAAACAATGAAAAACTTATCTCTTTATGCTTTAACAAAATCCTTATCGAATCAAAAACCGAAATTCCCGTAACTTGGAAACGTAAAATTTAATCGGATAAATAAATTCGTGAACATCAAACTTAGACAAATTAAATGATTAAAAATCCATATCAAGAACTTAGAAAATAAAATCTCATAACTCAAATATTAATCACCTAAACATCACAAAATAAACCTTTTAACATACAAATACTTACACACTTTTAATACAAACTAATTATACAATATTTATATACATTATTTAACAAAAATAAATAAATAATAATAACATAAATGAACCCTCAAAATTCTGGCCCCCCTCCCCCTATTTCCATTCAAATTATTTATTTTCCCTATATCCTCATTATCACTTTCATTTTTCCCAAAACACCTACACTCTTCACCTTTCTCTCTCAAAAACATACACAAAAATCCTCTCTATTCTCTCTCAAATTTCCAGCCATATTCAAAGGAAAAATCCAAGATTTCGAAGGTGTTCATCCACCAAATAATCCCTTCTAGGTAAACAAAATTATCTACACTTAGTAATCTTTCATTTTTTCTTGTATTTTCTTCATAAAAATTCGGATTTTATGCCTTTTCCATGGCTAAAATCCTCATAAAATGCTTGATGTTTGTAGGTTATACCTTTTCACATCCATATGTGTTAAAATGAAAGGATAACCCATGATCAAACCGAAAATCAAGTGAAAAATCGAATTATTGCTTGTAATCTTGTAAAATCTTGTTCATCTTTAAGCAAATCTTTCATTATATGTTAATAACCATCTCTAACACATCATGGATGTATTTCAACACCATGCATGTGTTAGATCATGGATTTATAGGTCAAAAGATCAAAAGTTCATTTTGTTTCATGGTGGTATTCTTATTTAAACACCAAACACCCACCATGGACTTGAATGGGTCTGTCCAGATTCTGTTACAAAAAATGTACAAGGTCATAACTCACTCATTTATAAATGAAATTGGACGTTTTTATAGTCTAAAATCAAGTACTGGAAGTAAGCTTTCCAACCCCATAAACCTCATATTTTTCTGATTTTGTTTGGTATTTTTAATAAATTTTGTGAGAAAAGATATACAAACTGTTGGAAAACGTCAGAAACTTTTCTTTCAATGTTTTAATCATAATTGGAGCATTACAACTCCAAATTACTTGAAACCAACGCCAAAAGTTTACAAATTTCATTGGCTACAACTTTCAAGAAGACCATTTTTATTGATTCCATGCACATTTTGCTCAGAAACAATGATTGCATGCATCTGTTTAAATCTGACTCCAGAAGATAAAAGTAAAATCTAAAAGTAATTGGACTTCTCTATTGGTTCTGTAAAAATTACAAAAAGTAGATAATATGTTGTAGAACATCTGTAATTTTTCCCTTATTTAAATTTGGACCAGAAGTATTTTTAATAAATCCAACAAACAGGTGTAAGATTTCTGTAATTAAGATTATTGACTAATTTTGGTAAAAGTTGGAAGCCGACACTTACGGATTTGCTATTTAGAGAAAGACTAACTTTTTGTGACTTATAAACATGTTTTAGGTTTGGGTATAAGTCTCGGGGCAAACCGAGAAGATTTGACCAAGTCAACAAAAATGGGTATCGGTTTCGAAAACGGGAAAGTTACTATTTTTGGAAAGAATGCTAACAAGAAGGGTTTGGGGTGTCTTTTGATGTATTTATCGATTGTGTATGTTAATCATAAATTGTGAAGAACCAATATTCCAACACACAAAACGCCATGAAATTTGGACACTAACAATCATGCGACATTATATGACTTGTATAAAGAAATTCGACAATTTAAGAATGTTGTATGCTTATGTATTCAATTAGTAATCAAACGTGATATTGGACGTTAACAAACTACAAAGCAAAAACTAATTATATTGGCACTTGGTAATTTAAATACTTAACTAAGCAATCTTAACAAACCAATTTACCGAGAATCTAACTAGAGACCTCGTGTTCATAGGATTTGGATAGGAGTCATACTCGACAAGCACACGTGTTACATCCGTCGATTCACGCTTACGCTCAACAGTGAGTTTTCACAGCTCCTTTTTACTTGTTTATTATTTTGGGGGAAAAGCATGATCTTAAACTTTAAATTAAATTGGTTGTAGTCTTTATGAACTTGTTGAACTTTTGCTACATTATTTATGCGAATTGAGGTATACTATTGTTATGCTTAATTGAGTACTATCGTGCTAAAGTCCCCGGATTTATCTTTTACACTACTTATTAACTCGTTAGCGAGCCGTTAATATTTATGGATAGCACTATTTAGGAGGAAACCACTCCTCACTTACACTGGTCGTGAGTGCATAGTATTACAGTACTCATGTTACCGATAGAACATGGAGCTTGGGGCATGTGTCGGTTGAATCGGTTTAGTAGTGGCCTCAATTGCATTAACACTCTTGTATACTACCTTTCATATTCGCAACTATTACAACAAATCTTTTTATTCATGTCATTTATAAAGCTTTTAATTTGTTTGTTTGTAACACTAAACCTGTGTACTCACCAACTATGACCATAGTTGACCCTTTTGTTTTATCATGCGTTTCAGGAGAACGACATTAAGGTGCATTCTAGGAGTATATTAGCATGGATGCATGTTCACACGCATTTGCTTTGTTTTGAAACTATGAATCTCTTTTGAAAACTTTATGAACTTAATGTAATCTCCTTTGGATTTATGTTTTGAACTTGTAGTAATTTGTAATACTTTTGCTAAATTATGTATGGTGTTACTTCTATATCTTGTGCATTGTTACCCGGTACTGTTACTCCTCGTGTTTCCGCTTTAGCGGGGTGTGACAATTATAACTTCAATGCATCGTATAATTAAAATTATGATGCACCATATTTTATAACTATGATGCACCAAGATTGATACACCAATAATGTTTATCGTATATCTAAAAGTCGGTGCGTCATATTTATAACTATGACGCACCATATATTATAACAATGATGCACCACATTTTAATCTAATAACAATGTTTTATAGTATATTATGAAAGTAATGCATGATATTTTAAACACTCGATGCACCATGTTTTAAAAATATGATAAACCATGTTTTATAACTATGATGCACTACTTTTTATAATTATGATGCACCATATTCTATAACTATGACGCACCAAGATTTATACACTAATGATGTTTATCGTATATCTAAAAGTCGGAGCGTCATATTTATAACTATGATGCACCATATTCTATAACTATGATGCACCATGTTTTATAACTATGATGGACCACCATTTTAATCCAATAACGATGTTTTATAGTACATTTTGAATGTCAATGCAAGATATTTTTAAACAATCGATGCACCACTTTTTATGACTATGATGAACCATGTTTTATAACTATGATGCACCACTTTTTAATTCAATAACAATGTTTTATAGTATATTTTGAAAGTTGATGCATGATATTTAAATACTCGATGCATCATATTCAGAAAAAATCAGTGTATCATATTTATAATGTTGGTGAACACAATAATAATTTAGTTTTATTGCAGCTTTTTTTTATATTCATGTGCATCGCTATATATAATATCTGGTGCATCACAAATTTGAAAATGATATAAGAAAAAGAAAAAACTAAACAGGATAAAAGGTTTAATACTAATTTTTAGATTTGGAATTTTTTCTAAAAAAATGTTAACAAATTTAATTTAATTATTTTTTTTAACAAAAGTGTTATAGAAGTTTTTACATGTTTAAAAAATTTTAATTTTTTTTTAAGTTTAAAATCTTTTTTTTTTATAATAAAAAAATAAATTTAAAAAAAGGAAATAGAAAAAAAAAAAAGTGGAGATATAAAGAAAGATGGAGAATTGGATAAAAAGGTGGAGAAATGAAAAAAATGAAGGGGAAATGAATAAAAAAAGTGGAGAAATGAGGAGACACTTGTCACCTCCTCATTGGCTTCTCTCCCTTCCCTCACGTTTACCCCTTCTTCCAGGAACCTCACCTATTGGTTCTTGTAAGGAAGATGTTTAGGGGGGGAAGGGAGAGAAGCAAATGGGGAGGTGACAAGTGTCCTCCTCCATTTCTTCACCTCCTTTATTTCTCCACCTTCTTCATTTCTCCACCATTATCATTTCTCCTCCATTTTTTTTCTTAAAATTTTATAGTTTTATTTTTTATATTAATTTTTTCCTTGACTTTTTCGTATTTTTAAAATTTTTTTTTTTCAACCTTATCATTTAAACTTTTCACGACTTATTTATAATTTTTTTTGTTTTTTTTCACGTTTTCAACCTTTTTTTTTGTAGTTGTTTTACCTCACATTATCATATGTAAATACAATTTTATATATAGTATTACAAAAAAAAACATTTATGTGATGCACCATATTTATACCTTGAATGAAATAAATTCTGAAATAACAAAATTATAACTTCAATGCATCGTATAATTAAAATTATGATGCACCATATTTTATAACTATGATGCACCAAGATTGATACACCAATAATGTTTATCGTATATCTAAAAATCGGTGCGTCATATTTATAACTATGATGCACCATATATTATAACAATGATGCACCACCTTTTAATCTAATAACAATGTTTTATAGTATATTATGAAAGTAATGCATGATATTTTAAACACTCGATGCACCATGTTTTAAAAATATGATAAACCATGTTTTATAACTATGATGCACTACTTTTTATAATTATGATGCACCATATTCTATAACTATGACGCACCAAGATTTATACACTAATGATGTTTATCGTATATCTAAAAGTCGGAGCGTCATATTTATAACTATGATGCACCATATTCTATAACTATGATGCACCATATTTTATAACTATGATGGACCACCATTTTAATTCAATAACGATGTTTTATAGTACATTTTGAATGTCAATGCAAGATATTTTTAAACAATCGATGCACCACTTTTTATGACTATGATGGACCATGTTTTATAACTATGATGCACCACTTTTTAATTCAATAACAATGTTTTATAGTATATTTTGAAAGTTGATGCATGATATTTAAATACTCGATGCATCATATTCAGAAAAAATCAGTGTATCATATTTATAATGTTGGTGAACACAATAATAATTTTGTTTTATAGCAGCTTTTTTTTATATTCATGTGCATCGCTATATATAATATCTGGTGCATCACAAATTTGAAAATGATATAAGAAAAAGAAAAAACTAAACAGGAAAAAAGGTTTAATACTAATTTTTAGATTTGGAATTTTTTCTAAAAAAATGTTAACAAATTTAATTTAATTATTTTTTTTAACAAAAGTGTTATAGAAGTTTTTACATGTTTAAAAAATTTTAAATTTTTTTTTAAGTTTAAAATCTTTTTTTTATAATAAAAAAGTAAATAGAAAAAAAAAAATGGAGAAATAAAGAAAGATGGAGAATTGGATAAAATCATAAAAAGGTGGAGAAATGAAAAAAAGGAAGGGGAAATGAATAAAAAAGGTGGAGAAATGGGGAGACACTTGTCACCTCCTCATTGGCTTCTCTCCCTTCCCTCACTTTTACCCCTTCTCCCAGGAACCTCACCCTTAATAAACTTCAAACATATTTTCTACAATGTAGATTTTAGATTATTGTACCATATGAAGCTATGAATTATTGAAATTTGATAATATAATCCACAAATTTGATAATATAATCCACAAATTTAACTTCAAACATACTTCTTCTCGATTTATTGTTTTGTATGTACCACCGACACAAATGAAGCTATGAATTATTGAAATTTGATAGAAACTTCCGTCCATCTCAAAAACCAACAAGAAAAAAACAAATAAAAGAATATAATCCACAATTTTAATAATCAGATAGCAACTTCCAACGATCTTTCATCTTTGCATTAAATAGTAGGCTGTGTCACTTGTTTCATTCAAGGCCAAATCTGTAAATTAATCGATAAATAATATAATCCATCATTGGTTTTTTGTTTTTTTTTTTTACTTTTTATAGGTGATGTATTTTGTTGAATCCATCTACGTATATGCACAATTTGATAATTTAAAAAAAAAAAAAAAAAAGAAAAAAAAAATAGGAAGTAATATTGACCCAACGTACTCCTTGTACCAATTTCATAAATTACACTAGGAACATAATTATCGTTTGCAAGTTGGCTTTTTATTGGCTTTATGCCTTTATTTTCCATACTAGGAACGTATATAATTAAGGATTATATTTCACCACATGACTAAACACTTACTTTGGGTGTTAATTAAATAACTGGAAATTAAATGAGAGTACTAGCTAGATATATCAAATAATTCCAAACTCTAAATTAAAATCTTGATTGTCTTTATACCAATTAAATGGTACAAGTAAGCCCGCCTTGATCATCAACACATCTTGTTCAGAAAATAAAATAAAACAAGAACTACAACACATCCTCGTATCATGCACCTTAACTATGTTTTGTCACATTAATTTATCTAAACTTTATAATTTGATTATTGGATAACCACATTATAAGATTTTGTTTATATAGAATCGTATAAAAATATTGTGCAAGCTAAATGAATGAAGAAAAGATAGCTGAGTTTGAGTTGCTCGCTAGTCTTTTAACCAGAAAAAAAACATTGTTCACTTTCTATTTCAACCAATCAGTAGAGTTTTTTAGTGGATAGAAGTGATATTTGAGGGACGAAGAATATATTTAGTGTAAATTCCTAATCAAAGTGTGGATTTTTAAAGTAGATATTTTGACTGGACCAGAAGGCGCGATTATAAGACAAACAAAACGTAAAATATCAATATAAATTAATAACTTAACTTTACCAATTAAATTTCGCGTGTAATAAACTATATAAGCAATCCAAAGTTTAAATTAAATAAGGAGATAAACTCTTAAATGCAATTCCCATTTCTTGCAGTAGAGATCACTACACATACACACCAAACACCCCAAATCATCCTAACACTTAACTTAAAATAATCTAAATAAAACTCTTTTGATCTCAAATCGTACTTGCACTTTATCCTTCAACACATATATGTACTTTAGGCATTAGTGATTGTAGTGCATGAGACCAAAATATGGTTTTACAAGAACAAAGACAAAAGGTAAATAAAAACAAAGCTTCTTGCATGGTAAATTACTGTCTTTTACACGGATCGACGGCCCACAATCGATAAGAAAGCTTTCTTCATGATCACAACCGTATAAGCACTACCATTACTATCTCTAATCTTGTTATGATTCTTCCCAAAACACATCACTGAATCAGGAGATCCATCACCGTACACGTGTCCATCATCAAACGAAGAACCAAAGCTCGTAAAACGATGTCGCTTCGATCTATACCCTTTGGAAGAAGGAAGTCTACTACTCATCGAAGAAGACCATGAAGATGATGATAAAGAAGAGCGTGATGAGGATGATGCCACGTGTCCGTTCTTGATGAAGTTGATTTTTAACAAAAGTTTGTAGAGTTTAGATCTTTGGTAGTATTTTCTCTTTTTGGGTATGTGATCAGGGTTTGAGATGTAGTAAGAAGGTGGAGGAGTAAGTGGAGGGACTGAATTGTCAAGAAAATTGTATTTGGGGGTACCAGGTTGAATTTCCCAAGTAAAAGGGACTGAACTTGAAACATTTCCATAGTAGACTGTAAAGGAAGGATTTGCAGCTGAAGACTCTTTGGATAGAAGTCTTGAGAAGAATTTGTCATCTTGTTTGATCTTGAGGGGCTTTTGAGTAAATTCAGGACAACTCGTGCTCAACATTTTTTAGTTTGAGTTGAAGAACAAGATGAAGATGATGGGAGAGGAAGAGAATAGGGAGGGAAAACACACAAGCATTTGAAGTACTAACAAGTTATCAATAATGAGTCTATATATATAAGGAGTTTTTTTTTATAAATGGGAGAGGAAGATAGAGAGCGAGAGAGATAGACAAAGACACGAGAGAGATGTACAGTACTTTATATAGTAGTATAGAAATAGAACTATAGATAATATAATTTATAAAGTTAGCACGAAGTAAAAAAACAAAAATGATAAAACAAAGTACGGAGTAATAAATAAGGAGGTTTAATTGTTCACATTATTCGGGACGAGTGAGTATTTTTTCTACTAAGATTTACGCTAACCAGAGTAATACTCTGATCGTTTTCGACCGTTTTACTGGCCACCTAAAAAATGTTTATTTATAGAGGTTTGAACCTAATACTACATATGAGAACATTGGGATGTCTAATATATTACCGGTATGTCACATTGTTTAACAAGTAAAATAATATGGGCAACGAACTTAGGATCTTATCGTACACTATAAATACTTTTTTCCTAGAAAGGAAACAACAGTACTTGAATCAAGGATCAAGTTAACTCATTTAATGTACATGAAACAAAAAAATATAAGACGAAAAAAAAAAGAAGGATAAGAAGATCAATTGATTAATTAAGCAAAGTGAAGTTACATCAAGTGATCGAGATGTTAATTCATATGCTCTCGAACAAAACTAAACCAAGTTAAACTACATTAGGAGATCAATCCTACATCAAGTGACCAGTATAACACCCCTCATTTTATAATTCAATATTATATTAATAAACTGGAAGCGTAGTAATTTAAAACACGTCATTTCATTTACTAGGTCATACTTAATTCAATTAAACAGTTCATAGTTAAGTCATACTGGTTCAAAACTATTTAACCACATCTTAAATGGGCATTATATAAAACCCAACTCGTTTAGTACAAAACATTATCAGAGTAGCATGCTGTCAAGACATTCTCAGCTTCCAGAGCATCAACTTCCTGCTACCCATCTATTCAAAATATAACCTACAGGAAGTAGAGAGGAGGGATTAGCACATAGCTAAGTGAGTGAGTTCATCACACAACATCCAACTTAGCATAATCACCTAATTACAGCAAACAACACAATAATGAGGATCGGCGGCTCTGGGGATAACCAATAACCCGGGTGGCTCCCCAAGAACACTTATCCAACCTATCCGTACGGCCATAACAGACGAGACCGATAGCTAGTTGTTATCCTACTCAGATACAGTTCAATACACACAACAAATGAAGTAAATCCCTGTATCATTCAGACGATAACCAACTAGCCCAACCAACCATTCAACAACTCGTTGACCTCATTAACAACAGATGCCCGAAGGCCACACATAGCACATTGAGTAATAATCAACAAGGTATATTAAATAAGCAACAACAATATAGCAACGCTTATTCGTTGTAATCCAATGATTACGACTAAATTCAATGGTGAGTTCCGAATCCACTCACCGATACCTTCGTCTTTACCAACTCAGATTCCAGGTGCTACTTTGTCTTTTAGAGGATCTGAGGATCAACATCAATAACAAGTTAGTAATTGAAATCATCAACATATAACTCATATCAACTAATCACATTAGGAATTTAACACCACTATTTTCTAAGTTATAAGTCCCCATCATGTATTAATAGTCATTATATAACACGTATCAACCAATTAACATTAAGTTATAGCGAGTAATTACCAGAAAGTGGAACTGGGCCCTTTAGCCGCCGGCTAAGTCCATAAGCCGCCGGCTAAACCCACAAAGCCGCCGACTTCCACGTCCAGCCGCCGGTTCCCAACCCTGAAACGCCGGCTCTAAGGCATTTTGAGCAACCAAAAACAAAATGCGTTTTAAAGCCATTTTTACCCACCGGCTAGGGTCTTGGACCCGCAGATTTAAGTCCTTTAGCCGCCGGCTAGGCTTCTTAGCCGCCGTCCCTACCCAAACCCTGTTAGCCGCCGACTAGGCTTCTAAGCCGCCAGCTTGATCATCAAAACAGCAGCAGCAGCTGCTCAAAAACTATGCACGAACTTTATACTCAAAATCTTCATTTTCGCATACTAAATCGCACAACCTACATAATCGACTCACAAATAGCATCCTATTACTTCTAGCTAACATTCAACAACAACAACAACATCAAATTACCTAATCTACACCTCAAAATCATAAAACCTTTTAAGTTTTTAACTAACTTTAATCATAGCTCAAGAACATAGATTTTATCCATATAACTAGTCAAGAACCATCACATATCATCATATATCACAAGTATTTATCATATGTAACTCAAGAATCAAATCTATTCATCAAATCTCATCAAATCTAACACTTGAGTTTAAAAAATAAAAACTTACTTACAATAGATAGATTGTAACACCCTCAAATTTCGGGTTGCGGAAGCGATCGGGTCGGGTGTTACCAAATCAAATATCACAAGCACAAAGGTAAATAATGAACGACTCTAAATGAGACGTTTGAAACTAGTTATTACATTTCCCAAAATAAAATGTATACAAGTTGCGAGTTCGTAAAATAATTTCAATAC
The DNA here is from genome assembly GCA_949592205.1 of Helichrysum umbraculigerum. NCBI lineage: Eukaryota > Viridiplantae > Streptophyta > Magnoliopsida > Asterales > Asteraceae > Helichrysum > Helichrysum umbraculigerum. Next base: position 45,333,783 of record CATIUR010000002.1, on the reverse strand, counting down.
ATAGTTTGTAATACAAAAGTTATGCAGAGAAATCCTGTTGTTTGAAAATATGCGACTCGAGCTAGCATAATCTTGTAGCAATCCTAATCCTGCTGGGCACCTGAGAACACATGCTAAAACGAGTCAGCTATAAAGCTGGTGAGTTCATAGGTATGTTAGTTGAAAACAATAGTATAAACCTTGTATGTTTAAAAAGTAGTTCGAAAACTACGATCTTGATTTGTATTGTTATAAAGTTGCAACATCAATGTGTATACGTCTAACGAGGTATATAATACCTAAGTAACCGTGGTGTGTACCTAAGTACCTAGAGAAAGCGGCAGTCCATGCCTAAATACCTATCAGGTATAAGTAAGTCTACAGACGTGAGGCACTACATGCCTAAGTACAAATCAAGTATGCGTATGACCACGTTATATAATAACAAGTAATAATATTACTTATTCAATAGTAAGGTGTTAACGTGCCACTTGGCCTAGTGTGTTGTCTCCAGCAATGTATAAGTGTGGTCCCGCAATAAGTATTTATCCGAATACCGAGCCAACGATCTCGAGTGTAAGCTCGCCGATCCGTTGCTCCATCAACGACCTCAAGTGTAATCTCGTAGATCCGTTGATATGTGTGAATCTCGAGCGTAAGCCCGCAGATCCCGTGTTTGAGCCAACGATCTCGAGTGTAAGCTCGCCGATCCGTTGCTCTACCAATAATCTCGAGTGTAATCTCGCAGATCCCATATTTTGTATCGCTTTACCACGATATCGTTTTGAATCACTGAATCATCTACCGTGATCTCGTTTTGAATCACTTTACTGTGATCTCGAACAACATTGCTCCCACGCAACGTAAGTAAATCAGAGTCGGCAGTACTACGACATGCCCGACTTAGTAAATGAGAGTCAGCAGTACTACGACATGCCCGACTTAGAGTAACCGTGTTTGTATCAGCGTATGTATATCAATATACATAAGTAAGTAGTAGGTGGCACCACGTGCTCGAGATAGTGTACAAGTATATGTATATATATATAGGTCAAATCAACAAACACGTCTAATAGAGTGTCATGCCGCGCATGAAAGTAGTTTAACGTATCTAAATATGTATATACAATACTTAGATATTAAGTATATCACCATAAGCCTAGGTATGACTAATCATCACCTAGTTGTTTTATATTAATATAAGGAATCTATACTAACGTACGTTACTATCGTATACTCCTAGCCTCCAGCCTAGCAAGTATATTTGGGGTCTCGGGAAAAATGTTCACCTAAGTACAATTTCCATTCTAATGATCATGGAGTGTGTCAACAGTTTTAGTTCCTAAAAGGAAGACTAATTCTGTAAAAGTCTAGTCGTTGTCATGTGGGTAGAACTAATCAGTTCTAGTATAGTGATAGTATTGTCCCGTGACAACATGGTCTTTGGATAGTGATAACTTAGTCAGGTTATGTATTGGTAATTGTTTTCCAACCATCTAACAGTGTACGGTTATAACCTATCTCGGTTAGGTAGTGATATCGTTCTACAGCAATATAATGGGTGTAATTCCTAAGTATTACACATTTCGTATTACATAACAGTAATATGGATAGGTATGAATTATAAAAGTTTATCATTATAATTCGAAAATAGTAATTGAACATGTGTCTCACCCCGAAAACAGTAAAACGGTTGAAAGAGTGGGGCTATGAACTCACCTGTTGAAGATATCAATCCCGCGCTACGCGTGTCGTCACAATGGTAACCTCCTAGTGTCCTAAACACGTGAGGTCATATGAGTAAGATACTAATCGGTTTAACTAAAAGTGTCGTGAAAGTAAACTTCTGTTGTTTAGTTTTAGAATTGTGTACGGTCCGTTTGTGGCAGTTTGTAATAATGATAATTCTCAATTAAATCATTATTAAAATCGTTTCGTTGTCTATTTTACAAAAATATAATTTTTGTACGTAAGTCATCGTTGTAAAAAGTGTAGTTGTTGTTACGCGAAAATCGAATCATTGGGCAAAAACTCATTTCGCAGACCAAGTCAGTTCAGGTAGCTCGACTCGGCTCGAAGCTTAACTCTGCTCGTAGCTCGACTCGGCTCGCTACTCGGTTCTGTTCGTAGCTCGCCTCGGCTCGCTACTCGGTCCGGTTCGTATCTCTACTCGACTCGCAATCCCAACTCGGTTTGTTGCTCGGTTTGGTTCGCAGCTCGGCTCGGTTTGCTGCTCGGCTCGGCTCGTTCGACGAACTGCTCGTATTTTTGGCCTTTAAAACGCATTTTTGAGTCGGTTTTTGGTCATAATAAGTTAATATAACACTAATACATGGTATATTAATCATTTTAAACACGAAATAACAAAGGAAAAGGGGCGAAATCTTACGGATCGATGTGTGGTCCGAAAATAATGATGATGGTGCTTAGATGATGAAGAAGATGAAGATGATGGTGATGCTCGTGTTGATGTTGCTGCTGTTGTTGATCTTGTTGTTGTTGTTTCTGTAACATCCTCGATATGGACCTAGTTGTTTGGTATTGTTTCTTGATTTAAATTAGTATTTAAATGTGTTTGGAAATAATATTGTTTGAAATAGTTGAAATAATTGGAATAGGAGCCGAATATTTCAAGGTGATAAATGAATTATTAATTGTTGTAAATTAATATAGTTGACGGTATAATAAAATGTTTGGACTCGCAAATGATTTTCGGGTTCCAGACAATAGATTGAGATGGGGTATTAAATTATACCCGTATATTTGAAGTCGGTTTGAGGAGCCGACTTATATATCACTTTCCTTATTTAGAAAGTTTCATATGAAACTTCAAAAACTCACAGAAACCTTATGAAATCCAAATCAGAAACTTGAAACCTACGAATTGGAGCTATGATTGATTCTAGTTTCACTGTTATCATCCTTCAATTCGGTGTTCTTCAATTGAGAGGTAAGTTTGAATTGAATCAAATAGTTTATAAGTTTTGAATTGATTGAATTGGATTGAAAAACATGAATTTGATGTTAGAACTTCGTTATAACTGTTGCATATTGATTATGTGAAGTTATTAGGTGTTTAAAACTGTTAGAAATCGTGTTTGATTGATTTGGGTATAAAAACCCGTGGGTTAGGGTTTTGCAGTTCGTACAGGGCCTGGACGATGATGGAAGCCGGCGGCTTCAGGAGCAAGCCGGCGGCTTGGGCAAAAACAAGGAAGCCGGCGGCTTTGTTATTCAAGCCGGCGGCTTGTGTTGCTTGGTAGGAAACCGGCGGGCATAAACCTGACCCGGCGGCTTATAGAAGCTTTAAAATGTGTTTTAGTTCTGTTACCATGATTTTGAAATTGACCCGGCGGTTTGGAAGGCGAAGCCGGCGGGTAGTGGTTTGAAGCCGGCGGCTTGTAAGGCTGTTACCACATTCTTGTTTGATTGTTAATGATAATGTGATGAGTATAAGTTACATATTAGTATATGACAATAGTTATATTATAATAACTAATAGATATAATTAGGAACTAGTAATCTTAATGTTGATTATGTTAAGTTCCTAATATTATTGATTGATATAAGTTATTTATTGATGATATTGATTACTAACTTATATTTGATTATTGATTCTCAGATGTGGAGAAGGCTCAGTGATATTAGACAACTGAGTGGAGGCCTGAGGTAGTCGGTGAGTGGATCTGTAACCTCAGTGTGATTTAGTTGTAATGATTTGATTTACAACAAGAAATTTATAGTATTACTTTGATATGATGCATATGTTGAGATATCTTGCTATGATAGTTTAAATAGTTGCTTACTTGGCTGATTGAGCTAATATGTAAGATTCTGAGGTCAACTTGATTTGATGGTTGGGCTTGTTGTTGTTGTAGACGACAGGAGATCTCGGAAACTTGAAATGTTGGTTTAGAGATCTAGGTCGTGTGTGATCGACAACAAGTTATCGGTAGATCGGTATGGGCCAATACAGATGATTGATAAGAGTTCCTTGAGTGCCAAACCGGTATTAGGGTGTCTCAGGGACCACCGATCCTCATGATGTTGCGTGTATGACATTGATTGGATGTCGAGTGATTGATTGATTTTCTGTTTATTGTAATTTGATGTAAACAGATTGTTATGCTAGGTTGGACTGTTGATTATAGTTTCATTCACTTAGCTTTATGCTAACTCCACCACAGTTCTTCCTGCAGGTTGTAATAGATGGGACATATTGGGCAGGGCAGGAAGTGTTTTGACTGGATGGAATGTTTGACAGGCTTTTACTCTGATGTTATTTTGATAACTAAAGAGACGTTTTGAATTATATAACACCGAGTTTGTTGAAATGTCATGTATTTAGTTTGAAAAAGTTTATTGACATTTTGAGTACATTGACAGTATGTTTTAAATATACGCTTCCGAGTCGCCATTATTATATTAATTGTTTATAATGAAACGAGGGGTGTTATAAGTTGGTATCAGAGCAATAGTTTGGGTGAATTGGACTTGATAGAATGTTCAATCCTAAACTTTGATTGAGTTGAGTCAAACATTCCAGTGGGTGTGGGTTTAGTTGATTAGTTGATGTATGAGAAAGTAGTTAGTTGAATATGTACTAACCCATAACAAGTTGTGAAGCTGTTGTTTGATTGCAGAGATGGAGGAACATGAGTATCTGATTGGTATATTTCATGTTTCCTCAACATTGTTGGCTTAAGATTTGTCAGGTAATCTTCGATAAGCCTCTATTAATTTACATTAACTTAAATTGTTTACTCTGTTATGTTGAGTAAGCTTTGTTATGAAGTTAATTGAGTCAGACTGATATGATTCCCCAGTTTTGAGTCAACTAATGATTGTTATATGTTGACATGAGAGTAGAATTACTAAATGAGATGCTTATTGTTGCTCATTGTTGTTAGTATTTCTCATTGAATTGAAAATGCAGAAATATGTTTAAGTAGAAAAAGAGTTGATTAAGGTTCAAATGGATTGATGTTAGAACCTAAGAGTGTCTTTATTGGTGAGACTAGATAATTGATAGTATTATAGTAGTAGATTGATCATAAGGTGTGAATTCAATCCTTGTTAAGGACTGTTGTGTCATTTGAATTGATAATGACTGTTATTTGAGAAAATATGTGTTTATGTGACTATATAATATGTGTTGACTATAGTTAAACACTTGATCAAAACCATGACTGATAGGTTTATAAGAAATAGGGCTTATGATAAAGCTAAATTGATTTGGGAAGTGATAGATCTTTCTGGTCAATTGTGAACTAATAAATGAAATGTTTTTATAGTAACATGATTGAGTAGGTTTGTTGTGACAGTGATGCTTGATATGATAGCATATGTCAAAGTGATGATAATTAATTAAGATGTGTCCTGAATTTTGAGGTAAATAGGGACATTGATTAGTGTTAAGTATTGAAACAATGATGATGAGTTATCATGTGTTTGAGGTTTCAGATAAGTGATACACTGAGTAATCCAGTTGTTGAAAATTAGAACATTGTGTGTATGTGAAATGGCTTGAATATGTAAATAGTAAGCTGATTTTGAGTATGTATCAGCTGTTAGAAACTATTAAATAGATGTTGATTGATTTGAAATCATAAAGTATTTAATATATATGAGATAAAAGTAGATCACATTGATAATTATAATGTAGAGTAGCCTGAGAATGGATTGTGAAGAACATAATCTTGCAACGCCTGATCACCGTTGTTATATTATGTTGTGTCACATGAACTTGTTGAGGCTACTTGGTATAAAAGAAATGTAATGTGATTTAGAAAACTGAGCATGAAAGTATGCTAAGTGGTTTAATAGTTGTTTTGATAAGAAAACAATTGGTTGATAGAACTGTAACATCTAGAATGTAAATGTGAGAGTGTAAATAATGTTTGTCATTGATAGTTGTTTTGTTGATGAACATAAATGACAAATTGGATTCTGTTAAATAGGTAATTGTGATTGATAATGATAGATTACCTGTAGGGGATTTGTATAGTGTTTAAATGAATCACTATGTTGTAGCTGGCTTGTATGAAGCCAAAGTTGAGATATGTTGATATTGTCTTGCTTGAGGAATTCCAAGTATTATTGAATGTAATAATGTGAGGTCTATGTTTGAAAGTAAACATACAATATGAAATAGCTTGTATGGAGCCAAGATTGATGTAGGTTGACCTTGTCCTTGTGAAGGATTGATAAGATTATTGAATGTAATAATTTGAAATATATGTTTGAAAGTGAACATATAAGATGAAATGGTTTGTTGTGAGTTAATATTGATAGTATGTTAACTTTGAAAGTCAAACCATGAATAGAGAGTTGTGTATAAAATTAATTGCTTGTGATTGGTTTGAGTTTGGGTCAAACTTGAGGAAAGCAATTAGAGAATTTTATTGATTGGTCAATGGAAATCAAAGTTGACATATAGTCAACTGTGTGTGTTGAAATAGTCTAACATAGATTGAAATACTATGATTGTGTGAAATGTGATTGAATTCCTAGATTGATTAAAATCATGTTGAAACGGGTCATGTGAGATCCAAAGGAGATAGATAAATTGTCTAAGTTTGTGAGACTTGATTAATTACTTAAAGCTAGTATTAAGTAATTGAAATAGTGTTAAGTATAATTGAACTGAATATGTGTTAAGGAATTATACAGATGTGAAGTCATGTTATGATATGACAGTTATAATTTGTTGAAAGGTGCAAATTAAGTTACATTGGTTAGGATTGTGATAAGAAAGTCTTACCAGTGTATGAGGCTTGTGATGATAGCTTTGATTTGGTAAGAACGTGAGATAAGAAATAATTGAAAGTTATTATTAATAGTTGCATAGGTTGATTTGTACCTCATGGTGAGTTACTTAAGTACTGGAAGAATTGAATGGATTCTTTTGTTATTTATTGATAGTATATGAATAAAGTAAGTGGTAAATTGGGATTAGATCCAAATAAGAAATGATATGAAAGGATATCTGGAAGTTGAACTGTGTTAAAGGTCTAGTTTGACCTTGGTTGATAAATTGAGGAATATGAATTGAAAAGTTGTTCATATTTTAAGAAATTAGGTATGTGTGTATAGTTGAATGTGTAGAAGTAAGGGAAACCTTGAAATTGGTAGGTGATGAGTGTATTCATCAAACTTTTCTTATAAGTTTGGACTAAATTGTTTAAGTTATATACTAAGTGGTATGTATATAAGTGAAACATAGAGTAGTAGATTTGGAATTGTTCCATGTCCTGTGGTATGGATATGTGATGATTAATAGTATCGAAAAGGATTGATAAAGGCTTTAACAGTCTGAATGGCCTATTATGTAGAATTAAATGGAATTGATGGGTATGTGTCCATTTAAGAAAATATTTGAAGTTGTGTAGGTATGTATGTGTGGTATACATGATAATAAATGGCATGATAAGTTTTAATAGAATGAATTAAAATGTGCCATAAGATATGTGGAAGTCAGTTAATTGTGAGTAACTTGATGTAGATTTTGTTGGAAATGTGTTAAAAGATAGCACATTTTGATAATAAGATATTGTGATACTTGACCTGTAGTATCATAATATGTTGATTAAGGTTGACTTAGTTGCTATATTGATGAGATGTAGTATTAAGTGATTGTGTGGTTAAAGTTGTATAATTTCTAATTGCTTGTGATTAGTAATTTAAGATTGTAAGGTTGAATGGAAATAACTGGTTGCTAAGATAAGGTTCTTGATGTCTTACCAGTTTAAGCGTTAAGTAAATTCTAACTTGATGGTTAGTTAGACTTTGAAGACAAATATTAAGTACTGATAGGTGTATTGAAATGTATAATCACTAGTGTTGTGGTTATTGTTTGGATGGTTGTAGTAGTTGTCGACTCTGTTGTTGTTGACAAGTGATAGGTTGTAATGAAAGGAGTTACAAATTGAAATGAGTCGGTGTAGAGGTTGGTTGAATGTAGGTAATATTTGATTGTAGTACCTTTGTTGATTGAGCAAAGTACTTGTAAATTGTGGTTTTACCTACTGAGTTTGACCTCTGCTTTGCTTATTAAGGTGAGTAGTGATATGTGAATATGATTGGCTATTCAAAAGAATAGATATGAAACTTTTGGATGAAAAGTTGACCTAGATTTGAAATTCAGATCTTTAATGGTAGAGATTTGAGATTGTGATCTGAATATTAGACTGGTTGTTAGTCGTGAACTGAAATTAACTTTCAGTGTTGCTAAATACTTTGTGGTTAATGATCACTGTTGTGATGTTGTAGTTGCTGTTTTATTGTTAACAGTGATAAATAGTGGAAATAGGTTAAAGATTTTAGCACATTGCTAATTTCTGATTGTATAAACCTATTAAGTGATGTTAGGTTTCACTTGTTGAAGTAAGTGTTTGTTTTATAAGATATATCTGATTGATGATATGGGTTTGGATGCACTGTATGTGTGCGTAGGAAAGGATAGAAGCATGTTCATGGGAACATGTGCATGTGGAAAGAATTCAAACAGTCTAAGTATAGTTGTAAGTTGCTATTGAGGACAAATGTTTGCTAAGATGTATGTGATTATATCATATTAGTTAGATTGATTGAGGTTAGATTTCGGGGACGAAATCTCTTTAAGGGGGGAAGAGTTGTAACATCCTCGATATGGACCTAGTTGTTTGGTATTGTTTCTTGATTTAAATTAGTATTTAAATGTGTTTGGAAATAATATTGTTTGAAATAGTTGAAATAATTGGAATAGGAGCCGAATATTTCAAGGTGATAAATGAATTATTAATTGTTGTAAATTAATATAGTTGACGGTATAATAAAATGTTTGGACTCGCAAATGGTTTTCGGGTTCCAGACAATAGATTGAGATGGGGTATTAAATTATACCCGTATATTTGAAGTCGGTTTGAGGAGCCGACTTATATATCACTTTCCTTATTTAGAAAGTTTCATATGAAACTTCAAAAACTCACAGAAACCTTATGAAATCCAAATCAGAAACTTGAAACCTACGAATTGGAGCTATGATTGATTCTAGTTTCACTGTTATCATCCTTCAATTCGGTGTTCTTCAATTGAGAGGTAAGTTTGAATTGAATCAAATAGTTTATAAGTTTTGAATTGATTGAATTGGATTGAAAAACATGAATTTGATGTTAGAACTTCGTTAAAACTGTTGCATATTGATTATGTGAAGTTATTAGGTGTTTAAAACTGTTAGAAATCGTGTTTGATTGATTTGGGTATAAAAACCCATGGGTTAGGGTTTTGCAGTTCGTACAGGGCCTGGACAATGATGGAAGCCGGCGGCTTCAGGAGCAAGCCGGCGGCTTGGGCAAAAACAAGGAAGCCGGCGGCTTTGTTATTCAAGCCGGCGGCTTGTGTTGCTTGGTAGGAAACCGGCGGGCATAAACCCGACCCGGCGGCTTATAGAAGCTTTAAAATGTGTTTTAGTTCTGTTACCATGATTTTGAAATTGACCCGGCGGTTTGGAAGGCGAAGCCGGCAGGTAGTGGTTTGAAGCCGGCGGCTTCATAGAGAAGCCGGCGGCTTGTAAAGCTGTTACCACATTCTTGTTTGATTGTTAATGATAATGTGATGAGTATAAGTTACATATTAGTATATGACAATAGTTATATTATAATAACTAATAGATATAATTAGGAACTAGTAATCTTAATGTTGATTATGTTAAGTTCCTAATATTATTGATTGATATAAGTTATGTATTGATGATATTGATTACTAACTTATATTTGATTATTGATTCTCAGATGTGGAGAAGGCTCAGTGATATTAGACAACTAAGTGGAGGCCTGAGGTAGTCGGTGAGTGGATCTGTAACCTCAGTGTGATTTAGTTGTAATGATTTGATTTACAACAAGAAATTTATAGTATTACTTTGATATGATGCATATGTTGAGATATCTTGCTATGATAGTTTAAATAGTTGCTTACTTGGCTGATTGAGCTAATATGTAAGATTCTGAGGTCAACTTGATTTGATGGTTGGGCTTGTTGTTGTTGTAGACGACAGGAGATCTCGGAAACTTGAAATGTTGGTTTAGAGATCTAGGTCGTGTGTGATCGACAACAAGTTATCGGTAGATCGGTATGGGCCAATACAGATGATTGATAAGAGTTCCTTGAGTGCCAAACCGGTATTAGGGTGTCTCAGGGACCACCGATCCTCATGATGTTGCGTGTATGACATTGATTGGATGTCGAGTGATTGATTGATTTTCTGTTTATTGTAATTTGATGTAAACAGATTGTTATGCTAGGTTGGACTGTTGATTATAGTTTCATTCACTTAGCTTTATGCTAACTCCACCACAGTTCTTCCTGCAGGTTGTAATAGATGGGACATATTGGGCAGGGCAGGAAGTGTTTTGACTGGATGGAATGTTTGACAGGCTTTTACTCTGATGTTATTTTGATAACTAAAGAGACGTTTTGAATTATATAACACCGAGTTTGTTGAAATGTCATGTATTTAGTTTGAAAAAGTTTATTGACATTTTGAGTACATTGACAGTATGTTTTAAATATACGCTTCATAGTCGCCATTATTATATTAATTGTTTATAATGAAACGAGGGGTGTTATAGTTTCGGTTGGGAGAAGAAACCGAGAGGGAGAGAGATCGAGATTTAGAGAGAGAGATTTGAGAGAAAGATTGAAGGAAATGAAAAAATAGAAAATGAGATGGAAAGGGTGAGTGGATCGGCTTTATTAAACCCAGATCTCCAATTCGGGGACTGTGGTCTCCAATCACAGTACAAAATACCCGTGTTTTTGCACTCGATCATAATATAAATTTATAATTTTATTTATATTATTTCGAAATGATTTCGAATTGAAACATTTTATAAAAATAAAATGTTTAAGTTAAAGTTCTATACTAAATCTCGCGCGGTTTCAGATAATTAAAACACGTTTTAAAGTTTAAACTGGATCACATTTTTAAATGCTTTGTTATAAATGCGTACTAATTACGATTATTTAATATTTAAATTTGGCGCGGAAATTGACTTTTTGACCAGGTGTTACATTCTCCCCCTGTTAATTAAATTTCGTCCTGAAATTTCGAGTGAAGTCGTGATCGTGAGGGGTCTAGGGAGACATGTACGAATGAGAGGTTTGTCGAATAGATAATAGACATACTATGTCTATGACGGGGTTGAAAAGCACTCAATCCATGACTGTGTCGCAGTTTATTATTGTAGTGACATTCTGACTATGTTATTTGCTCAAGGTATGATTAAGTCGTGGTTACAAGGTAACCGCCAAAATTGTAGTCCATTCGGGACTAGATACTTGTCGCACGGTGACCGTTTAGAGAGTAGTCCTATCGGGACTATGCGATTGGTGAACGTTCAGTCAATCAGTCTGCTGAAAGCAAACTTTGAGTTTTACGTGGACCTAGGCTAACTAGCCCTATGATGCACTCGGTAATAAGTCGATAAAGGTGATATCGAAGGTAAGAAGTACACATCTAGTGTAAACTAAAATCGAAGGGTTATGTTTTCGAGGAAGGATGTACCTACGTTATTGTTGAAGATTTGTCCGGTTCATTCAGAGCCGATGAGGTGGATTTTACGTTTCCTTTTTGGGCAATCCTTTTTGAAATGTCCGGGTTCGCTACATTTGAAGCATATCCTTCGAGAGTCGGGATTGGCGGGAACTCTGCAATCCCAGATTTTGTGTCCGTATCGTTGGCATCTTTCACAGGGTAAACCACATGAACCATCATGATGACGTTTACAGCCGTGACAAAATGGTTTGTTACCCGCATAGCCTCGTTTTTCGTTGGGTTCTGTAGCGTAGGACCTCAAGGGTTCGGGTTGATCCGTTGGATTTTGTCTAGAGCTGGAATTTCCATTCCCTTTTTCTTGAAAATTTTCAGTTACAGTTGTTCCGCGTCGAACCACCTGTGCCATGAGTTTGTGGGCCATGCGAACGGCATCGTTAATAGTGTTGGGTTTAGAGGCGGTGACCATCCCCTCAATTTGCATCGAGAGTCCCCCGATGTACCTTTCGATTCGTTTGTTCTCAGGGTTCACCATAGTTGGGCAAAGAAGTGCGAGTTGGTGAAAACGGTTGGTGTATGTCATGATGTCGTTGTCCTTTACGGTGAGGTGCCAAAGTTCATCCTCGAGTTTGTGTAATTCCTCACTGGGACAATACTCGTCCCTCATTAGTTGTTTCAGTTCCTTCCAAGGAAGTTTGTGAGCGGTGTCGATCCCTACAGTTTTGGCGTAGAAATTCCACCAGGTAAGGGCATTATCTTGAAGAGTGTAGGTAGAGTATTTGACTTTGTCGTCGTCGGGGCAGTTGCAAATGTGGAATACCAATTCCATTTTCTCGATCCATCGGATTAATCCGACAGCCCCTTCAGTTCCAGCGAAATTTAGTGGCTCACAGCTCAGAAAATCCTTATAGGTGCAGGGTCGTGCTCGGTTTTGAGTAGCTAAAGCATCAGCCACTCTTTGTTCAACAATTTGATCAAGCTCAGCTTGAGTGTATGTTCGTTGTTTAGGCGGCATGATTCTTAAATAAGGATGAAATAACAAAGGGTGAGATCTTTATTCAAAGATTATGATTATCACAGTGGCATACATAGGAGAGTGTCACACACTCGTGCAAAGTGACCATCAATGATGTACAATGATGGGATTTCGGGAATTCCTTAAAGTATGTGTTTGAAAGTCCTCGAACTTTTTGGGTTCGTCATGCCGTGAACAGTTCACGCGAGTTTTCAGTGTAGTCCACTAAGACTAGGTTATTATAACTAGTCCAACAGACAATAGTGCAGTACTAGCATACTGTAGGTGTAATCCTAATAAATCAGTGTGTAGTCACGTACTGTAACGCAGTGCTAATAGCACAGTAATGTAATCGGGTGTGTACGTGTACCTATAGAATAGCGTACATGCAAGTAGTAGTCAAGTGTGGTGCCTCGTGCCCAGTAAAGTAGTCGTGTATGCATACAAGTGTACAAGTGCCTACAGCAAGTGTACATTCGTAAAGTAATCGAGTGTGGCACTTCGTGCCCAGTAGTGAATTCAAGTATGTATATGATGTGTACACGTAACTATAACAAGTATACATGTATAAAGTAGTCGAGTCTGGCACCTCGTGCCCAGTAGAATAATCGTATATACATATAAAGTGTACATGTAACTCTAAGAAGTCTACATGTATTTCAAAAGTAGCACCTAGTGCCAGGAAGTAGCTTATCGAGCCCGAAAGTAGCACAATGTGTCCAGTAGTATCATCAAGTATGCATATAAATGTACATGTACCTATATCTAGCGTACATGCAGTAGTAATCGTTTTTGGCATTACGTGCCCAAAAGTGTATGCATATAATCAGTAAGTACAATTATAGTACCGTGTTAAACCAGTGGATCACCCTATGGTATTATAGTAATTGTAGACAAATTGTTTACCTATAGTTGTCACATGACAGTCAGGTTTTACTTATTGGAACAACATCCCAAGATGCGAGTGTTGCGGTTGACCAAGTTATATAGTGATCGTCTGTCTGACGATGAGGGCGAGTGAAGATAATGTGAGAGAAATAAATGTGATGCATCTTGGTAATGATTCCTCATAAAATGAGAAATTTGTTGGTTTGTTTTCAGAATTTAAATTCTTCAAGTAGATCTCTTTTGAATAAATTATTTGTAGTAACGTCGTTGTTGGTTTTAATTTCATGCACGATTAGTGTACGTGGGTCCCTATTCCCTTAGGTAATGCTTATACCTCCTTTACGAGGTTTAGTGATAAGTGTGATATTCTCCTATGCGTACATATGGAGAAAGTGTTGAGTCGCGATGGTGAGGAAGACGGCGATGTGCCTCTTCGTAAGTATATGAGGGTACAACGGAATTGTGTTATACATACTCAATATATATAGATACGTAGAAGTAGTACACAAGCAAGGCCTATTCATATATACCTACAGTACATATAATAGCCTAGGGTGTCTAGCACAAAACAATCAGAGTCAACTAGTGCATTCCTGATCCAGCATAACCCCTTTCAGATGTCACATCATCTTTATTTAATTGTACATAGTTAGCTACGCTATGTTAAATTAAACTCGTATGATGTAATCCCTGAACCAGTTATACCTAACGAGGAATACTGCCTAACGGTCATAGTCTAGGCCCACTAAATGCAACCTAGTTCACTACAACCTTAGGCTCTGATACCAATCTGTAACACCCTCAAATTTCGGGTTGCGGAAGCGGTCGGGTCGGGTGTTACCAAATCAAATATCACAAGCACAAAGGTAAATAATGAACGACTCTAAATGAGACGTTTGAAACTAGTTATTACATTTCCCAAAATAAAATGTATACAAGTTGCGAGTTCGTAAAATAATTTCAATACATAGTTTGTAATACAAAAGTTATGCAGAGAAATCCTGTTGTTTGAAAATATGCGACTCGAGCTAGCATAATCTTGTAGCAATCCTAATCCTGCTGGGCACCTGAGAACACATGCTAAAACGAGTCAGCTATAAAGCTGGTGAGTTCATAGGTATGTTAGTTGAAAACAATAGTATAAACCTTGTATGTTTAAAAAGTAGTTCGAAAACTACGATCTTGATTTGTATTGATATAAAGTTGCAACATCAATGTGTATACGTCTAACGAGGTATCTAATACCTAAGTAACCGTGGTGTGTACCTAAGTACCTAGAGAAAGCGGCAGTCCATGCCTAAATACCTATCAGGTATAAGTAAGTCTACAGACGTGAGGCACTACATGCCTAAGTACAAATCAAGTATGCGTATGACCACGTTATATAATAACAAGTAATAATATTACTTATTCAATAGTAAGGTGTTAACGTGCCACTTGGCCTAGTGTGTTGTCTCCAGCAATGTATAAGTGTGGTCCCGCAATAAGTATTTATCCGAATACCGAGCCAACGATCTCGAGTGTAAGCTCGCCGATCCGTTGCTCCATCAACGACCTCAAGTGTAATCTCGTAGATCCGTTGATACGTGTGAATCTCGAGCGTAAGCCCGCAGATCCCGTGTTTGAGCCAACGATCTCGAGTGTAAGCTCGCCGATCCGTTGCTCCACCAATAATCTCGAGTGTAATCTCGCAGATCCCATATTTTGTATCGCTTTACCACGATATCGTTTTGAATCACTGAATCATCTACCGTGATCTCGTTTTGAATCACTTTACCGTGATCTCGAACAACATTGCTCCCACGCAACGTAAGTAAATCAGAGTCGGCAGTACTACGACATGCCCGACTTAGTAAATGAGAGTCGGCAGTACTACGACATGCCCGACTTAGAGTAACCGTGTTTGTATCAGCGTATGTATATCAATATACATAAGTAAGTAGTAGGTAGCACCACGTGCTCGAGATAGTGTACAAGTATATGTATATATATATATATATAGGTCAAATCAACAAACACGTCTAATAGAGTGTCATGCCGCGCATGAAAGTAGTTTAACGTATCTAAATATGTATATACAATACTTAGATATTAAGTATATCACCATAATCCTAGGTATGACTAATCATCACCTAGTTGTTTTATATTAATATAAGGAATCTATACTAACGTACGTTACTATTGTATACTCCTAGCCTCCATCCTAGCAAGTATATTTGGGGTCTCGGGAAAAATGTTCACCTAAGTACAATTTCCATTCTAATGATCATGGAGTGTGTCAACAGTTTTAGTTCCTAAAAGGAAGACTAATTCTGTAAAAGTCTAGTCGTTGTCATGTGGGTAGAACTAATCAGTTCTAGTATAGTGATAGTATTGTCCCGTGACAATATGGTCTTTGGATAGTGAAAACTTAGTCTGGTTATGTATTGGTAATTGTTTTCCAACCATCTAACAATGTACGGTTGTAACCTATCTCGGTTAGGTAGTGATATCGTTCTACAACAATATAATGGGTGTAATTCCTAAGTATTACACATTTCGTATTACATAACAGTAATATGGATAGGTGTGAATTATAAAAGTTTATCATTATAATTCGAAAATAGTAATTGAACATGTGTCTCACCCCGAAAACAGTAAAACGGTTGAAAGAGTGGGGCTATGAACTCACCTGTTGAAGATATCAATCCCGCGCTACGCGTGTCGTCACAATGGTAACCTCCTAGTGTCCTAAACACGTGAGGTCATATGAGTAAGATACTAATCGGTTTAACTAAAAGTGTCGTGAAAGTAAACTTCTGTTGTTTAGTTTTAGAATTGTGTACGGTCCGTTTGTGGCAGTTTGTAATAATGATAATTCTCAATTAAATCATTATTAAAATCGTTTCGTTGTCTATTTTACAAAAATATAATTTTTGTACGTAAGTCATCGTTGTAAAAAGTGTAGTTGTTGTTACGCGAAAATCGAATCATTGGGCAAAAACTCATTTCGCAGACCAAGTCAGTTCAGGTAGCTCGACTCGGCTCGAAGCTTAACTCGGCTCGTAGCTCGACTCGGCTCGCTACTCGGTTCTGTTCGTAGCTCGCCTCGGCTCGCTACTCGGTCCGGTTCGTATCTCTACTCGACTCGCAATCCCAACTCGGTTTGTTGCTCGGTTTGGTTCGCAGCTCGGCTCGGTTTGCTGCTCGGCTCGGCTCGTTCGACGAACTGCTCGTATTTTTGGCCTTTAAAACGCATTTTTGAGTCGGTTTTTGGTCATAATAAGTTAATATAACACTAATACATGGTATATTAATCATTTTAAACACGAAATAACAAAGGAAAAGGGGCGAAATCTTACGGATCGATGTGTGGTCCGAAAATAATGATGATGGTGCTTAGATGATGAAGAAGATGAAGATGATGGTGATGCTCGTGTTGATGTTGCTGCTGTTGTTGATCTTGTTGTTGTTGTTTCGGTTGGGAGAAGAAACCGAGAGGGAGAGAGATCGAGATTTAGAGAGAGAGATTTGAGAGAAAGATTGAAGGAAATGAAAAAAAAGAAAATGAGATGGAAAGGGTGAGTGGATCGGCTTTATTAAACCCAGATCCCCAATTCGGGGACTGTGGTCTCCAATCACAGTACAAAATACCCATGTTTTTGCACTCGATCATAATATAAATTTATAATTTTATTTATATTATTTCGAAATGATTTTGAATTGAAACATTTTATAAAAATAAAATGTTTAAGTTAAAGTTCTATACTAAATCTCGCGCGGTTTCAGATAATTAAAATGTAACACCTGCTAAATTAGGATAATTAATTATGCCTAATTAATTGTAACTAGATGTAATTAGTATGTAATAGGACTAATTGCAGACTCTATTTGTATATATATAAGGTGATTTATATATATATGTGTGTGTACTTACGCGATTTGGATAAATCGTGCGAATTAACCGGACGGAGATGGACACAGTTTACTTGGATGTTGGTGACAGAAATTTACTTAAATAATGAGAACGTATTTTGTTATATAAAATACGCAACAGAACGAGCATTATTTATATATTATAGTGACGACATTTTAACTAACGCAACAAAACGTAATAAACGCGACTTAATAATTGAAATATTGCGACACAAACGTTTTTATTATTAATTTCAAAGTATTTTTATTTAAATATTCCAGTTACATTTTTAAAAATATAAAGGTTTGATTAAATACTAAAAACAAAGGATTAAACGATTAGGACACGGAGTAAATACTGAGTTTTAGGGAGCGTTTACCCCTCCCTTGTCTCTTGGATCAGCCAACACCCCTTCCCCCTCCTCATTCTTCTTTCATTTTCATTATCTCCAAAAACACACACACCTCCAAAAAACACTCTCACTAAAAATACTACCAAATTTTCGGACTACAAACCGACCCACGAAATTTACATATTCAGAATCACCATCACGAGTGGAGCAAGAATATCAAGATCGTTTTCACCATTTCATCCTCCATTTAGCTCGATTTGCAAAAGTAAGAAATTCCTAAAATCTTAGATCTATTCAATTTGGTGTAATGTTTTGATGTTTTGATGTGTACACAACTTAGATATAACCTAATACATGAAGAATACACGATTTTATAGCTCAAAAATGGGTTAGATTTGCGTTTTTGGTCGGAAAATCACGAAACCCGAAAGTTTCTGGACTGATGTTCATCTTCGCGACACAACGTTTGTGTCGCATGCTATGTCGCATAAACCATTTAGTGTCGTATTTTGTGTCGTACGTTATGTCGCACTTTTTATGCGACACAACCCTTATGTCGCTATTAAATTAGCATCGCAAGCTTTTGCGACACAACCACTGTGTCGCAAAGCTCTTGTGTCGCACTTTATGCGACACAACCACTGTGTCGCATACCAAACTTTAGTGTCACAGATTGTGTCGCAAAAACACAGAAAACCAGAATTTTAAAGTCAAAGTTACTGTACAAAAAAGTCAAATTTTACTGTAGCAGTACTGTAGCAAATCTACTGTAGCAAAGTCAACAATTTAGAATTATTTTGATGAACCGTCACCAATGGGCCAAAACTGTTTTCTCAAAACAAACGACTACGAACATACAAACGAACATTGGACTTAACTAGTTGTGTACAACTAAACGGAACGTCTTGCGAGACACATACTTACATAACTTCATATGATTAGGCATTTGAAGGTTACGGGTTCAGAGAACCTACTTGCTTTACTTACTACTTGCTAATTGCAACTGATTACTACGAGACTCAGGTGAGTCTTACAGCCCCACTTTTACTGTTTTATACTTTGGGGTGAGATACTTAGCAACTGTTTTACGTATGAACACAATGTACTGAACTGAAAACATTACTGTATACAAACAAACGCATGAGTTACTTTTATCCACTGAAAGCCTCCTAATCGTAAGTTGTTAGTTATGGACTTAAGCGCGATTACTAATAGATGGATCCATTTGGGACTGACAATCCCTGTCTGGGGTGGTAGCGCCACCACGTACTGATTTACACGTAGAAACAAACATATTAGTATTTGTTACATATGAGTATGCGGATAGCACTCACGGGGGTACGTGATATATTCACACTACACGGTTAAGCTTCAACTTATGAGCTCATGGCACTGTACTGATTAACTGATTTACTTACTTTGTTTGATAGCAATACGGGTACATACTTGTGGTTCATAACACTTACTTATTACTAAACCTGTGAGATTCACCAACCTTTTTGGTTGACACTTTTTAGCTTTGTATCTCAGGTACACTTACGGAGTAGGGTCACTCCAGGATTACTAGCTAGAGTCGCATGATTTTACAAACTGCATTTAACGGAGATTCTTTGGCATTATCTTTTGTAACTATGGTTATGTAATAGAATCTCCCGCTATACGCGTGGGCTCTAGGGAATTACATTTTGTATACGAAAACCTTCGGTTTTCAAACGATTATTAATTATGAGATGTAACTATTTTACAAACGTCTCATTTAGAGGTCGTTTGCTATTAATCTTGTGCTTTGTATATTGATTAGTAACACCCAATGTATGCTTCCGCAAATCGTTAAATTTGGGGGTGTTACATAAAACACGTTTTAAAGTTTAAACTGGATCACATTTTTAAATGCTTTGTTATAAATGCGTACTAATTACGATTATTTGAAATTTAAATTTGGCGCGGAAATTGACTTTTTGACCAGGTGTTACATAGATGAACAAGATGGTGGAAGCTAGATGATGATGATGCTTGCTAGGATTCACAACTTCAATTTACACTTTCCAATTTGATGATCAAACTTTGATTTTAGGTTAGGGTTTATGTTTTACTCTTGAAATGAAATGGAAAGGAAATTGGTAAAGTGATCAATAAAAGGGATCGGCCCTTTATTTAGCCGACCTAACACATTGGGTATTTTATACCCGTTCTAAATCTATTGCCTGGAACCTATAACCATTTTGCGAGAAATTTATTTTATTGCACCGTCAACTTTAATAAATTAATCCAAGCAACATTTTATTAACCACAATAAGTCCTAAGACCTATTTCACCAGTTTCACAATAAAGCCAATAATAGCAAATAAAATATAAAACAATTAAATACTAAATTTAAATAGAAAAATACCAGACCACTGGGGATGATGTTACAACCAGTAACATTGATATCCCAATTTGTGTAAATCCTTAGCAAAAACAAGGATTGTAATTAAAAATGCACATTTTATAAGGAAATTACACTACATATTCCGGATGGACCCGTAGCAAATGCTCCTCAGCCTCATGCATGTATGACCTTTTGATATCCCATAATCCACTGTATATGAATCCTGTTTTGAGTTGCAAGATCTGAATGTGGGGGAAGGTAAGGTTAAATACATATATAATTAAAATTGTCCCCAAATGAGACTGTAACCTCACATGCCACTGAGTACTGGTCCCATATAGAAACCATGTGGTTCTAACGTTCTGACTTCGCAGTTTCAATTATGAGTATCTTATTCTGTTTCAGTTTTTGTTCGATTACTTTTGTTCTGAAACGGAACAGTATTAATAACATATATACTACTGTAACAATCTTGACCCATTTGTACAATATTAATAACATATATACTACTGTAACAATCTTGACCCATTTGTACAGATATACTATTAGTGAAATGTTTTGGATGGTAGTTTACCTATGGATAAAACTAAATTGGAGTCAAATAAGAAATGGTCAAAATAGTTCAAAAGTATATTAATTATTTTTTTTTTTTAAATTTTTATAGTTTTGGTGCACGAAATATTTTCCCATTAAAATAAAGAGAATTACGTAGTAGATTATTTTAATATTAATAATGGTCAAAAAGACGGATGTAATTAGTTGTAACATCACTGACATGACTTAACCAATTAAGTTGACTTGCCCTTTCTAGCACCTTTAAGAGTACTATATATCATAAGTCAAAAATTTATAAACTTATTTTATGGGAATTGATAATGACATCCCTAAGGGCTGTCAATAAGAGGAAAATTGTGCATTCATTAAAGTTAAAGTTTCCTTATTTAATCAAAATCGTAATTAATCTGAAACTTTCCTTTTACATGTGATGTATTAATTATGATTTTTGATAGCCTTTAGGGTTGTCAATATCATCAATAAACGAACCAATTATAACTTAAATATGTTATTTTGGAATATCTGAAAATAAAACAAGAAAATATCTATGAATTAAAGGAAAGGAGCATCATGTGATTTAATAATGAAAACATGCATCACATAGACAAGAAGGAAGTATCCAATAATAATAAATATATGATGGGGGTAGTTATGTAATGAATTGAATGAGTTAGTTGAATTTTGTTGGTTTTAACATGTGGCATGTGTCACACGTACACACACATAAAACAAGGATGAATGATAATTGTAATAGGTCGATTTCTTTATTTATTTTTTTGGTTCAATATTTTTTAATTTTAAGATTCTAGTAGATTACTCGCGCTTTATTTTGACTTGTATAAATCATACGGTGATGGTATCATGGTAAGCAACAATGGTCATGGTAGCAAATCGAGAGGAGGCCGTAATACTTAGCCTAGGTCTCGATCAATAACTTGTGTTGAACCAAATATTGACAGTGTTTCGGGTTTTCCGGACCTGACCTATTTTGACCCATACGAAACTAGTACTTGATTTGAGTTGAACCCATTCAACACATTTCCAAATTCATCCATCGTTTACTTTAAAAAATATGCAAGCACCATGAATCATGATCTTGATAATTAGTTATAATAATTCAAGTAAGCAAATAAAATATAAACTTTTGATCATCACAAAATACCTTTTGCCCTCATGATAACTGGTAAGTAGGCCTGTAAGCGAATTGAACGTTCGGAGAACTATTCGCGAACCGTTCGACTGGAAGTTCGTTTATGTTCGTTCGTTTCGTTATATGAACGAACATGAACAAATTTTTAAGTTCGTTTAATTATATGAACGAACATGAACACAGGTCTCGTTCGTTCATTTACGTTCGTGAACGTTCGATAACATGTTCGTGAACGTTCGGTTAAATGTTCGTTTATTAACTAATAGTTTAATTAAATTAATACGTATTTGTATATCTTATTGTGATTTAAGCTAACTTCTAAATATAATATTATTAAATGCTCTTACCTATGATCGGACCAAGCAAAGGAGTTTATCTTAATATTGTGATCGTTTTTTAATGTTAAATATGCATTGCAAAGTTTCAAGTTCTATAAATCGTTTATGTTTGTTGATGTTCGTTTAAGGTATTAACGAAGAAATGCATTAAATTATGTGTTTTTTCGTGTACGTTCGTTTGTGTTCGTGAACAAACAAATTTTCTTAGTGAACGAACATGAACAACAAAATTCGTTCGCTTATTCGTTCGTGTTCGTTCATTTGTTCGTCAAAACCTTAATGAACGAACACGAACAGACTCCGTTCGTGTTCGTTCGGTTCGTTTACAGGCCTACTGGTAAGTCTCTTATGCCATTTCGGAAAGATCAATATTTATTTCCTCATCTCTTTTGTCCTATATATATTTTTTCGCAATATCCAGTCATTTTCATTTCATTTCATTTCCGAATCAAATTTTTTTTTAAATTTATGCTGAGAGCCTGAGAAGATATCTTGCTTATCTGTGACAGCTGGTCAAAAATGACCCAAAATCTGCTTCAAATTTTGAACTTTAATACTAGTACTCGGTACGAACTAAAACAAGAGTATTCGAATATTATATATATATATATATATATATATATATATATATATATATATATATATATATATATATATATATATATATATAAAACTAATAACGATTATTTAATAATCACGAATATACAAATCTGACAGAACGCAGAAAATTAAAATGGACATTGGTGCAAAACCTTTTCAAAATAATGTATTATTGTTCGGAATAATAATTATTTACCCGGATAAAATTTTACTTAATTTAATACGCTTAAAATTATCTGTATGTTCAAAGTAAAACAAAGATATAATTTTATATCTCATTAAAAGTATTTTTATAAAATATTTCGAGTAAAAATATAAACGATTGTATTTTTAGAAATTTATCATTTTAAAACATTATACTACATAACGATCGGGTAAACTGTAACACCCTCGAATTTCGGGTTGCGGAAGCGGTCGGGTCGGGTGTTACCAAATCAAATATCACAGCATAAGATATATAATGAACGACTCTAAATGAGACGTTTGAAAATAATTATTACATTTTCCAAAATAAAATGTATACAAGTTGTGAGTTCGCAAAATAATTTCAATACAAAGTTTGTAATACAAAAGTTATGCAGAGAAATTCCGTTGTTTAAAAATGTGTGACTCGAGCTAGCATAATTCTGTAGCAATCCTAATCCTGCTGGGCACCTGAGAACACATGCTAAAACGAGTCAGCTATAAAGCTGGCGAGTTCATAGGATTGTTGATGACACGCAAAAAGTCAAGTTTTAACGTGCCATTATCTCACCTTTTCAGCCCAATTATGGATGAAAACATTTGAAATATACATTTTTATACTAAATTTCATAATGACGGCTAAAATATAGACGATGCTTCAAGAATCAACTAAAAAGGCCTACAAACGAATAAAATAGAGCATAAACGATCTTAAGCATTCCGGTTCACGTATTCTAGCACTTTTTGAGCTCCGCTTGGAATTATGACCTCTAACCTATGTCATTTTGTTCCTTAGGAGATTACCATCGCGTGGATATAAAGAACGCTCAAAACGGACATCGGATGAAGAAGTTACGCCCAATCGAAGATTCAAGACAACCGACGGACCACGATACGGGAGGCACCAAGCCGTATACGGGCAATCCCAGCCGTATACGGCCA
The DNA here is from genome assembly GCA_949592205.1 of Helichrysum umbraculigerum. Lineage (NCBI taxonomy): Eukaryota > Viridiplantae > Streptophyta > Magnoliopsida > Asterales > Asteraceae > Helichrysum > Helichrysum umbraculigerum. The sequence continues at coordinate 45,309,988 of CATIUR010000002.1, read as the reverse complement.
AGAACCAACCGTATACGGCCTGGCTAGGGCGTATACGGCCTGATGCCAGCCGTATACGGCCATTCCCCCTCGTATCCGGCCTTGTCCCTCCCCCGATACGGCCAATCTCTCCCGTATACGGCCAAACTCAACCGTATCGTGTGTTTTGGTCATCCAATGTGTGATTTTGATACGGTTGAGGAATACGGTTGAGATTTTGAAGATGGAAATACGGCTGAGGAATACGGTTGAGCTTCTAGTATAAATATGGGGTTAAACCTCCTCATTTCACACATTCTTATACTCTTACACTCTTACATTCTTAGATTCATATTCTCTTTTCTCTTATAGGTTAGATTTATATTTTATTTTCGTAGTTAGCGGCTAGTTAGTCACGGCTTTGACCGGACGAATAGGGGGGTAATATTGTAATATTGCTTGGAGGATACTCGAAGTTCTGCTTGTATTTCTTCACGTTATATTCAACTACGCTGTTACTCTGGTTAATTCTATCCTTTATCTATTTTATTATGATGATTGTTATTACTGTTATCATGATAGATTTAGGATCATTTGCTATGATTAGCGAGTAGTTTTACTGCGTGTTTGCTATGATGTAATTAGTCGTATTAATTGGGATGATGTCATTATGAAAACAACGGAGGTAACGTTATACGACCTGTCATTTGTATAGCGCCGGAAACATCACAAATGTGTGTAGTACGGAACGTGGAAGCTATGAAAGTCGTGGGCACAATCCGTTGTCGATTAATGATTAATTAATTGTTGATCCACTTTCTATTTATGATTTTAAACCTCAATCAAATTTAACGCCTTTCAACCAGTAAACGTGGCTACGGCCTTAATGATAGGACGTCGCGAACCCTATCCAAAGGTGATTAGTTATCTGTGTCTAAAACATGGTCTGATTTGTGAAGAATGTAGACATTGTTTTCTAAATGGAACACCAAGTACATTGTCATCATGGAAATAATGCTTTCACTCGCGAACGCAAACTACATGGTGATTATGGAAAAACGTTTTCTAACTTGAATGCAAAGTATACCGGTATTGTGGAATTATCGCTTTCCTCTCAGAACGTATAATTTACATTGTACCTGTGGAAACACTGTCTTCTCTCGAACGCAAATATTACGCTATTTACAAATTAGGGATTTATTGGGATTTTAAAGTAAGGGCTGGTTTATATCATAGATGGAGAATTTCTGTGCTTAAATACAAACTTAGTTAAAACAAGTCTAGGGTTTAAGGCAAAGTAGGTACCGTAATTCGGCTAAGAACTTGGTATTTCCACGGGAAGAGTCGTAGTTCCCTATTGTGTACAAACGTTGTACTTAGACTTTACAAACCCATCGATAGAAAGTGATCAACATATATAAAACATGATCTTGAACTTAAATGTTTCGTTTGATCTAAAGTATTCCTGTGGGGTTAAGAAAGGTCAGACATCGAGATTGGTTTGTCGTCATATTCATGCACCCAGGATTTATATCCATATAAGGGTCGCTCTTCCGTTATCGGTTGGCGTTGTATGGCCGGATAAACTAATCTGATCAGAATCACGATAGCCTAGTTACTCAGTGACATACTGATTTATCAGTAGGGAGCTAGTGCTTACTCCTCAATACTCGAAATAAATGAAATACAAATCTTTTGAAATTATTTTACAAATCAAAGATCATCCCAATTAAGAAAACTAATGAAATCATAGCAAACACCTCCTCTAGATTATCTGCTAACTACATAAATTTTATCTGCTTTATTTTAATTTCCTGCCTAAGTATAAAAACCAAAACAAAACCTCCAAAAATCTTTTTAAAACCATTACTAGTTTGATAAATCGTCTCCAACGTAAACGTTTCACAATACAACTGGTTTATAGAATGACCCTAGATCATACTTACTACTGTACCCATAGTTTTAAGTATACTTAGGCCCCGCACTTACAAATTTTAAAACACCCGTTGGTGGACGCGCCCGGAGGAAGGCACCGCAACGACGCGAGTCAAATCGCGACCGACCTCTAGGCGCCCATCAAGTTTTTTTGGCGCCGTTGCCGGGGAATCAGTTGTAAGATCCGTAGACGTTATAGACGAATTTTTCTTTCTAGTAAATATCCGTAGTTTAGTTTAGTTTTACTTTCTTAGTTTAGTTGTTCCAGACGAAAATTCCTTCCCACAACACACAACGATATTCGACCAGATCATCCAGATCTGAGCCTATCATCTTCGTTTTCGATCCTGAGTCGATTATCCGAACCGCTCGTAAAGGAAAGCGCACTCGACAACCGATGGCTGCACGTGTCACTCTCGCCGATAGCACCAAACCGTCAATCGAAGGACGAGGAGGACCTATCAACTATCCAGTTATCGAAGGCGCATCTTTTGAACTGAGACACCATATCATTCAGCTGATCAAGGAATTCTGCCAGTACCATGGTCTGCCCAATGAAGACCCCAACGCCCACATAAACCGATTTATTCAAACCACCAAGTCTTACAAGCAGAATGGGGTTGAGCAGGACATAGTCCGCCTATACCTATTCCCCTATTCGCTTACTCACCATGCCTTAACCTGGTTTGAGGGATTAGAGACCGGCTCTATCTCTTCTTGGACGGAGATGGGTAATAAATTCTTAACTAAATACTTTTCTCCGGCCAAACAAACCAAATGCAAGAATGACATCATGAACTTCCACCAAGCTCATGATGAATCTATCTATACGGCGTGGGAGAGATTCAAGAGTCTCCTAAACAAATGCCCTAACCACCTGATTGAGAAAACCAGCCAGCTGTGCATGTTTTACAACGGTCTTGTTCCAAACCACCGCATCACCCTCGACGCTGCAGCTCAAGGAAGTAGTATGCTGCTCTCCGCAGATGAGGCTTGGAATCTGATCGAGAATATGATGATGCACCATCACAATTGGAACTCTGGTGAGCGTTCCTCATCATCGGCACCGCTTACCGCATCCAACCCGCTCCAGGCTGAAGCTATCAAGTCCCTAACAGAGAAGATCGAGACTTTGACGAAACAAATCGGCGAATTGAAGAAACCATCCCAGCATGTCCATCAAGTTCAGGAATGCCAGAACTGTGCCAACCTCCCAACTGCTGCTTATCAGGTTGAGTACGAGGATCCCGCTGACGGAACGGTTTACTATGCTCAATTTCCAGCTCGCCCTCAAAATCAGTCGCGTTTCAATCAAACCTCTCCCCCTAGGACTAGAGGCACTCAATACCCACCTAGAAACCAACCACCTTTCCAACCCAACTACCAACCTAGGTACCCACAACAACCCCAACTCACCTATAACCAACCATTGTCATTGACTGCACCGGACGCAGCTCAATCGACTGAACCCACTAAAACCCTTGTGCCCATTACTAGTACAGATGACACCCTCACTAAGTTCATCCAAGGCCAACACCAGGTTAACCAAAAGACTAGCGCTAGGCAAGACCAAACTGACCTATACCTTAGGAACCAATTGGCCGTTCTCAAAAATCTTGAGGCCCAAATTGGACAACTAGCCCAACGTCTTGACTCTAGGCCTCAGGGTAATCTTCCTAGTAACACGGTACAAAACCCCCACGTAGAAGAGGCTAAACAGATGAGTACTACAGACACGAAGGAGGCACTGGGCCAACCTTCCACTACTTCTCCTGTCCCACCGACAGTCAAGACTCCGTCTATCCCTACACCACCAAGGGAAGTACAGATTCCGTTTCCTAACCGACTTAGGAAAGCCTACAAAGCCAACACCTTCCGACTCGATGGAAAGTTCAATGACACGGTGTCCAGAACCCCTTCCAGTTGAAAATACATCCTTAAACTCCTGTCTACCAAGGACAAGGTACCCGAAGTACCCAATGTCCCACTGAACGCGGAATGTTCAGGAATCGTTAAGGATGACCTACCAGAGAAACTAGGAGATACAGGACGATTCACCCTTCCTTGTTCGATCTATCACTCGGGCATGATACACTCTCTAGCCGACCTAGGAGCCAGTATCAACCTTATGCCTTATTCACTTTATAGAAGATTGGAATTAGGACCCCTTAAGCCTACCAAAATGAGTGTCCAGCTAGCTGACCAATCCATTAGATACCCTAAGGGAATAGCTGAGAATATCATGGTTAAGGTAGATAAGTTCCTATATCCCACAGACTTTGTAGTGATGGACATTCAGGAGGATGTTCATATCCCTATCATCTTAGGAAGGCCATTCTTGAACACCACGCATACTATCATCGATGTTTATTCACAGACTCTCAGTCTTAGATCTCATGGAGAGACTGTTACCTTCAAGATTGATCAAACTGAGCAGGCTTTGACAGAGCATGCGGAGATATGTATGATTTCTACAGGCAGAGTTACTTCGGATGATGATTCTGAACCAGACACCCGAATGTCTGTTGAGCCCACCATGACCGCTTCCGACACTGAGGAAGAAGAAATGGAAGAAGAAGAAGAGGATGAAACAGAAGAAGATCAAACCACACCGACTTACCTTCTTGAGTCATACCTTCCGACGGCAGAAATAATGCAGATAGACTACACTCAAAGTTTTATTCCACTGCCAAATAGTGATTCAGAAGAAGAAGAACCAATGGAAGATCATTCTTGTGATACCAAACTCATCGCATCAGACCTCGATCCACTCACCTTCCCTAGACTTCGAACTCAACTTGAGCTAGGAAGTACTTCTGGTTCCAGTCATGATTCCGACTCTCAAAATGAAAGGGAAATTGAGATGATCTCTTCTCAGCCGATATCTCAGATCACCGACGAGTCTCAGTCACCACCTACCGTTATGGAGTTTCCTGATTTACTAGATGTTGATCCCCCAATGACAGAAAGTGACGAGGATGATGTCGTATTCATCGATGTTCCGATAGATATCCGCTCTATTCATCTTCGTCTACCTTCCACCATTCCAGACTCTTCTCTCGGAACGATCCAAGTACCGATCATCGCTAATCACGAAGAAATGATCAGTACTATTGAGCAATACGAGGATGACTTTCGTACCTTGATGGCGATTATCAGAGATTCTAGTATTGAGTACACGCCACATCAGAGAGACTTGATCGAGGAGGTTGAAGCAGAATATGATGTTTATCGTGCCACCAACTCTCGAAGTCCTCAGCATCTACAAAATCGCATCCATGCCTTCGCCGAGGATCTCACTACTCAGATTCCGCCAGAACCTCAGAATAGTGATGAGCCATCTGCTGACGATCGGTTGTTCTTTGAAAACCAAGAAATCATCTATGGCAAGGTATATGAAGCACTGATCAGGTCTGCGTTTCCATATTCGCCCAGACAGATGGAGTTTTTATACTCTTACAGATACAATATGGATTATGCTACTCGGAACCCTGATGACGAAGTCGAAAAACAGATGATGAGTGATCTTCAGGGATTGATGAATTCTATGGCTAATAACGATCATATCGGCGATTCTTCACCGCACAGGTTTTACATCGACTGCACTTTAGAGTTCCACGCTCACAAGATTATCGAAAGGCTGGAGCGTGTATGCCAGGAGGAAAGGACCCGTGACATCCCTTCATCCATACCTGACGATTCGTTGGTTAACACCGCGAACTTCATCACAGAACAGCTTAGAGATATCTTCGGTACTGTCTTCACAGGGGAGCCAAGACAGTTGTTCCATGATGGACTGCGAGAGGTTTACAATAGAATGATTAACATCTTTCGAAAACCCAACCTCACGTATTCCAGTCATCAAAAACAGCTCATCCAAGGCATCCTCGAGTCCATTGAAGAAATATGAAGGAGCACCACCGTGAGCACTCATGAAGACATCCATCTGCGCTTCTTCGGATTCATGGATTCATTAAGACAGGATCGACCAGAGCGTGAGAGACTCGAGTACAACGGGACCTACTTCATAGATTCCGATGGACCCATCTCCAAAGCAGTTTATGATATCACCTGGGACCTCTTATACTTGCAGAGGGTGGCAGAGGAACACTTCGATAGCTTTCCTCTTTTCGTGTCAAGAATCCCAAACATTACCCAAGTCATCGCTCGGTATTTCCTCAAGTTCTATCCCCAAAACTCCAGGGCACCACCACCGAGCATCTCTAGCCCTGGAGGTTCCTCTTCCGGCTGATCCAGGAGGAACAAAAGTCGAGCCCTCGACTTTAAATAGAAGCGCTTCTCGGGAGGCAACCCGTGGAATAAGTATCCTTTAGTATTAGTAGTATTATAATAAGTGAATTATCTCTGACTATCTTTCACACTTGGATATACAAAAAGCTTTCAAAACACCACTTCATTTTCAAACAAACAACTTTTACCACATCACTAATTCCAGAATTCAAGAAACATTTTCAAAATGATAAGTCATGTGTTTCGAGCATTTGAGGTACTTGTGTGCTACTTTCACACATTATGCTCGAACTCGTTTAAAAACACATGTCTTACAATTGATTTGTAGTAGAAAACATCTTTTCACATTCTGGAATAGTGACACCTTTTCGGTAAGAGCTATAAAAAATGATAAGAAGTTGGTCAAAAAGTATATCCAACGTGTTCACACTTACGAGATATGTTCACATGAGAGAACGGTGGAGAGAATGAAGAACTGAGCCATATTATACCAAGAGCTCTTTCCCAAGCCGAATGCACTTCATGGAACTGTCGCAAGAAGGATATCTAGCAAGTACTCTTCTTCAAGGCAGCATATCTTCAGACTCTCAGCTTCCTTCAACCGCTTTGTTAGGAGAGTTCCCTCGTTCTTATCCTTGTTTTGATATAGATTATTTTGCTTTATTTTTCAAGTAGTCTATGCCATATCCTAAGCTTATCACTAAGTGTGGGATTCCAGCCCAATATAAACACTTGAGAAACATTTTCCGATATGTTCAAACTCTAAGTGTGGGATTTTACTTGCAATAAAATCTCAACTCAAGAGAACATTAGAGACAATGTTCCTCTAAGTGTGGGATAGCGGTATAGAATACCTTAGGTCTGATTCTTATTTCCAAAAGCAAACTAGGAAAATGTTCCTCAATTTTAAAAAACTCACTTTTGCTTAAAAATTTTTCAAAATTTTTGAATTTAAATGTCTTGAGGGGATGCATTTTCATATATGAGTAGTGTATTTTGGAAGTTAAGAGTAAATAAGTTAGGAATTTCTTGAGCTTGAAATAATAAAAGGGCAGCGCATGGCTAGGCACATATAACCCAATCTTGTAGTGAGGTATCTTGAGTCCATGAAAAGCATTCATTTTTAATGCTTCACTATTCGTTTGATGAGTGTGTGCCGATGCTTGCATCTGGAATTAGAACTTGCTCTTGTTATGCATGTCAAGACCATATTGGTAGAGTACCGTACGCGGTATAGGTGCAATCAGATGACCTTGACATTCCTTAGGATTTAAACCCCTTTTCACATATCTCTTCAAGCCCAAAACCCTTCCAACACTCATTTTTAGTGTTGATGATCCGCCTAGAAAACCCTGTTGAGCCTTAGCCTTTTCGTTTCTTTAAAACCCAAACTTTCAACCCATTCACTTTCACACCCACCAAAACCTTATCTTAGAAATTTTTAAAATTTTTGAAAAATGATATTTAGGTATTCTTTTTGCTTTCACTCCAAATCCACAAATTCGTGTTTACTCATAACTTCTCGCGTGCGTTTCCATATAAATACTCAAAAATCGAGAGTCTTATGGTGTGTAAAATTGGCACCAAGTAAATTCGTAATTGTCAAAAGTGTGAAAAATGAAAGTTTGAAAAGGTCTCAAAAGGGCAATAAAATAAAAAAAAAGCGAAAAATGCCTTAGAAATTCCTTGGCAAAGAAGTTCTAAAGCCCAAAAATACATAGAAAAAGAAAAGAAATGAAAAATATGTAATAAAGCTAAGTGCTTCGATTCTTCCGAAAAAACTCCGAGTCTTAAAAGAATATAAATCCTCCGTGTGTTTTTAAGAGATAGAAGTCAAAATAGCTATCTCATTCCCTTCTCGCTATCCGTTTCCGTTTTCATTAAAAAGTTTATCTAAATAAAGTCTTTCATAAGTTTGAAAAGGCCTAAGATAAGTAAAACCCTTTTATTTAAAACCAATTTCCCGCTTATCCATTCCATTTAACCCTCACCAAACATTACAACCCATCTGAATGTCCTGGGATGATTAGCACCGTCCTCACCTAAGTGATGGAGATGTGATTCTCGAGCAAGCCTATGACGAAGGATGCCGCATGACTGGCTATTGAGCGATTTCGTTTGATTAGAATGATAGGTAACCCGAAACACTTATGAGTGAATTGAGTGACCACCTGGTGAGATCGCCTAGTGTAAGTCCCCTAGTTCTAGGATTGATAACTTCGTTATATGTAGTATTAAGGTGCGGAATCCCTCAATACAATGTTATCTTACTAACAACGAATACGTTCAAATTGCGTTTTAATAAAGCTTAACTTTAAACGATGAATCGTCAAAGCCTAGCCGTAGGTTATGTTTTCTCTGGTTTGCTGGAATCGCAGGTTCGGAATATGCAAAAGTATTAATGATTTTCTAAACCGAAAATCATTTATATGTTCAATTCGTCTCGGCTCGTATGGGCCTGCGAGTTCGGTCCAACTCGCAGCCCAAGCCCAACAAAGAACTCGGCTCGCCAGACTAATGCTTCGCGAGTTCAGATCTCACCTTACAGGTCAACTCGCTACGACCTGAGATCTCGACTCGCCTCGCATTAAACGTCTATTATTTATTTCGTCTTTAAACATTCGTCTAACTTAGCACAATAATATGTTTAACGAATATTACTAACAAAACAAATATTTATTTACACATCTAAACCAATGTACAAACGTAATAATAATTACACCAGTCCTATTTCAAGCTAGATCTGTTGTCACAATCTATGTCCCAACAGACTCCCCCTTGACAATAGCTCTAGCGTCTTTATCTTCACGCTGTCTTTAGTCTTCATTTGTAAATCTTACTTCCTGCAAAAATTTTAAGCTTGATGCATGTTTTAACCATCCTGTGATAATCTCGTGCTAAATCACCCCAACCAATAGTAGATTTGATCTTGTTCTTGTACAACATAATCAGATCTTCCTTTGATAAGTTCATCAGATGTCTGTGATCATATACACGAAGAATCTCTTTTTCGCCATCAGGATAATCATCATCAGCTTCAATCATAAAGGCTTCCCCTGTTCCAGCATCTACCCCCCAATATTTCAATTTTCCCAAAATATTCTGAGGCATAGTCTTCATAGGTATTTGCTTAATACAGTTGACCGCTGGATAAACCTTCTTCCTTCTTCTTCTTCCTGTCCTCTGACTGAGTTCGTTCAGCTTTATCGTTTTTCCTTTCCTTGGCTTAATCTTCGAGAACTTCATAGATAATCCTTCAGTCCTAATGATACGCTCAACATACTTAGCATAGTCATCATCACTTGGATTTATCATATCTAATCTAGCCAAGTCTCGAATCTCATATCGAGGCAATGAACTAAACACTGCAAGCTTCTTCTCAAAATATTGAACCCCGTCAAACCTTTTGATCGCGAAGAGCTTCAGGTCAGAGTCATAATACCATCCAATAATGCCAGTTTTAAGTACACGCTTTCCATTAATATCAACTTCTTTCAAAATGTGTGGCTTATTTTCCTTTTTCTTCTTAAGCATTCCTTGGATAAACATTGGATTACCAACCAAATGTTTGTATTTGTCCTCTATTTCTTCAACTTCAGTATCCGAATCTTCAGAAGCATTCTCAAAAGCTTCTAAATCAATAACTGATTCTCCTTGTTCATTTACAAAAACAAATTCAGTCGTTGATGGATTCACAACATGTTCATCTACATTTGCATCCAGATCAACACCTTCATCTATCACAGATTCAAATACTGCAGTCCAGTCTTCAGGAAGTTTGAACTCTCCTTCTTCAATATCATAATCAATCTCTTCATCTATCTCATCCAAAATATCATCTTCTGAATCTGATAGATCTATCATTTCCATTCCTAGAGAAAAATGTAAATACAAATATATTAATAATTCAGATTCTTCATTGATTTCTCTGAACCAATCTAAGAATTTCTTTATTAATTCTTTTGTATATTTTAACCTAACATATAAACGCAATTTACATATAACTTATAAAATCTTTTATTGATTACCCTGAATCAATCCAAAATCTCTTAAGTCTACTTAACAAATATTAATTAATTTTAAATTCTAATGCATTGTGAATAATCACCAAACATTTAAATTTACTATTAATTACCTTATATAATTTCCAAGCGTTAATTGATCTCCTTCATTATCAATTTAACCTTTAAATTATATATCATTTGTCTAGTTAATACGAATACATTTTTTAACTTGTTAATTACTTATATACCTTACGGTCTTAAGTCCATAATCAAATCTAAAATGCATATGTTATCATAAAAATTTTGACCGCCGATATTAATCGGAACACGCCGCTCGACTACTCAATGAGTCGGAAGTCTTTCGATCACTATTTTATCTTAACATAATTACATAAACTTAAATTACCAAACATATTTTACTTAAAATAATAATAACCCTAAGCCAAATATATTTACACAATAAATTAAGTTTACATTTGTTCACTACAAACTATTACAAGTATTACAGTACTATGATAATACTAAGCTCTCTTACCAGCTTCAGTATCACCCGGTACAGTCTTATCTGCACTTGTATCCACTCCAGAACCACTAGCACCAGCACCAGACTCCCCTTGAGTTGTAGCTTGCTCACCAGTCTTTGAAGGACCAGTCTGCTCACCACTCGGTGCATTGGGATCATCGTCCTTGTCAGAGTCTCTCTTCCTCTTCAGCTCATCCTCTCTGCAAGACTCCAGATATACCAATATCTCCCCCTGAGCAGACTGTCCTGAATGCGATCTCAAGACCAGACTCTCCAAAGAAGATAACTTCAGTCTCTGTACATTGAAGTCCGCAAGTAAAGTCTCATGAGTCTTCATCAACAGATTGTACGATTCACTCTGCTTGAGTATCTGCTGAGAAAGAAGAAGATTGCTCGACACCAGCTCTAGAATCTGAGAAGTAAGCTTCTCTAAATCCTTTACCCTAGACTCTAAGGATGTAATCCTTTCAGCATCAGTCGTCGGAGTAACAGGTATCGTCGTTGGTCCAGGCGGTGTAAGAGACTCAATATGCCAGTCTCTGGTCAGCGGTGTATGAGGTTGAGACAAAGCCTGCGTAAGCAAGCTTGTCGCAAATCTAGCTGTTTTGTTCGTCGGAAAATTAGCTCCACGAACTAGATCAGCAACCTCATGCTGTAAAGTTAAACACAATTAAAATCAGTTATTGTTACAGATTACTCTGTCTCAAACTCTAATTAATTGCATAACACTCATAGTTATAGAACTTATATCTCATACCTGAAGCGGTAAAGACATCGGTTCAGTAACCACCGGTGCATCCATCTCCACCTGTGGTGTATCTTGAGCAACTGTATACAGAATTAACTGTCTCAGTTTAACTCCTGATAAACAACAAGTTAAGATTATTTAACTTTTATTATCAATACTAACCTTCTCGAATAGTCAGCGTTCTCGGACGCTTCATCAAAGGAATCTCAACTTCCTCAGTACCTTCCTCCATAACACTCTTACCTTTTCTCTTCCTTTCAGAAAGAGACGGAGAAGGAGAAGGTGTATTCTCAGAATCCTCATCTGAAGCCGTCTCACCATCACGACCTCCAGATGATTTAACAGGATCCTAAAGTTTAAATATATTAAACATTTATGATTAGCATAAGCTCTATCATACAAGTTCTATATATTTAAGATTAATCAGATATAATACCTCAGTCGGTACAACAACTGATCTATCAATCTGTATCTGCTCCCCCTCAAGTAATACAACTTCTGGGTTTGCAGCCTCAGCTTCAGCTTCCTGTTCGTTTAATGATATTTATATTTTAAAATCAGAAATAATATCCAATTAACTAAATATCTAATATCATAAGCATTAGATAGTAATATTATGCATCTATGATTAATAAAACAATCTATTAACTAAGCATCTATATTATTATATAAATAAAATATTACCTCAGGTGGTGCTAAATAATTCTCAATGTCTTGAAGCAAAGGATTTGTCGCATCATCATTCTGCTCCAAAACCTCTTGCACAACCTGTGCAGCAACCTCTTGGTTCACCTGCTGATCAACCTGACCAGCCTGAATAAGAACATCCTCAAGGAGCCCTTGTGGATCTTCAGGTTGAGCTTCCTCAGCTGCAGGTTCTGGTACAACATCAGCATCAGCAGGAGCAGCAGCAGCAGCAGGAGCAACGTCTAACCACCCATGATTTGGCGGTGCAACGTAGTTCGGGTCAATAACATACCCAAATAGTGGTCTAACTTCCGGTTTCACCACTCCCTCCTTCCTAACCGTCTGCATAAACATGGCGTTATACCCACGATGGTCAATCGTATTAACCACAAGATGTGGTTCAGGTATAGCCAAATCCGGTAGACGTGCACGGATAATCAGCATGCAAAATCGCTGGTAAACCAAAAATCTTGATCTAACAGACCCCGATATCTGTTTCGCAATCTCACCAAAAAGATAATCACAAAAACTGTATGGTTTATTATAAACCAGTGACAGTGCAGCCGATAGAATCGCAGGGCTTAACTCATCAAAACCACCCTTCTTTGCTGCAAAAACTATATTCATCACGTGCCAGAGAAACCTCCACTGACCAATAACCAGAGGTTTCTGGAACTGACGTCCGCGTCTATCTCCCGTATAACCCATACGGCCTATAGCACCCTCAATAAAATCCATAGGATACTCAATATCCCCATTCTCCCGTTCTACCGTACCTAGCTGCAAAATCTCATGGAGATTACCAGCTGAAAATGTAACAGGCTGACCACTAACCGTAGCTCGAATCTCTGGCGGGTTGACAGATTCGTCATATACTATATCCGTCCAGAAATCGTTCAGTATAGCCTGAGAGATAGGAGGATTGGTCGTACTGGCGTATCTAATCCGTGATCGTGCAAGGAATCGTAGTATATCAGCAACCCTATCAGCACGCTTGGCTTCAAGGTTCAGATCAACCAAAATGTTGTGACCCTTGTCAAATGCTCTAGCCATATCTGTAACATAAACACAAACAACAGATATAATTTAATGCACGATTAGAAATATTTAAACTATTACGTATTATGAATCAAGATTCATCAAACATCTTAGTTTAAAATTGAAATTATATATAACTTGTTACAAAAATAGTCTCAAGTCTTATATAAAAATTTAACTTATAACTAAAAAGTCTTAAGTCTAATTTAAATTAATTATATAAAAGTTATTACAAAAAAAATTTTGTATGTTCTGGACTCGCATAAACTGGCCTAACGAGTTGAGGTCGACTCGTTTTGCTTATCAACTCGCTACATTGATCAACTCGCTAAACTTATCAAGCAGCTATTGAAGTGAACTCGCTAATCACACCGATTCGCTAGTCAACTCGCTGCGAGTTGATTCATAATGTCAACTCGTTCAATGAACTGCCGTCGCGAATTTACAATTAAAATCGATTAATCTTGTAATTTTAACATGATCTATCGATTGATTCACGTTCATTAATGTTCGTTTAACATAAACCCTAAAGATCTATGTCCAATAACATCATAATCGACGCAAATCGATTAGTTTATAACCCGAAACCCTAAGTTTATAAAAACTTCGATTTCTCGTTATTTACACGGTGAAATCCGTTGATATATACCTCAAAATGTTCGTAAATTGACGATGTATAAAGTCTACGGATTGAAAAACTCGTTCCCGTACTCTAAAAATCGAAATCAAGCGAAAATCAAAAATCGCCTCGTTTCGCCTGTGCGACGGATTCGCAAAGTTTTAGTGAACTCGCGAAATTTGTGGGTTTGGTGGGTTGGCTTGACTCGTTTGACCCCCTTTATACTTTGTATCCGATTCGCGAGATGTGAGGCGGATCCGCAAGTTGATGTCAACTCGCAGGAATAAATAAAAACGCAAATTTAACTCTAAGTATAAATAAAACCCGATATTTTACAAGTCTAAATTATAATTAATTTTCACTTGTATTTGTCACGTTTGTTCAACTCAAAAATATTCAGTATAATTTAATTCCGAAGGGTAAGACCTAATAAAAGCTTAAATTAAAAACAAATAAAAATAAGACAAAAAAAAACAAAATTATATAACCATTGGCATCAAGTACCATTTTATTAATCACTTGATCAAAATAAAATACATAAACAAAATGAATAAGAATTTATCTGCTTAGGGATTATATTAGAAAGAATAAGCAATTAATTATATATTTAAAAGTCTATGCAGATTGGTAGTATACATACCTCATGAAATTCAAGTAAATCACTATAAAATTACAACTAAATTTATCATATATACATTTATATTTATGAAACTATATCTTAGGTACCTTTATCCACATAGCATAATTAATAAATGCATTACTCACATAAAGTGAATATTTAATTATAGACAGTCCAAGACGATTACCGGTATTATGATCCACATAAACAAATTATACTCAATTTTCTAAGCAAACTCTTTATTGTTAGTATGAATATTATCAAGTGCTTCCTATTATATGACATACTGAAGAATTCAAGTAAAACTCATAACACTGCATCATTAAATTTCAAGGTAGCGGTTACTAAATGATGTATCTTTTCGAAACATATAACATACACTTGAATTTTAAAAGTTAGACAAATATCAAACATACTTTGAATATGCTATGTTATCTAAGTCTGTACGTAGTACAACAGAAAATCCCTTCTAGCATAATTCAAAATATATTTGAGAATATTAATTTAATTAAAGGTTTCAGTTCTGTACTTAGTACAACAAAGTTACCAGTAATTAAGTTAATACCCATATTGCTACTATTTACCAATTCAAATTAATATGCATGATAACAGTGTATGGCAATACCATCCTTCAACAATTAAGACTTGATGTCATACATCATAGAATAGTAACACAAGATAATATACAAGTAATTAATTAACTTCTTAAGACTTAGAAAATTTCATAAAATTTGCCTACCAGTACATCATATGATGAAGCCATCTAAAGTTTTCACTTAAAAATAGACAAATTATAACTTGTGGATATAGGTGTATAATCAAATAAATATAAACACATACCTGATAGAACCGCTGTAGTTCTAAAACAACTTTATTTGAACCTACTACCACATCATACTTTAGGACTTAAGCTTATTATTGTGAAGCTTATTCTCCTAATGTACTATCATTTCCCTTAGTTTTTGCAAATAAAAACTTAAATGAAGGCGATTCCCCTTAGGTAACAAGCAAATGAATGCCATACGCCTTTTTTTTTTTTTTTTAATGAACACAAAAATACTAACTATTACAAAAATACCCTTGGAAGACTAATCACTCTGGATTTCTCATTCCGTTCAGTTGAACCAACATCTCAAATCTTGCTCTGTCGAACGCCTTTGTGTATAAGTCTGCTAAGTTATCCAATGATGGAACCTTAACTAACTTTATCAACTTTTTCTCAGCACAATCTCTAATAAAATGATGTCGAATATCAATATGCTTAGTTTTACTGTGCTTCACCG
This sequence comes from Helichrysum umbraculigerum, assembly GCA_949592205.1. Classification (NCBI taxonomy): domain Eukaryota; kingdom Viridiplantae; phylum Streptophyta; class Magnoliopsida; order Asterales; family Asteraceae; genus Helichrysum; species Helichrysum umbraculigerum. The sequence goes on along the minus strand of CATIUR010000002.1, from coordinate 45,294,323 downwards.
GATTATTGGTGATCGACATAGTAGATTTGTTATCAATCATCATAGGAGTATTGGTTATATTTAACCCGTAATCCCGCAGTTGCTGTTGAATCCAAAGTACTTGCAAGCAACAGCTGCCAGCTGCAACATACTCAGCTTCACATGTAGAAATGGCTACCGAGGTTTGCTTCTTGCACTGCCAGGATACTAATCTACCTCCTAGGAATTGACATCCTCCGGTTGTAGATTTCCTATTTTGATTGCATCCTCCGTAATCCGAATCAGTATAAGCTACGAGATCTAAGTCTCCATCAATCGGATACCAAAGACCCAGCTTAGGTTTCCCTTTGAGGTAACGAAAGATTCGTTTAACAGCTTGCATGTGTGACTCTTTCGGATTAGCCTGATATCTTGCGCATAAACAGACAGCAAACATTATGTCAGGCCTAGAGGCTGTTAGATACATTAGTGATCCGATCATGGCTCTATAAAGAGTTGGATCCACATCGCTATCACTCGATGTATCTGGACCTAGTCCATGATTGACTGGAATTGGAGTATTGTAGACCTTACTTTCATCCATCTTGAAGCATTCTAATAGCTCATATGTATATTTAGATTGATGAATAAAGAATCCATCCTTCTTTTGATCAACTTGTAATCCTAAGAAGAAATTCAACTCTCCCATTGCAGACATTTCGAACCTTTTTCTCATGACTTTCTCAAATTCTTGACACATCTTTTCATCAGAAGATCCGAAGATAATGTCATCAACATAAACTTGCACTAGAAGAAAGTCTTTCTTTTTCCACTTCACAAATAGTGTACTATCAATCGATCCTCTTGTAAATCCATTCTCAAGTAGATACGTTGATAGTGTTCCATACCACATCCTTGGTGCTTGATGTAATCCATATAGAGCCTTATTCAAACGATATACTCTATCTGGATACTCAGGATCAGCAAACCCTGGCGGTTGTGAAACATACACCAATTCTTCCACTTTGCCATACAAAAAGGCACTCTTAACATCCAACTAATACACTTTTATACCAAAATATGATGCAAATGCTAAGAATACTCTAATTGCTTCTAGCCTAGCAACTGGTGCAAACACTTCGTTGTAGTCAATACCTTCTTGTTGATTAAAACCTTGAACCACCAGACGAGCTTTATTGCGAGTAACGATTCCCTTATCATCTCTCTTGCACTTAAATACCCATCTAGTTCCAATTGGATATTCTCCCTTTGGTAGGTCAACCAACTCCTATACTTGTAATTTAGAGAACTGTGATAGTTCCTCTTGCATTGCTTCTACCCATGAACTTTCTTTTAAAGCCATTTGAACATTTTTAGGCTCGATTTGTGAGATAAAGCATGAATATAGACATTGATTAGGAATCCCTGTCTCTTTCATTGCAGTATACAAGCTTTGGTATTCTAAGTTCTCAGACATACTAGCTCTGGATTGATGCCTAGTTTGAACCGGAGTATTAATATCACCGATGATGTTTTCAACGGGATGATTCTTACTCGTTCTAGTTGTAGTAACTGGTTCAACCGGTATCTCATCTTCTAAATTAGTACTAATCTCTTCCAATTCAGGTACATCTTCCGTACGTGCTGAAGATATCCTTAAATGTTTCAAAGGAGTAAGTATATCATCAAACTTTGTAGAAAGATCATCAGGATCTTCTGTTTCTTGAGACTTATCCTCTGAAGGTTATTGTGACTCACTTGTGGAAGCTTTATCTGAGTCAACATTAGTCTTAATTCCAGAATGCTTAACACTTGATGTTGAAGCGGGACCAATATTCTCATCTTCAAACAATAAATGTTCAGCTATCTCTGAATCACTGACATAGTCACTAATAGGAACTTTAAATGATGCAAAGAGATCAGAATAATCAAATTGCCAATCTAAGCCCTTATGAACATCAGGTGAGTAGCTCGTAACCTCAATATTATAAACTACCTCCAAACGTCCTGTGACTTTATTAAAGACTCTCTTGTTTGGCGAATTGGGCATATAACCTAGAAAAAATCCTTCGTCAGCCTTTTCACCAAATTTTACTTGATGTCCAGTCTTTAATATGGTGCATGACACTCCAAAGGGTTCAAACCCTTTTAAGTTAGGTTTCTTATTGTTCAAAAGCTCATAACGAGTCTTGTTATGTCTCTTAATCATAAGAACTCTATTAAGAACATAACATGTTGTATTCACTGCTTCTGCCCAAAAAAATGACCGGAAGCTTTGAATCAGCAAGCATTGTTCTAGCAGCTTCAATCAACGTTCTATTTTTCCTTTCAGCAACACCATTTTGTTGAGGTTCATACGGTGCACTAAATTGATGTAATATCCCTTTGCTTAAGCAATAGATATTCAACGTTGAATTCTTAAACTCTGTTCCATTGTCACTACGAATACGCTTAACTCTCTTTTTATAGACATTCTCTACTAGATCAAAGAACTCAATTAGAATTCCAGGAGTCTCATCCTTTGATCCCAAAAAGAATACCCATGAGAATCTAGAATAATCATCTGTGACAACCAAACAGTACCATTTGCCACCTAGACTTCTCTTGCTTATAGGGCCGAAGAGATCCATATGTAGCAATTCAAATGGCGAGGAGATAGAGTTTTCAGTCTTAGGTCTGTGTGGTTTCTTATGCTGCTTTCCTTTCATGAAAGGAACACACTTATCCTCAGACTCGAAACGTTTTTGTGGTACACCTAGAACCAAACCATTTTTGGTTATGTAATTCATCTTTCTCCAGTTCAGGTGTGCCATTCTCCTATGCCATAATAATGCGTCTGTTTCCGAAGCCTTGGATAATAAACATGTAGACACCATTGAAGAGTTAGGAACACCCATGTTAATAGCATAGATGTCCTTCTTCCTTGGAGCCCTCATCAATATCCATTTATCAGGAATTTTAAAACCTGGCTTCAGGACTAAGGCCTCCTTTTCATTGAAATAAACTGGATGACCTTTGTCACAGACTTGGGAAACACTCACTAGGTTGTGAGTTAGTTCTTCAACATAGTTCACATCCTCAAGAGTCAAAGTTCCATTTGAAACTTTTCCTTTTCCCGAAATTACTCCTCCTTTATCTCCTGCAAAATTTACTTTTTGCTTGAGACTCTCCTTGAAGTCCTTCAACAGACTTCTTTCTCCGGTCATGTGCCTTGAGCATCCACTGTCTACATACCACCAGCTGTCCTTGTTCACAGCATACTCCTGCACATAACACAAGATACGATCAGTTATCAAGAGGGACCCAAGCCATTACGGTCTTGGTTTGTCCCTTATCATCAACAAACTTAAGCTCTTTAAAATAACCATCCTTCCCATCAGGAGCTTTGGTTACTTTCGAAGTAGCTTTAGTTTGTGGACGATCAGCCTTAAGAGGTGAATTTGAGGAGAACCTCTTAGGTACATAATTATGAGCTCTATGATTATAATTAAACTCATGTGATCGCGAAGTAGTACCACTCTCATAATGACTATGGCCTCTACTTGGAGTTCTAAACCTCGACAGTGTCACATCCCTAGACTTATGGACAGAATTATCACTTTGAGTATATGGCCATTTAGGTTTAGGTGGGGAGACACTATGCTTACCATCTCTTTTAAGAATGTTAACAGGTTTATTACCTAACTTAAGTTTGGTATCTAACCCATCTACAGTCATACTAGAGTCGGTCTGTGTCTTTTCATCAATCACAAGCTTATGTGGTGTTTCAGGCTTTTTGTTAGGACAACACGAAGCCACGTGTCCCTTTTGATGACACTTGAAACATGACATCTGCTTGCGTGATTTACTCACTTTTGCCTTCTCATCCGGAGTCTTAGGCACTAAAGGTTTAAGCTGTTCCTTATTAACATTATCATCAGTCTTAGCATCGTTAATCACTCCACCCGATACAAATCGTATTTTGGTGAAATGAGAAGCCTTGCTATTATCTAATGATACGTTCTTAATAACATCTTTCTGTGCCTCTAACTTTTCCTGATCATTAGTTACTGAAATTTCAGGAGTAGCATCTGTCATTTCAGAATCTTCAGGAATAGGAGTGTAATTGGCATTAAAAGGAGGGGATACATCATTGTAACCTAACCCAGTCTTGTCCTTTACACTTCGTTGAGCATCTAACATTTTATCCATTTGAGATGTCCTATAGTTCTCAAGTTTACGATTTTGCTCAATTAACCTTAAGTTAAGGTTCACTATTTCCTGATCCTTACTAGCAAACGTCTCATTTAAGTCTTTGATATTCATATAGAGACCATCTATGATAACAGATTTTTCACTTATGGTATCTCTAAGTTTTGTTCTATCCGAAGCATCAGACTTAATTTTATCTTTTAAGACTTGTTTATCATCACTTAATCTACGAATATCCATAATAGCTTGATCAAGTTCAGATCTAACAGTCTTATAGGATTCCTTATCCATATTTAATTGTGATGACAGGTTGCTATTTGACACAGTTAAGACACTATTCTGAGATTGTAAATCAGTAACTAAGTAACAAACATCAGCAAGATTAAGAATATCTAAACATACCTTCTTCTTGTCAGTTTGTAATTCAGCCATGTTTGCCACAAATTCTTCAGGACTTATATCTGGAGCTGAATCCATATAGAGCACGTCATCATCACTTACCTTCACTTCAGACTCAGGTACCTCTACTTTCTGTTCCATATCAGTGGGCATGTAGGACACTGATCCAGCAGTTGTCTCTTCGATCTCGGCCATCAAAGCTTCCTCAGAATGAGCTTGCCAATCATAAGAGCCATCCAACTGCTTCACCACTAAGGCTTTGGAAGCAAGAGTACTTCCCGAACCTTGTTTTCCTTGTGCTTCTACTTTAGGTCTTTGGCATTCTCTAGCAAAATGACCAATACCCTGACAGTTAAAGCATCTGACCTTGGTTTTGTCAAACCCTGATCTATTGCCCAATACTTTTCTACCAGTTCTCTTGAGGAAATTCTTCACCTTTCTAGATATCAACGCTAGTTGATCTTGAAGCTCCAATTCCTCAAGATAATCAGAATCTATCTGCTCATAATCCTCATCAAACATAATATGATCATTGATATTTCCCTCTATGTAGTTCTCATATGATGCCACAAAGGAAGCAAGAACAGACAGTTGCTGTTCAGCAGATTTCACACTCATCGGCATCTTCTGATGCTCTTGAGGTGACTTCTCAGAATTCTTTCCCTTTGTCTCATCACCAGAGGAGGAAATAAAGCACAGATCTTCAGTAATCATTTTTCCATTTTCACTAGTATCACCAACTAACAGTGCAGTGGTCGAACTAGATGACGCAGTCGAAAGACTTGACTTTCCATGATACAACCCAGGGTTCTGAACCTGATCAGAATCACTATCTCTTGACTTTTTGGAGAAATCATAACCTTTCAGCTTGTTAATGACTTGCTCTAAGGTCATAGTAGAATACCTAGTTTCGTTATCCTTAATCATAACGCCATACATTTCCCATTTAGAAGGCAAACCCTCAAGAAACTTGTCGGTTTTAGCTACTTCTTCTTCAACAATTTCATGGTATTCCAATTCACTTAGTAGATGGTAGAAACGTGTGACATAGGCATCAAGATCTTCTCCTTTTAAAGCTTTATACATAGTAAACTGCTTTTTAAGAAGACTCCTCTTGCCAGCTCTCACCTGTGGACTTCCCTCACCTCTTTTCTCTAGAGCTTCCCAGAGCGTTCTAGCAGTATGAAAAGACTTCAGTTGATGAGCAATCTCTTTAGGAAGACACATCTTTATGCATGAATGTGCTTTATTCTCATTTCTGTAAGCTTCCTTCTCTTGATCACTCATGTTCGCATAGGTAAGAACCACAGTGGCATTTTGAACAGTTTGAGTAGGTGCAGTGTATCCACTCTTGATACACATCCAGATTGACAGGTCATGGAATCTACAGTAAGATTTGAATCTGTCCTTCCAATTGTAGTAATCCTCGATTCTTAACAACTTAGGTGGAACGTTTGACTTTCCCACCTCGTGGTCCATTTCGATCATTCTACTTAAGTCAGACATCTTAAAAACGTAAAATTAAACTGTTTCAGCGAATTCAGAAAACTCAACTCGCAATCTCAGCTCGACTCGCAGAATACGTCGATTCGCAAGCCTCAGTTCGGATTGCTAAAGATGTCGATTCGCAAGTGATGTCGATTCGCGAGGGGTCTCGGTTCGACTAGCAAGCCTCAGTTCGACTCGCTAGTTCAACTCGGTTCGCAGGCGACGCTGGAACCCTAATCTCGACTCGCGAAACGGCTGTTAAACCCGAAAAACGAATGTTAAGGTATTTTTACGACTGAAACTAAGAATTTCGACTGTAAACAAACCCTAAAACGTCCAGAGAATGATTTTGATCGTTAGTATTGCAAGAACGCACGTAAAAACGACCCGAATCAAAAACGCAATAACACTAAAACTTATGAACACACTCGTATTTAGCCTGAAAGCTCTGATACCAGATGTAAGTCCCCTAGTTCTAGGATCGATAACTTCGTTATCTGTAGTATTAAGGTGCGGAATCCCTCAATACAATGTTATCTTACTAACAACGAATACGTTCAAATTGCGTTTTAATAAAGCTTAACTTTAAACGATGAATCGTCAAAGCCTAGCCGTAGGTTATGTTTTCTCTGGTTTGCTGGAATCGCAGGTTCAGAATATGCAAAAGTATTAATGATTTTCTAAACCGAAAATCATTTATATGTTCAATTCGTCTCGGCTCGTATGGGCCTGCGAGTTCGGTCCAACTCGCAGCCCAAGCCCAACAAAGAACACGGCTCGCCAGACTAATGCTTTGCGAGTTCAGATCTCACCTCACAGCTCAACTCGCTGCGACCTGAGATCTCGACTCGCCTCGCATTAAACGTCTATTATTTATTTCGTCTTTAAACATTCGTCTAACTTAGCACAATAATATGTTTAACGAATATTACTAACAAAACAAATATTTATTTACACATCTAAACCAATGTACAAACGTAATAATAATTACACCAGTCCTATTTCAAGCTAGATCTGTTGTCACAATCGATGTCCCAACACCTAGTCATGTATATCCCAAATAGCTTGCCCTAGAAAATTATTTCATGCTTCCGGAACGAATACCTTATTTCTTCTTGGCTTCCAGGATATATTACTTGTATATGGAATTGTTTGCTCTTAAACATTTTGATTCACCCAAAATGCATTGACACTTTCAAATATTTTCATTGGGAAAGCAAGTGAGAAATTTAAGTTTTGCTTGAGGACAAGCAAAGTCTAAGTGTGGGATATTTGATGACACGCAAAAAGTCAAGTTTTAACGTGCCATTATCTCACCTTTTCAGCCCAATATACATTTTTATACTAAATTTCATAATGACTGCTAAAATATAGACGATGCTTCAAGAATCAACTAAAAAGGCCTACAAACGAATAAAATAGAGCATAAACGATCTTAAGCATTCCGGTTCACGTATTCTAGCACTTTTTGAGCTCCGCTTGGAATTATGACCTCTAACCTATGTCATTTTGTTCCTTAGGAGATTACGATCGCGTGGATATAAAGAACGCTCAAAACGGACATCGGATGAAGAAGTTACGCCCAATCGAAGATTCAAGACAACCGACGGACCACGATACGGGAGGCACCAAGCCGTATACGGGCAATCCCAGCCGTATACGGCCAAGAACCAACCGTATACGTCCTGGCTAGGGCGTATACGGCCTGATGCCAGCCGTATACGGCCATTCCCCCTCGTATCCGGCCTTGTCCCTCCCCCGATACGGCCAATCTCTCCCGTATACGGCCAAACTCAACTATATCGTGTGTTTTGGTCATCCAAGGTGTGATTTTGATACGGTTGAGGAATACGGTTGAGATTTTGAAGATGGAAATACGGCTGAGGAATACGGTTGAGCTTCTAGTATAAATATGGGGTTAAACCTCCTCATTTCACACATTCTTATACTCTTACACTCTTACATTCTTAGATTCATATTCTCTTTTCTCTTATAGGTTAGATTTATATTTTATTTTCGTAGTTAGCGGCTAGTTAGTCACGGCTTTGACCGGACGAATAGGTGGGTGATATTGTAATATTGCTTGGAGGATACTCGAAGTTCTGCTTGTATTTCTTCACGTTATATTCAGCTACGCTGTTACTCTGGTTAATTCTATCCTTTATCTTCTTTATTATGATGATTGTTATTACTGTTATCATGATAGATTTAGGATCATTTGCTATGATTAGCGAGTAGTTTTACTGCGTTTTTGCTATGATGTAATTAGTCGTATTAATTGGGATGATGTCATTATGAAAACAACGGAGTTAACGTTATACGGCTTTCATTTGTATAGCGCCGGAAACATCACAAATGTGTGTAGTACGGAACGTGGAAGCTATGAAAGTCGTGGGCACAATCCATTGTCGATTAATGATTAATTAATTGTTGATCCACTTTCTATCTATGATTTTAAACCTCAATCAAATTTAACGCCTTTCAACCAGTAAACGTGGCTACGGCCTTAATGATAGGACGTCGCGAACCCTATCCAAAGGTGATTAGTTATCTGTGTCTAAAACATGGTCTGATTTGTGAAGAATGTAAACATTGTTTTCTAAATGGAACACCAAGTACATCGTCATCATGGAAATAATGCTTTCACTCGCGAACGCAAACTACATGGTGATTATGGAAAAACGTTTTCTAACTTGAATGCAAAGTACACCGGTATTGTGGAATTATCGCTTTCCTCTCAGAACGTATAATTTACATTGTACCTGTGGAAACACTGTCTTCTCTCGAACGCAACAAATTAGGGATTTATTGGGATTTTAAAGTAAGGGCTGGTTTATATCATAGATGGAGAATTTCTGTGCTTAAATACAAACTTAGTTAAAACAAGTCTAGGGTTTAAGGCAAAGTAGGTACCGTAATTCGGCTAAGAACTTGGTATTTCCACGGGAAGAGTCGTAGTTCCCTATTGTGTACAAACGTTGTACTTAGACTTTACAAACCCATCGATAGAAAGTGATCAACATATATAAAACATGATCTTGAACTTAAATGTTTCGTTTAATCTAAAGTATTCCTGTGGGGTTAAGAAAGGTCAGACATCGAGATTGGTTTGTCGTCATATTCATGCACCCAGGATTTATATCCATATAAGGGTCGCTCTTCCATTATCGGTTGGCGTTGTATGGCCGGATAAACTACTCTGATCAGAATCACGATAGTCTAGTTACTCAGTGACATACTGATTTATCAGTAGGGAGCTAGTGCTTACTCCTTAATACTCGAAATAAATGAAATACAAATCTTTTGAAATCATTTTACAAATCAAACATCATCCCAATTAAGAAAACTAATGAAATCATAGCAAACACCTCCTCTAGATTATCTGCTAACTACATAAATTTTATCTGCTTTATTTTAATTTCCTGCCTAAGTATAAAAACCAAAACAAAACCTCCAAAAATATTTTTAAAACCATTACTAGTTTGATAAATCGTCTCCAACGTAAACGTTTCACAATACAACTGGTTTATAGAACGACCCTAGGTCATACTTACTACTGTACCCATAGTTTTAAGTATACTTAGGCCCCGCACTTACAAATTTTAAAACACCCGTTGGTGGACGCGCCCGGAGGAAGGCACCGCAACGACGCGAGTCAAATCGCGACCGACCTCTAGGCGCCCATCAATTGTTAGTTGAAAACATACAGTATAAAACCCTGTATGTTTTGAAAAGTGGTTCGAAATCTACGATTTCAAACTGTATTGTATTAAGGTTGTAACACCAATGTGTATACGTCTATTGAGGTATCTCATACCTAAGTGGTTTAGTAGTGTACCTAAGTACATAAATATTGAGGCACTCCGTGCCTGGATACCTATCAGGTATTAAATAAATCTATCAACGTGAGGCAATACATGCCTAAGTGTAAACCATGTGATTATATGACCGCGTCATATGTCAACAAGAAATTGTAGTTCCGCAGAACTATGATTGAATATATATAGTGTGTTGCATCCAGCAACAATTAATTGTAGACCCGCAGATCTATGATTTAATATCTAGTGTGTTCGTTTGACCAGTTAGTGTAACCTAACCCGGACATGTTTGAAAATGTTTTATGTGCCTGTTTACCCAGTTAGTGTAAGCTAACCTGGACATGATTGGGCTAACGGCCTCTCGTGATAACCTCACCGATCCATTAACTTATTGCGGATCACGAGCATAAGCTCGCCCATCCGTGAATGTGTGTGGATCATGAGCATAAGCCCGCCCATCCATCAATTTGTATTGTACTTGTGCCCACTGCAATACCGTGGCATCGTTTTGTGCCCACTTTACCGTGGCATCGTTTGGTGCCCACTGCAATACCGTGGCATCGTTTTGAATTGATCGCAAGCAAAGTTTGTAATTGAGCCAGCAGTACAACGACATGCCTGACTTGATTGATTGAGCCGACCGTACCACGACGAGTCCGACTTGAGGAGTTGTGTTTGTATGATTGTATGTATACTAATATACATAAGTAATATTGAAGATAGCACCAGGTGCTCAAGATGATATACGAGCATGTATATATATATATATATATATATATATATATATATATATATATATATATATATATATATATATATATATTTGTCAAATCAGCAAACACATGTAACAATCATGTCACGCATGAAAATAATTGATTGTATCTAAATATGTATAAATAAATACTTAGGTATTAAGTAGCACATTGAACCTAGGTATGAATACTCATCACCTAGTTGAGTTGTATTAGTATAAGGAATCTATACTAACGTATGATACTATTGTATACTCCTAGCCTTAAGCCTAGCAAGTATATTGGAGTCTTGGGAAAATGTTCACTTAAGTACAATTTCCATTCTAATGATCATGGAGTGTGTCGACAGTTTCAGTTCCTAAAAGGGAAACTAATCCTGTAAAAGTCTAGTCGTTGTCATGTGGGTAGAACTAACCAGTTCTAGTATAGTGATAGTATTGTCCCGCGATAATATGGTTATTGGATAGTGATAACTTAGTCAAGTTATGTATTATTAATTGTTTTCCAACCATCTACCAGTGCACGATTTGTAACCTATCTAGGTTAAGTATTGATATTGTTCCAAAACAATATGATGGGTGTAATTCCTAAGTATTACACATTTGTATTACATAACAGTAATATAAGTAAGTGTGAATTATAAAAGTTTATTAATATAATTCGAAAACAGTTGTTGTGCATGTGTTTCACCCCGAAAACAGTAAAACAGTTGAAAAGTGGGGCTATGAAACTCACCTGTGAGTTGTTAGCGATTCTACGATACGCGCGTCGTCCGATAGGTAACCTCCTAGTGTCCTAAACACGTGAGGTCATATAAGTATGAGACAAATCAGTTTGTCTAAGTGTGTGGTGTAATTATTTATTTGTCGTTTAGATTCGGAAACCGTGTACGGGGGTTCGGGGGCAGCGGCGCAGCGCCCCTGATAGCGGGGTCCAAGGGGCAGAGCCCCTGGTTGGGGTCGAGCTGCCAAGTCAGCTTGGAAAATTTTTATTTCTACTACATTGCTTTAATGAAAACGCTCCGAAATTCCATTTCGGAGTAAAATTAAGTGGTAAAATTTGAGTTTCGACACTTAGTGAAAAATGTGTATTTTCTGTTTTAGGCGACACTAGGTAAGTGTCGCTATAGGCGACACTAGAGAGGGTAGCGTCACTTCCTAGGGCGTCACTAAGGCAGTGTCGGGTTGATGTCAGAGTTTGATTATAGGCGACACTTAGGCAAGTGTCGCTTGAAGTGTCGGTTGGGAGTGTTGGGCGTCACTGGACCAGTGACGGGTGTAAGTGTCGGGTAAAAGGGGTTTTATGCGGCACTTAGTCAAGTGACGCAAAACTAGGGTTTTAGCGACACTTAGTGCGTCACTTAAGTGACGCATGAAGTGACGCTATGCTGCTGGTCTGTGGGCGACACTTCGATCTGTTCGACGATTTCAACACCAAAAACCCAATCTAACCCATTTTTAGGCCGAATCTTGTTGTTATTATGTTTATACATGGTATATTAAGTGTTTTTAACAAGAAATAACAAGAAAAAGTGGAGAAATCCTTACGATTTGAAGATCGAAGGTTTGAGGATGATGATGAACTTGATGATGATCTTGAGGAAGAAGATGAAGATGATGACGATGAATGCTTGTTGATGATGGTGATGATTCCGAAAATGGTGATGCCGAATTTGTTGTTGTTATTGATTATTGTTATTGTTAGTTGTTGTTGTTATTGTTATGGTGAAGAAGAGAGAAAGAGATGAGTTAGAGAGGGTGTGTTTGGATCAAAATGAATCAAAGAGGGGAAATGGGTGGGGGTTGGGGTTGGCTGACCAAAGGAAAGGGAGGGGGTTTTCCCCCACTTCGTCCTCAATTCGTGGTATAAAATACCCTTGTTTTCGTACCCGATCGTAATTTAAAATAATATTTTAAATTCAAAAATTTATTTATATTCTTTCGAAATGTTTTTGAACCAAAATATTTTATAACAATATTATTTTGGAACTTAAAGTTTAATAAGTTGTTTCGCGCGGTCTCAGATAATTATGATGCGTTTTAAATTAAAACGACTTACATTTTCGAATGTTTAATATTTTTCCCAAGTGTAAAATGTTAAATCTATATAATTAAACATTACTTATAAAATTTTGTCACCGAAATTTTTGGTCGCGTTATCCTGAGTCCTTTCAGGTTCTTTTAATTGTGATTATTAAATAATCATTGTGTATTATATATATAAATATATAAAATTTCGATTACTTGGTTATAATTGCATATAATAATACAATTATTTAAATTTTAAGTTTGGCGCGAAATTTGACTTTTTGACCGGGTGTTACATTCTCCCCCCGTTAAGAAAATTTCGTCCCGAAATTTCGAATGAAGTCGCGATCGCGTGGGGTTCGGGGAGACATGTACGTACAAGAAGTTTGTCGAATAAGTTGTAGACATACCATGTCTATGACGGGGTTGAAAAGCAGTCAGTCCATGACTGTGTCGCAGTTTATCGTTGTAGTCAGATTACCGATTATTTTATTTGCTCAAGATATGATTAAGTCGTGGTTACTAGGTAACCGTTTACATTGTAGTCTATTCGGGACTAGGTAGTTGTCACATAGTGACCGTTTAGTGAATTGTCCTTTCAGGACTTAGTAATTGGTGAACGTTCAGTCGATCAGTCTGCTGAAAGCAAACTTTGAGTTCTACGTGGGCCTAGGTCAGCTAGCCCTATGATGCACTCGGCATTAAATCGATAAAAGTGGTGTTGGGGAGTAAAAAGTACACGCTTAGCGTAAATTAAAATCGAAGAGTTATGTTTTCGGGGATGGATGTACCTACATTATTGTCGAGGATTTGTTCGGTTCACTCGGAGCTAGGGCTGTAATCGAGTCGAGCCGAGCTCGAGCTCGACAGGGCTCGAGCTCGGCTCGATTTATTTATAATAGGCTCGAGCTCGGCTCGATAGCTCGACGAGCTTTCACAACGCAAGCTCGAGCTCGACTCGAAAATGTTTTAGGATGGCTCGAGCTCGGCTCGAAAAGCTCGAATATTCTTATAAAAAATAACTTTAAATACCCAAACTTATTTTATATCATCTTATATATATAAATAAATAGCAAAAGTTATTTGAAAAATATTTATAAAGTGTGAAAATTACTTATAACATATGTAAAGTAGTATAATGATATTTAAAGTATAACAATAAAATCATTTTAGGTTCAAAATTACATATATACAATTTAAAAATATACATATCAATAAAAGCTCGAAAAGCTCGATAACAGCTCGAGCCGAGCTCTAAAAGGCTCGAGCTCGGCTCGAAATATATTTCGAGCTCTACTTTAAGCTCGAGATCGGGCTCGAACTCGATAAAAGCTCGACTCGAACGAGCTCAAACTCGAGCCGAGCTCGAGTTGCTCGATAAAAGCTCGACTCGTTTGCAGCCCTACTCGGAGCCAATCAGGTGAATTTTACGTTTCCGTTGTGGGCAGTCCTTCTTGTAATGACCGGGTTCTTTACATTTGAAGCATATCCTTCGAGAGTCGGGATTGGCGGGGACTCTGCAATCCCAGATTTTGTGTCCGTATCGTTGGCATCTTTCACAGGGTAGACCACATGAACCGTCATGATGACGTTTACAGCCATGAAAAAATGGTTTATTCCCCGCATAGCCTCGTTTTTTGCTAGGTTCGGTGGCGTAGGACCTCAAGGGTTCGGGTTGATTTGTTGGGTTGTGACTAGTGCTGGAATCTCCATTCCATTTTCCTTGTGGGTTTTCAGTTGCAGGTGTTCCGCGTCGAACCACCTGTGCCATGAGCTTATGGGTCATGCGAACAGCATCGTGAATAGTGTCGGGTTTAGAGGCGGTGACCATTCCCTCTATTTGCATCGGGAGTCCTCCGATGTACCTTTCGATTCGTTGGCTTTCAGGGTTTACTATAGTTGGGCAGAAGTGTGCGAGTTGATGAAAACGGTTGGTGTATGTCATGATGTCGTTGTCCTTTATGGTGAGGTGCCAGAGTTGGTTTTCAAGTTTGTAGAGTTCCTCACTGGGACAATACTTGTCCCTCATTAATCGTTTCAGTTCCTCCCACGGAAGTTCATGAGCAGTGTCGATTCCTACAGTTCGGGAGTAGAAATTCCACCAGGTAGAGGCATCATCCTGGAGGGTGTATGTGGCGTACTTGACTTTGCAGTCGTCAGGGCAATTGCAAATGTAGAATATAGATTCCGTTTTCTCGATCCATCGGATTAATCCGACAGCCCCTTCGGTTTCGACGAAGTTTGGTGGCTCGCACCTCAGGAAGTCCCTAAAGGTGCAGGGCTTTGCTTGGTTCCGAGTAGCTAGAGCTTCTGCTACTCTTTGATCCGCGAACTGGTCACGTTCAGCTTGAGTGTAGGTGTGTCGTTTAGGAGGCATGATTCTTAAATAAGAATGAAATAACAAAGTGTGAGATCTTTATTCAAAGATTATGATTATTATAGTTGTATACGTAAATTGGTATTACACCGTTGCCCACGGATGTAAGAGTGATAATGATCCAGAAACCACTTAAGGTGTCTGTTTGAAAGTCCTCGGACTTTGAAGTTTTAAATGTGTAGTCGTACTAACGACCTAGTTGTAATTTACATGTGGTTCAACCAAAACTATGTTGTAGTAGTCTAGCAGACTATAATGTAGTACTAAAGTACTATAGATGTAATCCTAATGAATTGTAGTGTAGTACCCTAAGTACTAAAATGCAGTAACCACATACTGTAATGCAGTGCCCGCAGCAACGTAAAGCAGTACCAACGTACTGTGAGTGTAGCACCAACGTGCCGACTTGCAGTATCAACATACTGTGTAATGCAGCACTACGTTCTGTGTGTTGTGCCCGAAGCACCATGTGACACCACGTGCCATGAGTTGTTCGATTGTAGCCCTAAGGCCGAATATGTGTTGAAGTTATGTGATTTCCCAAATGTAGCACAAAGGCTAGAATGTAAGTGCCAAGGCACTGAGGTATTGAATTGATTGATCTAAATGATCACATTGCGATTTCGATAATTTTCGTGGACTTAGTCAACGCTAATCTAATGGTGACCCTTATAGTCAAGATTGAAAAGTTGTCAGTTTGTTTTAAATTTCGTAGACGTTTAGCATGTGTGGGTTTCCATCCCAATAGATAATGTTTATACCTCCTTCCCGAGGTTCAGCGATAAGTGTGATAATCTCCTATGCGTACATGTGGAGAAAGTGTCGAGTCGTGATGGTGAGGAAGACGGCGATGTGCCTCTTCGCGAGTATATGATGGTACAGCGGAATTGTGTTATATATACTCAGTATATATATATAGATACGTAGAAGTAGTACACATGTAAGGCCTATTCATATATACCTACAGTACATATAATAGCCTAGGGTATCTAGCACAAAACAATCAAAGTCAACTAGTGCATTCCTTCTCCAATATAACCCCTTTCAGATCTTCCATCATCTTTGTTTAATTGTACATAGTTAGCTACGCTATGTTAAATTAAACTCGTATGATGTAATCCCTGAACCAATTATACCAAATTGGGAATACTGCCTAACGGTCATAGTCTCGGCCCACTAAATGCAACCTAGTTCACTATAACCTTAGGCTCTGATACCAATCTGTAACACCCTCAAATTTCGGGTTGCGGAAGCGGTCGGGTCGGGTGTTACCAAATCAAATATCACAGCATAAGATACATAATGAACGACTCTAAATGAGACGTTTGAAAATAATTATTACATTTTCCAAAATAAAATGTATACAAGTTGTGAGTTCGCAAAATAATTTCAATACAAAGTTTGTAATACAAAAGTTATGCAGAGAAATCCCGTTGTTTAAAAATGTGCGACTCGAGCTAGCATAATCTTGTAGCAATCCTAATCCTGCTGGGCACCTGAGAACACATGCTAAAACGAGTCAGCTATAAAGTTGGTGAGTTCATAGGATTGTTAGTTGAAAACATACAGTATAAAACCTTGTATGTTTCGAAAAGTGGTTCGAAATCTACGATTTCGAACTGTATTGTATTAAGGTTGTAACACCAATGTGTATACATCTATTGAGGTATCTCATACCTAAGTGGTATAGTAGTGTACCTACGTACATAAATATTGAGGCACTCCGTGCCTGGATACCTATCAGGTATTAAATAAATCTATCAACGTGAGGCAATACATGCCTAAGTGTAAACCATGTGATTATATGACCGCGTCATATGTCAACAAGAAATTGTAGTTCCGCAGAACTATGATTGAATATATATAGTGTGTTGCATCCAGCAACAATTAATTGTAGACCCGCAGATCTATGATTGAATATCTAGTGTGTTCGTTTGACCAGTTAGTGTAACCTAACCCGGACATGTTTGAAAATGTTTTATGTGCCTGTTTACCTAGTTAGTGTAAGCTAACCTGGACATGATTGAGCTAACGGCCTCTCGTGATAACCTCACCGATCCGTTAACTTATTGCGGATCACGAGCATAAGCTCGCCCATCCGTGAATGTGTGTGGATCACGAGCATAAGCCCGCCCATCCATCAATTTGTATTGTACTTGTGCCCACTGCAATACCGTGGCATCGTTTTGTGCCCACTTTACCGTGGCATCGTTTGGTGCCCACTGCAATACCGTGGCATCCTTTTGAATTGCTCGCAAGCAAAGTTTGTAATTGAGCCAGCAGTACAACGACATGCCTGACTTGATTGATTGAGCCGACCATACCACGACGAGTCCGACTTGAGGAGTTGTGTTTGTATGATTGTATGTATACTAATATACATAAGTAATATTGAAGATAGCACCAGGTGCTTAAGATGATATACGAGCATGTAGATATATATATATATATATATATATATATATATATATATATATATATATATATATATACATATATTTGTCAAATCAGCAAACACATGTAACAATCATGTCACGCATGAAAATAATTGATTGTATCTAAATATGTATAAACAAATACTTAGGTATTAAGTAGCACATTGAACCTAGGTATGAATACTCATCACCTAGTTGAGTTGTATTAGTATAAGGAATCTATACTAACGTATGATACTATTGTATACTCCTAGCCTTAAGCCTAGCAAGTATATTGGAGTCTTGGGAAAATGTTCACTTAAGTACAATTTCTATTCTAATGATCATGGAGTGTGTTGACAGTTTCAGTTCCTAAAAGGGAAACTAATCCTGTAAAAGTCTAGTCGTTGTCATGTGGGTAGAACTAACCAGTTCTAGTATAGTGATAGTATTGTCCCGCGATAATATGGTTATTGGATAGTGATAACTTAGTCAAGTTATGTATTGGTAATTGTTTTCCAACCATCTAACAGTGCACGATTTGTAACCTATCTAGGTTAAGTATTGATATTGTTCCAAAACAATATGATGGGTGTAATTCCTAAGTATTACACATTTGTATTACATAACAGTAATATAAGTAATTGTGAATTATAAAAGTGTATTAATATAATTCGAAAACAGTTGTTGTGCATGTGTTTCACCCCGAAATCAGTAAAATAGTTGAAAGAGTGGGGCTATGAAACTCACCTGTTAGTTGTTAGCGATTCTACGATACGCGCGTCGTCTGATAGGTAACCTCCTAGTGTCCTAAACACGTGAGGTCATATAAGTATGAGACAAATCAGTTTGTCTAAGTGTGTGGTGTAATTATTTATTTGTCGTTTAGATTCGGAAACCGTGTACGGGGGTTCGGGGGCAGCGGCGCAGCGCCCCTGATAGCGGGGTCCAAGGGGTGGCAACCCCTGGCAGGGTCCAAGGGGCAGAGCCCCTGGTTGGGGTCGAGCTGCCAAGTCAGCTTGGAAAATTTTTATTTCTACTACATTGCTTTAATGAAAACGCTCCGAAATTCCATTTCAGAGTAAAATTAAGTGGTAAAATTTGAGTTTCGACACTTAGTGAAAAATGTGTATTTTTTGTTTTAGGCGACACTAGGTAAGTGTCGCTATAGGCGACACTAGAGAGGGTAGCGTCACTTCCTAGGGCGTCACTAAGGCAGTGTCGGGTTGATGTCAGAGTTTGATTATAGGCGACACTTAGGCAAGTGTCGCTTGAAGTGTCGGTTGGGAGTGTTGGGCGTCACTGGACCAGTGACGGGTGTAAGTGTCGGGTAAAAGGGGTTTTATGCGGCACTTAGGCAAGTGACGCAAAATTAGGGTTTTTAGCGACACTTAGTGCGTCACTTAAGTGACGCATGAAGTGACGCTACGCTGCTGGTCTGTGGGCGACACTTTGATCTGTTCGACGATTTTAACACCAAAAACGCAATCTAACCCATTTTTAGGCCGAATCTTGTTGTTATAATGTTTATACATGGTATATTAAGTGTTTTTAACAAGAAATAACAAGAAAAAGTGGAGAAATCCTTACGATTTGAAGATCGAAGGTTTGAGGATGATGATGAACTTGATGATGATTTTGAGGAAGAAGATGAAGATGATGATGATGATGAATGCTTGTTGATGATGGTGATGATTCCGAAAATGGTGATGCCGAATTTGTTGTTGTTATTTGTTAGGATTTATTAATTTGATGAGACAAAATAAAAGATGCAAGTTGAGGGACTAAAGATGAATTGTTTTATTTTAATTAGTCTTCTAGTATAATTATGATTTCTTGTAACCCTAAAGATCTCTATTATATAAAGAGACATAGGGACGTAGGTTTTGGTGTGCACACATAATGTAGACGTCTAGGGTTTTGGTTTAGCTTCAAGATCAAGGTTTCTTGATCCTGTTGCAATTGTGTAACCGTTTTATTCTGATCAAATAAAATTGAGGCTTGAAGTGATAACATCGATTTGTTCTTATTCCACTGCAAATTATTGTCTTTGTTATCATTGATCCTAGGTCAAGATCTAAACAATCTGAGCTAGATCTTTATTACGTTTTCATAATTGGTATCAGAGCAAGGTGGCTCGTGATCTAGGATATACAAGTTTTACAAGCAAGAGAAGTCGTATTGAAGAAACCCTAGAAGATTGCAAGAAAAATTCGTAATTCGTCACTTTCTGCACAGCCATGGTAAAAAATTCGGATCTCCTTCGTTAACCGTTAGATTGTCGTGAAATTTGAACTGTAGGTTCTTAACATATAGGCGCACATTCCTACTGAAGGAATTTTTGATCTGAGCTTTTGATTGAGAGATATTCATTGTCGAAATTGGTTGCTGAAAGTTTAGGGTTTTTCAAAATGGAAGAAGTAAAACGATCACTGTGTCTTCGTTATCCTACGAAAGTTAATGATTTTTGGATATGTTATAGAAGACATATGTTTATACATCGTGTAAAAATTTCATCGTGATTGGATGTTTCTATAAATAGATATTAAAATTAGAAGTTAATGTAGTAAGTTTATGGTTTCTTTTCGTGCAGCTGAAGTCAAATAATTCCTGTAAATTCATTAACCGTTTGATCGACTTGATTTTTGGATATATGGTTAATGAAACATTGATGGACTTCGTGTTAAAATTTGAGCATCATCAGATATGTAACCAAGGAGATATACAGTTCGTAAGCCACTGCTCATCAACTTGCCCCTGCTAGCACAAAGTTACCACTGTTTGTACAACGTTCCCGCTGTTAGAAGGTTTGTACCGCTGCTATTACAAGTTTGCCTCTGCTAGTACAACGTTGCCTCTGTCAGTACAAGTTTACCGCTATTAGTACAAACTTGTCACGGCTAGTAGAGCTTGCCATTGTTAATGCAAAGTGGTTACCACTGTTCGGGATTTTGAAGATTACCACTGTTAGTTGATTTGGACTTGGAATTGGAGATTAACACTGTTAGTTCAAAAACAGTTACTCATGATAGTGTTGGATCTCGATTGGAATTGTTTTCATAACAATTTATTCTTATTGATTTAATGGCTTATTTATGAAGATAATATGAAAAAGTGATTACGAAGAAGGTTGATTATAGCTTATTTGATATTGTAGTTGAGTTTGACAGGTTTGTATCTTATCATATCTCAAAGTGGTGGATGAAGAGCTTTGAAGATAACTTGTTTGATATGTATGGTGAAGACGAAGACTTGACAAATCTAGCAAACGTGTGAGATTAAACTTAGGATGCTCAATGCTCACATTTGCTATCACTTGAAAGAGTTTTGGTGTGCTCGGTGACTTATTATGGAAAATAAGGATTTTTGTCAAAGAGATTGTAATCTACTTATACATAGGATTATAAGTTCGACGTCGTGGATAGTACAAGATATAAGGTACAAGTTTGGAAGACTTAATTTCTTTATTAAGTTTGTTATATTCTATTTTCTTCACCGACCAGTAATCATTACTTAGAGCCAATCGAATTTGAGATTCAAGAGATGGTGAACATATTTTAAGGGGAAGCTTACTGTTTATTGTTTCATCATCTACATGTAACACTTGAGGGGAAGTGTTTACAAGTTGCAAAAGACCTATTGGATTATGACAAAAAGGGGAAGAAGAATTTGAAGATTCAGATTTGCAACTTATCGCAAGGCATGATATGATTACAAGAAATCAAGAGTTAAGGGGAAGTTTTGCAAGAAGATCGATATTTTGTCATCATCAAATAGGGGAAGATTGTTAGGATTTATTAATTTGATGAGACAAAATAAAAGATGCAAGTTGAGGGACTAAAGATGAATTGTTTTATTTTAATTAGTCTTCTAGTATAATTATGATTTCTTGTAACCCTAAAGATCTCTATTATATAAAGAGACATAGGGACGTAGGTTTTGGTGTGCACACATAATGTAGACGTCTAGGGTTTTGGTTTAGCTTCAAGATCAATGTTTCTTGATCCTGTTGCAATTGTGTAACCGTTTTATTCTGATCAAATAAAATTGAGGCTTGAAGTGATAACATCGATTTGTTCTTATTCCACTGCAAATTATTGTCTTTGTTATCATTGATCCTAGGTCAAGATCTAAACAATCTGAGCTAGATCTTTATTACGTTTTCACATTATTGATTATTGTTATTGTTAGTTGTTGTTGTTATTGTTATGGTGAAGAAGAGAGAAAGAGATGAGTTAGAGAGGGTGTGTTTGGATCAAAATGAATCAAAGAGAGGAAATGGGTGGGGGGTTGGGGTTGGCTGACCAAAGGAAAGGGAGGGGGTTTTCCCCCACTTCGTCCTCAATTCGCGGTATAAAATACCCGTGTTTTCGTACCCGATCGTAATTTAAAATAATATTTTAAATTCAAAAATTTATTTATATTCTTTCGAAATGTTTTTGAACCAAAATATTTTATAACAATATTATTTTGGAACTTAAAGTTTAATAAGTTGTTTCGCGCGGTCTCAGATAATTATGATGCGTTTTAAATTAAAACGACTTACATTTTCGAATGTTTAATATTTTTCCCAAGTGTAAATTGTTAAATCTATATAATTAAACATTACTTATAAAATTTTGTCACCGAAATTTTTGGTCGCGTTATCCTGAGTCCTTTCAGGTTCTTTTAATTGTGATTATTAAATAATCATTGTGTATTATATATATAAATATATAAAATTTTGGATTACTTGGTTATAATTGCATATAATAATACAATTATTTAAAGTTTAAGTTTGACGCGAAATTTGACTTTTTGACCGGGTGTTACATAAACGAACGCGGGTATTTTACACTACAATTGGAGCCAACCACCTCCAATAATTGGAGATGGCCGACCCTTTTTCTTCTTCTATAAGCCGCCCCAAATTTCTCTCATTTCATTTCTTCTTCTTTGTTCATCTATCCTTCGGTTCCTCTCTTTTTCTCAATCATCATCAAGAACAACAACACCAACAGCTACAATCGGATACCATCATCATCGTTACCGCATCACCATCACCCCCGTGCCTCACCACCTTCTCGGCACCATCATCTTCACCTTCGGCTTCCCACCACCATCCTTGAGCACTCTTCCTTTTTTCTCCAAATTTGTTTTGATTTTATACAGCTTACATCATTAAGTTTTATGGTTATATTCGTTGCTACACTTGAGATTAAAAGTTAGAATTCTATGTTCCGAAATGATGGTGAGTTGCAGGGTTATATCCTCGCGAGCATGAAACACACATATTAAATTAACTTACTAACAGATATATATGCATAGTTGGTAAATAAATAACAAAAGAAGATCATTAGCCTACTGGTTAAGCCTTGCAAATTGAAACCTATGGTCAGGGGATCGAGTCCCGTAACCTCTGTTTTTATTCCATTTTATTTTAATTCACTTATTGCAAACACGTAAATATATATACTTTGCAAGATTTAACTAAAAGTAGCACGTAGCTCACTGGCTGGTTCATGTGGTTTGAACCGTGAGGTCACAGGTTCAAAACCTCTGACCTTATTTTGATTCTCATTTTGAATTTTAGACAAACTGATATATATATATATATATATATATATATATATATATATATATATATATATATATATATATATACACACACACACTTAGTAATGAAAGCAACAAAGGTATCCATAACCTGGTGGTTATTGATGAGTAATGTGTTTCAAAAGGTCAAGGGTTCAAACCCTGTGACCTGTGTTATTTTTATATATATATATTTTTATTATTATATTTTATATAACCTTTACTAATTTAACTAAGTTCTCGCGTATTAAAGCTTAAAACTTAACTAATTAACATTAACACTTTCATGAAAGAGTAATTATGCATATATACATTTCTATATATACACACAATTTTTTATATGTATATATACGATATTACTCGTATGTTATATATATATATATATATATATATATATATATTTCAAAAGTATAAAATGAACTTAAACGATTTATATATATACGAACTAGAAGAATACCCGCGCAATGCGACGGATAATAATTTTCGTTTGACGATGTGTTGACTCGCTTTGAATTTAAGTTTATGTGATGCACGCTGTAAGATAACAATATAATATTTGAAAATTCAAAGTATACATTTTGTAAGACATTAGAAAATTATGTCAAGATCTTTATTTGTACAGAAGATAACAATAATTTGTTAGTACTATTCAATTTTTTATCGATATTTAAATCCAAACAATCACATTTAATATCCATCAATTTATTATGTTAGTTACATCAGTTATAGTACAATCAAATAAATGAATAATTATAGAGTTAATATTTTGTAATCTAAATTAATTATGATGTGTTAACTATAATTAATTTTTTAATTGCATTGAATGTAATTGTTTGAACACTAACTAATATGGCTAGAAGGGTAAAATAGTAATTTGTATTGTCCCCCTTTTAAGATATTAAGACTTGGAGCTCAAACTCTTTATTAAGTAGTATATATATATAAAATATATGTATATATGTAGATATACATACGCATGACAAACGACACTACTCGAGGAATACTAATGCTCTAAATTCAAGAAACACCAACGAATAGTACATACTTCGACTCAAACGGTCTTGCAAAACAGTTAAATAAATTGCGTGTTTTGACAAGCCGTCAAACTCTCCTATTAAAATATATCTCTTACGTTTAGGACGTTAGAGGATTACGGATTGGATATTACTTGCGGTTAGGAATGCTAGCACCCACAGGTGAGTCTCACGGCCCCTTTTTACTGTTTTACTATTTTGGGGGAGATGCATTACTTGTTTTACTCGAACACATGTACTTACTTACTTGATTTCTTACTGATTTACTGGTATATCGATCGCATGGGTTTTACTTTTATCCACTGAAAGCCTCCTTATCATAAGTTGTTAGTTATGGACTTAAGCGCGATTACTAGTAGATGGATCCATATGGGACTGACAATCCCCGCCTGGGGTGGTAGCGCCACCACGAACCGTACTCGTATAAACAGGTGTTTTCTACTCGTTTCATATGAGTGTTTTTGGATTAACACTCACGAGGGCAAATTACAGACTTGTTAAGCTTCGACTATGATGGCTCATGTCAGAACCCACTTACTTACTGAATTACCTATGTGTAATTGATACTTACTTACTGAATTACTTGTGTGTAATTGATACTTACTTACTGAATTACCTGTGTGTAATTGTTATTTACTTACCCTATTACATTGTGTAATTGTGGCTTACTATTTTGCATACTTGTGACATGATTTACTTACTGGTGTTGTATTAAACTTTTTATTACTATTACTACAAACCTGTGAGATTCACCAACCTTTTGGTTGACGCTTTTAGTGATGCATTCTCAGGTACACAGCTTCAGTAGGATTGGCCTTCAGGATCCTAGCTCGATGTGCTCACTATACCTTTGTGCGATGATTACCGTGATTAGTAACACCCAAAACTCGCTTCCGCAAATCATTAAATTTGGGGGTGTTACAGATTGGTATCAGAGCCTAAAGGTTGTGGTGAACTAGGTTGCATTTAGTGGGCCTAGACTATAACCGTTAGGCAGTAATCCTAATTAAGCATGATTGGTTCAGGGATTACATCATACAAATTTAATTTAACATAGCCTGATCAACTATGTATAATTAAAGGAAGATGATGTAAGATCTGAAAGGGGTTATGTTGAACAGGAATGCACTAGTTGACTCTGACCACGAGAGAACCGGGACTCATACTTGCTTTGTGCTAGACACACACTAGGCTATTATGTGATATAGATGTATATACATATATAGGCCTCACCTACAAACTGCTCGCTAGGCTATTATATATTGAAAATAAGTGATAGGCCTTACACAATAATACACTCACTAACGCTCGCACCATCGAAAACGACAAGTATACTTTATACAATAATACTGGAACACATGAATACATACACTTTATAAGTATATGATGATACTTATGCATACAAACGTATTTACTCTTAAAAGTATACACTACCACTTGAATACGAATGACTTGGTACCCATGATTTTTACACGACTCCAATAGAGTTTAGCTTACTTTACGAAATTACTAGCTAATACAGACTAAGAACACTGTAGGCATTACTGTTACTCTAGGCTACTAGTACACATTGTAGCTACACTATAGTCACCGACTGACCGACCTACCTTGTCATATAGACATAATGGTCAACACGTCTAAAAACTTTCTCCTCCCATTCTTTTAGTCGCCAGTAGGGCACTAGTCCAACAAGGGGAGGAAGACAACACTATGTAGGTGTTGTCTAACTTTCGTAGATAATGCATAGACTATAACTTAAACCCACCGACAATTACTACGAACAAATTTCGAGACGAAATTCTCTTAACAAGGGGAGAATGTGACACCCGGTCAAAAATGACCCAAAATTTGCTTCAAATTTTGAACTTTAATACTAGTACTCGGTACGAACTAAAACAAGAGTATTCGAATATTTTATATATATATATATATATATATATATATATATATATATATATATATATATATATATATATATATAACTAATAACGATTATTTAATAATCACGAATAAACAAATCTGACAGAACGCAGAAAATTAAAATGGACATTGGTGCAAAACCTTTTCAAAATAATGTATTATTGTTCGGAATAATAATTATTTACCCGGATAAAATTTTACTTAATTTAATACGCTTAAAACTATCCGTATGTTCAAAGTAAAACAAAGATATAATTTTATATCTCATTAAAAGTATTTTTATAAAATATTTCGAGTAAAAATATAAACGATTGTATTTTTAGAAATTTATCAATTTAAAACATTATACTACATAACGATCGGGTAAACGAACGCGGGTATTTTACACTACAATTGGAGCCAACCACCTCCAATAATTGGAGATGGCCGACCATTTTTCTTCTTCTATAAGCCGCCCCAAATTTCTCTCATTTCATTTCTTCTTCTTTGTTCATCTATCCCTCGGTTCCTCTCTTTTTCTCAATCATCATCAAGAACAACAACACCGACAGCAACAATCGGATACCATCATCATCGTTACCGCATCACCATCACCCCCGTGCCTCACCACCTTCTCGGCACCATCATCTTCACCTTCGGCTTCCCACCACCATCCGTGAGAACTCTTCCCTTTTTCTCCAAATTTGTTTTGATTTTATACAACTTACATCATTAAGTTTTATGGTTATATTCGTTGCTACACTTGAGATTAAAAGTTAGAATTCTGGGTTCCGAAATGATGGTGAGTTGCAGGGTTATATCCTCGCGAGCATGAAACACACATATTAAATTAACTTACTAACAGATATATATGCATAGTTGGTAAATAAATAACAAAAGAAGATCGTTAGCCTACTGGTTAAGCCTTGCAAATTGAAACCTATGGTTAGGGGATCGAGTCCCGTAACCTCTGTTTTTATTCCATTTTATTTTAATTCACTTATTGCAAACACATTAATATACATACTTTGCAAGATTTAACTAAAAGTAGCACGTAGCTCACTGGCTGGTGCATGTGGTTTGAACCGTGAGGTCGCAGGTTCGAAACCTGTGACCTTATTTTGATTCCCATTTTTAATTTTAGACAAACTGATATATATATATATATATATATATATATATATATATATATATATATATATATATTGTAACACCTCGCAAAATTTATCGCGATTATTAACGTTAATCACTTGCATTATTAGGCTAATTCCCTGATTGAGTGAATTCACAACGCATTTTAGAGGTAAGTCTAGCAAAGCCCAACTAGTTAATACGCGTAGTATTACTTATCTGTAATTAGATGTAATTACATACGAAACGATTGGAACAAACACGACTGTTGATGAACAAAATTATTTAATAAAACGGAATTATTAAATAACGCTATTAACTATTAAATATTATGTTGATAATATTTACAAAGAATTTTATAACGTATAAACATTTATTTCGCAAACTGAAACAAAACAAAGTTAAAATTTCATAAACTTAATTAAATTGTTCCATAAAATATCCCAACCAAAAATATAAGCGAAAACGTATTTAATTATTGATTATTTAAAAATATTATAACATTTAACGATCGGGGAAACGAACATCACCCGGAACGCAAACGCGGGAGATGAAAAGTGGAACAAAACCCACCTCCACCTCCTTTTTCTTCCATTTTCACTCTTTCATTTCTCTCTCTCCATTCTCTTTTCTCTCATCTCTCTCTCTCTAAATTTAACCAAAAACCACACAAATCATATCAAAACTACACCAAAAACGCGCCGAATCATCTAACCATTTAGAGAAAAACGATCACGGGATCACGATCTACACGTCTACCTTTTCGGATTTCAAAACCGACATGCGTAAGTTTCCGACATTTCCCGTAAATCCTTAGATTTCGAAGTTTTCTTTCATATTTCATGTTTAATATACTTAATATAACATGTTTTAGTGTTCTTAACAATCGAAAATGTCCATAATCGACCAAAAACCCGTTTTTACCAAATTGTCCGTCGAACAGTTGGAAGTGTCGCTATGTGCCAAAAACAGTGCTAGCGACACTAGCTAAGTGTCGCTATGCCTAAGTGTCGCCCTTATAGCGACACTACTTAAGTGTCACTGAAATACTTAACCAGATCCATCCTAGCGACACTACCTTAGTGACGCCATAATTGAACAAGTGTCGCTACTCAATTTAAAATCAGGAATCTAGCGACACTCATCTAGTGTCGCCTAACTAGTGTCGCCTATAGCGACACTAGCCCAGTGTCGCCAAAAACAGAAAGTTTACAACTTTTTCACTAAGTGTTTGGACTGAGATTTTACCACCTGATTTTACCCCGAAATGAAATTTTGAATGCGTTTTTACTACAGCAACATAGCAGAAATAAAAATTTTCCAAGCTGACTTGGCAGCTCGACCCCAACCAGGGGCTTTGCCCCTTGGACCCTGCTACCAGGGGCGCTGCCCCCAGACCCTCGTACACAATTTCATACTTTATAAAAATACAACGAAACAAACAGAATTATACTTCTGAAACTATCACCAACGAGTCGTATACATTTTCACAACAACGAAATACAAACTTAAACGTTTAACAAACACTTTGGACATAACATTGGTTGTACGAACACTAGCATGGATGATTAGCTTAGACATCCACATACTTATTAAATCTCATACGTTAGGGCGTTAGGAGATTTCAGACTGTACTTGGGCTTAGGTTTGCTAGCGCTCACACACAACTTAACTCAACAGGTGAGTTCACAGCCCCTACATTTACTGTTTTAACTGCTTTGAACAGGGGTGTAAAACATAGTCAAACGCTTTTACATACATGATTGTATACTGGTTTTACTCGAACGATTAGAGTACATTGAAACTGTTAAACTGTCACACAACTAATGTTTATGAAATAACGTTTTCATACGACAAACCATTACAAACGGGATAAACTATACTTGATAAACCGGAGAACGACCGGTACTGTTTTGAAAACGCTGGAGAACGACCAGCAACACTATTTACTTAACTGATTGAACTACTAAAAAGTCCCTACTGACATGGGCATAGGCAACTGAAAAGTCCCTACTGACATGGGCACAAACTATTGAAAAGTCCCTACTGACATGGGCACAAACTATTAAAAAGTCCCTACTGACATGGGCACAAACTATTAAAAAGTCCCTTCTGACATGGGCACTAGATTCTGCGAACATGGGTCTACTATTGTTATTAAACTGATGAAAAGTCCCTACTGACATGGGCACTGGGTTCCTACTGACATGGTCCCACCAAACGATTAGGATACTGATATTCCTACGAGACACAACGATTAGGATACTGATATTCCTACGAGACACAACGATTAGGATACTGATATTCCTACGATCAACTAATAGAATACCTACATTCCTACTATAACTTGAACTATACTTTTGGACAACATCCCAACGAAACATATCTACGATTAGGATACGTATCTTCCTACAGAACATACTTGAAAATAGGATACTGCTTTCCTGCAACTATTAGGATACAAATTTTCCTACAAACAACTATTTGGAAACATATTTGGTTTTACGAACTACACTTTTGGGTGACATCCCAACAACACTGTACTTTTGGGTGACATCTCAACGATACATTATAAACAACTGTGGTTTATCAAAACTGAACCTGTAAACATAAAACCTGTGAATTCACTCAACCTCGTTGCTGACTTTTACTATGTTTTTCAGGGAATTAGTTGCGCATGTAAGAATCGCCAACACACACGGAGAATTAGGCGACCCGTGAAGTTTTAGGATGCCAACTTTTTGGAAACATATGGATTTCTCTAGTATAACTGAAACTGTTTTAGTCATATTCCAGAAATCTATTTTTGTAAACTTATTACTTTTAACTTGTGTGATTCGATGAATCGTAAACTTTGTAATTAATACATTTGGCATCTTAATATATTATGTTCTGTTGTAATCATATGCTCTGATACGTATGCATGTACAATGTTGACGTGGCACCCCCAGCCAATACTAATGCTTCCGCTAATCAAAACCGACGAATTTGGGGGTGTTACATATATATATATATATATATATATATATATATATATATATATATATATATATATATATATATATATATACACACACACACTTAGTAATGAAAGCAACAAAGGTATCCATAACCTGGTGGTTATTGATGAGTAATGTGTTTCAAAAGGTCAAGGGTATATATATATTTTAACCTTTCCTAATTTAACTAAGTTCTCGCGTATTAAGCTTAAAACTTAACTAATTAACATTAACACTTTCATGAAAGAGTAATTATGCATATATACATTTCTATATATACACACAATTTTTTTCATGTATATATACGATATTACTCGTATGTGTTATATATATATATATATATATATATATATATATATATATATATATATATATATATATATATATATATATATATTTCAAAAGTATAAAATGAACTTAAACGATTTATATATATACGAATATATATAAAATATATGTATATATGTAGATATACATACGCATGACAAACGACACTACTCGAGGAATACAAATGCTCTAAATTCAAGAAACACCAACGAATAGTACATACTTCGACTCAAACGGTCTTGCAAAACAGTTAAATAAATTGCGTGTTTTGACAAGCCGTCAAACTCTCCTATTAATATATATCTCTTACGTTTAGGACGTTAGAGGATTATGGATTGGATATTACTTGCGGTTAGGAATGCTAGCACCCACAGGTGAGTCTCACGGCCCCTTTTTACTGTTTTACTATTTTGGGGGAGATGCATTACTTGTTTTACTCGAACACATGTACTTACTTACTTGATTTCTTACTGATTTACTGGTATATCGATCGCATGGGTTTTACTTTTATCCACTGAAAGCCTCCTTATCATAAGTTGTTAGTTATGGACTTAAACGCGATTACTAGTAGATGGATCCATATGGGACTGACAATCCCCGCCTGGGGTGGTAGCGCCACCACGAACCGTACTCGTATAAACAGGTGTTTTCTACTCGTTTCATATGAGTGTTTTTGGATTAACACTCACGAGGGCAAATTACAGACTTGTTAAGCTTCGACTATGATGGCTCATGTCAGAACCCACTTACTTACTGAATTACCTGTGTGTAATTGATACTTACTTACTGAATTACTTGTGTGTAATTGATACTTACTTACTGAATTACCTGTGTGTAATTGTTATTTACTTACCCTATTACATTGTGTAATTGTGGCTTACTATTTTGCATACTTGTGACATGATTTACTTACTGGTGTTGTATTAAACTTTTTATTACTATTACTACAAACCTGTGAGATTCACCAACCTTTTGATTGACGCTTTTAGTGATGCATTCTCAGGTACACAGCTTCAGTAGGATTGGCCTTCAGGATCCTAGCTCGATGTGCTCACTATACCTTTGTGCGATGATTACCGTTATTAGTAACAGCCAAAACTCGCTTCCGCAAATCATTAAATTTGGGGGTGTTACATTATCGTTATTTCGAATAAGGTTAAGAAATTATAATACCATTATACTGCTGCCACAAATATATATATTCGCAGATGACAAAAGTTATTAGATTGACAAAATCTACCAAAGGTATTAAGTAACAGAACCATGGAGACATTTGTTTGATTCACTAATAATGTTAGAAGAACTTGTTGATTAATTTAATCATTAAGAAAAGAACACGATAAATGAAGTTTATGACTTTAGTTTTTCATCTTTACACCCTTATAAAGGGTTTAACCCATTTCTTTAATACCTTAGATGTTTAAAGAAAGGAAATAACATGAATGCCCCTATATTGAGCAAAATTGACTAAACTACCCTTAGCTAATTTTAGAAACGATTTACAATATTACAGAAATATTTCCATAAATAAACAAGTGTACGTTTGAAAATAACCCAAACCCATAAATATAATGAATTGCAATGTTCTGAAACCCAGGTTTCAAGTTGACCCGGCCTAGTGACCGGGTCCGGTTCAACCGGCGATTGACCCGGTTTCCAACAAATATTCATTAAATATATATTACCAACGAGTAACAAAAGTAAAATCAATTATTTTACAAATAACAAACAAAATAGATAAATACATAACGAGCAATTCAAAAATTGTATAAATTTACATTCATTTCCTACAAAACTAAACTTTACGTCCATTTCCCAAGTTCATTTCCTACAATACTAAACAATAAAAGAACATAAATACCTTTCTATTGAAAAAACGGAGTGTTATAAGCATTAGAGTTTGATAATTCATCTAGTCAAATAGCAAAAACAAAAAAAAAAAAAATTGAAAACATCAAACCCAGCCGGGTCCGGGTCACCGGTCCAACCGGAAAACCCGGCGGGCAAACCCGAGTCAAAAACCACCCCAAACCCGACCCAGTTGACCCGGTCCCTTGCCCGGGTCCCGGTCCGACCGGTCGAACCGGCCGGGTCAACCCGGGTTTTAAAACATTGATGAATTGTGAATAACGAATATGAGAATATACATATACATTTAATTTAAAAAACTATAAATTTCTAACTACATATATAAAACTATATAGGGTGGGGTTCAAATGAGAATAGAAATTTGTGTGAGAATGAGGGAACAAATGATATCATGCCATGTGTAGAGAGAGAATGTTCCACATGTACAAAACCCATTTACCCACAACATCAATTATCTCACAAACGACAAATCGAAAAATTATGAAAATTGCACAATTAAATTCAGTGTTTTCTCCTCTTCAATTTGCCGTCCATCAAGGCATACTTTCGACAAGTTTTTTTTTTCCATTTTTTTTGGAGGGTTTCACATTTACTAACACATGTGTTATAGTGTTGCGTTTAGGGTTTAGGGTTTAAGGGTTAGGGTTTAGGGTTTAGGGTTTGGGGTTTAAGGGTTAGGGTTTAGGGTTTTAGTTTTGGGGTTTCTCCCCGAAAACCTAAACATCAAACCCTAAACCCAAACCCTTAAACCCCAAACCCTAAACCCTAAACGCTTTACAAAACTCTAAACCCTAAATCATACTAAACCCTAAACCTTAAACCCTACTAAACCCTAAAGTCTACTAAACCCTAAACCCTAATAAACCCTAACCCTAACCATAAACCCTAACCTTAACCCCAAATTAAGTGTATAACCAACCACTAACACATGTGTTACTAATTTGTAAGACCCACCAAAATGTGGACGAAAAAAAGTTGTCGAAAGTATGCCTTGAGGGACGGCAAATCGAAGAGGAGAAAACGCTGAATTTTATGGTACAATTTTCATGATTTTTCGACTTACCGTTTGTGAGATATTTAATTTTTAAAAATGTAGAGGAGAGAGAATAATGTGACACATGACAGAAATGTATGGGTTTCCTCATTCTCACTCAAAGTTGGTGTACTCATTTGAACCTTCCTCAAACTATATAATACTTATGTAATGCGATTAAATATAATAAGTACCTGATGCTTTGCGTGGACTTGTGCTAGTGTGTTTGTATTTAAACTTCTAAACACACGAGAAATTAAAGTGTCCCCATGGGCCTGGCCTGTATGCATAACCTTTGCGGGCCTCGATTTCTTGGACTTGTGGACACCTCTCTTTGAACTCTTTCCCGTTTCCAATTTTCCATCATAGGCAATTTTAAAAAAACAATCAATTTCTCGAAACGCCATCTAATCTTCTAATGTGTATTGTTACATTAAGATGTTATGAATGAATTGTTTTTATCTATTATTTTAACTTCAAATATCTTAATGTGACTATGGTTTTAAGTTAATTATATTTTATGGTATGAAACAAAAATGATCATAAAGTGATCAAATCACCAAGTTAGACTATATCAAGTCCAAACATCATCTACCATGCTAGTTACAATTTTACGAGATTGATGTGTTTGTATAGTGAACATTATAATAACGAAATATACATAATTAATCTCTCATTTACACTTCGTTGCACGTAACAATTTGTGACAATTTGCTACACAACCTAAATGTACTATCTCCATCTCAATTTATTCATTCATATTTACTTTTCGGGTTGTCCCAAGTTAAAAAATTATCCACTAGCAGATATGGATAAGAAAATTTGCTCAAGTTTACCATATTATCCCCATTTAAAAATAAATTTATTAAAGTGAATGAAAAGTTACCCCTCACAAAATACAAAATAGGTGATAGGAATACCATTATGCATACGTAAGCTGAATGATTATATTTTTCGTAAACTGCGTATTTTTTTCTGGGACAATTAATCGTGTATGAAGAGAGTATCAATGTAGATATCAGACCAAAATTGGAAAAATCTAACTTGTGACCTTAAAGCAAATGTTAAAGACATATAATAAAGCTGAATTTTCTATAAATAATATAAATTGTAATTAATAAAGATGCATATTTGGAAATTAGTGAGTTTAATAAATGAATTTTATGATATATTTAAGATGTTTTTAATGCATTTTATGACCCTAGTTTGTGCCTTAAAGGCACAAGTTACCCAAACACATCTTATTTATTCAATAATTTTGGAATTTTTATATCTAGTTTTTTTACATTTCTTAATAAGGAATTAAATAAAACGAATCTAAATATATTTTTTTTATTAATAATATTAATAATTAATGAATGTTTGGACTTTGGATAGGGAAAAGCAAAGATGATACATAATGATTTTGTTTTTGTTTTGTTTGTGGGGGAAATTGAGCCGTTACTTGCACTTTTACCAATATTAAAAAACACATAACAACGTTAACGTTAACTCCCAACCCCATATATCTCCATTCCTTTTTGTCTCTCTTCCAATTTCTTAACCTTAACCTTATTTCTAGGGTTTTGTTTTTATTTCAATTAAAATCCAAACCCCAAAACAATCAATTTGTCTCATGGAAGAAGTCACAGAAGCATTTGATGACTCGGGTCACAATGTCGGGTCTGGATTTGGTGAAACGGGTATGCAGCAGAAACTGAATAATGGTGGTGGTGGTGTAAGGGGAGAAGTTGACACGTCAGCGCCGTTTGAGTCCGTGAAGGAAGCTGTGACCCGATTTGGTGGAGTCGGGTTCTGGAAACCTCATTATAAGCTTCATGAGGTTCAAACTTTTCTTATTTGTTTGACTTGTTATTATAAATATAGTATATAGAAATTAGCTGGACTATTGTTGTGTTCCTGTATGTTTGACTTTATTAAGTCAACAGTGCCACTTATTGCTACTAAAATTGGTTTGGTATCAATTGTGATATCTACAAATTAGGTAGGCTTGTCATTTAGTTTAATGGTAACTCATATTTTCCCTTCCATTTTTTCGAGTTTATTGCTATTATCAAGTTTATATTTTGTGTCCAAAATATGTGATATATGGTCAAACATATGAACATATAGTTCTTGTATGCTTTAGTATTGTTTTGTATCTTTTTTTGTGTATAGTATGCATATACTTTGTAAAAATTAGCCTTGTGAAGGAGATTTTTTTACTTTTCTTCAAGACATGAACAATGAGAATTTTCACTTTGAGCTTAAATGAGTACTTTTTGACTTCAAATTTCGTACGTTTGCCGAAGTTCAGATGAAATTTTTGATATTGTGTAGTGTAAGGCCACTCCCAACCCTAAATCAAAGTGACCAAAACTGACCGAGCCACGTCAGCGCCACATCAGCTTTTTCACAAAACTGACCAAAACTGACTGACCACTCCCATCCCTACTCGGTCACTTCAATTCTTGAGACCCACTGACCAATTAAAAAATCAACTAAAACACAATAATTTAAATAAAAACAATAATTTAAATTAAACAACTTCCATTAAAAATAAAAATTACAACAATTTCAATAAAAATAAAAGTTACAACAATTTCTAAAAATAAAAATTACAACAATTCCTAAAAATAAAAATTACAACAATTCCTAAAAATAAAAATATACTCAAAGACGTACAACCCATCACCGTTTTAAATTTTTTTTTTTTTAATTTTTTTTTTTTATGTTTAACGGCTAGAATATAAAAAAAAAAAAAAAAAAAAAATTGGGCCCCACTCTCACAACCGAACACGCTTCGGTTTACCGAAGCATCAAACCGACCAAGGCCACCGACCAACCCGTGCCATCCCGGTCGGTTGGTCGGTTCAAACTGACCATCGAACTGACCAAAGGGTTGGGACGAGTCTAAGTAGCAGATGCTGCAAATAGAGTGAAGTTTGTGATGTATTTTAGACAATGTCCATGTCAAGATCTATGAATTTGAAATTTGACAGCATTGACTTGAGAGTCGGACTAATTGGTAACAGCTTGACTGTTGACTATATGCTTACCATTTTGTAATATTGTTATTGTGATGGCAGAATGGCTGTGAAGAAGTATTTGATGCAGCAAAGGCCGAAGAGCAGGCTGCGCAGTTAGCAAATGATCTCATGGTGAAAGAAAGGGAAACACTCGAGGTCTTGAAGGAACTCGAAGCAACAAAAACTACCGTTGAAGAATTAAAACTCAAACTACAAAAAGAATCAGCTAAAGTGAATGTAGTGGTCAACAATTGTAACAAACAACCAGTAATGGGAAATAATGAAAATGCTCTTGGATCAGAATCGGCTTGTGATAGCTTGATGTGTCCTTCTTCGGCTCCAGGTTTTATCTTGATGGAATTAAAGCAAGCTAAAATGAATTTAACTAGAACGACAAATGATCTTGCTGACATCAGAGCAACTGTGGAAACATACAATAAAAAGATCGAGAAAGAAAGATTCGAACTTGAGAAAACCCGTCAAAGATTATCTTCAAATTCGTTACCTTTATCATTTTTTAATGAAACGGTTGACTTGCCAAGGGAGCTTCATAGGTTGACTTCCGAGACAGAGCAGTTCAAGAAGGTAGGAGAAGTAGCAAAATCTGAAGTTTTAAGATCAATGAATCAAATCAAACAGACGAAAAGAAAGATTAAAACTGCCGAAATACGTCTAGTTGCAGCTAGAAAGTTGAAGGAAGCAGCGAGAGCAAGTGAAGCTCTTGCACGGTCAGAGCTAAAGTCAATATCAAAAAGTCAAACTTTGTCAGAAAACGAAGGCGTAACTCTTTCATTTGAGGAATACTCATATCTAAAGCTGAAAGCTCAAGAGGCTGATGAATCTTTAATTAGAAAAGTCAATGAATCGATGGTCAAGGTCAACGAATCAGAGGTATCTAAATCGGAGATCTTGAATGGGATAGAGGAAGCAACTGAAGAAGTGAAAAACAGTAAGAGGGTTCTGGAAGAAGCTTTGAGCAAAGCTGAGGCTGCTAACCACGACAAGTTAAAAGCAGAAGAAGCTCTTAGAAAATGGCGATCAGATCATGGTCAAAGAAGAAAGTCAACAGTTCAAAACTCGACCAAGTTCAAGACTTCTTCAAGCAAGACCAACACTCGTTTGTTGGATGTAAATGGGGCCCATTTGGGAAGTAACGTGTCGGGTCCTGTTCTGAGGCCCACAATGTCAATTGGGCAGATATTGAGCAGGAAGTTGCTACTTACAGCAGAGTATTCTGAGAAAAGTGAGACGAAAAAGAAAGTTTCGTTGGCTCAAATGTTGAGTAAGCCTACTAATGGTGGTAACAATGGTGGTGGTGGTGAGGATGGTAGTAGTGCAAAGCGGCGTTCAGGAAAGCGAAAGAAGTTTGGATTTGGTCGTATTTCGTTTCTGGTGACTAAGCCGAGTAAGAAAAAGAAGAAACATTGCATAAGTTCGCGATTCTCATGTACTGAGGATTAGAAAGTCGTGTGTTTTGGTTGTGTTTAGGATATCCTCAATTTGTGTGTTTCTGTTAATCATGAAGTTAGAAACTGTATCTTATTTGACTTTGATGTGTCAAAACTAGATATTGATAGTATGTAAAAGCATGCATGGTGATTTACAACCATTTTGTAAAGCAGCTGGTTAATTATGTTATACCTAATTGATGTTGGATTTAATTTGTCAAACTACAAGGTTTTAGTTATAATAAGAAAAGATAATTTAAAATAAAATCAAAGTGTACAACAAAAGTTGACAAGCTATTCTATGTGTGTCTTTCACTATGAGCCTTGCCTTCGTTCTCTTCCTCAGAGCACTTGTAGTGGTGGAGCGTGTTAGGGCTGGTTGGTTGTGCAACTCACCGCGAGTTGTCACCATCATGGGTGAGTCGTGTTGAAACATGCGATCAGCCCTTCGTGGCTTTCTAGACAGAATGGCTGTTGTTCTGGATTTTTACTGTTTTTTTTCTTTTTAATTAATGAAATGTGGGGAACAATAATGAGGTACCATTGGGGTTAATTCGTATAATTCAGCCCAGTTTAACACATTCTATCTGTGAGCCCAAAACAAAACCACATTTGCAATAATTTTATCTATATATTTTTAGTTGATTTGATGTCATATTTATTTCATATGTGTTCTATTATAAACGCTAAAATTATGATAAATTTGGGGATGAGTCAAGTAACTCGTGGTTATAACTATGAGCAATTAAGTAATTCGGAGCGTATGAAGTCACTCAGTCGTACTGATTTGGTACTCAATCGTGCTCAACGCTCAATTATGATTACGAGTGCTCTTATGACCTAAGCATGAATACTTGGCTAATGCTTAATGAATAACAGGGGTATTACAAACAAACCAAACCAAGCATTACCTTAACAGAACCAGACAAATCAATGAACTCATACTCAAGAACTTAAAAGATCACTAATTAAACAAATCCGTGAATACATAACTACCTATTAACTTTCATACTAATCCGTTTTCGTTTCCAATTCTCTACACATTGATGATGTTTTCTGATTCGTTCTTCAATACCATTATGCTGACTGCTGAGAAACCAAAGAAGATTGAAAATCTCCACGGTATTTTATTTTTCACGAGTTAAAATAATAAGTCCGAATCCATTTCTTAAATACGAAAACATTTACGTTACAATCTACAACAGTATGTTGTCACACTGGTCTTCGAAACAATAAGATAGTTTAATTTATTTATTTCATACATCAGATGATCAGAAATACTTTGATACGTAAAATCAAATGGAGCTAAAATAATCATAGTTGTTAAACTCTTACGATTTACGAGTCGACTCTTATGAGTCGAGACAAAAATCCAAAAAACGAGGTGACTCAGACCTCAACTCTTAAATGTCTTTGACTCTTACGAGTCAGAAAATCAGACAAACTTTTAGTATAATGTAATACAAAAATTAAAAAGACAAAATAGAAAAGAAAATGACTATA
This sequence comes from Helichrysum umbraculigerum, assembly GCA_949592205.1. NCBI lineage: Eukaryota > Viridiplantae > Streptophyta > Magnoliopsida > Asterales > Asteraceae > Helichrysum > Helichrysum umbraculigerum. Next base: position 45,255,074 of record CATIUR010000002.1, on the reverse strand, counting down.
ATCTATTTTAAATTAAACACTTCTGTTGATTGTCGGTCTAACAGCTTAATTATCGACTCTAACCATGTTTTATTTCATTTAAGAACAAAAATCTTAAACATGAATATACATATACATATAACTATATATATTTATAATAAAATTGTGACTCTTACGCGTCGAATCTAGTCACGAGTTAAAAATCGAGATTCCGAATTACAAGTCTAGTCACGAGTTAACAACTATTTAATTAATATCATTGCAATTTTATGCGTATGTATATGTAAATTGTTATTTTATTATTTGTTAGGGGAACAATTTTGAAAGACTAATAATTTGGGGTAAAGTCGTAATGATGCATGAGGTACCACCTTCCTTAATACGAGCCAAAAGCGGCTAATAACACCCGCACGAGTTTTATTTCAAAATAAAGGTTTAATATATGATGATTAATTTGTACTTTAATTATGGTACATGCATTATAATTTTATTCCACTTGCGGTTGCCGGTTGGTTGCATTGAATCCATACATGGTTGTCCACTTGATCAGTTGATCAAATGGTTTTATTTACTATTGCTCAAAATTATTAGAATCTAAAATTAAGGTAACATTGTGACTTTTGTTTGTTTATGATTATTACTGGATTTTGCGATACCAATTGGCATATGGGTGAATAGTGAAAGCTCGTACTAGTGTGGGTTAGTAGTCGGCCTCGGTGTAGATCAATGTTGATCGGCCACCAAGAGTGGGCCAAAAGCGGTCGGTGTGGATGAAGGGGGTTATAGCATCAACCATATCATTTTAGTGGTTAAAAATCTAAAAGGGTTAAAGAAGTTATTTAATAAAATTTAATTAGTTAGAATTAATCATGATTAGGGTTGTTCACTATTTGAATATAACCGATTATGTAGTAGGACAGTTTTAGTTTGAGTTTTTGGCATTTTGGATCGGTAGGATCCAAAACGGAATAATTAATTTCGGATTTGAACTATAAGAATCAAATAATCTAGATAAACCAAAATGTAATTTAATTTGGTAACATTTTCTAAATAGTGTATATTTGCACATTTATTAAAAGTTAATACCCAATTTACAAACTTCATAATTATATATAGGTTTTAGGTACCTCATAACTTCACGAAATTACATGTAGCGTGACAATTACCTTTGTTTGGTACTCTATGCTCTGTAATTTTGATCAAACATCTTTAATAAGATATTAAAGCAAAAATCAAATTGTAAAATCCGAACCAACCGAATAGAATTTGGTTCAGTTAGAGTTGGTTTTTAATTTTTTTACTTAAACCAGATAGTTTCATCTATTTACTTAAAATTTAAACCGATTAAACCGAATGAACACTCAATAACTTATACCCCTTTAATAAAAAATGCAGAAATTAAATAAATAAACAAGAAACAAAAAATCACAAAAATGATCCGTTGACCGTACCCTATTTAACAAAATAATCCGTTGACCAAAGCTTTTAACAAACTAATCCACCGATTGGCGCCAAAAGTGGCGCCCCGGCGCCCCTGACACAAGCAACCAATCAAAAATGCCACATGTACGCCAACCAAAAAAAACCGGCGCCCCATGATTTTTTTTTGGCGCCCCATGATTTTTTTTTGGCGCCCCTCCCTTTGTTTTCTTCCTTCTTGGCGCCCCTCATTTTTTTAATCCGGCGCCCCATGTTTTTTTTTCGCAATCCTCGTACACGTGGCATTTTTTGGTTGGTTGCTTGTGTCAGGGGCGCCGGGGCGCCACTTTTGGCGCCAATCGGTGGATTAGTTTGTTAAAAGCTTTGGTCAACGGATTATTATGTTAAATAGGGTACGGTCAACGGATCATTTTTGTGATTTACCCAAGAAACAAAGAGGAAATTAACTAATGCCGACTCAAGTATATATCAAATCAAATGGTAGCTTATACGAAGGTGCATTTGTCAAGTTGTAATATAAACATCAGCAAAATAGTAAAAACACACGTGAAATCCATGTTTTTGTACAAAGACAGCAGAAGCTGCATGCGAATGTGCGATACTATACGTCACTAGATACAGCCTCCATGGTTAAATTATTTTAAATAGATATTATTTTTTTACCAATATTACGTATGGGCGAAGCCATGTAAAAGATTGGGGTAACAGTTGCTACGGATCAATTCACTATATACAGTATAAATTTCTTACTAAATATTGCATTTTTAGTTGCATTATTTGTTTGTGTTACGGGTCCACAAAATTAAGATACCAATGTTACGGATCACCCTAAATTCTGGATCCACCATTGATAATTTCCAAATGAAAATATTACTCTTTCCGTCAAAACATAAGTGTGCACATTTCTATTTTAATTTATCTTCAAATAAGTATCCACGTTCAAAAGTCATATATGAACTTTACCAATTTACCCGTGATTTACTTTTTCTCAAACTGATTCATAGAAAACTATGCAAAACTTAAGGTAAAACTCTCATTTTTCTCTTACACAATTTATTTACTTACTGATTATTTCATTTCTTAAACCATGTGTAATAATCTAACTGTAAAACACTTAACGTTCATCTCATCGATCTCATACCATTTCTTTGTTTTTAAACAAATTTTTTTACGTCATGTCATACTACTTTTCTTTGCCAACTGCAACCAAAAACGACACTCTCAATCATTTCTTATTCTTTTCTTTAACACGGGACATAAAGTTTTAAAACGGGACATAATAAAGTTTTTAATTAGTATACGAAAGACCCACCAACTAGCTGGCTAGACCTCTTTTTATTAATATTAATTAATTAATAAAATAATAATAATAGAAACAATTCTAGAAAACGGCTGAAAAGCCCAAAGGGAATGGAATAACTCAATTTCTTCTATTATGTGATTAGGATAACAACAAATTTGCACTAGTTGTGTCTCATTTGTATTAGTTGATACTTGATTAAGTAATTACCATCATTACTTCTGACTTTATTCTAAAAAATTACTCAATTATTCATGATTAATAATTAATTAACAATTATACACGATTCATAATTGCTATAAAGATTAGTCGTGTATCACATATTTTTGGTAAAAAAAAATAAAATCTCGTGTTAAATAATATAAAAATTTATACTTGTTCTTTTTTAGAAAGACAATTCTTCTGTAACTAACGTATGTACATCGCACATATACACATGTCTTCCAGAGGCTTGAACTTACAACCTCTTGGTTGATAAGCTCTTCACTCACACACCGCTAGGTCATAGACCCATAATTTTCTTACAGAAAAATTAGTTAATGTTAGAATAAAAATAAATAATGGTCGTTCCTACCGTAACAAACGTTTCTATTTGAAACTTATAAAGTGTATACATATATACTTATATAATTAAAATATTATATTATATATAAATAAATTAAAGAAAGTACTCAAGAAAGTTCTTTGACAACAAGTGACTATCTGTCTGTTGCATATAAAGCCAAGCTTGTGTATCTGTTCTTCTGCTTCATTGCCAAAGGTAATTTATCACAACTTTTATAATCTTTCTTTATCAATTCACTTGCTACTCCCATTTTGTATACAGTAATTCTCATTATGATTTGATAACTGCAACTTGTTGTAATGATTATGATTATGATTATGATTATGATTATATGTTATTGCTTCTAATTTGAAGATAGTAGATGCATTTTTTTAACTTTGAATGTTTATAAACTTATGTATGGTTTTATATTTTGATTCGTGAGATCTAACCGTAGTCTTTTGTGTTCGTTTTTGAACAGAAAATTCTTCGTTTATTCGGTCATCGTATATATTTAAGTTCTCCGAAAAGAAAGAAGGAAAAGAGTTCAGGGAATGCAGAAAGATGTGTTACAAAGGTTGGATACTAATCTCTAATGATACTGAATTTAAAGCTCCGTTTGAGCCATCATCATTTCTCTTAGATGAGATAGGATACAAGTACAACGAGTTATTTAGTAATAATATGTTGTTAAGTTTAAAAAAGTACTTTCAAGGTCAAACCGTATCATATCGTGATATTTGTGAAGGTGATTAAGTAATCAGTATCCTCAAATCCTATAGAAAAGATAGTTTAACGATTTGGGTTAGTCGGTTTTACACAATGGATTTTAATGGGGGCGTTTTAATGCAACGTTACGAGTTAGGAAAATTATTGGGGCAGGGGAGCTTTGCAAAAGTGTACCATGGTAGAAATATTGAGACAGGGGCGAGTGTAGCGATTAAGGTCATAGACAAACAGAAGGTTATGAAAGTGGGAATGATGAATCAAATCAAGAGGGAGATTTCGGTTATGAAATTAGTCAAGCATCCGAATATTGTAGAGCTCTATGAAGTCATGGCTAGCAAAACCAAGGTTTACTTTGTGTTAGAACTAGTAAAAGGTGGTGAGCTCTTTGATAAGGTAGCTAAAGGGAGACTAAAAGAAGATGCTGCAAGAAAATACTTTCAACAACTCATTTGTGCTATCGAATTTTGTCATAGCCGAGGTGTTTCCCATAGGGATTTGAAACCGGAGAATTTGTTGTTAGATGATGAAGGGAATTTGAAGGTTACGGATTTTGGATTGAGTGCTTTGGCTGAAACCAAGAGACAAGATGGTTTGCTTCATACGTCTTGTGGTACACCTGCATACGTTGCTCCTGAAGTTATACGACAAAAAGGTTATGATGGTGCAAAAGCCGATATTTGGTCTTGCGGGGTGGTTTTGTATGTGCTTTTGGCTGGTTCTCTTCCATTTCATGATTCAAACCTTATGGAGATGTATAGGAAAATTGCAAAAGGAGAATTTAAGTATCCGAATTGGTTTCCATCTGAAGCGCGAAAGTTAGTGTCAAAGATGTTGGATCCAAATCCAAAAACCAGGATTTCCATTGCAAAAATAATGGAAAACTCGTGGTTTAAAAAGGATTTTGTTCCTCAACCACAAAGAACAGGAAAAGCTTTGGAGTCACTAGAAGCAACACAATGTTTGGAAAAAGGTTTTAGCTTGAATGCATTTGATATCATTTCTTTGTCGCCGGGATTTGACTTATCAGGATTGTTCAATGACGATGCCAAAGAAGAGAAAGAAGTGAAGTTCATGTTGAAACGGCCGGTTGCAGACATTATTTCCAAATTGGAAGTAATAGCCAAAAAATTGAATTTAAAATTGTCGAAAAACAATGGAATGTTGCTGAAAATGGAAGGATCAACAGACGGGAAGAATGGTGTCCTAGTCGTTGCTTTTGAAATATTTGAGATCGCCTCTAATGTTCACCTTGTTGAGACAAAGCGATTGAGAGGTGATAGTGTCGAGTTTCAGGAGATCATGAATGAACATATAAAGCCAGCCTTTATGGACGTCATTTGAAGTCGATGATGAACTAATGTACACATGCTCAATCTATTCGAGAGTTATAATTTGTTGTTAAGAAAGACTTAATTAGAATCAGATCACATATGTATTCATTTTACAAACTGGTAACATTAATGTGTTTAGGCAGTATAATATACAAATTTTGATCATTCTTTTAAAAAAGGAGATTGAGTTATTTTTCTGATTGTTCTAGAAATGATAGATATGTTTGGTTTGTACAGTACCATTAATAATTTAAGTTTAAAAAACTTTATGGGTCCATGCTAAGGTAATTGCTGGTGCCATACACAGAAGTTGGTGGCTGTAGTGAATGGAGAAATGTTATGATGTATGCAATTGATTTTGGTGGGGCAAAATTTGAAAGTGAGATATTAAAAGATAGATCCTTCAGAATTTTGGTAGAAATTTTGAGTCAAGTTTGTTTAAATGTATCCAATTTTACCCAAAAATCTATCGTAGGTATCATAGTTTAAGACTTACCGTTGTATTTCCTGAAGTTTCAGTTATTGCTACTTTACAACCTATAGCACCAGAAGGTTTGCCATATTCAAATTCTTTGTCCAGTAGTTGCAGTTGCATTATCAAGAGCAAACTGCATCGAGTGTGATATCAGTTTCTACCTTGTTGTGCTAACTTGTTAGAACACTTAACTTACAAGATGTTTGGTGAAAAGCTTAGATACCAATTAAATTCAGTACCTTAGAAGATGGGGTGTCGAAAAACTATTCACTACCTACATAGTATTAATTAGATCAACATAAGGAACCCACAGAGACAGTTGTTAGCGCAGTTCAATGTAGCACTCTTGCATCTGCGCAGGCATGCCCAAAAGACCCCCTTGTGTGTTGTAGAAGTTTGCTCCTAAGCTTTTTTAAATAAACACCCTATGCTTCCACTCCTGCTCTTGGTTCCAATTTTATAGTTCATTGATCTCTTTTTCGACAAATGATGCAGTTGTGGGTTACAGAAGTTGCAGTTTTTTTTTAGATGGGCAGTAGTTTATCTAATGGCTCTTAAATCTGTATACTTTTACCTTTGCTATTTAGGTTTCCATCTGTCAAAACCTCTTAATGGTTATTTCTGTTATAATATAGAAAAACCCCGTGAGGTATCACGTTATTGATTCACTACTTATAACGATTACATGAAACCCTAAAACCTAATGGACCCTTGCCCATCTATACGATTGGGTTGGGCCAAACCTAACCTAACACATATACTCTAATAATTTCAAGGGCTCCTAGTCTTTCTTTGATGTAGATTAAGATTTAACAAATACGAATTCAACCTTTAGATTTAATGAATACTCACGAAAAATCCCTTCCAACAAATGTTGATTCGAAAGAATACCGTTGTAGGAAAATTTCGACAAAATTAAGAGAAAATTCGATTTCTTCAAAAACAAAAACTGAGTTGTCTGTTACATGAGGAAACCCTAAAAAGGAACCAGAAATTAAAATGGGCCGGAAAAACATAATGGCCCAAACAGAAAGCCCAAAAATAACTAAAAAAACATAAAATGACCAATAACTTATTCTAGGAGGCGTTTTTGGGCTTCAAAGTTCCAAAAGGTGAGCCTCGTTCCAAGCTTCGAATCAACAGTTCATGGGCCTGAAACGGAGCCCTGTAGCTCAAGTTATGGCCTTTTTCGTGAGGCCCCTTTATTTGCACATTCATAGGCCTCCATAAACATAAGGGTCCATTCTTCAACACTTGGACCTCCATCATTCTTATAAGTGGTTATAAAATGTACCATATCGATGGAGCTTTATACTTTTGTAATATACTAAAACGACCGTTCAAAGAACTTCTACAACACTTGCAATCTTCTATGTTGGTGGCTTTGACTTGTTCCAGTTTTTATCAAAGTTGGAGAAATTTTAGTTACCAAGCAGTTTTATAAACCAAATCATCACCTACAGTCAACAAAAACATGTCTGATGTATGCAAACTCCAATTCGCAATCAAACATGATTACCACTAATAAAGAACATTTATACTCATACCACATGTTTTAAACTGAAACTGTATTATTAGTTGTCTATTTATAAAACTTTAGAAATATCTGGCTGCTGTCACATTTACAATCAATTATTGCCCCCACCATCATCATTTTCACATGTACAGTCATTTTCTATTCCATTACAACCGTCGAAAATGTGTGTACAATAGTTTTTATAAAATTTAAAGCCATTAATGCTTCACTGTTCAAACCAAACATATCTTCCATTTTTATGAACACCCTGTAAACAATATTGCAGAAAACATGTCTCATGACAAATATACCCAATTTACCACCCTTAAAATGATTGAATTTGCTTAATTCCACTTGTAAAAAATCATATTTTCATTCACAACTTGGCTTTAAATTACAACAATGAATAATAATACATAAAAATAATTATAATCACAATAAAGAATAGCTATTCTTGATCAAATTCAATATTTCACTGACTAGTTAAGTTACAACGTCCATAAGGGCCGGTCTTATATGCGCGTTCATGATCTCATGAAACTCGAGTCTGTCACCACAAGCTCGCTTTGCCTCTATGAGATGCACATTTGGCATGATCTCGAATATTTCAAAATCTATGGCTAAAACACTACTCTTGCCTTCTATCAACCCTTCCATTTTTAGCAACACTCCATTGTTTTTCATCATTCTCCACTTCAAACTCTTGGTTATTTCTTCCAGTTTTAGAATAATGTTTGTGACAGGCTGTTTTAACATGAACCTCACTTCTTTCTCATCTTCAAAATTGTCGTTGAAAAACCTCGACAAGTTTAATCCCCGTGAAAAGGAGATTATATCAAATGCATTTAAACTATAGGCTTTTTCAAGGCCTTGTATTTCTTCTAATGAATCTAAACGGTTTTCCAAATTACTTAAAACCGTTCGTTCTGTACTTTGTAGTTCAGAAACCAAACCCACTTGAAACCATGAATTTTCCATTATTTGCGCAATGGAAATTCTGGTTAAAGGGTTTGGATCCAAAATCTTTGACACTAAACTTTTAGCTTCATTAGGGAACGAATTTGGGTACTTGAACTTTGCACTTGCAATCTTTCTATACATCTCCATAAGGTTCGAATCATGGAAAGGAAGAAAGCCAGCCAAAAGCACAAACAAGACCACCCCACAAGACCAAATATCGGCTTTTGCACCATCATAACCTTTCTGGTCAATGATTTCTGGCGCAACATATGCAGGCGTACCACATGACGTGTGAAGCAAACCGTCTTGCCTCTTCGTTTCAGCCAATGCACTCAACCCAAAATCTGTTACTTTCAGATTCCCTTCATCGTCCAATAACAAATTCTCTAGTTTCAGATCTCTATGATAAACACCTCGGCTATGACAAAATTCGATAGCCGAAACAAGTTGTTGAAATAACTTTCTTGCAACATCTTGTTTCAACTTCCCTTTAGCTATCCTGTTAAATAGCTCGCCTCCTTTCACATATTCTAAAATGTAATAAATCTTGGTTTTGCTAGCTATGACTTCATAAAGCTCAACCACATTCGGGTGTTTAACTAATTTCATAACCGAAATTTCCCTCTTGACATGATCCATCATCCCGGCTTTCATAACCTTCTTTTTGTCTATAACCTTAATGGCTACACTCACCCCCGTTTCAACGTTCCTACCATGATACACTTTTGCAAAATTCCCATGTCCTAATAGTTTCCCTAACTCGTAACGTTGCATCAAAACACCTCCTTTTGCCTCCATTTATAAAAATAGTTCAAAATAACTTGTAACCCAAATCACTAAACTACGGCTTCTTTGTAAGATATCAAAAGATGATCACGATTCGATATCGTGTTTGACCTTGATAATACTTGGTCAACCTTGATAGAATTATGTTAGCACATAACTATATGTGCAATGGTCCTATCTTATCTAAGCAATATGAAGAAGAAAGACCTCTTGGCTTCAAAGCACATATTTCTCCATTCCAAAAAATTTTTAAAAACAAATTATATGTTTAATGATGGAGAAGATAATGAAGAAATCTTGATGGCAAAAAGACCTATAAAACAAAGAAGAATTCTCAATCAACACAAACTTATCGAAAACAACAACACTACTCAATCCCGCCCAAAGTGAAAATTATGAAACATCAATAATCAGATATATGCATATATATAGTATGAACAATTCAACTTATATATACAATGAAAGATCAAGGAAGATGAGTAAATTGAATGATTAAATTGAATTACCTTTAATAATTCAAATTTAGGAGTTGGGAGCTTATTATGTCCAGACTGGAACAGATCAAAAGATGCACACAAACGTTGTGTTTATATAAAAAAAATATCCAAGTCATTTATTTGGATTGATATGGAATTATATTTTACTAGTATTTTATATATTTTATTTTAATTTAATTTGTTTGGGTGAGCTATAAAATAAAACTTAGATTTAGTTATTACTACGCATTCACTCGTTTTTAACAACTGTTTGTATTACATGAAAAACGTGTTGGTTGGTGGGCGGTCGTGTTTGTCGATTACATAAATATATACATATATATTGTTTGTTTTGTTAATTCTGATAGTTAAAAGATCTTAGTCGAATATTTAAATAAATAAATGCCTACAAAAAATTTGTGATAAATCGATAATACACATTGGTCCGCATTCTGGTGCTTATTTATAATATGGGACGCACCTGATTTACTTAGCGGTTGTGATGATGAGAGAGTGTTTGTGTTGAACGTAGAAAAGAAAAAATAATTTTAATTTTCTTAGTTTTGAAATAAGTTTTAGAATAAAATATATTAAGTTGAAAAACTATTTGGTAAACTTATTGTAATGGCTAAGAGACACTTAGAACATATACTTATACTAAAATTAATGTGTCAACAAAGACTTGGCATTTAATTTAAAGGGCGTTGAAATTGCATTTTCTATGCATGTTTTCGTCTTTATATATAATGACTTTTTCAAAAAAGATGTTTTAACTAGTTTTTCTTAAAAATAATAATAGTAATAAATAAATAAATGTAAAATGATATTGACACATAAGAGCCAACGGATGATAATTATTAAACTTAAAGTTTCTTTTATTATTAAAAGCCATAACCAATACATTACATATAAATAGAAATTTTCAGTTAATTAAATGCAAATTTCTACAGTGTATTAATTATAATTTTGATTAAATAAGAAAACTTTAACTTGAATAAATGCACAATTTTTCTCTTATAGGGGTGTCATTATTAATTCCAAAAAAAAATTGTGTTAAGAAAAACGCAAAGAATACTTTTTTACCAAACAATTTATTTATTAATGTGAATTTTACATTTTACAAACACAATAATCAAATAATTTTTTAAAAACAACTTACACCTCTAAACAATAAAACATAATAAAATTCTTGAGTAAGGTTCAAATGAGTACAACAACTTTTGGTGAGAATAAGGGAACCAATAGGAATGAATCACGTGTCACTTTACACTATCTCCTCCAAATTTTTAAAAATAAAATATCTCTCAAACGGTAAGTCGAAAAATTATAAAAATTGCACCATAAAAATTAGCGTTTTATTCTCTTCGATTAGAGATGTGACAATGTATATTTTTGACGAACTTTTTTTTTCCGGTTTTTTGATGGGTTTTGAAATCGAGTAACACATGTGTTAGAAGGTGGTAACACATGTGTTAGCAGCGAGTAACACATGTATTAACAACAACTGACACATGTGTTAACAGCTAGTAACACATGTGTTACTAATTTTGTAAAACCCCCCAAAAAAAAAGTTCGTTGAAAGTATACCTTGTGAGATGGAAAATCGAAGAGAAAAAAATGCTGATTTTTATGGTGCAATTTTTATGATTTTTCGACTTACCGTTTCGGAGATATTTAAGTTTAAAAAACATGGGGGAAAGTGGGTTTTGTGACACGTGACACGTTTTAGTTGGTTCCTCCATTCTCACCAAAAATTCCGTTCTCATTTAAACCTCACCTTAAAACTCTTATATTAAAATGTCAAACTTCACATTTTATAGCTAAATTTCATCAAATATTTTTTTAATTTTCACTTTTTTTATATTTCAATGAGTGGAGTTCAGAGGGGCACCCGTTTTATGAGGGTAGAAAAAATAATTTTTTGACCAAGCAAAAAGTGACACGTGTCATCCGCGGTCTCCCCCTCCTGCCATCTTTTGCAATTTTAAAAATTTGTGGATTTGCCCAAAAAAATTGCCTGAAAATTTATCCAATAAAAAAAAAAATTCAAAAAACAATTTTCCACCACCTTAAACGTAAAATGCAGTGATTTTTTCGATATCTACTTTTTCATATCAGTTTTCCACCACCTTAAATGCAAAAAGTAGTAACTTAAATGTAAAATGCAATAACTTAAACGTTAAATGCATTGACTTCTTCGAGATGTACTTTTTCCGATCAAGTTTCCACCACCTTAAACGTAAAATGCAATAACTTAAACGTGAAATGCAATAAAAAATTTTCCAGATCTATATTTTCAAATCAGTTTTTCCACCACCTTAAACGTAAAATGCAATGATTTTCTTTTCAAATCCACTTTTTAAGAGATCTAGATCTGAAAAAGTAGATCTAGATATGAAAAAACTAGATCCAGATCTAGATCTACTTTTTTCTGATCTAGATCTGAATAGTAGATCTAATTCTACATTTTCAGATTTGGTGGTGGACGCTAGCGGTGAAGGTTGTGATGGACGGTGACGGTGAAAGTGGTGGTGGACAGTGACGGTGAAAGTGGTGGTGGACAGTGACGGTTAAGATGGTGAAGGTGGACGATGAAGGTAAAGGTGGTTGTGGCGGTGAAGGTTAACGGTGAAGGTGGTGGTGGCGATGAAGGTGGACGGTGACGGTGAAGGTGGCGGTGAACGTGAACGGTAACGGTAGTGGTGGATGGTGAGGTTTTGTGTGTGTGTAATCTAGAGAGTATGTGTGTGTTAATATAGAGAGAAAGTTGTGAAAAGTGATGTGTGTGTTTGTGAAAAAAATTTGACCTTGCTGCCCCCTTTAGGCCCTGCTCCCGGGATTTTGATAGAAAGAAAAGAAGAGAAGAAAATATAAAACAATAGAAAAGAAAAGAAGATGAAATACACTTTTGCGTTTCCGAGTTGAAAAGAAAAGAAAAGATAGTGAAAGGTTTTGTGTTCCCGGGTTGGAGAGAAATGAAAGGAAGTGATAATATAGCTTTAATATTCTTCTCTCCTTCAAAATCTTCCAAATTTTGGAGAGAAAGTTTGGAGAGAAAAGATGTCTAAATCCTCCTGTACTTCTCTTCTCTTCTTTCCAAATAAAAAACTCGGGAACACGATTTGATTTTTGGTCTTCCCACTTCTATTCCCTTCTCTTGAAAATACAACTCGGGAGCTTAGAAAAAGTTTCGCATATTTACATTTTGACCCATATCTCATTTATTGTAAATTACAAACCATTCCCTCCCCCCAAAATAATTAATAACTATAAACCCTTACATGACATGGCGTGATCCAAGATGTTGATAGATGACATGGATGACTACGATGTTACTGCCCCTCCTACCGCTCATAAAGGGGCTGCCCCTTACATCCCCACTTTATTTCAATGGGCTTAAAAACAAACTATATACATATATATTGACTTTTGTAAAATTTATTTTTACATTATTTAAGTGTGACGTATGGGGGTGCTCACTTTCGGATACCTGATTTCAATATCCGAATCTGAATTCGAAATTTCGGTTATACAAAATTTGGATATCCAAAATCGAATATCCGAAATTTGTTACTTTGAAGTTTTTAAATTGAGATGCGAATAATCATTTAATTTATGAAGTGTTCGAATCATTTATTGATGTGTTTGCAAATAATATGTCTAGTATAGTAGCAAATTAAAGTTTACTAATAAAAGGGCAAAAAAGAATATATATATATATATATATATATATATATATATATATATAAATTCGGATATCGGATATCCAAAATATCTGAAATATACTATCCGAACTCAAAACTTCGGATATCCTAATTCAAAACTTCGGATACTTTCGGATCGATTTTTCGATTTTACGGATTCATTACGAATATTTTTGAACACCCACAGACTACTAACCTACCGATTTGACAAACAAAATGGTTAACTCAGTAGGTACGATCTGTTATAAAATGAAAACCCCATAGCCAATAACTTTATTATGATACAATATTTATAGAATACATAAACCGCGGAAACCCTAACGGACCTTAAGCCCACAAACGGACTTGGGCCACTTAATCTAATCCTTAAAAACTCCCAGACAGTTTGAACGGGAGGCTACCGGACGAACAAACTGGAGCTAATGTTAATTATTTCTTCTTTCTTTTCGTCACCTTTTGATTTTGTTTGCTTCCTCCTTTTTGTTGTTCGCACGGAGATAAAGTTATATTCGGCGGTAAAGTTATATACTGCTTAATTGACGACTCCCACCTTTCCGTAACGTTTTTTTTTCCTTTCACGTAGTGGCTTGCTTTGCCTAGGTGAGAGCGACAATTTTTCGATCAACTAGACAACTACTTTCAAAGACAACAATGATCTCCGGTGTTAAAACAAAGAGTTACGTTGATGAGACAATATTAGTTGTTTAATGACTAAATCAACATTGATGGCTATGATTTGTAGGCTAGGGTTTATGGGATAATAAAGATAGACTAATTTAAAAGAAAACAATAAAGTGGTAGAAAATTAATAGATCGGGTTATCTTTACGTGAATAAGCCAACAGAAGATTTTTCATATCCACGTGAATAATCCAATTCATGCACCGAAACAAAGAAGGGGGAATAAAGTTGGATCGACCACAATAAGTTTTTCTAATACATCGGCAATAAAATAAGAAGCACTAGCAGAAATATTGAGAAACAAACTACGAGTAATTGAAAGTGAAAAACAAGCAGCATTATCCCTCCGACCGGCGGCAATTAGCCGACGATCGGAGAATAATTATTCTTTAATCGATTTTTCTCTAGAACACTAGCTCTGATACCATGTTATTAAAATGAAAACCCCATAGCCAATAACTTTAGTATGATACGACATTTATAGAATACATAAACCCCATAAACCCTAATGGACCCTAAGTTCACAAACGGACTTGGACCACTTAATCTAATCCTCTAAAACGATCAACCGTCCAAAAAATTGTAAAATTTGTTTATGCATCGTATATTTATGTATGGAAGACCCTGTTTAAAGTTACTGAACAGGGCACTCGAAATCAATGAATCGATCTTGATCGTAGGTATTGTTTCATATGGTGAGTGGTGACGTATTATTTCTTTTCTTTTCTTTTAATTTGTAAGTTTGACATAATTCTAGTGAGCTGTGTTATTCCAACAAACTAAACCCATCGGTCACAAGACAAAACACATATTTGATCAAAGCTGAAACTCTACCTAAATTTGCTAAATCATCATGGGTATGCTTTATCATCACCCTTATTATAATTCCCAATGTCTAACTTCAAGAATACAACAGCAAAATGCATATGATAAAATATTATCATTACAATTTTTATTGTGACAGTCTTACAAAATAATTAATATGATGATAATAGTTTGCTGGAAGCTTGGGTATTCCGGTTGTTGGTAGACAAATTAATGACATAAAGGTTATTATAATTGATCTTGATGGGTAGGGTTCAAATGAGAATAGGAATTTGTGTGAGAATGAGGGAACCAATAATATCAAGCCATGTGTACAAAGAGAATGTTCCACATGTATAAAACCCATTTACCTCCAACATCAATTATCTCACAAACGACAAATCGAAAAATTAGGAAAATTGCACCATTAAATTCGTCGTTTTCTCCTCTTCGATTTGCCGTCCCTCAAGACATACTTTCGAAAAGTTTTTTTTTTCATTTTTTTTGTGGGTTTCACATTTACTAACACATGTGTTAAAGTGTTGCGTTTAGGGTTTAGGGTTTGTGGTTTAGGGGTTAGGGTTTAGGGTTTAGGGTTTAGGGTTTGAGGTTTGGGGTTTCTCCCGAAACCCCAAACCTCTAACCCTAAACCCTAAACCCTAACCCCTAAACCACAAACCCTAAACCCTAAACGCTTTACAAAACGCTAAACCCTAAATCTTTCTATACCCTAAACCTTGAACCCCTTCTAAACCCTAAACCCTTATAAACCCTAAACCATAAACCCTACTAAACCCTAAACCCTAACCTTAACCACAAATTAAATGTACAACTAATCACTAACACATGTGTTACTAATTTGTGAAACCCACCAAAAAATGAGAAAAAAAAAAGTTGTCAAAAGTATGCCTTGAGGGACGGCAAATCGAAGAGGAGAAAACGCTGAATTTTACGGTGCAATTTTCATGATTTTTCGACTTACCGTTTATGAGATATTTAATTTTTAAAAATGTGGAGGAGAGAGAATAAAGTGTGGAAGAGAGAAAATAAAGTGACACATGGCAGAAATATGTTGGTTCCCTCATCCTCACTCAAAATTGGTGTACTCATTTGAACCTTACTCTATAATTGATTTCAAATTATACAATAAACTATAACAAAAAGAATTTATTAATCAATTAGCACGTACGACGAAGGTTTCATATTCGTGTAAGCTTCTTTTTAATTTTTAATCACTAAAAATGTTCATTGTCGTTGTCGTCCCTTTTATTGGTTATTGAATGAATATTTCAATGGTCTTTAAGTAACATTTAAGCTCACATTAGAACTTAAGTATATATACTCCCTCCGTCCAACTTAAAGTGTCAAC
This sequence comes from Helichrysum umbraculigerum, assembly GCA_949592205.1. NCBI lineage: Eukaryota > Viridiplantae > Streptophyta > Magnoliopsida > Asterales > Asteraceae > Helichrysum > Helichrysum umbraculigerum. Next base: position 45,238,981 of record CATIUR010000002.1, on the reverse strand, counting down.
TTTGATAACGCATACAGTTTTAGAATTCTTCACTAACTACTTTTTTTTACCAATCAAATAACATATCCATCCACTAAAGTCTCTTTTGATTGATTGTAATATGAAAGTGGACACTTATTTGGAACAACCTAGAATAGCAACGGAGACAATTTGAGTAGGACATAGTGAGTATTAATTTTATTTAACCTACCTAAGATGTAATTTTTTTCTCTATTACATTACAATACATACAAAATACTAGCAACACCGATAAATTAGCTATTTAGCACAATGCTTTTCATTAGAGGGTGTGTTTGGTAAAACTTGTAGCTTATATATGAAGCTAAAGGCTTAAGGAATAATGATGTGTTTGATTTGATTAAGGAAATCACTATGGGTATGTGATTACTAATAAGGTGGAATCAGAATGTGTATCACTTTCAAACTCATCTCCCCTCATGGAAACCCATCTCTCCTCATGTAACACCCCCAAATTTGATGATTTGCGGAAGCTTGATTTGGGTGTTACTAATCAATAACAAAGCACAAAGATAAATAGCAAACGACTCTATATGCGTCGTTTTAACAAAATATATTGATAACTGAAATGTTTACAACATTTAAAGCTTTACATAGCTCGAGTTAAATAAAATGAGATTTCAGTACATAAGTACTTATACAAAATATACTAATGCAAGAAAATCTCAATCGTCTGTATGCTGACTCGAGCTAAATCCTGAAGCAGAAACATCCTACTGCTGGGTACCTGCGATACATGCTAAAAGGTCAGCTATAAAGCTGGTGAGCTCACAGGTTTGAAATCAAGTAATATCGTATGAACCGCAAGATTTAAATAATGAATTGCATCCAGCAATTAAATAATGAATTGCATCCAGCAATTTGAATAATGAATTGCATCCAGCAATTAAATGATAATCATCGTGTATACAGCCATGAGCACATAGTTGAGCTTAACTCGAGGGCCGGGTCCCCTATAGAGAATTCCGGGCGAGGTGCCTCCACGAATGCCTAATCCACATTCGTCTTCCCAAATATTAGTACGTCCGTTTACCCGGTTAGTGCTTGCTAACCCGGACGAGGAGGGTCAATCCTATATGGTACCATATACTAATATTCACGCTACAACGTATTAACAACTATGCTGACGGAGGACTTTAAATGATTAGTTTCGAAAAACTCATGTAGTATATGAAAAGTTGGTACTTGCGTTCACATGTTAAAAGTTTGAGCAGTATATCACACCCCTGAGTAAAACAGTAAAAAGAGGGGCTATGAGACTCACCTGAGTCTGAATGCGTTTAAACAAACGTAAGTTGATTAGCCGAAATGAAGTCCAAAGACTTGTAACCTGAGGGTGTCCACGACACGCGATGGTTATAAATATGATTGGGTATCTTAAAAGATCACCCCTGCAGTTGTTCGTCCAACTATAATGTCCAAATATCCACTATTTGGTTGATATGTTTAAGTGTTTGAAAAGTGTACGACCCGTTGGTGACGAGTTTGAAATAATAAACTTCAAGTATTATCATTGAGTTATTGATGTTTTGTACTTACAAAAGTGTCCCAAAGTGTTTTATAAGTCGTATCGTATAAGGATTTGAGGTTGTGAAAGTTTGACACTTAGTGAAATTTAAGTTAGAAAATCTGCTGTTTTATGCGACACTATTTGCGTCACTTACATGTTCAATGCGTCACTTATGGACTGTCGGGTATTGGTGTCAGTGTAAGGGTATGCGTCACTGAAATAGTGTCGTGTATAATATTATGCGTCACTTCAGAAGAGACGGGTGCCGTAACATTGCGGCACTTAAGCAGTGTCGTATAGAATAAATGTTTCCAGAATTTATGCGTCACTTAAGGAGTGACGTGCAACATAGCGACACTACAGGAGTGTCGGGTAAAATGGCATGACGGCACTAAGGAAGTGGCGTAAAGTAGTGTCGGGTAACATAAAGGGCGGTACTAGAGAAGTGTCGTTAAATAGTGTAGGCGTCACTATGGGAGTGACGGTATGAGGTTCGGGTTTGTACTGAGAATAGCGACACTTACGAAGTGTCGCATAGTTTCTGCTGATAGTTGTGTGTTTGCGTCACTACCGAAGTGACGGTGTATGGGCTACAGCGGCACTTAAGTAGTGTCGCTATACTGTTTTTGGCATTCATGCGACACTTAAGGCTGTTCGACGGATTTCGAGTAAAAATCATGTTTTCGGGTTTCCGATCGGTTCCATATTTTTACCCAACCCTTCTAGGGACATTATAAGCATAAACAAACAACTAGAAGGTGAAAACATTTAAAAACGAGAGATTTCGGGATTTGTCGGAAACTTACAAAGTGTCGGATGAGAAATCCGAAAAGATAGGATGATAGATCGTGATGCGGTGGTCGTTTTCTTCCAAAGGAGTAGTATAATCCAAGGCCGTTTGATATGTTTATTTTGCGTTTTTGAGAGAATTTGGAGGTGGTGGTGGTTGGTGTAATTGAAAGAAAAGAGAGAAGAAGAAGAAAGAGAGTGTGAGAGAAATGAGAAAGAGGTGGTGGGGAATGGGAGGTTATCCTCCCATTTTTCGCCCCGCGTTCCCGCTCCGTGCGGTGTTCGTTTGCTCCGTCGTTTAAACGTTAAATAACTATTTTAAATATTAATGGTGCGTTTTAAAATACAAATTATTACGCGATATTTTATTTACATATTTTACAATTTAATTTATGTTTGAGTTATAAAATGGTAAGTTAGTTTATTTAATTTGCGCGTTTTAATATTTGAATTGTATAAGGTTTGTTTGTACGATACGAATGAATACGAAATATTATAATAATAATATTCTTGGCATAAAAGCGTTATTTAATAAAATTGGTCACCAACGTCCGTATTAAATTGAATCGAAATACATTCGATTTAAAATTGCGTACGATTTAACCAAATCGCATAATCGTATATATTCAACAATATATATATTTCGATACATTAATTAGCCTAATAAGGAACTAATTAAATGTATTAGCATATGATTATGCACTAATTACTAGTCCCAATTTGGCGGGTGTTACATTCTCCCCCTGTTAGAAGAATTTCGTCCCGAAATTTAGCTCGAAGTCGTGTTTGATGTGGAATCAGTGAAGAGTTGAGGATATTTGAGTAGCATTTGGTCTTCCCGTTCCCAGGTGAATTCCGGACCACGCCGCGAATTTCATCTGACCTTGACGATGGGAATACGACTTTGTTTCAGTTGTTTGACCTCACGGTCCATAATTTCAGCGGGTTCCTCAACGAAATGAAGTTTATCGTCAACACGAATTTCATCTAATGGAATAATAAGCGTCTCATCAGACATACACTTCTTCAAATTTGAGATATGAAAAGTAGGGTGCACGCTGCTGAGTTCGGATGGCAGCTGCAATCGATAAGCTACGGGGCCAATCCTTTCAAGGATCTCAAAAGGCCCGATGTATCTGGGATTTAACTTCCCGCGTTTGCCAAAACGGATGACGCCTTTCCAAGGCGATACTTTTAAGAGTACTCGATCCCCAACTTGGAACTCGAGTGGTTTGCGTCTCACGTCAGCATAACTTTTCTGACGATCACGTGCGGCTTTGAGTCTGTTTTGGATTTCCACAATTTTCTCAGTGGTGGCGTGTATGAGTTCAGGACCAGTGAGTTGACTATCTCCCACCTCAGTCCAACAGATCGGTGATCGGCACTTACGACCGTACAGTGCCTCAAAAGGTGCAGTCTTAATGCTGGCATGATAACTATTATTGTACGAAAATTCGCACAACGGTAGATGTTTTTCCCAGTTTGTACCGAAATCAACTACGCAGGCTCGTAGCATGTCTTCCAGTGTTTGAATGGTTCGTTCACTTTGGCCATCGGTTTGAGGATGGTACGCGGTACTCATATCGAGACGGGTACCCATAGCTTTCTGGAGTGATTGCCAAAAGTGAGAAGTGAAACGGGCATCTCTGTCAGAGATGATTGAGATTGGAACACCGTGATGAGAAACGATTTCCTTGATGTAGATTTGTGTAAGGCGTTCCATTTTATCGTTTTCTTTGATTGCCAGGAAATGAGCAGATTTGGTGAGACGATCGACGATCACCCAAATGGTATCGCAACCGCTCGACGACTTGGGTAGTTTGGTTATGAAATCCATGGCAATTTGATCCCATTTCCATTCAGGGATTTCAGGTTGTTGGAGTAAACCAGGAGGTTTCTGATGTTCGGTTTTGACTTTCGAGCAAGTAAGACACTTGCTGACATAAGTGGCGATTTCGGCTTTCATGTTTGGCCACCAATAAAATTCCTTAATACCGTGGTACATCTTATCGGATCCCGGATGAATAGAATATTTAGACTTGTGAGCCTCGTCCATCACCAAGTCTCTTAGGTTCCCAAAACTAGGCAACCAGGTTCGGTTTGAGAAATACCTAATCCCGTTAGGTTTGATTTCAAATTGTTTGTCAATGCCCCGCAAGGCTTCATTTTTGATGTTTTCCGGTTTCAGGGCTTCGATCTGAGCGGTATGAATTTGAATGGTAAGATCGTTATGAATGGTCATACTGAGGGCTCGGACTCAAAGTGGTTTTGGTCGTTCCTTTCGGCTGAGGGCATCGGCTACAACATTAGCCTTCCCTGGATGGTACTTGATCTCGCAATCGTAATCGGTAAGCAACTCGACCCATCGACGTTGCCTCATATTGAGATCCTTCTGATCGAAGATATGTTGGAGACTTTTATGATCGGTAAAGATGGTGCACTTAGTGCCGTAGAGATAATGTCTCCAGATTTTGAGAGCAAAAACGACAGCTCCAAGTTCGAGATCGTGAGTGGTGTAGTTCTTTTCGTGAATTTTCAGCTGTCGTGAGGCATAAGCAATGACCTTGTCTCGTTGCATCAGCACGCAACCAAGACCTTGGTGAGAAGCATCGCAGTATACCACGAAGTCATCGGTGCCTTCGGGTAAGGATAGAATTGGAGCACTGCAAAGCTTTTGTTTCAGAAGTTGGAACGCTGACTCTTGTTTATCGGTCCAATCGAACCTTTTGTCCTTCTGAGTCAGTACCGTGAGTGGTTGAGCTATTTTAGAGAAATTTTCAATAAATCGCCGATAGTACCCAGCAAGACCCAAGAATTGTCGTACTTCAGTTGCAGAGGTGGGTGCTTGCCAGTCTTTGATAGCCTCGATCTTTGATGGGTCCACGTGAATTCCCTGACTGTCGATCACGTGACCAAGAAATTGAACGGTTTGAATCCAGAACTCACACTTAGAGAATTTAGCGTAAAGCTCCTCGTGTCTAAGTAGTTCAAGGATAGTCTTAAGGTGTTGCGCATGTTCCTGCTCGTTGCGCGAGTAAATGAGTATGTCATCAATAAAGACAATGACAAACTTATCGAGGTAAGGTTTGCACACTCGGTTCATGAGGTCCATGAATACAGCCGGTGCGTTGGTTAGACCAAAGGGCATCACTTGGAATTCATAGTGCCCGTAACAAGTTCTGAAAGCAGTTTTTGGAATATCGGTATCGCGAACTCGTAACTGATGATAACCTGATCGCAGGTCGATTTTTGAGTAGAAACTTGAACCCTGAAGTTGGTCGAATAAATCATCAATGCGAGGAAGTGGATAACGGTTCTTGACGGTCAATTTATTCAATTATCGGTAGTCGATGCACATTCGGAAAGAACCGTCCTTCTTTTTGACAAATAGGACCGGAGCTCCCCAAGGTGAAGAACTCGGTCTAATGAATCCTCGATCCAGAAGTTCCTGTAACTGAGAGGACAACTCCTGAAGCTCGGATGGGGCTAAACGGTACGGTGCGCGGGCCACCGGTGCGGCACCCGGCACGAGATCAATTGAGAACTCAACCTGTCTAGGCGGAGGTAGACCAGGTAGTTCTTCCGGAAAGACTTCGGGAAAGTCTCTAACAATTGGCACATCTTCAAGTCGCTTCTCTTCCGACTTCTTCTGGGTGATGTGTGCGAGTATGGCAGGGTAACCCTTTCTCAGAAATTTTCGGGTTTTTAAGCAGGAGATTATATTGAGTCCCGTCCCACCGGTCTCCCCCTGTATGATCAAGGTTCCACCAACGGCGAGTGGGATACGGACAATTTTATCGTGACAAACGATTTCAGCTCGATGTTTGGACAACCAGTCCATTCCAATAATGACGTCGAAACTTCCGATTTCAATGGGTATAAGGTCGATCGAAAAGGTTTCGTCAGCTAGGTTTAAAGTGCAATTAGGTATCACACTGGTGGTTTCTACAAGTTTTCCATTTGCTAGCTCTACAGTGTACTTAACATCTAAGGCAACAGGAGTGATGTCAAGTAATGGGTAAAAATCATCGGAGATAAAGCTTCTATCAGCACCAGTATCAAATAGAACAGAAGCATTTAAGTTGTTGAGGAGGAACATACCCGAGACCACATTCGGGTCCTGGCGGGCGTCCCCAGATTTGATGACGAAAGCTCTGCTGCGAGTGTTGTTGTTGTTGTTGTTGCTGTTGTTGCGGTTGTTGTTGTTGTTGTTCTTCAGTTTTGGGCACGAGTCTCTGAAATGCCCAGGTTTCCCACACTCAAAGCATACTTTGGGTGGTCTGGTGTTGTTGTTGGAATTGTTGTTGGCAGGAGAGCGGCAATCTTTTGTGAGGTGGCCGTACCTCTTGCAGTTGTTGCAAAAGGGACCACAGGAGCCTTCATGGTGGCGACTGCACTTGGAACAATAGGGTTTGCTCCCAGTGTAGCCCCGGACGATGTCAGTGGTGGTGTTGTAAGCTTTGATGGTGTCGGGTTTCTTGTTTTGTTGGTTTGAGTGGTTGTTGTGGTAGTCAGACCACTTGCGTTTGTTGGTGTGAGAGGATGAAGTGGGTGGTTCAGAATCTTGGCTCATTGACATCAAGTCTTGGGCCAATAGGATTGCACCGTCAATGGTGGTTGGTTTTGAAGAGATGACATGTCCCCGAACAGGATCAGGGAGACCAAGGGTGTACTTCCTGATTTTATCAGGTTCAGTGCTAACCATAGCTGGGCGGAGGGCAGCTAGTTGTTGAAACCTGGTGGTATAACCATCGATATCACCACCCTGAACCTTTAAGTTCCAGAACTCCTCATCCAGCTTTTGGAGTTTGGCGATATAGCAGTATTTGGCAGTGAGTTTTGCCTTCAATTCCTCCCAAGTGAGTTGGTAGGCAATGTCAGCACCCACTGATTGGGTATATGAATTCCACCAAGAGTAGGCATCATCTTCAAGAGAGCAGGTGGCGAAGTTTACTTTGTCGTTCTCCGCGCATTTACTAACACGGAAAACAGTTTCCATTTTCTCGAACCATCTGATCAGTCCGATGGCTCCTTCAGAACCCTTGAAGCTCGAGGGTTTGCAGCTTTGGAAGTCCTTGTAAGAACAAGGTTTGACGGTAGAGGTTCCAGCGGTATCGCTGTTTCTTGTGGAGTTGGGTGGGGTATTCCGAGCCAAGGCTTCAGTAACAGCCTGGGTTATGAGTGACGTAATCTGAGCATCAGTGTAAGGTCTGGTCTTTGGCGGCATGATTCTTCAATAAAAGAAATGAAGATAAATGAGATTCTGTAGGAACTTGTAATTGTCACAGATGTACATGTATAAAAGCAGTAATACATAACATCAACAGGAAAATGGCAATTTATATGTGTTGGAACAGCAAGGGATATTTGATAGATGATACGAGTTCGAAGGTTACATCCTACAGAGTTATTACAAAAGGTGTCGGGAATTGTTACATCCGACCGAATTATAGAGTAGCGCGTAGATAGTTACTAGATTACAGGATAGATTACATGACAAAGACTACACTAGTCTTAACGTAGATTAATTTGTTCCATCATCGTGACAAGACGGTCCACAGTGGTTGCAAGCCTGCTAGCTTGTCGGGCGTTGTCTTCTGCTAGCGCAAGTCGTTGTGTTAGTCCACGCGCATACTCTTCTGCTTCAAGTGAGCGCTGTTCACATTCTTCCATTCTTTGTTGCAGAAGGGCATTTTCCACCCTTATTTCTATAATTTGGTTGCGAAGGACATCCATATTGTTGTTTGTGGTTTCAAGGTCGTCGGAGACCTGTTCTATGCGTTCAAGAGACGTAAGTCGCCAGTTTTCGTTTGTTTCCTGCAACACGACATCCATAGTGCGAAGTCGCTGCTCGTGTTGGTTTACCCTAGCGGCTAAAGCCGGTAAGGCGATGTGAGTGGGATACGGGCCAGCTCGAGGCAACCTGTTGTTCCTCCTTGCTACCCTTGGGTTCTGCGACCCGGATTGAGAACGAGATGAATTTGATGGAATGTTTGCCATTTCTGAGACAAAGCGTTAGTAAGATTGAGGCCTATATTCATATAGCTCCTATATAATATAGCCTATTGAGTGTCTAGCATAAACATGTTTAAGTCTCGGTTCTCTCGAGGTCAGAGTCTTCTATTGTATCCTGTTCAGTCATAACTACTTTAAGATCTTACATCATCTTTGCTTAATTGTACATAGTTGATCAGGCTATGTTAAATTAAACTCGTATGCTGTAATCCCTGAACCAGTCACACCTAATAAGGAATACTGCCTAATGGTCATAGTCTAGGCTCACTAAATGCAACCTAGTTCACTATAACCTTAGGCTCTGATACCAATCTGTAACACCCCCAAATTTGATGATTTGCGGAAGCTTGATTTGGGTGTTACTAATCAATAACAAAGCACAAAGATAGATAGCAAACGACTCTATATGCGTCGTTTTAACAAAATATATTGATAACTGAAATGTTTACAACATTTAAAGCTTTACATAGCTCGAGTTAAATAAAATGAGATTTCAGTACATAAGTACTTGTACAAAATATACTAATGCAAGAAAATCTCAATCGTCTGTATGCTGACTCGAGCTAAATCCTGAAGCAGAAACATCCTACTTCTGAGTACCTGCGATACATGCTAAAAGGTCAGCTATAAAGCTGGTGAGCTCACAGGTTTGAAATCAAGTAATATCGTATGAACCGCAAGATTTAAATAATGAATTGCATCCATCAATTAAATAATGAATTGCATCCAGCAATTTGAATAATGAATTGCATCCAGCAATTAAATGATAATCATCGTGTATACAGCCATGAGCACATAGTTGAGCTTAACTCGAGGGCCGGGTCCCCTATAGAGAATTCCGGGTGAGGTGCCTCCACGAATGCCTAATCCACATTCGTCTTCCCAAATATTAGTACGTCCGTTTACCCGGTTAGTGCTTGCTAACCCGGACGAGGAGGGTCAATCCTATATGGTACCATATACTAATATTCACGCTACAACGTATTAACAACTATGCTGACGGAGGACTTTAAATGATTAGTTTCGAAAAACTCATGTAGTATATGAAAAGTTGGTACTTGCGTTCACATGTTAAAAGTTTGAGCAGTATATCACACCCCTGAGTAAAACAGTAAAAAGATGGGCTATGAGACTCACCTGAGTCTGAATGCGTTTAAACAAACGTAAGTTGATTAGCCGAAATGAAGTCCAAAGACTTGTAACCTGAGGGTGTCCACGACACGCGATAGTTATAAATATGATTGGGTATCTTAAAAGATCACCCCTGCAGTTGTTCGTCCAACTATAATGTCCAAATATCCACTATTTGGTTGATATGTTTAAGTGTTTGAAAAGTGTACGACCCGTTGGTGACGAGTTTGAAATAATAAACTTCAAGTATTATCATTGAGTTATTGATGTTTTGTACTTACAAAAGTGTCCCAAAGTGTTTTATAAGTCGTATCGTATAAGGATTTGAGGTTGTGAAAGTTCGACACTTAGTGAAATTTAAGTTAGAAAATCTGCTGTTTTATGCGACACTATTTACGTCACTTACATGTTCAATGCGTCACTTATGGAGTGTCGGGTATTGGTGTCAGTGTAAGGGTATGCGTCACTGAAATAGTGTCGTGTATAATATTATGCGTCACTTCAGAAGAGACGGGTGCCGTAACATTGCGGCACTTAAGCAGTGTCGTATAGAATAAATGTTTCCAGAATTTATGCGTCACTTAAGGAGTGACGTGCAACATAGCGACACTACAGGAGTGTCGGGTAAAATGGCATGACGGCACTAAGGAAGTGGCGTAAAGTAGTGTCGGGTAACATAAAGGGCGGTACTAGAGAAGTGTCGTTAAATAGTGTAGGCGTCACTATGGGAGTGACGGTATGAGGTTCGGGTTTGTACTGAGAATAGCGACACTTACGAAGTGTCGCATAGTTTCTGCTGATAGTTGTGTGTTTGCGTCACTACCGAAGTGACGGTGTATGGGCTACAGCGGCACTTAAGTAGTGTCGCTATACTGTTTTTGGCATTCATGCGACACTTAAGGCTGTTCGACGGATTTCGAGTAAAAATCATATTTTCGGGTTTCCGATCGGTTCCATATTTTTACCCAACCCTTCTAGGGACATTATAAGCATAAACAAACAACTAGAAGGTGAAAACATTTAAAAACGAGAGATTTCGGGATTTGTCGGAAACTTACAAAGTGTCGGATGAGAAATCCGAAAAGATAGGATGATAGATCGTGATGCGGTGGTCGTTTTCTTCCAAAGGAGTAGTATAATCCAAGGCCGTTTGATATGTTTATTTTGCGTTTTTGAGAGAATTTGGAGGTGGTGGTGGTTGGTGTAATTGAAAGAAAAGAGAGAAGAAGAAGAAAGAGAGTGTGAGAGAAATGAGAAAGAGGTGGTGGGGAATGGGAGGTTATCCTCCCATTTTTTGCCCCGCGTTCCCGCTCCGTGCGGTGTTCGTTTGCTCCGTCGTTTAAACGTTAAATAACTATTTTAAATATTAATGGTGCGTTTTAAAATACAAATTATTACGCGATATTTTATTTACATATTTTACAATTTAATTTATGTTTGAGTTATAAAATGGTAAGTTAGTTTATTTAATTTGCGCGTTTTAATATTTGAATTGTATAAGGTTTGTCTGTACGATACGAATGAATACGAAATATTATAATAATAATATTCTTGGCATAAAAGCGTTATTTAATAAAATTGGTCACCAACGTCCGTATTAAATTGAATCGAAATACATTCGATTTAAAATTTCGTACGATTTAACCAAATCGCATAATCGTATATATTCAACAATATATATATTTCGATACATTAATTAGCCTAATAAGGAACTAATTACATGTATTAGCATATGATTAGGCACTAATTACTAGTCCCAATTTGGCGGGTGTTACACCTCATGGGTATGAAAAACCCTTATTATGAGGGTTTGATTCCCAAATTATAATAATCACACCCCTCTAATAAACATCTTATATCATTCCTTTTCATACTCATTACTATACCCAGGCCCGGAGCTTGAAATACGAAGGCCCGTTGCCACGAAAAAAAGAGGCCCTTTTATATATGACATAAAAAAATTTTATCACTACGACGAAATTGTTATAAACATAAAAATTCAAAAGAAGTGTAACAAATATTATAAAAGCTGTTTACATATCTAATTTTTGATGTGCGTACGTCAAAAACAAAAACAAAAAAAAAAAAAAGATTCAACGTGAGGAATAAGCAAAGGAGTTAATGGACCATTTTCTTGGGCTGTTTTTTTTTATTACAACATTAAAACAATGAGAGGCCCAATTTTATTGAATTGTGAAACTTAATGAAAACTGGGCTTATAATTAAACATATATATATATATATATATATATATATATATATATATATATATATATATATATATATATATATATATATATATATATATAAGGTGTACCAGAAATTTGGAGGCCCATCATTTTTGGGGGCCCTGTGCAGCAGCCCATTGGGCACCTGCTAACCTTCGGGCCTGACTATACCCTTCCTCTAATACTCATCATCAAAACACACCCTAAGCAGTGGCGGAACTTGAACCTTGGTATTGAGGGGGCAAAATGTGCTCACGTCATTTTTGAGGGGCGATTTGCAAAGAAACAAGGATTTTTCATTTTCAGACCTCCAAATATATGTATATTCGTTAGTTACACCGTCAAGTTTAGGGGGGGCGAGCACCCCTCCTGGCCCTATATAGGTTCCGCCCTTGACCCTAAGCTTATACTTTTGTTAAATGTTTGATAAATCTAGCTAGAGTAGAGTTTAAATATGTAAATTGATATAAAAAGGACAAACAAAACACGAGAGATTACAATTATATAAAGGGAGCTGGTATTTGTGGAGAATGTATTTGGTTTGTTGGTTTTGGAGTAGGGAGTGGGATTGAAAGTGATAGAATGTGTTTGATTTGTTGGTTTTGGAATGAAACGTATGGATTGATACATCATCAAATTTGAAGGTTTACTCAAGTTCGTGACGCTTGCACATGTTTCCACCTATAAGATCAAAATACATATGGATTTATTATTGTTATTGGCGTTATTGTATTACTGTTTCTCACAAGGCCCAATAGGCCGGTTCTCATGTGACCGGTTGCATCCATCACCCTTGTGGTCTTGTGCTTGTTTTATCACTACTTCCTTAAATATATCAAATAAATAGGCCCAAATATAGAGCTTTTGTAAACAATAAATTCGCTTCCAGCATTCGATGCTTGTGAAAGATCGAATAATTATATACACTCAGTCCAACATTCATGTTCAACAATTTTAATCACTCTGCATAATAGCATCACAGATTCACAGTAGTGTTTTAGTTTTTACAGGTAGTTAAAATAGAAACGAACTATTGCGTAATTTTAGATTTATATGTCAACTATCAACTTCGTCACATTACTAGTTATATGTTACCTCGGAATTCAAAAAAATATATGACGTGTCATGTACAATACATGACAAAATTGAAAGTTGTTTTTCATTGATGATAATTTTGATAGTTGAATTTATATAACCAACAGTTTATTATTTTATTTAGAGTTGATTGCATGGTTGGTCCTCATGGTTTACACACAATTACACCGTCACTCCCTATACTTTAGCTTTTGCATCAGCAGTCCAAAAATATAAAAGTTGTTGCGCGGTTAGTCCCTCCTCCAACTAAAATGACTAAGGGTGCGTTTAGTTGTGGAAAATTTTCCACAATTACCATCTCTAATTTTCTAAGAAATGAGAAGAGTTTTCATTTTCTAGAAAAGTGATGAAAATTTAGAAAATGTGTTCAAATGTAGTTGTATTTTCTATTTTGGATAACTAGTTAAGGTTAGAAGGGTTTGGAAAATTTTAGAAAAGTGGAGGTAGTGTTATAAAGGAAAAAAGTGGAAAATATTAGAAAAGTGGGGGGTGGTGGTTTTCCAACTTCCCCTTGTAACATGGAAAACTGAGGGCGCGTTTAGTTACAGAAAAATTTCTCCATTTTTCTTTTTCCATTTTTCTAGAGAATGAGAAGTGTTTTACCTCTCTTGAAAAGCATGAAAAATCTTGAAAAGGTGTTTAGTTGCAAGGGGTGGAGTTTTCCTTTTCCAAGGAAGATGGAGATGGAAAACTTAGAAAACAATCAAAAGTAGTTTTCAACTTTATAATTATAAAGAGGAAAACAATGATTTTCCTTTTCTTAATTTTTTTTTAAGAAAACTCGAATTTGAACATGTTTTCTAATTTTCTTATTTTAATAGAAAATTTTTATGGAAAAGTGGGGAGTTTTCTGTAACTAAACGCACCCTGAGTATTCTATTTTCTATGAAAACATTTCTAGAAAAACCCCATTTTGAACGCATTTTCTACTTTTTCACTTTTCTTAGAAAAATTTTCTGGAAAACTCCTCTGTTTTCCTACATCTAAACACACCCTAAGTTACCCTTACTAAATTCAATACAAAAAAATTTAAACATTAAGGGTATGGTGGTCATTTTAATTGGAGGAGGGACCAACCGCGCAACAACTTTCATGTTTTTGGACTACCGGTGTAAAAAGTAAAGTATAGAGACTAACGGTGCAATTTATTTTGTGTAAACCACGGCGACCAACCATGCAATTAACTCGTATTTTTAATTTAAGTATTTTGAATTTTCTACCAAGTTTTTCTTAACAATAATTAGGAATTAGTAAAGTTCCATAAAATATGAAGCGAAGCATCACGTTAATTACCGATGGATATTCATATTCTAGGGGCAGATGCAGAATGTTTGTAACTAGGGAATTGAAATTGATCGATTTATCATATTTTTGACATATATAACGGTTAATTTGTGTTAAGAGAATTTGCCCCACCCGAAAGCCAATCGCAAGCTTGCAATTTGCTACTCGGCTACAAAACAAGTCATGACCAAGAACGTATGAAGACTTGTTTTTCCCAGAACCGGGTGGGGACGAACTTGAACCATTCACCTTTATACGTTCTCGGTCACGACTTGTTTTGTAGCTGAGTCGCAAATCTCAAGCTTACAATTTGCTTATGGGTGGTGCAAATTTTCATAACATGATTTTTTTGGGGGTAAATTGTTATAGTTGTTCGAAAAATGTGGCAAATCGACTAATTTCTCTCGTAAATAAAGTATACTTAAAAGAAACATGGTATAATAAAGATTAGAAAAATAATAAAAAAAATCTCTTGCTTTACGGTGGGTACAATAAAGTAATGTTTAGTGCATACGTTTAAGATGCCCTTAGGCCATTTCCAATGTAACACACTTGGTGCAAGCATATTCCTGAAAAATTCATTAATTTCACCAAATTTAATGTAGTGTTTAGTATATACGTTGGAGATGCACTTACAAACTCACTACTTTCACAAATTACTACAGTTAAATCACTACTTTTAACTCGAACATGTATCAATCTCGGTTAACATGTATATATTAAATTAAATTGAATGTATCCAAACTTGTTAAATTCAAATACTATTTTCATTAGGTGGTGTGATTTGTACATCACCATTTTTTATTCATACACTATCAAATATGCTTTATGAAGTTGTAATGTACAATACTGTAAAGCAGAAAAGTGGTGTATGAATAAAAAATGATGATGTACGAATCATCACTCATTTTCATTTTCTAATATATTGTAAATAAAATTAAATGTAATAGTGTAATGAAAATTAATACGGAGTAATAGTAGCATTCTTGATGAAATGAGTGAGTGGTTATATTTTTGTGGGAAAATCACAGAAATGATCCGTTGACCATACCTGTTTAAACAAATTAATCCGTTGACCCAAGGTTTTAACAAACTAATCCACATTTTGGCGCCAAAAATGGCGCCCCGGCGCCCCACTAATTATTAATACGTTTTTAATCCGTTGGTCAAAGATTTATTAGTATTTAAACCCATTAATCACATTAATTAATCCTTAAACGCAATTAATACGTGGGACCGGCGCCAAAACGAGTGGACCCGGCGCCCCACCTTTAAATCGCACCACGTGGATAAACCCCGTGACATCCAGCGCCATGCATGGACCCGGCGCCCCACCTAATGGGCCCGGCGCCCCACCTATTTAAATCGCACCACGTGGATAAACCCTACACAAAATACCAAATGCGCCCGGCGCCCCCCCTTTTAATCCCGACACGTGGATGTTTCCTGCACCAAATAACCAAATAAATACGGCGCCCCATTATATGGGCCCGGCGCCCCATTATATGGGCCCGGCGCCCCACCTTTTCAGACCTCGTGTTTCACAAACCAAATAAATACACAACGGCGCCCCTCTGTTGTCAAATCGGCGCCCCAACCCTCACAAACGTCACCATCAACGGCGCCCCACTACTTCATTCTTGTACATAAATAATGCTTTGGCGCCGGATTAATTTTTACACTTTTTTTTTACACTTCATTGGCGCTAGGGTTACCGCCGTCACCATCAAGGGACAATCAAAAAAAAATAAGGGGCGCTAGGGTTTTGTACCGTCGGGTTTTGTACCGTCGGGTTTTGTACGCCGTCTCCATCATCCGAATCCGGCGCCGGTTACGAGAGCAACGAAGGGGAAAGAAGAAGAAGAAAACAACGACAACATGGAAGAACTTGATGATTTTGATCTTAATTTTGATGTGAATGTAAGTTTCTTTTATGTTTTTATATATTTATATGTTTTGTTGTATGAGTAGGTATTGATTTTCATAGTTCGTATTTGTTTTCATGTTTTGGATTTGATTGTAATGAGTTATCTGTGAATAAATATTTCTATTTGAAGACTACATTGATTAAATTGTAGTTGCATTTGTTCACTTGTTGTTTAGTATGGATTATGGTTTATATGTTTTTATGTATGTTTTATATATTTATATGTTTTCCTACCGTCACAATTACATATATTTATATGTTTTTAGATTAGTAAAGTTATTGATGTTTTTATGTATGTTAGATTATATATCCCAATCTTTTAAAGGTAGATGTTAGTATAAATTGTTTATGAGATTTAGGAAAAGTTATTAGTTTTAATCTTTTAGATATTTATTCTTTTGCCTCACTTGAACTAATAATAACAATAATTATTGATGTAACAATAATAACAATAATAATAATAGGCCTAATAGTTGTGGTAATAATAATTATTGATGTAACAATAATAACAATAATAATAATAGGCCTAATAGTTGTGGTAATAATAATAATAGTTGTAATATAAGAATGATAATAATAATAATAGTTGTAATAATAATAATAATAATAATAATAAAATAATAATATTAGTTATAGTAGAAATACTGATAATAATAGTCGTAGAAGTACAACTAATAATAATAATAATAATAATAATAATAATAATAATAATAATAATAATAATAATAATAATAATAATAATAATAATAATTAATATTAATAAAAATAATAGTTGTAGAAATAATAATAATAATAACAATAATAATAGTTGTAGTAATAATAATAAGAATAATAAAAATAATAGTTGTAGAAATAATAATAATAATAATAACAATAATAATAGTTGTAGTAATAATAATAATAATAATAATAATAATAATAATAATAATAATAATAATAATAATAATAATAATAATAATAATAATCCATTTTAATATTTGTAGTAGTAAATATAATAATAATAGTTGTAGTATTAGAAATAATAATAATAATGATAATAATAATAATAATAATTGTAGTAGTAGAAATAATAATAATAATAATAATAAGAATAATAATAGATGTAGTAGTAATAATAATAATAATGATAGTAGTAGAAATAATAATGTATATATTAATAATAATAATAATAATAAATAATCCATTTTAATATTTGTAGTAGTAATAATAATAATAGATGTAGTAGTAGAAATAATAATAATAATAATAATAATAATAATAATAATAATATTTGTAGTAGTAATAATAATAATACATGTAGTAGTAGAAATAATAATAATAATAATAATAATACTAATAATAATAATAATAATAATAATAATAATAATAATAATAATAATAATAATAATATTTGTAGTAGTAATAATAATAATAGATGTAGTAGTAGAAATAATAATAATGATAATAATAATAATAATAATAATAATAATAATAATAATAATAATAATAATAAATAATCCATTTTAATATTTGTAGTAG
This sequence comes from Helichrysum umbraculigerum, assembly GCA_949592205.1. Classification (NCBI taxonomy): domain Eukaryota; kingdom Viridiplantae; phylum Streptophyta; class Magnoliopsida; order Asterales; family Asteraceae; genus Helichrysum; species Helichrysum umbraculigerum. Next base: position 45,221,466 of record CATIUR010000002.1, on the reverse strand, counting down.
TAATAATAATAAAAGTTGTAGTAGTAGAAATAATAATAATAATAATAATAACAATAATAATAGATGTAGTAGTATTAATAATTATAATTGTGGTAGTAGAACTAATAATAATAATAATAATAATGATAATAGTTGTAGTAGTAATAATAATAATAGATGTAGTAGTAGAAATAATAATAATAATAATAATAATAATAATAATAATAAATAATCCATTTTAATATTTGTAGTAGTAATAATAATAAAAGTTGTAGTAGTAGAAATAATAATAATAATAAATTATAATAGTTGTAGTAGTAGAAATAATAATAATAATAATAATGATAATAGTTGTAGAACTTGTAGTAGTAGTAATAATAACAATAACAATAATAATTGTTGTAGTAGTAGAAATAATAACAATAATAATAATAATAATCCAATTTAATAGTTATAGTAGTAATCGTAATAATAATAGTTGTTGTTGTAATAGTGGTAGTAGTAATAATAATAATAATAATTATAACTAACACATTTTAGGTAATTTATATCCCCTCTTTTAACTTATGTATATTGTTTGTTTATTAACTAACACATTTTAGGTGAATTTTTTGGGTTTGCAGAAGATATATTACGATGCACACTTAACTATTAGATGTAATCCTGGGAAGGCGGTCAAACTAATTATTAAAAGCTTATATAAATTCCCAAATAGACTACAGTTGTTTAGAAATACGTGTTTCGGACGATGGCTGGATCTTCAATGCGATAACCGAGACCCGAGTTTGATACATTTGATACTACAGACTGAGTTTGTCCCAGACAACGAAGTCGATTGTTTGATGTTCAACGTTGCAGGCCAGCAACTTACATTCACACGCCGGGACTTTTGTCTCATTACAGGATTTCGATTCGGTCGCCAGGACTGGTTACCTGACAGATTTGGCAATCCATTTAGAGATAGAGTTTTTCCATTAAGAGCTGGTCATTCAATTAAGGGTCGTGATGTTAAAGATGTGTTAGAGTCAGATAGTGACTCGTTAGGTGATGTTGATCACGTGCGATTGTGCTTATTGTACCTACTTCATTTTGGGTTCGCTGGTGGCGAGGTTAAGAATACAGTTAAAGACAGCGTCTTAGTCCTTCTGGAAGACTTAAATGCATGGAACCAATTTCCGTGGGGGTCTTACTTGTGGGATGAAACCTTCCCCAGACTACGTAATGCGCTTGGAAAACGTCAGAAGTTACATCATACAGATAAGACTTCAGAGTCGCGCACTTGTTACTCATTAGCCGGCTTTGTTTGGGCCTTTAAGGTAACATGTCCACATTTGTTTAGTTATATCTACATTTGTTTAGTGGGATGTCGATCGTGTAAGTAAATATAGAACATCAAAGTAAATATATATAATTTATATATTCTTTATACAACAAAAAGTACTTCATAAATAACAAATTACTTCATAAATAACAGATATAAAAATGCTTTATATTTGCAGGTTCTCATCCCTTTACACCCTACTGGTCACTGGCTGCTTGGGGAGATGCAGTTGTCGACGTGGACGTTGACTGTATATGACAGCATGGCATCCGCTCGAAGCAAATACCTAACGAATCTCAAGAAAGATTTTGAGACGTATCTTCCAGGTTTTTTAAATAGCATTGGCTACTGGAAACAAATCAAGAAGACAGCGAAAAAGAAGATCAAGGTGACAATTGGGTATGCCGTTAATGTGCCACAGCAGTCAAATTCAGTGGATTGTGGGGTTTTTGTTTGTCACTTTATAGAAAGATTGTTAGAAGATTTACCACTTCATATAGACGGCGACTCCACTACCTAGGCGAAAAACTATCGAGACAGAATGGCAACTGAATTATATAATCTACGTGTTAAAAAAGATGAATAAGCTGGTGTTAGTTGATGTAGTACGAGGGGTATATTTTTCTAGAGGTCTGTATAAAATTTTTGGATACAAACTTAGTTTATTTGAAAGTTTATTTAATATATCCAACAACATTATCTTACATGCGTAAACCAACAACATTATTTTACATGCGTAAACCAACAACATCATGTTACACACAAAGTAATCCAACTAATTTCACAAATATGTATCTACAAATCACCCAAATTAACGGGATCATACATCTCGTCATCTGACTCGTTGGTATCATATTGGTGATGTGCTTTCTCGGATGGTTGTGATTTCTTTTTCCCGAAGAACTTGCGCGTCTTAGATAGCCATTTCGACTCGCTTGGAACGGATGCAGTGCATTTATTTCTCATATGTCCTTTGTTATGACACCTGCTACATTCAATCTCTCTTTTTTCCTCTCCACGGGATAGAATGCGGTTTATTTCACGTGGTCGACCACTCTGTCTTTTATCCATCACTGGTGGATGCACATGCATCAGTCCACTTGGTTGTTCCCATTCTGATTGAGCCGGTAATGGAAAAATCTTGTCTTCGTATGTTTGTTGATATACGCGTTTAGAATACCAACCCGAGAAATATTGATTACAATCATCAATACGCAACCACCGCGCAGCCGAAATAACATGTCCACAAGGTATTCCAGAAAGTTGCCACTTTCTACAACTACACGTACCATCACCAAAGTTAACAAGACCCTTTTTACCTCCGTCATCAACCTCAAATTGTGTTTGACTAATGCCACGTGTTTTCCAGTTGAAGCTTTGAAACTTTCTTTTTTCAAATTTAGCTTCTGCCCAAGGTGTAAATTCACTTGGGAGTTGAACTGCAAACATGTTGAACAAACAAAAATTATATAAAAATGGTCACATTACGGTAAACTGAATTAACTAATTTTGAAACTTTACCTGCAGTTTCATGGCGAACGAAGTACCAATCTTGCACAGATTGTCGAAAAAATTCTACTAGCATAATGATTGGAAGTTTACGTGCATATTTAGATAAGGCGTTAATGGACTCTGCACTATTTGAAGTCATTATATTAAAACGTTCACCAGGAAAATGTGCTCGTGACCACTTATGCACACCGGCTTGCAACATAATACGAGAAGTAGTAGGGACCGCTGCTTCAAGGCGCGCCTTCCATTCCTCAAAGTCTGAAACCCTATATGCTTTGCATGTCTTCCAGTATAATTTTTGGAACATTTTTTTCTCTTTTGTGTTTAACCCTAAATTTACCATCAAATGTCGACAACATAAACCATGATAAGCATGCGGGAAAACTTGCCTTATTGCTAGATCGATGGATGCTGCACGGTCAGATATGAATGCCAAACCAGGTATTTCACCAATGCACTCCTTAAGCTTTGACAAAAACCATATCCAAGTCTCGCCACTTTCCGTTTTACCGACTCCGTATGCCACAGGAAATATTTGATTATTCGCATCCATTCCCACTGCTAAGAAATTTGTTCCCAAGTAACGGCCCTTTAAATGTGCACCATCTATAATGAGTATTGGCCTTAAGTAGTAAACAAAACTTCGAAGCTGCAATTCAGATTTGTTAGTTATATTAAATACAAAAAAAAACAGTACAACAAGGATAAACATTTACTAACCGCAACCCCAATAGCAACAAAAAGATTCTCGAACCTCCCTAGATTATCGGTCTTAATTTCGGTCGCCGTACCAGGATTAGCCTTCTTCAAATTGTGACAATAAATGGGTAGCTTGTAAAATGATTCCTCATCGGTCCCCCTTAACAATTCTATCGCACGACACTTTCCCCGCCAAGCTTGAGAATAAGACACATCTATTTGAAATCTTTGATTTAAATCGATCATGATGTCGCTCCCACGATATACCCTACTGCTATCTTTCAATTGATCACGAAGTATGTGACCCAATACATGTTTGTTTGCATTACGATGATTCGGATTAGTTTGCGTTTTAGAGCATGTGTGGTGGTCTTTTAGGGTTTTAACTTGAAACACTGAATCATCATTTTGTAGCTTTGTAGCTCTAAAGAACCAATCACAACCCTTTTTGGCACAATGTGCTTCAAATCTTGTGGTTGATGATTGAGTTACTCTGAATTCACGCCCATCTTCCAGACATTTAATACCTAAAAAAACTTTTAGCTCGTCTTTGTTATTAAAGAACTGACCTACATAAATTTTTGCAGATGGCACATAGCTCCTAGGTTTTGCGGGTGTTTGTTGAAAAGTGGGGCATTTTAGTGATTCGGGCATTGACCAGAAGTAGTTAGGTTGCATTTGAGGAGGAACACCTACTTTTTCTTCCTGGCCAACATCATCTTCATCTTCATTATCATCACCCTTTTTAACATCATCCTCTCGTTCGCTGCCAGAAGACTCGGATATACCAAGTTCCTTTGCCACCTCTGGATCGGTTAAAGGGTTATAATTTAGATCGACGTAAACCACATGTTCTTTATTAGACCCAAACCGTTCAACTGTACTTTGAGGCTTTTCATTTTCGACTTCAAACGAAGGTTGAAAGAAATCTTGACGGTTACTAACATGCTGAGAAATGTGATCGTGTGAATAAACGAATGGATTATGAATTGGGTACTGGCTACTTTGAGGGGTGTGATACTGATTTAATTCTGGGGTAGGGTATGTATTTAGGTCAAATGTATTTATTTGTTGGGATGGGTAATCGTTGATCTGTTGGGGATGATATCCCGTTGAAGGACCGAGAACATGAGGTTGTTTGCTTCCACTACCGAGACCCATTTGATGAACTACAAATAATGTTAGATCACCATATGAGTTATTACGAACAACTTCCATTAGAAAACCGACACCTTCGTCGTCAAAAATATCAACCGGGTGTGTGAAAGTTGACATTTTATAACATAATTTGAATTCTAGTTGAACATCTAAACGAGCCTTTTTAGCTATCAATTTTTTCAACTTCGAATGCTTTACATTTTCTGGCAAACTAATGGCTCGTCTAGGTAATCCGACCGGCAAATATTCATACACGCCGTTTACAATTTCCCACGATCCACCCCAACACAAAAGAATTTTAACACTCTCTGAACTCATTTTTTCAAACATAACACGTTTTTGAGAGACGGGTTGAAAGGAGTTAACAGTCATTCTTTTTATAAGGAGAACGCAATAATAAGCGAATAATAATAATGTACTAAATTTCCCCTCTCTACCGTCCACAAATCAAGAATCCAATGACATCAGGGGCGCAATTGATATAAATAAAATATATCATAAGGCGCTGATCGAAGTTTGATAAAATATGGCGCTAAAGAATCTGCCATGGATTATTATTATTATTATTATTATTATTATTATTATTATTATTATTATTATTATTATTATTATTAAAATGGAATATTATTATTATTCATATTATTATTATTAAAATGGAATAATAATAATAATAATAATAATAATAATAATAATAATAATAATAATAATAATAATAATAATATTATTATTATTATTATTATTATTATTATTATTAAAATGAATTATTATTATTATTTATTATTATTATTATTATTATTATTATTATAAAATAATAATAGCTAGTAATAATAAAATCTGTGATAATAATAATAATAATAATAATAATAATAAATAATAATAATGTGAAAAATAAAAACCATCGGCGCCGGATGAATGAAAAATGGAAAAAATGGCGCCCCTGAATTATATAATAATGTAATTTTCGGAATCCGAATGTATTTAGGGTTATGGCGCCAAAGATGGTGATGTTTGTGAGTAGTGGGGCGCCGGATGTGACAACCACGGGGCGCCGATTTGACTTAAGCATTTTCCCAAACACGAGGTCTGAAAAAGGTGGGGCGCCGGGCCCATTAGGTGGGGCGCCGGGTCCATGCATGGCGCTGGATGTCACGGGGTTTATCCACGTGGTGCGATTTAAAGGTGGGGCGCCGGGTCCACTCGTTTTGGCGCCGGTCCCACGTATTAATTGCGTTTAAGGATTAATTAATATGATTAATGGGTTTAAATACTAATAAATCTTTGACCAACGGATTAAAAACGTATTAACAATTAGTGGGGCGCCGGGGCGCCATTTTTGGCGCCAAAATGTGGATTAGTTTGTTAAAACCTTGGGTCAACGGATTAATTTGTTTAAACAGGTATGGTCAACGGATCATTTCTGTGATTTTCCCTATTTTTGTGGGTGGCAATAGCGATGTGATAAATGATAAGGACAAGAGCTTACCTGCCTATAATCATTTCCCGCTGATCAAATCTCTACTTTAAACTTTGTTTACAACACCTGTTCGGTTTTCTCTTCTCCTGTTATTGTTTTGATGCACGTGACATGTGTGAGTGTTTTGATTGATTGCCAACTCATCACCCTTTTTGATTAGCATAAACATCATACGGAGTATAAAAGACAAAATAAAATCAACCATACTAATATAGGTGGTGATGTATACATTAATCAAAATTATCCGTACGTTACAAACTGTGTTTTATAGTGTACGGATAATTTTTATTAGTGTATAAATCACTCACCTGTTAATATACATGCTTAGCTCCAGGGGCGGAGCTAGAGGGGGGCATGGGGGGCCGTCGCCCCATCTAAAAATCTAGAATTGTGGAAAAAAATAAAATTTTTAAGGTTATTAGGGATAGTTTTGAAGTTTTGCCCCCCCCCCCAAGATGATAGAAAAAAGAAAAAAAAAAATTTTTTTGCCCCCCCCCCCCCCCCCCCCCCCCCCCCCATAAAAACTATCCTAGCTCCGCCCCTGCTTAGCTCAAGTGAATCATATCATTAAACTTAATTGTGGCCAAAATATTAGTTTTAGAGATTAAATTTACGTATGTTTTTAGAACATAATGTAACAGTATAGTTAGACTCGTAATCCTAGTTATTGAATAATGAATTTCATGTATCTTGTAAAGCATTAATATTAATCAACCGTTTTACACAGTATATAATAGACATAATCAACCTTACGAATTTAACTAATCTATACAACCTAGGTCCTAGGTTGAGCCCTCTAATACTGTAATCTATTGTGACATCCGACAAATTAGGACTAGTAATTAGTACCTAATCATTGTGTTTATACATGTAATTAGTTATGTATTAGGCTAATTACGTGTGTCAATATGTATATTGGAATATATACACACGTACGCGATTTACGTAAATCGTGCATTTCATCATCGGAGGGAATCTGACACCTCAAAATACGGACGTTGGTGAACATAATTATTAAATAATATGAAAGTATTTGATTAACTCACTATTTACTGAATATTACTTCGATAATATTTAACACATTTTTCGTATCGTATAAAATAAAACGCACGCGACAAAAACGCACGAGACGTGCCCGACAACCCAACGGAACCCGAATTATATTTTTATAACTTAAAATAAATTATCTTGAATAAAACTTTCATTTAAAATATCGTATCTTAAACCGATAACAAAATCTATATAAATAAACGTCAAGCGAATTAATAACCGTAACACGAACTCGTAAACCAAAACCGAAAATTTAACAAAACATTTTATAAAATGTTTGTCAAGCATCTAGAGTAAATATTTCAATCGAAAATATCGAAACACGATCGTTATTTAAAACACGTATATTAAACGTTTAACGTACGAACAAACGTCGAAATAACCGAGGAAACGAGCACCGCACGAAGCGCAAATTGGGGAACAAGATTTGGGAGACCCACACCCTTGGTGGGCCCCCTTGGCCGGTCAAGCCACCTCCCCAAAATTGGGGATCTTGACCATAGGCCACCAACACCACCCATGTTTTACTCATTCAAACCCACTCTCCTCTCTCTCTAACTCTCAATTCTCTCTCTTTTCCTCTCTCTAAAATCGGCTCCAAGAGCCACCACCCCACCACCACATCTCCACCATCAAATACCACCTCCAAACACCACCATTTAACAAGGAAATCAAAGGAAGAGGAAGCTCATCAACATTCCATCACAATTCCGGCTTTCAAATCGACACTTTATACCATTGTTAGCACTTTTCTTGCACTAGATTTACTTGCTTTATGTTTGTTTACATGTTAGTAGCCTCACTCAACCAATAAATGTCTAAGAATCAAGTTAAAAATCATTTTTCATATACATATATCATAACCGTTTTCTGTCCCAGAAAAACCGCCTCATTCTTTCGACCATATCTCGAGTTCTAGACCAAATAAATACATGAAACTTGAGCCAAAATCTTCCTTAAGATGTTGGTTACAAAAAGTTCTTTATATGGCTCGTTCCAGAAATACACCGATTTTGCTACGAAATTCGATTTAGGAACAAGGTCTATTTTGGTTGAAATCTGACCACAGGCCCTTCACGATATTATTTGACCAACCAAACAACCTCTAAAAATTCTGGAAAAATTATATAAAATACTTAAGATGTTGATGAACAACAATGATTTTTCTCATAATCTATTTCGGACTACAAATAAATGAAGACGAGACCCGAAACGAGATGAAAATCTGGAATATATGTATATAGGGGCTGTTTTTGAAATGTTTATGAAACCGACACTTCGGGCTAACCACTAAACGTAACGATAATTTTCCCGAGCCTTAGAAACATATTTAAGACTGCCTTAGAAGTTTCGGGTCAAACCGAGGTCGTTTGACCATGATCCCGACACTTGAGCACATGATCAGCCTCTTGTGTCGTAGGTGGCCCAAAGCCATTGCGACACAAGCCACTATCTCGCAACGATTTCGAATGTCGCAGATAGTGACACAAAACCCTATGTCGCACTGAACCGAATGTCGCATATAGCGACACAAACCTTTATGTCGCAAACTTTATCATTGTCGCATACTGCGACACAACACATTATGTCGCACTAAATTACGAATTGTCGCACAATGTGACACTTACCTTGTGTTGCCAACTTATCAAATGTCGCAGACTGCGACACAAAACCCAGTGTCGCAACATTCCCGAATTTAAATTTCCGATGAGTTTTTATTAAAGCAAGGGGCTCTGCCTCTTGGACCCCGCTAGGTTCTCTTCCCCTTGGACCCCGCTACCAGGGGCGCTGCCCCCGGACCCCCCGTCATTCAAAAACTTGAAAATACATTATTCACTAAGTGTCAAAATACTTTCGATAATCAAACCTTAAACGATGATACTTGTACATAATATACACATATAGTTTGATAACTATACAACACAACAAAACTAATGATAATAACACTTTGATAATTATAATTACAAATCGTCACCAACGGGTCGTACATGTTTTCAAAAACACAAACAAACAAATCATTGAGACATTACTAGTTGAGTGGATAACTAGCATAGATGACCTTTTGAGACATATACTCATATTTATAACCTTGCGCGTTTTGGACGCCAACGGGTTACAGTCTACGGACATGATAGCATTGCTTATTGCAACATACACATACTCATCAGACTCAGATGAGTCTCATGGCCCCGCTTTTTTACTGTTTTTACCTCGGGGTGAGGATACATGTTCAGCTTTTATTTACATGTGAACACAAGTACAAAACTCGATATACTGATTGCATGAGTTGTTTTACTAATCATGAAAGCCCTCCACATCATAGTTTGTTAATATTGTTTTAGCGTGAATGCTAGTGTATGGTACCATATGGGATTGACAATCCCCGTCCGGGTTGGAAGCCCCAATTGGTCGAACAGACGCATTATCATTTGTTCATACGAGTGTTGATTAGGCACTCGCAGGGAGGCACCCTCGATCGGGCACTTGATTGTGATCCTGACACCTTAGTTAAGCTCGAACTATGAGTTCATGGCAATTGTAAACATTACTCAAATCTAGTGGTTCATGCATTGCGTTTTACCATTAAACCTGTGAGCTCACCAGCTTTTAGCTGACCTTTTAGCATGTATTTTTAGGTTCTCAGCAGCAATAGGTCTGCACACTCATGATACCATAGCTCGAGTCGCATGCAAACATCAAGAGATTTTCTTGCATTACTATATTTTGTACAAGTAGTTATTCTATAGAATCTCTCAGATTAGAGTACGAATACGTGTAATATTATAACGTTTGTAAACTTTTACATTAATCAATGTATTTTTGTAAACGACGCATGTAGATGTCGTTCATTATGACTTTGCGCAATAATCACCCGATTAGTCGCGCCCCGACCCGATGATTACTTCCGCTGAACAGTGAATTTGGGGGTACGACATCTAGCTACTTAAGACTTTCTTTTTTTGGTAGTAAATTTATACTCTAAATGTTATCAAACATAAATGATTCAGAATTTGAATAAACTCATAACATCAGTATCTCAATTTTTGTAAACTCGTATCACAAACAAATAATTCAACAAAGAAATCAATTTTTTCATAAGAAATTTACATGACGTATGTAGGACTTCTGATTAAACAAAACACGAGTTTAGTTATAATTTGACATCTATGACAAGTATACAATTAAGCTCATTTTGATGGAAACTTTAAGCTATGATCGATAAGTAGCTTGTAAACAAACCACAACTTTTGAATTATGATAAGTGTGACTTGTAACCAAAACCAGGTTGAGGGTCCGTTTATGTATTTCAAAACGTCTTTCTCAACAATAACAAAAATACAAAACTCAATATCTGAAATAAGTAGCATATATCACGTTTGTGTTGCATTCAAAAGTCGGAAAACGATAAACAATTTCTCTTATGTACACAACATTTCAAATTATAAAAGTTCACTTAAATTATATTGTTATTATTTGCGATTACGAATAAGATAATAATATATAAAAATCAGTGACGTTAGTTAACCAAATATTTTATGTATATTATATAAAAGAAGTTACCTAGCCAAACAAAAGGTTGAAAAGAATATTCGGGTCATCACCGCAACTTTCATTTAGAATCAAACAAAATAATATATTTAATTTTAAACTAAGGGTAACCGGAGAAGAATGGGTATGAGTAGACGATTTTACTCCTTGATTTTTATAATTAACATCTCTGATTCACCGCACCTTAAAGAATACAATGTGTACGTAAAATATCATGTTACGAATCTGAATCGTTGAACATAAAAATTAAGAAATCGTCTGCAACCACTTCTTCTTGAAAAGCAACTACCCCTTTAATATCACACTAATGTTACCAAAAACAGATTTAAGAAATTTTCATATCATTAAATATGTATTTTATACTTAGTTATACTAAAATTATTAAAAAAAAAATAAAACTTTGATTTACATACGACAACACGATGTGAGAAAACATGCCGGAAGATGCAAATGCAATCATGCAAAAAAACAAAAATACTCCCAATAATTGGATACGAGTCACGGACAACCGGCCGGTCCGGTTTTTTTATGTATTAAATTATTTAAACCGGGTCTAATTTTGTCTTTCCATGTTTTTTTACAATTTGGTCCAACCATCCTAACTTCCACTACAACAAACTCTTCTGTTAACCGTTTTAACTCTACCGTCATTATAAAATTACAATTTTGACCTCCAGTAACCTTCACACACCACTCCTTTTTTGTAACCACCGTCATCCCTTCACCTTCCGTCACCGCCACCACCGTCTCGATTATTTCCTCCGGCGCAGACGTCGACAAAAACCGCTCACCGTCCTCTCCGTCATCAAATAATCCGGATAAATTATAACCAGAAGAAAACGAAATTATATCGAAAGCATTCATCATCTTCAAATTACCTCCGGCAGATGTCGACGTAACGGTACTTCCGTCGCCGTCAACGTTACCGTCGTCGTCTTTCAATTCGAGATATTCGTGATGAAACTTAACCTCTTTGTAACCGATTTTAAACCACGGATCGTTAATAATCTCATCTACGGTGATTCTCGTTTCCGGATTTGTATCTAACAAACGCGATAAAAGCGATTTCAGCTCCGGCGACGTCCACCGCGGCACGCGAAATTCACCGGTGTAGATTTTCCGATACATCGTCATTAAATTCGGATCGTTAAACGGAAGATAACCGGCGTTCAAAACGAACAAAATTATTCCACATGACCAGATATCAACTTGTGCTCCGTGATAACCTTTTTTTGATAGAATCTCCGGTGCCACGTAAGCAGGCGTACCACACAGCGTATGTAGCAAACCGTCGGGTCGGATCTGATCTGTTAACGCGGATAATCCGAAATCCGTAACTTTTAAATTCCAGTTCTCATCTAATAATAAATTCTCCGGTTTCAAATCACGATGAAATACACCGCGCGAGTGACAATATCCAACGGCTGAGATTAATTGCTGAAAATATCTACGGCTGAGATCCTCACTAAACCGCGATTTCTTTACCTTCGCAAACAGCTCACCGCCTTTAGCGAATTCTAGAACAAAATAGATTTTTTTCTTATTCGCCATAACTTCGATTAGGCGTACGATATTCGGATGACGTAAGCGGCGCAGGATAGAGATCTCGCGCTTAACGTTCGCGGCGAGACCTCCTTTTAGAATTCGTTGTTTGTTAATGACTTTGATCGCAACGCTGTGTTCCGTGTGCACGTCACGTGCGTGGTAGACCTTCGCGAAGGCGCCATAGCCTAAAAGACGACCGATTTCGTATTTTCCGAATAAGGTTTTTTCCGGCAATTCGTCGCCGGCGTGTTCTGATGCCGGCATCAGGTGGAATTGATCATGAAAAGAACGTGATTAATAATTGTTGGTGAAAGTTTGGATTGAAAAAATCTGAGAAAATTGTGATGGTTCAGAAATTAAGGTGGGGATGATGAGAGATAGAGATAGATATAAAGAGAGAGAAATATATATATACTGCAAATGTATATAAATTAAAAAAATTACACCAATATTTTCATCGATCTTTTTTTACAAGGAAAAATATAATTTTATGATGTCATTTTTTCATAATAGGTAGTACTTCGTATTTTTTTAGTGATAACGACTATAGCGTCATTTTTCTTTTTTATTAAATTGTTAAGTTAAAAATGACTTGTGTGTTATGAAATCCATGGGCTTGTGGATAGCCCACCACTTACCTACTAGGTTATTAGGGTTTACTTCAATCCCTATATAAACAAGTCATTGTATTGTATTCATTTGATACTAATCACTAAATAACATTCATCTCTTCCTCTCCATCTTATTGTTCTTGTTATTTCAATTCACAATACGTTATCAGCACGAGTCTCTAACCAATGTTTTGAGTTTGTGACTTCGGCAACTAATTTTGAGTTCGTAGGTTTCAGTAGTTTTGAGGTATGATTTAAAAGTTTTTCGTTACACTTATGAAACTGCATGTGATGTCTTCTTGATCGGATGTGGTCATGCTTGAATCTATAGTGTCAATTTATTATGAATCTATCCACATGTATACTATAAAATTAATATTTGAAGCTTGAAACTATGTAATATTTAATCATTGTATTCTTCAATTCATAGTGTGTTTTTTAGAAGGAAAAAAAAACATCTTTAATAGTTTAATGTCTTTGCTTCCTTACGAACTGAATTAAAGGAATAAATATAAAAGAATATATATCAGTTTATCATCCTTGTTTTAAAAAAAAAATTTTACTTTCTAAAATCTATGTCTATATGATTGTTATTGATCCACTCCTATATATGTCAAAGATCGTAATTGTATGTTGCGGTACTTACTTGGACTTCATATATCTTATTCGATGATGTTATTTTTTCTTATAAGATTATTCTTCGTGAAAAATTAATATGTTTCAATTTTTTTTTAAGTTTTATCTTCTTGTTGATCTTTTACACTAAGAACAATCAATGTTCTATTGTGATTACATAAGGAGAATTTTTATTTGTTATTATATTACAAGAACAATCAATGTTCTATTGTATCTACATAAAAAGAATCGATATACAATACCTCAAGTTATTGTTATATTGATGTCTATATTATGATTCACCAATATAAATCAAATAACATAACGTCATGTTAATGTTATTAATATATATTTATACGATCCTTTAGATCTATAATGTTTTCTATAACCTTATGTTATTGTTATATATTTATTAGATCCTCAAGATCTTATTGTTATTTCAATTCATAACCTCATGTTATAATTTAAATCCTTCCACAATGATCTCTTAACGAGAATCAAAACATATAACATCATGCTATTGTCATACCACTTTTATTTTTCTTAGATCATCATGATCCATATATTATGATCTCTTCAAGGGGATTAAAAGTAAACATAACATCATGTTATTGTTTAAAGATCATCAAGATCTACTATTATCTTTACAAGGTAATTAAAAATTAACATAACCTCAAGTTATTGTTATTGTTATATATATTGTTTGACCATCAAAAGCAATCAATGCTTTCAAAAACTCGCTTTATTAAGATGCACCTCATGTTGCAATATTCTAAAAATATCAACGAGTGCAATTCTGCAATGATCAATATCATCTTGACTATCCTTGATAGTGTAAGTACATTGAAAGCCCTTGAAGAGCTAATACCCATGATAAATAAAAAGTAAAGAGGTGTTACTCTAGCTTCGTGGCTTATATTATAAATGAATGTGCAATTGAAGCACATATGGTCATAAACTTGACGTTTAATGGACCTTAATTGTTTAATTAATTGGCGAGACCGGTGAGACCATCCCGAGTTAATCATGATGCATAATGGAACCTCAAGTTTCCTCGACATAATAATTTTACATGCATTGCTCTCAAGAAAAATATATACGTTCCAGTTGGGACTCATTCCCTTAAAATTCTGAAATCAACAAACAGGTATTTCATATATCCACATAATGGACCATTTAGAATTTTAAATCGATGCATCGTCTAAATAGTCATGAAAATCGCAATCTAAAATTTGCGTGACTAAGTAACTCGGCTAATGAGATTACGAGCACATATTTCAGAATATCAAATTTTGTTTTGATAATGTCGGTGAACGTATATATTGTTTAAATACATCAACATCATCAGTTGATTGTAGTAAGTATTGAACATATATTAGTTCATACGTAAATTGCTTTTGTCAAAAGGCTTAGTTGATAGAAATCAACATCTATTATGAGAACAACAATGCTACTTATACTCTGGGGCCATGTTAATATACATGCAATAATGTCAGTTCGCATCATGCCAATGGAAATAAGATTTCTTCCCACTTATAACTGATTTTTGGTCCCGAAAAAGATATATCATAAATATTTTTATTTGTTTGTGCGGTATATGCTCAACCATAACGCACAATTATTAGACCAAAATGGGAGATCTTAAAACAACTTAAACTGAAAATGAATTATCAATATATAATATTGATCCTCATAGTATCAAGTATGAACTCAAAGTTCAAATGATAATTCAATTTTGATAATTGTCAGATATATTTGTTTGAATGATAAGTTGTTAATGCTCCTATTAAAATGGCTAATATGCCTATGGCACGTGAAACGTGAAATAAAAAAAATCGATTCCAAATTTCATCCTCGAAAAAAAAGGGAGCAAGTTATTTAGATGGTCAAATCGAGGAATTCAAGACCCCATTTCAATCTAACGAAACTAGATATGAAGATTCTATCAGAACCTCTGGTACCGAAAAATGAAGAGATCTCAATAAATTATATCATGTCTAGAACATCGTGGAATCGATATAAACGATATAATTGAAATCGATGTCGATAATATTATTGTTATAATATAGCACTAGCTATTGTGATTGAGGATCATGAAATTATTTTTGCAAAGAATTGCAAATATTATTTGGCCAATATAAAAATGCGCAATAAATTTATGAAATCTCTTCATACGAGATTTTTGGACTTATAGTCCATTTCATAACAATGTAAAGCCTATTGTATGGCTGGTCTTTACTCAACTTCCCAATGAGTATGAAGCTATGAGATATACGGCTAGAGTGTTGATACTAAGGCTCTTTTCTATATGATAACTCACAAGTCTAGCTCATTTGCTATTTGAATCCCTCAAGGATATAAAATGCTTAAAGATGCTTCCACTTTAAACATCCTCATGCTTTATATAAAGGTTCTTAATCGAGAATACCATTTATTCAATTTGAATAAGATCTTATATCAAATGATTGGGAAGATCTGATAAAGGCATGTTTCACTATTTATAATGCCTCATGCTTTTCATAAAGGGCTCTCGAGGACACCGTCGAATCAAATAAGTCCTTATATCAATTTGGGCATCTCTTTATTAAATGGACATTTTAGCCCACATTGCATATACATTCTTTATGAGTATTTTGCAATTCATTCATCCTTTAAACTTTTTACAAGATTCTAAAGGCGAACGAATATTCATAATTGAATATGAAAGAAAGTCTTGTAAAGATAAACTTTTATCGTGGATAAAGAGTCATACATCCTCATGATGTAGTGATTATTTTAATCCTTCTGACCCCCGAAGGATGACAGATATCATTAGACATTGATATTTCTCACTATTATAAAAGAGTTGAAAATCATTTACGTCACATTTTTGGCGAGATAACTTATTATCTATGAAAGGACACTCATTGTCTTGCATAATTATAAAACATTTTTCAACTTGATGAATGCATCAATAATGATGGATACATGACTTATGTCATAAAAGTCAGTTTTTGCACTTTAATTTCGATGAGATGATATTATTTGTCAACAAGTTCACAAATAATGTGATTATTAGGGGGAGAAAAACAATGTTGCTATATTTTTAACGATGCAACATCCCCAAACACATTAAAAGAATTATGTACTCTTTTTCCTTAACTAGACTTTTGTCCCATCGGGTTTTATCTAGTAAGGTTTTAACGAGGCATAATCATTATAACAATAGACATTCAAGGGGGAGAATGTGCATTAATATGAAATGGATGTCCATATCTTTAAAATAATATCCATATATGCTTCTGGATTTTTTCCACACCAAAGAATTAAAAGTTGAATTCTGATATGCGGGTGTTTGTTTGATCCACATAAGGTCAAAAACATGATATGCTTTCACCTGTGGAGACACCACAATTTCTTGGAGGTCGTCAAATAATGCTAAATTTATTGATTTTTATAAATCCGATCGAGAAGTGTCTACTCAAGATCGATAATTCAACACATCCAAGAAGAATGCGGTCTCAAGACAATGAAAGGAAATCCAACATTATATATGAAGACAATGTGAAGTGTATAGCTCAAATCAATGAAGGATATATCAAATGACATAGAACTAAACACATTTCATCGAAGTTCTTCTCAAGTTATGATCTACAAAATGATGGAACCATTGATGTTAGTCAAGTCCGATTAAGCGAAAATTTGGCCGACTTAGTCACGAAATCATTGCCGACAAAAGTTTTTGAACAGCTAGTTCGGAAGATCGGTATTCGACGCTTGAAGGATGTACATTAAACTCAGGGGGAGTATTATACGCACTGCACTCTTTTTCCCTTCATCAAGTTTTATCCCATTGGGTTTTTCTTGATAAGGTTTTTAATGAGACAGTCTATAGCGTATTGTAAACGGTGACTATCCAAGGGGGAGTGTTATGAAATCCATGGGCTTGTGGATAGCCCACCACTTACCTACTAGGTTATTAGGGTTTACTTCAATCCCTATATAAACAAGTCATTGTATTGTATTCATTTGATACTAATCACTAAATAACATTCCTCTCTTCCTCTCCATCTTATTGTTCTTGTTATTTCAATTCACAATATTGTGCAAATAATGTAAGAGTAATGAGTTTGTTATGAGTTTTATGGGACGAGTGTGTATTCCGCATTCGCGTATGTGTGTGCACGGTCGTTTTGTGGAATACTTTGCTATATATTGCGAGTATGTTTTTGAAGATTTACGTTAGTTTCAAGATTCCGGTGTCTATAATTGAACTTTTGATAAAAAATGAAGGAATTTTCTAACGATAACTCTATGGGCTATTTCTAAGATATTCGGACAAGCATCATTTTGTTGTACTGTGATGATAACTACCCCACTAACTTTAGAATAACTACCCACTAACTTTAATGTACCATCATTTATGCACAAAAATTTCTCTTAAACATAGCCCTATGGACTATCATTTGAAAAATTCAGAAATGAATGAGGTAAACGATGATTGGTAGGGGAGTTACTTTCACCTCGAGTCATACTTATGAAAATGTCAAAGACGTTATATATATATATATATATATATATATATATATATATATATATATATATATATATATATATATATATATATATATACTTTTTAATGAACTGCCTCGTGTATCTAAAACCGGAATTACACCTTATATTCAATTCACAAAGTAAGTTAGCAATATATCATGGTAATTTAATGATATTATCACATGAAAATAATCTCTAAGTTTTCATGAGATATTGAAGAGTATAAATAACATTGATTTTAGTTCTCACTTTGTCTCCTTTTTCCACTAATTAATTTTGCAAATCCTTTTTGTAATATATTTTTTTTTCATTATAATTATTGTTATTATATGGAAATGTTTGTAAATGTATAAAGATAGTGAAATTACTTTAATTATATATTTATTAATACTACAAGCATATATGTTAATATTATTTAATTATAATTACTAGCTAATTATGAATGCCCCCTCATTATAATGTGTGTTAATATTATAAAATTAATAAAAATAATAGTAATAATAATATTAATTAAAAAGTATATCTAAAAACTGTGAAGTTATAAAAATTTCGGATAAAGATCGACGCGAATGTAGAATAAAATCTAATCCCGAACATCAACAAGTATAATAAAGGTGAGCTTTCAATTACATAAACTAATAATCTCGAACTTTTTAATAGATTTGATAAATGTTTTCATCACTCGAAAAGATTTACGTCTACACATATAAATGACATAGCTAAACAACATAAAATAAGATAATATATGCATTAATGAAAACTCATCAAATGTATGTAAACTCTGAATGCAATAATCGAAAAGTTAATTTTATGATCTATCCCCTCGCGGTTGCGAAGGGCAAATAAAACCTTGTATGGTATCAAATAACATTGTCATTGTGCATATAGGGAAAAAAAACTAATTGTTCAATATTAAATAAATTTGCATTAACAAGTTACTGTTTTTATTTTAAATTTTTATTAGTTGTGTTTTATATTCATAGTGAGAATTGAGATTGAGGTATACATACAAGGGATTCTCTTTCTATACCATTAAAATCCAATCATCCTACCATTAAAATAATACTCCCTCCGTCCCATTTCTATTGTCCATTATTTCCATTTTGGGGTGTACCAAATTAATTGTCCACTTCCATAAATAGAAAGTTTAAGGAAATAAAGTTCTTTTTTACCCCTAGTGTATATATATAAGACAAAAAAATAGGTAAAAAGTAGAGGGTAAAACTGTCATTTTATCAAAAAGTAAGAGAGAGATAGTTATATTTTCTTAAACTGCGTGTCTTTTTGTCTGGTGACAATAAAATTGGGACGGAGGGAGTAAATATTAATAAGAAAAGTACAATCATTAAACATTAAAGAGAAAAACTACAATCATTAGACATTAATGAGAAAAAGTACAATCATTAAACATTAATGAGAAAAATTACATTATGATAAGAAAGAGTGATGGGAAAAAGTACAGAAAAAGTACAGTAATACTTATGTTTTCTTTTAATTTATTCTTTTATAATAAAAATCTCCAGAACACTATTCACCACATCACAAAATTCTCAACAATAACATTATTCCCAGAACACTGTAATAACTAAAGCATCACACCCTATGCTCTAACTACTTTTGATAGGTAAAAGTCATTAATTAAAGATTAAATAATTTTTATTCTTCCCAGAACACTGTTGAGAATGTTAATTAGCATGGTTAGTAACTCTCATATATGATACCTCGTAATAATAAGTATATATTGTGGAGCCATGCTACACATACATAAATCTTACATAATTTTGTTTACACAATTAGGTGGACCAATAATGTCATGAGAGAGAATGAAGTGAAAGAAGTTACAAATTCATGTAATTGGTCCACATGTGTTGCCAACTCATTATGTACAAATTTTTATGTAAGAATTATGTAAGTCTAGACTTTTCCTATATTGTGATATAATTATCTAATAATTGTGCTTTTATGGAACCTAGTTAATCAAAAAGATGCTTGATTTATTACTTACACCACTTCCACGATTAACATCTGGCAACCATCTTTTTTTTTGAAAGGCAGATTTGAATCACTGACGGTCCAGCTTAATGTTAACTAGCGTCCGTGGATATTAGTTAACAATAGTGAACCACCCGATCATCTCCATGATGCACCATCGAGAAGAAACCCAATTGGAAAAACTCCTCACCACTGAGCCCAAAGGCCCAATGGATTTCCATGTACCGAGTGGGGGTCGAACCCCCAACCTGTTGACTAATGCCAAAGATGCTCAACCAACTGAGCCAGGTCTATGGGATAGGATTTTTTAGTAACACTTGGCGAAATTTTATAGGCTACAGGCCTACAGATTGTCTAACGAGGCTATTCACTATTCAGTGACGACACATCACGCATCTGAACTTCTTTAAAATTTTCTTCACAAGAATAGCAATGAATAAAAACATCCTTCTGCATTCTTTTTACTAAAAAAAAACAATATTTTTAATAACTTACTAGATCATAACCCGCAAAATTTGCGAGCTACATCATAAAACATTCCCATCAAATAATATCAAATCACTTCATTGAAACAAAATGGTGAAATGTATCGTACTCAAAAAAAGTATGTAAGATTAACTGGCAACTTCGCGGATTGTCCTTTATTCTGAGAGGCTGAGGTAGGATTTTATACATGATGGAGCAATTTTTTTTTCTTTTCTATCATTTTGAAGGGGCAAAATTCTTTAATTGTCAATAATAACCTTTTAAGAATATATTTATTTAATATTTTTTTAAATATTTTGTTGGGGCTGCTACCCCATTCTAGCTATGATTGTTTAATTATATAATTATCAGTGTCTTTTAATACTTCATAGTGCAATTATATAGTTCAAATTTGCAATGTAACACATTTAAGAATGGGCTGTTGATTATATAAGATTTGAATATTTGATTATAGGCTGTGAACAATGATCCATCAAAAATTAAAATTGCCAGTTTTTTATATGAGAGATATGTGACATTGTGATATAAATAATTAATGATAGAAACTGGAATATACAAAAAAGCTACTGAAAGCAGTTTAGATACTAACAGCCCATGGTTACTTAACAGTTGAAATGATTACATTGAGCTCGAACAACAGTAGCAGAAAACGTATCGGAAGAATCCATCAATAAGGTCCAAATAATCCATCAAAAACTTTAACAACTAAAAATACAACAAAAGACAATAAAAAACACCATCAACTAATTAAAAATGTGTCAGTTACTCAGTACAAAGCAATTACTTAATGTATGAATTGTGATTACAAAAAGATATCATTAAACGGAATAATAAATTAAAACGATTTAGGTGTTGTATGCATTATCAGAAAACTTTGGGCATCGTTCACCCCATATGACCCGTTCCACTTTTAGCTTAAAAAACAAATCGACCAATATATAAGTAATGTTCGAAATAGCCACCTTGGTATATATAGATACAAAGCATGAGAGAAAAAGCTATAGTTGTGAAACTCTTTAACTGTGATTTACATAAACAACAACTAAACTTCTTGATGATAAATCACATAGGTAGCTACTTTGGATAAATATATGCATAAATTTTCTACCAAAATACAGATAAATAGAAATCAATAAACAAAAAGAAGTAATTATTAGTGCATCAAGAACTAAGTACGATATATTAGTAGATGGGAAGAATGTGCATCAACATAGTTATTTATTCCTTGGGATTCTTTATCATCTCTGAGTGAGCGCTTCAATATATCCAGGAAATAATATGAAGTGTTTAGTAAGTTTACAACATTCATTATTGAATGGACTATTTATGAAAAGGTTGAGTTATCTATATCTATATCTTGTGTGTATATATTGGGTTGGTAACTTTTGATACAGCAGGAACCAAGTTAATCCTTTATTGCAAGAGTTGTTAGTAATTAGTGTTTCAATTTATTCATATTTTAGCTTTTATATAAAAACTCAATGCTATATCATTTAAGCACGTGGGTCATAAAACAATATCTGATTCACACTTTTTCAAAATCAACTGCTCAATTTTCATAAAGTGCAGGGTCTAATGGTCTATACTCTATACTATATATCATGTGATCTTTAATTTGATAACGATTTATAAATCAATAATTTAGTAACCAATCCATTTCAGTTAAAACATAAATCAAAAATGGTACCACAACAAAGAATTGCAATCAGACAAAATTTTTCAGCGGTATAACTATAGCCTTCACATCTAAAGAAAACAAACAACATCAAAGCAACTAACCAGAGTGTTCTAGCCTTCAATGCCCGAGGAAACGTGCCTGTCGTATCAATGTTTTTGGTAAACGCACAAGCTGAAAGTCAAACATGGCCGAATTTTCCACATTATATCCTGTACTTTAAACCAATCTGAAATTCCATCAGCCATCATAATCTTCAATTCTTATTTATTCATAAGGTATTTGTCCCAATAGCTTCAAATCTCGTACATCATTCCAGCCACTATAACAAATTAATTTTGACTTCCATTTTTTACTCAATAAAGTCAAAAACAGGAAACAAATTTGCAGCACCTTGCTGAAACTCCTGTTAAAACTTGTACCAGCATCATTACACAAACCAATTTTCAATACATAATCAATATCCATTTTGGCACCATAAACTCTTTGATGTAACATAGACCCAACCCATATCTATAACC
This sequence comes from Helichrysum umbraculigerum, assembly GCA_949592205.1. Classification (NCBI taxonomy): domain Eukaryota; kingdom Viridiplantae; phylum Streptophyta; class Magnoliopsida; order Asterales; family Asteraceae; genus Helichrysum; species Helichrysum umbraculigerum. Next base: position 45,198,746 of record CATIUR010000002.1, on the reverse strand, counting down.
ATAGAGCACCAACCCATATGAAAGACACAACAAACTCACTCCATTGGGGTTTGAATATTTTAAAACATTCAATAACAAAATCCCAAAGACCACTTAGGCCCAGATGTTGGCCAAATGATGAAGAGTAGCTTGACTTATATATGAGCATCATTAAGACCCTACACTATACACCTTATTGTAACAGGCTCTAAATCTATGCCCATTAAAAGGATGTTTTAACCCATATTCAATCATCTCACTTTCCAAACAAAAGCATAACACAAAATACCAACCGATGAAGGAAACTAACCCATTACTCTTGATTTTCCAGAAAAAACTTCTCCAGAGGCTAACCCATTACTCTTGATACCCCAACTATGTAATCACTGTTACAAATCATAATAATATGAGCATGATGGACTTCAATCCTAACTAACCTATAATAGAAAAGAGATTTTGCAATGTATTGAAAAAAGAAATTGCATTGACGCGTGACACGCATATACAACAATTACTTCTAGTATTTCACCCCTTATAAAAACCTTCCATAAACCACCACCCAGACCCATTTGACACCCAGAGACAAAGGACAAATCCCTGGGGCCGAACCAAAATGTATCAAATTCTTTTAATACATTCATTTACAGGCAATTTCCCCTCAAAACATGCTATCTCACTTCCAATAATTTTATCTCAAAAAGGATAGTTATACGATAAACAAATATAAAGTTATACCTTGAGTATCTATTACTCGCCAATTTCTCGTAAAAATGTGCTGCTATTTATCAATATTACATAAAATCTCTGTAATGGATCTGACTGTAACTTAAAATTTTAAGTAAGGCCAAAAGTTAATATTAGTATCAACTGCTACATGCACACATTTAAGAATTGGAATCATAAACCTATTGAAATAAAGGTCATAAACTAAAACATTATCACCACCAAAGCCAATTAGTAATCACAAAGGACTCAGTTTGGAATTTCAATAAGAGCCGAATGAAGAACACAATGAATTTTAAAGCCATAAGATTTGCTTCAATTTGATACCTTTATAATAAATAAGCAATATATGTGGCTTTTAGTAACTTCAACACACACCCAAAAGAGAAGAGTTGCCTTAGTTGTCATTGTTCTAGCAATAAACAACGCATTCCACATAGATAACACCTTTAAAAACAGTTTTGTAGTCAGAGAATGATTATTTAAGTACATTATATAATAACAAATATGAATCGTAAACAAACAACAATGTACCTCTGCATCCAGTTAATTGACGAAAATCAGTGCGAACTCAGAAACTTGGGTCAAAATGATCTTTAAAGGACCCGACACTAAGTCAGGAATTTTCGAGTGATAAAATTCATGTCTGCCAGATAAAAGCATATCTTCCTATGGATATAAGCAAGAGCGTAAACATCTAGCAGAGTAAGCCTTTTGGACTCAACCACTTTCACCACACAAAATAATACTCCCTCCGTCCCAAAATAAGTGTCCCGTTTGACTTTTCGGAGTCTTTTTTTTCATCTTTGACTTTAAATATTTTTCTTTGTGTTATATAATATTTGATGAAAATTATACCAATGAAAATACATTTAAAACTCAATTCATTCATATATTTTGCATGAAATGTTATATAATACAAACAAAAATATTTACGGTCAAAGATAAAGAAAAAAGACTCCGAAAAGTCAAACGAGACACTTATTTTGGGACGGAGGGAGTATGAAATATGGCATAAGTAAACTAAGAAAAAAATAATCACCGTCTCAAACATATCATTAACTTTAAATATAAAACAGAAGGAAAATAACGATACCCGGGCGACCAAAGTCTACTCTGCAAGTCACACGTTTAACATCACTCTTTTTGAGTGCATAGTTTATAACATCTTCATTATACAAGATCCCACGAGATTTAATTTTTAAAAAATCAAAAATCTGGCATGGACACAAACGATTATTATATATGACTCAGTGATTCACATACATTAATAACCATCATAAAGCATGCAGAGAAAACGAAATAACAAATCAAATATAAAGAAAACATGTGGATGTAATATTAATGATGGATATCCAACTTAACTTATAGCAATCATTTTTAAACATACAGAAAGATCGTACCAGTGATTTTCATTAGAGCAAGTAGAGCAAATGACATAAACCCCTGATTTTGAATTTGCATCCACGATGTCAATTGCTGCAAGTATTAGTCCTTGCAAAGCTATCCCACAATACACTCAAATTGACAAATCACTCCAGTGCACCATATACAGAAGGATAAACAAATTCGAACATATCACATTATATATCTAAAATATACTTAGTTCTTATAAATGTTGGGGCTCAGCACCGTTTTTATTAGTTAACGTTCTTTTATGTAAAACTGTTAAAGGATCATACATATACTATCATCTATATAACATATGATGAACGAAGTGATACCCTATGTATCTGGACATCTAATTGACTTGCTGTGTTTGAAGGATATATCGTAAGTATTTACCTTGCTCTTGTAAGATAGGTTGAGAGGAAGTTGTATATTTTCTATTGATCGCCAAATGATCATCTGAATGAATGTTCCTGTATGGAGGTACACCTGTAGGACGAGGTCTAACAGTAACTGCAGGCCCCCTTTTGGTATTCGTTTGACAAGCTGGGTCTTCAAGTAAGATACAACATTACATATACCCTGATGTTTTAATTATTCAAACACCCTGATGTCATAAGAATATGCAGCACATCAATCTGTAGTTGAGATCAACTAACCTAACTCAAGAGGTGCTAACGTCCTGTTTGAATCCTGCCTTTCAGAGGTTACATGATGATTGAAATACTGAAACGATGATAGACTTTGGTGTCTCTCCAAATGTAACACCTGCCTAATTAGGATAATTAATTATGCCTAATTATTTGTAACTAGTTGTAATTAGTATGTAATAGGACTAATTACAGACTCTAATTGTATATATATATAAGGTGGTTTATATATATGTACGCACGCGATTTGGTTAAATCGTACGAATCAACCGGACGGAGTCCGACACAATTTACTTGGACGTTGGTGACAGAAATTTACTTAAATAATGAGAACGTATTTTGTTATATAAAATACACAATTGAACGAACATTATTTATATTATCGCGACGACATTTCAAATAATTCAACAAAAACGTATTAAACGCGAATTAATAATTTAAATATTTCGACAAATGTTTTTATTATTAATTTCAAGATATTTTTATTTGAATACTCCAGTTACATTTTAAAAATATATAACTGTTTGGTTAAATACTAAAAACAAACGATTAATTGATTAGGACACGGGATAAATACGGTATTTTGGGAAGTGTTTTTCCCCCCTCTTTGCTTTTGGAATCAGCACTACCCAACCCCCACCCCAACTCTCTCTTTCATTTTTATCACTAACAAAAACACACACAAACCAAAAACACTCTCACCAAATTAATACAAAATTTCGGATTTACAAACCGACCCACGAAATTTACATATTCGGAATCACCATCATGAGTGGAGCAAGGATATCAAAACCGTTTTCATCATTTCATCCTCGATCTAGCTCGATTTGCAAAAGTAAGAAATTTCTAAAATCTTAGATCTATTCAATTTGGTGTAATGTTTTGATGAAATATTGTGTACACAACATAGCTATAACCTAAACAATGAAGAAAACACGATTTTACAGCTTAAAAATGGGTTAGATTTGCGTTTTTGGTCAAAAAATCTCGACAGCCGAATGTTTCTGGGCTGGTGTTCATCAATGCGACACAAGCCTTGTGTCGCGTACTATGTCGCATAAAGCATGTTATGTCGCACCTTGTGTCGTACCAAACCCTTAGTGTCGTAACCTTTGCGACACAATATTGTGTCGCACTCTATGTCGCATATTATGTCGTATTTTTATACGACATAACCCTTATGTCGCTATTGATTTAGCATCGTGAGCTTTTGCGACACAACCACTGTGTCGCAGAGCTCTTGTGTCGCATCCTTCATGCGACACAACCCTTGTGTCGCATGACAAACTTTTGTGTCGCAAAACACAGCAGTTTTACAATTAAATTCCAAGTTAAGTGTTAAACATTTGGGACTTCAAACGATTATATCATATAACATCTAAGGGACATTGAAACATGTCTTTCAAGCATAACACTCCAAACAAATATATATACGTCGAGATTAACGTTTCAACTAAATCACCAACGTGCCAAACATGTTTTCCAACAAACAAACAACTACAAACATACGGACAAACATTGGATATACTAGTTGTGTACAACTGAACGAAACGTCTCGCGAGACACCTACTTACATAACTTCATATGATTAGGCATTTGAAGGTTACGGGTTCGGAGTAGGGATGGCACCCGCGGGTGACGGGCACGGATCCCCCTCACCCATGACCCGCGACATGTGACTTTTTCTTGACCCGTCGGATCACGGGTACCCATCAGCGGGTTGATTCTTTTACCCATACCCGCGATCCGCGGATACCCACGACCCACGGGTAAATCCACGGGTTAAACAAAAATTATGAAACATATGAAATTGTAGTCAATATTTTTGGATTCATCACAGCATCAATCAAACATTACTTGTTTCAAAAACCCCAAGAGTCAAAATAAAAATGGAGCAACACTTTTAAATAAAGGGTTCAACCAAATTTCAAAGGTTTTAGAAAAAATACCATTACACAGTAATTGGAGTTATTACTTGGGTGACGGTTGGTTCAAGCCTTAAAGGGATTAAGATTTCAAGGTGTGTAATTATTAATAGTAATTGGAAATATAAGTATAATAAATATACAACTAGATGCACATATGCGGGTTCACGGATCATCTAACGGGTATAACCGCGGGTTGCTCAAATGGGTATCACGGATTCACGCTCGGATTTTACCTGAAACGGATCTCCTATATCCATGACCCACCCACGACCCGTCAACGGGTGCAAATTTTTACCCGACCTGTACCCACGGGTGAAGTTTTTTGAATTTACCCACCCGTCATAGGTGCGGATACCCGCGGGTCGCGGGTTTTTTCTCACCCATTGCCATCCCTATTCGGAGAACCTACTTGCTATATTTACTACTTGCTATTTGCTACAGCTTATTACAAGACTCAGGTGAGTCTTACGGCCCCACTTTCACTGTTTTATCTTAATGGGGGAGATACATGCTACTGATTTTTCTTGAACACAAGTACTAAACTGCTTACTATACCAAACGGAATTGCATGAGTTGTTTATTATTTACAGAAGTCTCTCCATCATATATCGTTAGTTATGGACTTAAGCGCGAACACTAGTTAATGGATCCATTAGGGAAATGACCCTCCCCGCCCGGGGCAGTAGCGCTGCCACGTACTGATTTTCACGTAGAAACGGGTGACTAATTATTCGTTACTGATGCTTGCTCATTTACGAGCATGTCACGGGAGCAAACTTATTAATTACGGGTTAAGCTTCGATTATGAGCCTCATGGCAACGGTATAACTTACTTACTTACATTTGCTGGATTGCAAATACTGCTTTTACATTTGCTGGATTGCAAATACTGATTTTACGCCTATGGGCACTATTGATGAAATCTTGTGTTTCAAAACTGATATTACTTACAAACCTGTGAGATTCACCAACATTCGTGTTGACCTTTTTAGCATGTTTTCTCAGGTACCCGGATGGAGTAGGATTACTCCAGGACTTTAGCTAGAGTCGCATGATTTCAACACAACTGCATTAACGGAGATTCTTAGCATTATCTTTTGTATATTTTTGATTATGTAATAGAATCTCTCGCTATACGCGTGGGCTCTAGGAAACTACATTTTTGTATACGAAAACATTAAGTTTTCAAACATTATATCTATGGGAATGTAACAAATTTACAAACGTTGCATATAGATGTCGTTTGCTTTATCTTTGCGCTGTGATATTTGATTAGTAGCACCCCAAAAACCTGCTTCCGCTAAACAGTAGATGTCGTTTGCTTTATCCTAGATAAGGTTGGTGCTTGGTTTGGCCTCCGCTTGTTTCTCGGTTGCTTGGTTCGTCCGTATCTTCTTCGTTTGGGCTCCGATTTGCTCGATTCTTGCGCCGTTGGCTTCGTTTTTCCATTACGCTTCTAATGACACTGAGTTTGCCAAATTTGGAAGTGTTTGACTTTTGCGTGTTCCGGATGACGATCGGCGGGCTTCTAGACTGCATATCTTCTTCGTTCTTCACCCGTTTCTCTTGATTCTTTCACCACAGATCTTGGATTTTCCTATTGAATCATAAAATATGCATTAAGATCTACTTTCATAGGATAATCAAGAATTGAATATTTAAGGTAATAGTTTTCGCCTCGGTTTGCGTGCAAAATGGATGTTTTATTGATTTTTGTAGCAACGCCCGCATTTAGACTACCTTGATGATTAATGATGATAAATGATTGTTTTGAAATGTTTTCATCAAAGAATAGTCCAAAAAGTGCGGAAATAAGTACTTAAAAACATGACTTTTTGGGTCACATCACTCTCTGTTAGCATAATTCAGGATTCAATGACCGCTGAATTAGGTGCGGATGAACTCGTAAGGAACCGACTAGAGGAATGTGAACAGCGTTCACAGGATACTGAGGATCACTCTCGAGCACTAGTACAACGATTGGCCTTGGTTGAAGACAACGCCCGGCAAACCAACAGACTAGCAGAAACCGTGGACCGCATTGTCGCGCTGATGGAACAAATTAATCTGCATCAAGATTAGTTCAGTCTGTAACTTGTAACCAGCTAACTACTTTATTTGGGCCTATGTAATTCAACCGGATGTAACAATTCCCGGCACTTTTGTACTACTATTACTCTGTAATCTTTTGGAAACCCGTATCTTGTATTCAACTTGTTTATCTAAATGAAATGTGATTGTCACTTCGTACTGTTATCGTGTATCTCATCATTTACACTTGTGACATATCATAATTTCATGCAAATATCTTATTCCTCTTTCCTTGTTCTTTTCTTGTTCAGCATCATGCCTCCTCGTCGACAGATCACCCTCAGTGAAGCCGAAATTGCGGGTCTGATTGCCCGTAGTGTGGCCCAAGCCCTAGCTACTCGAACATCGACTCCTGGTAGCGAAGATACAGCTACTAATGGACCACAACCCAAACCCTGTTCTTACAAAGACTTCCAGAACTGCAAACCTCTGAACTTTGCAGGTACTAAGGGAGCTATCGGTCTGGTACGCTGGATCAAGAAAGTCGAATCTGTATTTCTTATCTGCAACTGTGCGGAGGGAGACAAGGTTAAGTTCTCCGTTAGTACTTTTACTGACACCGCACTAACCTGGTGGAACACCTATGCCCAGACTGTTGGTATCTCTAATGCTTACAAACTTCCGTGGGAGGAACTGAAGGAAATGTTGAGGGGCGAGTACTGCCCTAGGGATGAATTGAAACAGCTGGAATTGGAATTCTGGAACCACAAGATGCAGGGTGATGACATCACCGGATACACCAACCGTTTCCACCAACTGGCACTTCTGTGCCCAACCATGGTCGATCCTGAGTACAAGAGGATCGAGAAATACGTCGATGGACTTCCCAAAAGACTCCAAGACCTGGTGACTTCATCCAAACCGGGTACTATTCAGAGCGCCATTCGTATGGCTCATGAGCTAACGGCAAATTCTGTCCGCCGTGGCACAACTTCAACCCCATCTGCAAACAACAAACGCAAATGGGAAGGAAACCCCAACTCATCCAACCAACTCACCAACAAGAAGCCTGAGTCTGTTAAGGCTTATTCATCGGGGACTTCGGAGAAGAAAGGGTACAGCGGGAACAGACCCTACTGTCCCAAATGCAATCGTCATCATGACGGTTCTTGCCCTTGCTCCAACTGCAAATGGTTCGGGCATCTAGCCAAGGATTTCCGGACCAATGTTCCTACCCCCAACACTAATGCACCAAAGGCCTGCTTTGGGTGCGGAAATTCAGGGCATTTCAAGAAAGATTGCCCAAAGCTGAAAAAAAACAACAACCCTGCTCGCGGCAGATCATTTGTTATCAAGGCTGGGGAAGCCAGACAAGACCCGAATGTCGTGACGGGTACGTTCCTTCTCAACGACCTTACTGCTTCTGTATTATTTGATACTGGTGCCGATAGAAGCTTCATTTCTAAGAAGTTTAGCCCTTTACTTGATATTACTCCCACTGCCTTAGACGCTAAATACATTGTAGAACTAGCTAACGGCAAACTGATTGAGACTGATCGCATCATACGCAACTGTACACTTAACCTTACGAACGAAACGTTTCCCATTGATTTAATCCCTGTCGAGATCGGCAGCTTCGACATTATTGTCGGTATGGATTGGTTATCCGAGCACCGAGCTGAAATCGTCTGTTATGACAAACTCGTTCGCATACCTCTCGTCTCCGGTGGAACCTTAGTCCTACAAGGGGAGACCGGCAGACAGAATCTGAATATTGTATCCTGCCTCAGAACTAGAAAATATCTACGAAAAGGGTATCAAGCCATCCTCGCACATGTAACGGAGAAGAAGTCAGAGGAGAAGCGACTTGAGGATGTTCCAATCGTGCGGGATTTCCCGGAAGTCTTTCCTGAAGACTTGCCCGGACTTCCGCCACCTAGACAAATTGAATTTCAAATCGAACTTGTGCCAGGAGCTGCACCCGTGGCACGAGCCCCTTACCGTTTAGCACCATCCGAAATGCAGGAGTTATCTAACCAACTACAGGAACTCCTGGACAGAGGATTTATTCGACCAAGTTCCTCGCCTTGGGGAGCTCCGGTCTTATTCGTGAAAAAGAAAGATGGATCTTTCCGCATGTGTATCGATTACCGAGAGCTGAATAAGCTAACCATAAAGAATCGGTACCCGCTTCCTAGAATCGATGACCTATTTGACCAGCTCCAGGGATCAAGTGTTTACTCAAAGATTGATCTACGGTCAGGTTATCATCAACTCCGAGTCCGCAACAATGATATTCCAAAGACAGCCTTCCGAACTCGTTACGGGCATTATGAATTCCAAGTAATGCCATTCGGTTTAACCAACGCACCGGCCATATTCATGGACCTTATGAATCGGGTGTGCAAACCGTATCTTGACAAATTCTTCATTGTGTTTATCGATGACATCTTGATTTACTCTCGCAATGAGCAGGAACATGCTCAACATCTGAAAACCATTCTAGGACTCCTTAGACACGAAGAGTTATATGCCAAATTCTCTAAGTGTGAGTTCTGGATTCGAACCGTTCAATTCCTCGGGCACGTGATTGACAGCCAAGGAATTCATGTTGATCCTGCCAAGATTGAAGCAATCAAGGGCTGGGAGTCACCGACCACTCCAACCGAAGTGAGACAATTCTTAGGTCTTGCTGGTTATTACCGTCGATTCATTGAAAACTTTTCAAGAATAGCTGTTCCCTTAACAACACTGTCTCAGAAAGATAAGAAGTTCAATTGGACTGATAAACAGGAGTCATCTTTCCAGCTATTGAAACACAAACTTTGCAGTGCACCAATCTTGTCCTTACCCGAGGGCACCGACGATTTCGTAGTTTATTGCGACGCCTCACACCAAGGACTTGGTTGTGTGTTAATGCAACGGGAAAAAGTCATTGCCTACGCCTCACGACAACTAAAAATCCACGAGAAAAATTATACGACCCACGACCTCGAGTTAGGTGCCGTGGTCTTCGCATTGAAAATCTGGAGACATTATCTCTACGGTACGAAAAGCACTATCTTTACCGATCACAAAAGTCTCCAACACATATTTGATCAGAAGGATCTAAACATGAGGCAACATCGTTGGGTTGAGTTACTTAGTGACTACGACTGCGAGATCAAATACCATCCGGGCAAGGCTAACGTAGTTGCCGATGCCTTAAGCCGAAAAGAACGAGTGAAACCCCTTCGAGTTCGAGCACTTTCTATGACAATTCGTAACGAGCTCCCTGCTCAAATCCTTACCACTCAGCTCGAAGCACTCAGCGATGAAAACCTGAAAAATGAAGCCTTACGAGGCTTGGATAAACAATTCGAAATCAAACCCGATGGGACTCGATACTTTTATAACCGGGTGTGGTTACCCAAATTCGGAAACTTGCGAGATTTGGTGATGGCTGAAGCTCACAAATCTCGATACTCTATACATCCCGGTTCTGACAAGATGTATCACGACGTCAAAGGGTTGTATTGGTGGCCTAACATGAAAGCTGACATCGCCAGGTACGTCAGTAAATGCCTAACCTGTTCCAAAGTCAAGGCCGAACACCAAAGACCCTCGGGATTGCTCCAACAACCTGAAATTCCTCAATGGAAATGGGAACAGATTACCATGGACTTCATTACCAAACTACCAAAAACTTCGAGTGGTTGCGATACCATTTGGGTGATCGTGGACCGTCTCACGAAATCTGCTCATTTTCTGGCCATCAAGGAAACCGACAAGATGGAGCGTCTGACTCGCATCTACATCAAAGAAATCATCTCGCGACACGGTGTACCTATCTCGATCATCTCGGATAGGGACAGCCGTTTTACTTCTAACTTTTGGCAATCACTACAAAAATCTCTTGGTACTCGTCTGGATATGAGTACTGCTTATCACCCGCAAACCGATGGCCAAAGCGAGCGAACTATTCAAACATTGGAGGATATGCTACGAGCCTGCGTAGTTGACTTCGGTACTTCTTGGGAAAATCATTTACCGTTGTGCGAGTTCTCGTACAAAAACAGTTACCATACCAGCATTAAGGCTGCACCCTTCGAGGCACTCTACGGGCGTAAGTGCCGATCACCTATCTGTTGGACTGAGTTAGGAGATTCCCAACTCACGGGTCCAGAAATCATTCACGAAACTACTGAGAAAATCATTGGTATTCAAAACCGGCTGAAAGCCGCACGTGAGCGTCAGAAAAGCTATGCTGACGTGAGACGCAAACACCTTGAGTTCCAGGTAGGGGACAAGGTACTTCTCAAAGTGGCACCGTGGAAGGGTGTCATTCGATTCGGAAAACGAGGAAAACTAAACCCTAGATACATCGGACCATTCGAAATCCTTGAAAGGATTGGTCCAGTGGCATACCGCCTGCAACTTCCTGCTGAGCTTAGCAGCGTTCACAACACGTTCCACATTTCTAACTTGAAGAAATGTCTGTCTGACGAGACACTGATTATACCGCTCGACGAAATTCAAATCGATGATAAACTTCATTTTGTCGAGGAACCTATGGAAATCATGGACCGCGAGGTCAAGCGATTGAAACAGAGTCGTATTCCCATCGTAAAAGTCAGGTGGAATTCTAGGCGTGGCCCTGAGTTCACCTGGGAACGGGAAGACCAAATGCGACAGAAATACCCACATCTCTTCCGAAACAAGGGGAGAATGTAACACCTGCCTAATTAGGATAATTAATTATGCCTAATTATTTGTAACTAGTTGTAATTAGTATGTAATAGGACTAATTACAGACTCTAATTGTATATATATAAGGTGGTTTATATATATGTACGCACGCGATTTGGTTAAATCTTACGAATCAACTGGACGGAGTCTGACACAGTTTACTTGGACGTTGGTAACAGAAATTTACTTAAATAATGAGAACGTATTTTGTTATATAAAATACACAATTGAACGAACATTATTTATATTATCGCGACGACATTTCAAATAATTCAACAAAAACGTATTAAACGCGAATTAATAATTTAAATATTTCGACAAATGTTTTTATTATTAATTTCAAGATATTTTTATTTGAATACTCCAGTTACATTTTAAAAATATATAACTGTTTGGTTAAATACTAAAAACAAACGATTAATCGATTAGGACATGGGATAAATACGGTATTTTGGGAAGTGTTTTTCCCCCTCTTTGCTTTTGGAATCAGCACTACCCAACCCCCACCCCAACTCTCTCTTTCATTTTTATCACTAACAAAAACACACACAAACCAAAAACACTCTCACCAAATTAATACAAAATTTCGGATTTACAAACCGACCCACGAAATTTACATATTCGGAATCACCATCACGAGTGGAGCAAGGATATCAAAACCGTTTTCATCATTTCATACTCGATCTAGCTCGATTTGCAAAAGTAAGAAATTTCTAAAATCTTAGATCTATTCAATTTGGTGTAATGTTTTGATGAAATATTGTGTACACAACATAGCTATAACCTAAACAATGAAGAAAACACGATTTTACAGCTTAAAAATGGGTTAGATTTGCGTTTTTGGTCGAAAAATCTCGACAGCCGAATGTTTCTGGGCTGGTGTTCATCAATGCGACACAAGCCTTGTGTCGCATACTATGTCGCATAAAGCATGTTATGTCGCACCTTGTGTCGTACCAAACCCTTAGTGTCGTAACCTTTGCGACACAATATTGTGTCGCACTCTATGTCGCATATTATGTCGTATTTTTATACGACATAACCCTTATGTCGCTATTGATTTAGCATCGTGAGCTTTTGCGACACAACCACTGTGTCGCAGAGCTCTTGTGTCGCATCCTTCATGCGACACAACCCTTGTGTCGCATGACAAACTTTTGTGTCGCATTTTGTGTCGCAAAACACAGCAGTTTTACAATTAAATTCCAAGTTAAGTGTTAAACATTTGGGACTTCAAACGATTATATCATATAACATCTAAGGGACATTGAAACATGTCTTTCAAGCATAACACTCCAAACAAATATATATACGTCGAGATTAACGTTTCAACTAAATCACCAACGTGCCAAACATGTTTTCCAACAAACAAACAACTACAAACATACGGACAAACATTGGATATACTAGTTGTGTACAACTGAACGAAACGTCTCGCGAGACACCTACTTACATAACTTCATATGATTAGGCATTTGAAGGTTACGGGTTCGGAGAACCTACTTGCTATATTTACTACTTGCTATTTGCTACAGCTTATTACAAGACTCAGGTGAGTCTTACGGCCCCACTTTTACTGTTTTATCTTAATGGGGGAGATACATGCTACTGATTTTTCTTGAACACAAGTACTAAACTGCTTACTATACCAAACGGAATTGCATGAGTTGTTTATTATTTACAGAAGTCTCTCCATCATATATCGTTAGTTATGGACTTAAGCGCGAACACTAGTTAATGGATCCATTAGGGAAATGACCCTCCCCGCCCGGGGCAGTAGCGCTGCCACGTACTGATTTTCACGTAGAAACGAGTGACTAATTATTCGTTACTGATGCTTGCTCATTTACGAGCATGTCACGGGAGCAAACTTATTAATTACGGGTTAAGCTTCGATTATGAGCCTCATGGCAACGGTATAACTTACTTACTTACATTTGCTGGATTGCAAATACTGCTTTTACATTTGCTGGATTGCAAATACTGATTTTACGCCTATGGGCACTACTGATGAAATCTTGTGTTTCAAAACTGATATTACTTACAAACCTGTGAGATTCACCAACATTCGTGTTGACCTTTTTAGCATGTTTTCTCAGGTACCCGGATGGAGTAGGATTACTCCAGGACTTTAGCTAGAGTCGCATGATTTCAACACAACTGCATTAACGGAGATTCTTAGCATTATCTTTTGTATATTTTTGATTATGTAATAGAATCTCCCGCTATACGCGTGGGCTCTAAAAAACTACATTTTTGTATACGAAAACATTAAGTTTTCAAACATTATATCTATGGGAATGTAACAAATTTACAAACGTTGCATATAGATGTCGTTTGCTTTATCTTTGCGCTGTGATATTTGATTAGTAGCACCCCAAAAACCTGCTTCCGCTAAACAGTGAATTTGGGGGTGTTACACTAACCATTGACCTATTGGAAACACGGAAAACAAATGAATTGATGTTTGAACCGATATTGTATTCCACTAATTGAAGGTGTTAACATATATAGGTCAAGTATATACCTGTAAACAGTCTAATTACATAATAAACCTATTTGTTTTGACTTACCATTATCAGTAATAGACGACAGAGGTGTTCGTTGTGTATCATTCACATATCGATTAGATGGCGGAGTTTGAACATCTGTAAGCAAAAGTTATAACGGTTGGTTTACATCAGCGGTTTAATTGGTATTTAGCTATTAATTGTTAACCCTCTAAATTAACATAAAATTCGAAGAACTTACAGCTTGAAGACACACTAATAATACGTTCTGTATTTTTGCATAGGGTTTTGTTGATGGGAGAATTCTCTTTATCTACAGTGTTTGAAGGTTTCCTCTTCCTACTTTTTTTGCAAGATGGGTTGTTTCCGATCATAGTTGTAGCGGTGAGAGGCGATTAAACTCCTGGGCACAGAGGATTTTTTGAATTTTGAATAGAGAGATGAATTGTATTATCACAAAACTAACAAGGTATTTATTTTATTTATGAAGGCTAAATTAAGGGTGTAGGGATATCTACATTGCATTGGAAGAATGCGTTGTTTATACATATATAATACGTTTACCCTAAATTTTATCCAATTTTAGATCTGCAATTTTGAATTTGAAATTCAAATTCTAAAGCATGATGGCGCCATATTTTGAAGTTAAGAAGGGTAATAGAGTAATTTAATAATAATGCTAGAGATTTATTGGGTAATCATAGTTAGTGGTAGTTATAAATTTAAAAGCTAATTAAAAATTGATTAGGCTAATCAAGCTCTCTTTTAATGTATAAGAGGGATTGAGTTAATCACATGTTTCTTATTTGAGAGAAATCTAACTAGTGCTACGAGGGCACAAGTTAAAAAACATTTAATGAAGTCAATTTTTCTTAAATTATAAAAATCATAATTAATACTGTGTATAATAGGAAATGAGTGATCGAGTTTAATAAATGATTTTTGTGATATATTTAAAATGTTTTAGTTAATGAAAGGAAGTTTAACTTAGTTCGTTAGCCAATCCCATCTTATTTATGACTTCTTTCTCTAGTAATTAATTTAAATGCTATTAAGACCACTTTTAATAATTAACTGAAAATTTGAATTGTCAGTTAAGCAACACGTTAACACTTCTTTTAAAATATTGAAAACAAACTGAACATGCTCAATGGTGGACTGAAATATTGAGCATATTAATCTCACATTTACCAATAATACATTTACTACACACACAAAATTAGCCCACACATTTACGCGTCTCTCCTTTTTTTGCTAGACAGACACAATGGTGCTAACGGTATCTTTTGAAAATATGAATGAAAGACATACTCAATGAAACGTATATGTATGCATCAGTTAGAAAATACTAAAGTTAAGGTAATCAAACCTCAATTTATACTTTTGTATGGAGTGTAATTTCTAAACTTTTATTGTATGTATTGAATTTGTAAATTTCGTCCCTTTTAGAGAACTGAAATAATGAGTTGAGTTCAAATGATAATGAAATATTTGGGGAGAATTGAGGAATCAATCTGATGCAGATATGAAATAAAATAATATGCCATCTTTTTAAGTTTGGAGTTTATTTTGAACAATTTTAATAATTATTATTATAGCTTTCTTTTCAAGCTACCTCCTTATTTAAATAGCTTCTTTTGTTTAGGATTAGAGTTAGACTTTGATATTGATTAATAAAAATAAAGCTTTGCTTTTCTCTAAGAATTGCCTCATTGGAATTCTTATGGTTGTTCTTTTTATTTGATTGCTCGGCCATTACGATCCGCCATTCATTAAACCCCACTTTTTCTCACGTTTTTAAAAATTAAATATATCATAAACAACTAAGTGAAAATTTATAAAAATTGCACCAACAAAAAATCAATGTTTTTTTTCTCTTCAATTAGATATACCACATGATATACTTTCGACGATTATATTTTATTTTTCTTTTTTTGTTGGCTTTTACAAATTGTACAATTTATTATCACATGTGATATTGTATAGTTTCAGAGGTAATAGTCGTTGGTATCACATGTGATACTCGTTGGTATTTTATTTGATAGTCGTTGGTATCGTATGTGATAGTCGTTGGTATCACATGTGATAGTACGTTGTTTTCAAAATAAGAAAAAAAAATGAAAAAGTAAAGTTCGTCGAAAGTATATCATGTCTGATGTAATCGAAGAAAAAAAAATGCTAAGTTATATAATGCAATTTTTATTACTTTTTGACTAGCCGTTTTTGAGATATTTAACGTGAAGGAAAGTGATGGTTTTATTAAATGGCTTTTAGACCCATGAAGCTTTCAAATTGATTACTCCATTCTTACTAAACCTTACTATACTTTATTGAAACTTACTCATGAAATAATATAAGTTAATTATTAATAATGATAACTTTTTGTAAAATGGGAGGATTATAAAACTTTCATTTGTAAGTGAGCATGACTTTTCA
Source organism: Helichrysum umbraculigerum (assembly GCA_949592205.1). NCBI lineage: Eukaryota > Viridiplantae > Streptophyta > Magnoliopsida > Asterales > Asteraceae > Helichrysum > Helichrysum umbraculigerum. The sequence goes on along the minus strand of CATIUR010000002.1, from coordinate 45,182,372 downwards.
TATTAAATTCAACACGAGAGGATTTAAAACATTTTTGTACATGATCGTTGATCAATACTTAATTATATAAATATTGGTATTACTTGATTTTCAGTCATCTTTATAACATAACAAAAAAAAAAATTAATCAATGTTTCACCCATTTATCGAAATGTTGAAATCTAATAATTATATCTTACTAACAGCAAACGATCCGTGTGTATACACGGATTTCAGAACTAGTAATTATGTATAATGAAAATAATGATTCTTCTAGAAATAATAATATGTGAGAATTATTAAATGGTTACAAATAAGGACATGAGAAGAATCGTGACCGTGATCTAAACACGGAAATACAATGGTCAAGATTTTTACTTTATCGTACGGAGATGATAAAAATAGTACGAAGTTTTTCTAAAAGTAGAAAGCCGGCTTTCCGTAGCAAAACACGGTATGTACATGTTTGACCAAATGGCAGATGCGGAGCTATTTGACGGTGGTTTGGTGTTGAAACTTCAAATCAGTTAGGTGTACGTGGATCCGTGTATTTAGAGCACACCCAACGGGAAAGGTCACTTTTCGTTGGTTTCAACCGACGAAGCCGACGTCCGTTGACATCGTCCGTCGGTTCGGCCCGTCGGATATCCGACGTTCAATCACTTTTTTTTTCTTTTCTCGTGTGTGTATAAAGTAAATGTAAATTGGTAAATGTGGGAGCCAAAAGTTAAAGTGACGGTGTCACTGATGGCAGAGGTCTATCAATTTCGTCAGTTTTGAAAAAAGCTTATATGACGCTGATGTGGTGCGTCAGTTTCAGTCAGTTCAGTCTACCATTGGGAATGGTATTAGAGACCTCTACCTATATATTTTTATATAATATATATATATATATATATATATATATATATACTTTCTAAAAGTTATATAGATATCATTATCTAATGGTTAACTGAAAATTTTGAGAGAAATGAAAGGTAAATAATGTCAACCATCAGTTTTTATGATTAATGATCTAAGATTCACAACACTTTATTTTACTTTACGTCAAATGTAATGTTATTTAGATGCAAATGAATTTGGACATCACATAATTTGTCACTTCTTTCCCTATAAATGTTGTTACCCTCATAAACTTAACCTTTATAAAATATATTATATTTGTAAAATTGATTTATTAATATGTTATGTTTAATATGTACAACACTTTATAGACTATGAAATACTAATTAGCAGACATAATACGTATAGAATCGATGCCAAATTCTTGATGATTCGTAGTTCGTTAGAATCTCAAGACATATACTCCATCCGTCCCAAAATTATTGTCTCCAGACAAGAAACACATAAATTAAGAAAAGTACATTTATTACTGTTGACTACCAATAAAATTTAATCTTTATCATTTTCAAGCATTTTGATTGATTGGTTTTAGAAGAAGACAATTATTTTAGGACACACCAAAATGGAAAGATGGACAAATAATTTGGGTCGGAGGGACAATTCTTTTTGGTTTTCCATTAGTAACAGAATTTGAATAATATTAATGTTAGTAACACTTTATTTAATTTCATTAATGCGTCGTGACATGTTTACTATATTCGATTTGTACTAAAATCATAACAAACTCTATGTCCCTCAGTCCCTCTGAATACGTATGGCATAACTAGCGTACTTTAACCAAAATTTAACGAGACAATCAATATCAAGTATTCTATATATACTAAGATAAGAACTCATCAATTTACTTAATAATACAGAGAAGTCACTAATAAGATAACCATATGATTAATTAAAACACATATCATATTACAAATTATATAACTTATAACTTATGACAACTATATGTATCTTGTCTTGTTCTTGAAATTAAATTTGTATGTATCTTCAATAAACTATAGTATTAATTAAAAATTGAATTATTGTTGCATGCACTTCATGTGGATAATAATTGTTGAAAGTGTCACATTCACGCCTATCCATTAACATAATAATTGTGACGATTACAGCCGCACGATACAAACCGGCACTAGTATACGATTCAACCTCCCAAATGGACTCGCTATCTTAAATTATATATGGATTTATGGGTAAGGTTCAAATGAGACTAAAAATTTGTGTGAGAATAGAGGAAACAATGATATGGTGTCATGTGGACAAAGAGAATACAAAACTCATTTACCCCTTAAGTTAAATATCTCACAAACGACAAATCGAAAAATTATGAAAATTGCACCATTAGATTCAGCGTTTGATCCTCTTCGATTTGCCGTCCATTAAGGCATACTTTCGACGAGTTTTTTTTTATTATTATTTTTAGTGGGTTTCACATTACTAACACGTGTGTTACAGTGTTGCGTTTAGGGTTTAGGGTTTGGGGTTTAAGGTTTAGGGTTGGGAGTGTGGGGTTTCGGGACGAATGAACTCTTCTCATGGATTTATATAACGTTTTTGGCTATTAAGGCTAATGTTATATGTATATTCACGAACTTGGTATAGAATGTCCGGAAGAAATCCGTCGAAACAATTATTGTCATCACAAATTTACGTACATCAGAATGTTTCCCAACGAAATTGTCCCTTCCAAAAGGCATTAGGACGAGTGGTGATTTGTACACATTTACCTCCAAAGATTATTTATCGTGGTCCACAGGGAAATTGTATGATGCAGTCGAAAGCATATTTTAAAATAAAAGTTACATTTTCACCCCGTGATGTTTATTTATATTTACATTACTAATCCTTCAATTTACCATTGTAACACGAATGAACCATGCAGTTTAAGAGCACGGATTAGTTCCCCTTCCTTACAAATATACACTCCTTCTCTGCCTACCAATACCATGATTCTTTCTATTGCATCTTCACCGTATATACCATCTCTTCATATGATAAATATTTGATAAATAACGGCTTAATTAGTATGTACGAACAAGTCATTAGGTACTTATATCATAATCATAACGTTTACAACACAGAGATTGCATATGTGCTCTTAGCAACACATGAGATATGTGCTGCGAAAGGTTAAAGAAAATTATATGCATGTTGAAACGCTCCAAAATTTTGAAGATTTTTTTTTTTTAACTCGACTTAAGTTGACTAAGCAACACGACCATTCTATAACACCCGTCTCAAAATACAAGACATTTTTTTTTAAACATATCGGAAGCGCATGATTAATAGAAACCAATGGATTGCATACATACATTTCAAATAGCAATCCACTTACATACAAACCTTTAAAACTAGATTATTCTAATCATTATACACATTAAGTTTAGGTGTTATAGAAATCCAAATATGTTATTAAATCATTATCGTATTATCCATTTCAGAGTGAGCTTGTCAAACATTCCATTCCATATGTACTTCTTGCCCACCCACATACAGAAGTAAACCTGCAAGAAGTAATGAGGGGTTAGCATGAAGCTAAGTGAATAGATCCCAAGCTATCAATCTAACTCAGCTTAACACATGCCTATAACCAAGCAATGCACAAGCAACATAGAAGGATCGGTGGTCCTTGAGGTACCCTCATGCCGCGGATGGTTCCCCAAGTAACACTTAAAACCAACTGACGGTCAAATCAGAGGTTAAACCGATAGTTTGGTACTATTACTACACACGACGCAATTTCAGTGTCCAACATATGTACAAGGCACTTGCGAAGTCCTAGTAATAGTATCCAAACCCAACACATTATTTGACCCCCACCAAATCAAATAGTCCACAACTATCATAGCACAATGGACGCCAATAATCAATCAAAGGTTAGCCATCATGGCAATTTAATATTAAAGCAATCATTGCAATAAACCAAGTTTACCCGTTGTAACCATGTTGTTACAACTAACTTAGACAGAAAGTCCAAGATCTACTCACCGACAATCATAGTCGTCCACTCAGTAGTCTAATGTCACTTAGTCTTCTCCACATCTGAGAATACAATAACACAACACAAGTTAATAACTCGTCCATAAAAATCAACTCATATTAAGGTAGTACAACTTGATTCATAAACTCAATTTTAGTGAGTTATTACTCTAATCATTATAGGCCTTTGTTTCAAACTCATTATCAATATGTCACACATTTAGTAACTACAACTTCATAGTTAATTACTTATGATCATCAACCTTTCATTAATCATTTCAAGCTTGCGAATAATCGCATTATCCTTATTAATTCACAATCACTTCTCAATTCATGATCATTAACAACTAACAACAACTATGTATTATTAACTCAAGCTTAAGAGCTTCAATTCATGAATATTCAATTAAACCCATGCCTATCCATATGATTATACTTCAAATTCTTCATTTTAACCTAAGATTAAGGTTATAATCTATATATAAACATCAACCAACTATCATGCAAGTATTTCAAGCTTCAATTCCAAGTTAATCATGCTAGTTCCATCAATTACCCAAAAACCCATTTTGATTACACTTGTATAACATGATTATTTCATTTATAGGTTAAATTAATATTACTAACCATCTTATAAACACTTATTAACACCACCTTAACCAATTTCATACTTTAATTTTTGGATTAAAGTCACTAACCCATCAAAATCATCATAAACCCTAAGAATCACCATAAATCTATAATCTTAAGCTTGAATCTAGTTAGTAATCAACAATAACATGTTTAACTAACAACAATTTCACAAAACAAACACTTAATTTCGGATTAAACTCACTAATTAGTAAAAACCCCAAAAACCCCAATTCTAGGTTATGGAAAATGAAGAACATATGATCATACCTTGTTCTTGATGATCATGGAAGCTTGAATCCGAATTTACAAGCTCCAATTTGGTGTTTTCTTCATGATTTTGTGGATTTAGGGTTATGTGTGTGTGTGTGTATTCATACGTACATATGTATGTGTGGAGGGAAATAAAAACCGACCCATCCACATAATATACCATATAAGTGTTAGTTTTCATTCCCCGTATTTATTATTGTCTGGAACTTAAAAAACATTTGCGGGGAAATACAATTTTATTTTACAGTCAACTAAATAAATTTAAAACAATCAATATTTCACTAGCCACAATATTTCCTGAGGCTTATCGACCTATTTATTATCCAATCAAACAAAATAACAATTTTAGATCGCATTTAAAATTTACAGAAAATACCTATTACTTCTAGGCCCAATTTGAGGATGTTACAAATCTCTCCCCCTTAAAGAGATTTCGTCCTCGAAATCTAATCATCCTTAATTAGTCTAGGGAATTTAATCACATCCTACCTTGTGTGAAGTTTGGTTCACACTTTATTTCCAATTCCCTAACTACATAATTATTTATCGCTAAATGCACATAAGGTATATGTACAATTTAAATTACTTATGCATATCATCTCTATGCGTATCTTAATCACTAATCACACATACACAAAATATGTATACATTTAATCCATTTTAAGATATATGTTTTCAACTTAATTACACATGCACATATCCAATGTACATGCTTCAATTTCTCATTTCAGCACATATAATGTACCTAATCTTATCTTCATATACACAATGAACATTTTTAAAACAAGTTATCACTTAACATAAGTAAAGTAATATACTCTCATAACCAGAATCTAGCGACATGCTAGATCTTTAAAATTAGTATATGAATTCTATCTTTTTCAATAACGAAAACAGTGGTTATGGAAACCACAATACACATATCATCAATGAAGTTTAAATTTCAATTATAACTAGCATCCAAGCTAATATCCACATATCACTGAGGTACATGAAACCCATTCTTATTAAAATATCTCGGAATCATGTAACACTAATCACATATTAATAAGCAAAGTACAAGTCAATTTCTATGATTAAAATCATAATCTACAAAATCAAATAGCACCAATCTCAACAGATAATTGCTATTATGCATCAATGGGTACTTGCTATCTCAGCACACGTACCACATTATCAAAATGTGCTAATCATCAACACATTTTCAACAATATTCACCTATTCAATCCAATTTAGCCGAACTCTACTTAACTTTTCTCATCACATAACTTTTTCAAATTACAATTTACCACTTTATCTAGTCATTAGATATGCAGAAATCCGAAAGATTATATGTAATTCGCACGTAATTATAATAATATTATCAATCCAACAAGTAAAACTCTTATTTTCCTGACTATTTTACTTTTTCCCAAGGACATAGTTTCACATAATTTTCTAATACTAGGCTATCTGGCTATGCTAATCTTCACTAAGCCTCAAACATTGCAACAAATAATCACATACTCATTTTTAACAAGTAGTATAACCCGTTCAAATTCTTCTTTTTACCACGTCTCCAAATTAACACTAGTTGAGCAGCTTACTACCACCATATATTATTCAGTCAATAACTATTTCATAACCGCAGGTCAACATATGTCATCCGTTATTTTAAAATCATTTAGCTTCATTGGGTACTTAATAACCTCAACAACTCCATGTGAAATGGCATAATATAAATACGTTGGCCAGACGTCGTCATATTATGTCAGTCACACTTCATTCTCAGGTCACTTCATACCGTTAATTCTTCAATGTGATTAATCTTTAATTTCATATATATCATTAACAATGATATCACTTTAACAACAAGTACAAAATCAGATATTAACTTGTTACCTATTCCACATATTCCTTGGAATGTAAGACTAATCATATAGTCAGGTGGATATAATCAACACAGACATTTAACACCATTTTCACCATCTCATTAACACAGGTGTAATGTCTAACACAACCACCTCCATCAATACTTTTAGTACCTAGCACAATTTCAAGCACTAGTATAGCAATTAATACTAATAGTGCATTACATAAGGTTTAATACTAAATATATTATCACTATTATGTGCAATTCTTAACATATTATCATCAATCTATACTTCTTTAGTTTAGTTACAATTGAGCATTTCCTGTTCGATTATCATATAGATACAAGCTCATGTACTTAACTCACAATTCTTAAAATGCTCACTTCAATCAATTTTAATGTTCTACATGATTCAATTGATTCACCTATATGATCCACATAATCCCATACTCAAGATTTATTAACCCTGGTTAGTAATAATCAACAATACCAATTGCTATTCGAATTTGCAGTTAAATAAACCGTCTATGAACATCTTATACATAATAATATATGTGGACCTCTTAAAACAAGTTTTTACATTATATTTAGTCATAGGAATGATCTCTGGGCTCAAAGGAACAAAAGCCCAATACAAATCATAAGCTAAAAGTCCGAAATGAGGTCCGAAAAACAATAAAACGCGATTTTCGGGCCCCAAACGATCCCGAAGTGCCGAAAACTGACAGGGCTCATGGCAAAGCCATGAGCTTTGACCGTTGAGCCGTTTTTGAATGGATATGTAAATTTCATCTTAATCGGACACCGAAATTTCTTAACGGAAATTCTACGTCTAACGTTAGGTCGAACGTCGAAATTTTACGAACTTTCATATTAAACTCACTTAATATAACACATAACACAAGAAATGTCTCAATAATAGGGGAATCCGCCGGATTCTGGGGAATCCGCCCGGATTGAAGGGAATACGCCCGGATTCCGGGGAATCCGCCGTATTCAAGGCCAAGTTTTGGGACAGAACCATTTTTAAGGAATCCGGTCAAGGAATCCGTCCGGATTCATGGGAATCCGTACGGATTCAAGGGAATCCGTCCGGATTCAACCTGCTGTAACAAGTCTGCAATTTTAGTGCAAAAATACGAAACTCAAACGCGCATATCTCCTAAACCGTAAAGAGTTAGACTATGAAATTTTGCAGGCACCCTCATATAATCAAAATGCAACTTTCCATTTTTCCACTTTTTCAATTTACACGTTTTACGAGAAAACGGACGTATAACCAATTTTAGGCCATTTTGAACCATTTTCGTTGACACTCTATATTCCAAACGGCATACATTCAGGGTTCCACCCTTTGCCAACATGTTTCTACATATAATTATGACGTGTGGGCACATTCATCATCTATATATACACATTATATCCTGTTTTGACTCATTAACCCGTTTAGGGTCCAATTGGGCATTTCGGGCATTCCAACCAAACAACCACATTGATTATCCAAAACACTTTCACGCACTTTGTTACTATACTTATGACTTAAAGTCACTTTAACATTCATTATTTTTGAACCCACATGCATATTAACCATTTGACCAATAACCGACCCATTTGGGTACTTTAACAACCCATTTGGGTTTCAACCCATATAACCACTATTCAAACAATCAATTCACACTTTGTTGACTATTCCAAGTCAAACAAAACCATTTTCAATATTGGTATTATGCTATCACTCTAAAACACCAATCCACATTAAAATCATCATTTTTAAATCAATTTCAACAAATTTTCCAAATTCATAATCACTTTAACTTTTCACAACTTGTCAACACACATTTGGACTCGTTGACCACTTTGACTTTCTATCTTAACACTTTCAATACAAAGATCATAATTCAACCCAATTATGATCAATGCTAAACACATAAACATCTAGTCACATTCATCACTTTGTAACATAGTTATTATCAAGTTTGACACGACCACATTCAACTTTGACTTTTCCAAGTCAATACACATATTCCCATAACTAGACTCTTTATAATTCACATAACAACACGACTCGAAACCTATTAATGGAGAATACCAACATCCCATTAATTTCATCATATCAAGTCACATCAATTTAGTTTATCATTTATCAAATAATTCCCTAGCAAGGATCTATAATCACACCTTGCATTTATCAACTTATTAACAAGCGTTATTCACAAATAATTCAATTTACTTTACTAACAATCATATCATAGTAAAGCAAACAGTCAAAGCTTATTAAAATTCATCAAGCTTATCAGAAATTACCTGGCACATCTAGGCCCACGAGTATTGAGGAATCATTGAGAATACCAGACGGTTCCTCATGTTCCTCCGTCTCTGCATCCAAAACAACACTATTGCATATTGTTATAGGTTAGCACACATTTCATAGCAACTTTCTTAAGCAACCACTAAACCCCATCCCTGGAATGTTTGACTTGACACAAACCTAAGTTTGGGATTGAACACCATACAATGTCCAATTCACCCAAACCTAGGCTCTGATACCAATTTATAACACCCGTCTGAAAATACAAGACATTTTTTTTTTAAACATATCGGAAGCGCATGATTAATAGAAACCAATGGATTGCATACATACATTTCAAATAGCAATCCACTTACATACAAACCTTTAAAACTAGATTATTCTAATCATTATACACATTAAGTTTAGGTGTTATAGAAATCCAAATATGTTATTAAATCATTATCGTATTATCCATTTCAGAGTGAGCTTGTCAAACATTCAATTCCATATGTACTTCTTGCCCACCCACATACAGAAGTAAACCTGCAAGAAGAAATGAGGGGTTAGCACGAAGCTAAGTGAATAGATCCCAAGCTATCAATCTAACTCAGCTTAACACATGCCTATAACCAAGCAATGCACAAGCAACATAGAAGGATCGGTGGTCCTTGAGGTACCCTCATGCCGCGGATGTTCCCCAAGTAACACTTAAAACCAACTGACGGCCAAATCAGAGGTTAAACCGATAGTTTGGTACTATTACTACACACGACGCAATTTCAGTGTCCAACACATGTACAAGGCACTTGCGAAGTCCTAGTAATAGTATCCAAACCCAACACATTAGTTGACCCCCACCAAATCAAATAGTCCACAACTATCATAGCACAATGGACGCCAATAATCAATCAAAGGTTAGCCATCATGGCAATTTAATATTAAAGCAATCATTGCAATAAACCAAGTTTACCCGTTGTAACCATGTTGTTACAACTAACTTAGACAGAAAGTCCAAGATCCACTCACCGACAATCATAGTCGTCTACTCAGTAGTCTAATGTCACTGAGTCTTCTCCACATCTGAGAATACAATAACACAACACAAGTTAATAACTCGTCCATAAAAATCAACTCATATTAAGGTAGTACAACTTGATTCATAAACTCAATTTTAGTGAGTTATTACTCTAATCATTATAGACCTTTGTTTCAAACTCATTATCAATATGTCACACATTTAGTAACTACAACTTCATAGTTAATTACTTATGATCATCAACCTTTCATTAATCATTTCAAGCTTGCGAATAATCGCATTATCCTTATTAATTCACAATCACTTCTCAATTCATGATCATTAACAACTAACAACAACTATGTATTATTAACTCAAGCTTAAGAGCTTCAATTCATGAATATTCAATTAAACCCATGCCTATCCATATGATTATACTTCAAATTCTTCATTTTAACCTAAGATTAAGGTTATAATCTATATATAAACATCAACCAACTATCATGCAAGTATTTCAAGCTTCAATTCCAAGTTAATCATGCTAGTTCCATCAATTACCCAAAAACCCATTTTGATTACACTTGTATAACATGATTATTTCATTTATAGGTTAAATTAATATTACTAACCATCTTATAAACACTTATTAACACCACCTTAACCAATTTCATACTTTAATTTTTGGATTAAAGTCACTAACCCATCAAAATCATCATAAACCCTAAGAATCACCATAAATCTATAATCTTAAGCTTGAATCTAGTTAGTAATCAACAATAACATGTTTAACTAACAACAATTTCACAAAACAAACACTTAATTTCGGATTAAACTCACTAATTAGTAAAAACCCCAAAAACCCCAATTCTAGGTTATGGAAAATGAAGAACATATGATCATACCTTGTTCTTGATGATCATGGAAGCTTGAATCCGAATTTACAAGCTCCAATTTGGTGTTTTCTTCATGATTTTGTGGATTTAGGGTTATGTGTGTGTGTGTGTATTCATACGTACATATGTATGTGTGGAGGGAAATAAAAACCGACCCATCCACATAATATACCATATAAGTGTTAGTTTTCATTCCCCGTATTTATTATTGTCTGGAACTTAAAAACCATTTGCGGGGAAATACAATTTTATTTTACCGTCAACTAAATAAATTTAAAACAATCAATATTTCACTAGCCACAATATTTCCTGAGGCTTATCGACCTATTTATTATCCAATCAAACAAAATAACAATTTTAGATCGCATTTAAAATTTACAGAAAATACCTATTACTTCTAGGCCCAATTTGAGGATGTTACACATTCATTCCATGTTGATTCAATTTAGTAACATTTTGACTATGCCATCACGGAGTGACGAAGTTCATCACGGGTGTGATGGACACCATCATAGGCTTGTGATATCGCTCATTTTGTATAAGTTATCTTTAGCGATATCATTGTTTTTGCATTCATTTTAAGTGGATTTTATGAACTTTTGGTACTTATTTAGCTTAAATTGAATTACAGGCGTTAATATTGAAGAATCGTCGTTTGGACTGCAATTTGGTTATGATTCGAGCAAGTTTGTAAAGTGTTGAAGTCTCGAGCTTAAAGCTGGTCTGCTGGAAAATAGCTTGAAGCCGCCGGCTTGGGGAGTGTAGCAGCCGGGTCCTAGGATTCTAAAGAAGCCGGCGGGTTGACTAACCAAGCCGCCGGGTTTGTATGGTAACCAGCCGGGTATTTGAGGCTAGCCGTCGGGTGATTTAACTTTTCCATCATTTGTTGGTCACAGAGATATTCGACTGTTTGAGCCCTGTAGAAGCCGGCGGGTGATCCTTCTGAGCCGCCGGGTTGTGTTTCTTAGGTTGACCCGCCGTGTTGATTAACAAACAGCCGGGTTCCCCAAAAATTCAAAGGACCCGCCGGGTAGTTTGGGCGGCATATCACTTTTTGGCTAGAAAAGCACTTTTCACTATTGAATCTCACCAACTTTAACACACACAAAAACACACACGAAAACCAGTCACTAGGTGGCGATTTTGGTGTTCTTGAAGGTTTTCTTTCATTTTCTTGAAGATTTCCTTTAGTGTAGCATTTCTCGGTTACTAACAATCATCATCCCGACATTGTAAGAACTCGGTTTGCATTTTTATCCAAATATAATCATGTTTTCCTTGGTTTATTTGATGTTTTGTGTGTATGATGATGTGATTATGATGGTTGGCTAGGTTTTGTTATACTTGCTTGGATGAACTAGTTAGTGACTAGGGGTGTTATATTTGGTGTTTGATTTATGCTTTGAGTTTAAGATTCATCCATAAATTTGTATGTAACTAGTTGATGTGGTTTAACTTGTGGGTATTTTGACTAAACAACTATGGCGAATGTTTGTTGTTTAATAAAAATACTTGTCATTTGTATGAAATGTATGAATGAATCTATTTTCGCGAATGTGATAATTATTACAAGTGAAGCTAGTTAACTAGTATGATTTGAGTTAGCGGATTTGGCGAATGTCTTTCGTTTGGATGAATCATAAACTCTTTTAACTTGAACTTGTGTTTAATCAACTATTTGTGTATTTGAGCTTGATGTCAATTAATTAACTTTTTTGATAATTTGCTAACAGATATAGCGAACGTTTTCTATCTAGTGAATTGTTGTCAACTTTTTGTCTATAAATTGTTGAACTTGATTACGGATGTGGTTTTGGAATAGGTTAACAAGTTAAGCTCAAATATGCAAGTAGGTAACTATGGCGAATGTCCGTTATTTGATTGAATCATGGGTTTGTAAATTGAAGTTGAATCATTAGGTGATGGCGAATGTTAAGCCTAGGTTTGATGGAAAATTGTTTGCATAAAATAACCGGTTTTAACTTTACACCCCGAAATCACTAACGATCTAATCCAAGCAAGTATAGTTTTTAATATTTGAAGGTTCCAAATCAATCACTTTGACTCTAAAGAGTCCACTTGCCTAGTTTAACTAAAATTTTGTAGTTTTAAGCAACGTGACAATTCGGCCACACAAACCAACCACATTTTATTTTCTCTTTTTAAATTGCTCACACTTCTATTGATCATCCAATCTAGTTCCCTGTGTTCGAACCCGAACTTACCAAACTATACTACCACACGATAGGGTCCACTGCCCGGTTGTGTTTTGGTCTAGCTCGGTACTTTCTTGTTCACTTTTCAACGATAATTTTATAACTAGATTTAGCACATCAGCTTGTCACATGTTCATCATAGCTGTGATGGACACCGTCACAGGCTTATCATAGCCGTGAAGAGCCTATATCAGAACTCTCGAAAATGACTAGATTTTATCATAGGCTTATCACAGGTTTATCATAGCTGTGATGACCTGACTCAACTTTTACCAACTCAGATTTTTTGACCAAATTCAAACACGTATAACTTTTTACTCGTTAAGAGTTAGACCACCAAATTTTGCAGGCACCTCCAATATGCCAAAATGAAACTTTCTCTTTTTATACTTTTTCAAAATACGCGTTTATCGAGAAAACGGACGTGTAACCACTTTATGACCATTTTGGACCATTTTAGGTGACACGTCATATTCCAAACCACTTGGTTTCTGACTTCAACCTTTTGCCAACATGTTTCTACATACATTTGTGACGTGTGAGTATATTCATCAACATCATACCCTCACTCCACCTTGTTTTGACTCCTTTGACCCGTTTAGGGTCCATTTGGACACTTTCGCCAAAATTAACCCATATCACTCATTTGACACTTGATTTCAACTCAATTTGACAACATACTATAATCCATGACTCATAACTACATAAATGAACCATTATGTCACTTTTGACACTTTGATCATAATTCCACCAAAACCATGATCAACACCATACACATGTATATCAAATTACTTTTATCACTTTACAATATAACCATTACCCAAATTGACACTATCACATTCATCTTTGACTTTGACAAGTCAAAGGTACACTTTAAAATCACTTGACCACTTTACTCCTTAAATCATCAACATAACCTTAAATGTGTCTCTTTGGGCGATTTACACAAGTGATAAACATAACGACAATTTAAAAGAAGAAAGAGCTTGTCTAACCACATTGCAAGCTCCAGTCCACGCTATCTTCTTGAAATCATATTTCATCCAATTGGTTTAATCAAACCAAGCACCTACAACATAAAACCACTGAAACGATTAAGCATAAAGCTTAGTGAGCATACGAGCAATTAAACGAATAATTCACATAAATAACATTAAGTCAACCCTTAACACATATAAACTACATATACTTGCTTAGGAAAATAACTACTAAGCAATTGTAGAGATAGAAACTCTGTGCGGATCTGTGGCCCATAAACTACATATGCGAGGCACCATATCACGTCGATATGCATACCAGGCTCAACATCATAAGGCTAACCGTAGTTAGCTAAACTTCATATTGTAGTCCCGCGGCCAATAGTATGCATACTATAACTTCATAAGATCCCTACAAACTGCTCATTCCACATAATCCACATAACTTTCCACATATCATCATATTTTATCCACATGGTTCATCTTAGCACATATTCAACATAATGTGCTATAATCACCTCATAATCAATCATTGATTAGAAACAACATAATCTACTTGTTTGTGCAAATCTCTTGCTCGGAAGCAATCCGGTAGTACACAATCATCATAGTCCCCAATTAGAAATAAATTAACACATAATCACTTGATCATGTGAACCTCTTGCTCGGAAGCAATCCGGAACACACAATCATTACCCATTAAACCCCCATATCACTCACCTTTACTTTGTAGACATTTAAGCAACATAATACTTGAACATAGATGGCACCAATCTTGATCACCTATCATACAACATATCAACGTACAACATATTTAGCACTCCATAATCATCAGGATCAACTAATCAACATAATTAACCCATCACCCTTTTGGGTTAACCAAGTTTGACTCTTGATCAAACTATACATAACTCTCTCTACTTACATAATCATTTAACTTATTACTACTTATCATAATTCAACAATAACCAATCCAAGGTTATGAAGAATCATCATAAACATCATATTTACTCTCTTAATTCATCATTTCATTCATTAAGCCATAACCATTTTCATGGTTTAGTCATTATATAATACTTCAATCATCATTAAAACATTACTAATCATCATCATAACCACTTTTAACATTTGATTATCTTAATCATGGCTTCGTAATATCACCTTATTAACATAATCATAATCATTATCATAAGCATAATTAATCCACATGATTAACTACTTGATTCAATACTTTAATTCTCCATAATCATGCTCTAACAACATTTATAATTACTAATTAAGATGTATTAACACCAATACATCATCATTTGATCAAAACTCATTTTGATCATTAACCATACAACTCAATTAATCCACTTTTAAGTTGAATTGATGTTAATTACAATCATATAAACATCTCTACATCACTTATTTATCATAATACAACTTAATTTCTTCTTAAAAACCATTAATCACTTAAACTCTCTCATAATCACATAAAACCCTAAGTTATACATCAAAATTAAACAAGAATCATAGTTACCTCAAGCTTAGAAAGATTAATCCTTGATGAATTCAAGTTCTCTAGCTTCAATTTCATTGTTTAGAATGATTTCAATTTAGGGTTTAGGGTTCTAACGAATTTTCTTCCTTCGTGAAGTTCCTGGAACGTATTTTGTGTTTTTGAATGAATAATAATACATACATACTCACGTACATAGACACACATATATGTTTTAATTGTTATTCCCCGTGATTATCATTGTCTGGAACTTTAAAACTGACATACAATTATTATTATTTTATTTCACATAAAGTAATAATAAATTAAATCGATTACTATTACTTTATTCACTTTAATACCTTTGGATTTTGGGGTGTTACACATGTGAAGCAGATTCAAGGTAAAAATTGTAAATTAATCACTTTTTCTAGTTTTAACATCACCTAAGGTGTATATATACTTCTGACATCACATATAATTATTTCTTAAAATATTACTTTTAGCAGTGATTTATACACTATCAAAATTTGTCGATATAAACTAATCGATGTATACAAGTCGCCACACTTAAAATATATTATTCTCGATCATAAAAGTTATAGCAACAATATTTGTAAAGCAATGATTATTGCGTTGAAGAGGGCCTTCCACATAAGCGTCAATTTGATGTAAACATTTCTTTCCTTGGACGCAAATATTCAAATCTTCAAATATAAGATAAAACTTATAAACTTCATGCTACTTAAAATAGATAAATATGCATAATGTTGAGTACGTTTACGGTTTTAACATATATGTCTTTTCAGCAAAATGGATACTACAAAACATTGATTACTAGCTATGCCAGCGGATTGATCGAACGTGTACTTCTAAAGACAATGTTAAACTGACTCAACGGTCATCTAAGAACGGTTAAGTTAATGTTACAAATATACTTATGTTAGCAATAAATAGATTGTTCTATTGTACATGTGATCGAACTTTCAGCTTTACCTATGCTTTGGATCGTTATAAAACGATCATTATCAACGTACCTAAACATATTATTGTAGTAGTTGTTATGATTATAATCAGTATTTAGTATTTTAGTCAATTATATTGTTTTGCACGCGTCTAAATTCACATAATAAATATGGTTTTGCTAACGTGTGCCCCTGTGGCACACGTTAAAGTGCATTTAATGAACCTGTAATTTCTTTAAATAACATAATTTGTAATTAAATGTAAATATTAATATTTAAAGAAATTTCGACTTCATTAAATGCACCTTAACGTGTTCCATAGGGGCACACATTAACAAATCCCTAATAAATAAAATATATAACGACTTTATTAAGTCAAAGTCACATGTTGGCTATATGGGCAATTTTGGCATGCCGTATTTAAAAAATGAATTTTTTAAATAGTTTATAAGTTCGAACTGCGAACCTAAGTCCTTTTAAACTATTACAGATTTTTATTTCATTTAATTTCTTTTCAACCGTAGGTCCTTGTGTTGTCCATAAAATTCGAATAATATTTAAGGGAGTTTAATTTTTTATTTTTTTTTAGTGACATTGACATATATAACCATTTATATATACTTGTAAAACATGTGTCAAATATAATTTAATTTTTTCATATCAAAAGAGGAATTTGTACCTCAAATATCAGGAGATATTTATTTCCACAATCTTTGTAAGAATCATATATTACAAAAAATAAAATCGACATCGACTTTTGTGGCTTGAACCTTCGGATGAAAAAGCGTGTGGTCCAATATCACCGTACGAAAAGTATATAAGCTACGTTCCGTTTGTTGTTATACACTTATACTCCTATTTCGTTAAGTCTTGCAATCTTTGTATGTATAATGTACTCTCTCTCTCTTTAGGGTGGTTACAAGGACAATTATGTCAAAAATTAATAATAAATTAATGAAAAAAAGAAGCTAATTTAATATGTAAATTACGGCCCCATCCATCCCAATTTTATTTTCCGGTTTTCATGGATATTCCAATTATATTGCTCACTTCCATAAATACATAAGAGCAATGAGATAAAGTACTTTAATATATTTACATGTAAGATAAAAAGGTAAGTAATAAGTAAATGGTAAAATTGTCATCTTATCAAAAGGTAAGAGTTATAATTATGTTTTTCTAAACTGAATGTTTATTGTCCGTGGACACTAAAATTGGGATGGAGAGAGTAGTTTTTTAGATGCACGTTACATTTTACAATCTCTTAAAAAGTACAAATGAAAAATGCAAGACATGGGCTCTATTGGAAGTCTTGAGAATCCATTAGCCGTGAACAAAAATCAGGTTTAGCCCAACCCGACCCGGACCCGAAACCCGAACCGGGTTTTAGTCAACGAAGGGAACCCGGGTTTTTGACCAACCCGACCCGGGTTTTTTAAATTATTCAACCGAGATCAAACCGGTTTTTTCCGTGATGTTTATTTATATGTACAATACTAATCCTTCAATTTACCATTGTAGCACGAATGAACCATACAGTTTAACAACATGAATTATTTCCCCTTTCCTTATAAATATACACTCCTTTTTGCTACTTTTTTTCCTACCAATACCATGATTCTTTCTGTTGCATCTTCACCACATATACCATCTCTTCATATGATAAATAAC
Source organism: Helichrysum umbraculigerum (assembly GCA_949592205.1). Lineage (NCBI taxonomy): Eukaryota > Viridiplantae > Streptophyta > Magnoliopsida > Asterales > Asteraceae > Helichrysum > Helichrysum umbraculigerum. The sequence goes on along the minus strand of CATIUR010000002.1, from coordinate 45,164,255 downwards.
GGTCTAATTAGTATACAGAGATTGCATATGTGCTGTTAGTAACACATAAGATATGTGCAGCGAAAGGTTAAAGAAAATTATATACATGTGAAGCAGATTCAAGGTAAAAATTGTAAATTAATCACTTTTTCTAGTTTTAACATCACCTAAGGTGTATATATACTAAAACTTAGGTCCTTGCTTTGTCTAAAACATTCCAATAGAATGATAATTTGTACACCACCTCTTTTTAGCCTTACACCACCAAATGTGCTTCAGGATGTTGTACTGTACAAAACTATAAAGTACGTTAGTGGCGTATGGCTAAAAAAAGATGGTGTACGAATCACCACCCGTTCCAATAATATCTAAAGGGGTTTAATTTGCGGAATTAATTTTTTGGAAGGAATTGAGATCCGTATAAGGAAATCAAATAGTGACATTGACATATATACATTGCGTAAAACATATGTCAAATATAATTTGTCCGGTCGTGATGAAAACATAATTATATTTTTTGGTATCAACAAACGTGTACCTCAAATATCAAGAGATATTTATTTCCACATTCTTTGTAAGAATCGTATCGTATATTTAAAAAAATAAACTCGACACCGACTTGTGTGGCTTAAACCTTGGGACGAAAAAGCGTGTGGTCGAGTATCATCACCATAAGAAAAGAATATAAGCATGACTTAGGTTAGGGTCCGTTTGTTTTTTCACTCGGATTTCGTTACGTCTTGTATGTATAATGTATCCCTCTATATGTATATGTAGGGTAGTTACAAGGACAATTATGAATTATGTGTCTAATAAATTAACAAAAAAACATAATTTAATATGTAAATCATGGGTCACCTAATACATTTCAAAAGTGTAGTTTCTCAAATACACAATAAATTTTACAATCTTTTAAAAAGTACAAATAAAAATTGCAAGTAATGGGCTCTATTGGAAGTCTTGAGAATCCAATCCATGGTGATATAGTTGGGCCTGTTTTGTGGATGGGCTGGATACTTTATTTATCTAACATTAGTAACTTATTAATATCAGAAACTTGTTAAACTAGACTTTTTCTAAACATAACCCTTAGGGCTCGTTTGGTAGGGAGAAATTTAGAGAAATGAAATAGGTCAAAGAAATGAAATGTAGAGAAATGAAATTGCTGAGAAATGCTGAGAATTTCCATTGTTTGGTAGCCACAAAGAATTAATCTGAGAAATTACAAAGAAATCAATTCCTTTGTTTGGTGGCCAAATACAGAGAAATGAAATTGAATTTTTATTATGATATTGGCATCAATAGAAATACTTTTCACCATATTTATATAGCCAATAATATATGATGCAACAAGTAATTAACTTCAAAAAAGAAAAATAAAACAATATAATTCAATTGTTTACAATTCAAAGCTCAAGATATAGCTACATACGCTATTTTAAAATAACAAGCCGACCTAACACCACAATAAATTTAGCATCAAGTGAAACAAAAATGCTTGTGAAGATAACGTTATATATTGCCTAGCCTAACAGCAACTTCTTTGATTAATGGAAATGAACGCATTTTGATCCACTTGAAAGTACCTGCAAGGCTGCAACACAAAAATGAAAAGATGAGACCTACTTACCTTATCTCACCTACACTCACCCACAACCACAACAAATTAAACCTACGGCAGCTCTAAACTTGTTACTCAACATCTTCATTTTGTGAGGCATCACTTCATGGTATACTCATTCATTATATATATTATATATTATATATCCATATTTATAGAAAACAATAACCAGACACACATGCCACGTATTAAATTACTTTTAAAAGATACAAACGGTTAATTTAAGACATCAATATCGGACCAGACAACCAAAGCGTATCGTTCCCGCAACCACTTCCAGATCTGATCTATCTACGTCATAGTTTAGTAGAGATTTTTAAGTGGGTTCACTTGGACTATGGTTGGAATTAAGCAGGGGAACACTGAACAGACCCAAAACTAAACACCAAAAACAAAAAGAAATACCTAAAACAACTAATGACACATCAAAAAGCAATTGATTAAAAAGAACACCAGGATTCTTATCAAGTGAGGCAATTTCTTAATTAAAACATGTTTCTTAAATCTAAGGATCACCTCCAAGTGTCGTTTGATCTACTGCTAGGGGACATGCATGTTAGCTAAGCATTGATGAAGACCATGAAATTAATCCAAAGTTTTGTCAGGTAGTTGTCTTCGCCACGACCAATTAACAGACCCACGAGCCACGGACAAGCACCATATGTCACAGATTGTGCGATCTACATTTGTTTCAATAGCATATATAAAAGGGAACTTCTCTTATAAACATGAACCTACTATCCCATTCATTCATCAAACCAAAAGCAAATCACATACTTTCCGCTTCCCTTCATTCTATTATTTTGTATTGAACAAACATTTGACACATGTTATAATGAGATGCATATACAAAGTTCGTTATAATAATCATCCTTGAATCCATCAATTAGTTACCAAGATTGTTTCAGGCAAATGATCAAACACTTGGTGGGCAATTATACGAAACACGCACTACTACTGCAATACAAAACAATTATCGTCTTAAACTTTTGATACAAGCAAAAGATGCTGGATTTAATTATTAATAATGAAATTACCAGCAAAAAAAAAATTACAAAAACGTAATGGTTAATAGCAACAATTATAGTGGTTAACGAAAATAGCAAACGAAAACTTGAAAGAGAAACATACTGTAGAAGCAACCGTAGGAGAATCGACTACAAGATACGTAATCGAGAGAGAACGAGATGATAGAGGATAAACTTCGCCAAATCGTCACATGTTTAGGGCTAGGTTTGTGGACTGCAAAATTTCTATTTGAACAAGAATGTGCTTTGCACGTGATATGAGGCTTTATACCACTCTCCTTTTTAACTCCCACCAGTTTCTCCGTAAAAAAACACGGAGAAATTTTGATTCACAAAGTTGATTTCTCCTCATTTCTCTACAAACCGGATGGAAATTAAATTGCAAAGAGGGAGATTTCTCGGGAAAAGCATTTCTCCGTGTTTGTCAATTCTCCAACCTACCAAACAATGGAAATGAGCTCATTTCCATTTCTCTAGTTTCATTTCACCCTACCAAACACACCCTTAGGGTTATGTTTAAGATATTTAGAGATGGATTGATTTGTTGTACATTGATGATAACCACCTTCATAACTCCTTTATAACCACCCCACTAACCTTAATGTACCACTGTTTATGCGTAAAATATATTCTTAAACATATCCATGTTAGAAAAATCCTTAATTAAATTTCATTAAAGGAGCAACATTAATAAAGAATAGGGCTCTTTAGTCTTTATCTCCAATTACAATTAGTCAATTCTAAGAAGCACTAAAAGTACGAACCAGTCATATCTTCTTTCATCGGATAATAAGTCGACACCATGCATTCTCATTCTCATAGATATATGGGAATACGAAGGAAATGTAACTGTGATCTCGTTGCAGGATTCGATATAACATATTTCAATTTCTAAAAAATAGATTTTATTAATTCTAATTTTTTTAAGACAGGATATGTGACAACCGGTGATAAAAAATTACTACTCCGTACTACTTAGTAAAGGTCTTGTAACTTACTACTTATACTTGACGAAAAGACATGAAAAAATCAAACTAAACTAAAAATATAAACCTTTTTCTAGTATATGACATAGTATTTATGCATATAATAAGTAGAGTTAGCATTACAATTTTAAGCCCAATATCCTACACTTCTATTGGGCTTAAGCTCTGTCTGCTCCATACCATCATTAGACATGTCACTGATATCTGGTTCATCGATTCATCGGTGGATCTCTTCTGCCTCGCTATTTGTCTACAAAACATCCTAATTCTTCAAATTAGGGTTTTCGGGTTTCGTATTGAAACCTGCTGTTCATACATCTACTCTTGCCTGATCCAGAGTAGTTGATTCTGGTGTTCTTCCGCTGTTTTTTTTTATCACGCTATCTTCTATTGCCTTTGCACGGACTACTCTGTGAGAACTTTTTGATTCTATCTTGATTAATTGCATATCTGTGTTTGGTTGATTTATTTATTGTTCTTATCTGATATTTGCTATTTGATATTTGTGCATCAATCTTCTCTGTTTTGCATTATTGAGTGGTATATGCCCTTGAGTTAATCTGATTCTGGTGATTACATGCTCTGTGTATGCTGAGTTTATTATTTGGAAATATGGATGACGCTAACACTGTTACCTTAATTAATAAACTACATTTTGGAGATCCTCTATATCTCCATGCTACTGATACTACTGGCACACCTTTAATAAGCTACAGATTAACTGGAACCGAAAACTACACCGTGTGGAGTCGTGCTATGTTACTTGCTTTGGGGACTAAAAATAAAATTGGGTTCATAGATGGTACTTGTCTGAGAAGTACCACTAATGAGATTCTGGGTAGTCAATGGGATAGATGCAATTCTGTGGTTCTTACTTGGATTCTGAGTTCCATTTCTGAGGAACTTTACATGGTCAAATTTTTTCTAATACTGCTTCTGTTGTGTGGAGGGAACTCAAAGAAACTTGTGACAAGATTGATGGTTCAATTACCTTCAATCTTCATCATAAGATTAACTCTGTAACTCAAAATGGCTCTTCTATTTCCGACTACTATCATAAACTTAATTCTTTATGGAAGCAATATGACGCTTTGATTAGAATACCAACTTGTACTTGTAATGCTGCAAATGCTTTTCAAAATCACTGTCAACTTATAAAATTGATGCAATTTCTTACCTGTTAGAACTAATCTCTTGACCAGAGATCCCTTGCCTAGTGTACAAACTGCTTTTGCAATTGTATCTAGGGAAGAGTCTCATAGAGGGATTAGCTCTAACAGTTCTTCAAATAAAACTCAAGCATCATCTCTTGCTACTCAAACTTTCAAAACTCGAACTCCATCCTTCACTACTAAACCAGGTTTTGATAATAGAAAAAGGGGTCCAAATCCAAATTTAAAATGTGAGTATTGTAAGAAAATTGGGCATACTATTGAAAGATGTTTTGAGTTAAAGGGTAATCCTCCTGATTATAAAAAGAAAAGTTCAACTTAAAGCAAGGGTTACTCTAATAACTCTGTTGTTGATCAGAACTCCAATTCTGATCAACCTTCCACTTCTACTACTTCTTCTGGTGTTCCTATGTCTTTTACTCAGGAACAAATGCTAAAGATTATGAGTCTTATTTCTGAAAAACCATCCCCTATGGGAATGCATTCTAATATGGCAGGTAATGTGTTTAATGAAAATATGTTCTTTAATGAAAACTTTCATGATTTTTATAAGTCAAATAATTCCACAAAAGATGGAAATCAATCTAAAGGGTGGATTATTGATTCTGGGGCAAATCAACACATGACTACTTATGTGAAAAACTTATATGATTTAGTTGATATTTCTGATTTAAAACTTACTGTTGGTCATTATATACATCCTCATCAAGATCACCATATAAAAATGCAATATATAAGACACTAGACACCAATAGTCTCATACTTCAAAACCTCCTCACCTCCTATGCAACAGAACTAGAAACAAACATCAGAGAGTTTAGGACTTGAAATGCAAATGTGTATAATGCAGGAAAATTAAACTTGCTTAAGTGATTCACTAAAGGAACAGATTATGACTGGATTGAGCTAATAATAAATTTTCGTTACTGATATATCACAGAGTCGATCAGTGATCAATCATGCTTTTCAAGGCGATAAGATCCATAATTCGACCCATATCAAGAACATTAATTTCTCCTCGCGCTATTACAACAACCTCATCCTTTATCTCTAAGCCGTTGTTTTCTGCTACCTACAACAATGAGTTACGTCCACTTTTTGGCTCACTTCACCAGAGCCACCTGTTTTGGATGCCTTCATCAGTAAGGGCAATTCAGAGCCTAACGGATACCCGCCTACCTAAGAGAAGGCCCGTTGATAAGCCTCGTAGGAAAAGGGCTAGCTTGAAGCCTAAAGGTTAGTGCTTATAATCCATATAAAATTGACTTTTGCTTCATTTAATTGGACTTTCTAAAGATACCATTGATCGTTTTAGGGTTATTTAAATGTTTAGGGAACTTGATTATTCACACCTGAAGTCACAACAATTAGTTTTGCAATGTAGACTAATTGGATTATATTGAGTTTGTCATTATTTAAGGTCTATAATAATTTATTATCATATCTAACACTGTTTTGAGTGAAATTGCTGAATAACACAACTGTTTATAACTTCAATGCTGCAACTAATTATATGATATTGATTTTCGTTCTTGTAATGATTGTGAAAATGCACATCCAAACACCCCATTACTTGAATCTAGAAATTCAGAAGAGCTATTCTAGTCGCCATCTATTATAATGAAAGTCTGGTGTGCATTTACTGTATTGTGCTTGCAAGGTCATAAGGGTAACGACAATTTATTTGTTCGTGGGAATGCAGGTCCTTATGCTTGGGTTAAGCATGTTCCTGGTGAACCAATACCTGCAAGTCAACCGAATGAAGGAAGTGTCAAACATAGAAACGAAAAAAAGAGAATAAGACAGCAGCGAGCCTTCATACTGGTATGCTTCTGTCACCTTGTTCTCCTTTATGCCATAACAATGTAGTCATCATTCATTAAACATTTTCATAAACTCATATCTGATGTACAAAATTACGTGATAAAATGCTAAAATGGAGTGGAATAATCAAAATCTAAATGAGCACTGTTTATTTTTCATCTATTTTGAAGTTAACTTGATTCCTTAGTGCACATAAAATCAACTAGCGTCGATTCTATATTGAATGATATACAAAAGTGCTATAGGTGGCAATTTTCAGCAAATTAATTGTATCTTGGCAATTTATTCCTGACAGATCAAATGGGTCAAATCAATGAATTTGGTTAAAAGGGTAACATGCTAATCGGGCCTAAAAGCCATTGAAAGTGTGTTTTTTAAGCTTATAGCCTTCTAAATCCTTTTAAATAGAAGAAGTTAGATAGATTATTATTGTCATAACATAGGTTTTGTAATCATGTTTAAAGCCTCTTAATTGTTTTTGTATCGGATTCGGATGGCCTCCAAAAACATTTTTTCTTCTTTTAAATATAACAAATATAAATTCTTTAACTGTGACCGCACAACATTTATTTCGTTATAAAGTGAAGTGATTTTGAAAGTTTTATGCATTTGAAAACACTTAGCCGCTTAGGATGATTTTCGATCAGTTTGATCCATTTGGACTCATATCCTTTTTGGTCAACTCTTTTAGCTTAAAATGTTTGACCAATCATAGATAAAAACTCAACCAATCTAAATCATAAATGGCTGAAAGTCTAAATTGGCACTTTTAGTGTTTATGCTATCATAAAAACATAAAGTTACAAAATTTGAAATATATTGGCCTCTTACCCATACGCGCCCGTTTTCCAGCCTCTAACCACCATTAATCATGTATTTATGTGAATTTGGTATTGATGATCCACAGGCTGAAAAGAAGAAACGTAAGGCTCAGTTGCAGGAAGCCAACCGCAAGAAGAAAATTCAAAGGATAGAACGAAAGATGGCTGCAGTTGCCAGGGATAGAGCTTGGGCTGAAAGACTAGCCGAGTTGCAGCAGCTTGAGGAAGACAAAAAGACATCTGCTATGACTTGATTTTATGTTTACAACTTTCCAAATGACTTGTGTTTGTTGCAATAACCGCCTCAAATTGAACGTTAGCTTCTAGAATTGTAGTTCATGTTTCTTTAACAGAATATATTAATTCAAGATTTTTGTGCATATATTGTTATATGTCGCACCGTCAATCTTGGTTCTTTCTTTTATACATCTTCAATTGTAAAGCAAGTACACCTGTTTGAGTTTCTCCATGAACCTTAATCATCGGTCTTTTCAATTTTACATTTTTGTAGCCTCGCACACAGGTTCACAATCTTTCACTATTGTTGTTAAACTTGATTCTCCGGATCCATTCTTCAAGATAACTGTCAAGTTAGTTACTAGTAGTCTAGTATCAATTCCAGTCAATTAGTCAAGTCAATCTTATAGTATTTGTCAAAACCTGTCAACTTTTATACTAATCAACGTTGCAACAGATAGCTGTAACTCAAGATCTCTACTCGTACAGTCATACTTGGATTGTTGATGTACAAAGTCTTTATTTGACACTAGAAGTATTTGGATTAGTTTGGTCCGTGTTATGGATTTTGCTCACCCGTAAAACGAGCCAAACTCACATGTTATGGTCACTCGTTTTTTTCTTTTTCTTTCTCGTGCACTACTAGTATTTTGACAAAATTAATGTACGTGCCATGAAATTCTAGTATTTAGTCGTTGATATTTATTTAAATTAAAAAAAAAAAAATGCTTTCATCTGTATCTCTATTTTTGTCATTTTCATTCCTTCATATCTTGATTGATTTTCATGATGATAAAACTGTCATTGATTGATATGTAATGTAATGAACTTTATCAAAATTGTGTTATCATTTATAACGAACTTTTAAACTTATACCCCATCTAACATAACGCACATACAAAACACGGCCATTTTATGTACAAATTGTAAGATCCTCAAAGAACGACGATTACATGGTAGACTGTCATAGCTAGTAGTAACTGGACACTATCAGTTTATCCATCCATTTCTCGCTCTCACTACAATAAACCACGAAGCTGAGACATGCGTATATTGAATCCTTTGGCTTTTATTAGCTGAGCGTATGCTTTACTTGTACACGATGAGCGATAAAAAGAAATGTAGTCTACTACTCATACTTTTGAGAAGCCATTTTAATGTATTGTGAATACTGGACATTCAGAGAGTATTAGAATCACCTGCACCTTGAAGTTCATTTCTCTGTTATGGTAAGTAACTATACAAACAACAGTTTACTGAACTCACTAGAACAAAAACTAGCAGAGTAAAACACAATGCGAGTAAAACTCATTGGCTGACTTGGATAAAAGTAATTTAAACATACAAAAGGTTTCACCTCCCCTAAAACTAATACTCCGTGTATAAAAAAAGAAAGGGTCGCAAACCAATATACCCATAACATGAAACTAAGTGGTTCTTATAGACAACTTCATTCAATCTATGATCTTTTACTGGTACGAGTTGAAAATGCATCAACTAGGCAAGATTTTCCATTTTGTAGAACTGAAGAACAAAAAGGTTTGGAACACACATGTGAGCTCGCAATGATTCAAAATTATCCTGAAATACGAAAAGTTCCATCGGAAGGCATCATAGGAATTCAATCGGACACGACTTCGAGCTATGATGGATGTTCAACAGCTGCTGGCGAGCCTCAAGATCAATATCATGGCCATCTATATCCAATTTCTCCAATTTCTTTGTGTGTTTCAGTAGATACCTGATGAAGACCATGCATTCCGATTTTACAACTTGGAGAGAAAGTATTATAATATTCCTCATGTTAAAACGTAAACAAGCCGGTGCTCCCCGGCCCAACCAGTTCTTGGTTCCATGCCATTCCAATAGGTATATGTCCCTAAAGATAAACAAACAAACTAGCTTCAAATTGCAAACCTGATAGCAATTGCATCGATTTAAGCTAGTAATGTTATAAAAACATTAAAGATTTAAATTTCGTAACAAAGGAGTGTTTAGATGTGCGTTTTGGGAATCATTATAAGATTTTAACCTTAGGAACAGTTAATTAGGTGTAACAACATGGAATGTAGAATATAATGCTTGGAGGTGCTTTTGCACTCTCAAATCATTATAATAGATAGATAGAAACGACTTTTTTGTTAAATGGGAGTAAAAGTCACTAAATATGATTAGGTAAACAGATAATTACTTCTAAACTGATTAATTTTCATTAACCCAATAATAATACTAGCGACAGTATAAATACATAATAAGACATAAATGGGTCAAGCCCGATATAAATAAAGCTATCTAGATAATAAGCCCACTAACACTATAAATAAACCCATCTAGATAATAAGCCTGCTAACATCCCCCGCAGTTGGAGCGGGAGATGGACGGACGCTCAAACTGGCTCGAAAATCGTCAAAAAGAGCATAAGGCAATCCCTTGGTGAAGATGTCAGCATACTGGAAGCGAGAAGGGACATGTAAAACACGAACTTGACCTGTAGCAACCTGATCGCGGACAAAATGAATATCGATTTCGATATGCTTTGTGCGTTGATGCTGCACAAGATTAGAATAGAGGTAGACAGCACTGACATTATCACAATACACCAAAGTAGCAGTGAAAAGTGGAGTATGTAGCTCGCGAAGAAGGTTTCGTAACCAACATGTTTCAGCAACAGCGTTGGCAATACCGCGATACTCAGCTTCCGCACTAGAACGTGAAACAGTAAACTGCCGCTTAGAAGACCAGGATAGTAGATTGTTCCTAAGAAAAACGCAGTACCCAGAGGTAGACCGACGAGTAGTAGGGCAACCAGCCCAGTCGGCATCCGAATAAGCAACCAGTGACGACGTCGAGGATGAGTACAATTAAATACCATGGTTAAGAGTACCCTGAACATAACGAAGGATTCGCTTAAGAGCTGCAAGGTGTGGTTCCCGAGGGTCATGTATAAAGAGGCATATCTGTTGAACAGCATAAGATATATCAGGCCTAGTAAACGTCAGATACTGAAGTGCACCAGCAAGGCTGCGATAGAGAGTCGGATCAGAGACCGGAGTACCATCGGCACCAAGTTTGGAGTCTGTGTCAATCGGTGTACGGCTTGGCTGACACTTAAGCATACCAGCCCGCTCGAGAATCTCAGAGGCATACTTCTTCTGAGATAGAAACATCCCAGAGTCAGTACGCGTAACTGAAATACCCAGAAAGAAATGTAGCTGACCAAGATCGGTCATGGAGAATTTCTGATGCAAAGAGGAGATGATCCGCTGTAAAAATGATGTAGAAGAAGCCGTCAATATAATATCATCAACATACAACAGAAGATAAGCAATGTCGGAACCCTGGCGAAAAATAAACAAGGATGAATCACATCTGCTATGATAAAATCCAATGCGAGTAGCATAGCTCGCAAACCGCTGAAACCAGGCCCGGGGAGCCTGTTTGAGGCCATATAATGAGCGCTGCAAAAGACAAACATAATCAGGTAGCTGTGGATCCCGGAACCCGGGAGGCTGATGCATATAAACCGTCTCAGATAAGGAGCCATGTAAAAATGCGTTCTTGACATCAAGTTGGTGAACATGCCAATGTCTAGAAACCGCAAGACTGAGTACTGTGCGAATAGTGGCCGGTTTAACAACCGGGCTAAAAGTCTCATCACAATCAATGCCAACCTGCTGACTGCGCCCATTAGCGACAAGACGAGCCTTGTAGCGGCTAAGAGATCCATCTGCAAAATACTTGTGCTTATACAACCACATGGAACGAACAATGTTCGCATCAGGTGGTCGCGGCACAAGTGTCCAAGTATTATTTTTAATAAGCGCATTATATTCATCAAGCATAGCACTATGCCAATTTAGATCATTAAATGCATGTGTGTAAGATTTAGGTAGTGGTGAAATGGTGGATACATTGAGGTTATAGCGCGGGTTGGGTTTATTAGTGCCAAGTTGAAAACGTGTAATCATAGGATGAGTGGAAACGGGATTGGATGGTGGTTGGGTAATTGGTGTAATCAGATCGGAATGGGCAGCGGAAGGTGTAGGTGAACCCGACGGGGCTGAAGTGGTGGGTTGCGAGGTGGTGGATACATTGGGTTGCGATTGGGCCGTGAGGTTTGGGCTATGAGGGTGGGAGTCGGAGTGGGCTTGTGTTGTTGGAATATGAGAATTAGATATAAGTTGACGGGCAATAAGGTTCGGTCCATTATCCAAAAAAGTGTACGATGGTGAAGCGTTGGGTGTAACAGAACCATAAGGAAAGATAGTTTCATCAAAAGTTACATTGCGGGAAAGAATTATTTTGTTTGTCGAAAGGTCAAGGCAGCGATACCCTCCGTGATTGGAAGGGAATCCAAGGAATATACATGGTGTTGACCGTGGTGCAAGTTTGTGTGCGGTATCAAGATGTGGGTAACATAAACAACCGAATACACGTAGAGAAGCATAGTTGGGTTTGGTGTGGTAAAGTCGAAAATGTGGGGTGTCGTTGTTAATGGCGGTGGAAGGGAGTATATTAAGCAGAAAAGTGGCCATATGAAGTGCCTCAACCCAAAAATGAGGTGGTAAATGCGCTTGAAATAATAGGGTACGAACAAGGTTATTAATAGTGCGAATCATTCTTTCGGATTTGCCATTTTGTTGTGACGTGCGAGGGCAAGAAAAACGCATATGAATGCCATGTTTGCTAAAAAGTTGGTTAAAGGTGTCGTTATCAAACTCACCCCCGTGATCACATTGAAATGCTTTAATTTCTTTATTAAATTGTGTTTTAACAAGAGAACGAAATTCTACAAACTTAGCAAAAGTATCAGATTTGTTACGCAGAGGATAAACCCATAAATAATGTGAAAAATGGTCCAAAAAAATAACATAATATTTAATACCCGTATTACTTGGAAGTGGAGATGTCCACAAATCCGAGTGAACAAGATCAAAGACAGAATGAACAATAGTATCTGAAGTCGAAAAAGGAAGTCTCACGTGCTTGCTAAGCTGACAAGAGTGGCAAAGCAAGGGAGACTTCGTCTTATTACATAAAATAGCATTACTAGAGAGTAAAAAACGTAACACGTCACTTCCAGGGTGTCCAAGTCGTTGGTGCCACGTGTGTTGACTGGTGATGAGGGCGTGAGGATAGATGGTGGTTTGACTGGGCTTCGTGATAGGGTACAAGTCTCCGGTGCTGTCACATCGAAGGAGGGTTTGGCGAGTCAAATAATCCTTCACAGAAAAACCAAACTCGTCAAATTCAATAGAAAACTTTATTGTCACGAGTAAATTTGCGGACGGAAATAAGATTTTTTACAATATTGGGTGTTACAAGCACGTTGTTTAGGTGTAAAGGACGATGTGGATTAGGCAAAGTGCTATGGCCCGTATTCGTGACAGGTATAGAATTACCATCACCAACAAAGACAGATGGATAAATACGTTTATTAAAAATAGTACTAAGATTATTTGCATTGGAAGTTAAATGGGAAGACGCACCTGTGTCCATATTCCAACCCTCGTTACTGAAGTCTTGAAGTGTCAGAGTATTAAATGCATGTGGCAGAAGAGTTTCCTGACCAACACTTGAAGAGTTGTACGCACTAGTACAAAAACGAGTAAAAAGAGCGCAACGTTATAGCGGTTTTATGTGAAAACCGCTATAAAGATCATAAAGTGGATATAATAATCTTTGATGGAGCGGTTTATCCGTCTTACTGTGGGGTCCCAACAATGCTAATGTAGCGGTTTATGTTAAACCGCTTTAATTAATCATGATTGTGGCGGTCAAGTCTACTCGCTACATTTGCTATCCTCCATTAGTAGCGGTTATTAACAAAACCGATTCAAAATTAACAATATTTATTCCGGGAAAAAATACCCAAGAAAATATTCGGAGCCAATTATAGCGGTTGTCAGTAAACCGACCCACAAGAAACGTGTGCATGGGCCTTAATGGGCTTAATAATCTTGAAGTTGTGATAGACAGATCGAGAAGATGAAAGCCCAAACACAAGTGTAATATATATATATATATATATATATATATATATATATATATATATATATATATATATATATACTCTGCATCCCACATCGGAAATAATAGAAAAGGTGTGTTGGTTTATTTACGTCTTTTGATGTTTCTTTCTTAAATGTCATTTCCTTGTATCATTATCATTGTAGGTTTGGTTGTTCCGTTCTCCATAGGCTGTTTGCTACTTGCGTCGCAAGTAACAAATGGATTTACTTTTCTCGCGAGTAGCAAACAGCCTAAAGAGAAGGGAATTATTATATCTATGTTGATAAAGGTATTTAAGAATGATCATTTTTTGGATATGATGTTAATTATTATTTTTCTCTGGTTGTTTCTTTTTTTTTTAGTATGTCGATAATAAATGTTAGTAGATATGATGTTGATAATTTAATGGCAAATGTTAATGAAAAATCAAAAAATATAGAAATGATTCGTAGGATTGTAAATCCCTTGATTTTTTTATTGATCACCTCTCAATATATAAAGATTACAATTACAATGCTATAAATAAGATATGTGATTTGTTTGCCTTTTCACAATACAAGCATACATCTACCTATTGTTACATACTGTATATATTATATATCTAGTCGATCTATCATGATTGAATGCCAACTACGCTTAACTCGATCATCACTTAATTTGAAAGATGATCATATGTAGTGATCATCGCTATCATCTAATCTTAGAAGGTTAACGTTACTAATACACCTAGCAACGAATCGCTTAGCGGCAAATCCCCGGTAACATTGAAGCCAGTATATATTTAGGTCCATGTTGGGACATTCCTTTTCGTGCTCATTCTGTAACAAATAAAAGACAGGACTATCTAACTCCGAATCGAACGATTAAACAGACAAGAAGACGGAGTATTTAAACAGAGAAATCACGGTCGGAAAGGAGACCTAAATTAATATGATAATGAAATATATAGATGATGATGAAAACGTGATCTAAGCAAAAAAGGAGGAAATTAAAAGGATACAGTAGCTTCGTATTGTTATATTATTGTTAATTTGTCACTTAATTGATTAATTTGGTCATCACCTATTGTTTGTATTTATAATAAGTGAAAAACGTGTGCAATAAATGTTTTATTTAATGCAATTTAAACACCAATTAAAATGACACCTAATAATAAATTAAGAATAAATTAAATGCAATTTTTTATTTTATATTTGATGCGGGAACATAAGTAGCGGTTATAAGCGATGACCGTTTCAATTGTTTGTATCATTAGTAGCGGTCCTTTTTAAACCGATCCACGTTTGAAGAAATTTGTGTATTATATTCTTGTTGGTTATTAATGGTAAACCCACTTCAAATCCCTTCAATGTTCAATGTTGGAACCATGAGTAGCGGTTGTAGGTAAACCCGATCGAACAATTAAAAATATTTGCAACGGTTATATGTAGACCGATCCAACAACAAGCAAAAACAAATTCCAACATTACACATTTTGACCAGCAACAGCCAAAACAAAAACATTAGCAATCAAAAATATATGTCCAAAACCATCTACACTATATATCGCCAATAACATAAAAGCAATCACAGACTTCATGAGTATATAGCAAAAATATCATAAACCACGTCTGTACTTATTAGAAGTAACCACCATTAGGATAAATATATATAGCTTTCTTTTGCTGTAAATGGAATGGAATGGAAGCTTTAATTAGCAACTCGTGGATTATCAAGCCACACTCCTTCTTCGTCGTTGTTGGCTCGTAGGCATACGTTATGTTCGTCTGTGAGCGGAGGTATACCGACAGAGAATGGTGGTAACTCGTCGAACTGATCGTATTCTTCCTCATCGACAACATTATCGACACCAAGTATACGTCGTTTACCTTGCAAGACGACGTGCCATCTTAAGTTTGACGGGTCTTCAACATAAAACGCTTGGGTGGCTAGGTTTGCAAGAATGAAAGGTTCGTCTGCATAGCCATTAGTCGAAAGGTCGACGAGTGTGAAACCCAATTGAGGGTCAACCTTAACAGCACCTCTTCTGTTATTCACCCACTTACACTTGAACAGAGGTACAGTAAACAAACGATAATCCAACTCCTAAATTTCTTGAATCTTACCATAATACGATTCTTTGGCAATCTCAATCCTTTTATCGAGATTATTCGCCCTTCCATATTCAACCGTTGATGCTATAACAGTAACTCCACAGTTTTGCACCGCGCATTTATCATCTTTTCTTTGGGTGTAAAATGTGTAACCGTTAATGTCGTATCCTTCATATGCCTTCACTTTGAAGTTTGGGCCTTCTCCAAACGCTTCCACTGTCTTATTAACATTCGGTTGATCGTAGTTTACGGTCACAATGTCTTTCAACCATTTTGAAAACTCTTTGTTGTGTTTGATCTTATACCAGGCGTCGTCCCTCCCCGCATGTGTTGCCCGTAATACCCTCATGTGTTCTGCAATGTAGGGAGAAAGACATGACATGTGCTCTAGGACTACAAAGTGTGCAAGCTGTAAAAGATCGCGACTTGGATATATATCTTTCTCTCCACTTGTCCCAAGGCCAGAAAGTCGACCTTCGTGTCGAGATATCGGAATGCCAACCTTCTTTACACCTTCCATGTAGTCATTGCAAAATTCGATCACCTCCTCGGAACAGTATCCTTCAATAATACTACCCTCTGGTTTTTTTTTGTTCCTTACATACCCCTTTAAGAATCCCATATATCTCTCGAAAGGGTACATGTAACGTAAGAATACGGGACCAACAACCTTAATTTCTCTTACAATATGAGACACTAAGTGAACCATGACATCGAAAAAAGAAGGCGGAAAGTACATCTCTAGTTCACAGAGCGTGAGAATAATCTCTTTTTGCATATTGTCTAATTCAGTTGGTACAATCACCTTCGAGTGGATCGTGTTAAAAAATAAGCAAAGTTTTGTGATAGTGTGTCGGATGCGGACAGGCATTAAACCTCGGATTGCTATAGGAATCATGTGTGTCATTAAAACATGGCAATCATGAGACTTCATACCAAGCAATTTACAATCTTTTAGCGACACAAACCCCTTAATGTTCGAAGAATAGCCAGACGGAACCTTAATACCATGCAAGCATTCACAGATTTTTTTTTCTGTTCTCGACAATGTATAGCTTGCTGGTGGGAGAAAGGTGCGCTTTTTATCAGCGTTGAGCTTTGGACAAAGCTCGGGCCGAATGTTCCATGCCTACATGTCTTTTCGTACATTAATCCCGTCCTTTGTTTTTCCGGGAATGTTCAACAATAAGCCTATCAAGCTATCACAAACGTTTTTCTCGATGTGCATGACATCCAGGCAATGTCGAACCTCCAAATCCTTCCAGTAAGGTAAATCCCAAAAGATGGACTTCTTTTTCCATGAACCTTTCTGCAACGGTATTCCTTTGCCAAAAACTATCTTTTTATTTACAACTTTCGAGAGTGCTTCATGTCCGGTAAAACGTGTCCGTACAGTTCTCTGCTTAGTGGTCCCGTCAAACTGAGTATCCATGCTACGATACGCATGGTCTCTTTCAAGCGATCTGCGATGCCCCATGAAAACAGTCTTTTTGCAGTTATCTAACCACCTTGAATGTGTATCACTTTCACAATTAGGACACGCCAGTTTCCCTTTCGTACAGTAACCAGACAAATTTCCATATGCGGGGAAATCATTTATGGTGCAAAAAATCATTGCTCTCAACCGGAAATTCTCTTTCTTATAAGCATCGTACACTTGTACACCCGTATCCCACAGAGTTTTCAAGTCGTCAATTAAAGGAGCCAAATAAACATCAATGTCATTACCCGGTTGTTTGGGGCCTTGAATTAACAATGACATCATGATGTATTTGCGTTTCATGCATAACCATGGTGGAAGATTGTAAACACATAGAAGAACAGGCCAAGTACTGTGGCGACTGCTCAGGCTTCCAAATGGATTGATTCTGTCTGAACTAAGACCAAACCGTAAATTTCTAATTTCTGCACCAAATTCTTTATAAATATTGTCGATATTTCTCCATTGAGGTGAATCAGCAACATGTCTATATTTTCCATCGTTTTTACGCTGATCGGAATGCCAACGCAACAATTTTGCCTCATTCTTGTTTGAAAATAATCGTCTCAATCTTGGTATTATAGGCAAATACCACAATAATTTTGCAGGCGGGCCATGTTTTGATCCTTCAACTTCTTCCTCTTCCTCCGCTCCTCTTTTCCGCTTGTACCTAGGTGTAGCACAAACGGGACACGTCTTCAATTATGTATACTCATTTCTGTACAATACACAGTCATTCGGGCATGCATTTATCCTTTCGATTTCTAATCCCATTGGACACATCAGTTTCTTTGCGAGGTACAACGAAACAGGTAACTCGTTATCCTCGGGGAGCATTTGATGCAAAAGAACTAGTAGCTTTGTGAAACTCCTGTCACTCCAACCATAGTTTGCTTTTAAGTTCATTAATTTCATCACAGCAGAAAGTTTGGAAAATTCGGAACCGACATACAATGGTTTTTCAGATTGCTCAAAAAGTCGGTGCAATTCGTCTTGATCGTTGTTAACTTGAGCCTTGTCGTCATCAACTTCAACTTGAGCATTGTCTTCAACTTCAACTTGCGCATTGTCATCAAAATTGTAGTTATATGAAGCATCGTTGTAATTAACTCGAGTTGACGAACAACTTTCAACAACAGTTGGTTCACCATGTCTTGACCAACAAGTATACAGCTGTACAAACCCACGTTGAAACAAGTGGGACTCAATTACACTAGTATCACTAAATCTCTTAAAATTTCTACAATCTATGCAAGGACACAAAATATCACCCTCTCCATTCATCACACGATTATATTCCGCAAAACTAAGAAATTGTTCCACGCCACTCACATACTCTAATGAAGACCGCAATGTGTTATACATCCATTCACGGTCCATCTGAAAATTTAAGAGGAAATGAATCAAATGATCGACGATTTTTTCTTACATAGTCAATTCACTAAAGGACTCCCAAACGGGGATCGCATTTCCGAAATTAATCTCTCTAGCTTCCATATTATAAAGTGTTTTTTTTTTAGGAACAGCAAGAAATTAAATTATTAAAACTATCAAA
Source organism: Helichrysum umbraculigerum (assembly GCA_949592205.1). Taxonomy (NCBI): domain Eukaryota; kingdom Viridiplantae; phylum Streptophyta; class Magnoliopsida; order Asterales; family Asteraceae; genus Helichrysum; species Helichrysum umbraculigerum. The sequence goes on along the minus strand of CATIUR010000002.1, from coordinate 45,145,447 downwards.
CCATTATAAATTAACTTGCTGTTTCTATTAAAATATAACTATAACTATACATTTTTACATATATATAGTTATAAGAACCTTTGTATAGTATATATATATATATATATAGTAAGTATGGTACTAAAATACATACACAAAAAATAAACAGAACAAAACTGAAAATCAAACCTTGATAATTAACAAGATCTCGAGGTCTACTCTAATGTTGTAACTTGTAGGGGCTTTCAATGATCCAATTCAATGAAGGTAGAGTTTAATTTTGTTGGTGAGATATCTAAGTAAAAAGATTTTTTAATGGAGAGCAGAGCGCAGGATAGTAATTAATATGGATGCAGAGAAGATGATGACTTCTAGTTCTATCTCATGTGTTGGCGGGAAAAAATACTCAATGTTGTCACTTGGAACGGTTACACAAAAGTTGAATCGGTTATTAGTAACTTAAGGAGCGGTGTTCATTTTGGAGCATTACACTTAATGAGTTATTGACTATTATTGTTATTAAAAATGATGACCTGTTGGATCGGTTTTCTGTTATCTTTGGAGCGGTTAATGTAAAAAGATTTTTTAATGGAGAGCAGAGCGCCGGATAGTAATTAATACGGATGCAGAGAAGATGATGACTTCTAGTTCTATCTCATGCGTTGGCGGGAAAAAATACTCAATGTTGTCACTTGGAACGGTTACACAAAAGTTGAATCGGTTATTAGTAACTTAAGGAGCGGTGTTCATTTTGGAGCATCACTTATTAATTTATTATGAGTTATTGTTATTAAAAATGATGACCTGTTAAATCGGTTTTCTGTTATCTTTGGAGCGGTTAATGTTGATCCAGTTAAATTTAAAAGTCAAAAAAATAAAAGACTTCACTGTGAGGGTTCTATATATATAAAATAGTAATAATATACTGTGTATATATGTATATATAATATACTCCATAATATACTCCGTATATATTTTCATTGTTGTTTATTACAAGGCCAATTATTTTTGACATTCAATGGTGAACACCTCACGTTCTTCAACTGAGGTTTCTAGTTCTAGAAACATAAGAAAAACGGGTTGGGAGAGTGAAGATTTGATAAATCGAGTTCGTGTATTGTGAAAATGTGGGGATGTGAGTGGTATGTGGACATCTTGGACCGAAACCAACCCGCGTCGACGGTTTTTAGGCTGCCCAAATTATAAGGAAATAGAGAACTGAGGTTTTTTTCATTGGTGGGATCCCGATCCAAAGAGCGAGTTTTACAAACACAAGATTGCAGAATTGAAGAATGATGCTGTGGATTACCGTAAGTTGCTCTCTGATTTGGATGAAGAAGTCAAAATGTTAAAGTGTAGAAATCATGTTTACATTTGTTGCATTTGTGTGCTTATGGGAATGGTTGTAATGTTTATTATTAAGTAATTACCAACATTAACGACATTTAATAATAAAAATTACAACGTCGTTCGTTGTAGTTGTACGGTCAGGGGTCATTTGGTATTGGTGGTGTAACTTAGGGATCATTTTGTTTGGTTTCGTTGTAGTAGACGAAAACGTACATGTAGTAGATTGTTGGTACCTTTGTAATTCTAGCATCTTGCTAGCTTGAGTTATTAATATATTTGTGGGGTGCGGGTTTAGGGGGTGATGGCGGAGCCGAAGCTCCCTTCCCGTTCCTCTTTTTGCCGTTAAAAAAAAACATATAGTAGATGATAACATAACAATTACAACGACGTACATAACACATTTTTGCATATGGGTGTACACGCCTTTCAAGAATATATATTTACAGTTCAAAAAAATCTAAAATGTACGACTTAAAATGACACACGAAACACGATAACAATCTTTAAACATATCATCAATCATCAATTTACTATACATAACTCGATCTGCAGTTCCACAACAAGTATGATACGGAGTAGATCGATCTGAACCAAAACTTTTGTAGGAATTGAACCTGCATGCTGCTAGCTTTATCCAAAATAATAATGTATCTGAGCCAAAAACAACAAACTAGTTATAGCTAGGTCTTCGATCAACTCTTTCCGTTCCATATTTATAGTCCAGTATTACTTTGAGGCTTTGATAGTTTGACCGATGTCCCCATTTTATTGTCAGCTTCCATAAATAGATAAGAAAAAGTAGTTAATTAACGTTCTTTCTTACTGTATAAAAAATGGGTAAAAAGTAGAGGGTACACTGTCATATTACCAAAAAAGGAAAAAAGTAAAAGGGTTGGTTAAGTACTGTGCGCCGTGTTTTTTTTTTGTCTGAGGACAATAAAATTGGGACGAAAAGAGCCATTGTATAAACCGCTCCGGCGCTCCCAACATAGATCGAGGAAAAGAAAAAGAAAGATTTGAAAAGAAGCATGATATGTGGAAAATTGACAATGGCAGCTACCGAGATATGTTAAACAGAGAAATCGCGGTTGCCACCAGACAAAGAGCCCGTTGCATGCAATCAAATGGTGGTTCAAGTGAGTCAAAATGACGCACTTAAAATTTTAAACAGGGAAATCGCAGTTGGGAACGAATATATATTATAATTTGTTGGACAAATCGCCGACGGAGGATCGTAAAAAGGGTAATGAAAAAGGAAATGAAAAGTTGAGTGCTTCATGGCGCATAGTCGCATACTGCATAGATTGTTACTTAATATATGTTATATATATATATATAAAGTTGGAGACATTGTCTTAAAAGGAGTAATAGTAAATTACTATTATACCCTTCTAACTAATAATCTCAACTTTTGAAAATTTATTATAAATACAATTTAATATCTCATAATTATTATTATTTTTTTTTGGCGAAAATTGAATTGTATTGATTGATACAAATGTAACCCCATAAATATTTACTCCATGAATATATAAATGTATTTTAATATTGTTTTGATATAAGTATCAATGAAAAATCATATATTATTTCCAAATTATATTTCACCTTTATTTTTTATATCTTTTATACTTAAAATTTACTTGATTTTCATTTAAATATGTTATTCAACACTTAAGCATTTAAATATGTTATTTGATTCACATTTAAAATTCATTTAAATGTAATTTAAAATTTATTTAATTCACATTCAAGTGGCGTTTTTACGAACTACCCGCCTTAAAACAAAGATCTAAATTCAAACCGCTGCTAAAATTATAACCGCTCCAGATAGGTTTTTTTCTATGCGGATTTTGATTCAGTTTTAATGCTAGGAATAAATAATTTCAAGATTCGAACCGCTACTAAAATTAGAACCGCTCCAGATAGGTATTTATTTATATTCAAACACGATTTTCAGGATATTTGAATTCAATGCTTATATTACTAACCCTGCGTTTTTTTCTATGCCAATTTTGATTTTTAGCATTTTAATTAATGCCAGGAAGAATTTCTAAATTCAAACCGGACATCTAAAATTAGAACCGACTTCAGAGTTCAGATACGTTTTTTTTCTATGCCAATTTTGATTTAGCATTTTAATGCCAGGAAGATTTTCTAGATTCAAACCGCTAATAACATTATAACCGCTCCAGATACTTTTTCCTTCTCTCAAGTCTCAAAATAGTCAAGATCTTGACTATCTACTAACCAAATGTACAAGAAAGAGAGATAGACTTTACAATCACTTAAAGCATAAGATCTTTTTCTTTTTTGGAGAACGAAAAAGTTGCAACTCATATTTAAACACGATTTTCAAGAGATTTGAATTCAATGCCTATACAACTTACCCGGCGTTTTTTTCTATGCCTATTTTGATTCTGTAATTAATGCCTAAAGATTTTCTTTATTCAACAGTCATTAGTTAAATCAAAATTGGCATAGAAAAAAATGCAGGGTAACTGGGAGTTGTATACGCATTGAATTCAAATATCTTGAAAATCGTGTATAAATAAATATTATTATTTTATTATTACTATTAATATTAAAAGTATCTGGAGCAGTTCTAGTTTTAGTAGCGGTCGAACACGATTTAGATTTTAGAATACAACAAGCTCTTGTATTAATAACCGCTCCATTATTCATGAATATATCAAAAACCGATTCAGATGAATTTCAACCGCTCTATTATTAATTTAATACAGTGTATTACACGGCCTTGTAGAAACGGTCAAATATAATTTCAAGTCATTCAATTAGCATTGAGAAGCGAGTAGTTTGGACTTTGGAGTTGGCATAATTTCAAAGGGAACTCGCTTGTTGTACCCGGTTTATAAATAGCCTTTAGCTTTGGCAGTCCCTTTGCATACAAACAACAAAAATGAAGCAGTTTCATTTTCATTCACCTTTTCGTGATCTACTTTCCGAACAGTATTCATTTATGATCGTGATTTCCCTGTTTAAATCTTTCGTCGAACATATCCGTATCAAATCTCAATGACGGAAGTACAACAAAGCATATGGTTCTTCCAGACCATATTGGACAATCCAGTAGATCTGGTCCTTTGTTTACAAAGATACCAGCCATTTGCTTGAAACCTGTTTTGTTGTCAATGTCGGGATATGTTCGTTACATAATTTTTCTTCCTTGTGAATTCTGATTCAACCAAAGGCGTTTTTTATCCCATAGAAAAGGTGATGAATTCAATGAATAAAAGTTTTAACTAAGCAGGTTGATATACTTTAGTAAAGAGATTGTAAAAAGCTTTACATTCCACAAGCTATTGCCTTCTCTCTCGTCTATATGTAAATCAATTTTTATAAAAAATTCGCCTGGATAAATTTAAATACAATAGTGTCGGTTATGGTGATTCTTATACAAAAAAAAAAAATATATATATATATATATAACCCACCTTCTGCCACTCTATTCAGTTGCAAACTTACAACACAACATTTCATGTAAATGTTCTAAAAGCATCAAACATATTTTTCAAGAGCATAGTGAAGTGTACTAGCTAGCATCACTGAAGTCCGTTGAAGATATATCGTACTATTCGTATGGATTGTTTGTAAGAAAGAGTGATGGAATTAAGTCCGTTGGAGATTAAAAGAGAGTACGTGGTGATTATGTAGATTAATTATTATATTGTTAGTTTGTTACTCTATCATAGAGGATTGTATTATACCTTAATCAGGAGTATTATATTGTACTACACGTTGGACTGTACCTTATTTGGGACGGTTTAAACTTTTGGAGCAGGTTGTGTATTGTGTAAGACAAAATGTATCTAGATAGTAGTATAACGGTTTAAACTTTTGGAGCAGGTTGTGTATTGTGTATTGTGCAAGTACTCCAACTTGGTTTAATGGTTTATTTATGTATTTATTTTATTTCATTTACATTTTACAATAAAGATAATAAAAACAACCAGATGCTTTCGAAATTTTATACTCCGTATATATTATGTATTTATTTTATTTCTTTTACATTTTAAAACAAAGATAATAAAAACAACCAGATAAAATTTTATATATAACACAATTTAAGATTTACAAAATTCGAACTTAGTAGCCCACGAGCTATACGTACAAATTGAATTGAATGATTCCGCCATCTTCTCGCAATTCTTTTACATGTTGATCGGGATGTTTAGGCAATGAATACACTCCGTATATACTAACTGAGATGTTGAGGTTATAAGCCATTTGTAGTTTCTCTGTATCATAATAGTGGGTCTGTCTGTCGATGCCCAATATTATGATTGTGGCCAAAGGAAGCCGGGAGCACGTCAACGTGACTGAATAAAACTACAGATGGCAAAAGATTTAAACAGGGAAATCGCAGTAGCAAAAGAGTATTGAAAGTTTTGTTGGGGAAAAAAGATGATAAAGAAAATGAACTTTGAAAGAGAAAGTGGGCATGGATAGCTTTCAGCATCTTCATATAGTAAATAGTTCCTGGACCCATCTCCACATTTCTTTTTCTTCCTTTGATTTATCATATATCTGGTTCAACACATTACCCCTGAGGTTTTTCGACATAAAACACAAGGGTATGAAAAACCTTCGGAAGGATTTAAACAGCAAAATCGTGGTTGCTAAGAGTATGTCGTTGATACTTTTATGTCTGATTGACAAAAACAAAACTTGGCGAAATATATATTTTTTTCCCTTTTCTGAATGTTGATGGGGACAAAAAAGAATTAGTATTTGGACATTGGATGTTAATTTAAATACAAAAGTGACCTTATTATATGCATGTGTACGTGTATTTATAGTATAACGAGGGCAGACATATAGATCGACAACATTAAATTCTGAAATGAATGCCATCAAACTTTCCAACTTTTATTTACCCGTTGGGGCGGTTTAGATTGACTAGTGAAGCGTTTTTTTGTATTTGTATGTAACTAGTTGGGGCGGGTGTCTGGGTTCTTTTAAAGCTTGTAATTAACGAGCATGATATATATATCTATCTATACTTATAAAACAAAGATTTTTCCTTGATTTTTAGACATGCCACATCATAACATTTCCTTTTCTTTAAAACCTCCTAACTTGCCACATCATCATCCTATTTTTTTCTTAAAACCCTTAATTATTAATTGATTTTTACTTGATTTTAGACATGCCACATCATAACATTTCATTTTCTTTAAAGCCTCATAACTTGCCACATTATCATCTTATTTTTTTTCTTCTTAAATACCTTAATTATTAATTACTAAGATTATTATTTATCAACCAATTATAATTTATTATAATAGCCTATAAAATTCCTATATTATATTTAATATATAACAATTTTTACCTACATAAAAAAAGATTCATTTTTTAATCCATATCTTATACATTACATTTAATAAATATTATCATCATCAACTACCATATTTTAAGAAAATTAGTTTTAATAAAGATATTTGAAATTGATTATTTTATGTACATTTTGTTATATATATCTATTGAATTTCAGTAATAAATTTTAAACTTTCAACAATATTAAAATACAGTTGAAAACCTAAAAAAACATATGATTAATTTTTATTTTTTTAATCACCTTGCATTGCATACGCTCAACAAATGTATTAAAACTTAACACAATAACTTACAAATTAATTTAATTGTATTATGTATTCAAACTTAAACATAATAACATACACATTAATTTAATGGTATTATATAAATGGTCGTGAATCGCACGGGCTCAATACTTAGTTTTTATGTATAAAATAAAGTTTTTTAATTACCTATTAGAGCGTATTATTTTAGTTAACGATTACGTGTTATTAATTTACAAACTCTTGAACATTGTTTACAAAGAAGTTTGGTTTATAACTTTTATGCTGAAAAATAAAGGAATGATATATATGAAAAATATTGAAGTAAACGTAAGGTAATTGGTCAACACCAGAAATTAATTGTGCTATCGATAACACTAATTATATGTCCAATAATGTATTTGGTTACTTAATATATAACTGTATTTTTCAAACGGCCGTACATCGCACGGGCTGAATACCTAGTTATATATATATATATATATATATATATATATATATTAAATTTGAGCGCAACCAAAAAGTGAACAAGTTAACCTTGGGTAATAGACTAATAGGGTCAAATTGTCAACCACGGTTGGGTTTGGACTTTGGGTGAACCGTGGTCTATTTGAAATAAATGAATTTTTTATGTCGACGTGATAAATGAAAATCTTAAGCTTCTTTGACTAAAATAGTGTTTATGACTTTATATACTCCATTTTGGATCCATAAATCTTTTAACAAAAACAATAATCGTACATAAGTACATAACTATTTTATTTTATTCAAATAGCTAGTACTATATCACATACGGAGTAGCAATCTTTTTAACATCTAGATCGGGCCATCAGAGGACAAGTTGAAGAACACGACTTCTCAAACGTGTACACATATACATATATACAATTAGTGATGCATCTATGCTATGAAGATACAACAACAAATTAGATGGTTTCCTTTTTAAACATACACCAGGCTAAGACTATCGGGACGTACATTACAGACAAAACTAGTAGTGTTTATTATGATTTCAACATCAAGAATTAACCAACACCTAATGATTATGGTTTTGGGGAATCGCTTCCTTCTTTCTTGATTATGTCTGCCGGGCACAACAAACCATGGGTATTTAGGACGCTTACTCCCTGTTTTTGGTCCAAAGCATTAGACCCCTAAATATGATTTCTACCGAGTAAACTCCAGAGATGGATTTAAATAAAGAAATCGCGGTTGAGAGGGAATACGTATTGTTACCTTGGTTGTGAAAAATGTGATCAAGAAAAAGGAATTTGATGATGATATTTGGGAACATGATAATCATATTTTAGGGTTTGGATGTGAAAAGTGAACCTTATGTGTATTGTGTATGTATATATTTATAAGAGATGATAATAATATATACTCCGTAATCAAACTTTGGATTCGTACATGAAACCGCCCCAAGTATAAGCGCTCATATATAATTTGTGCCGTGGACAAACGTCATATATAAACAAAGTTATAAACAATAAAGAATAAACCGACCCTATTGATAGTATTTGAGGTGGGTAAATCGATTTAAGATGTTGATTAATAGCGGTTAACGACATAACTATAATTAATAATTCTATGTATATATATATATATATATATATATATATATATATATATATATATATATATACGTGTAGGGTGTACATGATACATAGTCTGTCGTCATACTCTCATATGTAACTAGATCTCAAACCCGTGTATACACCCGGGTGTTGATTGTTTAATTAAAATAAAGGCCTTAATTTTAATTTAACTAAAATAGAGGGACTCAATTGATTAATTAAGTTTGGTGTAAATTATTAATGATGTCATAACCATGTTTCCTATATATAATTTATATTATTTATATATTTATTTGTTGGAGTATATAAGATTCTATTACGTAGTAATACGGAGTAATATATAGTTACTCAATTACTCCACATACTAGTTTGGACCGGTTAGCATTAACCGCTTCAAATATGTTGTTGCTAGCTTGCACTTGCATATCTAGTTGCACTGTTGCAGTGTTGCACGCTGGCACTCTGTCAGTAAACAGATGGCGAATACTACAGTATACCCATTTGAAACCCTCAATATTGATAAGACTTTGCGAGTAGTTCGAGGTTGGAAATTAATACTTGAGCAAATCAATATCCAAAAAAAGATAAAGATTGAGCATACACCATATATATATATATATATATATATATACTCCGTATAATACTATATCCACGTACTTTTGGTTGGTGAGGCTATCAATAGCTTAGTAATTACTACGGAGTATAAATAAAAGCACATAAAGCCGGGCATGTATCATCCCAAAACTCCAATTTACACTTTACACAATTATATAAAGTAGTGGGGTTAACTTTTTTCCTCTTTATCCAATTAAGAAACAACATGAAGCATTACCCTTTCCCTTTTCGTGAACATCTTTACTACAAAGAATTAACATTTAATGATATAATATCCGCAGCTGCAATTTCTCAGTTTTAATATCCTCGCAAAAAACTCCGACCAACTGTAGGAACGTTGTTAAGAAAGCGTGTTTATAAAGGCTTTACACGCAAGTGCAATTTCTCAGTTTTAAACACAATTTCTTTTCCTCGTCTCTCCCAACGGTTGGTGTGCATTTTTTGTGAATTTTGTATCATTTGAAGTTCAAAACGAACTAGGCCTAACTGTTAGTGTGCATTTTTGGATATAATATCATAAATTTTAAAGTTCAACACAAGTTGGGCCACAGTTTCGGTTTGAGTTTCAATAATGTTTATGCTTTTCGCGGTCTTTCAAGGCCTTTTGATGCCGAGTTTGTGAAACAAACACCTTGTTAGAGAGGGAGCATGAGCAAAAATGTCGTCCATCCAAAACCGTTTCTCAAAACCCTTTCTTTTCATAAAGATTCAAATGGGTTAAGATAAATGGAATGGTGACGACATTCATATGTTTTGTCTTCCATGTTTGTTCTTCTTTTTTAAAAAAAATTCTTAATCTTCAAAATCCCCGTCCAGCATGGACCTCAATCATGTCTCCAGTAGACATGTGACATCTTATGGAACTTCGCATGTTGTATGTTTCACTTTTCATTAAAAAACTAATTAAGTAGAAGATTGCCTTGATTGTCTTATCGAGCAAGTCTTCAACGACAGCTAATTAAAAAACTAAGTCATGAGGAGCAGCGCTAAGCATATATATTGGCGATGGATCGAGTAGAAAGAAGCAAAGCACGAGCTGCTAACTAGTGTTAGGGGTGTTCACAGTTCGGATATAACCGGATTATTATCCAAATGGTAATATTTGTAATTCGGTTTGCGGATTGGACAATTTGGTTTTTTTGATCAGATCGGGCAAAAACCAAATTAGTAATTCGGTTTTTGGATTGGTTTTGTACCCTCAGTATTAGAACCGGATTATCCAAATAAACCAAATAGTAATAATTGTATATGTAATGCTCATCTGTAATACTTTTATTTATCTATCAATTCAAAGTGAAAGTTATATATTTTTTAATTATTTTTTATACATGAAACCTTATTATATGATTGGTATGTTAATAATTTAATATATATATCATTGAATATATAATTTAAGCTTAAGTTCGAATATAAAACACCAACTCCACATTTATATATATAAACCCTCAACGCAACATGAGTACATGATTATCGATAACCATTGATATCGCTTATGACATTACCCTTTCACGAGTCAAAACGTACGATACACCTATGCAATTCACGAAAAAAAACAAATGGTTAATAAGTTTATAACCAATCCGGACATCCAAATAGTAATTTGGTTCGGTTTAATTCAGATTTGTTAATTGTTTCATTGTTTGGATGGATTGAGTTAACATTTTGAGAATCAAAAGCAAAATAGATTTATATATCAAATCCGATCCATCCAAAAGAACACCTCTAACTAGTGTCGTCATTTGTAAATTTGCAGTTAATTAAAATGATATTACTCCTGTATTAGGGTAAATTACGTTTTTCCGTCCTTGTGGTTTTTCATTTACCTACTCTCAATCCTCTTACTTGTTTAATTACAGTGGTCGTCCTTATGTTTTGTGCTTTTTCTCAAGTTAGTCCTTTTACTTTTGTAATATTCTATTAACATCCTTATGGGTCACAAGATCCATTTATATGGGTCTGGATCTGGCCCATTAGTTATTGGATCATGATCCAATTCAAGATCCAAATAAATTAGTGGATCTAGAACTGGAACAACCCGCTTACCATGACACAATATTGTCCGCTTTGCCCGCAGGCGCACGGCTTTGCTCTTGGCGACCACACTTCCCAGGAGGTCACCCATCCTAGAAATTGCCCTCGCTCGAGCAAGCTTAACAGCAGTACTCTTGCGACAATCTACCACATGTGGTCCCAAAATGCGTTGTGTCATTTAAGCGCCTTGTTACCCTTATAAGCCCCAGCATCCCTTATGTCCACGGCCGATGTGGGATACGCCTAAGGTGCTCACCCCCCCCCCCCCCCCCACCCCCACCCCAAAGACTCATCGTTCTCGATGAGGTTTGCCCCACCATCCCGACGGCACATGAGTTGCTTTGATACCATAACCGGAACAACCCGCTTACCATGACACAATATTGTCCGCTTTGCCCGCAGGCGCACACCTTTGCTCTTGGCGACCACACTTCCCAGAGGTCACCCATCCTGGAAATTTCCCTCGCTCGAGCACGTTTAACAGCCGTACTCTTGCGACAATCTACCACCTGTGGTCCCAAAACGCGTTGTGTCATTTAAGCGCCTTGTTACCCTTATAAGCCCCACCATCCCTCATGTCCACGGCTGATGTGGGATACGCCTAAGGTGCTCAATTCAGATGTCGGTAAAAATGGTTAGTCAACAGTTTTGGATTAGAGGTATATTCAGGACAGAACTTAGATTTCTCATGAAAGGGTTAATAATGGTTTAATCCTCAAAGTTTCACTTTTTTTTTCACTTTAACCACTCAATTTTTTATGTAATGATTTAATCCTTCAAGTTTGCATTGACTTAATGGTTTAACCCTTTGAAGGGTTAAACCATTAAATTTTTAAAAGTTTGATGATTAAACTAGCTAGAAAAATCTAAAAGGGTTAAATCATTATAAAAGATAAACTTTAGGGATTAAACCATTAAAATGTTGAAGTATAATCAAACTTTAGGCTTAAATCACCAAAATATTGAAACTTAGAGGGTTAAATCATTAGAAAAATACTTTAGTGGTTTAAACGAAAAAAAAGTGAAACTTTGAGGATTTAACCATTATTAACCCTAGAGCTTCAAAAAAAATTTTACATTAGATGGGTCAACCCAGATATAGATCCACTAATTTAGTTGAATTTTGAATCGGATCATGATCCAATAACTAATAGGCTAGATCAAGACCCATATAAATGGATCTTGTGACCCATTGGATCTTGTCAAGATCCGACCTGCCCCGCCCCATTGACAGGGATCTAGTGTGCTAAATAAATGGTATGCATGTATGTACTGTACAATTGTACAATATCGGATCCAAATATTATTTGTAAACCGCCACAAATGCGCGCTCCAATTGTGTATTATTATATATTATTATATTATTCCCATTCCCGCCAATGTCCGACGTCACTAGTTCACTCCTCATTTCGTCGAAAAGCGTGGCGGTTATCGTATTATTTAGAGCGGTTATTTAGTCTCTTACGAAGCGGTCTGTGTGTTTAACCGCTCCATTATATTTGAAAATTTTCACTCAAATGTTTCAAATTTCGCTCCAAATTCATTCAAAACATTTTAAAAAGCTCTACAAACCCTCCCTTATTAATTATATATATACTCACTTGTGACCGATGTGCATTTCAATCTATCTTCTTCCATTGTTGTACGCCGGCGATTTCCACTTCGCTTCCGATTCTTAGTTCTCTATATAAGGGTACTTATCTTCCGTTAAAGTTCTTAATATGTATTTCTACAAATATTATGGAGTTCGATGATTAATTAATCCTAAAATTTGTTGATAATATAATACATGGATATAGGGGTGATATAAATTAAATTGATTAACCTTTAGAACTATAAATAAAATGCAGTTTGTTTGATAACAAGTGATGCACATTTAAGAATGAACGTCAGTGGTCCATATGTGTATATATATATATGTATGTTTGTGGTCCATACATGCTCTTTGATATATCTATATATGTTAATGTTGTTGGCAATACGTGTCCATATGTAAGGTATCTTTGTCTCACATTGATTGTACAAAAACTTAACGAATAGTATATGAATTGGAAAAGTGATATCCGATCTGTTGTGATCTTTCATGTCTGTGGTCCACACACGGACATGTATTATTTCTTAAATACTTCGTATATACTCCGTATTAGATTATTAGTCACACGTGTATATGTAAAGAACTTTGTCTGTAAAGTATCAGCATTTAATTGTTTCTCATGTTTTCGAGTTGAATTGAATGTATGTATAATTGTATAAAAGAGTATTTAATGCATGTATGTAATGTAAATAAGATTTGTCTGTATTTGACTCGAATTGAATTGATTGAATCGATCTATTCTATGTACAGTATAAAAGAAAAGAATTCAATTGACCATCCACATTTTGTTACTTTTTCTTGTTTATGTTATTTATTGTTGTATTTTATATATATATATATATATATATATATATATATATATATATATATATATATTCATGATCCATGATATGATTTAGTTAAGGTTCGTTGAATGTTGTAATTGTAATAATTAAGATAATTTTTTGTAGGTTATTATAAACAAAATGGTAGGCAAAAGACGAGGGGCTGCAAAGGGTAATGACTACACTCACGATCCAAACCGTTTCATTGAGTTCACCAAGGAAGGAGAACCTGTAGGAGCTAATAGGCCAGATTATACCTCATGGTTTGGTACAGAGATTAGAGTACAGATTCCTTACTATTTGGACTGGAACACTAAGGAAGTTCCACATGATGACCATACAAAAGTGACTCCTTAAATGTTAAATCAATTATGGGACGTAACAAAAAGTTATTGGAACATACCAAACGATAACTACAAAGGTATACATATGAGGAAGGTAAATAAAATTTGGAGGAAGTTTAAAAGTGAGCTTACCACTCAATTTGCTGCTAAGGATGTAGATCCCTTTGAAAAATATTCCTATTTGAATAAGGAAGAGTGGCCAAGATTTGTTGAGTCGAGGACCACGTAAGAATTTAAGGTATTTATAGAACATGTTTGTATCCGTTGCTTCAAATGATTAAGTAGGAATGATTTTGATTAAAACTGTCACTAACAATTAATTTTTTTACTTCTCATATGTGAAGGCAAAAAGTGAGAAAGCCAAGGCAAGTGCGGCTATGAACACGGATCCTGCCCGTGTAGGTCGATTGGGATATGCTGGACTGAGAGAGTTTTATTACAAGAACAACGTCAATATACATAAACAATACCCAGTTCTAGCAAAACTGAAGGCAGAGTGTTCTATTTTATATCTTTATGCCAGACTACGGGAGGGCAAGAAAACGGGGTTTCAAGTTATGGCCGAGTATCTTAAAAGTGTAGCAGAAGATTTGGTAATATATTAAATGCGTACTATGCTACTAACTTTTGTTACTAAATATGTTATAACACGTCAATATTTATTTCATTGATTAACACTTGACAACAGAGAGAAGAATGTTGAATGATGGTACATATGATGAGAGGGGGGAAGATTCCCTAACAAGGTACAAGGGAAAAGAACACGGGGGAAGGACTCGGGCGGTGTCCAGTGTCGTTGGTAATAAAAAAGCCTTTGGACATAGGAAGAAGGGTGAAAAAAGGAAAGCACTCACACTTGAGGAATTTGAGTCCTTCACTGAGCGGTTTCAGGATGATAAACTAGTTTCTGCAACGGCGTTAGAAAATTGTAGAGCTGAATTAGCTAGAATTATAGAAGACCTGAAGATTCTCAAGGCTGACCAACGCTTCTTGTCTTCTGCATCAAATGGATCATCCGACTGGTCTGACGAGGACGAGGTAATTCCTTACATGTTAAACACATTATGTATGTAAATATATATATATATATATATATATATATATATATATATATATATATATATATATATCTTAATATATACTATAAAAATGTTATATACTTATCCTTTTACAGGCCTCTGCTCCATGTCAGATTATGATGCCATATGGTACTCATGATACTAGATGGGCGAGGGGGATGACACATCCGGCTCATAAGGAAGGACTAGTGCCGGGTCATGTGTTTGTTCAAGTTGACACCGTAGAACAAGGTTTTGATTTCCTTGGCATTCCAATTCCTAAGGAGGGAATCACTCTTCTAGGCCAAGCAAAAAGTGAATTTATTCAATGGCCTCGCACCGCTATCAAGGTTTATATTCATTTGTATTTAATATAAAAGTGTGTTAATCTATATATTATAATATATATACTTTATTGAGATGAGATAACTGTTTTTATAAATGTATCTTGTCTGCAATATGTCGCCACACGACTCTTTTACTTGTTTTAAAAAATGTATTCAATATGGTCACGCTTCTTTTAAAAGTTACCGTTAATAAACGTAGCTTGGCCGCGAGGAGTCGCCACACGACTTTAGGAGTGCCAAGCCCAGAACACTCTATGACGAGTATAACACCCTTCATTTCTCAAAGCCATTTTTTTTTTTTTAAACCGGAAGCGAAAGTCCAACAAACATTAATGATTGTACATTATATAATACTCATATTAGTCAATCTATTTCAAAACATGATTTAACATTTTGGGTGTTACATAATTTGAAAGACAACAATGATTTTATGAAATCAAAGATCAGAGTAAACATCGGGCCATCAAACATTCCATCCAGTCAGCTGCTCCTTGCTCATCCCATAATCTAATCATATCCTGCAAGGAGTGGTAATGTGGGGGATTAGCTCAACGCTAAGTGAATGAACTAATAACCATCAACACAGCTTAGCCTAACAAATATGTTTACAACTAAGCATAGCATAATAAACGAGTTTACAGCAACAGCATCTTAAACACACAATCATTTGTTTACAGCATAAAGCAATCGCAAACAAATATCATCCAAGAGGATCGGCGGTCCTTGAGGTGCCCTCATGCCCGGGTGGCCCCCAAGCAACCTCACACCAACTACAGGCCAATACAGCGGTAAACCGATAGCCTAGGTACTATTTACCCACACAACACAGTATTCCTATAACCATCCGTGTACAAGGACCTGTGTTGGCAACTCAATAGTAACCTTAAGCCCAAACCATGTTGACCTCTGAAAACACATATGCCCAAAGGCCAGATATCACAAAATCTATATCTATCAAGGCAATATGTCAATCCACAGTTTATAAGCAGTAAAACCACGTTTACCCGTTGTAACCAAATCTGTTACAACTAAGTTACGCTGAAGGTTACAGGTCCACTCACCAACACCTCCGTCGTCCACTCAGTAGTCTAATGTCACTGAGTCTTCTTCATATCTATGAACATTATAAACAATGAGTTAGTAATTAATTCATATCATATAACTCATTTAACTTAATAATGTTAATCATCATCATTAATCCCTTATAATATAATCATTAACAATACTTATCAATTATACACTAATATCATCAACTTAACACATGGATTCTTCAAAATCAACCAAACTCACAAACTTTATTAATGATCATATATCAACTTCATCATTTCTAAGTTAGGCTTAAGTTATAATCATGAATTAAACAATAACTAACAACTCTAACACAACACCAAGCTTCAATCCATGAATAATCAAATAAACCCATAACTATCCATATGATTATCTCTTCATTCTTAAACTAAGATTAAGGTTATAATCCACATATAAACATCAACTAACTATCATGCAAGTATTTCAAGCTTCAATTTCAAGTAATTCATGCTAATTCCATCAATTACCCAAAAACCCATTTTGATTACAACTTGTATAACATGATTACTTCATTTCTAGGTTAAATTAATATTACTAACCATCTTACAACCACTTATTAACATCACTTTAACCAATTTCATACTTTAAATTCGGATTAAAGTCATTAACCCATCAAAATCATCATAAACTCAAAGAATCACCATAAATCTATAATCTTAAACTTGAATCTAGTTAGTAATCAACAATAACAAGTTTAACTAACAACAATTTCACAAAATCAAACCTTAATTTCGGATTAAACCAAGAACATCAAAAACCCCCAAATTCTAGGTTATGCAAAATGAAGAACATGTGATTATACCTTGTTTTAATGATGAAGGAAGCTTGAATCCAAGCTTAGAAGCTTCAATTTGATGGTTTCTTCATGTTTTGATTTAGGGTTTCACATAGCTAGTATGTATGCATCGTACGTATGTATGTATGTGAAGGAAATAAAGACCGACTCAATTATTGAGTATAACATATAATTGGTTAATTTCATTCCCCGTACTTATTATTGTCTGGAACTTAAAAATCATTTGCGGGGAAATACAATTTTGTTTTACCGTCAATTAAATAAATTTAAAACGAGTAATATTTTACTATCCACAATAACTCATTTAGCTAATGGACCTATTAAATTTATAATTATTCACAAGACATTAATTATTTAAAAACACACTTAAATAATTAAATAAATAAAGAAATTACCGATTTCGACTAGGCCCAAAACGAGGATGTTACAAATCTCTCCCCCTTAAAGAGATTTCGTCCTCGAAATCTAATCGCACCTAGTTAACCTATTGTAATCAAATCACGTAAACAATAACTAGTATATGTACATACGACATGTGTGTACATTAGTCTAAGTATCTATGCATCCACATAAACACTAAACGAGTACTCTTTATAACATACTTACATGGTATATTTTTAATTCATCTACTTACACATCACCAGTGTGTATTACAACTTAAATTCACATAAGTCTTGATAAACCTATATAAGCATAACCGCATATATAGCGAAAATAATAGTAGTTATAAACACCACCACATGCACATTTGTAATAAAAGTTTAACTCAATTCATAACTAACCATTTAGCTAATAACCATGTATCTCTACTTTTTGCAATTAGTTAAATACTGATTTACGGCTTGTAAATGTAACACCACCAGGTTACATGAAGCCCTATGCTTAGCCATATAAACACTTTGGATCACACAATTACTTAAAATGAGTGAAACACATAATCCTTTATTTTAATCTTAATCAGAAAACTAGCGACATGCTAGGATCTTTAACCCGAATATAAATACTTACATTCCTTTCTCTTAACAAAACAACCACAATGTTTATAAAACTTCAATGTTCATATTTACAATGAGAATTTAATTTAGATCATGCAAGCAATTAACCACATACATCATCCTTAAATGATGAAGCATCAATAACCTTATCCATCACAACTATTTATCCAAGGATCAGTTTTTGTCAATTGAAACACTACTTGATCATGCAAAATCTATTACTCATATGTGTTTCAAATCATACAGCTTAATCCCACCTTTAAAAGCAAGGTAAAAGTCAATTTCCTATGATTAAAATCATAATCTACAAAATCACATAGCACCAATCTCAACAGATAATTGCTATAATACATCAATGGGTACTTGCTATCTCAGCACACGTACCACATTATCAAAATGTGCTAATCATCAACACATTTTCAACAATATTCACCTATTTAATCCATTTTAGCTGACCTCTACTTAACTTATTTCATCACATAACTTTTTCAAATTACTGTTTACCACTTTACCTAACCATCAGATATACAACAACACATAAAATCACATGTAATTCGCACTTAATGATAATATAATTATCAATTTGTTAAATTTAAACTCTTATTTTATAGACTATTTCGTCTTTCTCATAGGCATAATTTCGCACCTTTTTCTAACCATAAACTATCCAGACACGGCAGCCTTTACTTAACCTTTATTATCATGAATGAAGAATCACGTACTCATCTTAACAAGTAGTATAAACAGTTCAATTTCTTCTTTTACAACGTTTCTACATTAAACGATAGTTAATTAGTTTACTACCACCTTATATTAGTCAGTCAATAACCATTTCATAACTGCAAGTCAATACATGTTACTCGTTATTTTAAAACCATTTAATTTCATTTGGTACTTAGTAGCCTCAACAATCTCCATGTGAAATGGCATAATATGAATACGTTGGCCAGACGTCGTTATATTATGCCAGTCACACTTTATTCTCAGGCCACTTCATACCATCAATACCAATGTAATGGATTTTAAATTCTAACTTATTACAATATTGAAATCAACAATTATCATACATACAACAACAATCTTGCAGCAATTACTCAACTATATTTCAAGTTCTTACACTATTCCACTTATCATATAATTAAGCAAATATATACAACACAGACATGCAACCTCGTTTTCACTAGGTTATTATCATATGTGAAAGGTCTAACACAATGCATCAATCAACCCTTATACTACCTGATTCAATATTAAATTACTATTTACATCTCTTACTACTTATAGTATAAAGAGTACCAAACACTTCGTCAATGTGAAGTGTATTATTCAACCTATATTCATCAATTTATATACCTTTACTGATTTACTAGAAAGCATTTCATGTTTAACTATCACACATATATAAGTTCATATACTTGTTTCTCAATGTGACACAATAGCTTTATCACATGTCACATAGTCCACATAATATGATTCACATGATTATCTAATCAATGTTTACTAATTCTTGCTATTAGCAACAATCAACAATACCATTTGCTGGTATACCCTGTAGTTAAATAAACAGCCCACAACCGACTCATATAAAATGAACCATATAGACCTCTTAAAACAAGTTTTAATATTGCATATAGTCACAGGGATGATCTCTGGGCTCAAAGAAACAAAAGCCCAATTTAAATCGTAAGTCAAAAGTTCAAAATAAAGTCCGAAAAACAGTAAAATGCCATTTTCGGGCCCCAAACGACCCCGAAGTGCCCAAAACTGACAGGGCTCATAATAAAGCAATGAGCTTTGACCGTTGGGCCGTTTCCGAGTGACCCTGTAAATTTCGTCTTAATCGGACACCGAAATTTTTCTAAAATTTTCCTACGTCAAGTATTACGTCGAACGTCGCAAAATTTTTTTTTTTTTTTTACTAACGCGATCCGGGAAACAGGTCAGGATCGCGTTCCCTAGTGTAAAATATTCTGTAACCAAATTAGGCATACAAACGCGATCCGGAGAAGTGAGCGAGATCGCGTTCCCAAGAGAAAACGCATCTGCACAAATTACACACACAAACGCGATCCTGGAAAATGGCTGGGATCGCGTTCCCAAGCAGAAAATAATCTGAGCCAAAATAACACGTACGAACGCGATCCAGAAAAACTTGTTGGGATCGCGTTCCCAAGCAGAAATCTGAGGTTCAGAAAAATCATATTTTTAGCCAATTTCAAACGCGTATAACTTTTTACTCGTTTAGAGTTAGACTCTAAAATTTTGCATGCACATCCCCTATGCCAAAATGAAACTTTCACTTTTTACACTTTTTCAATTTACACGTTTTACGAGAAAACGGACGTACGACTCATTTTTGACCATTTCCGACCATTTTGGTTGACACGCTATATTTCAAACGACTTGGTTTCTGACTTCCACCTTTTACCAACATGTTTCTATATACATTAGTGACGTGTAGGCATATTCGTCACCTACAAACACTCATTCTACATTGTTTTGACACGTTGACCCGTTTAGGGGTCCAAATGGACATTTTTCCCAATTTCATTCATAATGACCACATTAACACTTTTAATCCACATTTTATCTATACTTATGACTGTAAGTCACTTTAAAAGTCATCATACACAAACCACATCAAGTTTTAACCGTTTTATCACTAAGTGACCCATTTGGGCACTTAAATGACCCGTTTGGGTTTATGACCATATAATCACTATTCTATCACTCATTCCACATAACTTTGACTAATTTAAGTCAAACCCAACCATTATCACTATTGGTGGCACAACATAACCTTAAAACACCAATTTCACATATTATCATCACATTTACACAAATTACATCAAGTATTCAACATTGACCTATTCTAAAACTTGTCAATACATTTAAAAACATCATTGACCACTTTGACTTTTCAGGTCAAACACACATCTTCCAATTAATGTACACTTTCTAATTTAAACCACCACGACTTTAAACATTTTACTTGAGGTATACCATCACCTCATTAATTTCCTTATGGAAATTTTTATCAATTCAATCTATCAAGATTTACTACTAAGCACATAATCAACTTATGCTAAACACATAGGCAAAATCAACTTACTCATAAATGAGAAATCATATCAATCTAATTCAATTTACTTCACTAATCATAGTCCTCATAGCAAATAAACAATTCAAACTTATTTAATTTAAACAAGCTTATAGAGAATTACCTGATGCTTTTACACCAACGAACATAGAGGAATCATTGAGAATACCAATCGGTTACTCATGTTCCTCCTTCTCTGCAACCAAAACACAATCTCACATCTTGTTAAGCGTTAGTACATATTCCACTACCCAATTATCATGCAACAACTAACCCCACCTTCTGGAATGTTTGACTTGACACAAATCCAGATTTGGGATTGAACACCATTAATGTTCAATTCACCCAAACCTATGCTCTGATACCAATTTATAACACCCTTCATTTCTCAAAGCCATTTTTTTTAAAAAAAAACCGGAAGCGAAAGTCCAACAAACATTAATGATTGTACATTATATAATACTCATATTAGTCAATCTATTTCAAAACATGATTTAACATTTTGGGTGTTACATAATTTGAAAGACAACAATGATTTTATGAAATCAAAGATCAGAGTAAACATCGGGTCATCAAACATTCCATCCAGTCAGCTGCTCCTTGCTCATCCCATAATCTAATCATATCCTGCAAGGAGTGGTAATGTGGGGGATTAGCTCAACGCTAAGTGAATGAACTAATAACCATCAACAAAGCTTAGCCTAACAAATATGTTTACAACTAAGCATAGCATACTAAACGAGTTTACAGCAACAACATCGTAAACACACAATCATTTGTTTACAGCATAAAGCAATCGCAAACAAATATCATCCAAGAGGATCGGCGGTCCTTGAGGTGCCCTCATGCCCGGGTGGCCCCCAAGCAACCTCACACCAACTGCAGGCCAATACAGCGGTAAACCGATAGCCTAGGTACTATTTACCCACACAACACAGTATTCCTATAACCATCCGTGTACAAGGACCTGTGTTGGCAACTCAATAGTAACCTTAAGCCCAAACCATGTTGACCTCTGAAAACACATATGCCCAAAGGCCAGATATCACAAAATCTATATCTATCAAGGCAATATGTCAATCCACAGTTTATAAGCAGTAAAACCATGTTTACCCGTTGTAACCAAATCTGTTACAACTAAGTTACGCTGAAGGTTACAGGTCCACTCACCAACACCTCCGTCGTCCACTCAGTAGTCTAATGTCACTGAGTCTTCTTCATATCTATGAACATTATAAACAATGAGTTAGTAATTAATTCATATCATATAACTCATTTAACTTAATAATGTTAATCATCATCATTAATCCCTTATAATATAATCATTAACAATACTTATCAATTATACACTAATATCATCAACTTAACACATGGATTCTTCAAAATCAACCAAACTCACAAACTTTATTAATGATCATATATCAACTTCATCATTTCTAAGTTAGGCTTAAGTTATAATCATGAATTAAACAATAACTAACAACTCTAACACAACACCAAGCTTCAATCCATGAATAATCAAATAAACCCATAACTATCCATATGATTATCTCTTCATTCTTAAACTAAGATTAAGGTTATAATCCACATATAAACATCAACTAACTATCATGCAAGTATTTCAAGCTTCAATTTCAAGTAATTCATGCTAATTCCATCAATTACCCAAAAACCCATTTTGATTACAACTTGTATAACATGATTACTTCATTTCTAGGTTAAATTAATATTACTAACCATCTTACAACCACTTATTAACATCACTTTAACCAATTTCATACTTTAAATTCGGATTAAAGTCATTAACCCATCAAAATCATCATAAACTCAAAGAATCACCATAAATCTATAATCTTAAGCTTGAATCTAGTTAGTAATCAACAATAACATGTTTAACTAACAACAATTTCACAAAATCAAACCCTAATTTCGGATTAAACCAAGAACATCAAAAACCCCCAAATTCTAGGTTATGCAAAATGAAGAACATGTGATTATACCTTGTTTTAATGATGAAGGAAGCTTGAATCCAAGCTTAGAAGCTTCAATTTGATGATTTCTTCATGTTTTGATTTAGGGTTTCACATAGCTAGTATGTATGCATCGTACGTATGTATGTATGTGAAGGAAATAAAGACCGACTCAATTATTGAGTATAACATATAATTGGTTAATTTCATTCCCCGTACTTATTATTGTCTGGAACTTAAAAATCATTTGCGGGGAAATACAATTTTGTTTTACCGTCAATTAAATAAATTTAAAACGAGTAATATTTTACTATCCACAATAACTCATTTAGCTAATGGACCTATTAAATTTATAATTATTCACAAGACATTAATTATTTAAAAACACACTTAAATAATTAAATAAATAAAGAAATTACCGATTTCGACTAGGCCCAAAACGAGGATGTTACAACGAGGCATGTCACTCGCCGGTAATTTCTTAAGCCAAATAATGATGTACATATATGTCTTATGTTTATACATTTTTCAATAATTTTTGTAATAATACGTACTGTAGCCTCCAAGTGAAGCGTCACCCCGCGTCTCCACATGTAACAGGACTTCACAACCTTTCCCCCGCAGCAGCCAACCATTTTCTGCAGAAGATGCATATGTGCGTTTTTTTTCTATATGGTTTACGTATATGATGTATATTAGTATATTATTGCCATATAATCTGATACTTTGTTAATGTAGCGCCCATTGCCACCACCATCTTCACCACTGCGACCTGTAGAATTATCAAAGCGTGAAGTTGAACTGGCCACGCGAATTTGCAATATGGAACTGAAGCTGGACAAGAGGCCGGCCGAAATCAGGGGACTGGGTGAGCGATTTCGGGAATTGATGGTTGGGTCTCCTTTCATTCCGCTTGATCCGCCACACAATATGTATGCGGATTCACAGCGGGAATGGATTGGATATGAGGGGCTGCTAATGTTGATGACAAATGAATGGCTGGATATCAGCATAATTTCTTGGTTTGCGATGTATGTATGTTAATATGTATATATATATTCTATTAAGAAAATTTGTGATTTATTACAAATACTTTAATAGTTTAATTCATCATATTTTGATTTTAGGTACTTGTTTGAGTTACGTTTGAAGACGGGGATTCAAACAAAATGTGCGTTCTTATCACCGAGTGCTATTCAATTTAGTGTTTGTGAAGACTTTTTTGCCTACACGGATGTCATTAAACACATCTCACAGCAGTTTGATCTTCACAGTGACAAACAATATTTTATTGCTCCCTATTACCATCAGTACGTATTACAGTATATTATATCTATATCTGCTATATTGTTTTAATCAATATTTATACTAAAATGTTTAAACATGTTGGTAGTCAACATTGAGTCCTGTTCATAATTGATAAAGTTGAACACACTGGGTACATTGTGGATTCCATGAAGAAGGGGAAGGTACCCGGATCTTATGCTCTGACAAAAAGAATAGAAGAGTAAGAGTCCTAAACTTTTCAATATGTAAAAATCCTCAACTATACCCATGTGTTTTTATAACTGTACTAACTTAATAATATTGAATATCTGATTAGGACTAATTCACCCAGGAAATGGAATTGGCAAATGATTGATGTGAGTTGTTTCGAACATCTTGTTTATATATATTATATTAAATAATGTTGTTTAACTAACTGTTTAACTGTAATTAGTGTCCCCAACAACAATCTAGCTGGGAATGTGGCTACTACATGATGAAACACATGTTCCAATTTGCTATAAATATGGAAAGAAACTTCCCAGCCAATGTACGTAAGTCCTTAAGTAGTTGCTAGTGTTCTGTGTATAATGGACACATCAAATGATAACTAGTTTGTCCTTCTATATATGTAGATTTGGAAATCACACATGCAATATACATCCAAAGAATTGGACCAGTCTATCATTAGTTGGGGAGCTGCATTTGCAAAACGCTACATTGATGATCGCGCGACTAGCTAGCTAGCTTAGCTAGCTGGCTAGGTGATATTTGAACATGTGTATATTACCTGTACAACATTTATATCTATATCTATATATATGTACATAAATATGTACGTTTTGGTAATTTAGTAATCAATGGATATTTTGGTTTTGAACACGATATATATATAGCTGCTGAGCGAATCAAACTGATTTATATAGGGAATTAATTACATTATAATAATGCTTCAAACCGCTACGAATTTGGAAAACGAACCGATTTATATTTTTGAATAAATATGCTATCGAACCGCTCCTAAATTGGGATACGCCTTACCGATCCGTTATAATTTCGCGGGAATAAATCAGAATAAAATAATGCCGGTGACCGCTCCTAAATTGGAAAATAAACCGATCCAATAAATAACTCGAGAAAAAATCGTAATAAAATAATGATCAGGAACCGATCCAAAGTTATTTGCAAAACCGACCCAATTAATTTGGCGGGAATAAATCAGAATAAAATAATGCCGGTGACCGCTCCTAAATTGGAAAACAAACCGATCCAATAAATAACTCGAGAAAAAATCGTAATCAAATAATGATCAGGAACCGATCCAAA
This sequence comes from Helichrysum umbraculigerum, assembly GCA_949592205.1. Classification (NCBI taxonomy): domain Eukaryota; kingdom Viridiplantae; phylum Streptophyta; class Magnoliopsida; order Asterales; family Asteraceae; genus Helichrysum; species Helichrysum umbraculigerum. Next base: position 45,119,589 of record CATIUR010000002.1, on the reverse strand, counting down.
GTCATTTGCAAAACCGACCCAATTAATTTGGCGAGAATAAATCATAATAAAATAATGCCGGTTAGTGTCACACCCCCAATTTCATGCTTTGCGGAAGCGATTGTTTTTGGGCGTGACTAATCAAATATCAAAACACCAAAGTACAAGCAAACGACTCTAAATGAGACGTTGTAGAAAATACATTACATTACATAAGTTTTTAAAAGTAGTACAAAGTTTTAGGTTTTAAGTAGTACATCATTAGCGAGTTCGCAAAATGATTCTGAAGATTTGAAGTACATAATCAAAGTACAAAAGATAATGCAAGTAAAATCTTCATAGGTGTATGCATGCGACTCGTACTAGCTTAGCATATACGTAGATCCTGCTGGGCCGTCCTAGTATTTCGGCGTACCTGAGAATGCATCACTAAAAAGGTCAACCAAAAGGTTGGTGAATCTCACAGGTTTATAGTAAGTAACAGTTTTGAACACATCAGTTTGTAAAAGTAAGTAAATATTGCACAGTCGCAATAGTTTCGATATACATTGTCATGAGCACCATAGTTGAAGCTTAACAGTAAGTAAATTTGCCCTCGTGAATGCTAATCCAAAAACATTCATATGAAACGAGTAAGAAACACCCATTTATACCTGTATGTTCGGGGTAGTGCGTGCTACCCTGGGTGGGGATTGTCAGTCCCAAATGGATCCATTTACTAAAACTCGCGCTTAAGTCGATAACTAACAACTATGATTAAAGGGACTTCATTGGATTAAGTAAAACCCATGCAATCGATATACCAGTAAATCAGTAAATGAATCAAGTAAGTAAATCAAGTAAGTAAGTTCATGTGTTCGAGTAAAACAAGTAATGCATCTCCCCCAAAATAGTAAAACAGTAAAAAGGGGCCGTGAGACTCACATGTAGAGCAAGCAATCTTAAAGTGCGTGTGTATGCCAACAGTATCTCCTAATGCCCTAAACACGCAAGATTTTATATTTGTAAGTGTACGCGTAGTAATTCATTTGTTTAGTTGTTCATTTGGTTAGTTACGTCCAAAGTACTCGTCTCGTATTATGTTTGAATTTTTGTAAAATCGAGTACGACTCATTGGTGACAATTTGAAATCATATTCCAAAATCTAACGTGGTTTGTTTTTGTAAAGATATGCATTTCGTATATATATATAATGTTTTAAAACATACGGTATGTTTGTTTGTATAAATATAACTCGTGTATTTATGTTTCAAAAGTTACGTTTGTTGCTCGCATGAATATATGTGTAAAAGTTCGTAGTTAAACAAATTTGGCGAGGCTGCACTGTTTTGGCCATATCTCCCTCATACGAACTCGAATTTAGGCGATCAAGCTGCCCAAACGACCGCGACTCAGAGGACTACAAAACTACAAAATATGGTTTGCTGGAAAAGATCACATAGCCGATCGGCTAAGGTTTCTTAGCCGAACGGCTGAGCTTAGCCGATCTGCTTTGGTATAGCCGAACGGCTTTGGTATAGCCGAACTGCTTTTGTCTAGCCGAACGGCTGTGGGTTCGTTTTTCAGGTCTGTTCGTACATCAGCAGGTGGAATCGAGTTTTGATTTCATTTTTGGACATAATCAACTTATTGGAACATTACTACATGATAATATAAGCTATATAAACTCGAAAACTCAAAGAAAAATGATTCGTTTCATACCGAGCTAAAAATGGAGAAAAACGAAGATGTCGATGGTGAAGATGATGATGCACACGATGAAGATGATGATGATTATGCTGCTGCTGTTGATGATCTTGTTGTTGTTGTTACTTGTCGATGAAAATCGGAAGAGAGAAAAGAGAGAGCTGAGTGATTGAGAGAGTGAGAATGTGTGCGGGTGTGTGAAAATAATTGAGGCCGACTCCCTCAAATAATTGAAGTTAGGTGGTTACCTTTGCCCCGTGTTCGCGTACCCGCTCGTAATGTAGTATAATATTTAAATATGATAATTTTCCAAATATTATTTCGTATATGTTTATAATTGAAATATTCTATAAAAATACTTCCAATGAGATATAAAAATATATCTTAGTTTAACTTGAAATACACGGATAGTTTTCTGTATCTAAAATGTATTTAAATAATTTTCAGAGTACGTAATTATTATTCTCAACAATAATACTTTGTTTAAAAATGTTTTTCACCAAATTTTATTTTGGGTTTCTGCGTTCTACCAGATTTGGGTACGTGTAATTATTAAATAATCGTTTCGGTTATTTAATACTTTGTAATTAAAGTTTAAATTTGGACGGTAATTTGGGTCATTTTTGACCGGGTGTCACAGTTAGGAACCGCTCTAACATTCACAATCGCTCCATTTTTTCTTCGTTTTAACCGCTTCAATGTTAATTAAACCCGCTTCAAATGCTGTTATTTGAAACGGTCGTTTGCCCGCTCTAAAAGCTTTTCGGTCTTTCGTGGCGCCGGTATCAGGGGCGGTCAGATCACCGCTTCAGATGACCTTTTTCACCGCCATATATACCCGTTTTTGTACTAGTGACGCTGGGTTTGGATTCTGTGCATGTCCGAATGTCTGTTGGGTCTGTCCAGCAACAAAGGCCTGTTGGGCTGGCATAAGAGGAAAGCCAGGTGGGCTAGTGGTAACTGTGTTGGGCCTGGATTGGCTTAAGGGGTGTTGTTGGGCCTGCATGGTACGTTGGGCCTGATTGAATTGTTGAGCCAGCCCATATTGGTTTAATAATTTTTGTTGGGCCTGTATTAGTTGAAGGAGCTGAGCCTGCCCCATACCTTGGATAGATTGGCTGACATTATTATTGCGATTGGAGAGCCCATTATTGGTCGGCTGTGATGGACGAGCCCAAAGAGAGTTGGAACGTCTGGCACCATCATGAACAAATCTGCAACCTGCTCCAAACCTGCAAAAACCACGTCCAAAATTCCGACAAGTTTCGTTAGAGGAATTAGAACGAGAGTCACGTGCATCGCGAGGTTTGGTGTCCCGAGGTAGAGAGCTTTCTGTTAGAAGCACAGTAGGAGCCGAGGGTGTCGAGTAGTTGCTATTAAACTTGTGTTGCAAGCGAAGTTCTTCGGTGGTGACCATTGACCGAACCGTGTCGAGGTCAGGGAAGGGATCACGATGTGCAATAATTCCCGCAACATGAGCAAACTTATCGCTTAGCCCCTGGATCGCATAGGTGACAAGATCTTCATCGTTCATGGGTGATTCAAGGTTAGTTAAAAGGGTAGCAATTTCCCAATTTGATTCAAGGTTAGTTAAAAGGGTACGTTTATTGTCAAGAAAAACCTTAGCAAGAAAGTCCCATGCGTCCTTAGCGGTGTTGGGGTTTGCCTTTAATTCACTAAACGAGCAACGAGAGCCTCGGAAACAGTGAGGAATATCCAAGACTTAACGATTGAATCAACCTTCAACCATTCTTCGGTAGGTGCGTCAGCAGCAGGTTCACTTGTAGATGCTTCACCTTTGATGTGTTTGAGTACTTCGAACCCATCGCAGTGATTCGTGACGAAGTAACTCCACGAGGAGTAGTTTAGCTTCTCTAGATCAAGCTTTATAGGGATTAGGTTGGTGATAGAAGTCACAGCGTATAACTTATCATATTTAGATGTTGAGATTGTTGGTTGTGTGGTGGTTACCATGTTGATTGAGTCGTGCGACGGCAAGGAAAGGCAAACAAAATAATTATAATATAACTTGGTGTGACTGATCAAAGGATAACAATAATTTAATCAAATTATTGCTAGAGATTGCATATGGTGAACGATATAATATTCAATATAATATTCAATTGGTTGAACATCTATCTTATATACAAAAGGGCAATACCGCTGACATCACTTTTGCTGATTTGTCACATTCTCCTTCAATCTTCATGCTGATGTGTCATGCTTTCCATCCATCTGCTGATGTCACATATACTCTCTTCACTTTTAATTAATTAAAGTTTATATTATTATTTATTATTTAATAAAGTTTTAATTATGCATCTTATATACAAAAGGGCAATACCGCTGACATCACTTTTGCTGATTTGTCACATTCTCCTTCAATCTTCATGCTGATGTGTCATGCTTTCCATCCATCTGCTGATGTCACATATACTCTCTTCACTTTTAATTAATTAAAGTTTATATTATTATTTATTATTTAATAAAGTTTTAATTATGCATTCCTTCTTTATTTAATTTGCGAGATGTATTTGCAAGTTCCAAAAAATCACATGCAGGAGAAATGATATCTCTCACTCCTTTGATTGGCCACTTTTGCACGCCTCTATAATTGTGGGATACGAATGGACCAACTCCATCTTTATTCCTTTCTTTCCAACAATTCAAATTTATGCTTTTGAAATTTGATTACAACTCTCTCATCGGAATTACTTACCTCTTCACACTTTCATCATCATCGTCATCATCTCTGTCTCCATTTCTTTCTCAGTATATTTTCGTCTTCTTCGACCTTCATCGCATCACTTCTTCCAGGTAATTGCAATAATTCTTTTAAAAACATTTTACCAAACGATTTTTCTCCTTATTTTCAATTTTGAGTTTTAAATAGGTGATTTTGTATTTAGGATCATACATTATAATCTTATGATGGTGATGCTTGCTGTTCATATGTTTCGCTGAATTTATTTAGAGAATCATCACGAGTTCTCTCTTAAATCAATTCTATCTTCTTCCATTTCCGTCGCATCGATTGCTTTCAGGTAATCCATATATTTCGATCTCAATCTTTTTAATTCATTGGAAACCTGGATGTATGTATCTGTGTATATATGGTTCTGTTTTAATATTCATCTTTCTATCTTTCTATATCATATACAGAGTATTGTTTAATTATGCTTGAACCTCTACAAGTTGTTTTTTTCTAATGTGGAATGCACAAACTGTTTGATGAAATGCCCAAAAGAATTTTTTTTGAAGATAAAATTTTATTGGTTTTGTTGTTCTTGATTAATATTTATTAGGTGTAAACAAGAAGACTTGGTACTTGATGTTTTTCAATATGCAGTTTTTGTTTTAGGTTCGTTAGATCACACGCTAGCAACATGGTTGAACATTCTGATTTTTTTCTTAAATAGAACTTTTCTATTTTTTTTTTGTTTATTGCTTACAATTTGCAACCAACATCACTCGCCAATTTGCTTTTCATGTAGAGATATGTTTACTCATGCTTTGATTTGTTTAAATGTAGGTTCTGAATAAAACATTGTTACCTAATTCTATACTTTTTTTCTTGAGTTTCTATTCGTGCTTCACAGATTATAGGTGGATCTTCTTTTGGGTCCTTTGGGTTGTTTGTGGTCATGTTTTGAAATTCAACAGTAGTTAATTAATATTCTAATAACCTATTTTTGAAACGTATTTAGATATCTAATTAAGTTAATGTTGCAACAGAGTAAAGATCTTCTTAGTAGTTATATTTGTATTTGCATAGTTAAAGTCATTATGATGTGTTTAATTTTACTCATGTAGTTAGATGAATATGAGTAGAGAATTCACCCTTTTTTAATTGCATTGCCTTTAAATCAAATCGATTCATTAGATGCTCAAAATTCATATTTCAGATTCATTGAATTTTAAGATGGTGAGTTCTGATTTATGGCTGTTTTCGTTAAAGGTTTGATTCCATAATCTTCAAGTTCTTTTTGATTTTGTTACTCAATGATATATGTTGCTTTAATTGAGTTGCAGAATCTTTTTTCACCTTTTTGATGTTTACTTTATTTAGATTATAATTTTGTTTATATTTTTTGGTTTTATAGCAGTTGAATCTTATACTAAATGATATATTGTTTCTCTTATTTTTGAAGGTTATAGACCTGGATTTGAAGGGCTATGGGTTTCAATTATGTAAGTTTATTGTGTGTGAACTTTTTGTTGTAATCTGTAGGTGCTGCTGAAGTTTGAAGTTTAGTTTTTTTGCCTATGTTTTAGCTTTGCAATGGTGAACTACTACTTTGGGCATGGGTTGGTTCATAGGCTTGGTATCACCAATTTTATAGGCTTGGTATCACCAATTTTTTAAATTGCTCTCATTCTTCATTTCAATCAGGTGGGTTTACAACTGTTATTGTAGTTGTAGAAACAACAACAGAGACTAATTTACTTTTTTTTTTTTTTTTTTTATGGAATCTGTGAAATTGAGTCTATTATGGGTGAAGCCTATTTGTGTAGGTAATTAAGGTATTGAATAAACCTGAAATTGTAAAGCAAAAAGGTAATTTATTTCTTTAATGGGCTTATAGTGTTTTGGGGAAGAATTAGTTTTTTGTGTGGAGGTGTACTCATTGTAATTGTAATGTCCTTGCTGACTTTTAATTCTTCCAATGTTGTAAACTTGTTGAGTTTCCGTGACTATTTAATTTATGTCTTCGATTATAATAGATATTGCTTCAAATCGATGAATACGAATCGCACTAGCAAGGAATCAACCAAGGAGTTTTTGAGTGAGGCAAGTTTTATTCTGTGATTTGACTTCCAGATAACCTCATATTTATTATATCGATTTATCTGCTACCTAAGGTTAAAGAAATACAATTACAACTTTGATGGAATTATGCTTATGTTTAAATGCATGCTACCAATTTGTTGAAATGTCCATGTTATTATACGTTTTTTCATCAATATACAGGTGGATAAATAGTAAGTAAAATTGTAGCAGGTATAATCTTGCAGCGAAGACAAAAAAGGTATATGTTTATATCTAATGTTTGCTTTTTCTGCTACGTGCTGTTAACAAAGTTTGGCATATGACTCTACTCTGAAATTGTTAAATTTTAAACGATTTTGATTTTGCAGCCCACCATCACACTCAGGTTGCTTTAGTTAGTTTATTATATATAGTATATGATTTTCTCTGATCTTGCAACATGTGACGTTGTTTAATTGCATGATCCTTATGTAAGTTTTTATAAAAGACAGATGCCTTTGATATATGTTCTTAAGTTTGGCCGAGCATTTACAAGTCATAAAACAATTAAGGCTACTTATGTTTTATATCTATTATGGTTCGTTTGCTATGTGGGTTTCTTTATTCAGATTTAGATGTACAAAGTGTGTTGGGTTTATTAGTAACCAAGCTACTAAAAGATGTTCGTTTGCCATGTGTTGGGTTTATTAGATGTACATAGTTGTTTAGATGTTCACATGCCGGGCCCAGGAACACAAAGAAAAGAAAAGACTTACAATAAGCCAATTTCACTGCTTATCGTGGGTTTGTTGGGGAGTTTGCTGATGTCTAATTTTCATATTTATCGTGCAATTTTGGATTCAGATTATTATTATTTTCTAATTTGATCGGTATTATAGATTAGTTTTCACTGTTTTTACTTCTATATATTTTGGTGGTTTTGCAGCATGCTGGTGTTTTAGATATGAGAACTAATGCTCATAAAGTTGCAAGAAATGGTGTATGTAACTGCTTTGAGTAATGCCCGAAAGAGCAGTGTCATGTAGTTCCCGATCTCAGGGATTGCTTATTACTATTTGACTTCCCAAAGACATTCCAATGGTTAAAATATTAGTAAAAATGAGAAACAGTTTGGTGTCTGCAAAGCAATGGTGAGTTCTTCAATGCCAAATATACTCTGCTCATTAGAATCTTTTCAGAAAAGTGGAATTCCATTTGGTTGATTGCAGGTGCAATCCTACGAGGCACAGATTTGGTAGCAATGGACACATATGTTTCATTAGTATCAGTGACCGAAGATCTTTTCCACGTATATTGGTTTTCTGAAGAGAACAAACCATAAATATGGAACATAGCAGGTTTTACTAATGACTTGACCCGGTATCGTCTATATTCGTCTTAACACCCCTCTTAACGCGTATGATGTGTTGCAGATGATACATAACCCGAATGGACCCATTTTTAGATATATGCGTGAAAATGGCATCTATAAAAAAAGTTATTAACTGTACTGTCATGCACTGAAAAGGATGTTCGTAACCATTCTTATGTTATGAGACTGGAGCAGTATTTTGGTTTATGGTATTAACCATGTTTATGCATACTGTTGCATTGGTTATAATGTTGGGGTTTCATTTATTTTTTCTCCTTTTTTATCATTGAATTTTTCTCCGTCCAAGCAAATCAATAGTCATTTTTGTAACTGCAAGATCCTTGGTGACGATGATTTTGAAAATTCCATATTTCAGACTTGCATTGCTAATATAGTTTGGTATCATTGTGGTGATGGATACTTATATTGAATTAGCAAGATAACGCATGACTATGGTCTGAATATTTAATTTGTTTGCATTAACTTATGTGTAAATTTGATACTTTAACCACCCACTACAAATAAGATATGCCCCTCTGTTTTATAAAATTTCATGTCAATGGTTCTGTTTGTGGGTTTGTTACTTTCAATAACATCTTGTGGGTTCTGTTAATGGATAATTATTTCTATGTTATCTTACATCATTTTTGGGTAGAATCATTAGTACAATTTATCAACTCTTAGAATTTTTTTTGCTAAAAATCCTTGCCCTAACATTGTTATATGTACACTCATTTATTATTTTAGACATGAACTCAAGATCGTTAGCTTTGATAGTAAACATCTAACTACTACACCAACGTCTATCATTTGGTTTTATTCCTAAAGCTAATAGATATCTAAATCTAATTTATATCACCAAAATATATAAAATTTACTAAAAACAATTCAACAATTGATATTAAGGAAAATATATTAATTAATTCTATAATTTTATTTTTCGTCAAACCCGTGTATTCACGGGTCAATAAACTAGTTACATTCAAGAGTAGAAGATGAAGGTTGACGGCTGTGGTTTATTTTTCGTAGGGTGAAGGGTTTTTGGGTATTAGTTTAGGTATGCTCTGATACCATGCTAAACTGATTAATTTTCATTAACCCAATAATAATACTAGCGACAGTATAAATACATAATAAGACATAAATGGGTCAAGCCCGATATAAATAAAGCTATCTAGATAATAAGCCCACTAACACTATAAATAAACCCATCTAGATAATAAGCCTGCTAACAATTACAACTTTAGAAACTAAAACGTCATGGATTTAAGCATAAAAATCAACATATCGATCTTTTTCTCCTTCTTGTTAGATCATTATAATATGCTCCTGGTACACAAATAAACTTACAATTGAAATAGTAATATGCTCAAGACAGGGCATCGAGTTTAACAAAGCCAGCATCATATCCCCTCCCCAAGCAATCACAAATTCACAAGTTTAACCAAGTTACGGAAGACTGGCAGGGGCAGGTTAAAAGAAAGAAAAAGATCAAGAGCCTCCATAAACCAAACACTAGACATTATCATTCAGAAATGGAATACTAAAAAAATAAAAAAATAACTCAACAATAATGTGTTAATTAATGTATAAAATAATGAGCATACTATTAGTTTATTATTATATGTCAAAATTGAAAAAAAAAAGAAAAAGAAATGATAAACGCACACAATTTTTATAAAATTATATCCACAAACTTAGGTGGACCAATGAAACAAGGAAAGAGAAATATGAGAGAGAATATTAGAATTGTTTTGAGTGGTCCACATCACTTGCCACATCATTTTGTACAACTTTCTTTGTAAAAATTTAGTGAGTGTAGCATTTCTCAAAAAAAAAAAATATTTAAAAAAGTCAAAACATGACAGTCGTAATGGGACCGAAGAATTATATCTATGACCGCGATAAATAAACTAATTAGCTGTCGTCACTATGGTTTTTTGGCTTCTATGGACCATGGGCCCATAATATCATCATTAAAGAAGAAGATTTTCATTAGCGTGGGCACATAACGTAAGACTAATTTACTGAAGCCGATGTTGTTTGATTATTAATTATTCAAACCAACCCTACTTTTTCATCCCCAAATAACGTCAATAACTAAAAAAACACGTTGTTGAAGGAAGAGTATACATATGTAGTGAAAAACTATAAGTATTTAAATATAAGTAACGGTCATTGATTAATTAATAGAAAAAACTAGTCTACCAAAGTCATGAATTTAAACCTAAACTTAATCTTTGATCATCACAAATAATCCTGAAAATGTCTTCACTCGAATAAAAGGAAGAAAAAAAAGTACAGACTATAAGAATATATGTTATCAATGACCTACTCTCACCGAAAACATGAACAAACATTATGAAATGGCAACCGGTCTGAATTGTCGATTATCAACTTTTTTTCACAAATTACGGTTTATTTTTATTTTTCCAAACCAACCTTAATTAAAAATCTTTGCAATCATTACAACTAGAAAATCATATCTTCCTTCTTTTCTTAACTAATTCATGAAAACCACATAAAGTGCATGCCTGACATTTTAGGATTTTTAATAAAACCACATGATCCAAAAATAACACCTAGGCTATACTTTGTAGCTATTGCTAAGTCATGTACAATAAAATCAACCTACTCCATCCGTCTCATTTCAAGTGTCTATATTACGGAGTACTATTTTTGATTGTTCCAAATAAGTGTCTTCTTTCATGTTTTAACCAACCGAAATAGACTTAGTGGGTAGATATATTATTTGATTGGTTAAAAGTGTAGTTAGTGGAGAATTCTAAAACTGTGTGCAAAGTTAAAGTGGACACTTTAACGGTGCACTTAGTTACAGAAAACTCCTCCACTTTTCTAGAAAATTCTTTAAGAAAACAAGAAAATTAGAAAACGAGTTCAAATTCTAGTAGTCTAAAAAACTATTCTAAGAAAAGGAAAATTCTTGTTTTCCTTTTTACAACTAAAAAGTTGAAAACTACTTTTGATAGTTTTATAAGTTTTCCATCTCTACTCTTCGTTGAAAAAGGAAAACTCCATCCCTTACAACTAAACACGTTTTCTAGATTTTTCATGGTTTTCTAGAGAAGTAAACACTTCTCATCCTCTAGAGAAATGGAAAAAGAAAAATTGAGAAATTTTTCTGTAACTAAACGCGCTCTAAGTGAGACGAATGAAGTATTTATGATATAAAACTTAACAATGTAAACTTTACAAAATACTACCTCCGTCCCAAAATTATAGTCCATCTTTCCTTTTTGGGATGTCTCAAAATAATTGTTCACTTCTCGTTTCAACCAATAAGAAGAGAGTTTAGTGGGTGCAGATTCTATTTGAGTGGTTGAAAACTGTTGTGGTCTCACTTTTATTAAACTGTGTGCTTTTTGTTGGTGGACAATAATTTTGAGACAGAGGGAGTAACATTTTATAATTCAGCTAGGTACTAACTTAACAAACTTCAGATCCAAAGGGTCCAAAATGAAAACTTCAAGTGGGTCAATGGGCGCCGATGGAAACACACCAAAACAAACATTGTTGGCCAATTATATTAAAATAATATTAAAAAAGACAAAGTCTTTATTACTTATTCTTCTGCCGGCGGCTGACGGCTGTCAATTCCAGCACACCACCACCCTACCATCACCGTAACGCCACCGCAACCCACAATTTTTTGTTTGGTGTACCCACCACCAAATTTCCAATTGTTCAACTTCAACTTCTCAACCACCTCCTTTTTTTACAAAACCATATATTTTAATCAATAAATAATTATTAATTAATTAAATAATCACTAAATTTTTAAAAAATCGTAATAAATTACTCCGTCAAACAACCATCTTCCAGCTTAGGTGACCCTATAATATAAAAACCTGAAATAATAATTATTAATGCCATACCATATACCATATCAATCAATATAAATAAAATAAAAGAAGAAAAAAAAATTTAAAAAAAAAAAGCATAACAGCTATCATCAACAACAACTACAATAATATTTTTCACAAATTAAATTCTAAGATTCTTATCATCACAAAAGCTCTTTGATTTCACCGGAAATCATATTTTCCGTCCACCATTTTCTCCGATCACATTTATTTTTTCTTCTTTTTTTTACATAAAAATAATATAAAAAAACAAATTGTTGTTTGGCTCATTTTCTGACTGATGGCAGTAACACCGGAAACTTTACCGCCAAAAAAGAAGCGGCAATCGGATTCACACGAACGGCTCCTTCGATCGCTACTAATTCGATCGAAGGAAACGTCATTACTGAATCCGATTCCGTTCGTTTTATATCGGAATTCGAATTCGATTATCCGTAAAACGAAGCTATTAACGTTGCTACTAGAGGATTTGATTATTTATCAAATTACACCGAAATTTCCGGCGTCCGCGGTTTTATGTTTCGAAGAATTATTTATTGTTTTACAAAGCGTGAAAACGTTACTCGAAGATTGCTGTGCAGGAAGTAAATTGTGGCTATTGATTCAGCAACAATCAGTTGCTAACAAATTTCATGAACTCACACTCGAATTATCAACTCTGATTGATATATTTCCTGTTAAGGAGATGAAATTATGCAGAGATGTTGAAGAATTACTTGATTTGTTGCGAAAACAGTGCTCGAAGAACGCGAGTTATATCGACGAAAACGATGATAATCTCAGAAACGATGTGTTACAGAAACTAAACGGAATTAAATCGGAAATCGTTCCGGAACAATCGGACCTTAAACGGATCTTCAGTAGATTACAATTGAACGATTCTGCAAGCTGTACGGATGAAATCGAGATTTTGGAGGAAGAATACAGGAATCAAAGTGAGGAATCTTCTAGAGCTGAAATCGTGTCGTTGATCGGACTTGTACGTTACGCAAAGTGCGTGTTGTACGGCGAAACGACGCCGGAAAAGGTTCGGAATCGGAAACGGAATAATTCGAGCTCAACGGAATTAACTATTCCTGCGGATTTTAGGTGTCCGATTTCGTTGGATTTAATCCGTGACCCGGTGGTTATATCCACGGGTCAAACTTATGATCGGGTGTCTATTAATCTTTGGATTGAATCAGGACACACCACGTGTCCAAAAACAGGTCAGACTTTGGACCACACGGAAATGATACCTAATCGTGCTTTGCGTAACTTGATAGTAATGTGGTGCCGTGAACATAGGATTCCGTTTGAATCCACGGAACAAAAGGAAAACGTTAACGGTGTTATAACTAACAAGACGTTACTCGAAGCGACGAAAATGACGGTGTCGTTTTTGCTTGAGAAGTCGCGCGCATCACAGTCGTTGGAAATGGCGAATCGGTTTGTTCACGAGCTGAGGGTGTTAGCGAAGACGGATTCGAATAGTCGAGCATGTATTGCGGAAGCGGACGGCTTGGCTTTATTGGTTAGGTTTTTAGGGTCGGAGCATCCGACCTTACAGATTAATGCTGTTACAACGATACTGAATTTATCGATATTTGAAGCGAATAAGAAGCTTATAATGGAAACGGACGGGGTACTTAACGGAGTTATCGAAGTGTTACGAACGGGTGCTACATGGGAGGCAAAAGGAAATGCGGCTGCTACGATTTTTAGTCTCACGGGTGTTCACGCTTATCGAAAAAAACTCGGTCGTAAAAGTAGAGTGATTCAGGGTTTGATGGACTTGGCTACAAGTGGGCCGATTTCTACGAAACGTGATGCGTTGGTTGCGATTTTGAATTTGGCAAGCGATAGGGAGACGGTTGGGAAGTTGATTGAAATTGGGGTGGTGGAAATGGCGAGTGATGTGATGGACGGGTTGCCCGAAGAAGGTGTGACGGTTCTCGAGGCGATAGTGAAGAAAGGTGGATTAGCGGCCATTACGGCCGCGTTTCACGTGATAAAGAAATTGGCAATAATATTGAGGGATGGGACGGAACGCGCACAAGAGAGCGCGGCCGCAACACTTGTAAATGTTTGTCGGAAAGGTGGGTCCGAGATCGTGTCTGAACTTGCCGCGATCCCGGGAATTGAAAGAGTGATTTGGGAAGTAATGGGAATGGGTACGGGACGAGGGCGAAGGAAAGCTGCAACGTTGTTGAGAATTCTACGAAGATGGGCGGCCGGATTGTACGGAAACACCACGGCTGCATATTCTACGACTGTTGCGAGTTCGACAACTGCGACTCGAATTGTGTTGCCTGGGTAGATTACTTGGCAAAACAAAGAACATAAAGTTTTTTTTCTTTCTTTCTTTGATATGATTCTTTTGGGGATTATGTAATTTAATTTGCATAGTTTCGTTTGTTTGTTAATTTTACTTCCAACAGGAAATGTGGAAATGGTGCCACTTTCAAATGTAAACATGCTTTTAGTTATAACACTTCAATACAACAACAACAAAAAAAATTGACTCGATAATTCTTTTCATTGTCTTTTAGATGTCCATAACTCAATAACATTTAGTTGAAATGGTTTAATGTTATTGGGCTATTTTAATATTGTATTGTTTGTGTATAATACTGTATATCGTTTCTTCGGCCCAAATTGAACATAAACGAGCTATTAAATGCCTATCGCATATTCGCATTGGTCCAAAATAAAAAGTCGTGGTTCAATCTTCAGAAATTTCATCGTAAATCTGAACTACTTATTCATCATAATGACATATACTTATAGTACGTTACATGTAGAAATGTTGTTTTAAAATTTTTGTGATCATACAAAAACTTGTTTTAGCTCTATTCCAATTAATTGTCTTTTACATTTGATTATGTTTTTCTTACAGATCGTTCATAAATATATTTTATTCAACCCAGATGCATATTTGTATGGATTTCATTATTTGTAAGACTATATGTTCTTATTTTTTGATTTTCTTTTGTTTATACTCATGGTTCAAAACTTTGTTGAAATGTATAACTTTATCGAATACTTCCTAGTCGATTGATGTTTGATGATGATTTTGAGTTTCACAACCTTGATATAGTTTTGTAATCTTGATTTCAAATTGCCTAATTGAAAAATAAACAAAAAAAAAAAAAAGAGGTCATATAAATATGCATTTGGAAAAGATAAATGAGTATTTAATTTAGATGGAGAAAAGAATTAAAGAATAAATGAGAATAAGTGAAGGATAGTATAGTAGTGGAGAAGTTTAGGTGAAAGGACAATATTACCCTTCGTTATATCATGAAAAACTTAAATCCCATATTTCATGATAAATTGGTGATAAACATAAAAGATATCACCACAAATTGAGGAAATAGTTTGCCATTTGATTATATGTAGTAATTATCAGAAGCTATTACATGAGTGAGGCATAAACCTTACGTACTCTTAGAGCATTTTCAATGGGCTTATGTGTCAAGTTCGAAATTTTGGTTGTGATAGTTTAAAGTTGAACAAATGCATTGTAGTGATGCTAGGGGTGAGCTTGGTACCATACCGGTACCGAACCGGTACCGACCGGTTGGTACCGGTTTTTTTTTTTTGCCCCAAATCAAAAACCGAATACCGTACCATTTGTATCGGTTGGTACCGGTTCGGTACCGGTCCGGTGCGGTTACGGTTCGGTTTAGGTATTTTGGTGTGCATGGTACCAACCG
The DNA here is from genome assembly GCA_949592205.1 of Helichrysum umbraculigerum. Taxonomy (NCBI): domain Eukaryota; kingdom Viridiplantae; phylum Streptophyta; class Magnoliopsida; order Asterales; family Asteraceae; genus Helichrysum; species Helichrysum umbraculigerum. The sequence goes on along the minus strand of CATIUR010000002.1, from coordinate 45,104,220 downwards.
GTACCGACCGGTTGGTACCGATTTTTTCTTGGCCCCAAATCAAAAACCGAATACCGTACCATTTGTAACGGTCGGTACCGGTTTGGTACCGGTCCGGTTCGGTACCGGTTCGGTTTCGGTATTTCGGTTTTTTTGCTCATCCCTAAGTGATGCCACATATTCATATGTATAAAGTGGAGTTCAAAATTCTTCGAGCTCTACTTTGAACTCAAAATGGGTCCTTCATTGTACTTTCGTTAATTATTTAATATTATATATCAATGCATGTATGTACTATTTTGAATGTAGGCAATTGACTGCAATATAGTTGTATTTTTATAATGAAATGCTCTCCGACAAATATACCACCTTGAATTCTATAGAGTTTTATGAATTGTAAAGATTTAATGTAAAAAGATAGTAATCTTGATGTAGCAAAACTTTGGACACAAAATATTAGAATGATTGGAGAATGGAGATGCTCACAAATTGGATAAAAGGGCCTTGTGTTTGGACTTGATTGAGGATATATGAACCCATTTCATTATTGATTTGAGCTTTGTTGGGCCTTTTTTGTTGTGTTTATGTACAATAATGGGGAATCCAATGAAGGGAATCTTATTGGGCCAACTATTTTATTATACATATATGCAGCCATGTAGGCATGTAAACATTCATCGTTACAAACTCACAATTCATATATATAAAATTCGTAGTTCGGTTTTAAGGTTCATCGTTGTAAACATGATCTGATGGCGATGGGGTACATGTACCATATAGGCGGAGGTCATGGGTTCAAACTCCGTCCTCATATTCCTTTAACTGCAAGTAACACGATTACCTCGATTACCTTCCCTCATGTTGGGTGTGAGACCGGTCGATGAGAACTCCAAAAGGTCAATTATAGAAAATATTGAATTACAAAAGAAATGATTATTAATAAATGTTAGTAAGTACTACAGAAAGTAATAACACCTGATTTGGTGAAAAATGCATGATTAAGTAGATATATCAAAAATAAGTATTAAGAATTCAATTGACATATACTTGGCACCTGACTTGCAGAATATCATAAAGTGTGGTATATGTTTGTCGCATGTGTCTTAATTGATAAAATAATATATGAATCATACTTTCTTTTTAAAATAATAATCATTTCACAGTGTTGAATATTTTATGCAACATACCGAACGGTAGATACATACAGTTATTAAATAAAAAAGGTAAAGCCACCGCTACGACCAAAACAAAACATAGAGAGAAAAAGACTTGTTACCAAACTTCACATTTTAGACATATTAGGCTAAATTGGAATAACTATTAAAACCGACAAATTTAAAAATTTTATTTTCCAAAATTCCAATATTCATCCCAACCTCCGACGTTTTTTTTTTTTTTTTTTGTTTTCTCCTAAAATAAAATAGGTAGTATGAGAAATATGTTACCTCATTCATCACCGAATATTTTATTTATATCATTTTACTATAAATTGTTAGGGTTTGTCTTTATTTATCTACCATATTGAAATTTAAAATTAAGTTATTTTATGGACAAGTTATGATTTTTTATAAGAGTTTGGTTTAGAAATTTGTTATTATTAATTTTTATTTTATGAAAAATGATATATGTGCTAATTTAACATGTCTAATACTAAAAGTATGCCTAAACATATGATTGGTGAGCAATATAAAATCATCAATGAAGATTAAGAGAGACTAGCATAATACATTGAGTTTAATACCTTAGATTATAAATAGTTACTCAACGATAGTTGTAAATAGTTTTTTGTTATTCACTGGCGGAGTAACCGTGATTGTGAATTGATGATAGTACTTTGCTTATATATAGAGTTCGAGATTCGGAATGTAGTTGATGAATAATGTAAAATAATGTGAAAATATAAGGTTGAATTGTGGAATATATTGATTGGAATTAATATAGAAATATGGAAATGTTGAATATTCTTCTATATATAAAGTGTCAAGATGTTTTATATATTAGTATAGAACTATAGATAAATAGTGCAATAGTATAGTGTCAAACGATGTATTGATAAAGACATTTTAGGTTTACAATTTTAGGTTGATTTTACTCTTTTTTATTATGAATGTGTGTTTGGCACCTCCATTTTTGGTGCTTTTAGGCCACTCATATCCGTTTTCTAATCACTTCTTCATTACTTCTGCTACTTCAGCGTCACGTCAGCTTTCCACTAACTGATTCACAACTGATTACTCACCGTCATCAATGACTAATCACTTCATTTTTCTGACCCCACATTTACCAATATACCACTATTTATATACACTAAAAAAAAGTACGCGGCCTCACAATTTCAACCGATTACAAATCGGTTTTCTGATTACACTTGCAAGTGATTAGGAAGTGATTGAGAAGTGATGCAACCAATGGCACCAAATCACCAATCACTTCCTAATCGGTTTGAACCGATTACCAAGTGATGCAGTGGATGGGAGCAGCCTTAGGAGCTTGAGTTTCAGAAATCTTGTAAAATATAATACCCTTTTGACAAAGCAAATCAAGTAGAGCTTCTTGAAAAAATAAACCCTAATAAATATTTGAAATAGAAGCTATTTCAAGTACATTATATAAGCCCCTAAGAGTTTCTTCAGCTCCAGTCACAAGTCACACACACTAGCCACACGCTCCATCTAGTTCTTACCAAACATATCCTATGTGAATATGTGATGATGTATTATTTTTTTTTTTTTAGAAAAGCGACCCCACAATTTAATGCACATACAATATACAACCACTATAAATACATATTCACTAATTCGAGTGAAACGAAAGTTTCTTTTTATATTTTCGAGAAGGCAATAGTAACATAACGTGATTCATACATACAGTATATATATTATGTACATCATATCACACTAGACGTTGAAAATGGCCATAATTTAAGGTGCATTTCACAATAACATCTTATCTTATTATTAGTAAATATTCATATTCATTGGTGAAACTCATTAAACAACTTTTTTAGTATATATATATATATATATATATATATATATATATATATATATATACTTTTATCATTTCTTTTGTTTTTAATTATTTTTCTTAAAAAGACAACAACCTCACACACTCACACACCTTTAAGGGTGTTCAAAAATATCCGTATTCGAATCCGTTATCTAAAAATCCGAAATCCGATCCGAAATTGTCCGAAATTTCGGATATCTGAAATTTCGGATATCCGAATTTTCGGATTCGGATAGTCTTTTGTAGATGATAATTCGGATATCTGAAAAATCTGATTCTTTTTTATTTTTTTCAAATTTTATTAATTGCACGAAAGATAAATGGATTATTGTTATTTAATATTGATTAATAATGATATTTTGTGGTCTATTGTTTTATATATTTGATAAATGAACTCAATAATGTAAGTTTTGGTGACATTTTTTAATATTTAAGAATTTATTTTTATTATTTTCGGATACCTGAGTTCGGATATCCAAAAATTTTAAATATCCTAAATTTCGGATTCGGATAGTGAAATCGACTATCCATATTTCAAATATTCGATTTGGATATCTGAATTTGAACACCTCTACACACCTTAACATAAATATACACATTAATTTTCACACATAATAAATAGAGTAAATTACGTTCGCAATCCCTATTGTATACACGTTATTTCACACCCAGTTCCTGGGTCTTTTTTTTTGCGGTCTCAGTCCCTCGTCTCGTGTTTATGTTTCGTTCCTGGTCCCTGACCCTTAACGCCGGTTAATTTTACCCGTTAAGTCATTCAACGTGCATGGCACAATAGGGCGAAAACGACTTTTCTAGTCTATTGTGAACCCTTTTTCCAGTCTTTGAACATCCACCTACCTTTTTCAAACCCTTGAAAAGTCCTTGTCGCCCCTTTGTACCTCACAAGTTGGATGACTTAACGAGAAAAATTAACCGACGTTAGGGTTATGAACTGGGAGTGAAACATAAACCCGGGTCAAGGTACTGTGAACGCAAAAAAAAGGACCCAGGAACTGAAAGTGAAATAACGTGCTTACCAGAGGACTGGCAATGTAATTTACTCTAATAAATATGTTCACCCCTAACTTAACCCACAATCTCATAATTGAAAGGTCACGTTGTGATGGAGGCTCAAGTGTTGAAGAACGGGCTCATACGTTTATGGAGGCTCGCGAGCGTGCAAATAAAAGGGTCTCACGAAAAAGGTCATAACTTGGGCTACAGTACTCCGTTTCAGGCCCATGAGCTGTCGATTTAAAGCTTGGAACGAGGCCCACCTCTTGGTAAACGTCGTAGGCAGTTTACCCAACTTCGAGGCCCAAAAACAGCTCATAGGATATGTTATGGGCCATTTTATGTTTTTTTAGTTATTATTGGGCTTTTGTTTTGGCTTTATGGTCGGCCCGTTATGTTTTCCCGGCCCATATTAAATTCTGCTTCCCTTTTTAGGGTTTATTGATGTAACAGACTTCTCAGTTTATGTTTTTGATGAAATCAAATTTTCTCTCAATTTTTTGTTAATAATTAAGTTGGATTATCCTAACAACGGTATTAGTTTGAATCAACGTTTGTTGGAAGATATTATGTGGAATCAATAGGTTTAGCTTAATCTTGTTATCTGATTTGCGATATACATCACGTTGACACCGCTAAACAAATAACGTGCTTCTTTTCGAATAATCAATTAATGATAATGATTTAATTAAAGTCTTACACAAATATGTCTACTGTTTATTCTTAATTATTGCCCTTATTTCATAAAATAATTCATTGGCCTAACTACCGACTCTGTATCTAACGAATCCATGTCACCTGACCTGACCCGACCTATTTTAAATACATAATTTATTTATGTAACAACTATTCAGTACGTGTTCCGTTGAACCAACCCTCTACATTATTAATCACAATTAGCGTCAATTTAGCGTTACCTATTTAGCATCTTTAGGTCCCACCTTACCTCTTTTTGTTTTTTTCCGTGACTTTTTTTAACCAAAATTTGTCCCCATATCTCTCCATGCTTTCTATTTATCTTCCTCTCTACACTTCACTCCCAAAACTCTTCCATTTCAATACTAAACCTAAACCTCTCTAATAACCTCAATCCATCCATTTTTCGCAACATTTTCATTCCTCGGTCACCAATAACGCGTCGATATTCTATCGAAATTACACCTGTTTTGACCTGTTACCCAAATGGGAAACTATAAGTTCAAAATCACAAGTATAATACCAAATTCTTGGTTTTACAATACCAAGAATTCGAGTGCTACCACAAAAGGTAAGAACAACAAAATTACCAAAAAACAACCAATCGCGATTTCGTCACCGAAAACGCCCACCCTTGACCAAAGAAAGTCATACTACTTTACTAGAGACCTAAATGAATCCGACCCGAAAACCGATACCCCACCTACAACCCGCTCACCCGACCCGCCAAGAAAATCATCCAAGAAAAGACGACCCACTAGCCCGAAAAAACCGATTCACCGAAAATCGGTCACGCCGGAATCCGTTTCCACGTATTCCTATTCCTCCGATACCGACATTTTATCACCCGAATTATCCGTCACTTGTTCTTGCAAAACAAACTCGTCCTACGACGAAGTTTACAACAAAGTTGACCTCCCTCCGATCATAACAAAATTACGAAATAAACAAGATAATATTATCAACATTTCTACAACACAAACACGAAGTCCGGTTAGAAGGGTAAAAGGAAATGGTTATTCACCAAGAATTGGAAACCGTGTTAAGGTTCATGGGATTAATGGTGGCCGGAGAAGCTATGGAAGTCAACGGAGTTTGTCGGAGAGCATGGCAATTGTGAAAACAACGGTGGATCCTGGTAAAGATTTTAAAGAATCAATGGTGGAGATGATAATGGAGAATAACATGAAGAGTTCAAAGGATTTAGAAGATTTACTTACTTGTTATTTATCATTAAATTCTAATGAGTATCATGACTTGATTATTAAGGTGTTTAAGCAAATTTGGCTAGAGAGTGCTAATATTAGATTTTAATATTGTAATGTAATTTTTAGAGGCATTATATATGACTATGAGAAATAAAATTGCATAATATATAACAATTGTACGGTGTAATTATTGTAAGTTGTATATTAAACGTTCCATCCGTCTCAATTTAACTGTATATATTTTAATTTCAGTATGTCAAAAAATAATTGTCCACTTATTTTATCCGGTCAATCAAAAAGTATTTTAGTGGTTAAAGAAATTTTGTTGGTTAAGAGTATAATTATTATACGTAGTATTTTTGAATACATGTAAGAGCGACAATTAATTGAAATAAGAGTAAGTAAATTTTTATACTTTCACGTATTTGTTAATCTAGAATATGGTTGGGATATATACTGTAGTACTCTACGGAATTACTGACGATCGAGTAACATTTTAGGAGAATGATTTTTAACTCGTGGTAAGAAAAGTTGGATGAGCATTCAGAAAGTAACTTGTCATAGCAATTTTTGTCGCATTTTTTTGTTTACTCATTTCAATTGTTACTTTATGATTAATGTTTTTTTTTTTGAAATTATTAATGTTTTAAATCTATATGTGTTGCTACTTGCTACCAAAGGAGAAGTTTGGAGAAAATCGTAGCGGGACAAAATTTTCGTTTTCATTATCATTTTCTTTAAATTTTTAAGTTGTTAATTTAAAAAAAAATAGGGTGGTGATTCGTACATCACCCTTTTTAGCTATACACCACTAAAGTGCTTTATAGTTTTGTACTGTACAACATCCTGAAGCATATTTGATGGTGTACGGTCAAAAAGAGGTGGTATAGAAATCATCACCCAAAAAAAATATCATTGGACACTTAAAAAAATAGGAGTATATTTTTACATAATTAATTTTTTTTTCATGGGCAATTGTCTCCTCCCCTTCTGGATCAGCTCTGCTTAGTAGGGGTGTTCATATGGATGGTTCGGTTCAAAACCGATCCGTATACATAAATCCAAATGAATTATGGTTTCTAAAATATTAATTCGAACCGTCCAAACAAATTAAAAAACCGAACCAATCCATCCGAATTACTATTTGGATGGATCGGTTTGGTTTTTAAAATATCCATACACATACATAAATATTTATAGTATCTACTAAAATATGTTAGATATTATAATAAACTTATACAGAATGGATGGTTATCATTTGAACCTCCCAGTACATATACATGTGCGTGTAATATAATAGTAAAATGCAAAACGAAACTAGAAGTTACCTATATATAAGTAAACAATTATGTAAATTATAAACTACCTATTATATTTGGATATTTATAGAATATTAATAAGTTAGTAAACTATTTTGTATGTGCATGTATACATATATCGAATGAAAAATAAGTATTTATTTGTTATTTGGTTTTTTTGGATAATCCGGTTTGTAATTTATTAACCAAAACCAATCCGTGATCCAAAATAATAAGTTTGATTTTGATCCGAACCGATCCAAAAATCCAATTATCCAAACCATATGATCCTATCCGAGTTATCCAATTGGATAATCCGGTTTTATCCGAACTGTGAACAGCCCTACTGGTTAGTAGTGGTTACTACATGGCATCTAACAAATAGAATAAAAAATTCATAACTATATAAACGTGTAGTAAAGATGTGGTTCTGACATTATGTTATCCAACGAAATTCACAATGAATGAATGTAACGTTTATAAAAAAATGTTATTGTAAGCGACAAACATAAATTATTCACTCTATATATTTTTATATGTACAAAATTTTCCCATGCATATTGCATGGCTGAGTATACATTTTTTGTGGCAAAGTGTTTTGAGCCTCATAGCGTGTACCTAACTACTCGAACGTGCATTATATGCATAAAACTTGTTATTTATTATCAATTTATGCATTTTGATAACATTTCTACTTGTAAATATGTCAAGTGACACCTTATATAAATAACATGTTATCAGAATACGTATAACGACGATAAATAACTAGTTTTTATCTTCCCTATCATTTATGTATTTGTATAAAAGTATAAAATGACGGTCACTTACCCTTAGAAGATATAATAAATTTTTATCTGTAAATTGTGAAGTGACACTTTTTATTAAAGTGTATAAGTATCATATATTTTGATTAGACACATTTGACCGATAATATTGATAGGTGAGTTTTTGGCTAAACTTTAATTTAATTGATTATTTATTAGAGAAAAAACATTCCCGTCACTTCCATAAAGTCGATTGAATGCGAGTTATATCAGTACATCAGATGCAAATTAAATATTTTTTTGCTTGTATCATACACACCGTTAGATTTACATTTTTCCTCTTTTTATGAAAGGGGTAAGTGCACGAAAATGTAATGAACTATGCTCTGACATTCATTGTATGTAACGAACTATTCTGACATTCATTGTATGTAACGAACTTGCTAATTTCCTCCATTGTATGTAACGAACTAGTATTTTCCTTGATTTTTGAAGATTTAATAAAGATTTCAAGTTGAAGGACCAAATATGACATTACTTCAAAGTCATGGTCATTGGTTAAAGCATTAACTGTAATAAGTTTATACTAGAGGGTAGGATTTGTAAATAGTTCAGTTATTAGCACGTGTAATTAGGTCGTTGATGTATATATTGATACTGTACTGATTCATTTGGTAATCAATCAAATAACCATTTTTACACAAATTTCATTCCGCGTATATGGTATCAGAGAACGCAATTGATGATTTCGATTGAAGATTTGTTCTATTCTTGCTCTAATTCTGTTCGTATCACTACTAAGGTAACAACTGAATCGGTAATTTGATTCATAGTCATCGAAATTGATTTTGTTATCTAGGGTTTGTGAAATTGCGAAGTTAGGGTTATCTTTTCGAATCGTATTGTGCTATTTCCTCTGTTGATTAATTGCTGTGTAATTGAGAAGTTGTATTGGTGTTACAATGGTGTTATCAGCTGAAACAGTTAATAATAATAGAAGTAATAATGTTTCGAATAATTCGGTTAATGATCCTCTGTACATTAGTAATTCTGATCATCCTGGAATGATTCTTACTAATACACCTTTCAATGGAGCTAATTTCTTGGGATGGAGTAGGACTATTAAAATGGCCCTAGGTGCGAAGCTTAAATTAGGGTTTATTAATGGATCTTGTGCTAGACCATATGAGGAAGGTGAAAATTTACAGAAATGGATAAGGTGTGATTACATGGTCACTTGTTGGATCTTAAACTCTATGGTAACAGAATTGTCAGATGCATTTTTGTATGCTCAATCTGCTGCAGAGTTATGGAAAGAAATTAATGAAAGGTATGGGTAAAGTAATGGCCCTCTGATATACCAATTGCAGAGAGAGTTAAACAATGTTACTCAAGGGAGTTTAACAATAGCAGCTTATTTTAACAAGTTAAAAAGGTGTTGGGATGAATTGCACAATTTAAATGGGATTCCTGTTTGTTCTTGTGGAAAAATGCAAGGATGTTCTTGTGGACTTGTTGAGAAGTTTCTTGAAATAGAAGGCAGATCAAAATTGGTTCAGTTCTTGATGAAACTCAATGATGAGTATGAATCTGTGAGAAATCAAATATTGTCAATGGACCCATTGCCTAATGTTAATAAGGCTTACTACATAGTTCAACAAGTGGAAAAACAGAAGCAAGTTACCAACCATGTGGCTGATCCCATGGCATTCTTTGCTAACTTGAATCAACCTAAAGGTGTAAAAAAAGATGCTAAAGTGAATAGAAGTGAAGTAAGGCTTGATAATAAAGGTAACAGGCATTGTACCTATTGTGATCAAGATGGACATAGTGTAGACCAATGCTTTGAGAAGATTGGATATCCTGATTGGTACAAAGGAAAAAAGTACAAGAAGACTGGTAAACTAGCTGCTAATGTTGGTGTTCATTATGATCATGATACACCATTTGATATGCACTATGAAAATGAAGTTCAAGGTGAAGAAAATGGAGCTTTCTTGGATCAAAAGTTGGTAGCAGCAGTTTGTACTGAGATGATGAAAATGTTCAAAAACAAGGCAGCAGGGCAGGATAATGGTGGTGCATCAACTTCTATGCATCATGCAGGTATGTCCCTTCATGTTAGAACCTTTGCACTATCATCACTAAGAAATAGTGTTAAGAAAAATGAATGGATAATTGACACAGGTGCATCTGATAATATGTGTCCTCATAAATCTCTGTTTAAAACCACTTTCATTCTTACTCATCCAGTCACTGTACATCTTCCTAATGGAACATCAAAATTAGTTAGAGTTGCTGGAGTAATTCAATTAACTCCAACTCTTTTACTTCAAGATGTTTTATATGTTCCAGAATTCAAATTCAACCTCTTGTCAGTAGGTAAACTACTAAATACACAAAATTTCTTTGCTCAATTCTTTCCTACTTATTGTGTATTCCAGGACCTTTCAACTAAGGAAGTAGTTGCTGTTGGGAAGGGTTCCAGATGTTTGTATACTTGCACATCCATGGATCCTTCTACTACTATTCCTGGATCACCTTCTATCAATTCTATTCATGTTTTTGATTTTCATGATACTTCTGTTTTTAGCAATTCTGCAATTCCTAGAAGTGTACCAGATTTACAAATCATACATGCTAGACTTGGACATATGTCTTTGTCCAAAATGATGTACTTGGATAATTGTAAATCTTTGAATAAATCTAACTTTTCTTGTGAAAGTTGTGCATTAGCCAAATTTCATAGATTACCTTTTCCAAAAAGTTCTACTATTTCTTCTACCATTTTTGATTTACTTCATGTTGATTTATGGGGGCCATATAAAGCACCTGCTCTTAATGGGGCACATTATTTTTACACTATAGTTGATGATAAAAGCAGGGCTACATGGACATACCTAGTGCATACAAAGGATCAAATCTTTCATATTTTGACTAGTTTTATTAAATATGCTGAAGTGCATTTTAATGCTAAAGTCAAGTATATAAGATCTGATAATGGCACAGAAATACTTAATCAAAGGATGTGTGCTTTCATGAGTTCAAAAGGAATTATTCATCAAAGGTCAATGGCCTATACACCTCAGCAAAATGGTGTGGTAGAAAGGAAACACAGGCATTTAATTGAAACTGCAAGAGCAATAAGACTGCATGCAGGGTTACCAAAATTCTTTTGGGGTGACTGCATTCTGGCAGCAACTTATTTAATTAACAAAATGCCAGTGAAACAGTTATCTTGGAAAACCCCATATGAAATTCTACATGGGACTGTTCCTTCTTATGATACTTTAAAGACCATTGGTTGCTTATGTTATGCGGCTTCATTGAAACCCCATAAAGATAAGTTTGATCCTAAAGGCATTAAATGCATTTTATTGGGTTATCCACCTGGCCAAAAAGGTTATAAATTGTACAATTTATTAACCAAAGAAGTATTTCATAGCAAAGATGTTCTTTTTATGGAATCAATTTTTCCATTCAAGGACATTAATTCTATCCCTGTTGTGCCACATTCTTCTGCTCTTCACAATACTTATCCTATTATTTCTGATGATGAGGATAATGTAATACCTGATGCTTCTTCTGGTGTACCTAAGGAAACTATAGTACCTGATGCTTCTTCTGGTGTACCTAATGTTACTCATTCATCCCCTGTACCACAGCCTCCTATTGTTCCTTTAAGAAGATCTTCAAGGAACACAGTTACACCACAATGGTTGAAAGATTTTGTGCATTCTAAGTCTACTCAGACTTCTGCTAATTGTATTAATACTCATACTACTTCTCAACCATTGTATCCTTTATTTCATCCAAAGGATTTTTCAACTGTTTCTTCTGAACATGTAGCCTTTTTGGCTAATGTATTTGACACCAAGGAACCTTCTACTTATCATCAAGCTTGTACTCATGAAGGCTGGGTTGAGGCTATGCACAAGGAACTTGATGCTTTAGAAGCAAATAATACCTGGACTTTGACTACTTTACCATCAGGTCATAAACCTATTAACTCTAAATGGGTTTATAAGGTCAAGCATAAACCTGATGGAACCATTGATAGGCTTAAAGCAAGATTAGTAGTCAAAGGCTATAACCAAAAAGAAGGACAAGATTTCAAGTTGATTTTTCCAAGTGTTGATTATGTAGGGCGACACGTGGCGTTCTCAGGACCGTTGATCTGCCCAAAATACAAGTTCGTTACATACAATGAAGGAAATTAGAAGTTCGTTACATACAATGAATGTCAGAGTAGTTCGTTACATACAATGAATGTCAGAGCATAGTTCATTACATTTTTGCGTACTTACCCCTTTATGAAACCAATTATAATTCCTTTATTACTAAAAATATTACTCTCTCCGTTCAAGAATAAGGGTATGTTTAGTTACGAAAAACTCCCACACTTTTCTAGAAAATTTTCTAAGAAAACTAGAAAAATAGAAGACGTGTTCAAATCTAAGTATTCCAAAATAACTTTTTTAAGAAAAAGAAAATCCCTATTTTTCCTTTATTAACTAAAAATTTGAAAACTACTTTAAATGATTTTCCATATTTCCATTTCTATCCTCTCTTGAAAAAGGAAAACTTTATCCCTCACATTTGACCGCATTTTCTAAGTTTTCAATGCTATTCTTGAGAAATGAAACACTCCCCATTTCCTAGAAAAATAGAAAAGAAAAAATGAGGAAATTTTTTCCATAACTAAATGCACCCTAAGTGTCTACTTTTCAATTTCAGTTGGTCCCAAAATAAATATCTAACTATCAAAAGTAATATACTAACTTTACAACTCAAGCTATTATATAATTTTTTTTTTTACAACAGTGATTCATAAAATATTGTGTAAAAAAATAAAATGTGAGACTATCATTATACTCTTATATACACTGTATTGATGATGATTTTTCTTAGACTTTCTGTGATTTGATTGTGGAGACTAATTATATAAGAACGGGGAGTAATAAACGACAATTATAATATTAAAAACAAATATAAAGTTGTTTACGATAGTTATTATATGCAATAAGTAAATCGTGCATACTCTATTTTGTAATATTTCTCATTAAATCAAAACCTAAGGGTGTGTTTATTTCGTAAAATATTATTAATGAAATTGAAATCACACACCCTTAGTAATGTAAATTATTTTTTCAGTAAAATAATTTGGTGAATCCCAACTCAATTCAGTTTCTCAAAAAATTGTAAACAAATAAATGATAAACATAAGGTTTTCACTTAATTCAACAAATAGTTATCAATCAATCTGAAATCAAATATATAATTAACTGTTGGGTTGTGATTCTAATTAGTCCTAAGGTAGAGCAATTTGAAAATTCAGATTTGGGAATAAGTTAACTTAATGAAATAGTTCAGTGTCGTCTTTGAATATAGAAGTTATTTGTTTAGGTTTGGAGAGAGGGAGACGAGAGTCGTCTCCCTCTGTCGGGTGTGTCTATAAATATAGACGTGCAAGAAAGTTTCTTGTACATCTCTCAAAAGAATTATGTGGAGAATGTTCTTGAAGCTCCCGTTAGATCCATCCTAAATTGTATGCCCTCATTTAGTTGTACATTTTAGATTGGATGGAAGTTAGTTACCAAAAACCGACGATGAGAAAAACACACATAAAGGTTGTTCCATACTTGAGTATAGTTGGTAGTCTTATGTATGATGTGGTTTGTACGTGACCTAATTAGCTCATTCAATTAGTATGGTAAGTCAATTTATAAGTATTAAGTATTCCTGGAAGAGATCAATGGAAATTAGTTGAGTGGTTCATGCGATATTTGATAGGTAATAGTGGTCTATATATGAGGTTCGAGCCAAACAGAGGTGCTGGTGGTTTGTTGGTTATATAGATTTGGGTTAAGTGTTTGTAAATGTATCTAACTATGCGTTGACTTCTTTAGTGTGTACGTAACTAAATTGACCTCCATTGTATGTACGAAACTATTTATTGTCGTACATTGTATGTATTTTGGTGACGTGTTATCAAATATAAGGTGACAAGTGGCATCTTTACCAGTTGATAAGTCACCAAAATTCATACAATGTACGACAATAAATAGTTTCGTGCATACAATGGAGGTCAATTTAGCTACGTACACACTAAAGAAGTCAACGCATAGTTACATACATTTACAAATACTTAGCCCTATAGATTTTGATATGTGGTGATTTTTTGAAAAGAAGATTATTTACATGTTACATATTTACTTTGTTTGGATGTTCGGTTAATTAGAAGACAACTTTGTAATCAGTTGTGACTATGTCAACTACAGATTCTGAATACATGTTAATGACCTAAGATACTAAAGAGTGCATGTTGTTATATGGTTTTTTAAGAGTCTTAGTATTAGGGTTAACAATGATTTAATCCATAAAGTTTCACTTTTTTTTTTTTTTCATTTTAACCACTCAAGTTTTTTTCTCATGATTTAATCCTTCAAGTTTGTATTGACTTATTGGTTTTACCCTTCAAAGGGTTAAAACTAATAAATTTTTGAAAGTTAGATGATTAAATTAGAAAAACTTAAAAAGGCAAAATCATTATAAAAGATAAACTTTAAGGATTAAACCATCAAAATTTTAAAGTATAAGAAACTTAAAGGGTTAAAGCAACAAAATTTCGAAACTCTGAGAATTAAATCATAAAAAAAAAACTTGAGTGGTTAAAACGAAAAAAAAAAATGAAACTCTGAGGATTAAACAATTATTAACCCTTAGTATTAAGGTGGAACAACCTACTTTGTTTTGTGATCGTCAGTGTGCCTAAAACTTGGGTAAGAATTCGATGTATTATGGCAAATGGTTAAACTTCATTTGGAATTTATTTGAAAATAATGTTGATTAAGAAGATTGATTGAAAAGGAAATCCGACATATATGTTGACTAAGGTGTTACCGATAGTCAAGTTTCTACTATGCTTGGACTTGGTGAATACTTGTATGAGGCCGTGAGGGGCATATATGGTTGGCGAGAACGAGTTGCTTGATTAATTGAAGAATGGTGGAGTATGTTGATCTAAGGATTTAATGATAGAAGGCAATCGATCTACTCACGATATTATCCATGTCAACTCATGTTTGTGGGTACTCGTTGAAAAAAAAGGACATGTAACGGTTTACTTACAAGTTAGACTCGAAATATATATCACTGGGTAATTACGTCGGTAAATCCGTGTGAAATTTCAGGGTAAATTTAAAAATCACATAAATTGTATAGTATATTTCTTCAAAATACAATTTTTTAATACATAATGCACAATAATTTGAACATATGTGGGAAATATGTGTCATTTAGATATTTTTTTGAATTGCGAGGGAAACTATGTAATTGCATTATCAATATCAATATTAATTAATTAAACAAGAATGGATGCCTATTGAGGCCTAGCATGTAGGAAGGTGATAAATTACATAATTTGTCCTTGTCGTCTTATCGCAACAATAATTATTTGACATTTAATCGATTAATCAAATCAATAAAGTTTGGCAACAAATTCACTCCAGCATATCTTGTGCCGGCCATTTGATTAATTATTGTCTTTCAACCATCTCTTATTTCTTAGCAAAAATATAGATACAATAATGTACCTCAATCTATTTCAACAACTATCTGAAACTCATGTACAAGATAATGAAATATCCAATCTTGCGTACATCTTTTTGCTAGCACGCTTTCGTGTTACCAATTATGACCGAATTGAAAGCGCTAAATGATCTTACATGAAGATGATAACGTTGAGCACGATTTTGCTTCGATTGTCGGTATGGGACGTTTTATCGTCTTGTCGACACTTAATAGAATTATTAATATTATTATTATCGTTAAATTATCTTTAGAAAGCACAATTCATCATAAAATGTACTCCCTCCGTCCCATTTCTATTGTCCATTATTTCCATTTTGGGGTGTACCAAATTAATTGTCCACTTTCATAAATAGAAAGTTTAAGGAAATAAAGTTCTTTTTTACCCCTAGTGTATATATATAAGACAAAAAAATAGGTAAAAAGTAGAAGGTAAAACTGTCATTTTATCAAAAAGTAAGAGAGAGATAGTTATATTTTCTTAAACTGCGTGTCTTTTTGTCTGTTGACAATAAAATTGGGACGGAGGGAGTACAAACTATTGTTTATAATGTTGATTTGATGCTATAAACTCATATATGTCACTAGGTTTTAAACATAGCGTTGCATCAAAAAATGAAATGACTTCTTATTTATGATGCATGACAAAGGAAAGCCTCCAATGTTGGTGGATATCACTTTCAAGATATCGATATAACACATTTCGAAACATTAAGGGGATTATGTTAGAAAAAAAAACCAGATGAAGTTTTTAACATATAATCTTTTATAATTTATTGATAATTTTCTTGAAACAAGCAAAAATGATAACGTACAACTTTTTTTTTTTTTAAAGACGGATGGAGTATTATTTTTACGCTACCATTTTTGGTCAAAGAAAAAGTAGAAAGACAAGCATGGGGGTGACCTTGTTTTGACATAACAATGTCTTTTCAAATATGTAATATATATGTAGCAAAACAAGTGTCCTTTGTATTCAAGAGTCATCATGTTCATTACAAGTATCAAGTGGTCACAATTGCAAATCCCTTTCAATCGTTCATTTATATTCATGTCAAAAAACACATCTCAATCAATGTTTCTTATTTATCTTCAATTAATAACTAATATGATATAAAAATAATATAAGTGTTATTTGTTTATATAATAATCACTCCGTCTAAATATAATAGTGATTATCTTTTTATTAAATTGTATGCTTGTAAGATGATAAAAAATTTGGGACGGAGTGAGTAATGAGAAACAAATAGAATTGGGTTTAGTATCTAGAAATGCATCAAACTATGTGATCTTAATTGTGTGTATTCAACTAATATTTTTACTATTGTGTGTATCCAGCTTTCAAAAAACATATTTTTAATGTAATTTGTAGTACTTTTGATGATATGTCGATCTCAACGGATGCCAAGTGACACCGTAAACAAACGACACATCAGCGAAATAGATAGAAAATACACTTTTTGAAAGTTGAGTACACACAATAGAAAAAAAATCATTAGCTACACACAATTAAAATCGTGTCCAAATTTAATGCATTTCTTGCTACTAAAGTAACTAAACCCAAACAAATAATGTACGGAGGCGAATGGCTTGAAAAAGTAATCAACTTGTCAAAATTTGTCAATAAAGGGAATATCACTTAGATTCATGCCCAAAAAGGACCTATATTAGAGAATCGGTGTCATAAAAGGATTTCAGTTGTCAAAAAAGTTCAATTAAAGGTGTAATTACTATTTCATTTTTTATCTTTCAATTTTTATTGATTTTAACTGACGTGAGGCTTAAATCTCAAATATTCAATTAAAACGTAACGTTTGTGACCTAGAAAACATACGATATAAACACTAATTTTACCTTATGAGAGTTTAAACCCGAATTTTATGTCGAGTGTTTAATTTTTTTATGGCACGATTTCAAAATATACTAAGTCCTTTGATGACACATTTCTAAAAATTAAACGGTAATTTTACCCTTAATTGAACTTTTCTGACAACTTGAATCTTTTTTATGACACGATATTAAAATGTGAGTTCTTTTTGGCATCGACAAAACTCATATTCCCTTTATTGTCAAATTTTGATAAATTAATTACCTTTTTGGGCCATTTGCTCTTATATTTATGGTGAATCTCTCTTATCTCTCTTAAATATTAAAAGAAAACTCTATTTAGGTAGTCATTCCATAGATAAGTCATTTTGAATTAATCTTGACCCTCTATTAATTAAAGGCAATTATTTATAACCATTGATCTCTTCTTTTACTATTGTCCACCTAAATAGCAAAATCAACCCTACAAAAAAGATAATATTACCCTCTAAGTTTAAGACTAAGTACTCTAAACTTAGCCTAATTATTTCTATTTAATAAAGAGAGATTTAAATACACATTATACTACGTACTAAAGTACGTAATTATATATTATATATACAAATTCTCATTATAACACCCCTCTTTCTATAACACAATATTATATTATTTTACTCGGAAGTGTAACATCCTCTCCAGTGGTCTGGTAATTTCTTATTTTAAATTGTTATTTAATATTTTAGAAAATTTGTGCTCAATTTGAGTTATTGTGATAAGTGAATTATTACTTGTTTTAACTTTTTATAGTTGACGGTAAAATAAAAGTGTTGGAATCGTAAATGGTTTTTAGGTTCCAGACAATAGGTGGAACGGGGACTAGTTTAAGTGGATACGGAGTCGGTTTAAAGTTTGGGCCGACTTATATAAACTTTCCTAAAAAGGAAAGTATCTCTTTTTTTCAAAAACCTTGAAACCTAAACAAGAAATCATCAAACCAAAGTTGAATACAAAAGTGAAGCTGTGATCTGATCTTGTTTCTTCATTTAACTCATCATCGTCATCTTATTGTTACTTAAAGAAGTAAGTTTGAATTAAATTTAAATTCATGAACATATTTGATTTAGATTGATATGTGATTTGAATGATGTTAGAAGTGTTATAGATGTTATAAACAGTTATGGTGATTGTTTGTTGAAGTATTAAGCAGCAGAAATTGAGTTTGTGAGTTTTGGTATTAAAAATCGTGCGCTGAGTTTTGAACCAGATCGCACAGGTCAGAAGATGATCCTATCCAGCGGGTAAGACCCGTACCCGGCGGGTAGGATTGTTTAATTGGTGATCCGGCGGGTCAAGTCTATCCGGCGGATAGACTTAGTGTAAATTTTGACCGCGAAAATGGCCTTGGTTTGAGCTTGGGCTTACCCGGCGGGTAAACCCTCCTATCCGGCGGGTAACCTTCTGGGTTAGCTGATCCATGCTTAAGTTTTACATATGATGTTTTTGTATATTATGATTATTAAACCAAGCTTCTAGTAATCTTTGCTTAAGTGTATGTTTATATTATATAAGTATTGTATATGATTAAATTATATAATACTTATTAGTTATGGTTATGCACTTAATATTAAGTGATACTCCAGTTATGAAATGAGTACTAATTTGTATTCTGTTGTGTTTTCAGATCAACCAAAAACTCAGTGATTAGAAGCTGAGTGTGGTGACTACTGAGGTATCAGTGAGTGGATCTAGAACTCACCCTTCGATTTAGTTGTAACCGTTTGGTTGCAACAAGTAAACGTACATTGATTATAAGACTGCTTAGTCTGTGTTATTGATTATGAATCTACGTGATATGTGAATCTATGTGTATCAGATTATTAAGGTCAACGTGTAGTTGGACTTTTTGGTTATTATGTGAATTACACAGGTTTTGATTCATCTGTTGTGTTTGAGACATGTGTATGAGTTTAATAACCAATAGTTATCGGTCTATTCTGTAATGGCCATACAGATTGACGTTAAGTGTTCTTGGAGAATCCCCGGGTATTATGATATCTCCAGAGCCACCGATCCTCATTGAAATTGAAACAGAAATGTGTTTACGATTAATTGCTGTAAACAGATTGTTATGCTAAATTGAATTGTGTGTGATAAATTCATTCACTTAGCTTCGTGCTAATCCCTCATTTTAACTTCCTGCAGATTATGTTTGATATGTGGGTGATCAGGAAGTGGATGCTTTTGCAGGGAAAGTTTAACAGCTTGTAAACTCTGATATGGTTTTGTTATTAACCTTGTTTTGTAATATATAATACCCCATCCTGTGTAGTTTTAAACAGTTTAAATTTGGTGTGTTCTGAATATGTAACTGTTTATGTACATTATCTTAATGTACAGTAAATAAATATGTTTTAATTCATACGCTTCCGAGTAAAATAATAGAATACTGTCGTATTAAGAAAGAGGGGTGTTATAATCTGGTATCAGAGCATAGTTTTGGGTTAATTGAGCATTGCAAAGTGTTCAATCCCAATTCTGTAGTATGTTTTGTCAAACATTCCTGGGTATGGGATTTAGTATTGGTTGTGAATCTGTTAGTAGTTAGGTGCGAACGATTAACAATTGTTGAGTTGTTGTGATGAATACAGATATGGCAGATAACGAGCAAACGACCGCCAACCCTAACAATGCCTCAAGAACCTATGCTCCTCCTTTACACATTCAGAGTGAACCACCGGGTCATAATGGTACTTCTGCTCGTGTTGGTGAAGAATCAAATCAGGATAAGTACATGCATGAAATGGAAGATGAATTGATTTCCCTTAGAGAATTCAAAAGACAAACTGAAGCTGCATCATCTCAGCAACGGTTTCAACAACCTATCTATCCATTTGGTATTATCCCCTCATCTCAGACTAGTAAGACATGTTCTTTCAAGACTTTTATGGCCAGTAAACCTCCTGAATATTCTGGGTGCACTAATCCGACTGTCACTTTAAATTGGTTAAGAAACATTGAAAGAAAGTTTGAAGTGACTTGTTGTGAGGAAAAGTTTAAAGTTCCATATACAGTACAGTGTCTTAAGGATGAAGCTATGGTCTGGTGGGATTCTATTACCGTCCATTTGACCCAACAACAAAAGGAAGCTATTCATTGGTCTGAATTTCATCAAGCGGTTCGTAATCAGTATTGTTCAGATTTTGAAATGGCTCGGATCAGACGGGAGTTTGTAAATCTACAATTGACTGATAAGATGACAATAGATGAGCTAATAAACCAGTTTACCGAGAAGTTGAGGTTTGTTCAGCAGTGGGTCCTTGACGAGAAAACAAAATTTGAACAGTTTGTTGATGCTCTACCTTCTAATTATCGTACTACTGTGAGATTAGCGGGTACTTTATCTCAAGCTTTTAATCTCGCACGTTCTGTTAATAGTGATATGAGAGGTACAGGTTATCAAGTTAAGGATAGATCTGATCAGAAATCCAGAAATGAATCTTCAGGAAAAGGGAAACAAAGGTGCCAGGGTAACTGACAGGGCCAGAAAGGTGGTAGTAAAAGCGTTTCGTCTGGGAATTCTAATTGGTGCAGTTCTTGTAGATCTAAGCATACTGGGCCGTGTACAATCCAGACAAACTAGTGTGTTAAATGTGGAGAACTTGGTCATGAATTTAAAAACTGCAAGTTTCCAAATTATGTGTGCTGGCATTGTAAGAAAGAAGGGCATCGTGTTGGTCAGTGTCCGGAGGCGGGGAAACAGGGTTCGGTTTCGGTCGGGAGTTCGTCATCTTCCGGGCAAAAGCGGAAGAATCCTCCACCAGCTACAAGTAGGGCATTTCAGATGACAGTCGATGAGGCTGTTCACACAGATGATGTGATTACTGGTACTCTTCTTATAAACTCTGTACCAGCACGTGTTTTATTAGATTCTGGAGCAAACTGCTCTTTTATATCTGTGTGTTTTTGTGATAAGTTGAAACTGATCCCTACTGTGATAACTAAGCCCTTAGAAGTAGAGATTGTTAGTGGTAAGTTAGTTCATGTTACCACCTCGGTGACTGGAGCTAATATTGTGATAGATGGCCAGACTTTTCCAATTTCGTTTCTGTTAATGCCTATTCCAAGTTTTGATGTGATTATTGGCATGGATTGGTTGATTCAGTTTAAAGCAAGTATTGATTGCCACCATAAGTTGATTAGAATCCCAATCTCTGAAGAGTCATACATTGTGGCTCGAGGAGAAAAGGATAGTGAGTGTATACCGCTGATTTCCATGATGAAAGCTAGGAAGTCGTTGTCTAAAGGCTGTGAGTCTTACCTAGCTTATGTGATTGATGTGAAATTAGAAAAGAAATCCATTTCTGATGTTCCAGTTGTTTCTGAAAATCCGTAAGTGTTTCCCGATGATTTGCCTGGTTTGCCACCGGTTAGGGAAGTTGAATATCAGATTGATCTTTTTCCTGGCTCATCGCCTGTAGCCAAAGCTTCCTATAGATTAGCTCCTTCTGAAATACGTGAAATAATGAATCAGATATAGGTGTTGTTGGATAAAGGGTTCATTAGACCTAGTTCTTCTCCTTGGGGTGCACCGGTTTTATTTGTGAAAAAGAAGGATGGATCTTTTCGAATGTGTATTGATTATAGGGAACTGAATAAACGAACAGTAAAGAATAAGTATCCACTGCCTCGAATAGACGATTTGTTTGATCAGTTGCAGGGATCTTCGTTTTATTCTAAGATTGACTTGAGATCAGGTTATCATCAAGTTCGTGTTCGTGAGCAGGACATTCCTAAAACTGCTTTTCAAACCAGGTATGGTCATTTTGAATTCCTGGTTATGCCTTTTGGTTTGACTAATGCTCCAGCAGTTTTTATGGATTTGATGAACCGTGTTTGTCAACCTTTTCTCGATAAATTTGTTATTGTGTTTATCGATGATATCCTGGTATATTCTAAATCTGAATCAGAACATGAAATGCATTTAAGAATAGTGTTGGAAACATTGAAAAAGGAACACTTATATGCCAAGTTTTCTAAATGCGAGTTTTGGATTCGGGAAGTACAGTTTCTGGGTCATATTATCTGTAATGACGGTGTCAAACTTGATCCTGCTAAAATTGAAGCTGTTATGAATTGGAATGTTCTAAAGAATCCTTCTGAAATCAAAAGTTTTCTTGGGCTAGCTGGATATTATGGAAAATTCATTTAAGACTTTTCAAAGATTGCTGGTCCGTTAACCAAATTGACAAGTAAAGATGTTAAGTTTCAGTGGGATGAGTCCCAGGAGATAGCTTTTCAGACTTTAAAGCAGTTACTGTGTCAGGCACCTGTGTTAGCTTTACCAGATGGCTCAAATGACTTTATTGTTTATTGTGATGCATCATATGCTGGTTTGGGTGGTGTTCTTATGCAGAGAGACAAAGTTATTGCCTATGCTTCTCGTCAATTGAAACAGCATGAAAGAAATTACCCTACCCATGATTTAGAGTTGGCAGATGTTGTGTTTGCATTGTAAATCTGGAGACATTATCTTTATGGTACAAGGTGTATTATCTGTACAGATCACAAGAGTCTTCAGTATATGTTTTCTCAGAAAGAACTGAATATGCGTCAGAGACGATGGTTAGAGTTAATCAAAGATTATGATTGTGAAATTCGTTACCATCCAGGAAAGGCAAACGTGGTTGCTGATGCGTTAAGCCGAAAAGGTACTTCTGACCGCATTTATTATTTGAAAGTTGATGTTTCTTCTGACTTAGTGGATAAAATTAAAGATGCACAGTTGGAAGCTTTATTAGATCATAATCTAAAGTCAGAAATCATGTTGAAAAGAAAAGATTTGTTAGTTGATGATTCTAGAGGATTGAAGACTTTTCAGTCTCGTGTATGGATTCCTCTGATTGGTGGTATTCGGGATTTGATTTTGACTGAAGCCCATAAGTCACGTTTATCTGTTCATCCCGGCAGTACCCGAATGTATAATGACTTGAAAATCTTGTATTGGTGGCCTACGATGAAAACTGATATAGCTCAGTTTGTTAGATCTTGTCATATTTGTGCTCAGGTCAAAGTTGAACACCAGAAGCCGTATGGGTCACTGAAACAGTTGGAAATTCCAGAATGGAAGTGGGAACATATCACTATGGATTTTGTGACTAAACTTCCGCGTACGTCTCGAGGTAATGACATGGTTTGGGTTATTGTTGACCGATTGACCAAAAGTGCACATTTTCTGGCTACCAGTGAGACTGCATCTCTTAGTAAGCTTGCACAATTATATGTAAATGAAATCGTCTCGAGACATGGTATTCCATTATCAATTGTGTCAGATAGAGATTCTCGCTTTATTTCTCATTTCTGGCAGAGTTTGCAGCAAGAATTGGGCACACGTGTGAATCTTAGTACAGCTTAACATCCTCAGACAGACGGTCAGTCAGAGCGTACGATTCAAACGCTTGAGGATATGTTGAGGGCTTGTGTTTTAGAATATGGAGGTTCTTGGGATTCTCATCTACCGTTAGTGGAATTTGCTTATAATAATTCCTATCATTCCAGCATTGGTATGCCTCCGTATGAGATGTTATATGGACGTCGTTGTAGAACGCCTACGTGTTGGTTAGAAGCTGGTGAGAAACAGTTTGCGGGTCCAGACATTGTTCAGATGACAGCTGACAAAGTGGCAGTTGCTCGTGAGAAATTGAAAACTGCACATGATAGACAAAAGCAGTATGCTGATCCACGTAGACGACCAATATCATTTGTTGAAGGTGAACTTGTTTATTTGAAAGTTTCGCCTTGGAAGGGGGTTATTTGGTTTGGAAAACGTGGTAAATTGGCTCCTCGATATATCGGTCCATTCAGAATTAGTAAAGTTGTTAATGATCAATCAGTTACATTAGATCTTCCTCCGGAGCTTGCTGGTATTCATAATACGTTCAATATCTGTTATTTGAGAAAATGCAACGTTGAAGATCGGTCTCAGATTCTTCCTTTGCAAGATTTTCGGGTTGATAGAAGTCAGAAGTTAGTTGAAGAGCCAGTTGAACTTCTCGACCGGAAAGTTACCAAACTTAGGAAGAAACAGATCCCCATGGTATTAGTAAAATGGAAACATAGTTTAGGTTCAAACCTAACTTGGGAGACTGAAGAGAGTATGAGTTCCAGATATCCTGGATTATTTGGTCGTGATGAGATTTCGGGGACGAAATCTTTTTAAGGAGGGGAGATTTGTAACATCCTCTCCAGTGGTCTGGTAATTTCTTATTTTAAATTGTTATTTAATATTTTAGAAAATTTGTGCTCAATTTGAGTTATTGTGATAAGTGAATTATTACTTGTTTTAACTTTTTATAGTTGACGGTAAAATAAAAGTGTTGGAATCATAAATGGTTTTTAGGTTCCAGACAATAGGTGGAACGGGGACTAGTTTTAAGTGGATACGGAGTCGGTTTAAAGTTTGGGCCGACTTATATAAACTTTCCTAAAAAGGAAAGTATCTCTTTTTTTCAAAAACCTTGAAACCTAAACAAGAAATCATCAAACCAAAGTTGAATACAAAAGTGAAGCTGTGATATGATCTTGTTTCTTCATTTAACTCATCATCGTCATCTTATTGTTACTTAAAGAAGTAAGTTTGAATTAAATTTAAATTCATGAACATATTTGATTTAGATTGATATGTGATTTGAATGATGTTAGAAGTGTTATAGATACTATAAACTGTTATGGTGATTGTTTGTTGAAGTATTATGCAGCAGAAATTGAGTTTGTGAGTTTTGGTATTAAAAATCGTGTGCTGGGTTTTGAACCAGATCGCACAGGTCTGAAGATGATCCTATTCGGCGGGTAAGACCCGTACTCGGCGGGTAGGCTTGTTTAATTGGTGATCCGGCGGGTCAAGTCTATCCGGCAGATAGACTTAGTGTAAATTTTGACCGCGAAAATGGCCTTGGTTTGAGCTTGGGCTTACCCGACGGGTAACCTTCTGGGTTAGCTGATCCATGCTTAAGTTTTACATATGATGTTTTTGTATATTATGATTATTAAACCAAGCTTCTAGTAATCTTTGCTTAAGTGTATGTTTATATTATATAAGTATTGTATATGATTAAGTTATATAATACTTATTGGTTATGGTTATGCACTTAATATTAAGTGATACTCCAGTTATGAAATGAGTACTAATTTGTATTCTGTTGTGCTTTCAGATCAACCAAAAACTCAGTGATTAGAAGCTGAGTGTGGTGACTACTGAGGTATCGGTGAGTGGATTTAGAACTCACCCTTCGATTTAGTTGTAACCGTTTGGTTGCAACAAGTAAACGTACATTGATTATAAGACTGCTTAGTCTGTGTTATTGATTATGAATCTACGTGATATGTGAATCTATGTGTATCAGATTATTAAGGTAAACGTGTAGTTGGACTTTTTGGTTATTATGTGAATTACACAGGTTTTGATTCATCTGTTGTGTTTGAGACATGTGTATGAGTTTAATAACCAATAGTTATCGGTCTATTCTGTAATGGCCATACAGATTGACGTTAAGTGTTCTTGGAGAATCCCCGGGTATTATCATATCTCCAGAGCCACCGATCCTCATTGAAATTGAAACAGAAATGTGTTTACGATTAATTGCTGTAAACAGATTGTTATGCTAAATTGAATTGTGAGTGATAAATTCATTCACTTAGCTTCTTGCTAATCCCTCATTTTAACTTCCTGCAGATTATGTTTGATATGTGGGTGATCAGGAAGTGGATGCTTTTGCAGGGAAAGTTTGACAGCTTGTAAACTCTGATATGGTTTTGTTATAAACCTTGTTTGGTAATATATAAAACCCCGTCCTGTGTAGTTTTAAACAGTTTAAATTTGGTGTGTTCTGAATATGTAACTGTTTATGTACATTATCTTAATGTACAGTAAATAAATATGTTTTAATTCATACGCTTCCGAGTAAAATAATAGAATACTGTCGTATTAAGAAAGAGGGGTGTTATAATCTGGTATCAGAGCATAGTTTTGGGTTAATTGAGCATTGCAAAGTGTTCAATCCCAATTTTGTAGTATGTTTTGTCAAACATTCATGGGTATGGGATTTAGTATTGGTTGTGAATCTGTTAGTAGTTAGGTGCGAACGATTAACAATTGTTGAGTTGTTGTGATGAATACAGATATGGCAGATAACGAGCAAACGACCGCCAACCCTAACAATGCCTCAAGAACCGATGCTCCTCCTTTACACATTCAGAGTGAACCACCGGGTCATAATGGTACTTCTGCTCGTGTTGGTGAAGAATCAAATCAGGATGAGTACATGCATGAAATGGAAGATGAATTGATTTCCCTTAGAGAATTCAAAAGACAAACTGAAGCTGCATCATCTCAGCAACGGTTTCAACAACCTATCTATCAATTTGGTATTATCCCCTCATCTCAGACTAGTAAGACATGTTCTTTCAAGACTTTTATGGCCAGTAAACCTCCTGAATATTCTGGTAGCACTAATCCGACTGTCACTTTAAATTGTTTAAGAAACATTGAAAGAAAGTTTGAAGTGACTTGTTGTGAGGAAAAGTTTAAAGTTCCATATGCAGTACAGTGTCTTAAGGATGAAGCTATGGTCTGGTGGGATTCTATTACCGGCCATTTGACCCAACAACAAAAGGAAGCTATTCATTGGTCTGAATTTCATCAAGCGGTTCGTAATCAGTATTGTTCAGATTTTGAAATGGCTCGGATTAGACGGGAGTTTGTAAATCTACAATTGACTGATAAGATTAAAATAGATGAGCTAATAAACCAGTTTACCGAGAAGTTGAGGTTTGTTCAGCAGTGGGTCCCTGATGAGAAAACAAAATTTGAACAGTTTGTTGATGTTCTACCTTCTAATTATCGTACTACTGTGAGATTAGTGGGTACTTTATCTCAAGCTTTTAATCTCGCACGTTCTGTTGATAGTGATATGAGAGGTACAGGTTATCAAGCTTAGGATATATCTGATCAGAAATCCAGAAATGAATCTTCAGGAAAAGGGAAACAAAGGTGCCAGGGTAACCGACAGGGCTAGAAAGGTGGTAGTAAAAGCGTTTCATCTGGGAGTTCTAATTGGTGCAGTTCTTGCAGATCTAAGCATACTTGGCCGTGTACAATCCAGACAAACAAGTGTGTTAAATGTGGAGAACTTGGTCATGAATTTAAACACTGCAAGTTTCCAAATTATGTGTGCTGGCATTGTAAGAAAGAAGGGCATCGTGTTGGTCAGTGTCCGGAGGCGGGGAAACAGGGTTCGGTTTCGGTCGGGAGTTCGTCATCTTCCGGGCAAAAGCGGAAGAATCCTCCGCCAGCTACAAGTAGGGCATTTCAGATGACAGTCGATGAGGCTGTTCACACAGATGATGTGATTACTGGTACTTTTCTGATTCATCATTTCACGTATTTCAGAAGGAGCTAATCTATAGGGAGTTTTGGCTACAGGCGACGAGCCAGGAACAAGATCAATCTGATATTCAACTTCCCTAACCGGTGGCAAACCAGGCAATTCATCGGGAAACACTTCCGGATATTCAGAAACAACCGGAACATCAGAAATGGATTTCTTTTCTAATTTCACATCAATCACATAAGCTAGGTAAGACTCACAGCCTTTAGACAACGACTTCCTAGCTTTCATCATGGAAATCAGAGGTATACACTCACTATCCCTTTCTCCTCGAGCCACAATGTATGACTCTTCAGAAATTGGGATTCTAATCAATTTATGGTGGCAATCAATACTTGCTTTAAACTGACTCAACCTATCCATGCCAATAATCACATCAAAACTTGGAATCGGCATTAACATAAACGAAATTGGAAAAGTCTGGCCATCTATCACAATATTAGCTCCAGTCACCGAGGTGGTAACAGGAACTAACTTGCCACTAACAATCTCTACTTCTAAGGGCTTAGTTATCACAGTAGGGATCAGTTTTAACTTATCACAGAAACACATAGATATAAAAGAGCAATTCGCTCCAGAATCAAATAACACACGTGCTGGTATAGAGTTTATAAGAAAAGTACCAGTGACAACATCTTTTGTGTGCACAGCCTCATCGACTGTCATCTGAAAGGCCCTACTAGTAGCTGGCGGAGGATTCTTCCGCTTTTGACCGGAAGATGACGAACTCCCGACCGAAACCGAACCCTGTTTCTTTGCCTCAGGACATTCTCCAACCCTGTGACCTTCCTTCTTACAATTCCAACACACCCAGTTCGGATACTTGCAGTTTTTAGTTTCATGACCCAGTTCACCGCATTTAACACACTTGTTCGTCTGAACAGTACACGGCCCAGTATGTTTAGACCTACAAGTACTACACCAGTTGGAACTACCAGAAGAACCACTTTTATTACCAGATTTTTGACCTTGACGATTACTCTGCCACCTTTGCTTTCCTTTTCCCGAAGATTCATTTCTTGATTTCTGATCAGATCTATCTTTAGCTGGAAAACCTTGAGCTCTCATATCACTATCAACAGAACGTGCAAGGTTGAAAGCCTAAGATAAAGTACCTGCTAACCTCACTGTGGTGCGATAACTCGGAGGTAAGGCATCAACAAACTGCTCGATTATGGTTTTCTCATTAAGAACCCATTCTTTAACAAACCTCAATTTCTCGGAAAATTGAGATATCAACTCATCAATTGTCATCTTATCAGTTAATTTCAAGTTCACAAACTCTCTTCTAATTCTAGCCATCTCAAAATCTGAACACTACTGATTACAAACAACTTGATGAAAATCAGGCCATCGGATGGCTTCTTTCTGATGTTGAGTCAAATGACCAGTGATCGAGTCCCACCAAACTATGGCTTCATCCTTTAAACATTGAATAGCATAAAACACTTTGGATTCTTCCTCACGACAAGTAACATCAAATTTTCGCTCCATTTCTCTTTACCAATTTAAAGTTACTGATGGATTTGTACTACCACTAAATTCTGGTGGTTTACTTGCCATAAACGTCTTGAAAGAACAAAATTTACTTGGCATAGGGAGTGGAAAAGTACCAAAAACCGGTGCTTGTTGTTGAAAAGGTTGTTGAGATGATTCTGCTTCAGTTTGACGTTTAAGTTCTCTGAGTGTAATTAATTCATCCTCCAATTTATGCATATACTCTTCTCTATTTGATTCTTCATGATCCGGAACAGAAGTACCCTCATGATCAGGTCTCTCATTATGAGTACTTGAAGGATGTACATCGATCCTTGAGGCATTATTAGGGTTGGCCTCGTTATCTGCCATATCTGTATTCAACACAACACTTAAAACTTGTTAATCGTTAGTACCCATCTACTAACAGATTCACAATCAATGCTAAATCCCATACCCAGGAATGTCTGACAAAACACGCTACAGAATTGGGATTGAACACTTTGCAATGCTCAATTAGCCCAAAACTATGCTCTGATACCAACTTATAACACCCCTCTTTCTATAACACAATATTATATTATTTTACTCGGAAGCGTATATTACCAAAATACCGTTCATTACTCTATATTAAATAATGTACATAAACAGTTTACATATTCAGATCACACCAAATTAAAACTGTTTAACAACTACTTAAAATGGGGTATTATATATTACAAAACAAGGTTTATGACAAAACCATATCAGAGTTAGCATAACATCAAAACATTCCTTGCATTACAGCATCCTTTCCTGACACCCACATATATAACAAAAACCTGCAGGAAGTAGGATGAGGGATTAGCACGAAGCTAAGTGAATGAATTTATCACACACAGTTCAACTTAGCATAACAATCTGTTTACAGCAAATACACGTAAACACATTTCTTTTTCAATGAGGATCGGTGGCTCTGAAGATATCATAATAACCGGGGATTCTCCAAGAACACTTAACGTCAATCTGTATGGCCAATACAGAGTAGACCGATAACTATTGGTTATTAAACTCATACACAGGTCCCAAACACAACAAATGAAACAAAACCTGTGTAAATCACATAATAACCAAAAAGTCCAACTACACGTTGACCTCAATAAACTGATACACATAGATTCACAATATCACGTAGATTCATAATCAGTAACACAGACTAATCAGTCTTATAATCAATCTACGTTTACTTGTTGCAACCAAACAGTAACAACTAAATCGAAGGGTGAGTTCTAAATCCACTCACCGATACCTTTGTCGTCTCCACACTCAGCTTCTAGTCACTGAGTCTTTGGGGTATCTGAAATACCACAAAACACACAAGTTAATAACTTGTTATCAACGAATAATACTTATGTAAACGAACACATTACACAAGTAATTATTTCATTTTCTGAGAGTTCATTGTCCTTGAAATATATGGTATTACACATAACATCCAAGTATCATAACCAAATTATCTAGACATGGCAAAATTACATATAAGACATAAACTGATTTGGTCCTGACTTTGTTCATAGCCGTTCGGCTTTCATTATCTAGCCAATCGGCTTTCGCAGTTATTTTCCAAACTCTCAATCAAAGGCAATATGCGGCTTAGAATTTGAACTACATTAGCCGTTCGGCTAAATCTAGCCGTTCGGCTTAACCCCTTTACCGATCGGCTATCATATAACCGATCGGCTTACTAGTTAATTTCAAGTTTTTTGTTCAAGGGCCATCTGCGGTATTGATTTTGAACTAACTTAGCCTATCGGCTAAAAGAAGCCTATCGGCTAGCTTAGCCTATCGGCTAAAAGAAGCCTCTCGGCTAATTTACTTAATTCAGCAACCCAGTTTCTTTCCTGCAACATCACTGCTCGAACCAAAACCCATTCCCACACAATTGCAGATGCCAAATCAATAAGGGAGGTATTTTAACATCAAATAAACTTCATATTACAACTAGCCACTTTAAACCACATCAATTCATGGCAAGAACTTCATTTTTATACTCAATTCACAAAACCATTTAGGTTATGTATTTGGATTCAAATCAATATTGTAAAGCTTGAATTCCTTAGCTTGAGCTATATATTCAGTTCATAATCATCATAAACCATCAATAATCATCATGAACAATTCAAGAATTCAACTACTTCATCAATTTCTACTTTAACCTAATCAGGCACTTGAACTCATGGAAATAGCAATTTACTTACACTTGAGGAAGAAGATGATAACTAAGATGATGATAGTGATGAACTACCAAGAATCACAGCTCCAATTTTGCTAGTCTTATTTACTAATTTCAGATGTTGGATTTGAAGTTCTTGAGAGTAAGAAACAAGGGTTTATCTCAAAGGGAAAAATCACATAAGAAAAAAAGGAGGTCGGCCCTCTATTAACCGACTTCAATTATTTCGGGTATTTTATTCCCGTCTTAACTCTATTGCCTGGAACCTGAACATTAGTTGCGAGGCCAACTATTTTATTTTACCGTCTACTACATTAATTTAAAATAACTAACATTTTACTAGTCACAATAAGTCCTGGGACTTATTTATCTAAGTTTCACAATGAAGCAATAATATCAAGTAATTTCTAAAACAATTAAATATTCGATTAAAATAGAAATTACCAGACCGCAGGAGAGGATGTTACACTCATGCTCCTCATTTTTACTCCTACATTTTTATTTTAGTATAATGTTTTATCTAATCATCATTCGCTTAATTCTTTATTCTTTATTCCTTATTATATTTAAAATAAAAAAAATGTTATTTATAATTTGAATATAAAAATATACACTCGAACTCATTTTATTTTCGGTTTATATAAACAATATACCTTTATCTGCTACATGTTCATTTATCTTAAATATTAATAATCATGATTAATTCATATAACCTTTTCACTTCAAATCCATAATATAATATCTCTTAAATTTAATTTAAAAGTTTATATTACCTTAGCAATTTCACACTCATACTAAATGTGTATAATAATAATACACATACATCTTTTCTAAACGTACCAAATATTTACTTACACTTCAATTACCAATTAGATAGTGATCAATGGTAATCATTTGTTTTAGCAGCTTACATAAGCACAATTAATTACTTCCCCCGTCCCAATTTAATTGAATAGTATTATATTTTGAAATGTCTCAAAATTATTGTTCATTTTTGATTTCAACCAATCAAAAATAATTTTAGTGGGTAGACATTAAATTGTATTGGTTGACACTTAACACAATATAATTAAAATGGGACGGAGAGAGTGTTATTTTTAAATATATATGGTTAAGCTTTCAAATAAAGTCTATTGAGCGAACATTCATAAAACATTATGAATATTAACATCAAATACGTATGTATCACTTTTAGTATTTTAGTATACATTTTTATATATATTATCTAATTACAACCGAATTGGAAGGCGTACTCTGTATATTTATCAATTTCGAACTTATGAATATGAAATGAATTAAATGAGATCATGATAATTATATGTTTTTGTATTAACTGAAAAAGATTGTAAATAAAGATATATACTCAAAGGAATTTTAAAGGAATAAGGACACATACTATAAAAAAGTTAAAAAAAAAAAAGGCAAATTATTTAGCGGACTAGACAGAACCCACCACCAATGTAACGAAACATTTTTTTATTATTATAATTATTTTTTGTTTTCTACACCGTCGGATGTAGAATCGATGGGCAATCAAAATCTATATAATTTTCAGATTTACTATAAGGCGATTTGGAACCGGATTATTTCACATGATTCATTCATATTTGAATCTGAATAGGTATATATTTTCTAATTTATATATGTAGTGCAATCGAATTGGTTATTTTACTATTTTTTGTGCAGATTTTGAAAATCAATATCAATCAATATAATACAATGATTCCAAATCAAGATTACTAATTAAGTCTAATTTAAAATATAAGTACTATTTTGAATGTTATAAATTGTTATTAAACATATATATGCATTATCATGAATGTTATAAATATATATGCAGTATTATGAATTTATAAATATATAAGTACTATTTAGCGGACTAGACAGAACCCACTTTTAGTATTTTCCTTTATATTTATCCAAGTTTATTTGATATATATAAGAACTATTTTGAGTGTTATAAATTGCTATTAAACATATATATGCACTATTATGTTGTGTTCATCGAATTACATACATTGCATAAATTCCATGAAACAAAGACATTTAACTAAAAAAAATTCGGCAAACCAAAATGAGAATAATTTTGACACCCCAACAAATGTTACCACATTGACCTCAAACAATAAAAGAGAGCAGATAATGCTAAAGCAATATCACAAACAATGAAACACGACCTCTTAACTACATTGACCACAAACAATGCTATAAAAATAATATATGCTAAGCCCATCTTTACTACACCTAATATTTGAAATTCGGCTTATTATACAATTAAATTCGGATACACACGTGATATTATGTACAAAATAAATTTAAATAATGCATAATATATTAAATACTAAGAATAGTTCATTTCACTTAAAGTTATTTAAGTTATTAAGATAACTTATAAGTAAATTGCAAATTTATTTTCCTTTTCAAGTTAGCATTACATTTCATTGTTGTGTTCATAAGATATACTCCCTCCGTCCCAATTTAATTGTCCCTAGACAGAATTACACGCAGTTTAAGATAAACACAATAATTATTACTTACTTTTTGCACAATAACATTCTTACCTCTAACCAATTAATTTGAACTTCCTTTCACTTTTATAATTTAATTTTTAAAGTATGGACAATATAGTAAAAAGAATCATGTTACCTTTCTATATTTGGTAATGGACAATTAATTTGGGACATCCCAAAATGGAAATAATGGACTATTAAACCGGGACGGAGGGAGTAAAAGTTTAAAATGTTGCGTTACATAGTTTTTCAATTACATGTGTTTCTATATTTAAAAAAAAAAAATTAAAATCCTTATCTTAAGTAGGTCACAACAACACATTATTATTACTTCATAGTCGTTTCACACATCACAAATATTATAAATCTCATACTAAAACATGTATTGTTGAATATATTCAATTTATAATGTTATTGTGATCAATTGAACAAGAAAAATATGAATGAGCTCGCGATTTCACGGGTTATAAACTAGTAAAGTAGTATATATAAAAAGACAATAAAAAAAAGGGTAGGGGCCAAGAAACGGATCTAAATAAATATCAAAATGGATCCACTGAAAACGGGTCAGTGTCGGCAGGCCAATACAGAAAGAGACCTAATCAAACAAATTAGAAACGCACGAACGCAATCACCAACCACGTACATTTACATGTACATCATGTAATCATGTAATGTATATCAACATATTTATTGTTTGATTTTTGCATTCACGCCGCAGTTCCCCACCGACCCCACCTACTTTGTCGATCTACAGTAATACTCATGTATTTTCACTTTATATATATTTTAAAAAATTTTGTTTTGACATTAAATTTTTCCAAAATAAAGATATTATTGGAAGGTGGTGATTCATGCACCATCATTTTTATTCATATACCAACAAACATGTTTTATGATGTTATAGTGTACAATACTGTAAAGCAGAAAAATGATCTATGGATAAAAAATGAGAATGTACAAATCATCATCTATTATAGAAACACCTTCCACAAAAACGGACAAGCAAATGTGGTTGTTCTGCGTTTAGCAGTAGTTTTGCTTAGTGTTGAGGCAAATGGTCTTTATTTGATTTATGTAGAGTCAAATAATGTTTAGTGGTTATGTTCTTGTTATGTAGTATTTATCGTCTATGTAACGGGCTGATGTGTGGGATTCACTCACATCCATTGTACTTAATTGTTTTGGGAATATATTTACCGGGTAAAATTTTACCCTTTACAAAAAAAAAAAAACGGACATGCAAAACCCAATAAAATAAACTGATCTCCAAGAAGGAGGACCTGAAACGAAAACGGAAACCAAATTACATATACAAACACTACATCACCCAAAAGATTAAAACCTATTCGTTAAAGACTAAAAAGTTCATTTGGATTGATAACATGAACACTGAAATTATATAAATTTTTTTTAATGTATGATGATAGAGACCGATTCGAGATAGTCAATCTTCCAAGAAACTAGAGAGGAACTTGACTACTTTTACTAACTATTTTCTTCTTTTTTCATTCATATTAAACTCAATGGAACAATACATATAAGTAGGAAAGGGAAACAATAATGCAATCATAAACAAACGAAACATGGAATTTAACATGGGATAGTGGTTCTTAAATTAATTAATGTGTAAATCTATATTTCTTCTTTATCGAACGTGCATGAATGAAATGTGGAGATAGCAATGTTTTGAAAACTGTTTTTTGAATCGGACCGGTGAGGGTCCCAGTTCCGGTTCAACTGGTCAGGCCACCGGTTCAAAGCCGGCCCAAAACTGGCCCAAAACGTGAAAAATAAATTAAAAACCGGTCCGTTTCAACCGGTGAAAATCGAAAAACCGTCTGGTTCGTTTACTGGTCAAACTATGACCAAAACCGATTTTCAACCGGTCGAAAATCACAAAAATCTCGGTCAGACCGGACCGGTCTAACCGGTTTCAAAACATTGGGAGATAGTGGATAAAACTTAGATAAGACTTAGGTCTTAGTCTATGTGCACGTATCATATAATGACTTTATAATTGAATCAAATTATAATACGTATCTAAAATTAAGATAATCAAAACAAATATGGTAAAAAAATACTCCCTCCGTCCCAAAATTATAGTCTATCTTTCCATTTTTGAATGTCTCAAAATAATTGTCCTCTTCTCATTTCGACCAATAAGAAGAAAGTTTAGTGGGTTAAGATTCTATTTGCTTGGCTGAAAGGTGTTGTGGTTCCACTTTTATTAAACTGTGTGTTTTTTGTTGATGGACAATAATTTTGGGACGAAGGGAGTATCAAGATAAGATAGCCTACTAGTAAAATGTTAGAATATCTTCACAAGTGGTCTCAAATTTGAATATCACTAAACAAATGTCTTGCATGTGGTTAGGGAAATGCCGAGAAACGTATACGGAAATATTTCAGTTAAATCAAATACATCCGAGTCAAAAATAAACTTGTCATCTCGTAACTTAGAACATGAAGAAACCATAGCTCAACTAATTAAATTTTTTTTTTTTTATCACACATCCATGAATTATCAGCGGTTAATTAACCAATTTGAGTTGAGTTTAAATGTAAATGTCGCATCATATATACATTTAAAAATCTTCTATCAATAAATAAGACCGATCGATAAGAGTATAATTTTAAGTCATTGTCGCTATAGTGTTTATTGTCCGAACATTCAATTATTCATCTATTTTTAATTGGTCTAGGCATAAATAATAAGATTTTGACAATTAATACGAGTATTAATTGTCGTTGTAAAAGAAATACGTGTTCATGCGTGGTCCTTGTTCTTTGTTTGGCCTTTGTTATAGCCGTAGTCAAAGAATATAACAAAGGACAAATTTATTGAGACCTGCCTGCGGATCATATATATTTTTCTAATAAAATTGCATATCTTAATGCATTTAATTTATATAAAATTATTACTCCCTTCGTCCCATATTTATAGTTCATGTTTCCGTTTTTGAACGTCACAATTTAATTGTTCACTTCTAAAAGTAAAATTGTATAATTAACTAAACCTTCTATTATACCCCTACTTTATATGTATGTCATAAAAATGTAGGTAAAAAGTAAGGGTAAAACTATCATAGTACAGAAAAGTACAATATAATAATTATGTTTTCTTAAATTGCGTATTTCTTGTCTGTAAACAATAACTTTAGAACGGAGGGAATATATTATTATTGTATTTGTCAAGATTATGTTTTGGAGATTGTACCAAATTGGTCTACCTTCATCAATTGATTGAGGGAATCTAGTTGTTGTGGTAATTTCCGTTATTATGTTTAATAAGACTCGTCCCAACGGACGTCGGTTGGGGGCGTCGGTTTCAACCGACGGCACCGACGCCATAGGCACGGCCCGTCGGTTGGCCGGCGTCGGTTTGAGGCTTCGGTTTGGCGACGGAGGGAGTGAGAACGTGGGGCCCGCGTCAGTTTTTTTTTTTTTTTTTTTTTTCGCTGAAAAGTGACGATTTAAAAAAAAATAAAAAAATTGGACCGTTAGGGGTCAAACGGCTACAAAAAAAAAAAAAAAACATTATTTTTTTTTCCAAACCAATTTTCATCCCCTATAAATACCAATTTAACCCAACCCCAAATTTCATACAAAAACCCACCTCATTTCACACTTTATTTATACTTTTATCCAACCTTTTTCCAACCTTTTAACCAATATTCAAACCAAATTCAATATACAACTCATAAAATAATATTCATACCACTTCTCTCATATCAAACACAAATACAAAAATGAGTCGACGTCACTCAACCGCCGACGATATGTGGAACAACTTAATCAACAATCCAATACCGAATCAAACTCGCAATCACGATTCCCCAAGTGCCACTTCTTCCGCTCAATCGAGCAACTCTTCTCCTAGTCAACCACCCGGCTTTGCACTATACTCAAATCCATCGCCACCATTCCAAGGTTACCAAAACTACTCAACGTATCATCATTTCTCACCACATATTCCAATCCACCAAACTCCCGCGCCATTTGGAAACCCACATTATATGCACCAACCATATCACTCGGCTTACACAACATACCCTCCAACACCAATTAGCCATCCACAATTCGGAAACATCAACACGCCGCCACATCCCGATATCGACGACGAAACGATTCCCGAAACCGAACCCGAACCCGTTCCCGAGCCCGAACCCGAACCCGTGGTGAAGAAAGGAAAATCAAAAGAAAAAGCTCTGGCAACAAGGGTACAAGTCAAATGGAGCGACGAGGAAGCGGTTATATTAGCCGAGCGTTGGATCCACCTATCCGAAAAAGATAAACGAGGCGCTTCTCAAAGCTACGAAGTTTTTTGGGACAAAGTCGAAGCCGATTATAATACGGTGGCGCCTAAACCCCGTACCTTGAGCCAAATTCAAGGAAAATGGAACAAGATTCGTACCGATTGCAAAATCTTCATTGCAATCCACAAAGATCTAACGAATCCTCGTCAAAGCGGTGCAAGTGACGAACAAATTATTAAGGCGTGTAAGGCCGCGTTCAAGGACCAACAAAAAAGAGCATTCATATACGAAGATTGTTAGCACGTAGTGAAAAATCATCCAAAGTTTCTTGAAACAGGTGGAATCATGGGCAACCGACAAGTGCTAACCCAACCCGAGCTCGAGACGATAAATCTTGGTGACGACATTCCTACTTCCGAGCCTCTTGCAGCTAACATGGAACGGTTGTTCCAAAACGACTTGATACGTCGCCCGCCCGGTCGTACTTCTTCACGAAAATCCCAAAAAAGCTCGGGCTCAAGTGACGCCGCCACTTCTTCAAGATCTCTCAAAGAAAAAGAACGTTTGGCAAACATACAAGCCGCGGAATCACAAAAAGAAGCATTGGAAGCGATAAAACATAACGCGACCAAAAAAACCATTCTTAAATCGTGGAAAATGTTATATAAACCAATACCGTAGTTTCTCAAGGGCAAGGAGAAAAAAATGCTCGAAAAGGTCCGAAAAACCGTGGTTGATAATTATGAGACGGATTACAACACGGTTTTTGGTCACGCAGTACAACCGGACGAGGACGACAACGAAAACGAAGACGGCTCGGAGTAGATGACTAATAATATTTCTAGTTTTCAATAAATGTATTTTTTTTATTTTTTAGGAATTGTAATCTTTTATTTAATATTAATGTAATGTTTTTTTTTTATTTTCAATAAATGTATTTTTTTTTTACTTTTAGGAATTTGAATCTTTAGTTTAATATTAATGTGATGTTTTTTATTTTGCAAATATAAGTGTTTTTGTATTAAATAAATAAATGAAATAGTGTGTGGGGCCCTGAAAATAAGTGAAGTGATGTTACCGTAGGGAGTGAAATGTCAGTAAATGTCAGTTTGTGTCAGTTGTGGGAAAAGCTGATGTGGCGCAGACGTGGCACAAACTGACGCATCAGTAGTTAGTCACTGTTGGGAGGAGTCTAACTATGGTGACTTATCCATTGCTAACCAACCGAAAGTTTTTTATATTTTTATTATCGGTTTTGCTAACGTGTGTCCCCGTAGTACATGTTAAAGTGCATTTAATGAACCCGTAATTTTCTTAAATAACAGGATTTACATTTAATACACATTAATTCAATCTAATATTTACCTTTTATATGCATCTATTGATTACAAATTAATGGAAATTACGGGTTCATTAAATGCACCTTAACGTGTGCTACGGGCGCATACGTCAGCAAAACCCTTTTATTATTCCAAATAACATTTGAAAATCCATGAAATTAAACATAATAAAATGTCATTTCAATAAAAAAAAACAATTGATATACTACTTAATAAATAGTTTTTATATCAAAGAATCCATGTTACTTAATTTTTGTTTTGTTGGGCTTTATATTACTAATCCCATCTATTTTTAGCCCAATATGCCAACTCTAGTTCATCATCAATCAACTTCACCTTCCGTGCACCATGCCACCATATCGTGATTATCGTTCATGTGTGACGTTGTTAGAAGAAGAAAAAATTCGCCCAAAACCTATAAACCATGCGCCTCACCAAAACAATCAACTCAAGTAACTATTTGTGGTGACGCTCGTTGTGAGGTGAACGGGCCTCAAAGAGGCCACAAAGACCGCTCTAAGGTCGGTGTTACATGTTTGTATGCCCTATACATACTTGAGTCATCAAAGCCTTTCTGACTCGGTCTAGCCCGGTCGAGCTATGCGACCGGCACTTTTAATTTCTAGCTACCATTATCTAATGAGGAAATCAAACATGAACATAGTTACATCTACATCTGTACCAAATCTCAAAAAATATCGTAAAAGCCTTTGATGTGACCACTCACATAAGTAGACGTGTTTCACTACTAGTGTGATCCTCTCAATCTCTCATGGTCGGTTGAGATGTTACCCATCGTTTTTTTCTTTTTACCGATACTACCGTATGACAATTGGTACAGTCAATAGATGGTCAAGTGAACATACGATCGAGTTTTTGTCAGATCAGTTTCTGGATTTTTATCCTTTTGTGCAAAACTATGTAATAATCAAGTGGTAAAATAGATT
The DNA here is from genome assembly GCA_949592205.1 of Helichrysum umbraculigerum. Classification (NCBI taxonomy): domain Eukaryota; kingdom Viridiplantae; phylum Streptophyta; class Magnoliopsida; order Asterales; family Asteraceae; genus Helichrysum; species Helichrysum umbraculigerum. The sequence goes on along the minus strand of CATIUR010000002.1, from coordinate 45,063,670 downwards.
TAATAAAAATGTCATTTAGGCCGGTTAGATCGCAAACATTTGAGCGAAAATAAAAACTCAACTTTCCCTAATTAACTTGAACTAGTATCTCTCACTAGGAAAGTAGAAGCGAAAAGGCAAGGGATGCAACACAAGATTACATAGAATTTTTGTGCAAAATATGTCCAAATTTTTTTCTCCATGTTTCCTTTTCGGGCCGTCCCAAATTAACTGTCTATTACGAAATACGAAAAGGAAAATTTGATTAAGTTTATCATTTTATCCCACTTGAAATTAATAATACAAAAAGGTAAGTAATCTTTGATTAATTAGTCAGGAACAAGAATGTCATTCTGCAAAAAGTAAAAAGCAATGATTATGTTTCCTGTATGTTTTTTATGGGACAATTAAATTGGTACCGAAGGAGTAATAAGAGCATACGGTGTGCATATACGTGGCATCACCGTTCTAGTACGAGAACACTGAGCTCCAATGATCTGCCACCCCTGACCGGAGTTCTCACCGGTGTTCTCACCCTTTTTTGTTTGCACCGTTCACATACAGACGCTGAGCACTTCGACGTTCAAACCCACAAATTTGTTTTTTATACACAAATGCATGCAAAAGTCACGGATTTTGTGGTTTTTTTGTTATTTATTTAATTTATTTGTTTTTAATATATTAATTTATACAATTATCTTTATTAAAAAAGCAAATAAAACAAATAATAAAAAACTCCAGAACACTGTCCAGAACACTGAGAATTCAGTTTCACCACACAACAAAATCCTCACTTTCAACATTATCCAGAACACTGTCCCAGAACACTGACACCACACCTTGTGCTCTCAGTTGGAATTTTTTTATATACATAAAACACATGCGTTTGCATGAATCAAAGACAGAACACTGTGTAGAATGATAATATTTGCTTTTATAGTGCCTGAAATAATTAAGTTCTACTGGGAAAATGACCCAATTCTATTTAAATATAAGTAAATAATAATAAAATTGTTATAATAGTTAAGGTTCTTTAGAGAAATAAGCAAAATTAATCTAAGATAGCAAATAGTACAGAAGGGAGTATAAAAGAACAACAGCAAGTAGAACAAAGGCCTGATCAGTAACGGAAAAGGTGTTGATTCGATCAACAGCACGATTAAGAATCAACGGTGAACACTTGAGCTCCACTGAATATGCTCCTTGTTCTTGATCTGCCTGTATTTCTGGCTCTATGTTTATCTCCCCAATCGCACCTTTGAATTCACCACAGCTCCATTCCTTCATTTTTACAAATTAATTGTTATATATTCTTGTTGAATTTCATACCGATAAAAAATTAATCATGTTGTTGTTTATCAAAAATAAAACTTAGTAATTTAACCTTAAATTGAAAATTAAACTCAGTTCGACGCATTTCTATCTTATAGACAAGGGTCGAACGGTTAACCTCTAAAGAAAACAAAGTTTTTGTAACATTACCTCTATTTGTTCTCCAAGAGTGAACACAATTGTGTCTGGGCTTGTTCTAAAGGACAGTGGGCCTTCATCGGATACGAAAACAAAATCACCTGGTTCTGTTGGGATATGGAGGCTTAAAGCGAATGAACAAGAGTCTTTTTTGTTATCAGTGGCTGCACGTGGAGTTTGTGAAGAGCGTGGGGTGTGAGGTTGAAGAGCCGAGTTATTGTGCTTGAACAACGTCATCCGTGTTTCGTTTTCCATGATTTTCTTTCGAGATCTCTTGCTTCCATGGCTTCCTACGATTTTGGCCGCATCATCTGCAATAGCTTCAAGCTTACTTGCAAGATTATCCATCTTTTGGCTGAAACAGAATGTATAACAACAATAACAAGTGATTAAAAACATATGTACTCCTATTACGACCCGTTATTACAAAACAGTTGCAGTAAATCATAGTCCATAACATTTAATAACTTAACTACTCTGTAAACTCATTAACTAAATCATAACATTTGATTAGATTTGATTAAAGGTGTCCTGTTATGGAGTGTAATTTAGCTCCATTAGCATGCATTCTAGCAGAATGTTGCAGCATTTTTAGTGGTGTTGTGTTATACTGTTATGTATCGCCTTAAGCTTTGATGCAACGTAACATAGGGGACGTGATCTATACTGCTGGCAGAATGTTAGATGTGCACAGTTGTACGTTAGACCCGCACAATTTTTCTATCCCATGTTTATTGTTCAAAAACTGCATACAGTCTAACGTGTCTTGCGTACTGCTAGCATCATAGATTGTTTTCCCAATATGTTATCAAAGACAACATAAAAAAAAAAAATTATACCTAAACTTTCGAAATCTCTCCTCTCGGGCCACATCTCGCCTACGTTCTGCCACAGATAAAGCAGAACGAGACCACTGAAACTCCTCACGATCTCCATCACGACTCCACTTATCAGCCAACAATCCAAAACAAAAATCAGCCTCAGTAAATGCCTGTTGCAACTCTTCGACCGATATCCCATGTCCACTTATCCTAAACACACCATACTTCGTAGCCGATCTCATCAACTCACTAATAGAATTCCTATCCTTACTTTTAAGCAACCGATATTCAACATCCGCAATCATTGATCTATTGACATATTCAGGGAGATTGAGATCTGGCATATGTTTCATTTTTTCAAGATAAGTGCTAAAAGCTGGTTCCGTGCGGCTGCCTCTAGCGGATGTTGGCACAGGAGAAGGTGGTGGCGCAGGTGCTGTTGATGACGATAAGCGATTCTTGATGCGGGCCAGAGCCATGGTTGCAAAATTTGTTGTGGAAAATGTATGGTGTTATTATATGGATCCACAGAAAGAATATAAGATGCAAGTAAGGAGGTTGTTATACTATTTGTATGCCACTTGCATGGAATTCGCATATTTCCTTGGATAACCTTTAGTGTTCTATATTTGGTCTAGTAAAGGCTTTGAATCCGATGTTACCGTTACATTGTAGAGTATATATAACTTTTTAGTAATAAATACGAGTAATTCATACTTTTTAATTCAAAATACAGGAGTACAAATCTTTGAACATAAGCGTTTTCATTTGGAGTGCTCGCCCTCTCCGCATAACCTGAACAGGAAAAACTTCGTATGTTTATCTATTTTATTATGCTAAACAAAAGAATAATACAAATACACCAAGGGTATCAGTACCATGATCATTGTAACAAAAGTTTAGTATTATCACACACATACAATACAATAGATAGTTCAAATTAAGCATTTGCATATTATTTATTGCACATCATAGAGTAAAAAGGTCACACTATTTAACTAAACAAACTCACAGGTCTCACCACTCCAAAGTTTTATTTGTATCCACAATTTCACATCAAATAGTACATTACCTGTACAATCCATCGCTTATATAAAGGCCGACCAGTGCCTGATTATCACCAAACCGGTTCATGGTAACCGATGTTCTCAATGGCAGCAACAGTCTTGGATAAACGCCGTTTGTGAATCTCCTCCACGAGAGACCGGTGTAGCAATTGGCTGCGGATATCAACGACTGATCCTGTCCTCTTCATATTTGACTTATTGCATATTGTGGTCTCTTCTCCACCGAACCTCGTAAAATTCTTTGTCTTCTCAGCATGTTGTGGATCTTGGCTTACAAATAAGCTAGAATGATGATCATTTTCATGGTCTGAGCAGTAAGTGAAGTTGGAGTAGTTATAAGAATTTAATGAGCTTTGAGAACTTGAATCATCATCTATCATGTGGATATTACCTACATCAAGTTTATAAAATCTCATATAAATTACATGTATTTCCTGCAGTTTAGAGGAAAGTATAAATTACACCTAATTAATTACTTAACCTAAATGGAAGTTTGTACTTACTCTTTAACCATCTTTTTCCACCAAATATGAACATTTTTACTAATTTAATAGTGTGAACAAATAAAGTTTTTTAACCCATTAATATCTCTAATTAAGGCCTTAAATATAATGCGTGTTTCGTTGCCAAAGTGTTGTGGTTAGTTGTAGAACTAAAATTTACCTCGAGTCCGGTCAACAGTCATGATATTGTGTGAATGATCATGTACTGCATCAGAAGGGGAAAACAGGCTCCGAGGGGAAACTTGAGATGATGATTGTGAGGAGGGCGAGTGGAACGGGTGAGAAGTGTAGTTATCATCATCATCTTCATCATAGCAAAAACTATGAATATTAAGGTTTTGTAGCGAATCCATGATTACGGACCGTTTCTTCCAAGTTGGAATCAAACGCACAATCTCCTTATCGATCATCTCAGCAATATGAAATGGTTCCCAATCGTTAATATCCAATTCCTTCACCATTTCAGTAGCAACATCATGCGCTGTGTCACTTTCAATGTCGAATGGAAAGTATATGTTCCTTGCTTTACCTACAAGTTTACAAATTTTTAGTGACTATATATCTTGTCGAACGACGTATTCAATAATACAAACATAAACTTAATTGGACAGATGATATACCAGTTTTGTCTGAGATGTATACTTTGAGGGTGATTGAATCATCTTCCGGATTCATGGTGCCTGTGATTGTCATATTAGTAGTCTTTTCTGGATCTTTGACTAACAAAGACGGCGCCTTTTTGGGTATCATTGGAACAATGGTACGCTTTTGGGATGGCATTCTTGGTATGGCCATCAATTGATGATCATCATCTTTAGCAATAAGGAAGGGTTCCATTAAGAGCTCTTGAGCAGATGGCCGGCTTGAAGCATTTCCAAGACATTTTCCCACAAATCGTAGAGCTTCGGCACATTCGATCTCATAGAATGCCTTTGGTAACTTTCCCTGCCAGTTTTTTGTGTACTAGTATCTTTTAGTATTTAAAACTGACAGATTATACTTTTCATATGTCTCCAATAACAGGGAAATGTAACTGACTTGTGTGTCAAAAATATATGATATACATTCAAATAAATTCCCAGATGAAATTACTATCAACTTTTCAATAAGGTATCTATGTGTAGTAATATTGGGAACATGGTTGGGATTGCTTATTTAAAAGTGTTAAGTTTATCTTTTTAAAATGTAAGTGGGTGTCAATATCCAAGAGGTTATTACTTCGATCTAAAATAAGTAGATAAGCAGTTTTCAGACTAAAGGGTGTTTGGATTTGCTTATGTGCAGTAAAAACAAGCAACTGGCAGATAAACACTTGAACACGTGATACCAAACACCCCGTAATGCATTAAGTTCATCTAAAAGCATGGTTGTGAAATCAAACTAAATCTTACCGAGCTGACTTTCTTATAAATTTGAGCTGGGTTGGAGCATTCGCTGTAAGGATACTCGGACGTAAGCATTTCCAGCATACACATGCCAAATGAGTATATGTCAACAAGCTCGTCGTAATCTTCTTCATACATTTCTGGTGCCATAAATTCAGGTGTACCTGTTTCATATAATATATAATACAGTTACTAAATCTGCAAGGCAGTGGAAACATTATTGTGGGATGCAATTAAAGATTCAAGAAGCATTGCCTATGACACTATGAGCATGTTGCGATTCACAAAGAGTCGCAGCTAAACCGAGATCACCAATCTTTACTTGGCCAAGATTGCCATTGATGAATATATTATCACATTTTAGATCTCGATGGATGACTGGAGGATTTTGGCTATGCAAATAAGATAGGCCTTCCAAGATTTGGCGAGCCCAATCTTTAATTGCTCGTATGTGCACTCGCTTATATTTCTGTCTATACCTGCATATTCATCTCCTACAAGTGAGTTAATTGTTACGGCTTTATTTTGTCTTAGTGAGTTCCGGTCACAACAAACAGAGTGATTTTGAAAAGCAGTTTTAGTAAGTTTTTTATTTATTTATAAATTTTTTTTGAACAAAAGGCCGATGCCTGAAATATTATTTATCACGGTAATCACTCCTCAAAATTGATATGAATAAAGATAAGTATAGTATCTTAGAGCTTAGATGAACATATATCTTTGTAAATTACAGTTACTTACGTTTACGTGTCTATAAACCCGGCCATCAAATTCTAAAGCTCTAATGTTTGCAAAAACGAGTAAAACTTTAGGATATGTCAGTACGAGTTAATCAAGTTGATCTACTACATAACTTTTTTGACCCATTCAGAAACAAGTTGATAAAGTCTGCTCAGGTGAGATTTCCTTAATGGTTACCAAAAAGATGTTAATTTAATCAATTAGATGTGAGATCATAAAGGAAAATTGTGAATACGTACTCTCTGAGGGTGCCAGCAGTGAACATTTCTGTTATGAAGTTAAAAGTCCTTCTTTCGACATCGATCCAAGTGGTGTAGAATTTCATTATGGAGGTGTGATTGAGATTCTTGAGGAGATGGACCTCGGAATATAGGCGTTGTAGTTCTTCTGGTGAACGAAAAACATCGTTGAGTTTCACCTGATTCCATGCCACTTCTATCGCTAAAACCTCATCAAATGCCTTGTAAACTGTCTTTGTTGCTCCTTTACCCAATATTTCCTTGAACTACATTTAAGTTTCAATCATCAATTTTAGACCATTTTCATTAAATAATTCGATTATATTTAGACTAATTAAAATGTTAATTAATTAGTCTAACACAGGAATTTATATTTATTGAAAGTGGGTGATCTTAACATGACTCAACCCACTCATAATGTGAAGACTTTTTAGTAGGTCAAATGTCAACTCGTATTTTAAAAGTCAAACATTTCATTTCCTTTGATGAAGTCCAAAACATACTAATACTATATTTTTGAGGTTACAAAGAATAAGAAATCAACTTGATTTCACTATTATAATAGTGCATCATTGTGAATTATTAAAGTAGCTGTCAACTCTCTCTAAATGACATGAGCAACTTTATTTAAAAATAAAAATTATAAATAATAGCTATGAAGCCACCTTTGCAAAAATTAGAAACCTACTTTGTAAATAGATCCAAGATATTGAAAGAACGCCTTTTTTATTTTATATCAAATAAGTTCAAGCGAAAACACAAAATTAGCTAAAAAAAAATATAGAGGTTATTATATGTGTGTTTAATTTTTGGGTTGTTTTTAAGAACTTAGATGAGCTTTTTAGAAAGATATGTAACCAAAATATTGAAAATACGATGTAGTTTATAACTATAAGACTAGTCCCAACGCTAGAATCAGTAGTTGCAGATCGGTTGTCAACCGGTTTGCATTTACGTGTCATCGGACAAACCGGTTTCAAACAAGTTGGGAGTAAAATCGGATAAGCGATTTGTAATCGGTTGGAAAGACTAGGCCTGCGTGCTTTTTTTTTTGTTATGTTTTTGTTTAGTGTATAGAAATGGTGGTATATTGGTAAATGTGAGGCCCAGATAAATGAAGTGGTTAGTCATCGATGACAGTGGGTAATCGATTGTGAATCAGTTTTGAATCAGTTGTGAAAATTTGACGTGGCGCTGAGGTGGCGAAAGTGGTTTGAAAGTGGTTTAACCACGGATGGAAGTGGCCTAAGATTGAAACCGGTCGCTGGGGGTGTCAGAGGGTCAATGTCATAGGGTCAATTTTACTATAGTTGAAATCTTTTTGAATGTATATCATCTAAGTTGATGTAAAGTATTCTTGTTCCCAACTTATATTATGAGTTCATATATAATTTATGTAACACTTAAGTTCTCTATCTCATACAAAATGTGCATGATCGTCTACCGTTATTATTCATATTATTTGGGTGTTTGGAATTGCTTATTTAAGTGCCTAATGATAAATTTATTGCTTATTTTAACGGTAAATGAGCAAATCAAAACACAACAGCAAATGAGCAAATCAAAACCATAATCTAATTTAATTAGAATGAGTAAACACTTCAAAATAAACATAATCACATATACTTATATTTTTTAAGCAGATAAACACTTATAAACGACAAATCGATCACAAACACCGTTTGAAAGAAAGTAATTAAACTAGGGATGAGCATGGGACGGTTAGGTGCGGATAGGTATGAAAACCGCCCCCATAACCAAAACTTTGGTTAATCAAAAATTTTAACCGTTCGGTTCGGTTAAAAATGGATTGGTTAATTCGGTTAATTTGGTTAAAGTCTAAATATAAAACGGTTAATTCGGTTAACCATTTATGACAAAAAAAAAAAAAAAAAAAACCCTTCTTCAATGGGTATGTGCCTAACACATTGAACATAAACAAATATCAAAAAGCCAAAAACATAGCAAATTCAATGATGCTAGGGTTTATCTTTAAATAATGGTGATGAGAGGGATATCCGATATATACAAGGTCGATCGTATCATTTTGCTTCATGATTATAGTGATTGAAGTCTCATTTCCTAACAAAAAATCAATTTCTAAAGATAATTTCAATAATTGCAAATCAATTATAATATATTAATATAATTATTGATTTAATAATATAGTTTATATTCAAATATAAATATAATATATAATTATTTTTAATGTCTAAGTGTGTGGGGCGGTGCGGTTAAAGCCGCGGCGAATAACCTCTACTTTCATAACCAAACCACAAACTGTGGTTAATCCAAAACCGTTAACCAAATCCACAGTTACATGTTCGGTTTGGTTAATTCGGTTCGGTTTTGACGGTTAAAACGGTTATGATTTGGTTAATTCGGTTTTTTGCTCGGCCCTAAATTAAACCATTGATGGTTAATTATGATCAAGAGCTTTTCATGAAACTTTAGATATGATCCATTAACTAAAAGTCCCACAAAATGCTAACTTTCTGCTTTTATTAAAATTTAAATAATAAATAAATAAATAAATACATAAATAAATAAAATAAACAAAACTTACTCGTCCATATCGTCCAGATGGATCCATTTCTGCATACCCAAGGTCTGATTTTGCTCCACGGAAGGAATCATAGGATTGTGATTTATACATGGTACGTATCTTGTGATTGTGATAACAAAAAAGCAAATTCTTCAAAAAGTATCAAATATTATAACTAATCGCGGTCTAAAAACTATAAGATTATAACTATTGTGAACGAGCAACACGAAATGAAAAGAGAAGTTGTAGTAGTAACTAGAAACACAAATAACTAAAGAACGATGAACGATTAAGTGCTAGATGATCGGAGGCTTCCCTTCATGATTTTCATAAGGAAAAACACCAAAAACGAGCCAGAAAAGCATCGAGTAATCGATCCTAAGCATTATCCAAGACATCACTGCAACGATTTCTTTCGAAGCCATTGAACGTAAGTTATGAAAAAAGAGCTAAATGGAAAACTAAATGGTTTTTCGGGTGATTAATACGAATCGAAAAGCTTAGTAGAAAAGATTAATAGAAACTTGACCCCTGAATTTAAAAAATCTGTGGCCACGTTTTGGTAATTCCATTTGTGCAGATTGTTATGAAAAATTTGAAGTCTTGTGAATAAAAAAGGTTTTGGGAGGCAAATGATATTAGAGGTAGAGAGATGATAATGAAGTATTATGACTTTTAAGATGATGGAAACAAAATGAGTTGGTTGGTGAATTTGCAACGAAATTGGTATATATGAGGTCGTTGGAAGGAGGTAGAACACTATTAAACTAGAATTAAATTAAATTAAATATAAGTAATAAAAAAATAAACAATTGTTAATGCAAGTTCAAGGATAGTCTAGAATAAAGTTACATTATTATTTCGTAAATGGCGTAACGCCTATATTTTAATTAAACTTTTTGTATGTAGCATGAACAAATGGTCTCTCTAATAATACTAACATTATAGTTCCATTGTGCAGTCTAACAACACAAAATATTTTCCCGATAAATAATAACATACGTTGTGTTATTTTGAAGACCATTTCGGGAACATTCACAACGTTAACTTAGTAAACATATAGTTATTGTTGTTATAAGTACTAATTTAGTTATAACTAAGCATACTTACAGAAATTTCCGCTGATAATCAACATATGAAAAATGTATTCGAAAGGAAAATGTCATTCATAGAACTAGAACTATACTTTTCTGGTCAAAATAGGATTATTTTCATGTAATATTTATTGATCATTTGAATTGAAACTTATATAATTCCCACTAGGGTTTTTAATTATTTAAAATAAATTTTCAAACCTGTTTAATTTTGATTTATAGAAAATTACATTATTAGTGGTTGTCCTGTACCCACTCGGATAAAAGTTTATATAAATAGTTAGGAAGTAAGTATTACATCATGTCAACTCTACATGTATTCACAATGCGACAACACAACAATTATGATAACTTTATTTTAATGGTTTAAATTTTATATCGTTATTAAAAGTAAACCTTCTAACAAATTAAGTAGTTTATATATATGGTCAATTTTCTTTGTGGATCATATTTTGTACTATTATCGATCTCAAATGCATATATGATTTGTTTTAAATCATCAATACGAGTCTTAAAAAGTATGGAATTGGAACGTTAGATTGTTTGCATGTCGCGAAATGAACAAGAATATACGATCTAGCTAAACTTTAAAATGGTTTAGAAACGAATATCATTTCAAAGAAAGAGAGTGTAATATTCATCACGGAGCATCTTAACTTTGTCAATACAAATTTAAAAAAGAGAATTAATTTTATTAGTAAATAATAATCAAAATATATTAACTGATAAAATTCATTTTTAAGTCATAATATTAGTTTATGAATATTTATTTAATAAATTGTTAACATTCATCATAATGAATGTTAACTTAACATTCTTCACGTTGAATGTTAAAAAATAACATTTTCACAAATTTAACAATCATCATGATGAATTTTAACTAACATTTACCTCGGTGAATATTAACGATTTTGGATATAATTAATTCTTAACGTTAATAGCATCGAATCTGATCAACATTTATTAATTTTAGCTTTTTTTGACATTTGTATTGACGAGAATTAAAATGCAGCGTGATGAAATATTACACTTCCCCTTTCCTCCAAAAAAGTACTTCCTGCTAAATCATCCCAAATATATAAAATTAAAAATTTGGTTTGGATTTATCTACTTTAAAAAGGTCAACTAGCAAATAAATATTGCCCAAGAAAAACCTCCTTACGTTTAAAAAATTTCATAATTAATAAACGACTATGAAATGTAAACCACCTCTTGCCCATCGAAGGTCACATAAAGGTATCGACGAACTAGGATTTAAATTAATTATTTTAACATAAATTACATATGTCATCGATCTATACATACTTAGTTATGATTAGGATCTTTTTTATATTATAAGTTCTATTTTAATTTTATATTCGTATAATCTAAAAATCCGTTGTAAATATGTTAATTTACAAAAGCACATGTATGATCACACTGTAAATTAATTGTCTTGCTACATCACCATCACACTGAAAGTCATACAAATTCTAGGGGGTGTTTGGGGGAGCGTTAGTGGAGGGCTTTTTAGCTTTTGTGTTATCATAATGCAGAAAAGCTTTTTTTTAGTGTTTGGATTGAGGAGCTTTTCACTATTTTAAAGGGTTAAAAAGCTAAAAGCTAAAAAACCATGAATTTGGAGCTGCAAGCTAACGCAGAAGCTCAAATCCAAACGCCGCCCCAAATACCCTCCTAATTTTATCAAGTACGATAACGCTGAAAATCAACTTAAAACAAGAAAAAACAACCACACGAAAAAAATTCTCATTTAGTACGTGGTTCTACCAAGCACTACATCAACTCGACCACAGTGAAAGCGGTTGGTTCAAGAAAATCCACATATAAAGAACATAACTCGTACACCACTCGGTTGTTTGGCATATTGCTACTTTGCTAGCTAGAGCCAAGAACAATCGATATTAATACGAGTAATAACTTATTTTCACCAAACAAATTTAATTCAACCTAAACATTAATCTAAATATCTAATCATATTATTATTATTTAAAACGTGACATTAGTTTTTTTTCCCGCTACTTGTGTATACCACTGATTTTACCATGTGTCTTGAATCTTGATATCGTCCAATTTGTTGATTATAAGTTTAAACATATGTGTGTTAATAATTAGTTTATTAGCTTATCTTAATTAATGGGGAATGATCAAATAAAAACTAAAAATTTAAAAAGAACTCTATTAACCACTCAAGTTTTCGAATTTGAGCCATATGAGTAAAAAGCTTCATAACTTACATGTTAATTTGTCTTAGTTAAAGTTTTAAATCATTATCAATGAAACAAATTAAACTATAAAATCATAAATAAAATGCAAATGTATCTTTATTTAGATGCATTTATCATAAATTATCATTCCTTTCCAATCATCTATGGCAAGAGAGTTGTTAGCAGAAGGCATGCAAACACATTTTTGGAGTGATCAATGAAGTGATGCAGGCAGCAAATTATGTTAGTTGGCTCCTCACTTATATGCATTGGAAAATAATAAAGAATGTACGGTAAGTGAGGGTTGATTTCTGGATTCTAACGGTGTATGGGGTGGAAATTGGGACCGGAGAAGGCCTTTGCAAGGGCGGGCTATAGATGAACTCAACTTGTTGCAAAGTAAGATTGGCAATTTATCATTTTCTAATGAGGGTTTAGATCATTGGCATTGGAGATTGAACCCAAAAAGTGATATTACGATTACAAAATTATCTCATATCATACAAAATAACATTCTCGATGAATCTGAGAGCGAAAGCAAAATGACTTGCAATTTATGGCTGCCCTTAAAGTTTAATATATGTGTATGGCATGCATTTCTGGATTGTCTCCCTTCTCGCTCTAATCTAAGTAAACGAGGGGTCATTTTAAACTCCAACAACTGTACAATCTGTGATAATGAGCGGGAAACACTAACCCGTTTTTTGCTCAATTGTCATAGGGTATGGATTATATGGCGAAAGGTATGGAGTTGGTGGAGTTTCCATCTATCTCAAAATCCCTCACTTCAAGGTATCATGTTGGGAAAAATGGCGATAAATGAAAGTAAATGGGTTGCAAAAAGTCTTGAATGAAGTTTTTTTGTTTTTTGTTTACAATATGGACAATTTGGAAGTGGAGAATTCGTATACTATATGCATCGGATGAGAAACAAAGCAAAATTCAACATAAAGATATACTATTAGTGGGTAATCATCTCCCCATCAAATTGTTAGAATATAGCAAATAGATATACAGATTGTCACACAATTGCGGAAGCGTATAAACACGTATCTATAATTAGTTAAGATAGAAAACGTGTACCTTTTAGCTAGCTCCAAATAATCGTTTAGTAAAACGAATATGTTTCACTAATGGTAAAACCATCTAGGGTTGCACGCACACCACCTTCACAACACAATAACGATGCTAGTCGAACTACACATAATAAACTTAATATCTCTCTTACTTTTTCTTCTCTCTTTAATTGAAAAAGTCAAACCAAAGGAAATCCTTTTGGTTTTGTTTCTGGCGACGGCTCACACAAAAGGGAGAGAAAAGAGGGGTTTTATTATTAGGGTATTGTATGTATATTTAGGATACCAATAACCCTAACTTAATATTGTATTTATAGGTTTTAATTAGGTATTTGAGTTGACCTGTAGAGTATTACAAATGTGAGTACCACAACCAGTGTCATATACCCAGGAATTTGAATTAGAGAAAGAATATAATTCTATCGTGAAGATACTTGAAGGTCCGGTCTAGCCGGCTTGCTTCTTCTTCTTATTTATCAACTCAGCAAGATAGGCAGGACAATTCCTCTTCCAGTGTCCCACAGTGGTAACACGCCTCATCCTTAGCCGGATGCTCTTTCTTTGCTGAAGGGGTTTACTTAGGTTTAGGGACATAAGCACCTTGCTTTCCCTTAGCCTTTCCCCTAATTTGCGGTTTCTTATTTTTCTGGATCTTTCCACTTCTAATCGCAAGGATTTGTAGAGTTGCCGATTTCAGCTCTGTAATCATATCAAGTGGAATTTGATTTTCATATTGGTTTTGAAGTTCGGGAGTCATGCTGTTGAGCATCAAACAAGAAACTTCATTATGACGATCATTAAGAGCATTCCATGTTGCTAATTCCTTAACAGGACCAGTAGTAGCATTAGGAGCAAGTCCAATCAACTATTCAATGACTTCTGTTTTCCTTTCAACACGAAGGACAATCCTTAGTTGACAAAACCAATCATTGAAATTACTTCCAGAAAGTTTTTCTCTTTCTAGCATTTGCCTGAAAGCAGAATAATTCAAATTCGGTGCAGGATTTGCCATCTACAACTAGATAAAAGTTCAAATTTATTATTTTCGATAATACATCCTTAAAGAAAATCAAATACCCTAATGTTTATATATACATATAAACAATTTATTTTCTGAAGGCTAGGATCCTACTTGACATACCATCATTACATCAGTTGATCTGCTAGCAATGATGGTACTCAAAAGGTAAGTGACGATCAATAATTGCATTACAAGTGCAATTCCTAAAAATTATGGGACTTACAAATAATACTTATGAAGCATGCATAAGTAAATTTGCAAACATGTTTCATCCCATCTTTTACCACGGGCTTAAGGATCTCACCGCTTAACTCGTTTTAAGTCGTCTAATTAAGAACTGTAAATAGTCCACCACCGTCTCACGATGAGTGGTAATTTACCTTGGGATTGTAATTTACCTACGTCTCACGCAGAGTAAAAAACAACTGCAAGTGTTCTTACGATTGGATGTCAATGACTTAAGTTTTAGGGTAACGCAATTTGATGTGTTATCAAATATGTATGAATATGCATGCACCATATTCATATCATAGGTTTTAATAAAAAATATTTTATCTTACATCAAAATAAAGAGCTCGGTAGCTCCATTTGAACGTACAAAGAAACGCAGAAGTAAGGCTAGCACAAGGCTGATTAAGTAACCCACTTTCTTTAAGGAGACAGAGCCTCCAGACTTATAGCTCTCTTATAGTTTGTTCAAATGGGTGAGCCGGTGTTTCTTTAGTGATGAAAAATACCAATTTTATTAAATGAATTTGTAATCAATTAGATATTTTATGACATGGGAACAAATTACGGTATATGAGCCCAACCCATATGTGTCATAAATATGTAATATTACAAACCCTAAATCATATTTCATAGTCATTTAGTCAAGTTTAATTTTATTTTCTAAAAACAATTTTTGCGTCACAAGTCAACAGTTGGCAAATAATAATTAAACTAAACTACAATTGACTAACTTAAGGGGCATTGATCCTATGGCCACTATGTTTTAGTATGTTTAATTTAAACTACTAAAACTATTAAACAATTAACAATTAATTTTCATGCAACTTTTGGTGTGTGAAACCCTAAAGCATGGCAAACTAGGGACATGCAATCCTTGTCAATTAAACAGTATAAACAAGTAGCACATAATTACACTAATCCATTTTTAAGCATGCCATCTCAATTAACAATTAATTCTAACTAGCATATCAATATATCAAAGTAATATCCAAGACAAATTATGCATGAATTTCATGGATATATAATGTGACGCAAAAAGTCATGTTTTTAAGTACGATATTCCACACTTTTTGGACACATCTTTAGTGAAAACATTCCAAAACAATCATTATTTACTAAAATTCATTAAAGTGCACCTAATATAGGCGTTGCTACAAAAATCACTGAAAACGTCCAAATAACGAGCAAAACAGAGCGAATAAACAACAACCAATTCTCACACCCTCATTTACCTTATGATAAGCACATTCTAACCTTATGATATGTTGTAATAGGTAAAAACGAGACGGGAGAATCAAGAATCATGCAAATTGGGTGAAGAACGGAAGAGATACGGCTTCTACAGATCGTTAAAAGTCATTCCAAACATGCTTAAGTTACACACATACAATTTATATGATATTGGTACCATTAGAAGCGTAACGGAATTTCGAGATCGTGGGCGAAAGAATCGGGTCAAACAGACGTGTAACGAAGGAGATACGCTCATTTTAAGCAACGAACGAAATCAGACGGAAACCGAATACGGCCCCAGAGACCGTATACGGCCCCTACAAGACCGTATACGGCCCTTGCAAGACCGTATACGGCCCCTGGAAGGCCGTATACGGCCCCTGACACCCCGTATGCTGCCCGTTTGTGCTTCGTTTGCTTGTACGTTGGTGCTTCGCAACTTGTACGACTGATTTGGGACTTTGCCTATAAATAGAGCCTTCATCCTCCAACCATTACACCTCATTCTCATTTCTCATTTCTCACTTTCTCTCTCACACACTCTCTCTCTACTTTCTCTCTCTAGGTTCTCTCTCTAGTCTCTCTCTCTCTAGTTTCTCTCTCTAGGGTTTAACCCTTGGAACTACTAGGAAGGCTAGGGGAGAATCCTTTCCTTTTCTTTCTTAAGTATGTAATTTAATTAGTAGAAGCTAGTATTGTAATGCTTGGATATTGTACGAAGAAATACAAGCTGTTATTCTGCTCGCAATTCGTATCGGTATTATTTATCCTTTCTGGTATTAATTCGTCATAATGTTCTTGTTTGATGTTTGTGATTTATTAATGTTAGAAATGTTTATTGCTATGCTTTGTGAGTAGTTGTTTGTATGTTTGCCATGATTTAGATAGTTATTGATGATGTTTGGGAGTTATTATACTTTGTTATCTGTCTAAGCTTATCCTGAATATAGATCTAATGTCTCATCACCCTTTCCAGACTTTCACGTGACTGTTGCCCTTAGGATAGGACTTTGCAAACCCTAATACTACGTAGATACAGTTATCTCCAGTTACAGTAGGAAGCTATGAACTTTCTGTAAAACGGCACAGTACTTCGTATAGCGTTGGAAACACCACTGGTGGATTACAAATACGTGGAAGCTAAGGAAATGCCGTAGGACTGTTTCATCGTGGAATACCTAGAAGTGACCCTTCTAGAACTTGGGTCTAGGAATTAAAACTGTGGAAATGCTTGTTGCCCTGTACACCGTTATTACACCTAAGATCTGGAAAACTGTGGAAATGCTTAAATGCCCGGTACACCGTTAGTACATCTAGGATTTGGAACACTGTGGAAATGCCTAATTGCCCTGTACACCGTGAGTATTCCTAGGGATGAACGCCTGAATGTAAAGGAGGGTCTATGTTTATGACAGTAGAATATATGCTTCAATGAATGAATACAGAGTTCTGTCAAGAGGGCTTAATGCTCCATAAGCATTGCTTAACTCTACAATACCGATAGTTTAGAATAACAACAGTTAACAACCAGTACACAGTTAGATAATAACAAATAGACTTAGGGGTTAAGAAAGGTCAGTAAATACAATTGCGGCCTGTTGCCTTATGCCTGCTCCCTAGATAAATCAAGGGTGACTTTGTCTTATTCAAGCAAAAGTTCAGGGGGGTTTGAAAACAGTCTGATCTGATCAGGGTTCATGATAGCCTAGGTACTCAGTGACATACGTATTTAGATCCGGAACTAACTAAGTAGGGTCCTAGTGTTTACAACTAAGTTTATCTGTCTGTTAACTGACTGTGTCCCCAATAAACATCATCCTAACTATATGCTATCCTAAATCATGGTGAACCACGTCTTTGTTATGTTTAAGTGTTACATATGTGCTAGCTTCCTTTTACTTTTATGTTTTATTAGTTTTAGTAGTTTTAATTAGATAAAAATCAAATCAAATACCTATCCAACTATCTAAACCCTAGCTTGATCACTAAGTTATCTGAACGAGCTCTGTTTCAATTCTGCCATCGTGAGGAATGACCCTGGATCATCCTTACCATATACTAGTATCAGGTATTCGTACCAAGTACCAGTAGATAGTACGGAGGATTAGGCTCCCCATACAAAATATAAATTTAAAACTACTCACTGACGCCGTGCCCAGCGGAAAGGTCTGCAACGACGGGAAGAGATTCCTGATCCGACCGTTGGACGCGCGTCAAGTTTTTGGCGCCGCTGCCGGGGACGGTAGTACGATTCGGAGCCTGTTTAGACAAATTTAGTTTTTAAGCGATCCTTTTGGATTGGGATTCACCATCCCTATCCGAAGTTACTTTCTGCCCGTAGATTAGTTAGATTAAATTAGCGTAGCTTAGAATAACTTACCTTCATACTACAACTTTAATTCTAAAACCTTATTCTTGTGCTGTCTTTACTAATAGCTTGGCAATGGTAACTGTACAACAACTAAGTGATCAATTAGAAAGTCTCATTAATTCAAACCAAGATAGATGTAGGAATGATGCCCACGTAGATAATGAATGTCAAGGGTATAGTATGACTTATCTGGATAATATAGGGTATTTAGATCTTCAATCACAATACCAATATGACCCTTATGCTGTCCAACAACATCAAAACCAACCTTACTATCCTGACCCATTCAATGTCTACCCACACTCATCTTACCCGGTACACGAACCACAACCGTATGAAAGTTCTGACTTGAGAGATACGCCCATAGCTTATCTCAGCAGTAATGCTACTCTTTCACCCTCTCACAACCCACTTGAACAATTACTTAGAGAACAAGACGACATGCTTAGAAGATGTACTGATAAGCTGTCTAAAATAGAAACACTAGTCCAAGTGAGAAGTAAGGGAACTAGGGATCAAGTTACAACCGAAAATATGCTACAGGAAGATGAGAGGCACCCACACACCACATCTACATCACTTGACATAGACTTTCATTCTCATGAGTCTGGTTGCAAACTTCCTTCAAATCCTACACCTACCCAATCTTCTAAATCCTCACTTCCACCCGTTCTTAACCTATCTACGTCTGAGACCAACGAAGAGTTCATTCTAGAGGAACTTTCCGAACCAATGCCACTTGAAACTTCCAGTCGGAGTGACGAGTATGACGAGGTAGACGAAGAGATAGAACTAGAGAAACCGGAAGAAGAGATTTACACAGAAGACTCAGCTCCCGAAGGACTAGAGGAATATGCACCGACTCTGAGAAGTGATCTCATTCCAATCCAAACCGACATGGTTGACAACATCCCACAACAACTTGTGGTTGATGAAATCCCACATATCTTTCCGAATGAATCACCCACTGATCTAGTTGAACCTTCTATTGCCATAGAATCTATTACCCAAGTAGTCGATGAGAATGTTGTTACAAGATTGGAGACAATAACGGATACTGTCCCACCTCCATGCCCAGAGTACAACATTGTCATTGACCCAAAGACCATAGGAAGTAAGGCGGGTTCTGCGTCATGGTTTCCCTACAAACCTTCTCTCCACCACATAATGACATATACGTCATGGAGTAGTAAGGATTCCTTTAACCAACCCATTCCGACAATCCTACCTAAGGAGGTATTAGAAGTTGAGAGATTTGTTATACATCCGGTAAAACCATTCCCTCACTTTGAACTATCTCCTTATATTAGACATACCCTGGCCATAACCTGTTTTAAACTCTTAGGTATGTACCAATATTACCCCTTGTGTCTACTGATGGATGCAAGGAAGCCTCTAGGATTGCCTGACATATAGTGCTAGAGTCAAGCTAGAGACTCGAACAAAAACAAGCGCTTCTCGGGAGGCAACCCATGTCTAACATAGTTTTGGTAATAGTAATATGCTAACCCAATAAGTAGAACATGAAACCCTAAGATTAATGTTCCAAGTTTTCTTTATTTCTATGAACAAAAAGGATGGTTTGCGAAATTACTTCATTGAAAGTCAGATTTTTGTCAAAACCTTAAAACTTCCTACTCCCGTTTGTTTAAACTTCATTGCAACATCTAAGATCTCTAGTTCTTACTATCCATTTTCACTCACGAACATGGAATCCTACTAGAATGAGAATTAGGAACCATAGTCATCTTATATACCTAGTCACATATTTCAAGCATTATAGGTACTTACATATATTTCTGTGAACATACATAAAAGATCTTTAACTGAATTATCTGATAACCTGATTTGTATGTCAATATGTGTATTATGCTCGAACTCGTTTAAAAATGTGTGCTTTGAAAATCTTTATATTTGGTTACCTGATTTAAATTACTCATGCTAGTATTTTCATATCTGTTGTTTGTGCTACGGTGAAATTATAGGCAACTAACACTTTTGATGTAAGATTAAATTCCAAGTCATACATTGGTTTGTTTCATCTTCAAAGTTCTCACTTTGATAGTTCTTTTTGCAAACCAGTGAGTCTATGATTTGGAAAATAATCTCTTGTTTGTTAGATCACGTTTGTTTGTTTTGTACAAATGCCTAGCAAGCAGGGACTGACGCCTATGGATAAAGAATCATTGAGTATAATGGAAAGACAACAAGGGGAGCTCACAGTTCATTGAATTTGAGAACTTCTTGAGCATTGCTTTGCAGGGGAGGAGATGGCTCTTTCAGAAACGTAACAATTTAGTTTCTTGATTGACTCTACTTGTGTCTGGAGGATGGCATCACTTCGCATTATTTTCTACAATCTATCCTTTTTGGAAGTCGAGCTCTCGACTTTAACAACAGTGCTTCTCGGGAGGCAACCTGTGGAATAAGACGTGCAGAGAGAAAGTGTCAATAAGCGAAGAAAATCTCTGACTATCGCTCACACTTGAACGTACCAAAAAATTGCTTTATAAAAACTTCTCCGGAATTTCAACTCACTTGCAAATAAATCACTGGTCTCAGAAAACAGGAAATCACTTTGAAAACTGATAATTCATGTGTTTCGAGCATTTGAGTGATTTCTCTTTCCATTTGCAATAAAAGCTGAGTTTGTAAAAATGGTACGTCCAATGTGTTCACACTTACGAGATTAAATCACAAGAGAATGATGGATGAATAAACCAATAGCAAGATGCTTGAAGCCGAGCCGATCTTCATGGATGCAGAAAAGGATCTTGGCAACATCTATTTTCAGCAAATTCAGACTCTCAGCTTCAGTGCAGCTCGCTATCTGGGGAGTGTCTTAACCCTTTACCCTCTTTTGTTTATGATTCAGTATATTATTTGCTTTGTTAAGTTTGTTAAGTAGTCTATACTCTATCCTAAGCTTATCACTAAGTGTGGGATTCCAGCCCAAAACAAACACTTGAGAAACATTTTCTTATGTTCAAAACTCTAAGTGTGGGATTATACTTTCAGTAAATCTCAACTCAAGAGAACATTAGGGACAATGTTCCTCTAAGTGTGGGATAGCAGGTATAGAATACCTTGGTTAGTTTTTATGATCTTGAATGTCCGAAATAGTAAACTCAGAAAATGTTCCTCATTTTTTTTCAAAAATTTTCAAGAAAATCTAAAAAGTACGAGCCTAATCTCTCGATTAACTCTACTATTTTGAGTCATAATATCTTTTGAGAGGAGCTATCTTTAAATATGAGTAATATATTTCGGAATCTAGGGAAAATAAGGTAGAAATTTCTTAAGCAAGAAATGATAATCTAATAGGAGCATGACGAAGCACATACAACCCTATTTGCAGTGAGGTATCTTGAGCATAAAAGCATTCATCTTTAATGCTTCACTATTTATTTCTTGTGTGTGCCGATGCATGTATCTCTGAATTAGAACTTGCTCTTGACATACGCTTCGAGACCACATTGGTGTGTACCGTACGCGGTATAGGTGCAATTAGATGACCTTGACATTCCCTAGGATTTAACCCTCTTTTACATATCTCTTCAAGCCCAAAACCCTTCCGATACTCATTTTTAGTATCGATGATCCGCCTAGTAAACCCTGTTGAGCCTAAACCTTTCGTTTCATTAAACCCTCATCTTTAAACCCTACTTTCCCAAAATACCCCCAAACTTATCTTAGAATTTCTGAGGTTATGGAAAACATCTTTTAGAATATCCGCTTCACTTATCCTACCATTTCGTGTTCTCCAAAAGTCATCTCTCTTGAGAATCCTTGGTGTGTAAAATTGGCACCGCGAAAAGACTCGAAACGTTCAAGATAAGGGATTTCTGAAAGAATCAAAAGAAGAAAAACATCCATGGAAATTCTCTGGCAAAGAAGTTCTGAAGAAGAAAAAGAAAATAGAAAAGAAGAAAAAGCAGAAAAAGAAAATAAAAAGAAGAAAAAGCAGAAAAGAAAAGAAAAATAGTTCCGCAAGAATAAAGCTAAGTCCTTCAAAGTATCATCCTCTCAAGAAGAAGTTGATAAGAAGACGAATAGCTATCTCCTTTCCGTTCTAAAATAAAGTTTTTCATGATCTCAGTTGTTTTTAAGATAAGCAACCCTTACACCCAAATATACCAATATCCATACCCTTTTACCCTCACCAAACACTACAACCCTCATGAATGTCTTGGGATAATTAGCACCGTCCTCACCTAAGTGGTGGAGATCCGATTCTCGATCAAGCCTATGACAATGAGTGCTGCATGACTGGCTATTTGAGCGATTTCGTTTGTTCTAGATTGATAGGAAACCCGATACACTTTGAGTGAATTGAGTGACCAACCTTTTGTGAGATCGCCAAGTCATGTGTACTCCAAGATCATGAGATTTGGAAGTATTCCTAAGAGAATCTTTTCTTGTTTAAGGAAGGATCATCTCATCTTTCCCTATATTCTGATATTATCTTGCTTATATATGGAAGTGGTAACTCTTAAAACTGTTCTGACTCGCTTTAAAATGTTTTAAAATGTTTTCAAAAACTGAGTGTTGCTTGAGGACAAGCAACGTCTAAGTGTGGGATAACTTGATGTGACGCAAAAAGTCATGTTTTTAAGTACGATATTCCACACTTTTTGGACACATCTTTATTGAAAACATTCCAAAACAATCATTATTTACTAAAATTCACTAAAGTGCTCCAAATATAGGCGTTGCTACAAAAATTGCTGAAAACGTCCAAATAACGAGCAAAACAGAGCGAATAAACAACAACCAATTCTCACACCCTCATTTACCTTATGATAAGCACATTCTAACCTTATGATATGTTGTAATAGGTAAAAATGAGACGGGAGAATCAAGAATCATGCAAATTGGGTGAAGAACGGAAGAGATACGGCTTCTACAGATCGTTAAAAGTCATTCCACACATGCTTAAGTTACACACATCCAATTTATATGAGATTGGTACCATTAGAAGCGTAACGGAATTTCGAGATCGTGGGCGAAAGAATCGGGTCAAACGGACGTGTAACGAAGGAGATACGCTCGTTTTAAGCAACGAACGAAATCAGACGGAAACCGAATACGGCCCCAGAGACCGTATACGGCCCCTACAAGACCGTATACGGCCCTTGCAAGAACGTATACAGCCCCTGCAAGGCCGTATACGGCCCCTGACACCCCGTATGCTGCCCGTTTGTGCTTCGTTTGCTTGTACGTTGGTGCTTCGCAACTTGTACGGCTGATTTGGGACTTTGCCTATAAATAGAGCCTTCATCCTCCAACCATTACACCTCATTCCCATTTCTCATTTCTCACTTTCTCTCTCTCACACACTCTCTCTACTTTCTCTCTCTAGGTTCTCTCTCTAGTCTCTCTCTCTAGTTTCTCTCTCTAGGGTTTAACCCTTGGAACTAGTGGGAAGGCTAGGGGAGAATCCTTTCCTTTTCTTTCTTAATTATGTAATTTAATTAGTAGAAGCTAGTATTGTAATGCTTGGATATTGTACGAAGAAATACAAGCTGTTATTCTGCTCGCAATTCGTATCGGTATTATCTATCCTTTCTGGTATTAATTCGTCATAATGTTATTGTTTGATGTTTGTGATTTATTAATGTTAGAAATGTTTATTGCTATGCTTTGTGAGTAGTTGTTTGTATGTTTGCCATGATTTAGATAGTTATTGATGATGTTTGGGAGTTGTTATACTTTGTTATCTGTCTAAGCTTATCCTGAATATAGATTTAGTGTCTCATCACCCTTTCCAGACTTTCACGTGACTGTTGCCCTTAGGATAGGGCTTTGCAAACCCTAATACTACGTAGATACAGTTATCTCCAGTTACAGTAGGAAGCTATGAACTTTCTGTAAAACGGCACAGTACTTCGTATAGCGTTGGAAACACCACTGGTGGATTACAAATACGTGGAAGCTAAGGAAATGCCGTAGGACTGTTTCATCTTGGAATACCTAGAAGTGACCCTTCTAGAACTTGGGTCTAGGAATTAAAACTGTGGAAATGCTCGTTGCCCCGTACACCGTTATTACACCTAAGATCTGGAAAACTGTGGAAATGCTTAAATGTCCGGTACACCGTTAGTACATCTAGGATTTGGAACACTGTGGAAATGCCTAATTGCCATGTACACCGTGAGTATTCCTAGGGATGAACGCCTGAATGTAAAGGAGGGTCTATGTTTATGACAGTAGAATATATGCTTCAATGAATGAATACAGAGTTCTGTCAAGAGGGCTTAATGCTCCATAAACATTGCTTAACTCTACAATACCGATTGTTTAGAATAACAACAGTTAACAACCAGTACACAGTTAGATAATAACAAATAGACTTAGGGGTTAAGAAAGGTCAGTAAATATAATTGCGGCCTGTTGCCTTATGCCTGCTCCCTAGATAAATCAAGGGTGACTTTGTCTTATTCAAGCAAAAATTCAGGGGGGTTTGAAAACAGTCTGATCTGATCAGGGTTCATGATAGCCTAGGTACTCAGTGACATACGTATTTAGATCCGGAACTAAATAAGTAGGGTCCTAGTGCTTACAACTAAGTTTATCTGTCTGTTAACTGACTGTGTCCCCAATAAACATCATCCTAACTATATGCTATCCTAAATCATGGTGAACCACGTCTTTGTTATGTTTAAGTGTTACATATGTGCTAGCTTCCTTTTACTTTTATGTTTTATTAGTTTTAGTAATTTTAATTAGATAAAAATCAAATCAAATACCTATCCAACTATCTAAACCCTAGCTTGATCACTAAGTTATCTGAACGAGCTCTGTTTCAATTTTGCCGTCGTGAGGAACGACCCTGGATCATCCTTACCATATACTAGTATCAGGTATTCGTACCAAGTACCAGTAGATAGTACGGAGGATTAGGCTCCCCCGACAAAATATAAATTTAAAACTACTCACTGACGCTGTGCCCAGCGGAAAGGTCTGCAACGACGGGAAGAGATTCCTGATCCGACCGTTGGAAGCGCGTCAATATACTTTTCTAATTAATATAAAAGTACACAAATAATAACAAACAATTTACAATAAACACGTTATTATTCTAGTTAAACATCAAATTTATAATGAGATTTAAAAGTTTAACAATTAACTTTAAGGTTTAATTTTTTTTTAAAAAAAAAAAAAAAAAACTTCATGTTTGGTGCTGGATCCATCACACCCCAAAGAAAAAAATAAATAAATAAATAATTCCTTTACAAGCAACAAATAGCAAATAGCAATTCAATCTATCTATAAATTATATTATTTTCTTTGGTGCTCTACTTTGCCGACAAGATTAAAACCAAACATAGTTTTTTTTTTTTTTCTTTTGTTACACGCTGGATCCTGCGAAGTCCGAAACCACAAAATTATTTATTTATTTATTTACTTCTTTTTGTTCGTCGACTAGAAGTCTCCACAAAACCATAAAACACTTTTCTTTTTCTTTCTGATTTTCGACTAGATCCCACACAACCAAAACAACTTTTTCTTTTGTGATAGTCGAAGAAAACAAATTAACCCCCGGTAAATTTGATATTTAACATATCTAACTAATTACTACATACGTGTGGCTCTGATACCACTGTTAGAATATAGCAAATAAATATACAGATTGTCACACAATTGCGGAAGCGTATAAACACGTATTTATAATTAGTTAAGATAGAAAACGTGTACCTTTTAGCTAGCTCCAAATAATCATTTAGTAAAACGAATAGGTTTCACTAATGGTAAAACCCTCTAGGGTTGCACACACATCACCTTCACAACACAATAACGATGCTAGTCGAACTACACATAATAAACTTAATATCTCTCTTACTTTTTCTTCTCTCTTTAATTGAAAAAGTCAAACCAAAGGAAATCCTTTTGGTTTTGTTTTTGGCGACGGCTCACACAAAAGGGAGAGAAAAGAGGGGTTTTATTATTAGGGTATTGTATGTATATTTAGGATAACAATAACCCTAACTTAATATTGTATTTATAGGTTTTAATTAGGTATTTGAGTAGTATATGGAGACCTAAAAATCGGCCCATATTAAACCCAATTCAAACCCAATACAAGTTTTACTCACTTAACATTTAAGTACCTCAAGTTTAGTTTATATTAAATGTGTATAATAATTAATACATTATTAATTATTAATCGTGTCTAAATGATTAAGTGTGCGCCCCCATAGGCTCATTAATTTCCGGACATGCTTAAGTCGTGTACATATATACCAACAGCTCCCACTTGGACATGTCTTAGGCAATAACATTGGTTAGGGTCTAGCAACACTCCAATATTCCCAGAAATTCCTGAGTTTCGTTTCATAAAGTCTCAGATAATGATTTCATCATTTACAATCCCTTTGTTTTAGATACTGGTGTTAATCATGAATATGGATCAATGTCATTTCATGATTTAACTGTTCTATTTCTCATTTCATGTAATTAATCAAGATTACAAAATGAATCGAGACACATCTAGATTTCATTTTGGTATGGCCATACACACATCTGATTAATACCTAATGAGCGGCCTAGAAGTATCATTCTTCAGTAACATATTGAAGGAACAAATTATGTATTGACTGCACGTGTCAGTCATGCATTTCACTATACTTCTGAAAATAGTCCTGTGTAACTACCATTTACGAATAGTTAGAACCATATCAAGAAGATGCAATCCATACATGCTAAACCTACTTGCATCTCAAGTCTAAGGATTCAGTAAATAATCATTTTCGAATATTCCTTAATGACGACGATCCATAAATAATAATTCGATAATTTGGGGAATCCGATATGAATCTGTATGAATATCATGTGAGTTTAGTGAGACCCTTTCTGACCAATCACTCAGATATGTCTTAGTTTGACTATATTCCCATATAGTCAATCGACATTGGACAGTTTAGAATAATAATAAATTATTCAAGGATTAAACATGCAAATATATGATACAATTAATTATCAAATGAAAACAAACATACCAGGTACTTTAATTCATTTATTGGATAATAATTATTTAACATCCTTTATCCAAATACTAATCACAGAATTACATGAGATAACTAGCTAGATGAAGTCCTATGCCTTCAGCATGTTCAGTAAGCTTTGCTCTCGATAAAGCTTTAGTGAATGGATCAGCTAAGTTATGATCTGTGCGAACTTTGAGTAACTTGATTTCACCTAGTTCGATCTATTCTCGAACATAGTGATATCTTTCAGGATAATGTCTGGCCCCATTCTGAACTCCAAGTTCATTTAACAATTATAATTGCCATGAGTTATCGTAGTATAACTTCATGGGGTTTTTATTTGTGGGTACACGTCAAGCCCAGAAATAAATTTTGTAATCCTGACAGCTTCCATTTCAGCTTCAGAAGGTGCTATGTACTCTGATTCAGTTGCAGACATGGCAGTTATGGATTACTTCATAAGGAACCCTTTCCACTACGTCTCCATCCAACATGAAGACGTATCCTATTTGAGAATTCATATTATCTCTATCGGTCTGAAATCCAGCATCACTGTAACCAGTCACTTTGAGCTCAGCTTTAGGATTTCCACCATAAACACGGAACATATCTCTAGTAGCTCTCAGATACTTGAGAATATTTTTCACAGCAGTCCAGTGAATTTCACCTAGATTCTGTTGAAAAACGGCTGGCTATGTTCTGTGCGAATGCCAAATCAGGTCTTGTGCATCTGACCGCATACATAATAGTTCCAACAGCCAAAGCATAAGGAACTCTTTGCATACGCTCTACCTCAACAGGTGTAGAAGCACTTGTTTGCTATTTAAGTCAAGTCTTTCTAACATTGGTACATTTCCACGTTTAGAATTCTTCATCTTAAATCTCTTTAAGATCTTATCAATATAAGCACTTTGACTTAGTCCAATTAACCGCTTTGTTCTATCTCTATAGATCTTGATTCCAAGAATAAATGCTGCTTCTTCCAAGTCTTTCATAGCAAAACACTTTCCAAGGTAGGATTTTACATCTTGTAACGTTGGAATGTGATTTTCTAGGATCAATATGTCATCAACATATAAGACAAGGAAAATAACATTACTCCCACTAGCTTTTTGATATACACATGGCTCGTTAGGGTTTTGAGTAAATCCAAACTTTTTGATTTCCTCATTAAACCTCTTATTCCAGCTTCTTGATGCTTGCTTTAGTCCATAAATGGACCTTTAAAGCTTGCACACTTTGCTGGGATATTTTGGGTCAATAAAAACCTTCAGATTGATCCATATAGACCTCTTCGTCTATATAACCGTTTAAGAAGGCAGTCTTGACATCCATTTGCCAAATTTGATAGTCATAGTATGCTGCTATGGCTAAGAGAATCCTAATAGCTCTAATGTCTGCCACATAAGAGAAGGTTTCATCATAGTCAACTCCATAGATTTGAGTATAACCCTTCGCTACAAGATGAGCTATAGGTGTGTATATTCCCATCCACATTCGTAACTTCAAGCCATTTTTCATATTCTGATCTGATAATGCAGCTTTGAAATTAGGAGGTTCATTAAGATCCTCTAACATGTGTTCCTCATTTTCTACATTTAGACACAACTTTTCGGAAGCACATATTGTCCTCGCGGACCTACGAATTGGATCAACATCGACTTGAGGTTCAACACTTTGAATACTTTCCCCCCCAAGTTGATGTTAGCTAGTGTTTGTAGAAGGTGATTCATCTTCCTCTTGATTCTCATCAAGTTCTATGACCCTCCCACTGTTTTCTTGAGCTATGGGATTCTTTTCAAAGAAACCAACATATCTAGCAACTTTAACAGTATTTTCAGAAGAATTTTAGAAGTAGTAACCCATTATTTCCTTTGGGTATCCTACAAAGATGCACTTCATAGATCTTTGCTCGAGTTTGTTAGGCGTATCCCGCTTCACAAGTGCCTCACATTCCCAGACCTTTAAATAAGATAAATTAGGGACTTTCCCATGCCACAATTCATGTGGTGTCTTATCCACCTTCTTGGTTGGAACCATATTCAAAATACGTTCAGCAGATTTAAGAGCATAATCCTAAAATGATTATGGGAGAGTTGTAAGGTTTATCATGGATCTTACTCCGACACTCCATTATGTTGTGGTGTGTATGGAGGAGTAAGCTGTTGGACAATCCACACGCTTTCAGATAATCCTTACACTTTTGGCTTAAGTATTCACCATCTCGATCCGAACGAAGGATCTTGATGGTCTTACCGAGTTGATTTTCTACTTCACTCTTAAACACTTTAAATGTTTCAAAGACTTCATGTTTATGTTTAAGCAAGTAAACATAAGCATAACGACTGAAATTATCAATAAAAGTGATGAAGTAGCTAGCACCTTGTCTTGACACATATCTAAATGGACCATAAACATCCGTATGTATAATTCCAAGTAGATCTTTAGCCCTTTGCGTTTGATGCGAAAAGGGTTTACATGTCATCTTGCCACAAACACAAGATACACATTTATCAAAGGATCCATCATCATTTGATTTTAAGAGCCCTTCACGTTAAAGCCTTTCAATGCATTTCTTGCCAATGTTTGCAAGACGATAGTACCAAAGATAGGTAGAGTCCAAATTAGATTTTGGCTCTTTTATTGCTAACAGAATACATAGAATTAACTTTTGAAACTTGATTATGCATATCAATTTCAAAAATACCATCATAAGGAATAGTATTATCTTTCAAAAGTGAAACTGAAGCAACACCTCTAGTAATAGTAGGTGAAAATGACAATTATCTAATACAATAACTAAGCCCGAAAGCAAAATTAAGTCAAACTTCAATTAGCATCTACTACTTCACGTACACCGTTGTACAAGTAGAGTGCCTAATGTTTCAGTTTCTTCTTTCCTCTAAACCTGTAGAGTATTACAAATGTGAGTACCACAACCAGTGTCATATACCCAGGAATTTGAATTAGAGAAAGAATATAATTCTATCGTGAAGATATACTTGAAGGTCTGGTCTAGCCGGCTTGCTTCTTCTTCTTATTTATCAACTCAGCAAGATAGGCAGGACAATTCCTCTTCCAGTGTCCCACAGTGGTAACACGCCTCATCCTTAACCGGATGCTCTTTCTTTGCTGAAGGGGTTTAATTAGGTTTAGGGACATAAGCACCTTGCTTTCCCTTAGCATTTCCCCTAATTTGCGGTTTCTTATTTTTCTGGATCTTTCCACTTCTAATCGCAAGGATTTGTAGAGTAGCCGATTTCAGCTCTGTAATCATATCAAGTGGAATTTGATTTTCATATTGGTTTTGAAGTTCGGGAGTCATGCTGCCGAGCATCAAACAAGCAACTTCATTATGACGATCATTAAGAGCATTCCATGTTGCTAATTCCTTAACAGGACCAGTAGTAGCATTAGGAGCAAGTCTAATCAACTATTCAATGACTTCTGTTTTCCTTTCAACACGAAGGACAATCCTTAGTTGACAAAACCAATAATTGAAATTACTTCCAGAAAGTTTTTCTCTTTCTAGCATTTGCCTGAAAGCAGAATAATTCAAATTCGGTGCAGGATTTGCCATCTACAACTAGATAAAAGTTCAAATTTAGTATTTTCGATAATACATCCTTAAAGAAAATCAAATACCCTAATGTTTATATATACATATAAACAATTTATTTTCTTAAGGCTAGGATCCTACTTGACATACCATCATCACATCAGTTGATCTGCTAGCAATGATGGTACTCAAAAGGTAAGTGACGATCAATAATTGCATTACAAGTGCAATTCCTAAAAAATATGGGACTTACAAATAATACTTATGAAGCATGCGTAAGTAAATTTGCAAACATGTTTCATCCCATCTTTTGCCACGGGCTTAAGAATCTCACCGCTTAACTCGTTTTAAGTCGTTCAATTAAGAACTGTAAATAGTCCACCACCGTCTCACGATGAGTGGTAATTTACCTTGGGATTGTAATTTACCTACATCTCACGCAGAGTAAAAAACAACTGCAAGTGTTCTTACGATTGGATGGCAATGACTTAAGTTTTAGGGTAACGCAATTTGATGTGTTATAAAATATGTATGAATATGCATGCACCATATTCATATCATAGGTTTTAATAAAAAATATTTTATCTTACATCAAAATAAAGAGCTCGGTAGCTCCATTTGAACGTACAAAGAAACGCAGAAGTAAGGCTAGCACAAGGCTGATTAAGTAACCCACTTTCTTTAAGGAGACAGAGCCTCCAGACTTATAGCTCTCTTATAGTTTGTTCAAATGGGTGAGCCGGTGTTTCTTTAGTGATGAAAGATACCAATTTTATTAAATGAATTTGTAATCAATTAGATATTTTATGACATGGGAACAAATTACGGTATATGAGCCCAACCCATATGTGTCATAAATATGTAATATTACAAACCCTAAATCATATTTCATAGTCATTTAGTCAAGTTTAATTTTATTTTCTAAAAACAATTTTTGCGTCACAAGTCAACAGTTGGCAAATAATAATTAAACTAAACTACAATTGACTAACTTAAGGGGCATTGATCCTATGGCCACTATGTTTTAGTATGTTTAATTTAAACTACTAAAACTATTAAACAATTAACAATTAATTTTCATGCAACTTTTGGTGTGTGAAACCCTAAAGCATGGCAAACTAGGGACATGCAATCCTTGTCAATTAAACAGTATAAACAAGTAGCACATAATTACACTAATCCATTTTTAAGCATGCCATCTCAATTAACAATTAATTCTAACTAGCATATCAATATATCAAAGTAATATCCATGACAAATTATGCACGAATTTCATGGATATACTTTTCTAGTTAATATAAAAGTACACAAATAATAACAAACAATTTACAATAAACACGTTATTATTCTAGTTAAACATCAAATTTATAATGAGATTTAAAAGTTTAACAATTAACTTTAAGGTTTAATTTTTTTTTTTTAAAAAAAAACTTCCTGTTTGGTGCTGGATCCATCACACCCAAAAAAAAAAATAAAATAAAAAAAATTAAATAAATAAATAATTCCTTTACAAGCAGCAAATAGCAAATAGCAATTCAATCTATCTATAAATTATATTATTTTCTTTGGTGCTCTACTTTGCCGACAAGATTAAAACCAAACATAGTTTGTTTTTTTTTTTTCTTTTGTTACACCCTGGATCCTACGAAGTCCGAAACCACAAATTTTTTTTTTAATTTATTTACTTCTTTTTGTTCGTCGACTAGAAGTCTCCACAAAACCATAAAACACTTTTCTTTTTCTTTCTGATTTTCGACTAGATCCCACACGACCAAAACAACTTTTTCTTTTGTGATAGTCGAAGAAAACTAATTAACCCCCACTAAATTTGATATTTAACATCTCTAACTAATTACTACATACGTGTGACTCTGATACCACTGTTAGAATATAGCAAATAAATATACAGATTGTCACACAATTGCGGAAGCGTATAAACACGTATTTATAATTAGTTAAGATAGAAAACGTGTACTTTTTAGCTAGCTCCAATTAATCGTTTAGTAAAACGAATAGGTTTCACTAATGGTAAAACCCTCTAGGGTTGCACGCACACCACCTTCACAACACAATAACGATGCTAGTCGAACTACACATAATAAACTTAATATCTCTCTTACTTTTTCTTCTCTCTTTAATTGAAAAAGTCAAACCAAAGGAAATCCTTTTGGTTTTGTTTTTGGCGACGGCTCACACAAAAGGGAGAGAAAAGAGGGGTTTTATTATTAGGGTATTGTATGTATATTTAGGATACCAATAACCCTAACTTAATATTGTATTTATAGGTTTTAATTAGGTATTTGAGTTGTATATGGAGACTTAAAAATCGGCCCATATAAAACCCAATTCAAACCCAATACAAGTTTTACTCACTTAACATTTAAGTCCCTCAAGTTTAGTTTATATTAAATGTGTATAATAATTAATACATTATTAATTATTAATCGTGTCTAAATGATTAAGTGCGCGCCCCCCATAGACTCATTAATTTCCGGACATGATTAAGTCGTGTACATATATACCAACACAAATTGGGGGTAATGGGTATCATTATCTATAATCATCCTAACATATAACATTTATATACTTATCTTGACCTGTCAACCTGCTAAGCCCAAAGACTCCAACCCATTTAAATTTTCGGGTCAAACTCATGTCACATTTTGGGTTAATGGGTCAGCCCGTCAAACCTAATTTGACCCGTTTTACCCAAAACTAGCCCACAACCTGAATTAAATCAAAACTATTATGTCAACTCATTAACCCGATTTTTTTCAAGTCGGACTCAGGTCAAGATTCGGGTTAACGAGTCGACCCACCAACACGAAAGCAACCATTATAATTAACTCATTTGACCCAAAACCAACATGTCAACTCATTAACCCGTTTCCTAAATGGATAATAAAGATTGTATATGGGTTAAGTAAGTTTGACCCGCAACCCGTTTAACAAATCATGTTGGATTCTGGTGTGGTACTTTGGACCCGTTAACTTGAGCCGACCAGATTTGTCACCCCTGCTTGTATTGGTATGAACCAAGCAACATCAACGACAAAGGTAATACTAAGGAATATTGAAACGCCCCAAAATTTATTATATTTTTTATACATAACCATTTTCTTGTACCCATACGTAATAAAATATAAAGTCCCTTCATTTAAAACCATAACGAATACTTAATAAAATTGAACGAAAGATAAAATCTGGAAATTTCCATAATCGCGTCGCGATCATCCAAGATCACGTCGCGATCCACAGACAATCGCGTAGCGATTCTTTCAAATCGCGTCGCGATTTAGATACACGATCCTGGTGTTTACACGCGATCGCGTATCAACGCTTGAGTGATTTTAGGTGTTTTCTGTGAACGAATTGCACTAAGTTACGGGATCACGTAACCCCTACGCGATCCCATACTAATTTATGCAAAAATGACAATCGCGTCGCAACTACCCTTGATCACGCCGCGATCTTAGGTAATCGCGTGGCGACCAGTGAAGATCGCGCCGCGATCTCCACCTGCACAGACCAGCTCAAACTCAGGTTTTTCAACGAACTTCGGACGCGCATAACTTTTAACTCGTTAAAAGTTAGACCACCAAATTTTTCAAGCACCTCCACTATACCAAAATGAAGGTTTCCCTTTTTACACTTTTTCGATATTCACATTAATGATGAAAACGGGCGTCTCACCAAAATATGTTCATTTTGGTGAACAAGTCAATACACAATCCACTTGGTTTCAGACTTTGACACTTTACCAACATATACTACTATATTCATTGAGTTGTAAACCAAGAACAAAAGTACCACACTTCCATTTTTGGTTTACTTTCACATATTGACCCGTTTCGTGTCCATTTGGACACTTTTAACAAAATCACATCACATTAATCATTTGACCTCAAATTTCAACTCCTTTGAACCAAACACGACCAACGATTTCATTATCACACAATCAACCAAAATTCAGTTTTTGACACTTTGATCACAATTTCACCAAAACTATGATCAAAACCATACACTTTCATATCTAATCAAACTTATCACTTTTCAACATAATCTTTGCCCATTTTGACACTACCACATTCAACATTGACTTTACCAAGTCAATTACACACTTTTTCAACCACTAGACACTTTACACTTTTATCAACAACATAACTTCAAAACGTACTATTTGGGCGATTTATACAAGTGGCAATTC
Source organism: Helichrysum umbraculigerum (assembly GCA_949592205.1). Classification (NCBI taxonomy): domain Eukaryota; kingdom Viridiplantae; phylum Streptophyta; class Magnoliopsida; order Asterales; family Asteraceae; genus Helichrysum; species Helichrysum umbraculigerum. The sequence goes on along the minus strand of CATIUR010000002.1, from coordinate 45,028,937 downwards.
ACAACGAAAATTCAAAAGAGAAAGAGCTCGTCTAACCATAAAGCAAGCTCCAATCCAAGCCACCCCCTTGCAACCACATTTTATCCATTTGGTTCAACCGAACCATATACCTACAACATAAAACCACTGAAGGGGTAAGCAAAACGCTTAGTGAGCATACGAGTAATTAAATGAATAATCCACAAAACAACAACATATAGAAAATATTATCTACACATATTTGCTTAGGCAAATAACTACTGAGAAATTGTAGAGATTTCTCTGAACACTATGAGGATCCGCGGCCATAATCACTTAGCACCAAATCACGTCGAAATGAATGCCAAGTCAACACTGATTAGTACTAGCTACGTCAGCATGAGTACTAAAGCAACAACACTATGCTAACCGCAGTTAGCGATCTGATCCACTACTAGAAAAGTTGCAAACATCAACGGAATTTTTTCAACGACTTAATAATCCGTTGGTAATATTGGGTATTACCAACGGGTTTAACAACGGAACAACACCAAAAAGAGATTAAGAATTCAACAACGAATTTTTGTTGGAGATTCCGTTGTAAATTTCAAGTTTTTGGAGGGAAATTTGGCGCCATATGTTTGCAACGGGAATTTTGTACTCTTCCGTTGATGTTTCCGTTGGTAACATACCCTTTTTAGGAAAAAAATTTGGCGCTATTATTAGCAACGACATTTTTATAATTTTCCGTTGGTAACGGATTTACTAGTCGAAGGAATTTTTGTATCACAATTTAGCAACAGTAGTTTTTTTGTTTTCCGTTGACGATTTTTGCTTATCTAGAAGAAAAAATTTCGTCCAAAATTTCCAACGGGACATTTTGTGATTTAGAGTTGCTAAATTGTAATAATAAGTACCAACGGGAAGTTTCCGTTGGTAAATTAGAAACATGAAACAGACAACACAATCGGACAGTTTGTAAATTTATAGGCTGTGTTTAGTTGAAGAAAAAAGTGGCAATTTTCCAGAAAATTTTTCTAAGAAAAGTGGAAAATTAGAAAACGCGTTCAAAATGGGTATTTTCAAGAAAATTTTTCCAAGAAAATGGAAAACCCACTTTTCTATGTTATAACTAGGAGATGGAAAACAAGGATTTCCACTTTTTTCCTTTATACTACTCCCGCCACTTTTCCAACTTTTTCCAAAACCTTTTAAGCTCAACTAGTTTCTCCCAAATAGAAAATGCATAACATTTGAACACATTTTCCAAATTTTCAACACTTTTCTAGAGAATGAAAACTCTTTTCATCTCTTAGAAAAATAGAGATGGAAAATTTTGGAAAATTTTCCACAACTAAACAAATTTTCCACAACTAAACACACCCATAATTCCGTTGCTAATGTTGATTATTTTGAGGGGATTTTTCCTCCTACATTACTAACAGAATTTTATTAGTTTCGTTGAAAAATTATGAATTATTTAAAATACCATTCAAACTGTATCCACATTTAACGTTATAATTTTTTGTTTATAAAATCAGCTATCATCCTAAAATTTTAATAAATGAAATAATCCCTAAGATTATATATATAAAGGAGCTAGAGTACGAGCTACCCAATACCCAATAAGTGAACAATTCCTAATTCTCTTCCTTTGAAATTCCTAATTCTTGAACAATTTGGATATCTTTAATTGCCATTCAGTCTACGAGACTGCATAAGGTCTTCAACTTTTGGGGCACCTAACTAGATAATGTTATATATATATATATATATATATATATATATATATATATATATATATATATATATATATATATATATATATTTGCTAGTAGAAAATTAGATAAAAGTATTGATGTAGCTCAACCGGTTTTATTATTTTTACTTAACAAAGTAGACGATGGTTCGATTCTCATTACCTCTTTTCTTTTTATGCAATTACCTTTATTTTGCATACGTATGATTAGTTTATAATATAATGTATCTTTACTATTAAATAATTTTCTTTGATTTACTCTTCTAGTCTTGTATAATCATAATAAGTGTTTATAGGTCATGTACCAAAATTTGTATGATTGGTTGTAAAAATTAGTGATTTAGTTTTACTCATTTAATTAGGCACAACATACTTCTATAATTAAACATAACTAAATAGATGATGAAAATAATATTAAGATAAACAATTACTTTAAATTATAAAAAACTTCTTCATTAAGTCATGATGCATTTGTCTTTCATATTATCAAGTGGGCCCGTATGTGAACCAAAAGTTCAATGAACATTCCTTGAACTGTTTAGCGAGAAGTTCGTATATGTTCATTCGCGTTTAGTTAAATGAATGAACACGAACATGATTTTTTCATTCGTTACATGAACGTATCTTTCGTTCGTTAAGGTTCGTTCGGTTTGTGTTATTCATATCATAGATTTTTAATTTCATATTTTTATCGGTAATGTTAGTCATATCATGGTAGTTCTTTATAAGTTTAACTCCGTACATTAATTATTTGGTTAAGCATTAATTATACATTTGTACATTTGCATTCATTTGTGTTCATGAACAAACACATTTTCTTAATGAACGAACATGAACATGAAAATCCGTTCATTTAACCGTTCATGTTTGTTCATTTGTTCAGTAAAACCTTAATGAACAAACACGAACATACTTGCGGTGATAAAATTATAAAAGTATAAATGTGTGATATGATATTAACTTAATGATTTTCGTATTTGATAAGTCAATGGGAAGGACATAATGGTAATTTAAAATTTAAAGCTATAGGGATTAAAAAAAATGATTTGAAAATGCTTAAGGCGGAGTATAATCAAAAGGTATTTAATGATTTGGGATCTTACCAAAATTTAAACTTATATATAGGTATGTATTAAAATTAAAGTTAAAATTAAAAGAAGATAATATGCATCTTGTTATTTTGCTCCTATTTTAATTTTAATATATGTTAAAAAGTACGTAATAAATTATTAATTTGTAATTTAATAAATTTAGACTTATCATAACTTAACCCAAAAAATTGGCCACAAAACTTTAGCGCCGGATTTTTTCACCGAAAACAAACTTGCGATGATTTCTCTTTATTCTCGCATATCTTCGAGTAGCAATCTTTTCCCCAAATCAAAGCGTCCATCATCATGCCTCACAATAGCGCCTATATTTGCCGGACCCGTCAGACACTAGAATTTCACCCGAGGTAACTAGTACATGCTTTGAGTTTTAAGTTTGTTTATGTAGAATTATTGATATAGATTCTTTCAATATCTCTGGTTGTTTCTTTTAAACGTCTTTGAGCCCTTATGTTTACTTCGATGACCTGGGTTTTAATTTTGTTATATACATACGTGTGATGTGTTTAGTTATATAATACATATATATTTGATGCCCTAATGTGCAACTAACAAGCGGCAGCAAACACAGGATTGTAGGATACATATACTACTTGGATTCTAATACTGTTAAGACTTATATAGTCTACCACCACTGCTATGGTGATTATTTGATAACATATCAATCTCTAAATTGCAAAAGCAGGTTGATTTTGATGAAGCTAATGATGGGTTTCAATTTGATTTATTGATTTATAATCATAAAACTAGATTTGTGAACTACAAAATGTTGGTTGTGCTTTAAGAAGATCACAATTCACAATTTTTGAAGTTAATATGAATAGTATATTGGGGGTTGGTGCAGCTTGTTAGACCATTAGACTTACTGATTAATTGGACCATTTGACTTTGGGAGAAATGGGTAGCTATGACCCAAAACCACCCCAAGTGACCCGTGTAGTTATGACCAAACACCCCAAGTGACCCGTAACCCATTAATTGGGACCAGTGACCTAACCCGCTACTATTGTCACCCATTGTGACATGTGACTTCTGACTTGGGACCTGACACATTGGTGTTTAGAGGGTCGGTTCTTTGTTTAAATCGGTTAGTACCAAATTTGACCAATCAAACTTAATTTAATACCCATCTGTATAAAAAAAAAATAGGCTGGGCTCAATATTACCCTAGTTGATATACTCATAATAATTTGCTCTTTGAAATAATGATATCGTATATACCAGTGTTTGACAGAAGATTCTCAAGTGTATATGTATTAACACATTTTAGTAGTTAGCAATTGATTAATGTAGTAGTTAGTTTGATAATGTCTTATTATTTAGATAAACTACATAGAGTTTATGTATGCTCAAGTATATATATAATAACAGACATGTCACACCATTGAGTTAGTGGCAGAATATCAGAGTCCACATTCCCATTAGTGTATAACTTGAACCCATTAACTGTGAAAAAATGTCTTTTGGCTCGATATCTATGTTAAGGTTGCTGAGATAATCTAAGTATTTAAATTAGGTTGTTGAATACATGAATTATGTTTGTAATAACCGCTACGTTGCAACATAAATATATTTGGCATTATGTCAGCTGACCGTAGTTTGATGAAACGTAGAGTCGAGGCTGGTTGGACCCAAAGTAGAAGAAACTTTTAGAAAACAGATCAAAGAATCGTAAAAGAGTTTATGCTGAAGATGGAGGTGATTTGATTGTTAGCCACACTGGAGGATCCGTTAACTTTGCCATACATCTTCGAAGAATGGTATGTCTACTCAAACATATATCTATTTGACAAGTTTTACATGCATAAGATTGGCTCGGTGTATTAATATTTATCACACTACATTGATTAACCATTCAAATTCTTACTTTGTAGTTCTTCCATTGTTTGCAATTTGTTTATCAAGTTGCTATAAGACTTGAAATAGTTTCAAATACTTGGCGTGAACTTTCTTTGTTGTTTTATTACTGTGATCAGTCTACAAATAAGTGCTTTCATTATTCATGTTCTGTTAATACATTGCTCCTAGAACTGTGACAATTTGCTACCTATAGTTGGTTTGTTGGACTGCATGCTGCCACTTATTGCCATACTGATGATATTTGTGTATCTGCATAAAGGTTATAAGACCCTTGCATAGTTTTAAAGTTGTCCATGGGTGTAATATTTGCAGTAATCTAGGCATAATATTTATTTAATCTTATTTTTCTTTATTCTCTAGTGACATGACAGATTTATATTTACAGTTTTAATAAGATATTTCTTAGCCAACGTGTAATCTTATATCCCACAATGGAGTTGACAATGGGGATCAATCAATTTTGGTTCAGACCACATTGATTGGCAATGTGGCATACGTAGTGTGCCTAAGGTCTCCTTCTCTAGTCACACTACGTTAGTAAATGTAGCTTGTGGTTTGAAGTTAGTACATTTTTAAACAACATTTTTATGAAATTTTTTTGTCCCTGATCTATGTATTATTTGCTGATAAATGTGTAAAGGAGAATTTGTAATCCATACAATTGTGATAGGGAGCTTTTTGATTTTATAAACTCAAAAAATGGTAAGAATGCCATCTATAGTCAACAGCAGGTCAGCCACTTGCAGACATTGTTTGGAGGACTTAACCATTTTATATTTGCACAAATTTTGGTGTTTAGGTAGATAACATCATAGTACATATATACAAATTTTTTTGGTTTTTTAAACGTGTACTTATGCCTTTTCAGAGTGTGTTTTGTTAGAAATACACTCTTGACAGCAATTAGAATTTTGATTGTTTATTTGCATTGTTGAGTTGCAATTAAAGTATTTTATGATTCATAAAATGTTGATTAGTGTGTGACATTGATCAATACTTACATAGTTTAACTTATATTAATGTGCATCGAGTTTAATTTCTTATAGTTGATATTGATTGTACTTTACACAGGAGAATGAATTGGGGCATACACCAAACAAACTTAACTTCTTTGCTAAGATGCACAAAAAGAATAAGGGTAAAGGTGAGTGGTGCGATGGTAAAGCAGAAAAAGTGGCTCAAGAGTGTGAGTAAAAGATGAAAGAAAAGCTTCAAACTGATGGTATTAGTCAAGTTGCAACTCTTGGCCATAGTAAACAAACTCGTCCCCAGACTTTCACTCCCATTAATATCGAAGAACAAATTGAGCAAGAAGTAACAGCTAGAGTTGCTTCTCATGTTGATTCATTACGGGTCAAGATGGAAGAAAAAATGCATACTGAGATGAATGTAAAGGAAGAAAGATTGTGTGCTGAGATGGAAAAGAAAATGTGAGAAATGCTCAAGAATTATCGCCAAAGTTGAATAGGGCCTGCAGATGGCGATGTTGGTTTAGATTTATACTTGCAAGACAACTTTTCTTTGAAAATATTTTGTATTTGATTTTCTTTTAGATTTTTGCTTGCAAGACGATGGTTTAGATTTACGGAAGTAAATTGGCTTTATTCTGTAAAACTTGGATATTCATTTTAATATGAATGTTTGAGTTTTTAATATATAAAAATGTATACAGGTTTATATATATATATATATATATATATATATATATATATATATATATATATATATAGATTATCAAGAGGTTTCAAGTGGTTGGGGATGATTATATGTCAAAAACAACAACGGAGTTTGCATGTGAAATACCAACGGGAAGCATTTATTGCAAACAAAGTTTTCAAAATAGCCACGGACATGAAACCCGTTGTTAGATCTAATAATTTATCGTTGGTGATTTATAAATATACCAACGGAAATAGAGGTTTTGGCTAACCATATTATCAACGGAAAGCTATACATTCACAAACGGTATATCCGTTGGTAGTTATAGATTTCCCAACGGAATTTGAGGTGTCGGGTACCAAAATTACCAACGGGCAATTTTCAGTCATCCACAGCATAACCGTTGGTAGTCTACTAATTTAACAACGGAACTTGAGGTCTCGGCTAATAGATTTACCAACGGACAATTTTCAATCATCAATGGCATATATGTTGGTGTTTTAACAACGGGTTAAAGAAATCCGTTGATAAATGCGATTAGCAACGAGCCTTTTTGCCACACCCCTTCTCCGTTGATGATTGATATTACCAACGGAATTTACTTGTTCACCAACGGAATTTTCCCGTTGGAATATGCATTTTTTCTAGTAGTGATCAACACTGAATCTCTACAAATTACTCATTCCACATAATCCCCGAAATCCTCCACATATTAACAAAATCTGTCAACACTAATCATCTTAGCACGTATTCAACATAACGTGTCATAACAATAATAATAAATGATTAGAAACAAGATAATACACCATTTGATTGTATGAACCTCTTGCTCGGAAGCAATCTGGAACACACATATCACAAGTTTTATCAACACAATTCATATAGCACGTATTCAACATAACGTGCTATAACAACCTCATAATTAAACAACAATTATAAACAAGACAAAAAAAACAAGCCATACACCACACGATTGTATGAACCTCTTGCTCGGAAGCAATCCGGAACATACAATCATCACCCATTTAACCCCCATATCACTCACCTTTGCTTTTTAGGCAATTACATGATTTCATGCTTGATTATAGATGTTAGATCCTATGATCATCTAACACATATCACATAAATATACAACATATTTAGCAACCTCTAATCATCATAATCAAATAATCACAATCATCAATCCATCACCCCTTTAGATAGATCAAGTTTGACTTTTGATCAAACTATACATAAACTCTCTTTTCATGATCATCTTTGGTTCCACTATTTGATCACTTACATAATCACCTTGATTATGATTAAGTATCATAATAACAACTCTTCTACTTAATAACTTTGATGAATTAAACATAATTACATCATTTCATATGATTTGATTACTTGTATAATCACTTTAAACATCACTAATTCATCATGTTCTTTATTTTATCAACAAACCATAATCATTTCCATAATCACTTTTAACTCAAGTGATTAACTACTTGATACACTAATTCAATTTCCACTAATAATACTCCAATAACATTTCTAACTACTAATTAAGGTGAATTAACACCAAATCATACTCATTTGTTCAAAATCCACTTTGATCACTAATCACACAATTCAAATTATCCACTTTTTTGATTGAATTAGTGTTAACAACAATCATATATACACTTATACACCACTAATCAATCATAATCAACCCTAATTTCGTTTTAAACCCATCAATTCCTCAAAATCACCTTTTACACACTTTTTAGGTCAAGAGAATCAAGAACAATTACTCACCTTGTGTTAGAGAGAATCAAAGAGTGATGAATTTCATATTATTAGCTTCAATTTGGTATTTGTAAACTGATTTTTGCTTGTTCCTCTTGATCCCTACGACTCTCTCTCTGTATTTGCTTCAGGAAGAATTTAGAAGGTGGATGGATATGTTTTTGTGTACGTACGTATGTGTATGGATATATATGTTTTTATATAAATTTTACTCCCCGTAATTATCATTGTCTGGAACTTAAAAACCGACTACAGTTATTATTATTTTATATCACTTAAAATAATAATAACTTAAAATAATTACTTTCACTTTTACCACAATAATACTTTTGAATTTTGAGGTATTACAAATATGCTCATTGCATTGCTTAGTATTCCCATTCCCTTTATCATTCCTCATTTCGAACCAAGCGCACCCTAAATACATAATGAAACTATAATATATTCACTCAGTTGAAGCCAAATACACCAAGTGGAAGCAAATACATAAGCAAACTACAATAGTGTAAATCCTAAGTTATAAAATGAACAAATTGAAAGATTACAAGCTAGAATTACAAAAGAGGAGATAACATTTTCGCTACCGATTCTTCTTTAACAACAATGTATTTCCTTGCAATTTCACGGATCTGATTTCGTTACATACATATCAAATTAGAAAACAAAAATGAGTAGTAAAAAGTTTTGAAAAGAAAACCTAGATTTATTACTTTTTTTAAAACCTGCGAATCGTTCGGCACCTTTCTCGCTGGCACCATTAGCCATCTTCATTGTCACCATCTTCTAATGCATTACCACTACTGCCGGCGTCTTCATCGCTGCCAGTATTGCCCACCGCCGTCGTTGTCTTCCATTTTTAGGTTTGTTTTGAAATAATTTTTTTTAGTAGAAAGGCAATCCTACACTATCTATCCCACGAGTTATATATACAACCATCACAAATATTTACAAATTGCCTCTCACGAGGCTTGACTGTGACAATCCTCCAATTATGGTATTTACTTAACCTAATTTCATGCATTACCTAGAGTAATTCCCTGATTAGTGAATTCAAAACAATTTATGTGTTAAGTTTTTGATAAATACTATGTGATACGTGATATATTTGATAGTAGTTATATGTGTATATATATAATTACGTGCGAAATGAATATATCAAACTATATGAATTGAACACGATAATATGGGTGATACAAAATAATTAATAATTCGAAAATTATTAATTACAACTATTATATAATTATATTATTGAAATAATATAATAAATTATACGTTTTATATTAAACGTATTAAACCGCGAATAATAAAGTTCCAAAATGAACTTCGAAAATACTTTTGAATAAATTTTAGTTTGAAATTATTAGATAAAAGTATTACAACGAAAAGAAAACGAAAGATTTAGACGATTTTGGTTACGCGTTACACGAACAGAAACAATTTTAAAACGCGCTTAGAGGTTCCAAATAATAAAAATATTATTTCGTAAGTTACTGTTTTAATGTGTAGAACATTACTTCAAAATATGATTTCCGAATTTAACTGAAATCTGGCACGCGTTTTACTTGTACAGTACTTTTGCTGTAAATAATTATAAGATACTTTTGACAAAGTATTTCGAATATATAATTATCAATTACTGAGTTTAAAACAATGAGAAACAAAACGCTAAATTTTATTATAAATAAAGTACCACAAATTATACCCGTACACGAAATTAACGGGCTAAAAACTACCAATATTGTACAAAATAAAATATCTGGGCGACAGATTTTTGTTCGCTCCATACTCCCGTTTGAAATTGCCATCTCCAATAATACATCCTACCTATAATTTTGATCTTCAAAAATTACACACACACAATACAAACACTGGTTTCTCTTTGGTTTTCTGTGATCTTCAACAACACAGCAGCAGCAAAGTAGTAGAAGCAGGAGCTTCATCATCTCCATCTCTTCACCCTCACCATCTTCATTTTCAAACTCACAAAAATCAAACACAAACAAAATGGTTTCCTGAAGCATTATCATCATCCATCGTTATTTTCATCATCAACATCTCAGAATCATCATCATCTTCTTCCTAACATCATTGTGAGGAAATTTATCCATTTTTACTCATTTATATAATTTCTTCAAATTTTGATATATGATGATTATTGTTGTTATAAACATGTTACAATAGGTTTATATAACATATTAAGGTGTTTGATCATGTTAAAATCGGTTATATATAAAAACCCGTACGAAATTGTTGTAACAGAGAAAGAACAGAACCTGCAAAACCATTGAATCCGGCGGATTCAAGCGAATCCGGCGGATTCTCAGCCGAAACTCAGATGAATACGGCATATTCCCACCTTCGACCGCACACAAACTTTCGGCAGAAACGATGAACGAGTAAAAGACATACATGAATCCGGCGGATTCATGTGAATCCGGCGGATTCCCCACAATTGAAACAAATACGGCGGATTCATGTGAATCCGGCGTATTCCCCTAATTTGGCCCGAATCCGGCGGATTCACCGGAATTCGGCGGATTCCACCACTGGTCCAGCTGTTGACTTTTGCATTTTTAAATAATGTACAAACTAAAAATCGTTATATGAACCGAGACTTATTACTTGACTAATATTGCGAACGAGACCTTGTAATAATATGGACACAACTATGAGACATAATTATATCCGCGACATAAATTAATACGGACATTTAGAACGTGACAAAGCTTCGAAATAATTACAAAACATATATATACAAACGAACGGACAATATAAATATAACGAGACGTATAAAATGGAACGATTTAATTATCTAGTACAAACTATATACGATAAACAAAAAAACGAGATATATTTTATAACAAACAAAGTTATTTTGATAAACAATGATAATTATGTTTTGAAAACATAATCGACAACAACGACAACTACATTTATAACTATGTATATATACATACACGCAACATTTATAATATATGTATATATAGCCATTAACAACGACGACAACTAATATATATATTAGAATATATATATTCAACTAAAATGTATATAAATATACATACTTGAACTTAACGACTAATTGAAACGCAAACCTCACCAGCAACTGAAATATTATAAACTTTACAACTTAACAAATAATCCATATACTTATACAAGTATTATTATTTGCGTCTAGGTACTTGAGGAAGCGTTGGGATTATTTGCTAGCTATCTATTTGTGCTGAAGACTTGCAAAACCGTGAGTTCACAGCCCCTCCCTTTTACTTGTTTTAAATGATTTTAAAACCAGGGGTGGAAAACATAGAACAATGTGATATAACATGCTATATGCTTTAGGTATTGAGCTGCATGCTATTATGTGAAACTGATTAACATGATTTCTTTCACACTATTAAACTTGAACTATTTCTATAAAATGTTTTCATATTGAATTAACTGGAATTAATTATATGAAACGTTTTCACAACATTTTGGGAATAAGACAGCAGATCTTGGTACGATCCTAGGTTTACGCGAGGTAGTTGTAGTGCACATAAGTCCCAGTGCTTGCAACCTATAACCATTAGCTAGGTGACTCTAGCCACTGAGTATACAGATAGTACTATCGATTTGACAACCCTCCCAGGATATTACTCGTTGGTCATTCCAACCACATCGACGATAGTCGTAACGAGGAGTGTATACTTAAGATGTTACTGAGGCAACAACAAAACAACTAGTCGTGGTTTGGTTATAGTACTAGTGTCGTTACTTTAACTCTAAAGGTTTAGCTCACCTTGGAGGGATTATAGTCTATATTTCCCACACATTTACAACTAAACAACTAAACAACAACTTGGTTTGGGAAGGGTATTCCCTGTGATGACTAATAGGACAGGTGTTCCTTTGAGATACTATTTTTAGGAAACGTTTACCTTAATTGGTTGAACTTGGTTTCCCACAAAAACAACTATTTATAGGAAATGTTTACTTAAATGTTAAACCTGTGTTTCCTGCTATGACTATTATTGGAATGTTTACCTTATTGTTAAACTTGTATTCCTGTTAACTATCTGTTGGAAAATGATTGCTTTACTGCTAAACCTGATTTTCCTTAACTATTGAAATGGATATGTTTACTTAATTGATAAACCTGTATATCCTGCAACTACTTGTTAGGAAATGTTTATGATTAAACTTGTGTTTCCTACACTGCTATTATTAATGTAAGAATGACATTCTTACATATTTAGGAAATGTTTTCTTTAATTAGAATACTTGTGTTTCCTACTTTACATATAAATATTATGTTTGCGTACATGAATGATTTATACAAAACTAAAACCTGTGAATTCACTCAACATTCAATGTTGACAGTTTACTATGTTTTTCAGGGAATTAGGACTCAGGTACTCCTGCATGCATAAAGGACGTAGGCAACCTGACTATTTATGATGCCACTTTTGGGACACATGGATTTCCTTTGTATTATCAATTTAATTGGTTATACTTATGAAATCCCTCTTTTATAAATATGTATTTTCAAATACTTAAGTTGTCTTTGACAACCCTAACTTATGTACGACTTTATAAGTCATATCTTTTGTAATAACTGTAAACTTATGGCATCTTAAATATATATGTATGTTCTGTATGATCATATACTCTGATACAATGAATGCACTATCGAATCTGTCCGCCCTCAATGCTTAAACATTTATTAAAATGCTTCCGCTAATTAACTAAAAGCTTCCGCTAAACTGTTAATAAACACGATTACCGATTTGGGGGTGTGACAGAGATTGGTATCAGAGCTATTGGTTATAGAGAACTAGAAGTCTTTAAGCGACTGAAAACCTTAGAGACCTAGACTATAGCCTTGGCTAACACATTTCAGCATTCATACTGTTGCATACGTCTGACACGTCACACACGTTTCTTTGACTAGGCATGTCGAGACACGCACCTATTCACATCACTGATTCTGATACTGAGGAGGATCCCATGGAGGGACCATACGATGGGATTCCTAAAGCAGTGTCTGAGGAGGTTTACCCGCCTACATTTCCTAGAGATACTTCAGATGGTTCGATAGCCACTCCACCATTGCCATCCACTGATCCTGCTACCCATATGTTAGGATCTATGTCTATGTCTAGACGCCACCTTATTGGAGAGCCTTCTTATCGGCCTACACCTAGGAGGACACCGCTGTCGTGTGTCAGGGATTTTCCCATAGGACCCTCATCATCTCGCGGCAAGGAGCCGATGACTGAGGAGCGAGAGATCCGCTGTGATCAGCAGACACCGAGAGCTAGAGTTCCGCATCTGGACTGGATGCCACGCATTTTACGCCATTGGAGGATCATTGAGAAGATTCCTTCCACCTATGAGACTGGGGAGTCATCTCATACATCTACATCTCTACATTTGACCGAGGAGCCTCTGGAGCTTACGGTCCCTACTGTGGTCGCCGTTATTCGTACCTTGCTGGGATTTCATTTTGGTACGCAGTCTGCCCTCCGAGTTATGCGCAGTGACGCCTCTCGTCTTGATGATGATGTGCTGGTGATATATGGACGCCTTGCGACTTCTGAGTTGCACATCGAGGTAGACAGGGAGTCTGCCGATGCTACTAGAGCACGTCTGATCCGACTGGAGAGTCGTCTGGAGACTATAGGTGCTGCAGTTTGTTTATGTGTGTTGATGGTTGCTGTTAGGATGTTTGTGGGTTGGAGTCTACCGTATTTCTTTTAGACCGTATGTATGATGTATTAGGACCATAGTTATGATGTATTTGGGTTGACTTTTGACTAGATGGATGTATAGGTTAAATCCGTCACATTTTGTAGATCATGTTTGATCCAATGGGTATCTTTTGTAGTAAATCCCATCTTTGTACAAAACTTATGTAACAACGCTTAACCCATGTTATTATATACATCAATTATGCAATGACTTTTAATTATGATATGTGAACCAAACATAAGCTAGTTTACATTATTACATACATTGTGAATGATATCAATTGGTGATTGACTTCATACCATATTTACATTTATCACTTACTTTATGAGTGATGACTTGATTAGATATCTTACGAGTGTTTCTTGTGTGTGATTAGGACTGAATCATGCCGCCTAAACGTAGAAATACCAGGAACAGCCAACGAAACCCCACACCACCTCCTGCTGTTGAGGAGACTACTGAACAAATGGTTAACCGAAGGATTTCTGAAGCCCTTGCTCAGTATGATACTGACCGAAACCGTAGCGGTAGTAGAGAAACCGAACCAAACGCTTCAGGTAGTAATCCTGAGAGCACTCATAAGGGATGTTCATATAAAACATTTCTAGCCTGTAAACCGAGCCATTTCCGTGGTACTGAAGGTGCCATTGGAATCATCCATTGGATAGAGAAAATGGAGTCTGTGATAGAGATTAGCAAGTGTGCTCGTGAAGATATGGTCATGTATGCTACATGCACATTTAGTGATAAGGCTTTGACTTGGTGGAACGCCCAAAAGCAAGCAATGGGTCGTCCAGCCGCTCATTCAATGTCTTGGGAAACTTTGAAAACTATGGTTATGGAAGAGTTTTGTCCCCGCAGTGAGCTGCAGAAGATTGAGTCTGAACTCTGGAACATTGCTATGGTTGGTGCTGATATCACAGGATATACCACCAGATTTCAAGAACTGGCACGCCTTGTACCTCACATGGTCACTCCTGAGTACAAGCGCACTGAAAGGTATATCTGGGGTCTAGTGCCGCAAATTCGAAGTTTGGTAACATCAGCGAATCCTGCTACTTTTAAGATTGCTGTGGAACTGGCACAGCGTTTGACTGATGAAGCAGTAAGGATGGGGAATCTTACTAAGAAAGCTTCTACTGAAAAGGTTGAATCCAGCAAAGCTGATGTTGGGAAAGGAAAGCGTAAGTGGAATGGCCGTCAGGGTCACAAGAATAAGAAGCAAGCTAGTACCACGAAAGCTTACATTGCCACTACTGCTGAACAAAAGACTTACATGGGGAGTAAGCCCAAGTGTGACAAGTGTGAACGTCACCATGATGGTGACTGTACTTTCTGTGGGAATTGCAAACGCTGGGGGCGTTTGGCCCAATACTGTAGAGCGAACCCTACCACTCAAGCAAATAGGGATCGACCAGCAAATGGATGTTTCGAATGTGGCGAGCAAGGTCATTTCCGAAACAAGTGCCCTAAACTGAACCGTGGTAACCAAATCAATCAGAACCGCCCTGCGAACCCGAACAACAACAATCGTTGAAACGCCAACAACCAGCCAGCTAGGGGTCGTGCATTTGTCGTTAGAGCGCAAGAGGCACGCCAGGACCCTAACACTGTCACTGGTACGTTTCTAGTTAACGATCATTATGCATCCGTATTATTTGATTCTGGCGCCGATTTGAGTTTTGTGTCTAAGGACTTTAGACCACTATTAGACGTTAGATCTCGTAAGCTAGACAACAAGTACACCTTAGAACTAGCCGATGGTAGGTTGATTGAATCAGGAGAAATAGTACCAGGATGTACTCTAGCATTAGAGAGTCATCTTTTCAAAATAGACTTACTACCGGTTGAATTGGGAAGCTTTGACATCGTAGTCGGTATGGACTGGTTGTCGAAGAACCGTGCAGAGATTGTTTGTTTTGATAAAATGATACGTATACCATTGTCTACTGGAGAAACTTTGGTGATACAAGGAGACAAGAGGGCGAGTGCCGTCAAAACTATTAATTGCTTAAAAGCTAGTAAATATCTCCGAAAGGGATATCCAGCATTTTTGGCGCATGTTGTGGAAAAGAAATCTGTAGAGAGACGCTTAGACGATATACCTGTAGTACGAGACTATCCGGGAGTGTTTCCTGATGATCTTCCAGGATTACCACCTCCGCGACAAGTCGAATTTCGCATCGATCTGGTGCCTGGAGCCGCACCAATCGCTCGCTCACCTTATCGTCTAGCTCCATCAGAAATGCAAGAACTGTCTACACAGTTGCAAGAGCTTTTAGACTTAGGATTCATCCGACCGAGCTTTTCACCTTGGGGAGCTCCGGTTTTGTTTGTCAAGAAGAAAGATGGATCTATGCGCATGTGCATTGACTATCGAGAGTTGAATAAAGTAACTATCAAGAACCGATATCCGTTACCTCGCATTGACGATCTATTTGATCAGCTACAAGGATCAAGTTACTACTCGAAGATCGACCTTCGTTCTGGTTACCATCAACTGAAGGTTCGAGAAGAGGATGTGCCGAAGACAGCGTTCAGGACTCGTTATGGTCACTATGAGTTCCTAGTCATGCCATTTGGATTGACTAACGCGCCGGCTGTATTCATGGATCTCATGAACCGAGTGTGCAAACCTTACTTAGATAAGTTTGTCATTGTGTTCATTGACGACATTTTGATTTACTCAAAGACGAAAGAGGATCACGAACAGCATTTGAAACTTATCCTCCAACTACTTGAGAACGAGAAGCTGTATGCTAAGTTCTCCAAATGCGAATTTTGGATTAGAGAGGTTCATTTCCTAGGTCACGTGATCAATGATAAGGGAATTCATGTGGACCCATCCAAAATAGAGGCGATTAAGAACTGGAAAGCACCGGAAACTCCCACAGAAATTCGACAATTCCTTGGTTTGGCTGGCTATTATCGACGATTTATAGAGAACTTTTCAAAGATAGCCCAGTCACTCACCACCTTAACTCAGAAGGATAAGAAATTCGAATGGGGAGAGAAACAAGAAAACGCCTTCCAACTGTTGAAACAAAAGTTGAGCACCGCACCGATTCTATCCTTACCTGAGGGAACCGAGAACTTCATTGTTTATTGTGACGCCTCACATCAAGGATTAGGTTGTGTTCTCATGCAAAACGACAAAGTTATTGCTTATGCATCTCGTCAATTGAAGATTCACGAGAAGAACTATACGACTCATGACTTAGAGTTGGGAGCAGTCGTTTTTGCATTGAAAATTTGGAGACACTACTTATATGGCACAAAGTGTACAATTTTCACTGACCACAAGAGTCTACAACACATATTCGACCAGAAAGAACTCAACATGAGACAGAGACGTTGGGTCGAATTACTGAATGATTACGACTGTGAGATTAAATACCATCCGGGCAAGGCTAATGTAGTAGCAGATGCCTTGAGTCGTAAAGAGAACATTAAGCCTCGCAGAGTTCGAGCCTTAGTGTTAACAATTCACTCTAATCTCATTACTCAAATTCGCGAAGCGCAACAATTAGCTTTCACCGCCGAACGCATGAAAAATGAATCCCTGAGGGGAATGGAGAAACAGCTTGAAACAAAAGAGAATGGAGTTTTATACTTCATGAATCGAATTTGGGTACCGTGCGACGATGAACTCCGTAAGCTGATTTTGGACGAAGCTCACAAGTCCAATTACTCGATTCATCCTGGTGCAGACAAGATGTACCAAGATGTGAAAGGTTTCTATTGGTGGCCTAATATGAAGAGAGACATCGCTACTTATGTCAGCAAATGTCTAACTTGTTCAAAGGTCAAGGTTGAGTATCAAAAACCTTCAGGACTTTTGCAACAACCAGAGATGCCACAATGGAAATGGGAACACATAACAATGGATTTCATCACGAAGCTACCAAAGACATCAACTAGAGTTGACTCAATATGGGTGATTGTCGATAGACTGACGAAATCAGCCCACTTCATTGCTTTCAAAGAGACAGACAAACTCGAGAAACTGGCAAAGATCTATATCAAAGAAGTCGTTTCTCGGCACGGTGTGCCATTGTCGATTATATCTGATAGAGATAGCAGATTCACATCTCGTTTCTGGCAAACACTACAACAGGCCCTAGGTACTCGACTCGATATGAGTACGGCCTATCATCCGCAAACAGATGGCCAGAGTGAACGAACGATTCAAACGCTCGAAGATTTGTTGCGAGCATGTGTGATTGACTTTGGAGGAAGTTGGGATACTCATCTCCCATTAGCTGAGTTCTCCTACAACAATAGTTATCACACCAGTATACATATGGCACCGTTTGAAGCGTTGTATGGACGTAAGTGCCGATCTCCACTCTGTTGGGCAGAGATGGACGACAGACAACTATCCGGACCCGAACTTGTCCAAGAAACTACAGACAAGATAACTCAAGTACTTAACCGATTGAAAGCGGCGAGAGATAGACAAAAGAGTTACGCCGATAACCGCCGTAAACCTCTTGAGTTTCAAGTAGGAGATAAGGTTCTACTCAAAGTATCGCCTTGGAAAGGGATAGCACGATTTGGTAAACGAGGAAAACTGAACCCACGATATGTTGGACCTTTTGAGATCCTTGCTAGGATTGGTCCTGTTGCTTATAAACTCAAACTACCACAAGAGCTTAGTAGTATTCACGACACTTTTCATGTGTGTAATTTGAAGAAGTGTCTTTCTGACGAAACATTAATCATACCTCCTGACGAAGTCTTCATAAACTCAAAGCTTAACTTTGTGGATGAACCAATCGAAATAGCTGATACGAAAATGCAAAGACTGCGAAGCAAACGAATCAAACTTGTCAAAGTTCGATGGAATTCGAAGCATGGCCCAGAGTTTACTTGGGAACGTGAGGATGAGATAAGAAAGAAGTACCCTCACCTGTTTGAACAAGCCATCAACACGAATAATACAAATTAAATCTCGGGACGAGATTTCGCTAACAGGGGGAGAATGTGACAATCCTCCAATTAGGGTATTTACTTAACCTAATTTCATGCATTACCTAGAGTAATTCCCTGATTAGTGAATTGAAAACAATTTATGTGTTAAGTTTTTGATAAACTTACTATGTGATACGTGATATATTTGATAGTAGTTATATGTGTATATATATAATTACGTGCGAAATGAATATATCAAACTATATGAATTGAACACGATAATATGGGTGATACAAAATAATTAATAATTCGAAAATTATTAATTACAACTATTATATAATTATATTATTGAAATAATATAATAAATTATACGTTTTATATTAAACGTATTAAACCGCGAATAATAAAGTTCCAAAATGAACTTCGAAAATACTTTTGAATAAATTTTAGTTTGAAATTATTAGATAAAAGTATTACAACGAAAAGAAAACGAAAGATTTAGACGATTTTGGTTACGCGTTACACGAACAGAAACAATTTTAAAACGCGCTTAGAGGTTCCAAATAATAAAAATATTATTTCGTAAGTTACTGTTTTAATGTGTAGAACATTACTTCAAAATATGATTTCCGAATTTAACTGAAATCTGGCACGCGTTTTACTTGTACAGTACTTTTGCTGTAAATAATTATAAGATACTTTTGACAAAGTATTTCGAATATATAATTATCAATTACTGAGTTTAAAACAATGAGAAACAAAACGCTAAATTTTATTATAAATAAATTACCACAAATTATACCCGTACACGAAATTAACGGGCTAAAAACTACCAATATTGTACAAAATAAAATATCTGGGCGACAGATTTTTGTTCGCTCCATACTCCCGTTTGAAATTGCCATCTCCAATAATACATCCTACCTATAATTTTGATCTTCAAAAATTACACACACACAATACAAACACTGGTTTCTCTTTGGTTTTCTGTGATCTTCAACAACACAGCAGCAGCAAAGTAGTAGAAGCAGGAGCTTCATCATCTCCATCTCTACACCCTCACCATCTTCATTTTCAAACTCACAAAAATCAAACACAAACAAAATGGTTTCCTGAAGCATTATCATCATCCATCGTTATTTTCATCATCAACATCTCAGAATCATCATCATCTTCTTCCTAACATCATTGTGAGGAAATTTCTCCATTTTTACTCATTTATATAATTTCTTCAAATTTTGATATATGATGATTATTGTTGTTATAAACATGTTACAATAGGTTTATATAACATATTAAGGTGTTTGATCATGTTAAAATCGGTTATATATAAAAACCCGTACGAAATTGTTGTAACAGAGAACGAACAGAACCTGCAAAACCATTGAATCCGGCGGATTCAAGCGAATCCGGCGGATTCTCAGCCGAAACTCAGATGAATACGGCATATTCCCACCTTCGACCGCACACAAACTTTCGGCAGAAACGATGAACGAGTAAAAGACATACATGAATCCGGCGGATTCATGTGAATCCGGCGGATTCCCCACAATTGAAACGAATACGGCGGATTCATGTGAATCCGGCGTATTCCCCTAATTTGGCCCGAATCCGGCGGATTCACCGGAATCCGGCGGATTCCACCACTGGTCCAGCTGTTGACTTTTGCATTTTTAAATAATGTACAAACTAAAAATCGTTATATGAACCGAGACTTATTACTTGACTAATATTGCGACAACGAGACCTTGTAATAATATGGACACAACTATGAGACATAATTATATCCGCGACATAAATTAATACGGACATTTAGAACGTGATAAAGCTTCGAAATAATTACAAAACATATATATACAAACGAACGGACAATATAAATATAACGAGACGTATAAAATGGAACGATTTAATTATCTAGTACAAACTATATACGATAAACAAAAAACGAGATATATTTTATAACAAACAAAGTTATTTTGATAAACAATGATAATTATGTTTTGAAAACATAATCGACAACAACGACAACTACATTTATAACTATGTATATATACATACACGCAACATTTATAATATATGTATATATAGCCATTAACAACGACGACAACTAATATATATATTAGAATATATATATTCAACTAAAATGTATATAAATATACATACTTGAACTTAACGACTAATTGAAACGCAAACCTCACCAGCAACTGAAATATTATAAACTTTACAACTTAACAAATAATCCATATACTTATACAAGTATTATTATTTGCGTCTAGGTACTTGAGGACGCGTTGGGATTATTTGCTAGCTATCTATTTGTGCTGAAGACTTGCAAAACCGTGAGTTCACAGCCCCTCCCTTTTACTTGTTTTAAATGATTTTAAAACCAGGGGTGGAAAACATAGAACAATGTGATATAACATGCTATATGCTTTAGGTATTGAGCTGCATGCTATTATGTGAAACTGATTAACATGATTTCTTTCACACTATTAAACTTGAACTATTTCTATAAAATATTTTCATATTGAATTAACTGAAATTAATTATATGAAACGTTTTCACAATATTTTGGGAATAAGACAGCAGATCTTGGTACGATCTTAGGTTTACGCGAGGTAGTTGTAGTGCACATAAGTCCCAGTGCTTGCAACCTATAACCATTAGCTAGGTGACTCTAGCCACTGAGTATACAGATAGTACTATCGATTTGACAACCCTCCCAGGATATTACTCGTTGGTCATTCCAACCACATCGACGATAGTCGTAACGAGGAGTGTATACTTAAGATGTTACTGAGGCAACAACAAAACAACTAGTCGTGGTTTGGTTATAGTACTAGTGTCGTTACTTTAACTCTAAAGGTTTAGCTCACCTTGGAGGGATTATAGTCTATATTTCCCACACATTTACAACTAAACAACTAAACAACAACTTGGTTTGGGAAGGGTATTCCCTGTGATGACTAATAGGACAGGTGTTCCTTTGAGATACTATTTTTAGGAAACGTTTACCTTAATTGGTTGAACTTGGTTTCCCACAAAAACAACTATTTATAGGAAATGTTTACTTAAATGTTAAACCTGTGTTTCCTGCTATGACTATTATTGGAATGTTTACCTTATTGTTAAACTTGTATTCCTGTTAACTATCTGTTGGAATACTGCTAAACCTGATTTTCCTTAACTATTGAAATGGATATGTTTACTTAATTGATAAACCTGTATATCCTGCAACTACTTGTTAGGAAATGTTTATGATTAAACTTGTGTTTCCTACACTGCTATTATTAATGTAAGAATGACATTCTTACATATTTAGGAAATGTTTTCTTTAATTAGAATACTTGTGTTTCCTACTTTACATATAAATATTATGTTTGCGTACATGAATGATTTATACAAAACTAAAACCTGTGAATTCACTCAACATTCAATCTTGACAGTTTACTATATTTTTCAGGGAATTAGGACTCAGGTACTCCTGCATGCATAAAGGACGTAGGCAACCTGACTATTTATGATGCCACTTTTGGGACACATGGATTTCCTTTGTATTATCAATTTCATTGGTTATACTTATGAAATCCCTCTTTTATAAATATGTATTTTCAAATACTTAAGTTGTCTTTGACAACCCTAACTTATGTACGACTTTATAAGTCGTATCTTTTGTAATAACTGTAAACTTATGGCATCTTAAATATATATGTATGTTCTGTATGATCATATACTCTGATACAATGAATGCACTATCGAATCTGTCCGCCCTCAATGCTTAAACATTTATTAAAATGCTTCCGCTAATTAACTAAAAGCTTCCGCTAAACTGTTAATAAACACGATTACCGATTTGGGGGTGTGACATTGACCCTCCAACAACTAGGTTAATAAGTTCTTCACATATTGCTAGGCTATAAGCCTCAAAAAGTCACTACAAATATCATATCATATGTACATAAAAATGGTGTAAAGTTGGATAGGGAGAATGAACTTTTCTTTGGTAGGTGGAAGAGAAAGGAGCTAATGTTTGGGAAAGAGGGAAAAAAAGTAAAGTGAGTAAAAAAGAAATACAAATGAATTGTATGATATGATCGATATAATGAGCGGTTGGAATATTAAATATTAAGATGTTTATTACTAGGGCGTTTCATCAAAATTATTTGGTTAGTAAATGATTTATACAAGTCGCTTTTCTTCATTACCGCCTTATGTATTATTGTCTAAGGCGGTTTATAAATATCCACTTTAAACAATCTCTAATAACCGCTTTCATCTCTTATTTGGACCTACTATTTGAATCTTGGAACGGTTTCTCAGGTTTCATGCTAAATCGTGATAGATGATCTCAGGTTTGACATTTCCAATTGTACTCTCCTAGGAGCATATAAAGAAAGACTCGTTATATTACACTTGTCTGAATAACTGAAATCTGATAAATCATAATGAAATGGACTTCGTATGGTCGAAACTAGCACTGGCAAAAGCTGCCCAATTGCTCCAACTCTGGGCAGATCTGGGTATTTTGCGTCAACGTTTGGGTTGTTGTGGACATCCAAAATTGTGGGAACGGGTCTGACTGGACATAATTCAAAATATATATGGGCTCGAATGGACGGAGGTTTGATAATCAACACATACATTAAAAATTAGAAGTAAGAAACAAAGCTTGTTTCATGGATATAGATGGAGTGGTGGAGACGATGAGTTGGTGTAGACTTTAATGCTTTATTTTGCTACTTCCAGTCTTTACTTTGCTATTTCCAAATTAAAAACAGTAACTAAATTATAGTTCTATTTACAGATTAAATATTTTTACTATTTCCAGATTTAATTATATAATATAAATTAATAATAATAGAAAAAATATTCACCCGTGGCCACAAACAAACAATTATCTATCACTTCTATAATATCCTAGATAATAACTTTGGCAAATTAAGATCATATATATGATTACTCGAAAATTATAATCACTAACATTTTTACATTTCATACATGTTGACCACTATAAACATTTAGAAGAAATTTAGTTTGAACGCAGATAATCATATACGGAGTATAAGTTACATATATAACATAATTTATTAAAACAATAAAACATAAATGAAATTTAGACCCGAGCCCGTTTGAACCCGAGTCCGTTTCAACCCGAGCCCGTTTAGACCCGTTACCCATACCCGCCCGTTTTGCCACCTCTAGTCGAAACTCATCATGAGATAGTGTGGCTGCTGGGAATATAAAATTATAAAAAAAAGTGAGTGTGGCTGCTGGGATTCGAGCCCAGGTCTCCACGGCCACAACGTGGAATTCTTACCACTAAACTACAGCCACTTTTATTATGTTTTCTAAAGTTCAAACATAAATATACGTTCATTGACCAATTGTTAATACTCCGGTATCATACTTGATCGGAAACAGGGCAAAATCATCGTTAATTACCTCCCAAACACATTCTAGGGTTCTTTTTTTTTTTTCCCTGCTGCAACTCGAAAAATGTCGAAAAACTTCAAATTCATGACAATAATCAGCAGCAGTAACATCTTATTGTTAATATTATCATCAATGATTTCATATTCTGCAGCTTACAGGCCCGGAGACATCGTCCCGATGAGCAAAATGGGCCAATATCACTCCGTATGTATCCTCCGTTACTCAATCTTAACCCTAATTTTATAAATTATTTGATATTACACACACTGAAACACACAGATCTTATTCTGATTTACGACAGTCACGGACCGTTTGGCATGATATGATCGGTCGACATTGCCCGATTTTCGGTGTAAATCGCGAGGTAATATCGTTTTAGTGTTATCATTTTGTTGAATTTAGATTTATTTATTTGAATTGTTTGATGTATTTATTGGAATGCTAATTATTTTATATAGGTATTGGTACCTATATCTAAACCTACTGGTTTCACTGGAGCTGATCCTTACAAAATGTGAGAATCCTTGCAATCAATACAATATACTTTTCGTTTATTTCCACAATTTGCATCGTAAGCCTCGTTAACGTAGATAGTGTATGACTGCTGCACTACAGACTAGTCCTACTAACACTCCTCAAATTAGGGCATGAATTATTAAGAGGGTGTTTGGGAAAGCTTTTAAATAAGTACTTTTATGGTGCTATATGATTTCAAATTGAGCATCACTACACAAGCTTAACATTAAGTGCGTTTTTTTCCTCAGAAATAAGCTTAAACGTACCTGTTTCCAGACACTTAATAACTGTGCATTGCATCTAACAAACGCAATAAGCGATATGCATGCATAATAGTACCTTCTTAATTGGCAGTGGTACTGATTTGTTTCCCCGAATGTGTGTCATCGGTAGATTGGTACTATAAGCTTTTATTAAGCAAGTCTTTGTATCATAATGTCACGTAACTCTCGAATGATGTGATCCTTCCATTAAGTTAAAACGGTGTACGTACCTGATAACTGCAATGCCCTATCATGACAAAACATTGCCTCCACCAAAAATGCAGGATCTAGTAGTTGCTCTCTAGTGTACAACAGCGTCCAGCATGAGTATCGTTTGAATAATCTTGATGTTGTTACTGTCGATATACATTAAAGCAACCTATTTCTTGGCAATCTTCT
Source organism: Helichrysum umbraculigerum (assembly GCA_949592205.1). Lineage (NCBI taxonomy): Eukaryota > Viridiplantae > Streptophyta > Magnoliopsida > Asterales > Asteraceae > Helichrysum > Helichrysum umbraculigerum. The sequence continues at coordinate 45,003,573 of CATIUR010000002.1, read as the reverse complement.
ATGATATTATAAGAATATACAGGTTGACATCTCAATGGCTAAGGTAGGGGAAGACATGACTAACATTTTACTCTTAAACGAAACTCATTATATACGAGGTAAATGGTGTATTTGTAACCTCTATACCCAGTAAACCAGTCCCAAAAGAGACATCAGGAATGTAGTTGACTATGTCTTTCCTAAATTTTATGAAATATAATAATATATAATGCTTTTTGTATCTAGTACATCTATGGGTGAGAACTTAAATATGAATTATTTATCCATATCAGTCAACCATCTTCATTTCCTTTTTCTTAGCCATTCATGGTGCTTGTATTTTCGTTGATGGTAACGTTATACATTGAATATAAGATTCAATATATTGGAATTTCGGCGTACATCAGTGTTTTAAGATAACAGTTTGTTCTCTTAAGTTGTCTACTTCATGAGCGTATACGTGAAATTGTTTATTGGTTAATAAAGGTCTAAGTAATAAGTTAACTTTAATTTAGCTATTAAGAAACTCGATGTATTTTATTTGGCCTTATATGTCTCGAGAGATTTCTAACAATAAAGGACTGTAAATGAATCTACCTTTTAAATTAAATAAGTTAACGAACAAATAAACACGCCCGTATTCAAGAGATAGACTAACTGTATGAGTTAGCGGTCTACCTTCAAGAGGTAGACACACTCTTCCTGCGATGCTCAGCCCACTCAATTCACTTTGACAACGATCATAAGCATGCCTAAAAGTCTAAAACATTTCACTCGCTATATATAGATTATTCAAATAAAATAGTTGAACTACCCTGCTGTCCTAGGTAATATAGGGCTGCCACATGCCTAATGATTGAACATATATAAGTGTGTTAAATGATCTGAAATGCGTCTGACTTATATAAACGTTTATATCGCATCAAATCTCATTGTGTACCCATTTGTCTTGGGGTAATCTGTACTAAGTTATGTTTGTGGCAACGTGAAGATGAAGAAAGAGAAGAGTCTAGTGGTGATAGCTGAGGAATTAGGTCAATATGGTATGAGTATAATCATCAGTTTTTAAGTTAGTGAGGTTTGATGTATTGTAGTGTTTGGTTTAACTATCAGTTTAACTATCTCTATATCATTCCATCTTCAACTTTTGTCCTTTCGGTTACTTATTCAGAAATTGGTACCTTGAAATTTCTAATAAGATTTTATCTATTTTAACCTTGGGAATGATCGAGTGCAGATCATTTCAAGTTGGTAAAGAGAAGTATTATATTCCATGGTTACTTGTGGTAAATCGTAAGAAATTTGCGGTCCCAATGATTGATGTGCATTTGGTAAGGTTCTTGCAAGAAAAAGTTCTTTTCATCTAAACCACCTCAAGCATGCAATGCACAAGATTAATATAAATATAAATATATTGTTTATTGTTTTAGTATCTGGTTTATGTGACCATGGAGTTTTGCTTTGCATGTTTTACAGAGGTACTCAGGAAGTGATTTTCTTGGTGTCACGGCAACGGTTGTAGACATGCCACAACATTGTAGGTTACCTTTTCCTTTACACCACATTTTATTCAGAGATCAGAATTATTCTGCCATGATATAGCGATATGATTGTTGAAGCTATACGTTATTGACAAGCATGTAGTCTAAGAGCTGAATCTTACATTAATTTATATATTATCAGAAAGCCCCAAGTATTATTTGTGGTTTGTCAAATTAACAAATGTACAAAACATTTTGATAATTCAACCACTATTACTCTTTCTGTTTGCCAGTTATTAATTCCTACCTGTGTCATTTAAGTGACTAGATTCCCTTGGTGGCATGCCTTGCTGAATAATTTGAAAACCTAGAATGGTATGTCCTAGCTTAAGGTCTTCTAATCCTTAGGCATTGATCACTCGATTTTTGATCTCCTTGAGCATTGATTCTTTCCATTAGATTGTACTTCTTAATCTATTAAACTATAATACTACTAATTAGAACAAATCAAAGCAACAAAAAAGAATTATAAGGAATAATGTATGCGTAGCCTACCCAATTATTCAAAATGTTTCACCGAGGCTACTCAAATTTCAAAACAACTTTAGAGGCCAACCCAGTATTATTTTGTTATTGCTTTTCAAAACAAATAAGATATGTCACCATGCATGAAGGATTCTCCTTCAATGTTAAAGTTCTTCAAAATTCTGATTTTTCATCGTGAACTTATGCATCTATTTGTGTTGAAGTTAATGCTCTTTTTTGAATGTTTACTGTATTGATTGGACAAATATTGCATCTCTTTGTACTGAGCAGATTTGGAGCTTCATCCTGACATTAGTAAGCAATTTTGGGACGCCCAGACATGGCCAAAACATGTGCTTGTCAGATACACATGGTTAGTAATTGTTTCATTATCTGGTTATACTTTCGGGTTCATTGTCCATCGAAGTTGAAGAAAGAGCTTCTGAAATTTTTTACTTGGGAGTGGTTCTATACATAATTAAATATATATTTTATAAAATACATATATCAATGAATATAGTGGAGGGTACAAATGAGAACCACTATGAAATATATATATATATATATATATATATATATATATATATAGGGGGGGATCAAGAGGGAAGCAATTTTTTGGGGGAAGGAGGGAAGTGTAATATTCATCACGAAGCATCTTAAATTCACCAATACAAATATCAAAGATAGAACTAATTTTACTCATATATAGTAATCAAAATCGATGCTATAAAGAATATATGAACATATGAAAGTCAATTTTAATTCATAACATTAGTTTATGAATAATTATTTAATAAAACGTTAATATTCATCGTGGTGAATATTAACTTAACATTCATCACGATGAATGTTAAAAAGTAACATTACTTTTATTTTAACATTCATCGTGATGAAAGTTAAGTTAACATTCACCACGACGAATATTAACAATTTGGGATATAAAATTCATCAATTGATGTTATAGCCTACAAAAAGACTTTATCATGGAAGCTTAACATTCATAACATCTATTCGGATTAACATTTATTAATTTTCACTTTTGAATTTTCGACAAATGTATTAACGAAGTTAAGATGCATCGTAATGAATATTACACTTCCCCCTTCCCCCCAAAAAAGTGCTTCCCCCTGGATCCTCCCACTATATATATATATATAATTATAATTATTTATATTTGTTAAACCTCAAAGAAGAATAGGATGTGCTAAAAGACTAATTGGTCGAATAGGTAAAATTGGGTTAAAGGTTGCATGCTGTATATTTTTGAGGCAATATAACGTCTTTGTTACCCTGGTTAATCCATTATGACATAATCAGAGTATATCATTGTAATAATCTCTTTGTTATCATAATCAAGGCATTAATTATTTTTAAAATCTAAAAAGTAGATAAAATAGTGCATGTGGGTCAACCTGACAGATTAGGTCGTGTTGATCCATATTCCATACAAATTGACCTGTTTTAACGTGAACCTATCTTGAATCGTTACCTAGCCCGTCCAACTTGTCGCATGTAAATCATTCATAGTTATATACAATACATACATGTTAACCGTTCGTATTTCTTGTATGACTTCTTTTAGGGAGGAACAATCAGAAATAGATGTTGCTTCTGGGTTCTATGTTCTCTTTGGATCAGGTAAATATACTTTCAGATCAAACATATGAATATAAAAATCGTATTGTTGCAAAAGTGCAAAGGAAAGGCTGCATAAAAAGAACTCGTCAGATTTAGAAAGAATTGGAATCTTTTATTTTACAATAGAAAAGCATTAGCTTATGTTAGTTCTCTTGTTCACGAACAGGGCTTCTTATGTCATTTGTTCTTTCTATATACATTCTGCAATCATCTCGTGACAAAATTGAGAGGTATAACTTTCATTTCCTTCATTTTGCAGCATATTTCATTGCCAAGCTCATCTTTTTATCAAATAGATAGTGGATCGTTGATTGCATTAGCGGTGTTGTATGGATGGGTCAGTGGGTAGAATAACATGTGAAAAGGAGTGATTTCTGTTTATGGGTTCAATTGGTATAGATTGACCAAAGGCCCAAACTGTCAGCACTTCCTTTTCACCATTGTTTTGAATAACAAAGCGATTTGGGATATTTAAAATATTTTAAGATACTTTTGGGTGACTTTAACCCATTGACTGATTTCCTTTTTATCCATGTTTTACATATGTCACTTATTTTGATTCATTGAAGATAGTGAACAACCCAAAATGAACCATGTAGGTAAATGTATTAAAAAGAATTTTATGAGTTTAAATCTGAACAATTGAAGATAATGAACAATTCGTATTTTCATGGGTTTTCTTTTGTGTACCACAAAAAGAATTTGATTAGTCACATACTTAAATTATGCCCATATCAGGTCCTCATTTTTAGTTGTCATTCAATTACAACAGATTAAAATTTAATATCCCGGGAACTTAGTTAGTTAACAGGCTATGTTTATGATCTGTAGACTACCGACTATTTTGGACATTTGAATATGTAAAGATCTCACTTGAAGTGGTGTCTAGGTGATATTGTTATGAGAATTGATAATATATGATTGACGAATTATTATACTGACTTTTCGGGTTTGTTTGGTGGTTTTGTGGTTTTTCTTCCAGGTTTGTTAGAGAGACTGTAGCTGAAAGTAGCATGCCTGGGGGAGTGGCAAAGGTCGAATGAGTTCTACCAAAAAAAAAGAAAAAATCTTTATTGTGAACTCATCGATCTATATGTTCACTTGAATATTAGCTTATGTATTGTCTGAAAAATTGTAGTTATAACCTGGATTAACAGTGAGTTCAAAATTAATAGTAAACTATAAGTTTTGTACTAGGGATATTGAAAAATCTAACATATTACTAGAAGGGAAGGCATACTCCTAAAATATATACTATCTGAAAAGCGAGTCAATTTGGGTATTTTCAGCCCTAGAGTTGACGAAATTGAACTATATGTATCACAATGTTCACACTTATAAGTGTGAAAAAAGTAAATAAAGTCCACACCTAAAAGTGTGAAAAACATTTCAAAACACTCAATTTGTTCACGCTTCTCAAGCGTGAATAAATTGAGTATTACAAAATGATTTTCACGCCTTTAAGTGTTGCAAATTTTGAATTTTCTCACGCTTTTAAACGTCAACATTGTGATACATATTGTTATTAGTTCAATTTCTTTACACTTAAAAGCGTGAACATTTTGAAAGTGTGAATAACTTAGCAAATAAGTTGACATTTTAAAAAAGTGTGAATAAAAAAGCGTGAAGAATTAACACTTTTGTTGTAGTGAATGGTTACACCTTTTCGTGAACATAAGCAATGTTTCACAAACAAACATCACACCTTTTTTTTTTTGGCTCAGCCTGCAAATTTAGTGGCAACACAAACTAGTTTGAACGAGGGAGTACTCCGAACTTACTGACTTGTTCTATATATAATTTACCTAGGAATACCTTTTAATCCCCGAAGAAACCTCAATTACACTAAAATTATCAACAACTAACTCTCATGGATTTTTAGATATAATTGGCACCATTTTACTGCTTGTAATGATGTGAGATTCTGGAATTGGTATGGTACAACAAGGTTGCCAACTTGCCATTATAGCCTTTTAATTTCTTATTCTGCATATCAGGGTCGGAGCTAGAAAATTTGAATGGAGGGGGCAACAAAAAAATATTTTGTTCATTCTTCATTGTTTTAAGGGGCAAAATTTTAAATTTGTCAGTAATACTTTAAAAAATTTCTTTTTTACGTAATTTTAAAATTCTTGAGGGGCAGCTGCCCCCATTCTAGCTCGGCCCCTGTTGCGTATATATACTTTGCTTTTCCTTATTTCTTTTAATCATATCGTTTTTGACTGTCTGTTGACTTGATTTTATGTTTGATAGATCTTGAATGATAATATATGCACATGTTATTGATTACTTGTGTATTTGTTAGCTTCATTTCCTTAATTAATTAAGTTTGATCTAATATATTTTAAATTTTGGAGACTTATAGTTGTTAATATTTGGGATAACTATTTGAGAATGCATCGAACTCGTTCATAACGTCTATTGTGTGAACTTTACTTACATTTGTTATCTTTAATGCGTTTAACTTTTGAAAATCGATTTATAATGTACTTTGCTGATGCGTTGTCTATGGTGCCACGTGACTGTCGTGACATCCCTAGAAGGTGACATCCCTAGAAGTTGACACATCATCAAAAGTACTAAAAAATGCATTAAATATTGATTTTTGAAAGTTGAATGTATTAAAAATAATAAACGTAAGTAGAGTACATACAATAGACATTAAAAACGAGTTAAACGTAAGTAGAGTACGTACAATAGACATTAAGAACGAGTTAGATGTATTCTCAAATACTTATCCCTTAATATTTTAATATAAAACATCACAATGTAGTATCACATATATTAGAGCTTTTGATCATGTGCTGGTGACATGGATTTGAGTAGTAAATATATATATAGTACGGAGTACCATATATGTATGTGTTTATATATATATATATAGCGGAGGGTTCAGAACCACTATATATATATATGCTGATATGCATATATATGCCCTCTAGCTTCTTCTTGTCTAAAAACACTTCCAGTTCCATGGTTCAAGGCCAAGCACTACACGACAAACCTAACCTACTTTGACGAAATTAAGGTTTGCATATTCGATATGTCATTTTTATTTTTATTCATGTATAGAGGATATTATAATTTATTTTGTACACCCATGAAAACAGCCCATCATTCTGAAAGAATACTTTTTTGGTTCTCTAAATTCATATAAACAATGCTCCTTTTAATGTCTATTATCATTCATTTATGTAACTACACACCAATTTCTTGTGATCTCTCTTATTTTTATTCGTAAAACACGCACGAGTTGTCTCATTGAGTTGTCTCTATTGTGCGTTTCGAAAGCGGGCATGTGCTTGATGGATGGTAAACAAGGAGTAGCTCAAAATGATACTGCAGATACTGTCATTGTCATCAACAATGAAAAAATTATACATAAGCAAGAACCATCTAAGATTGATCCAGATGATGGCATTCATGGAGCAGAAGATAGTTTCTTTCATGGTCTTCCGCGACAAATGCTCGTAAATAAGGTTCTCAATCCCTCTCTTTCAAACATTCCTGTATAGAAAAGAATTCCATGGAAAGATAAAGTTTTGAATGCTTAAATGACATATCTTATTGGATTTTCGATAGAGTCTTGTTTACACATTGGGGTTACAGTTTGCAAGTGTATAAAACTTTACATGTCTTAATTAATATAGTGTGTGTCTAATTTTGAAATGTATTTTTGTATGTATTCAAGTACTAAAAACATTTAATGTATGTATAACGCTTACATAAAATGTTTATTTATGTGGCACAGAGCATACAAATATATGTTTCCAAAACTTGAATACATACAACTGCAATTTGAAAGTAATGCTAGCGCTATATTAGCAACCTTTTTTTAGTAAGTACAAGCTTAATCGAGTATACTTCGAGTTAGCAACTTAGCATAAACCCCGATAGAGTAAACGCAGTCCGATAAACCCCATCTGCGATCGCGCAATAATTTTGTTCCCATAACTTAATCACCCAATAACCCAAATAAATAAAAATCTTTTGGACCATCAACTTTTGCGTTATGAAAGATTCTGAAAACCTTTTTCCGGACCACAAAAGTGCAGAAAAAGGGTAGTGAGAAAGACACCAAGTTGTAAGTAAAATATAGTTTGCACCAAATTATAAGACACAAATCAAGTATTTTTTATTTGGTTGAGTTGGATTTGTACTTTTAAAGCTGTTTTAAAAAATTCATGAAGCAAAGAAAATTATTTATCTAACTACCAAATGGGTGTGGTACATACCAACAGTCTGCTTTATGTTTTATATATATAATAAAACAGTTAATTGCCTTAGATATGTTTATTGCTAGATAGAATATTTAACCAATGTTATAAGCATCACATGAGGCTAATTAATCTTTCCTAATTTAATTACTGAAAAGTAATATCTGTGTGTGGTTATAAGTATACTTGGTTGACAATAATAATCAATGAATATTACTACAATCAACTTTTTAATTACTTTGATTAACTTTCTGTTCAAGGCGTGAGGGGAACAATAATGGGATATTGTGTTTGGAGACTTTGTAGTGTCTATACATGATGAACTGTACATTGATTTATGAAATCCTGCATGTGCATGGAAAATTATACTAGAAGTTTTGCTTTGTATAATCCATAATAATGTATATAATGTATATTATTGATGATATATATATACATACATATATATATATATATATATATATATATATATATATATATATATATATATATATATTTATGGAACAATATAGTTTTTTTGACAAATATAAAACTTAACTCTAAAACTTGACATCTAGTGTAAAAACACCCGATTATCAACCAAAATGATTCATCATTTTGAACAATTTTATAGACTTTAGTTAACCTTAAACACATTTTATAAACTTCAGTTATCCTTAAACACATTACGTGTAGTTATGGTTAATTTAAGTAAACAACTTTTGATCATTCCCTAAATTGAACATTTTGTGAAAGTTTGATGCCCTTACTTTCTATTAACCCAATTAAGTATGTACTAGCATAGGCAATAGATGGATTAATGCTTGTAACGTCTAAGTAATCTAATTCAAGTTAAGATTCATACTATTTTGATAATCATCACACATATGGCTTAGTGGTAAGGCGTCCTTAGGTACTTGCAAGGAGTCTAGGGTTCGAATCTCGCAAATTGGGTTAGCCAAGGAAAGTGTAAGAAATTGTCATGGGGATATTCCGATTACGTTACGTACATCTGAGTCAAACAAACTCGCCCTCTATGTGTATCCTAAACAGAAAAAATGTATTCAGTTAAACGGGAGAATTGAGATTCTAGCTAGTGTGATAATTATAATATTGCATAATTCTAAAAGACAACCTTTATTTCTTTTTTCATTGAGGGTTTATTGTTTGAAAGTGTATTATTATTTACTTATTTAACTATTGTATGTGGCACAATCTAAAACTTATATTGTATATAGGGTTTATTATTTAAGAGTGTATTGTAATTTACATATTTTACTATTGTATAAGGCGGACTTTTAAAACTTATATTGTATGTGTTGAGTCTGTTAATTATGCATATGTATATATTGTATTTACATTTTCATGTTTTGCCCTTCTATTACATGTTACATGTAACATAAAATAAAGAGCAAAACACAAAAATGTACATATAATAGACGGAATTGAAAAATTCAATAAATACAATAGATAAAAATGAAAGTATGTTATCATACAATAGAGTTAAATAAGAAAGTAAAATATAATAACTTTTGAAACAATAAACTCTTAAACCCTTTCAATAATGATCATCTTGCATACTTAATTAGAATGTTGTAGTATATATTATGCTAAGTTGATCTATGTGTAGTTGTCAGTCGTAACTATATATAGGGGAATGTTCAAATGAGAACCACTTTAAAGTTGAGAACTGTGAGAACCACAACGAATACGTGTTTGTTCACATGTGATTAACTTCAATAATATGTGAACATTGATGTACGTTTAATTGAAAAAGAAAAAAGTAAAAAAAATCTTAAAATCATATCGAAAAACGCAAAAAACAAATACATGTTCACATGTGAACGATAATGTGAACAAATCGATTAAAATGTGTTTTAAGACGTAAATTTATGAGTTTTTTTTACTTTTTCTTTTTCAATTAAACATACATCAATGTTCACATATGATTGAAGTTAATCACATGTGAACAAACACGTATTCGTTGTGGTTCTCACAGTTCTCAACTTTAAAGTGGTTTAGCATCAGTCTTTTAGACTAATTCATTCTGTCTTTGTTCATGGATTTAGGTGACCAAAGAGGTAATATTGCTAGCAACATCAGCATGTCCTGTGGCAACAACTACCTACCTTGTGTATTCAAAGTCCATAATCTCAATGCTTTTTTTAAGCCACATGGGTAAATCTGAATTAGCAGGAGTTGTTCTAGCAATCGGTTTTGCAAATATTACATGTGTGTCAATCATGAAAGGACTATGCATGGGAATGGATCCAATTTGTTTTCAAGCCTTTGGTGCCAAGAGGTTTTCAGTCCTTAGCCAAACTTATCTCAAAACATTCCTCCTCCTCTTGTTAACTTCCATTCCCATTACTTTCCTTTGGCTAAACATCGAGCCCGTATTACATGTATTCGGCCAAGACCATACTATCACAAAAGTCGCCGCCACTTATTTAGTCTTTTCTCTCCCAGAACTGCCGGCCCTGGCTCATCTCTTACCGCTTCGTTCCTTTTTGAGGACACAAGGGTTAAACTCACCAACAACAATTGTTGCCACTTGTGTCACCATTCTACACCTTCCTATTAATTACTTTCTTGTCGGGTATTTAAAACTAGGAATTAAGGGCATTGCGTTGTCATCTACTTGGTTTACATATAACATGAATATTGGGTTAGCACTCTATATTTACTTATCAAAAGTAGCACTCAATCCATGGATTACAAAGACCAACATGGCATCCGTTTTAAGAGGTTGGGGGCCATTATTGAGCTTATCAATCCCTAGTGTTTGTTCAGTGTGTTTAGAGTGGTGGTTGTATGAAATCATCCTTTTTTTAAGTGGATTGCTAGAGAATCCTCAATCTTGTGTGGCTGCAACCGGAATTATAATGCAACTAACTGGCATTGTTTATGTGTTTCCATTTTCATTGAGCTTAAGCATATCACAACGCGTAGGGCATGAGTTAGGAGGAGGTCAACCGGGCCGTGCACAATGGGCTGCAGCAGTTGGGATATTCCTCGCGGTTATATATGGACTTATAATCTTTGCATTATATATTGCTCTCAGAAATGTACTTGGAATATTGTACACTAATGAATCCCAAATCCTTATCTTGCTTTCTTCGGCTCTACCACTCATAGGCCTTGCTGAGGTTGGAAACGCCTTGCAAACGGCTGCATGTGGGGTGTTGAGTGGTTCAGCTAGACCCAAAATTGGGGTCAGGATAAATCTTGCAGCATTTTATCTTATAGGGCTTCCTATTTCAATTGTATTAGCTTTCGTGGTGAAGCTCGGTTATCAGGGGTTGTGGTTAGGAATGGTTGCATCACAGATGGCATGTGCGTTGTTGATGGTATATACTTTGATTAAAACTGATTGGAGGGATCAAGCTAAGAGAGCAGAGGAGTTAACCTTGATTGTGAATAAGGATGATATGGAGTCAACAGAACTTGTTTGATCTTGCTAATTCAAAGAGCTAGCTAATTAATGTTTTGAGTCCTTTTCATAAGATTATTCATTTTTTTTTAGAAGATTTAATTTGTTTATTCATTTTTGTTAGGAGTGAAACTAGGTTCAATTCATTTATTAAAGATTGATTTTCGAAACGTTTAGTGTTATAAATTAAGTTCCAACTGTTGGTAAGCTAGACATGTACGCCATTTTATTAAGCCCAAGTTTAGTAGCACTTAAAGAGCAGCAAAGGATTAACTAATTCATTCAAGTAGGTTCATAATATAACATCTCAAAATCAGGGTGTCTTACTATATTTTTTTTATTATAAATGGTAGTTTGAATTTCTGTGTTGAATAGCAGGTGGTCAAACTTGAAAGTCAAGATAGTCGTCAAAGAATTTTGAGGTCAATTTAAAAGCTCATTATACGATAAGACTTGTAGTTCTTAGCTTTCTTAACTACTACGTAAGATACTACCTTGGTACCTAGCTTAAGTTGTATAAGGTTGAACTAATTTAGTGTTAAGTTGTTTTTAAAAGAGTGATATTGTCACACCCCCAATTTCATGTTTTGCGGAAGCGATTGTTTTTGGGCGTGACTAATCAAATATCAAAACACCAAAGTACAAGCAAACGACTCTAAATGAGACGTTGTAGAAAATATATTACATTACATAAGTTTTCAAAAGTAGTACAAAGTTTAAGTCATAAGTTTGAAACATAGTAGTGAGTTCGCAAAATGATTTCAGAAGATTTTAATACATAACCATTATACAAAATATAATGCAAGAAAATCTTCATGTCTAAATGGATGCATGCGACTCGTGATAGCTAGCTTATCCTGTAGGCCAGTCCTACTGTTGATGAGCACCTGAGAATACAACACTAAAAGGTCAGCTATAAAGCTGGTGAATCTCACAGGTTTTAATATAAACATTGATGTGATCAATATGATTATCCGACGATAATAGAAAGTTATAAATGAATAGTGATTTAAGCAGTTTACTCAAACAATAATTTTAAACCAACGCAGGTTCCTTAAACAATAACAAAATCAACTAGGATAAAACCAACGCAGATTTTGGAACATTGAACAAACCAACGCAGATTTTCGAACAATGTGCAATTAGAAAATGATGAAACCAACGCAGGTTTCGCAACATGTAACAAACCAACGCAGGTTTGCGAACAATATGAACTTAGACTATGATGAAACCAACGCAGGTTTCGTAACATTGAACAAACCATCGCAGGTCTTCGAACAATGTGCAATTAAACAATGATGAAACCAACGCAGATTTCGCAACATGGAACAAACCAACGCAGGTTTGCGACAAATGTGAAATCTAACAATGCTAATCAAGACCAAAGAATGGTAGCCAAACAATGTAACTAATATAGTTAACTGAATTAAATAATCATTTAATTCCCTGAGTTAATAATCATATTAGCTAATCAAATAACATATGATCACGAAAACATGTAAGCATTGTATCTCACCCCAATATTTAAAACAGTAAAAATGGGGCTGTGAGACTCACCTGTAGAGCGAGCAATCCTATTGTGCGTACGTATCCCAACAGTAATCTCCTAACGTCCTAAACACGCAAGATTTTATGTTTGTAAGTGTACGCGTAGTAGTTCGTTTGTTTAGTTGTTCATGTGGTTGATTACTTCTAAAGTATTTGTTACGTGTTACATTCGATGTTTCATAAAATACGCGGCCCTTTGGTGGTGCTTCGGGATTATATTTTGAAAATATAATATTGTTTGTTTTGTATAAACTCCTTTCGTACATTTGTATACCGTGTCGTTTATCCTTATTTGAAAACGTATAAAGTTAATTACTTAGTTTGTAAAAAGGTACGACTCGTAGTCATCAGGTTACAATTATATTTCAAAAATATAATTAAGTTTGTTTCATGTAAAAATGTTTATTTAAACGTATATTGTATCCATATAAATGTTTGTATTCGTTTTAGTTAACATTGAAATCAGAAAACTGGGCTGGGCTAGGTACCCGCCGGGTAGTCGAGGTACCCGCTGGGTAAAACGGTAATGGGTCGAATCCGCCGGATTTAAATCAATACGCCGGATTCAATGGATTTCGAGGGGAATCCGCCGGATTGGGCTCAAAGTTTGGGGAATACGCCGGATTCCCTTGAATCCGCCGTGTTCATGTTTTCTGGGTAGGAATCCGCCGGATTCATCATGAATCCGCCGGATTCACGTAACTGGTTCGACTCTGTACGCACAGAAAACATACAAAACCATTTCTAAATCCAAATTCCGCTTACAACAACTTAATACAAAGCTAATACATGTTATATTACGTAGTTTAAACACGAAATAAAAAGGAAAAACGAAACGATTCCTTACAATTTTTGAAAACGAAATCGTGTGGGTGTTGATGAAGATGAACACGATGGTGATGGTGATGATCCAAAAAGAAGAAGAAGGTGGTGATGATGATGTTGATGATTGTTGTGTTTGTTGTTGTTTTGAAATGAAGCCCGAGAGAGAAGAGAAAGAGCAGAGAGTGTTTTGGTGTGAAGAAAATAATTGAGGTCGGGTTATTATAACCGGCCTCAATTATTGAGGTAGATGGGGACTTTTCGACCCGTGTTTGCGTATCCGATCGTAAAATAGTAAAATCTTTTAAAATGATAATTTTCTAAAAATGTAATCGTATACGTTTTCAATCAAAGTATTTTGTAAAAATACTTTTAAAGAGATATAAAAATATATCTTTGTTTTACTCAAAATGTACGGATAGTTTTCTGTATCTAAAATGTATTTAAATTTCAAAGGGAGTACATAGTTATTATTCTCAATAATAATACTTTGTTTAAAACTGTTTTTCACCAAATCTTATTTTGGGTTTCTACGTTTTGTTTGGTTCGTGTATTTGCGATTATTAATTTATCGTTTCGGTTTATATATATACATATATATATATATATAATACTTGAATGCTTAAGTGTTAACAAGTATGTAATACGTGATTTAAAAGTTTAAATTGGCCCCTAATTTTGGCCCTTTTTGACCGGATGTCACATTCTCCCCTTGTTAGGAGAATTTCGTCCCGAAATTTGTTCGTAGTATTTATCGTTGTATTTTAGTTGTAGATTGCGTGTTATCTACGTAAGTCTGACAACCCCTATCTAGAGTTGTCTATCTCCCCTTGTTGAACTAGTGCCCTTCCGGCAACTAAGGAGTTCAAAATGAGGTTTCAAGATGTTTTAACTATTGTGCCTACATGATCAGTCCAGTCGATCACTAGGGAGTAGCTACAATGTGTACTAGTAGCTTAAAGTAATTCAGTAAATCCTTGATGGTTTGGTCGGTAGGACAAAGTTTGTCGTTTAGCCAATTGCTTGAGTACAACTACTTTTTGCACTAGTAGCCCACCTTAGACTCTATCAGTCTCCTATAGAAACGAAATGATTCAGCCTACATTAGCTTTATATGGGATGTGACCCATTGTTTTCATAAAAATATTAACCGGTGTGTTTTCCGGTATAAAACAATGTAGGATTTGTTATCCCAACACTTATGCAAGCTAAACCTCGTCTCATAAAGAAACTATAGAACCTAAATTGTCACCTTGCCCTAACCCTATCGTACAGTTAGGATATAGGGAAAACATAAAAGATATCAAGCAACAAGTAATATCTATCCATGTAAACAGTGTAAAGCAATTAGGTCATGTATGAGTGACCATACCAGTGTTGAGCAAGTCAATGAGTCTAGGGTTCTGGTCGTCATCCCTAGTTCTGAGTACGTAGGCTCTTCCTCGAGCAGGGCCGATGTTTTTGTCCTTTAGATTCGGACAGTCATTTCTGTAGTGACCTACAGTTCCACATTCAAAACAGGCTTTCACACGGCAATCTTTAGCAAGATGCCCAAAACGCTTGCACTTCTCACAGTGGTCGCCACAAGGCCCATCATGATGGCGTTTGCACTTTGAACAGAAGGGCTTGGTTCCAGCGTACTCTTTCTTGTTTTCAGACCCAGAGGTGTTGGCCTTGATGGTTGCAGGCTTTTTGGTAGCCGAGCTTTGATTATCAGGATTTCCCTCAAGTTTTCTCTTGTTATCACTAGGGTGGTTTACAGTACTCTTGACAACAGACGTTCCTTGGCGAACGATCTGTGTCATCAGCTTATGTGCCATGCGCACAGTACCATGAAATGTAGGAGAGTTGGATGAAGTAACCATCCCTTGAATTTGTGGAGGAAGTCCCCAGACATAGCGCTCAATTCGCTTGGATTCCGTATCCACCATAGATGGACACAGGTGGGCCAACTGATTAAATCGAGAGGTGTAGCTGGCAATGTCGTTCCCTTGAGTGGAGAGATTCCAGAATTCCGACTCAAGCTGTTGAATTTCATCCCTAGGACAATACTCATCCTTGAGCATTTTCTTCAGCTCATCCCAGGGAGTTTCCAGAGCAATGTCTTGGCCTATGGAGTCAGCATAAGTGTTCCACCATGTCAGAGCATCATCCATGAAAGTGTAGGTGGAGAACTTGACCTTACAGTTCTCAGGGCAACTGCAGATGCGAAAGACTGCTTCTATCTTCTCCATCCATCGCAACAACCCAATGGCACCTTCTGTGCCTTTGAAGGTCAAAGGATTGCAGTTGAGGAAGTCTTTGTAGGTGCAGGGTTTCACTACAGGGGCATTTGGTGGTGTTTCAGCGCCGCTGGATCGTTGTCGCTCAGCACTTACTGCGTCAGCAACCAGTCGATCGACCTGAGCTTGAGTGAATTGGCGACGTGGAGGCATGTTCCTTCAATGAAGATAAGGGACATGTCAGAGTTTCGTATAAGAATATGATCATCGTAGTTGTATATATAACAATAATATACCACAACACAAATGACAATCAATAGTGTAGAATAAAGAAGATTGCAATCATTTAACATGCGAGTTCAAATGATTACGAGGATTAGGGTTTACAAAAGTGAAAGGGATATTACATCCGTACATGTATCAGCAGTTAAGCGGAATATGATAGGTGGTAGGAAAAGATTTGTACTTAAAGAAATACTGGATTCGAATGTTAAAACTGATGGGTGAGCGAAGGATGGTCCTCTGATGACCAGTTGATGTCAAATAAGATATTGAAGTTTTAATCTCTACCTAGGGTAAGCCTATTTCGAAGAGATGACCCTCTCAGGTAGGGCACATCCCGATACTATATTTCCTGACTAGATCAACTTACCATAGGTAAATTCTAAAATGTATCTTATCATTGATTATGTTAACAAGTATCTGAGGCGTATTATTATCCATACTATATATTAGCCTAATTGTATAAACCATATATACATATCGTCCACCTAGTCGTGACTAGCATAAAACAATTATGAGTCCCGGTTCTCTCGTGATCAGAGTCAACTAATGCATTCCTGTTCAACATAACCCCTTTCAGATCTTACATCATCTTTATTTAATTGTACATAGTTGATCAGGCTATGTTAAATTAAACTTGTATGATGAAATCCCTGAACCAGTTATATCCAATGAGGAATACTGCCTAACGGTCATAGTCTAGGCCCACTACATGCAACCTAGTTCGCTATAACCTTAGGCTCTGATACCAATCTGTCACACCCCCAATTTCATGCTTTGCGGAAGCGATTGTTTTTGGGCGTGACTAATCAAATATCAAAACACCAAAGTACAAGCAAACGACTCTAAATGAGACGTTGTAGAAAATATATTACATTACATAAGTTTTCAAAAGTAGTACAAAGTTTAAGTCATAAGTTTGAAACATAGTAGTGAGTTCGCAAAATGATTTCAGAAGATTTTAATACATAACCATTATACAAAATATAATGCAAGAAAATCTTCATGTCTAAATGGATGCATGCGACTCGTGATAGCTAGCTTATCCTGTAGGCCAGTCCTACTGTTGATGAGCACCTGAGAATACAACACTAAAAGGTCAGCTATAAAGCTGGTGAATCTCACAGGTTTTAATATAAACATTGATGTGATCAATATGATTATCCGACGATAATAGAAAGTTATAAATGAATAGTGATTTAAGCAGTTTACTCAAACAATGATTTTAAACCAACGCAGGTTCCTTAAACAATAACAAAATCAACTAGGATAAAACCAACGCAGATTTTGGAACATTGAACAAACCAACGCAGATTTTCGAACAATGTGCAATTAGAAAATGATGAAACCAACGCAGGTTTCGCAACATGTAACAAACCAACGCAGGTTTGCGAACAATATGAACTTAGACTATGATGAAACCAACGCAGGTTTCGTAACATTGAACAAACCATCGCAGGTCTTCGAACAATGTGCAATTAAACAATGATGAAACCAACGCAGATTTCGCAACATGGAACAAACCAACGCAGGTTTGCGACAAATGTGAAATCTAACAATGCTAATCAAGACCAAAGAATGGTAGCCAAACAATGTAACTAATATAGTTAACTGAATTAAATAATCATTTAATTCCCTGAGTTAATAATCATATTAGCTAATCAAATAACATATGATCACGAAAACATGTAAGCATTGTATCTCACCCCAATATTTAAAACAGTAAAAATGGGGCTGTGAGACTCACCTGTAGAGCGAGCAATCCTATTGTGCGTACGTATCCCAACAGTAATCTCCTAACGTCCTAAACACGCAAGATTTTATGTTTGTAAGTGTACGCGTAGTAGTTCGTTTGTTTAGTTGTTCATGTGGTTGATTACTTCTAAAGTATTTGTTACGTGTTACATTCGATGTTTCATAAAATACGCGGCCCTTTGGTGGTGCTTCGGGATTATATTTTGAAAATATAATATTGTTTGTTTTGTATAAACTCCTTTCGTACATTTGTATACCATGTTGTTTATCCTTATTTGAAAACGTATAAAGTTAATTACTTAGTTTGTAAAAAGGTACGACTCGTAGTCATCAGGTTACAATTATATTTCAAAAATATAATTAAGTTTGTTTCATGTAAAAATGTTTATTTAAACGTATATTGTATCCATATAAATGTTTGTATTCGTTTTAGTTAACATTGAAATCAGAAAACTGGGCTGGGCTAGGTACCCGCCGGGTAGTCGAGGTACCCGCTGGGTAAAACGGTAATGGGTCGAATCCGCCGGATTTAAATCAATACGCCGGATTCAATGGATTTCGAGGGGAATCCGCCGGATTGGGCTCAAAGTTTGGGGAATACGCCGGATTCCCTTGAATCCGCCGTGTTCATGTTTTCTGGGTAGGAATCCGCCGGATTCATCATGAATCCGCCGGATTCACGTAACTGGTTCGACTCTGTACGCACAGAAAACATACAAAACCATTTCTAAATCCAAATTCCGCTTACAACAACTTAATACAAAGCTAATACATGTTATATTACGTAGTTTAAACACGAAATAAAAAGGAAAAACGAAACGATTCCTTACAATTTTTGAAAACGAAATCGTGTGGGTGTTGATGAAGATGAACACGATGGTGATGGTGATGATCCAAAAAGAAGAAGAAGGTGGTGATGATGATGTTGATGATTGTTGTGTTTGTTGTTGTTTTGAAATGAAGCCCGAGAGAGAAGAGAAAGAGCAGAGAGTGTTTTGGTGTGAAGAAAATAATTGAGGTCGGGTTATTATAACCGGCCTCAATTATTGAGGTAGATGGGGACTTTTCGACCCGTGTTTGCGTATCCGATCGTAAAATAGTAAAATCTTTTAAAATGATAATTTTCTAAAAATGTAATCGTATACGTTTTCAATCAAAGTATTTTGTAAAAATACTTTTAAAGAGATATAAAAATATATCTTTGTTTTACTCAAAATGTACGGATAGTTTTCTGTATCTAAAATGTATTTAAATTTCAAAGGGAGTACATAGTTATTATTCTCAATAATAATACTTTGTTTAAAACTGTTTTTCACCAAATCTTATTTTGGGTTTCTACGTTTTGTTTGGTTCGTGTATTTGCGATTATTAATTTATCGTTTCGGTTTATATATATACATATATATATATATAATACTTGAATGCTTAAGTGTTAACAAGTATGTAATACGTGATTTAAAAGTTTAAATTGGCCCCTAATTTTGGCCCTTTTTGACCGGATGTCACAGATATAAATGGCATGTGAATTGTTGATGGTATATACTTTGATTATAACTGATTGGAGGGATCAAGCAAAGAGAGCAGAGGAACCTTAACTGTGAACTTGTTTGATCTTGCTAATTCAAAGAGCTAATTAATGTTTTGAGTTCTTTTTGAAAGATTGTTCATTTTCTTTTATTTTTTTATTATTTTTTAGAAGGTTTAAATTGTTTATTCATTTTAGTTAGGAGTGAAGCTAGGAACAATGCATTTCTAAAAGATTGATCTTGGAAACGTATAAAGTGTTATAAAGTTCCAACTGTTGGTAAGACATACATGTACATCATTTTATTAAGTCAAATTCAACGTATCTTACTTAATTAATAGTTTATTATTAATTATTAATTGATAGTCCTTTAAATCTGTGTAGTGGGTAGTCAAATCTGAAAGTCAAGATCGAGAGTCAAAGTAGTTTGAAAAGATTGATAATTTGATATAGAATTAATTAATTCACATATCCATAGACTGTGTTGCATGAAAGTGACTGCTGACTTTTAATAAGTCAAACTATCCATTTGAGTCAACTGGGTTAGAGTGCAGAATTTATAGTTTGTTAGTGTGAATTGCTAGAGCTAAAGATCTTGATGGCATGGTATAAACTATCATCCATAGGAAAGTTAAACTGATTCGGGTCAAGTTGTTGAAAGAATGGGAAAATGGGTCAAAATTTTTGTTTTTATTTAGTAATGGGTTGAACTTACAAAGGATGATGATTTTCATGTCAGTTGGTGTCAGTTAGCTTGAAAATATGTTGGAAATGACTTCAAACCTGTTATAGAATTGGTGTTGAACCATTTGGAAAGGTCTTTGGGTTGTTTTGAGAATAAAACACGGCGCAATCTAGACGGGGTCGCAATAGGATCATATTCTATATCAAACAAATTTTGATTGTTTTAAAATCAGTTGTAACTCGGTTTATGTGTATTGTATATTATTGGACAACTCGAAGAGTTTACTCAACATGGAAAAGGTTTCAGAACCTAACTCTTACTTTTAGTTTGTTAATTGATTGAAAAGGCTCAAGAGGTTCATGAGAAGTGTTTGTTTGTAATGAGAGTAAATTACATCACCTGTTCACATGGTATGTTATACGTTTCACCTCCGGTTTTTCGGTTTAGTTTTTTGTAAGTTCAGTTATTTGACCTGAATTTTCATTTAACTCCCGGTCTCTTTAAGAGTAAATTAACATGTTTTAAAATTTTAAGGGTCTTTTAGTCATTTAATGAGGGATGACGGATGAGGAACGAAATGAAAATTCGGATCAATGGACTGAATCCGCACAAAACTCAAGCTATATATGTACTAAGAGTGAAATGGATGAAATACCACATAAATATATGGAGAATGCGATTTACCAATAAATAGCTTGATGTGTATAGTCGTTTAAAGGTTGTGAGAAATACTCCAATCTCTTTATGAGTATGTTGGGGGGCGTAATAAAGTATCCAAAGCATATAGAGGTCATGTGACAATAGTGGTGTTCGATATGCAATTTTAACCGTTTACCACTATATGTGGCTCCATGTGACATTCATGGACAAGAATGTTGGATGATCATCGAACGATGAAGTTGTTTTTAGCTTATGCTATAATGTGAATCGGAAAGAAACCTCAAGTGAGTAAAATTAGTTTCCTTAAGTTAGGGATATGATGCACATATAGTATGAGTTGTTTTAAGATTATTCTTATACTTAAAGAAACAAATTTTGCAAACCCTCACTAACATTAAGGAGGCCATTTTTTAAAACAAAACAATATATTTCTTCTCTGGAGTACAATTCAAACATATAATTAATAAGTGTGATCGAGAGCAAGGATATATATAGATGCATGTTATATGAAACAATCTAAAAGATTATGAATATTTAAGTAGATGTTACATGTTGGTTTCTAACAAAAAGAAGTGACAATGGTACTATAGTTAGAGGTGATGATTCGGATTGGGTCGAGTTGGTGGGTTCAGGTTAACGGGTTGACGAGTCAGAAATGGTCAATGCGAACCCAACATGATTTTATAATCAGGTTATATTTCAACCCAACCAGAAACCCGATCAGACACAACCCGAGTAACTCAATTTTTAATCTGGTCATCAGCTTTTCGAGTGTTCAGGTCGGTTTTGGGCCCCTCGGGTAAGATGGGTCACATTTTTCAATTTTTTCATGAACAATAGTTAATCATATTATAAGCATAATAAAAATGCTATAAAATTCTAAAAGTAATCATAATATATATTATATCCATTCGGATGTATTACCAAAATAAACATTATTAATTCACAACAAATAAACATTATTAATTCACAACTTATAACAAAACATAAAGGTGTACGATAGTAAATGAAAAGGTAATTATGTTTCATATTGGAATTAAAATAAATTTATATTGATATTTAATATATATTTGGATACTCGGGTTCAAACTGAAATCATTTGTTCTTCCGGACCCGACTCAAAAAAATATTAGATTGGCGGGTTTCGGATAGATCGACTGGTGCCTCAAAAATCCCAATCCAAATCTAATTATATTCGAATCGAGTTCATGTCTAATTTCGAGTCTAGTGACAAATTGTCACGCATGTATGAACTAGAATTTGGTATGGAGCACGTTTTATTGTCTTTCAAACTGTCATATTAATTTAATGTCTTATTTTTTCTCCTACTCTATTATGCATTTATTGATGACAAGATGACAAGTTAACATGTTAAATCTCAATTGGTCCTTCCTCCGTATCCACAGGCCATTTTACACGTATTATTTAGTTTGTGTAAAGGAAAATGATAGATATGCCTAATTAGGTAGGTCTAAACTAAGCATAAAAATGTGAGACCGACATGTGTCCAGTTCAACTAATAAGATTAGGAGAGAGATTCTGTATCAACCAATCAGTGCATTAGATATATTTTTAGGTCCATGTAAGTAGGTCTATATAGCATTACTCGAGTGTAAATTGTACGTAGATATAATAGATTATACGATTAAAAAGAGATTAGACCACTCCCAATCGTTGTTTCGTCACTTCTTTCATCGGTTGTGCCACATCAGCATATCAAAAACCGGCGAAAGACAGACACAAGGATGCCAATGGTGGTTTCATCACTTCAATTTTTGAGCCCCACATTTACCGATCACTACAACAAATATGTTGATTGTTCACGCCATTTTCTTCACGCTTTTAAAAAATGTGAAATATATAATCAAGTTTTTCACACTTATTAATGTGTATAAAATATTCACACTTACAAACGTGAATATATATACAATCTTGACATTTATAATTGTGAGGAAAAAATGTTCACACTTACAAGCGTGAACAAATTCAAACTTGTTCACACTTATAAATGTGAAATTCATTTGTTACACCTAATTTCTTCACACAAGAGGAAGCGTGAAGAAATTGAGTGTCATAAAATAATTTCTACTCTTTAAAGTGTGAAATTTTTTTATCTTTGTTGACACTTACAAGTGTGAATATATATTTTCCACTATTATAAGTGTGAACAATATTAGGACTTATTAACTTTCTTCACACTTAAGAATGTAAATATTTTCTACACATATATAAGAGTGAAGAACATAATAAAAAAGTTCACATTTTTTAAAAGTGTGAAGAAAAATGTTTGAATAATTGACATTTTTGTTGTAGTGGATATACCTACATTTATATACACTAAACAAAAGATAACAATACATTAAATATAAGCTGACCTCACAAAAACTTTATTTCCTTTCTTCGGTTAAACGAAGAATTCAAAATGACGAGGCAACCGCACTTTATAGGCCTAGGAGTAATATGGTAATTTCCTTATTTTATTTTATTATTAAATAAGTTGGAAATAATTTTGTATTATCTTGTTATGTGAAATTAATAGGTCAAATGGTTAAATGACTCATTGTGATTAGTAAAATATTATTTCTTTTAACTTGCCTTAGTTGACGGTAAAATAAAACTTATTGTCTCGCAAAATAGTTTTTAGGTTCCAGACAATAGGTTAAAAATGGGATAATATTTGACTAACTAATATTGAGGCCGGTTTGGAGATACCGACCTAGCTCCACCACTTACCAAATTATGCATATATCTCACTTTTCACTCTACTACTTCCACCCACACTTAGAAATTTAGAGGAATCAAGAGAAAACAACTTGTGATCATTATTGAGGCTGTGGTATTAATCAAACATCTGATCTTCTTCATCATCATCTTGCTAAAATTCTTGATTGTCAGTGAATTTTGCCCCATTTAAATATATATACTTGAATTTGGTTAAATTAGGTTGAATACATTATGCATGTGTAGAAATTGAGGTTAGATGATGTTGTTTGTTGTTATACGATGTTTATTGATGATAATTGAGGTTATTTGTTAGATAAAATCGTGTATTGCAACGGAGTTTTTGTGAAATTGGGGGTTGGTTCGGAGCTGATATTGCAGAAGGTACTGGGTTTCTGGGTTGGGACTCATAGCCGATCGGCTATGATTGTCTAGCCGATTGGGTAGTAGCTTGTAACCGATCGGGCAAATTTAGTCGATTGGCTAAAATAGAACAAAACGTTTACAACAGCTTGCGTTTGAACAAAAGTTCCGAATCTGTCTTTCTAGCCGATCGGGTCAGGGGTGAACCGATCGGGTAAATTCCATATAGCCGATTGGCTAAAGCTATATAGCCGATTGGGTAAGTCCTTAAACAGGGTTAAAAATAAGTTTGAATTGTGTTGTACTTTCTGTGTGTGTGTGTATATATATATATATATATATATATATATATATATATATATAAAGTAAATTAGTAAGTGATACATTGATATTAGGGTACCTGTATTAACTTAATGCATTTGATTACATGTGAATATGAAGGTCTAGTAAATTATAATCATTAACATTAAGAGATATGTGTTCGAGATAAGTTGCATTATTATATATGAGTTACTAACTCATTATTTTGTTGTGTTCTCAGATAAACCGAAGACTCAGTAATATATAACCACTGAGTAGAGACTGTAATCGTCAGGGTGAGTGGATCAATGATTCTCAGTCTAAATTGGTTGTAACAACTTGGTTACAACGGGTAAACATGGTTTTACTATTATACATTGTTATGTTAGCATATTGCCATGATGATTATGGGTTATTTGCATTATTTCAGAGGTCAACAGGATTTGGGTTTGGGTACTATTACTTGAACAACATAAGTGCTTTACACATGTGTTGTTTATTGAAATTATGTTATATGTAGTAATAGTACCAAACTATCGGTTAGACCACCGAATTGGCCTTCAGTTGGTTGTAAGTGTTACTTGGGGGCCACCGCGGCAGTAGGGTACCTCAGGGACCAGTCCACCGATCCTCTTTGAAGCTAGTTGTTTATGATGCTTAGCTGTAAACAATTGTTAATCTGAGTTAGGTTGATAGTTATGGATCTATTCACTTAGTTTTGTGCTAACCCCCCTCATTACTTTTTGCAAGTTATACTTTTGATTGTGGGTAGCAAGAAGTTTGGGTTTGATGGAATGTTTGACGGCTCCCACTCTGATTTAGATAATTATGTTATGAGTTTAACATTGTGTTTTGATATTGTATAACATCTAAAAATTAATGTTTGTGGTTAATATCGTAACCTAGTTTAAAGGATCATGTTTATGTGGATTGCACTTTTGAAATATAATTATATGCAATCTAAGATGTATTTATTAAATATGCGCTTATGTTATGTTTAAAAAAAATGGTCTTGAAAATATAGGGTGTAATAATTTGGTATCAGAGCCAGGTTTGGGTGAATTGAACATGGGTTAATTGTTCAATCCCAAATCTATTTGTGTTAGTCAAACATTCCATGGAGTGGGATTTAGCAATTGTATGAGAATTTATTAGTATGTAGGTACTAACAATTAACGAGTTGTGAGATGTTGTTTTGATGCAGATATGACAGATAATGAACATCCGACCGATACTCCCAATAATGTCTCTACAGTGGATGTTACTCCTCCTGAGAATCAGAATGGTAGACAGGGTCAAACGGGTACTTCTTTTTCGGCAGGGGATTTAGACCGAGATGACTATGTTTTACAGTTAGAGGAGGAAGTACTTAAACTTAGAGGTTTGTAACAGCAGTCTTTTCTAGATCAACAAGCTAGACTATCTCAGCAGCAACATAAAGTCTGTTCTTTTAAGACTTTCATGGCCTATAGACCCTCGGAATTCTGTGGTAGTACTAACCCGTCAGTTACACTCGATTGATTGAGAGATGTGGAGATGAAATTTGAAGTTTGCCGGTGTGAGGATGAGATCAAGGTTCCTTATGCAGTTCAGCCCTTAAAGGGTCCGGCAATGGGTTGGTGGGATTCTATTACATCACATTTGACACCACAACAGAAGGAATCTATTAGATGGTCCGATTTCTACAATGAGGTTTGCATGAAATATTGTTCCGAATTTGACATGACTCGTATCCGACGGGAGTTTATGGATTTGCATTTGACGGATGGGATGACTATGGATGAGCTTATTTCTCAATTTTCTGAAAAATTGAGATTTGTGCAACAATGGGTTCCGGATGAAAGGACCAAGGTTGAGCATTTTGTTGGTATGTTACCTCCTACTTATCGGACGACTGTGAGATTAGCGGGTTCTCTTACTCAAGCTTTTAATTTGGCCCGTTCTGTGGATGGTGATATTCGGGCTCGGGATTTGGAAATCAAAGAAAGGTCCCCGATGAAATCCAAAGGTGATTCCTCGGCGAATCAGGGAAAGAAGAGATGGCAAGGATCTCAACAAAACCGAAAATCGAATACTAGTGGCGATATAGTGGATAAATTAAATTGGTGCCAAAGTTGTAAATCTAAACACACGGGACCTTGTACTCCTCAAACTGCTAGATGCATTAAGTGTGGGCAGTTTGGACATGACATAAATAATTTCACTTTTCCTAAGCATGTGTGTTGGAAATGTCAGAAAGAGGGTCACCGAGCGGGTCAGTGTACTAAGGCGGGTAAGCAGAGATCGCGTACGGTCGGAGGGTCTTCATCGTCTGGCCAGAAAAGAAAGAATCCACCATCAGCAACTGGCAGGGCTTTCCAAATGACAGCTGATGAAGCTGTCAGAACCGAGGACGTCATAACTGGTACTTTCCTTATCAATTTTGTACCAGCAAGTGTTCTGTTTGATTCAGGAGCCAATTGTTCCTTTATATCCATGCTTTTCTGTGATAGACTGAAATTGACTCCCACTTGTATTACAAATCCTATTGAGGTTGAGGTAGCGGATGGTAAAATGGTTCCGGTTACCACATCGGTGACTGGAGCTAGCATATTGATTGATGGTCATAGTTTTCCGGTTTCTTTTCTCTTGATGCCTATTCCCGGTTTTGATGTGGTATTAGGCATGGACTGGTTAAGTCAAAATAAAGATAATATAGAGTGCCATAAGAAGTTGATTAGAATTCCAATCTTCGATGAGTCATATGTCGTGGCTCGAGGGGAAAGGGAGAAGGGTTGTATTCCTTTGATATCAATGATGAAAGCTAGAAAATCTTTAGATAAAGGGTGTGAATCGTATTTGGCTTATGTTATAGATGCTAAGTTAGAAAAGAAAACTGTTTTCGATGTCCGAGTGGTTTCTGAATACTCGGAAGTCTTTCCCGATGAGTTGCCTGGCTTACCTCCCATTAGAAAAGTAGAATATAAAATTGATTTGATCCCTGGTTCTACTCCTGTAGCTAGGGCTCCTTATAGATTAGCTCCCTCAGAAATTCGTGAAATGATGAGTCAGATTCAGGAATTGTTAGATAAGGGTTTTGTTAGGCCCAGTTCGTCTCCATGGGGTGCACCTGTGTTGTTTGTTAAAAAGAAGGATGACACCTTTCGTATGTGTATTGACTATAGGGACTTGAATAAAAGAACCGTAAAGAATAAGTACCCTTTACCCCGAATAGATGAGTTGTTTGATCAATTACACGGGTCTTTTTATTTTTCTAAGATTGATTTGAGGTCGGGTTATCATCAAGTCCGGGTTTGTGAGGAGGATATTCCTAAGACAGCTTTTCACACTAGATATGGTCACTATGAGTTTCTTGTTATGCCATTTGGGTTGACTAATGCTCCGACGGTTTTCATGAATTTAATGAATAGAGTTTGTCGGCCTTTCCTTGATAAATTTGTTATCGTGTTCATTGATGATATTTTGGTATATTCTAAGTCAGAAGAGGAGCATAAGATGCACTTGAGATTTGTTTTGGAGACTTTGAAAAGAGAACAATTGTATGCTAAATTTTCCAAATGTGAGTTTTGGCTTCGAGAGGTGCAGTTTTTGGGGCATATCATTTGCAAAGATGGGGTGATGATTGATCCGTCTAAGGTAAAGGCCGTTATGAATTGGGATGCCCCTAAGAATGCTTCCGAGATTAAGAGTTTTCTGGGGTTAGCGGGCTATTACAGATAGTTTATAAAGGATTTTTCTAAAATTGCGGGTCCGTTGACTAAACTAACTCGAAAGGATATGAGATTTCAGTAGGGTGATCAACAGGAATCAGCTTTTCAGACTTTGAAACAGCTTTTGTGCCAGGCTCCGGTGTTAGCATTTCCTGAAGGGTCCGATGATTTTATTGTTTTTTGTGATGCTTCGTATGCGGGTTTGGGTTGTGTTTTAATGCAGCGAGATCGGGTCATTGCATACGCTTCTCACCAGCTTAAGCCTCATGAAAATAATTATCCTACCCATGACTTGGAACTTGCGGCTGTTGTGTTTTCCTTAAAAATCTGGAGGCATTACTTGTATGATACTAAATGTGTTATTTGTACGGATCACAAGAGTCTTCAGTACATGTTTTCTCAGAAGGAATTGAATATGCGTCAGAGACGGTGGTTAGAATTGATTAAGGACTATGATTGTGAGATTCGATACCATCCGGGCAAAGCCAATGTGGTTGCGGATGCCTTGAGTAGAAAAGGAAATTCTGATAAAATTCACTTTATGCGATTGGAGGTTTCTTCGGATTTGGTTGACAAATTGAAAATGGCACAATTGGAGGCATTGTTGGATCATAACTTGAAATCCGAGATCATGTTGAAAAGAAAGGACTTGTTGATTGACGATTCTCGTGGATTAAAGACTTTTCAGTCACGTGTTTGGGTTCCTTTGCTTGGTGGTCTTCATGATGTGATTTTGATGGAGGCTCGTAAGTCTAGATTATCGGTTCATCCAGGGAGTACAAAAATGTATAATGATTTGAAACCACTGTATTGGTGTCCTACTTTGAAATCGGATGTTGCTCGATTTGTGGAGTCTTGTCACATATGCTCTCAAGTGAAAGCCGAGCACCAGAAACCATATGGATCATTGAAACAACTTGAGATTCCCGAGTGGAAATGGGAGCACATAACGATGGATTTTGTAACCAAATTTCCACGGACTGTTAGAGGTAATGATATGATATGGGTAATTGTGGATAGATTGACTAAGAGTGCTCACTTTTTTGCTGCTAGTGAGACGACATCTTTGAGTAAATTGGCGCAATTGTACATTAATGAGATTGTATCGAGGCATGGAATTCCGTTGTCTATCGTTTCCGACAGAGATTCTCGGTTTGTGTCTAGGTTTTGGCAAAGTTTGCAGCGGGAATTGGGTACTAGAATCAACTTGAGTAAACTTATCACCCTTAGACAGACGGTCAGTCAGAGCGCACCATTCGGACTTTAGAGGGTATGTTGCGTGCTTGTGTGTTGGAATATGGTGGGTCTTGGGATTCCCACCTACCATTGATTAAATTTGCGTATAATAATTCTTATCACTCGAGTATTGGTATGCCCCCGTATGAGATGCTTTATGGGCATCGTTGTAGAACCCCTACGTGTTGGTTGGAAGCGGGTGAGAAACAGTTTGCGGGTTCGGATATTGTTCAGATTACTGCAGATAAGGTGGCTATTGCTCGTGAAAAACTGAAAGCCGCCCGTGATAGACAGAAACAGTATGCCGATCCACGTCGTTGACCCGTTACTTTTGTAGTAGGTGAATTGGTTTATTTGAAAGTCTCCCCTTGGAGGGGCGTAATTCGGTTTGGTAAACGTGGTAAACTTGCTCCTAGGTACATTGGGCCATTTAGAATTCGAAAAGTAGTTAATGATCAAACAGTGTCACTAGATCTTCCTCCAGAATTAGCGGGTATTCATGATACTTTTAATGTATGCTATTTAAGGAAATGTAATGTGGAGGACCAATCCCAAGTTCTTTCCTTACAAGATTTACGTGTTGACCAAAGTCTGAGACTTGTAGAAGAACCCGTAGAGCTATTAGAACGTAAGGCAACAAAGCTTCGAAAGAAGGATATTCCCATGGTGTTAGTTAAGTGGAATCATAGTTTGGGACCAAACCTTACGTGGGAGACCAAGTCTTGCATGAGGACACGTTATCCAAGTCTTTTTGGGTATGGCGAGATTTCGGGGACGAAATCTCCTTAAGGGGGGAAGATTTGTAACATCCTCTTTATGGGCCTAGGAGTAATACGGTAATTTCTTTATTTTATTTTATTATTTAATTAAGTTGGAAATAATTTTGTATTTTCTTGTTATGTGAAATTAATAGGTCAAATGTTTAAATGACTCATTGTGATTAGTAAAATATTATTTCTTTTAACTTGCCTTAGTTGACGGTAAAATAAAACTTATTGTCTCGCAAAATAGTTTTTAGGTTCCAGACAATAGGTTAAAAAGGGGATAATATTTGACTAACTAATATTGAGGCCGGTTTGGAGATACCGACCTAGCTCCACCACTTACCAAATTATGCATATATCTCACTTTTCACTCTACTACTTCCACCCACACTTAGAAATTTAGAGGAATCAAGAGAAAACAACTTGTGATCATTATTGAGGCCGTGGTTTTAATCAAACATCTGATCTTCTTCATCATCATCTTGCTAAAATTCTTGATTGTCAGTGAATTTTGCCCCATTTACATATATATACTTGAATTTGGTTAAATTAGGTTGAATACATTATGCATGTGTAGAAATTGAGGTTAGATGATGTTGTTTGTTGTTATACGATGTTTATTGATGATAATTAAGGTTATTTGTTAGATAAAATCGTGTATTGCAACGGAGTTTTTGTGAAATTGGGGGTTGGTTCGGAGCTGATATTGCAGAAGGTACTGGGTTTCTGGGTTGGGACTCATAGCCGATCGGCTATGATTGTCTAGCCGATTGGGTAGTAGCTTGTAACCGATCGGGCAAATTTAGTCGATTGGCTAAAATAGAACAAAACGTTTACAGCAGCTTGCGTTTGAACAAAAGTCCCGAATTTATTTTTTTAGCCGATCGGGTCAGGGGTGAACCGATCAGGTAAATTCCATATAGCCGATTGGCTAAGGCTATATAGCCGATTGGGTAAGTCCTTAAACAGGGTTAAAAATCAGTTTGAATTGTGTTGTACTTTCTGTGTGTATATATAGTTATATATTAAGTAAATTAGTAAGTGATACATTGATGTTAGGGTACTTGTATTAACTTAATGCATTTTATTACATGTGAATATGAAGGTCTATTAAATTATAATCATTAACATTAAAAGATATGTGTTCGAGATAAGTTGCATTATTATATATGAGTTACTAACTCATTATTTTGTTGAGTTCTCTGATAAACCGAAGACTCAGTAATATAAGACCACTGAGTAGAGACTGTAATCGTCAGGGTGAGTGGATCAATGATTCTCAGTCTAAATTGGTTGTAACAACTTGGTTACAACGGGTAAACATGGTTTTACTATTATACATTGTTATGTTAGCATATTGCCATGATGATTATGGGTTATTTGCATTATTTCAGAGGTCAACAGGATTTGGGTTTGGGTACTATTACTTGAACAACATAAGTGCTTTACACATGTGTTGTTTATTGAAATTATGTTATATGTAGTAATAGTACCAAACTATCGGTTAGACCACCGAATTGGCCTTCAGTTGGTTGTAAGTGTTACTTGGGGGCCACCGCGGCAGTAGGGTACCTCAGGGACCACCGATCCTCTTTGAAGCTAGTTGTTTATGATGCTTAGCTGTAAACAATTGTTAATCTGAGTTAGGTTGATAGTTATGGATCTATTCACTTAGTTTTGTGCTAACCCCCCTCATTATTTTTTGCAGGTTATACTTTTGATTGTGGGTAGAAAGAAGTTTGGGTTTGATGGAATGTTTGACGGCTCCCACTCTAATTTAGATAATTATGTTATGGGTTTAACATTGTGTTTTGATATTGTATAACTTCTAAAACTTAATGTTTGTGGTTAATATCGTAACCTAGTTTAAAGGATCATGTTTATGTGGATTGCACTTTTGGAATATAATTATATGCAATCTAAGATGTATTTATTAAATATGCGCTTCCGTTATGTTTTAAAAAAAAATGGTCTTGAAAATATAGGGTGTAATAATATGTGTTAGTGATTGGTTGTACATTTGATTTGTGGTTATGGTTTAGGGTTAGGTTTATGGTTTAGGATTTAGGGTTAGGGTTTAGGTTTTAGTAGGGTTTTGGGTTTGGGTTTAATATGATTTAGGGTTTAGAGTTTTATAAAGCGTTTAGAGTTTAGGGGAAGGGTTTGGGGGGAGAAACCTCAAACCCTAAACTCTAAACGTAACACTAACACATGTGTTACTAATTTGTAAACTCACCAAAAAATGAAAAAAAAAAGTTGTCAAAAGTATGCCTTGAGGGACGGAAAATTGGAGAGAATAAAACGTTGAATTTTATGGTGCAATTTTTATAATTTTTCGACTTGTCATTTCTGAGATATTTAATTGTAAAAAAGATGGTGGAAATGGGTAATTGATGAAAATAAATAGCTGAGATTGATTCACTTATTCTCATACAAATTCCTATTCTCATTTGAACCTCACCCAAGCATCATAATATATAAGTTGGAATGGAATTGCACCAAGTTCATGAAGAACTTTTGTAATGAAATTGCTAATTATCCAAACAACTTAGATCCACCATAATCTCAAATAAACCCTTTGTTTATGAGGGGTTTTTACTAAACCTTAACTTTTTATAATTATCATCATAAAACCAAATTCAAAGTGCCTAAAATAAACTCCATTTTTATTGGGCATTGATAAATACACCACAATTAATTAAGACATCCACCAAATAGTTGCATTATAGGATTGTATAGTACACATTGTAATGCATAATAGTTGATGTATGTATCAACTAAGTTGGTGTATATATCTGCTCCCTTTTTTATTATGATACTCAAAGCAAACACACCCTAAACATTGGTTATGCAAAAGGATTAAAGAAATTTAACAAGTCAACTTAATCCATCACATGTTGACCTAAACATACTCAATTTATTTCTCATTGCTATACAAAATCATCTTTCCCTGTTACCTAACATTATCTGCCTATTTAACTACATTTGGTGACTGTTAAATTTAGCATTAGGTGTTAATGATAACTTTACTTCTAAACATTTCAAGTGACTTATAGTCAAGTAATGTATATTAGAGCACCTCCAATGTATGGTTTTTACAAAGCTTTTTACACAAAATGGTGTAAGAGCTTTTTAACAAAAAGCTTTTGAAAAAGCTTTTACTCCAACAATTAAAAGCTTTTAATCATTTGAAAACCTATAAAAAGCTCAAAATATATAAACCTATAGCTTCAATAACTTGAGAAATCTCAAGTCATTACATTCTCTCTCTTTAATATTATATTGATTTTAAATGAAGAAAAGCTTTTTATTGTTGGAGTAAAAGCTTTTTCAAAAGCTTTTTGGTAAAAAGCTCTTACACCATTTTGTGTAAAAAGCTTTGTAAAAACCATACATTGGAGGTGCTCTTAGTGATTAACATTTGCATATAGTGTAAGGATATATTTTCTATTACTTAATTTGTATACGGTCATTGTCATATAAATATAATTTAACTGTAAGATGTCAAGATATAATTAAACGAAAGGCGATCAAGACTTACGTACATTTAACTTATTCTCAATAAAATGTTTTTTAGATGAATTATTACCAAATTTTGTTATTATTAATTTGAACCAACAACTATATTATTAGTTTGGGTTAAAAGTACTGATCGACAACGAACTTCCACTTTTGTATCGAGTTAGGTAAAGAACCTATTTTATTACTAATATAGGTAATGAACTTTCAGATTTTGTTTCGAGTTAGGTAATTGTGATGACGGGGCTGCCATGTTAGCAAAATATGTACACGTAAACTGATGAGGTGGCTTCCACATAACTAATTACGTACACATCTATCATCTTCTCTCCTACCAACCATCCCATTGATTTTTTCCGGCCAAATCTTTTTTCGGAAAAAAAAAACTTTTTTAATTATAGCACCTTTTGTTAAAGGATAAAACTTTATAAATATACATTATCTAGTTTTGAAACGGTGGAAGTTTATTAATTTTCTAAAATGTTATTATTTACGGACACTCCTTGATTCATCCCTTTTTATATGATCCTAAACTCTTCAAGAGCATTTGACCAAAAAAAATGACAGTATACTTTTCCGAACCGGTTCTGGACCGATTAACTCATCGTTACTTCCCGGTTCACCTAGATTCATCATTCCTGTTCGTCACGATTTATTCTCCGGTAGCGAGAAGCTCTGAGTTTTCTAATAACAATACAAAATTGATAAATATTTCCTATCAATCCTTAAACACAAAATCATGTCAAACCCAGATTTAGTTTCTAGGATACTTTTAGCTCTATCATCGAAGTCACCATCACCGCAGATTTTCTTAACTTTATCATCGAGCTTTAAATGATTTTGGTGATTTAGAAACAAGCAGTGATGAAATGTGAGTACACTGATGCTAACCGTATTTCATAACAGTGGCTTTTAGGATTTCATCTTCGATGTAGCACCGCCCTTTATCATAATCCTCATCTTATCTTTCTAGATTTTGTACAACAGTTTTTTGTTGTTGTTGAAAAAATCAGAAATTTGAGGGAGAAACCTTAATTTGTATATGTGGATCTGTATCGATTTCAATCGTTTCCCCTAATTTATCATGATTTCTCCATAGACGCCGAGAAATCGGTTTTGATTTGGTTTTTATTTTCGCGTGAGGGTTTTGTTTAGATAATGGGCTTTTAGTATTTAAAGAGTTTAAATTTAATGGTTGTTCAAGATTTAGGGGAGAAGACTTGCAGGTGCCAGGAAGAAGATGTTGTTGAAATATTTTTAAAGAAAATCGGTATAGAGGATTATTACCTGTACAATTATTTTTCACCGTGGCATTTACACCTCAGCCCTTTAATAATGTAATTGATCAAAAAATGTTAATTGCCTAACTTGAAAAGAAAATTGAAATTTCGTTTCCTACATTGATATTAAAACGGGTTCATTACCTAACTCTGTACAAAAATGAAAGTTCATTGCCGATCTGTAACTTTAACCCTATTAGTTTTTTACCACCCGAACTATAAACAAAAAAAATCAATAAATTGATTACGGCATCTTACACTGAGCACATTGATATAGTTGACCCGTGCATCACACGGACATGAAAATCTAGTATTTAATAATTTTGAGCAATTAGGCTTCACTTATTAGATTTTAGCTTCAGCTAACGACTCGACCATACTAGTTGCCACAGTGTCCATTTGTTTCATTTTAAAATAAGGGTTTATTGTTTCGTTATGTATTAAACTTTACATCTTTTAATATT
The DNA here is from genome assembly GCA_949592205.1 of Helichrysum umbraculigerum. Classification (NCBI taxonomy): domain Eukaryota; kingdom Viridiplantae; phylum Streptophyta; class Magnoliopsida; order Asterales; family Asteraceae; genus Helichrysum; species Helichrysum umbraculigerum. The sequence goes on along the minus strand of CATIUR010000002.1, from coordinate 44,968,465 downwards.
GTATAAGTTGAACTTTGGAAACTTATATTGTATGCATTGAACTTGTAAATATCTTCTATTGTATGTAAACTTTCCTTTTCATGTAAGGCCAAAATAGGAAAGTTTTCCTTTTTAACCTTATTCAAAAAGAAAATTTACACACAATAGACGCTATTTAGAAGTTCAATACATACAACAGAACAAATGAAAGTATGTCTCATACAATAGTAAAAAGTGTAAAGTATAATACGTAACACAATAATAAACCTTTTAAGCAAAAAGTGGCGTCCTGCGATTTAGTAAATCGATCCTCTATTTCAATGGAAAAGAACCATAGAGGGTTAATTTTTATTAAAAAAAAAACCAAGAAAGAAAGAAATAAACGTATTATTTAACTTATTTCCACTTTTACAAGCTTTCAGTCTTGATTACTTTTGATTGTTTTCATTTCACAAAGTTTGAGTTTAACTTTGATTCACTACAAGAAAAAAGGCTTTTAGTGATGACAAATGTCGTCGCTGTAAGCCCCATTGTCGTCGCTATATCTCATTTAGTGACGACAAAATCGTCGCGACGCGCTGTTGCTATATCATTGTCTCCAAAAGGTTATCGCGACGACTTTAGCGACGACAAAAATGTAGGTCCCACAGACGATTAAAAAAAAACTTATTGCGACAACAATGTCGTTGCTATATCGTCGCAAAAAGTTTTTTAAATTATTTTATTTATTATTTATTTTCATAATAAAATTAATTTAAAAAAAATAAAAACCTTATAGCGACGACAATGTCGTCGCTATAAGTAAAATCAGCTTACAGAACATGCTGTATATTTTACTTTCCACCCGAATTTTTTCGGGCACCATTACGAAACCTGAACCAGTTTTTCCACAGCATCAACAACAACAATGACAACAACATCAATAACAACAATAACAACAACATCAACAATCAAATTTTATAAACTTAACGTATACATATACAAATCATTCTAACAATATACTTAACAAATACATACATTACATCGACTTAACTAGTTTACACAATCATTCAACATGTACAAATTATCAAAATATCAACAAAACTAATAAGTTAGAAAATCCTTGAGTGGTGGTGGTTGATAGCGGTGGTCGGCCGTAGGTGGGGGAGAGGTTGGCCGGAGGTGGAATGGTTTGGTCGGAGGTGGGGGTTTTGGCCGGCGGTTGAGTGGTGGTGAGTTTGTTAATGTGTGATAGTGAAATTGGGAGTAAATGTGGTGATGGATATATGTTTTTTTGGTGAAATAAGGTGGATTTTTGTAAGGATATGGAGAGAAAATAGGAGGAATAGAGTTGTGTGAAAATGAGAAAGAAGATAAGTTTTAAAGACTTTAAGTGGCTTTTTGTGACGACATTGTCGTCGCTATAGACCTTTAGCGGTGATTTTTTTTTTTAAACAGCTGACCGGGAAAATTTTTTGTTTGGAGGGACTTTTAATTTTTTTGTGAATTTTTATTGCGACGACATTGTCGTCGTTACAGACCTTTCGCGACGAATTTATTTTTGAATTTTTGTTTGGAGGGACTTCTGAATTTTCTGTGAATTTTATTACGACGACATTGTCGTCGCGATAGACCTTTTGCGACGAAATTTTTTTTGAATTTTGTTTGGAGGGATTTTTTGAATTTTTTGTGAATTTTTTTTGTAACAAGTGACCTAGAAATTTTTTTGTTTGGAGGGAATTTTTGAATTCTTCGTAAATATAAACTTTAAATTAATTATTAATTTATAGAAAATATATGAATTTAAAATCATGCAAAAACTATAAATTCTTAATTAATTAAATTTAAATTTGTCTTGAATTACTTTATAACAAATGATTAATTGAAATTTGAAATCAATTATAATTTAGTTAAAAACTTAATTTATTAAATTATTCGTTACCGTAATTATATCATCTAACTAGTATCTTGTTTATTAAATTACGTGATGATGTATATAAACCACCCCACGTTATGATAATGACTTCTCTCGAGTGATAATACATCATACACAACTTTTTCTATACATTACGAAGATTTATTGAGTGTAAACCATCTTAGGGTTTGGTGAACAACTCTGTATTAAATATGTTTTAGTTTCCATTAACATAATATCATCCACAACTTTTTCTTTATCGCAAAGTCATGTTGAGGGTTTACACCTTAGGGTTTATCACGATTATTCGAATGTTCGAGGAAGATTAGTCTGTGTAAAGCGTCGATTTACAAATATTGTTAATTGAGTCGTTTTGCAACTAACAAAGTGGACTGTAAATTTATTATGCAAATATGATAGTCACGACGATTAACTTTTGCAAAATGTCGATTAATGATTAACTAATTCATTTGGTTGATTGATCGAATCTATTGGTAACCCCTTGATGTAATGAGTTAGCACTACTGTTAGTGTCTCATACAATTTATACATATGTTTGAGCTAAATAGTATTTCCGGTCGACTTCATTTGAACCAAATAGTAATCGTGGTCGACTTCATCTATTGAATAGTTAAACATGTGTTATATGAGTAACCATCGATTTACTTCTAAGATGATGAATGTTGGTCATGGTGATTAATATTTGCAAAATGTCGATTAACGATTAACTAATTCATTTGGTTGATTGATCGAGTCTATTGGTAACCCCTTGATGTAATGAGTTGGTACTAGTGTTAGTGTCTCATACAATTTATATATATATTTGAGCTAAATAGTATTCCCGGTCGACTTCATTTGAACCAAACATTAATCGTGGTCGACTTCATCGATTAAATAGTTGAACACTTGTTATATGAGTAACAATGGCTTACGTCTAAGATCTTGTATGTATGTATGTATGACATGTGTGTATGTATATGTAGATATAGTATGTATGTATGTATGTATGACATGTATGTATGTATGCAAGGTTGTAAAAATCGTTAATCGGTGATGACTTTGTAAGGATTAATCGACTAAATCGGGGATTAATCGCCGATTAATCAAATATGACTTTTTCTTAATAATTAGAAGGCAACGAGTCCGGACCGTTTAGTATTTAATGTCAAAGCCCAATAATGGTCCAATAAATATTTATGATTTATGAAACTTGAAAAATGCTACGGCTTTGCTTAACAACTATTTTTCTTGCTTTTGTGTGTAAAGGATTTGTGATATTAAGTCAAACTTTGATCGATTAATTCAGATTTGAGCGATTACCCATGATTATTCCCGATGTTGACCCTTTGACCGGCGTTGACCAATTTTTTGTGAGCGATTAGGCCTAATCCAATCGGGCTACACACAATACCCGATTAATCAGGGATTAATCCCGATTTTTACAACCCTGTAATGTATGTATGTTTGGAGTTTCGATAATAATTTATAAAAGAATGATATTGTAGGTGTGTAACTGTGTATGTATATAACATGTATTTATGTATGACATGTATGTATATATACAGTATGTATGTTTAATATGTATTGTATAATATGTGTATTGTATATATTCATTTATATATTATATGTTAGGATTTTAATATTTTATGTATGCACGTACATATTATTTTATATATTATATATTAATATTTTTATATTTTACAAATTTTATATTTTATGTATTATATATTAATAGTTTAATCATATTATACATTAGTAAATCTATATATGAAAAAAATCCAAAAAATTAAATTAAATATTATAAATAAATATATTTATAGTAAAGAATTTATCGTCAATGAAGCGTCGATTGTATTCAACAAGTATATAAAACTTTTTGTTGAGCGGGTTTTTAGTTTTGGTGGCAAACAAAAAAGAGGAAAAATTTTATTTATTTATTGCGACGACATAGCGACGACATTGTCGTCGCAACATCGTGTGCGGGATTTTTTTTCGTTTCGGAGGGAAAAAAGAAAATCCAAATAAGAATTAAAAAAATTTCGCGACGATATCGCAACAACATTGTCGTCGCAAAATCTTCAGCGGGATTTTTTTTTTTTCCGGAGGGAAAAAAGAAACTCCAAATAAGAATTAAAAAATGTTCACGACGATATGGCGACGACATTGTCGTCGCAAATACAACTCTGACCAAAAAAGTCAAATTTGGAATTTTTCCTTACTTTTAGCGACGACATTGTCGTCGCAGAAAGTTTAGTTTGACTTTCAAACGTTGAAAGTTAAAAATTTTGTCGTTTAGTGATCTTTTAGCGACGACTTTATTGTCGTCGCAAAAAAACGTGGCGAAAGGTGCTTTTTCTTGTAGTGATTCTTAAACAAATTAATTGTTAATAATCACAAACTTTTCTAATTAAACTACATATCTAAAAAAAGGTATTTTATTTATTGTATCATAATTATGAAGCATGACGAATCATTACGGTAGATACCAAAAAAGTTGTTACATCTACTTTTCATAATATTAAGAGCGAAATGACAATCAAAAAGTCCAAACATGGTTGGCACCAACAATGTTAGGTTATTGATCAAGTTCTAATTAGAACCAGACCCCATTAATATGAACTAATACGGAACATTTAGTGAGATCAAGCGTCGAAGAAGCTAATTAAATAAACGTTCAATCTATGTTAATTCGATCTCAGCGTTAACTAGTCAGCCACTCAATTACTAGCTATCGCATAGAAATGTTCGTTAAACCCTATATATATAGCAGCATTGGACAATATCTTTATTCATCTATAGCCCTTCAATTCAAACCCGGAAGAAAAATCATAATTAAATTTCCTACAAATATTCAAAAATGGCACGAATTACGATGATGACTCTATGTGTAATAGTGACTTGCATTGTGTTTGCATCACCCTGTGCGGAAGCTGCTATTACTTGTGGTCAAGTCAATAGCCAATTGGCACCATGCGTTGGTTACCTAATCGCAGGTGGTGGTGTGCCACCAGCATGTTTTAGTGGTGTTAGAGGACTCAATGCCGCTGCGCAATCAACCCCTGATCGTCAGGTTGCGTGCAACTGCTTAAAGAGTGCTTATACATTGGTCTCTGGCATTAAACCAAACAATGCCGCTAGTCTCCCAAGAAAGTGCAGTGTCAGCATTCCATACAAGATCAGCCCAAGCACCGATTGCAACAAGTATGTACAAATACGTCATTCTGTTTAAATGACGAGCATTAATGCTAAATATTTCTAAAATACAAGACAAAACGTCCTCACAGGACATCGTATTATGCTTTTTAAATTTCCAACTTTGATTTTAATACATGTATCAGTTACAATAGATAAACCAATGACTAAATAGCCATGTGGTACGGGCAGCCCATGAATTCTTTGAGGTCATAGGTTCGAAACCTACCATCAGTATTATTTATCATAAAGGTAATTACCACTAATGAAACACATGACCCACACTGTTAAGGCTTAATCGGCGTGAGTTTTGGTTCGGACGTTGTGGTATATGTGAGGGAGGTGCTTTGCTCGGCGATGTTGGACTTGTGGGGTTTCGGTCGTGGTCCATTGAAATGTGGAGCGGCTCAAGTGGTGGCCCAAATACCCATTATTAATTACAGTAGATAATTAGGCATGTATATTTTTAGAGCAAAGTTTTACCTATATGCAACATTTATCATAGATTATATTCATTTCAAATTAAAAAGAGCATTGATATTTCCATCATAAAAAATGATAAATCCACCATTAAGTACAATTATTTATGCATACAGTACAACTGCTTACTACACAGTTTTAGTGGAATTATCAATTTTGTTGGTGGAAATATCATTGGCCAATTAAAAAATATACCTGTGTACGTGCTTATTATCATTTATAAGTTTGTACAGCGATGAGCTTTTGCAGGGTGCAGTGATCGAGGATATGACTATCTATATAGTATACACCTGAAGATTGATCTTGTTCATTTGTACGTATTGCCAGTGGCTTCAAAGAGTTCAGTCGTCTAGTTATATACATTGTGTTGCCACCATATATACAAGTTGTATATTGTATATTGTTGTAACGCACACTCTGTTTCAATTTGGTAGCAAGGCGCAAAAGCTGTTATGAAATAGCTTAATTTCATAATAATGGGCGCCTGGTTATTCTAATTTCGTAATAGTGGGTGCCTGGTTAACTTAACTACGTCTCTTTTGCTTTTCTATGTTAGGATTTTGAAAATTAAGGGCCATCCTGTAAAATTTTACTATGTTTTTTCTATTCTTAAATATCAAGACTCATTTTGTGTTTACCAAAATTACGTAATTTAACAAATACAACATAGACTACGATAAATTCACAATAACAACATTAAAAGGGTACTGCTGCAAATTAAGTTATTCTATATGGTTAGCTTATAACCAGAAACTATACGAATTAACTTGACACTCGATAATTAGTTTTGTATACAGAAACTCAGAAAGTATAATTATCAATATTTCCACCTTTATTTTTGATAGATCCACCAAGAATATGTATTGCAGTATTGTACTGTACAAGCAAATAACACACATTAATGGTGAATTTATCAAAAACAGTGGTGGATTTATATCATCACCCTTTATTATATATACTATCCTAACAAACACCAATATTCCAATTTAAAAATCATTAGTTCATTACTAATTGGGTTTATTGTTTCGTTAAACTTTACACTTTTTACGACGTACTATTGTATGCGACATACTTTCATCTGTTCTATTGTATGTAGTGAACTTGTAAGATGGTTTAATTGTATGTATTATTTCCTTTTTGGGTAAACCCAAAAAAGGAAACTTTTCTATTTGGGCCTTACCCAAAAATGAAATTAGACATATAATAGACCATATTTCCAAGTTAATAGAACAAATGAAAGTATGTCGCATACAATAGTAAAAAGTGTAAAGTTTAATACATAACGAAACAATAAACCCATTAAATAATGTCGGCCGATAATTAACTCAATTGGAACAAACCTTACACTTCATTGCTAAAGATCAAATGTCAAAAACCTCAAAGTAGTTAACAGTTTCAATTAATATTAAACCCAACTTCCAACTAACTAACAAGTCCCACCACCCCTTTAAAATCCAAATACTCATAGTTTCACACACACGTATACATTGCAATTAACACAAACACCCCTATAAATACAATAACCTTATAACCTTCTTTCCTGCACCTAACAATCTAAAAGTTAAAACCACATAGAAGTGAACATACCTTCCAAAAATGGCAAGAATGGTAATGATGTTTTTATGTGTAGTTGTGAGTTGCATGGTGCTAACCGCACCCTATGCAGAGGCTGCTATTAGTTGTGGTCAAGTGGTTAGTAAATTGGCACCATGCATGAGTTACTTAACTAAAGGTGGTCCTGTGCCATCAGCATGTTGTGATGGTGTTAAAGGACTCAATGGAGCTGCGAAAGCAACTCCTGATCGACAGGCTGCATGTAATTGCCTAAAGAGTGCTGCTAAGTCCACCTCTGGCCTCAACCTTGGCAATGCTGCCAGCCTCCCCGGAAAGTGTGGTGTTAGCATTCCGTACAAGATTAGCCCAAGCACTGATTGCAGCACGTACGTTCAAATATATTCTTAGTTTTTAATGATAATTGTCGTTTTAACAGTTCACACACTTCTAAATTAATTTGTACTATACCAAAAAGATCGTCTACTTCACAAAGTAACTAGCATATATTCCAGTTTACCCTTACCGGAGTATACATTTTTCATATAAAAGTAATAATAATAATAACTGCACCTAGCTCTAAATGACCAAAATTAAAGGTAATGTGTATATAACCCTGCATCAAAGAGTGAAAAAGTTGCATATTCTGAAAACTATATGTTTATTGTTCGATGTAAACTTAAATTAAGAGGGTGGTCACTACTAGGAAGCGGGATTTGTGACACACAAAAGTCTTCATAATTGCCCCAAAATTAATTGTATTATCTGCTTTTTCTTGTAGTAATCGAGTATAGGTCGTCACTACCAAATAGAATTTTGTACTAATGTGTTCTCGCATGTTGATTTTTGCAGGGTGAAGTGAGGCTGGGAAAAGTAATGAATGGAATAAAAGTGTTTTTATTTGGGATGTTTAGAGAAGCATATTTAAACCAAAAATAAATATTATAAAGAGCACTGTACGTCTTTGTTTGAAGATAGTACGTATACATGCGTCACTCTGTATGTTGAGCTTTTCTTGTAACGCCTTTTGGTTATCTATCTATCTATTTCGTATATATAAAACAAACATTTAAATAGCTTATTTGGCATGTTTAGAAACAATTAGTATGATGTATCATAAAATTAGAAAAACAATATTAATTCACCAATTCTAACCTATGCCACATTAATACTTTCCTTACTAACACAATTTAAAAAATAATAACTATTTATTAATAAATAAAAAGCTTTTGTAACACTAAAAACAACCGGTCTAACAAAGAATATAAAATTACTGCCTAAATGTTTTTTGTAGCATCACTTTTAACCGAACTAAAAAATATTGCAGCAGCAACAATTCATCACAGCTATACAATTCAATTCATCAGTGATAGTAATAGCAGACATGCCATTCATATTTTACTTGTGCATTTAATTTAACGTATCCAAGCAACACAAGTCGAATTACATCAACAATGGCAGTGCCAGCATTCAAATATCAGCAAAAAGAAAACTTTTATTAACAATAGGAAATTACAAAGGTCACGAAAAACTAATGAAAATGCTAAAAGTCAGAAATGTATACTTTTATATATCCTAATAAAAATGCAGCTAGAACATACATAAAAAGCTACGTACTACCACCTCCCTCTCATAACTATAATCATTCCAAGAATCAACGGTCAAAGAGCACAGATGAACGGTATGTTTTTAAAACCGGTTAGACCGGACCGGTCGAACCGGCCGAACCGGATTTTTAGAGAAAAACGAGCCACAGAGAACCGGTTTTGGAGGAGAATGAGAAAGTAGTTAGTTCGGCCGGTTTTCCGGTTTAACCCGGTTCAACCGGAACCGGCAATCGGTTTGAACCGGAAATGGGTTGCTGCAAGTGATGGTGGTAAGTACTTTTAGCATGAGTTCGATGGTGGTGATAAATATTTACTGTAATGGTGGTAGTGTGGCCGGAAACAGGCCGGCCGGAAGTTCTCCTGTGGTGGAGGTGAGAGGAGGTTGGAGGTGAGAAGACTTGAGAGAGAGTGGCGGTGAAGGCGGCCTCCAAGGGAGGACGGCGGTGGTGGTGGCGCTGCAGAAGGGAGGAAGGTGGTGACGGTGGTGGCAGCTGTAGATGAAGGTTGGTGGACTGAAACAATTTTTGAATGAGTAAGAAAGGAGGAGGCAAAAAGGTTCAACCGGTTCGACCGGACCCGGAGGTTTAACAGAGTCAATCCGGTTTTCGGTTTTAAAAACATTGGATGAACCATTTCCAAGTACAACATGTAGTGGAGACAAAAATAAGATAGAATGCAAATATATGTCAATAATTTAAAAACCCATACATCACCTATATGCACAAAGTTAGGCAAAAAAATAGAAACCCCAGTTTACGCGAGCGACATGATTTTCGTAAAATGATGTTCCTGCTTTCAATACCCATTCGTCCAACTCTTGAGCTGATAGAGGACTTATATCATTCCAAAGCTACAACCAAAATAAAGAGAAAGTTAATTACTACTGAAATAAGAAATTTTAGTGCAATCGACAAAATGTATCAATACTTAACAAATACTTACATTGTTTGGGAAGTTTTGTTGTTTAACAAACAAAGTCTCAAAAGTTGTCGCACCCCGAATTTCATGATTAGCGAAAACATTCATTAAGTACGACTAATCGGGTAATCATAGCACATAAGATATATAATGAACGACTCTACATGCGTCATTTACAATTACATTGATAATACAAAAGTATTACATTGTTATATTAATTTCAAAAGCTCGTAAGCCAAATGATAGAGATTATAGGGCATATCAAATTTTACAAAATTTAGAAATGCAAGGGAATCTCCTGATGTCTGTATGCGACTCGAGCTAAGTATCCTGATATGGCAGACCTACTGCTGCTGAGAATCTGAGAATACATGCTAAAATGATCAGCTAAAGCTGGTGAGCTCACATGTTTAATGATAAAATATAATGAGTGAACCGCAAGATTTAATATATGATTTGCAACCAAGCAAATAAATGTATATCACTGCCATGAATACATAGTCTGAGCTTAACTGAGGTGTCAGGATCACAACCAAGTGCCTGATCGAGGGTGCCTCTATGCGAGTGCCTAATCTACACTCGTATGAACAAATGATAATGCGTCCGTTTGACCAGTTGGGACTTCCAACCCGGACGGGGATTGTCAATTCCATATGGTACCATACACTAACATTCACGCTACAAAAGTACTACCAAACTATGCTAGAGGACTTAAAATGATTAGAGAAAACAACTCATGCAGTATATAGCGAGGTTTTGATACTCACTTTCACATGTAAAACAAAACAAGCATGTATTCCCACCCCTAGGATAAAAACATTAAATTGAGGGGCTATGAGACTCACCTGAGTCTGATGCGTTTGCTAACAGCAAAAAATGTAGTACAACGGAGATGTTGTCCAATGACTGTAACCTACAGGGCGTCCTAAATGCGCAAGGTTATAATGATTAGATGTCTCAACAGACCATCTATGCTAGTTGCTCATTCTACTAGTAATGTCCAAATATTTGATTGTTTCTTCGTGTTTTGAAAATATGTACGGCCCGTTGGTGACGATTTGTAATAATAATCCAAAAGTGTTATTATTATATGTTTCATTGTATTGTATACTTATCAAAGTATATGTATATCATGTACAAGTATCATCGTATAGAGTTTGATTGTTGTACGAATCCAATACTTAGTGTAAAAAGTATTTTCAATCTTCTGTTAAGTGCAACACTAGGTGCGACACTAGAGTGAGTTGCGACACTGGAGTAGGTTGCGACAAAAGTTAATATTGTTGGCTATAATTCCAATCTTTAGTACTGCTAGTTATAATTTCCTTGTTTCCACTGCTAGTTATAATCTCCTCCATTTCTACTTCTAGTTATATTCTCTCCGTTTCCACTTCTAGTTATAATTTGAAACAGCCCAGATTTTATGTTTTCAGTTTTATCGACTTGTTTCGCCTCTTGTTTTTGAGATGTTTTAGCCCGAAATAAAACACACCAAAGATCACACATGAAGATCTATATCTCTAGCATCTTTACAATTTTTCTCATGATTTTTAGAGGTGTCTAAGTTAGGTAAACAAATATCAAGAAACACAAGGTTTTAGATTCGGCCAAAAGTGGGTTTCATGCACAAATCGATTTTTACAGAAAAATCGGTGAGTTTCTAGAAAAAAGTGTGCAACACGAAAGTTGTAGCTAACGAAAATACGAAGATTTTGGTATATTTTTCATGGTCTAATTCGGTGTACACGATTTTATATGATTTTTCTTTCGGGACTGATTTCCTGGACAGATTTTGTGTATGTATGTAAGTGTTTCAAAAACGTTTTTTAACCTCTAGTTTGGACATAAACTTGTTGTATGAGTTATAAAACATGTATATAAACAACATGCAAGTATTATTTAAGAGTGATGAAATCTTACAAGTGTCGGATGAAGAAACCGAAAAGATGGAAGTGTTCCTCGCATTGTGGTGGTCGTTTTCTTCCAAGCAATTGTTGCAATCGAAGGTGTTTTGTGGTGGTTTAATGGTGGTGGTTTGGATGGCCGGTTGTGGTCTTAGAGAGAGAAAAAAAAGAGAAGGTTTGAGTTAGAGAGATAAGTGAATTGATTGAATAAGAAGGGGGTGTGGGTTGGTGATTGTTATGGTCAAAGAAGCAACAAGGGTATGGGGCTGTTTTTCTACAGATTTCAATGGGGTCCCACCCATGTGGGTGTGTCAAATTTTGTTCCCTCCATTCGCGCTCCGTGTGGTGTTTTTTTACCAGATCGTTTCGACGTTTAATTAGTCGCGTATCGTTATTTTAATTAGTTTTCGTTTTTGATTCGGACCTCAATATCTTAAATGGGAGTATTTTATCAAAATACTTTGTTTTGAGTTATAAAAAAATATAACTTGGGTTTATTTCGTTTGTCAGGCGCGTTTTGCGCGTTTTTGTCGCGTGTGATTTATTTTATGCGATACGAATATCAAGTTAAATATTATCAAAATAATATTTAGTAATTAATGAGATTATTAAATAATTTCATATTATTTAATAATTAGGTTCATCAACGTCCGTATAATAATGATTCGAATTCCATCCGAATATGATAATGCACGATTTAATCAAATCGCGTATGTGTATACATAACAATATACATAATAATACATAGAATTAGTCTAACATAGAACTAATTACATATATTAACTAGATGATTAGGAACTAATTACTAGCCCTAAATTGTCGGGTGTCACAGAAGTCTTTATAAGTATCACAGAAGCCCTAAATTATCCCAATGTCACCAATGGACCGGTTTTATTACCAAGGTCGACACCAAACTTTTTACTTTTGTTTCAATGTCACCAACGAACTAATTTTATTACCAATGTCGACAACGAACTTGTTAAATATGTTTTGAGGTCACCAAAATACTTTTTTTAATGAGCTACGTTGTGAATTTGTTGATGTGGTGTTGTCATGCATTTCATTTATGTGACCAGACTTCCATGTAAGCTAAACATGTATACGTATGGTTAACTTCATCTTCTCCGACCGACTAACATTTAATTTTGGGTTACGTTTTTGATAAAAAAAAAGTAGTAATTGCGTTTAGATTCACTGGAAAGTGGTGATTATCGTAAAGCAATCAAAAATTACATGTTATTCGATAGGAGAAGAATAATTAACCATACATGTACAAGTTTAGCTTACGTGGAAGCCTGGTCACATAAACGAAATGCATGGCAATACCACATCCGCAAATTCAAAACGTAGCTCGTTAAAAAAAAAGGTATTTTGGTGACCTCAAAACATATTTAACAAGTTCGTTGTCGACAAAAGTAATAAAATTAGTTCGTTGGTGACATTGAGACAAAAGTAAAAAGTTTGGTGTCGACCTTGGTAATAAAACTGATTCATTGGTGACATTGGGACAAAAAGTAAAGTACGTTTACGATCTGGTCCATAAACCCTGATCATTACTACATATTAAACACCACAAAAGAAACGAAACATCCGGATCTTAACTGCAAGGGAGCTAAAATGGATGAAAAAAACCTGAAAAAGTTCCAGGAAAAGACCCCCGAAAAACTAGAGGCCGCGCCACCGGTTTTCACTCTAGCTCATTTTTGATAACTCCCCATACAGATCAGAATTCCATAACCCCTTTGACACCCAAAGCTCTTGATCCATTCCATGCACTTTGCTAATATCCTGAATCACTTTGCTAATATACTCCACGCTACTTCTAAAGGGACATAAACATAGATTGGACGGCTACTGTATTCTTCACATCAGCAAAACTGGATCGTAGCCAAAGTAAGAACCCCATTCCTAGATGCCTAATATCGTTACATAATTGCTCCAGCCGATGGGTTAAGTTGCTCCGGAAAAACAGCAGCTATATATAAGCGATTTCAAGCATCCAGAAGCGAATCCAATAACTTATATCTGACTTCAACCATGCTTCCAAATTTGCTTATCCAACGCGAGGAACACTTCCATCTTTTGTGTATGTATGTAAGTGTTTCAAAAATGAGTTTTAACCTCTAGTTTGGACATAAACTTGTTGTATGAGTTATAAAACATGTATATAAACAACATGCAAGTATTATTCAAGAGTGATGAAATCTTACAAGTGTCGGATGAAGAAACCGAAAAGATGGAAGTGTTCCTCGCGTTGTGGTGGTCGTTTTCTTCCAAGCAAGTGTTGCAATCGAAGGTGTTTTGTGGTGGTTTAATGGTGGTGGTTTGGATGGCCGGTTGTGGTCTTAGAGAGGGAAAAAAAGAGAAGAATGGAGTTAGAGAGAGAAGTGAATTGATTGAATGAGAAGGGGGTGTGGGTTGGTGATTGTTATGGTCAACGAAGCAACAAGGGGTATGGGGCTGATTTTTTGCAGATTTCAATGGGGTCCCACCCATGTGGGTGTGTCAAATTTTGTTCCCTCCATTCGCGCTCCGTGCGGTGTTCATTTACCCGATCGTTTCGACGTTTAGTTAGTCGCGTATCGTTATTTTAATACGTTTTCGTTTTCGATTCGGACCTCAATATCTTTAACGGGAGTATTTTATCAAAGTACTTTGTTTTGAGTTAAAAAAAATATAACTTGGGTTTATTTCGTTTGTCAGGCGCATTTTGCGCGTGTTTGTCGCGTGTGATTTATTTTATGCGATACGAATATCAAGTTAAATATTATCAAAATAATATTTAGTAATTAATGAGATTATTAAATAATTTCATATTATTTAATAATTAGGTTCACCAACGTCCGTATAATAATAATTCGAATTCCATCCGAATATGATAATGCACGATTTAATCAAATCGCGTATGTGTATATATAACAATATACATAATGATACATACAATCAGTCTAACATAGCACTAATTACATATATTAACTAGATGATTAGTAACTAATTACTAGCCCTAAATTGTCGGGTGTCACATTCTCCCCCTGTTAAGAGAATTTCGTTCCGAAATTTAGCTATGAGTCGTGGTTCGAGTGAAGTTTGAAAATAGATGTGGATACTTGAGTTGCAACTGGTCTTCCTATAACGCCCTTCAATTTCAAGGCCATTTTTTCTTTTTAAACATACTAGAAGCGTATATTTAAATTCATATATCTTAGATTGCATAAATTACATTTCAAAAGTGCAATCCATTCATACATGAACCTTTAAGCTAGATTACCATAATAATTACAAACACTAAGTTTAGGTGTTACATAAATCCAAAACATAATGTTAAACTTGTAACATGTTTATATAATTCAGAGTGAGCCGTCATACATTCCATCAAACCCGAATTCTTGCCACCCACTATCAATAGATTACCCTGCAAGAAGTGATGAGGGGGATTAGCACAAAGCTAAATGAATAGATTCATAACTATCAACCTAACTCAGATTAACAATTGTTTACAACTAAGCATCATAAATAACTAGCTTCAAAAGAGCATCGGTGGTCCTTGAGGTACCCTACTGCTGCGGTGGCCCCCAAGTAACACTTACAACCAACTGAAGGCCAATTCAGTGATCTAACCGATAGTTTGGTACTATTACTACTTACAACACAATTTCAATAAACAACACATGTATAAAGCACTTATGTTGTCCAAGTAATAGTACCCAAACCCAATCCTTGTTGACCTCTGTAATAATGCACATAACCCATAATCATCATGGCAATATGCTAACATAACAATGTATAATAGTAAAACCATGTTTACCCGTTATAACCAAGTTGTTACAACCAATTTAGACTGAGAGTCATTGATCCACTCACCCTTACGATCACAGTCTCCACTCAGAAGTCTTATTTTACCGAGTCTTTGGTTTATCTGAGAACACAACAAAAACCAAGGTAAGATTCTCATATCATGATTTGTTATATTCTACCCAAGTATAATAAGTAAGTGGACATAATATACATCTAATACTATTTAATTATCACACGGGTACAAGTCATAAGTTATCAAATTTATCAAATTAAAACATGCAAACGCGATCCGGGCATGAGGAGGTGGGATCGCGTTCCTTAGTTCAAAAACCATTCTGTAACCGAAATTCACTGTGAAACGCGATCCGGGATTTAGGTCTGGATCTCGTTCACAAGAAGGATTTCAGTTTTTGCCAAGTTAACACGTATAAATGCAATTCAGGAAAATCGAAGTGGGATCGCGTTCTACTGGGTCAAAGCCTTCTGTAACCGATTTTAACTACGAAACACGATCCGGGCAAAGGACTTGGATCGCGTTCCCATGAACAATTTCGACCAGTGACACTTTACAACTATGAAACGCAATCCAGGCTATAAGCTGGGATCGCGTTCACGCGTTTTCCAGCAACATATCAGACCTGCAACACTTTATGCACGAACTCAAAACAAAATTCTCATAATCAAACACCCACAACTCAGTTTTTACCAAATCAAATACATCATATAACCCTATAATCATCATATACAACCTCAACAACAACATGCAATACACAATTTCCTTTTACCTAACTTAACCCACATAGCTCAATCAAAAATATTCCATATATTGAAACCTAAAACACTTGCATTTTAATTAAGAACAAGATGATGATGATGATGATCAAGCAATCTCAGTAACCACAATTCATTCATGCATCAATTATCAATTTAATTCATCAAGTAAGCTTATAAAGTTCAAGAAATGCAACTTACAATTGAGAAGTGATGTGACGTAAAAAGTCATGTTTTTAGAAGCTTTATTCCTCACATTTTGAACCTTTCTTTAGTGAAAACATTCCAAAACATTGATTATTTACTAAAATACACTAAAGTGGTTCAAAAGTAGACGTTGTGATAAAAATCACTGAAAACACTCTAAAAATGCACAAAACACAGCATTTTAATACGGGCAGATTCTTCCGACCTCATTTTCCTGTCAAGGAACACCTCCTAACTTCTACCATCTATTGTATAGGTAAAATCGAGACGGAAAAATCTGGAATCAAGTGAAACGGCCAAAGGACGGAGAAACCACTACGCTTTCAGAGCCATTAAAAGTCACTTCGGCTACGCCTAAGCTCTACATATCCAATTTCTGTGATATTGGCATTATTAGAAGCGTAACGGAATTACGAAACCACAGGCGAAAGAATCGAGTCAAACGGACGCATAACGAAGGAAATACGGACATTTTAAGCAACGAACGAAATCAGACGGAGACCGTATACGGCCTCAGGCACCGTATACGGCCCTTGTAAGACCGTATACGGCCTACTATACACCGTATACGGCCCCTGCAAGGCCGTATACAGCCCCCTACCCCATATCGTGCTTCGTTTGCTTGTACGTGATGCTTTATGAGTTGTACGTGCGATTTGATGGTTTGCCTATAAATAGTGGACATCCCCAACTCTTCATTCATACCATTTTCTCATTTTCATTCTCTCCCTACACTTTCTCTCTCACACACATCACTCTCTCTCTAGTTTCTCTCTCTAGAGGATTTTCTCTCTCTCTAGAATTGAGCTAGTTAGAGAGATAGTTAGGTAGAGGTAGCTTTTAGCTTTTGTACGGAGTCGCTCCAAGACATTGTATTTGCGAAGATCTGTCTGTAATAAATTCGTATCAAGTTCTATTTATATATCTCTTACTTTCCAGTTTTAAACATGTGTTGCTTTGTTTATGCTTGTTTAGGATTGTATGCTAGATATATGATGTTAGGCTAGACATTTCTTTGTGTTTACTATGATGTAGTTATGTTAGAATAGTCAATATGTTTATGCCATGCTGTTACTCTGCCCGTGTTACTTAAACTGTGTATGAACTCGTAAACTGAATCTCGAATGTTTATCTATCCAACCTATGCTGTGGTTAGAAGCTTCCTGCTAGAACCTGGCCAATTACTAGTGGTACATTCTCTACCTATTCTATACTTGATGATCAATGAACTTGGTATGGCTGTGTTCTCTAGGTTGAAACAAATCATAAGAGACACGGAACGTAGGATTAGAGATATGTTAGATTCATGTTTATCTGTTATATATCTTTGAGAGAACTTTCGGTATATCTATGATCTAATTATTGGTTATCTGCTATGCTTAGGTTTATGGTGTTCTGTTATGTGTCACCCTATTGCATGTTCTTGTTTGATTGTTGCCTTAGGAATGATGCATGCTAGAGTTATCCTCCTGGTTCATACCAGTAACTGTATAATTAGGTTTTCAGACACAGAATATTGGTTTACACAGTAGATTAACATGCATGGAATATTTGTGATGATTTATATCTGTAATGCTGAACAATTTAACTGATCGTTAGCCTGATTATCCCAACTTGGTCCGCGGGATTATCCCCGTTCGTGTTCTTGTTCAATCAACAATTCACGCTACGATACAGACGTCTCTGATGACTGTGACTGGGGACCAGGATTCGAGGATAGTCATCGGTTAAATTGGTCTGTACATTTGGGAGAACTTCCGGTGTATCTGACTTCTATAACTGCTATCCACGTGACATGTTATTTATCTGATTGCGGACAACTCTACGTTAGATATTTAATAAGCTCGTAGTCGTAGCTCATTAGGATATAGGAAATCTGCGAGAGTAATGTGGAACCCTAATTAATGTAACGGAAAAACCGTAAAACGCCCTATTACTCGGTATAGTGCTGGAAACACCCATTGGTGGAGTACAAACGTATGGAAGCCGCGGAACGGTCATAGGTACAATACTTTGCATTAATTATGTTTCTATCCTCTCCGGATTAGTCATCACATCTAGTCGCCTTACCCTTGACTATTCATCAATAACATTTAACGAAATCATAGTAAACACTCGCTTATCCTCTGTTGACCGAGTCTCCGTACAAACCTCTTTAGTTTTGTTTTCTTTATTTAAATTAGTATTTAGTTATAAAAACAAAACCTATCCAAAAACTTTTAAAAACCCTAGCTGAATCTCCAAAGATAATAAAACTTCCTAGACTCCCATGCCCGTTGTAGTTTGAAGAACGACACCTGAGTCATACATACCACTTGCTGCCCTTTTAGGTCTGTCAGTAGTATACAACTTAGGATTCCCCTGCTCTACAAATTTAAACTCACTGTTCGCCGCTTCTATTGCTGTTGGAACAACGATCGGAATCAAATCCGTCCGACCGATAGAGGCACGACAAGTTTTTGGCGCCGCTGCCGGGGACTACAACGACCGATTTTAGGAATTTTGTTATCTCAGTTATTTAGTGATCCTTACGGAAGATCAATATCATCCGGAAGTTACAGTTTTTATCCCTAGGTTAGTTAGTTTCTAATTTCCCGTCCTTAGTTAAACCTATCAAAACCCTATTTTCTTCTAAAAACAAGTTATGGCGAATCGTATCACTCTCGCCTCATCAACCCAACCACTGCTAGAGGGACGAGGAGGACCAATCGTATCACCAATCGACGAAACCATTGAAATCAGACCACACTTCATTAAATTACTTAAATCTCAGTGTCAGTTTCATGGTCTTTCGGTTGAAAATCCAAACGCCCATCTTAACAAGTTCATCAACCTTTCCGACTATTTCGAACAAACCGGATCCAGTGTCAAAGTCACCCGACTCCACCTGTTTCCTTATTCTTTAGCTTTCCGAGCTCAGACATGGTTTTATGAACTCGAACCCAATTCGATTCATACATGGGAGGAGATGGCTACTAAGTTCTTAGCTAAGTTTTTCCCTCCGTCCCTACAAACCAAGCTCAAAAATGAAATCATTTACTTTCGTCAAGGAACTACTGAATCATTAAGCTCAGCTTGGGAACGCTTTAAGAATCTGCTTGGAAGATGTCCGAATCATCAGTTGGCTGAAACGAATCTGGTCTGCACATTCTACAACAGTCTGAATCCTCATCACCAACAAACCCTCGATGCTGCTTCATCCGGAAATTTCATGCTACATACTTCAGAAGAAGCCTGGAAGTTGATTGAGACGATAACGATGCACCAACATGACTTTGAGTTTGATGAATCAACCTCGGAAGACAAAGATACTTCTACTCAAGCGTTCGACACTTTAAAAGCTCAACTTGAATCCATCTCTAAAGTTGTTAAGGATATGCAAGACTCTTCCAAATCTAAGAAGCAACCTCAACGGCTCTTCTCACACTCGAAGCCCAAGGAAGATGTTCTCGCCACATCTGGAGCCACTGATCAAATCATTCATTCAAAATCTTTCACTCAGCGGTTATCCAAACAACCTATCTCTCATTTGTTAGTTCCCTCTACACCCTCTACTTCCTCTCAATTGTCTTCTCGTCTAAACAATACGATTTTCAATAACTTCATGGTTGAGCAAAATAATAAAAACAAACAAATTGTTGATTTTCAAAACCAAATTGATTATTTGCTCAGAATTTCAAACGATTTAATTAAAAACATGGAGGATAATGTTAAAAGGTTGTTTTTAAAAGTTGAGGAGAAGCAAAGAGAAGAAGCGATTAGCAAAGCTATTCATCATTCATCTTATGATTATGATGATATCCTTGTTGTCACTAGAGGCGGAAAAGAGACTAAGAATGAGAAATCAGAAGATATTCTTTCAGACAAGCCTTCTAGTTCTTCTCTACCCACTGAATCAGTACCTGTTGACACTCCTGTCACCTCTCCTGAACCAGAATCTTCCAAAGCCCCAGAAGTAGTTAAACCAACACGTATACCTTTCCCTGGTAGGCTTAAGAAAGAGAAACAAGAAGCCCAGTTTGGAAAATATCTAGAGATGTTCAAAAGCTTACACTTAAACGTTCGATTATTAGATGATTTAGTTGAAATGCCTAGTTGTGCCAAATTCTTTAAAGAACTTATATCCAACAAAGAAAAACTCAGACAAATAGTTAACTTGCCCTTAGACGCAGAATGCTCTTTAATTATGCAACAAGGACTGCCCCCAAAGTTAGGAGACACTGACCGTTTCACTATTCCTTGTTACCTTCAGGATGTTCAAATAAGTAACGCCTTAGCTGACTTAGGAGCTAGTGTAAACCTTATGCCATACTCGCTTTATAGGAAACTAGGATTAAGCGAACTTTTTCCAACCCGTATGACCATCCAATTAGCTGATAGATCAGTTAAACTCCCACGAGGAATTGCTGAAGATATTATGGTACGTGTTGATAAATTCGTCTTTCCTGTTGATTTTGTTGTTATGGATATTGAGGAAGACGCTCAGGTACCACTCACCCTTGGTAGACCTTTCCTAAATACTGCCAAGGCCGTCATTGACGTAAATGAAAAATCTTTAAAACTTAGAGTGGGAACTGAGGAAGTCACCTTCAATGTCGATAAACTAATAAAACTTCCTATGGGAGAAGACCTTGGTCTTGTAGATTCTATGCAGGAAATAATTGAAGAACACTTGGAAGAAATCCTCGCAGTAAGCAGCATTAATCACCTTCCAAACACTGTCATCACAACAAGGAAAATATGTGAAGAAGGTGCGGGTCTATGCTCAGCTATCTCAGATCCATCCATTGCATCAAAGGAAGTGCTATTACCTTTAAAGAATTCCAACTTACAGCCCAACAGATTTATCACTGCTGTACCACTTGGACAAGGCACTCCGGTCACTCTCTTGAGAAGAAGCCCTAATTCTGAAGTTCCTGATTCATCTCTCTCAAAAGAAGAAATTCTGAAGACTCTCAAGGAAATGGAGTCAATGCTTGAACCATCCGATCCGCAACTTTCTGAAAGTTGTAAAAACTTGAAACCAGAGATTACTTTTACCACATCTTCTTCAGCTCAGTTTCAGAGATTTGCATTCACAAAGGACAACAAGAAAATAATCACTGAAGATAATGCAATCTCTCAATCTTCCCAAGTAAAATATAAGCTGAGAAAAGATGAGCTTTGCAACAATATAGAATGGGTTGAAATAGCATCAGCCGACATTCCAGAGGCACCTGTAGTTGAGTCAGATTATCAGACAACATACGATGAGCTTAAGAGAGACGAGATTGCCAGGATGAAGCCTTCCACTGAAGAACCACCCGAATTGGAGTTAAAGGAACTTCCCTCACACCTTGAATATGCTTTTCTCGAAGGAACTTCACACTTACCAGTTATCATATCCAAAGATCTGAAGCCTGAAGAGAAAGCACTACTCATTAAGGTTCTAAAGTCACATAAGAAAGCGATTGCATGGAAAATCTCTGAAATACAAGGGATCAGCCCAAATTACTGCACTCACAAGATCTTAATGGAAAATGACTTCAGGCCTTCCATTCAAAGGCAAAGGAGAGTTAACCCAAAGATTCAAGACGTGGTGAAAAAGGAGGTTATCAAACTCTTGGATGCTGGTTTAATTTACCCTATATCAGATTCCCCATGGGTCAGTCCACTTCAAGTCGTCCCAAAGAAAGGAGGCATGACGGTCATCGCTAACGAAGACAACGAGTTGATTCCAACACGAACCGTCACCGGTTGGAGGGTATATATCGACTATCGGAAACTAAATGAAGCTACACGCAAAGATCACTTCCCTCTACCGTTCATTGATTAGATGCTTGAAAGATTGTCAGGAAACGGATTCTATTGCTTCCTCGACGGTTTCTCCGGCTATTTTCAGATACCTCTCGATCCAAAGGACCAAGAAAAGACAATGTTCACCTGTCCGTACGGAACCTTTGCCTACCGACGTATGCCGTTTGGCTTATGTAATGCACCGGCGACATTTCAAAGATGCATGGTAGCAATCTTCCATGACATGATTGAACAATGCTTGGAAGTGTTCATGGATGATTTTTCGGTTTTCGGAGATTTGTTCACCACTTGTCTTTCTAACTTGAACAAGATGCTCACCCGATGTGAAGAATCGAACCTAGTTCTGAATTGGGAAAAATGCCATTTCATGGTGAAAGAAGGCATAGTTTTAGGACACCGTATATCCAAAGCTGGAATTGAAGTTGACAAAGCAAAAGTCGAGACCATCTCAAAACTTCCACCACCCACCTCTGTCAAAGCCATCCGCAGTTTTCTAGGACACGCCGGGTTCTACCGTCGCTTTATCAAAGATTTCTCTAAGATATCCCGACCTATGACTCATCTCCTCGAAAAGGATACTCCGTTTGTCTTTACAGACGAATGTCTCAAGGCCTTCGATCATCTGAAAGATCTGCTTGTTCATGCACCGATCATGGTTGCTCCAGACTGGAGTCTCCCATTTGAAATCATGTGCGACGCCAGTGATTTCGCTGTCGGAGCAGTTCTGGGACAGCGGAAGGAGAAACAGTTTCAACCAATATACTACGCCAGCAAAACTCTCACTAACGCCCAAGAAAATTATACAACTACAGAAAAAGAGCTGCTAGCGGTAGTATTTGCTTTTGATAAATTTCGTTCTTATCTAATCTTGTCCAAAACTATTGTCTATACAGATCACTCAGCTCTGAAATATCTTTTTAAGAAGCAAGATGCTAAACCTCGCCTTCTACGATGGATTCTACTCCTTCAAGAATTCGACATCGAGATCAAAGACAAAAAAGGAGCAGAAAACATCGTGGCGGACCATCTCAGCCGATTAGAGAATCCTTCAATGGATAAGTTGCACGAAAAAGACATTCAAGACCAGTTTCCAGAAGAACAGCTCATGCATGTTGGTAAATACCATCAAGGGTCACGATCTACAAATGATCCCTGGTATGCTGACTATGCCAATTATTTGGTGGGAAAAGTTGTACCTAAAGGAATGCCAACCTCTCGAAGACAAAAATTCTTCCGAGATATAAAATATTACTATTGGGACAACCCTTTCCTCTTTAAGGTTTGCCCTGATCAAATCATTAGAAGATGCGTTGATGGGAAAGAGGCAGAACATATCTTACACCAAAGCCACCATGGACCTACTGGAGGACATCACGGTACCAACATGACCGCAAGAAAAGTGTACGATGCCGGCTTTTTCTGGCCAACCATATTTCGAGATGCTTACGATCTGGTGAGACGCTGCGATATCTGCCAAAGACAAGGCAATATAACAGCCCGGAATGAAATGCCACTCACATACATCCAGGCCGTGGAAATCTTCGATATCTGGGGATTAGATTTCATGGGACCATTCCCTAAATCTAACGGTAAAGAGTACATCTTGGTTGCAGTCGACTACGTCTCCAGGTGGGCCGAAGCCCAAGCTCTCCCAACAAATGACGCCAAAGTGGTAACCAAATTTGTCAAAAAGTTATTTAGTCGATTTGGAACTCCAAAAGCAATAATTAGTGATCGTGGTACACACTTTTGCAACGTTCAATTCATGAAAGTTCTGCAACAGTATGGTGTCACTCACAAGACGTCAACATCTTATCACCCCCAGACAAATGGGCAAGCTGAGGCAACAAATCGAGCTTTGAAAAGAATCTTGGAAAGAACTGTTGGTAATCATGGGTACAAATGGGCTGAAAAATTAGATGATGCATTGTGGGCATTCAGAACCGCCTATAAAACACCATTAGGAACCACACCGTATCATCTAGTTTATGGCAAGGCATGTCATCTACCAATTGAGCTGGAATATAAAGCATACTGGGCTTTGAAGAACTGCAACTTAGATATTTCTACAGCTGGAACAAATAGACGGATGCAGTTGAATGAGTTAGCCGAACTAAGGGATCAGGCATATGACAGTTCATTAAGCTTCAAGGAACGAACTAAGAAAATTCACGATGCTAAGCTGAGGCCCTCACGATTCAAAACAGGAGATAAAGTGCTGCTCTTCAATTCACGATTCAAGAAATTCTCTGGCAAGTTTAAGATCAGGTGGAGCGGGCCATTCATAGTATCAAAGGTATTTCCTTACGGTGCAGTCGAACTTGAGGCACCAGAAGGTAATTTTAAAGTAAATGGTCATCGCTTAAAGCATTACTTCGAAGACTTTCCCATCAGGGAAGATATCTTTATCTTTGAACCACCGTGAGTCGATAGAAAGGTACAAAGAGTCAAGCTAGAGACTCGTAAAACAAGCGCTCTTGGGAGGCACCCCAAGCCTATCTTTATTTCTGTCATTTTATTTCTTAGTTTATTTTTATTAAGTATGGTTGTCTCTGAACTAATAAAATTGCAGGCTTGCCACTTATCTGACTTCGAATTGTAAAATCTGAGATAAGTATTGTTCATTAACTATCACTGTTAGCATTACCTGTTTATTTTATCTTGTTTCAGGATGGACGCTGTTGACACTAATCATGTAGCTGCAAGACCGCGCAGACGACACAGACCCCGTAGACGCAGAGCACAGAGAGCGGCTATGCTGACCATCACTGAGGAGGACCTGACTGATGTCCCGATCACTCACGAGGAGTTGCCCGATGAGGGGCCCTCATCACCTTTGCCAGCCCCCGTACCCACTTTCGAGTACGGTATCACTACGGCTGACCCAGCTGCTTCGTGGGCCCTCTTCCGGACACTCTCCATCCAGCATGACATCATGTCCTCTATCTGTGAGCAGCTTGAGATTCCGAGACCTGATGCCATTCCCTACAGGCTTGGCCCAGATCCAGGACCATCTCAACCTCCATGGTCCTTCTTTCCTCCTGCGGATCTACCTGTTGTCTCTACTGCCGGACCTTCCACTGGCCCCACTGCTGCAGCTACTGATCCTGATCCAGCATTGCCCAAAGGATTCGCATCACCAGACCGCAGCCTCACAGAGCAGCTTCTGGCCGCTTTTGATGCTCACACTTCTGCTACCACTGACGAGATCGTGAGTCAGGCTATGGCTACTCTGGATTTTTCCATTCCATCTCCGACTTCTGTTTTCGACAGGGATGCTGAGGCAGAGTTTGATCCTGACACTGACGACCTACTTGATGATTACTAGATTCTATCTTTATTATTTACTTTCTGTATTCTGACTCTGTACTTACGCTTTAGACCTGCTACCTAGATGAGATACTGTGATATGTGTGTTGTTGTTTATTGCAGAATTCAGCTTTGTGTGGAATGGATGATCTTAAACGAGCCTGGTCCTTAAAATCCAGCAATTCACTAGCACCACTCCTGCACAAACCTGGTCTATTCCAGTAAACACAATTGGGGAGTCTCTCTGTTCCTTTCTCCCCGTTTCAATTATGTTTATTATGCCTATGTTAGTGCGTTTAATTTCTGTGCCTCATCCTAAACTTATCACTAAGTGTGGGATTCCAGCCAAATTGAACACTTGAGAAACATCTACTTACATGTTCAAACTCTAAGTGTGGGATTTTACTAGTAAAATCTCTACTCAAGAGAACATTAGGGACAATGTTCTTCTAAGTGTGGGATGGTAGGTATAGAATACCTTAAATGGTGATTTTTATGTCCAATAGCAATCTTTCTCTAAAAATTTTTCAAAAATAAGGTCAAATTTTTTCAAAATTAATGAGTCTAACTCAGTTTTTGAGTCTAAGATACTACTGAGAGAAACCATTTTCAAAATATAAGTATGATATTTCTAAAAGCCTAAAGGAAATAAGGTAGAAATTGCTTAAGCACGAAGTGATAATCAAAGGAACATGACTAGACACATACAACCCTTTGCAGTGAGGTATCTTGAGCCTAAAAGCATTCATAGTTAATGCTTCACTTTCAATTCTTGTGTGTGTGCCGATGTCTGTATCTCTGAATTAGAACTTGCTCTTGACATACGCTTCGAGACCATATTGGTGTGTATCGTACGCGGTATAGGTGCAATTAAATGACCTTGACATTCCTTAGGACTTAACCCATTTCTTACATATCTTTTCAAGACCAAAACCCTTTCCGATGCTCATTTTTAGTATCGAAGATCCACCTAGTATACCCTGTTGAGCCTAAACCTTTCGTTTCTTCAAAACCCTAATTTTCACTCACTTCCCAAAATTACCCCCCAAACTTATCTTGGAATTTCTGAGGTTATGAAGAACACCCTTTTAGAATATCTGTTTCAATTATCCTACTCATTCGCATTCTCCAAAATCAAGCTTCTCAACAAATGGTGCGGGAAAATTAGCACATAGGAGAACTGGAAGGACGATGGTGCGGGAAAAATTAGCACCTGGAAAAGAATCAAAATGATCAAGATAGAGGAAAAGATTTCTAAAGAATTCAAAATACAAATTCCTTGGAAATTCTCTAAAAGAAATTCTGAAGAAAAGAAAAAGAAAAGACAAAAGAAGAAAAAGAAAAGAAAAGAAAAGAAAATAGCTCCGCAAATAAAGCTGAAAGTTTCAAAGCGTAGCTCTTCATGAAAAATCCGACAAAAGCTGAAACAGTTACCAACTCTCCGTTCCTCTCCGTTCTAAATAAGGTTGTTCATAATCTCAGTGATTTTAGGATAAGCTAAACACCCTCACAAACCACTATCCATACCCTTCACCCTCACCAAACACTACAACCCTCTGAATGTCTGGAGATAATTAGCACCGTCCTCACCTAAGTGGTGGAGATCCGATTCTCAATCAAGCCTGTGACGATGAGTGCAGCATGACTGGCTATTTTGAGCGATTTCGTTTGAGCTAGATTGATAGGAAACCCGATACACTTTGAGTGAATTGAGTGACCACCTATAGTGAGATCGCCTAGTCATGTGTACTCCAAGATCATGAGATTTGGACGTACGCCGAAGAGAATCTCTTCTTGTTTAGGGAAGGATCATCTTATCCTCCTCCACACTTTTAGAAGTAACTTGCTTATATGAGGAAATACTAATCTCGGAACATATTCTCTGACTCGCCCCTAAAAACATGACCTAAAAATATTTTTTCAGAGAGTTGTTGCTCGAGGACAAGCAACGTCTAAGTGTGGGATAACTTGATGTGACGTAAAAAGTCATGTTTTTAGAAGCTTTATTCCTCACATTTTGAACCTTTCTTTAGTGAAAACATTCCAAAACATTGATTATTTACTAAAATACACTAAAGTGGTTCAAAAGTAGACGTTGTGATAAAAATCACTGAAAACACTCTAAAAATGCACAAAACACAGCATTTTAATACGGGCAGATTCTTCCGACCTCATTTTCCTATCAAGGAACACCTCCTAACTTCTACCATCTGTTGTATAGGTAAAATCGAGACGGAAAAATCTGGAATCAAGTGAAACGGCCAAAGGACGGAGAAACCACTACGCTTTCAGAGCCATTAAAAGTCATTTCGGCTACGCCTAAGCTCTACACATCCAATTTCTATGAGATTGGCATCATTAGAAGCGTAACGGAATTACGAAACCACAGGCGAAAGAATCGAGTCAAACGGACGCATAACGAAGGAAATACGGACGTTTTAAGCAACGAACGAAATCAGACGGAGACCGTATACGGCCTCAGGCACCGTATACGGCCCTTGTAAGACCGTATACGGCCTACTATACACCGTATACGGCCCCTGCAAGGCCGTATACGGCCCCCTACCCCATATCGTGCTTCGTTTGCTTGTACGTGCTACTTCGTGAGTTGTACGTGCGATTTGATGGTTTGCCTATAAATAGTGTACATCCCCAACACTTCATTCATACCATTTTCTCATTTTCATTCTCTCCCTACACTTTCTCTCTCACACACATCACACTCTCTCTAGTTTCTCTCTCTAGAGGATTTTCTCTCTCTAGAATTGAGCTAGTTAGAGAGATAGTTAGGTAGAGGTAGCTTTTAGCTTTTGTACGGAGTCGCTCCAAGACATAGTATTTGCGAAGATCTGTCTGTAATAAATTCGTATCAGGTTCTATTTATATATCTCTTACTTTCCAGTTTTAAACATGTGTTGCTTTGTTTATGCTTGTTTAGGATTGTATGCTAGATATATGATGTTAGGCTAGACATTTCTTTGTGTTTACTATGATGTAGTTATGTTAGAATAGTCAATATGTTTATGCCATGCTGTTACTCTGCCCATGTTACTTTAAACTGTGTATGAACTCGTAAACTGAATCTCGAATGTTTATCTATCCAACCTATGCTGTGGTTAGAAGCTTCCTGCTAGAACCTGGCCAATTACTAGTGGTACATTCTCTACCTATTCTATACTTGATGATCAATGAACTTGGTATGGCTGTGTTCTCTAGGTTGAAACAAATCATAAGAGACACGGAGCGTAGGATTAGAGATAGGTTAGATTCATGTTTATCTGTTATATATCTTTGAGAGAACTTTCGGTATATCTATGATCTAATTATTGGTTATCTGCTATGCTTAGGTTTATGGTGTTCTGTTATGTGTCACCCTATTGCATGTTCTTGTTTGATTGTTGCCTTAGGAATGATGCATGCTAGAGTTATCCTCCTGGTTCATACCAGTAACTGTATAATTAGGTTTTCAGACACAGAATATTGGTTTACACAGTAGATTAACATGCATGGAATATTTGTGATGATTTATATCTGTAATGCTGAACAATTTAACTGATCGTTAGCCTGATTATCCCAACTTGGTCCGCGGGATTATCCCCGTTCGTGTTCTTGTTTAATCAACAATTCACGCTACGATACAGACGTCTCTGATGACTGTGACTGGGGACCAGGATTCGAGGATAGTCATCGGTTAAATTGGTCTGTACATTTGGGAGAACTTCCGGTGTATCTGACTTCTATAACTGCTATCCACGTGACATGTTATTTATCTGATTGCGGATAACTCTACGTTAGATATTTAATAGTCTCGTAGTTGTAGCTCATTAGGATATAGGAAATCTGCGAGAGTAATGTGGAACCCTAATTAATATAACGGAAAAACCGTAAAACGCCCTATTACTCGGTATAGTGCTGGAAACACCCATTGGTGGAGTACAAACGTATGGAAGCCGCGGAACGGTCGTAGGTACAATACTTTGCATTAATTATGTTTCTATCCTCTCCGGATTAGTCATCACATCTAGTAGCCTTACCCTTGACTATTCATCAATAACATTTAACGAAATCATAGTAAACACTCGCTTATCCTCTGTTGACCGAGTCTCCGTACAAACCTCTTTAGTTTTGTTTTCTTTATTTAAATTAGTATTTAGTTATAAAAACAAAACCTATCCAAAAACTTTTAAAAACCCTAGCTGAATCTCCAAAGATAATAAAACTTCCTAGACTCCCATGCCCGTTGTAGTTTGAAGAACGACACCTGAGTCATACATACCACTTGCTGCCCTTTTAGGTCTGTCAGTAGTATACAACTTAGGATTCCCCTGCTCTACAAATTTAAAACTCACTGTTCGCCGCTTCTATTGCTGTTGGAACAACGATCGGAATCAAATCCGTCCGACCGATAGAGGCACGACAAGAAGGGAAATAAGATGAGCCAAATGAAGAAGATGATGATGAATTACAGATGATTGCACCAAATCACAGCTTTAATATTGATTGAATCTGATTTTGAAAATCCTTTTGAGAGTATGTGTTTTTCTTGAGAGAAAAAAGGGATTTTGAAGAAAATGAGAAAGTTAGGTCGGGCCTAACTAACCGACCCAGTATATGTTGTGTAATATTATTCCCCTTTCAAACCTATTGCCTGGAACCTAAAAACAATTTGCGAGAATAAATTCTTTATTTTACCGACATCTGCAGTAATTTAAAAGAAACAATATTTTAATATCCACAATAAGTCATTTAACTAATTGACCTATTTATTTTCAATTACACAAATAATATAAATTATTTCTAACCCATATAAATAATCAAATAAAATAAGAAATTACTGTATTTCTCCTAGGCCTAAAAAGAGGATGTTACACTTCCCGTTCCCAAGTGAATTCCGGACCACGCCGCGAATTCCACCGGACCTTAATGATGGGAATACGACTTTGTTTAAATTGTTTGACCTCACGATCCATGATCTCTACTGGTGTCTCGACAAAGTGAAGTTTATCGTCGATATGAATCTCGTCGAGCGGAATAATGAGTGTCTCATCAGACAGGCATTTCTTTAGGTTAGAAATGTATAAAGTGGGATGCACGCTACTGAGCTCGGGAGGTAGCTGCAATCGATATGCGACTGGACTAATCCTTTCAAGGATTTCAAAAGGTCCAATGTATCTGGGGTTTAGTTTCCCGCGTTTACGGAATCGGATGACACCTTTCCTAGGTGATACTTTGAGCAATACTCGATCCCCAACCTGGAACTCGTGATGCTTGTCTCACGTCAGCATAACTCTTCTGACGATCACATGCAGCATTCAGCTGTTGCTGAATACCGATGATCTTCTCTGTTGTTTCATGAATGATTTCAGGACCAGTGAGTTGGCTATCTCCCACTTCGGTCCAACAGATAGGCGATCAGCACTTACGACCGTACAGTGCCTCGAATGGTGCAGCTCCAATACTGGTATGGTAGCTGTTGTTGTATGAGAATTCGCACAATAGCAAGTGATGTTCCCAATTTGCACCGAAATCAACTACGCAGGCTTGTAACATATCTTCTAGTGTTTGAATTGGTCGTTCACTTTGGCCGTCGGTTTGTGGATGATATGCGGTACTCATATCCAGACGAGTACCCAATGGTTTCTGCAATGATTTCCAAAACTGAGATGTAAAGCGACTATCCCTGTCGGAGATAATCGAGATAGGAACGCCATGTCGGGATACAATCTCTTTCAGATAGATTCGGGTGAGACGTTCCATTTTGTCAGTTTCTTTGATGGCGGGGAAATGAGCAGATTTTATGAGATGATCAACGATCACCCAAATGGTATCGCAACCGCTCGATGTTTTCGGGAGTTTAGTGATGAAATCCGTAGTGATTTGCTCCCATTTCCACTGAGGGATGTCCGGTTGTTGGAGTAGACCAGAAGGTTTCTGATATTTGACTTTAACTTTTGAGCATGTGAGGAACTTGCTGACGTATGTTGCGATTTCAGCTTTCATGTTTGGCCACCAGTACAACTCCCTGATGCCAAGATACATCTTGTCAGATCCAGGATCTATAGAGTATTTGGACTTGTGAGCTTCATCCATCACTAAGACTCGAAGATTCCCGAAACAGAGCAACCAGATTCGATTAGCGAAGTATTTGACCCCATTGGGTTTGGTTTTGAATTGTTTCTCCATGTTGCGCAAGGCCTCATTTTTGATGTTTTCAGGCTTCAATGCTTCGAGTTGAGCAGCAAGAATTTGAATGATAAGATCATTGTGAATGGTTATACTGAGGGCTCGGACTCGAAATGGTTTTGTGCGTTATTTTCGGCTTAGGGCTTTGGCGACTACATTTGCCTTGCCTGGATGATATCTGATTTTGCAATCATAATCAGTAAGAAACTCGACCCAGCGACGTTGCCTCATATTGAGATCCTTCTGATCGAATATATGCTAGAGACTTTTGTGATCGGTGAAGATGGTACATTTTGTGCCGTACAGATAGTGTCTCCAGATTTTGAGTGCAAACACTACGGCTCCCAGTTCGAGATCATGAGTGGTGTAGTTCTTTTCATGAACTTTGAGTTGCCGGGAGGCGTAAGCAATAACCTTGTCTCGTTGCATTAGCACGCAACCGAGACCTTGGTGTGAAACATCGCAGTATACCACGAAGTCATCGTTGCCTTCGGGTAATGATAGAAT
This sequence comes from Helichrysum umbraculigerum, assembly GCA_949592205.1. Classification (NCBI taxonomy): domain Eukaryota; kingdom Viridiplantae; phylum Streptophyta; class Magnoliopsida; order Asterales; family Asteraceae; genus Helichrysum; species Helichrysum umbraculigerum. The sequence continues at coordinate 44,936,372 of CATIUR010000002.1, read as the reverse complement.
AGGAGCACTGCAAAGCTTTTGTTTCAATTGCTGGAATGCTGACTCTTGATTATTAGTCCAATCGAACTTCTTTTCCTTCTGAGTCAGTGTCGTGAGAGGTTGGGCTATTTTCGAGAAATTCTCAATGAAGCGCCGATAGTATCCAGCAAGACCCAAGAATTGGCGTACTTCGGTCGGCGTTGTCGGTGCCTGCATTTTCGATGGATCAACGTGAATTCCTTGACTATCAATCACATGTCCAAGAAATTGAACGGTTTGCATCCAGAACTCACACTTAGAGAATTTGGCATATAACTTTTCGTGTCTCAAGAGTTCCAGGATAGTTTTGAGATGTTGCGCATGTTCTTGTTCATTGCGCGAGTAGATAAGGATGTCATCAATAAAGAAAATGACAAACTTGTCAAGATACGATTTACACGCTCAGTTCATAAGGTCCATGAATACAGCCGGTGCGTTTGTTAAACCGAATGGCATCACTTGAAATTCATAATGCCCGTAACGAGTTCAGAAGGTAGTTTTAGCGATGTCACTATCACGAACTCTCAACCGATGATAACCTAACCTCAGATCAATCTTTGAATAAAAGCTTGACCCCTGAAATTGGTCGAATAGGTCATCAATACGGGGAAGTGAACCGTCCTTCTTTTTCACAAACAGGACCGGAGCTCCCAAAGGTGAAGAACTCGGTCTGATGAATCCCTTATCCAGGAGTTCCTGTAATTGAGTGGGTAACTCCTGAAGTTCGGATGGGGCTAAACGATATGGTGTTCGTGCCATAGGTGCTGCTCCAGGCACAAGATCGATTGAGAACTCAACTTGTCTCGGTGGTGGAAGACCAGGCAAGTCTTCGGGAAAGACTTCTTGTAAATCTCGAACGATGGGCACATCCTCAAGTCGCTTCTCCTTCGACTTTTTCTCCATGACGTGTGCGAGGATTGCCTAATAACCCTTTCTCAAGTATTTGTGGGTTTTCATGCATGATATGATATTTAATCCCGTCCCACCGGTCTCCCCTTGTATGATTAAAGTTCTACCGATGGTGAGAGGAATTCATATGATTTTATCGAAACAGACGATTTCAACACGGTGCTTGGACAACCAATCCATGCCAATGATGATGTCGAAACTTCCAATCTCGACAGGTAAGAGATCAATGGTGAAAAGTTCGTCGGAAAGATTTAAAGTGCAATTGGGTACCACACTATCGGTTTCAATGAGTTTACCGTTAGCTAATTCTACAATGTATTTAGCATCTAAGGCAACAGGAGTGATATCAAGCAGTGGACAAAATTCATCAAATATAAAGCTCCTATCATCACCAGTATCAAACAGAACAGAAGCAGATAAGTTGTTGAGGAGGAACGTACCCGAGACCACATTCGAGTCCTGACGGGCTTCCCTCGAGTTTATAACGAAAACTCTTCTTTTAGCAGTGCTGTTGCCCTTGTTCTTCAGCTTCGGACACTCATTCCTGAAATGCCTTGTGTTTCCACACTCAAAGCAGGATTTGGGTTGATTGGTGATGGTATTGGCATTGGTAGACCTGCAGTCTTTGGCCAGATGCCCATACCTTTTACATTTTCCACAAGGAGTACCGCAGGGACCATCATGATGTCGGCGGCACTTAGAACAGAAGGGTTTATTCCCAGTATAACCCTTTTTGGTTTTGGAACCAGAGATGTCGGTCTTAACAGTATCAGACCTCTTGGATGATGGTTGATTTTGATTGGGGTTCCCAGACCACTTTCTTTTGTTATCCCTGGAGTTGTTTCCAGTATTTTTTGCAACAGATGTTCCTTGGCGGACGATCTGAGCCATGAGATTGTGCGCCATACGCACAGTACCATGAAAGGTAGGGGAATTTGATGCAGTAACCATCCCCTAAATTTGTGGAGGAAGTCCCCAGAGATAGCGCTCAATTCGCTTGGATTCTTGATCAACCATGGATGGGCACAAGTGTGCTAGCTGATTAAATCCAGAGGTGTAACCAGCAATATCATTGCCCTGGGTGGTGAGGTGCCATAACTCGGCTTCGAGTTGTTGTATTTCATCTTACGGACAGTACTCGTCTTTGAGCATTTTCTTCAGTTCATCCCAAGGAGTTTGATAAGCAGTGTCAATGCCCACAGTTTGAGCATGAGTATTCCACCATGTCAGAGCATCGTCCATGAAGGTGCAGGTAGAGTATTTTACTTTGCAGTCTTCCGGGCAATTGCAGATTCGAAAGACTGATTCCACTTTTTCCATCCATAGCACCTTCAGTGCCCTTGAAATTTAGAGGCTTGCAGTTAAGGAAGTCTTTGTAGGAGCAGGGTTTGACTTCTGTAGTGGTAGTTGTATCCTCGCTGCCCAGAGTTGGGCGTGAGCCACAATTTGGCGGCGTATCTCGAGTAGCCAGAGCTTCATCCACTCTTTGGGAAATCAGTCGCTCCAATTCAGCAGCGGTGAACGATTGTCGTTTTGGAGGCATGTTCCTTTAATAACAAGATAAAGGACATGCGAGAGTTTGTACGAAAAATATGATTGTCTGAGTTGTATAAATACTGAGAAAGTATGCCAATGCATGACGTGTCGATAGACAATAAAAGTAATAAAATTGTAATCATTTAACATAGGGGTTCAAAAGATTACAAGAGTTAGAGTTTACAAAGGTGCCGGGAATTGTTACATCGAGATTTGGAATTCGTCCGGATGAAAGTGATGCTATCAACAGTGTGCGCGGGATAAGGCTTAGCTTATGGAGACCAAGAAGTTCTCCTAACAGTAGGTTTCAATCGTGATTCCGAAGGATAAAAAAATGGTGGGAAGAATACGAAATGATATATTCCTCGTGAGTACATGACGGTACAGTGGAATGTGTTGTAAAATGTTATGCGTGTATAAATAGATAGACGGTAGTAGATGAGAACAAAGTCTCGTTCTTTATATCGAGTGATGTTGTAGTAGCTATACTTGTCGTTCTCGGTGGTGTGAGCGTTAGCGAGTGTATTATCGTGTGAGGTCCATATATATATTCACTATATATAATAGCGTAAAAAGTAGTACGCAGGTAAGGCCTATTTATATATACATACAGTACATATAATAGCCTAGAGTGTCTAGCACAAAACAAGTAAGAGTCTCGGTTCTCTCGTGATCAGAGTCAACTAATGCATTCCTGTCGCACCCCCAAAACACGTGGCAGCGGAAACATGAGGTGTCACGGGGGCGCCGACCAAATCAAATATCACAACACAAAGATTAAAGCAAACGACCTCTATATGAGACGTTTGAAAATATTACATTACCATAATTCAAATGTTTACAAAATATCTGGAGTTCACATCAACCGTTAAGCGATTTCTAGTACATTACTGAATATACAAAATATAGCTAAATGCAATCTAATCTCTTGATGTTTGAAAACCATGCGACTCGAGCTAAGCTTTCCATAAGCTTCCTACTGCGGCGGGTTACCTGAGAAATACATACTAAAAGGTCAACATAAAGTTGGTGAGTTCATAGGTTTGTAAACAATCGTTTAGTTATGATCCACAAGATTTCAAGGTGTATCATTCAAAAATGACAGTTACAAGTATCGTTAGCCAACGATAAGTAAAAGTATTGCATAAATCAATATAAGTATACCATTTGCAATGAGTCTCATAGTCGAGCTTAACGTAGTTTGCCTCCGGTAAGTGTACTAATCCGATACACTTCTAAATCGCAAATAATATTGCATCCGTGGGTTGACTAGCGCGACTAGTCCGGATGGGAATTATCAATCCCCGATAGTACTATCCAATAATATTCACGCACAAATTTTAACGACTATGATGGGTAGAGGACTTTAGTGGATTAATCAGGTCTCATGCAATCCGTATAAAAAGTTGTTACAGTACTTGTGATCATAAAAGCAGTTGTATAAAACAGTTGTATGTATTCTAACCCAGTTAGAAAACAGTAAAAAGGGGCTATGAAACTCACCTTAGTTTAGCAAGTAGAAAGCAATTATCAATTAGCAAGCAAAGTCCAAAGCGCAACCTTCTAACGTCCTCAACGTATAAGGTTGTGTAAGTAGATGTCTTATAAGACCATATATAGCGATTGTAAAAGTGGGGGTCAATGTCCACTTAAGCCAATCGTGTAGGTGGAGGGTTAATGTCCACCTAGAGCTAGTTCATCAACTAGTATGTCCAAATAAGTTGTTCAAGTTCGTTTATCAAAAACGTGTATGACCCGTTGGTGAAAGTTTGTAATAATAATTCATTTAGACATTATCATCAAGTTTGTTTTGTTGTATACTATTCAGTAGTACAAATCGTGTGTTGCAAATAGATTATTTTAGTTTGTATAAGCCTTAAACCGTAGGTCAAAATTAGTCAACTCGTTGGTCAAAGCTGGTCAAACTGGTCAAACCTGGTCAACTGGTAAAACCTGGTCAAACTGGTCAAACATGGTCAAACATGGTCAAACTGGTCAAACCTGGTCAAACCTGTCAAACCTGGTCAAACCTGGTCAAACTGGTCAAACCTGGTCAAACTGGTTAAGGTTGGTCAAACTATGAGTCACTTCTCAATTTACAGAGTCACTTCCAATATATGAGTCACTTATAGAGTCACTTTTGATTTTATGAGTCACTTCTCAATTTATGAGTCACTTCTGATTTTATGAGTCACTTCTCAATTTATGAGTCACTTACTGATTTTATGAGTCACTTCATGAGACACTTCTAATTTATATGTCGGTTTCTAATTCGGGAAAATTTCTATGTTTAGTTTTTGGTCCAAATTACTAACTAAGTCACCCAAACCCATTTTTGTTACCACTTTCCAAAAACAGTAAGTTTTATCGTTTTTAGAAACCGAGCCGTTTTTGTTGACTTGGTCAAACCGACTCGGTTTGACCCGAAACTTTTACCCAACCCATATATCAGTTTATAGAGTCCAAATAGTTTGTCGGTTCATGTCGGCGTTCGCCCAAAGTGTCGGTTTTTAACATGCAACTTAAGATATCAAGATTTCATAATTTTCAACTTTTGTCGGTTTGGTTCGCCATTTAATTTCTACCACTTCTGGTCCAAATCAAGCCTCACAAATTTTTACCACTGATTATCAAGGTTTCTGGTCTAACATATAATTTTTACAGAAACTATAGTGTCCATTTACATATTTAAATAAATTCGCGAAGGAACTGAACTCGGTTTTCGAAAACTTTCAGACCAGACTCAAAGATCAGATTATATCCAAAAATACGTACGGATCTGGAAAAAGTGTAAAACGCAAAAGTTGTAGCCCTTTTCAATACGCAACTTTTTTAAAAAAATCGTTGTCTAATTCTTCCTAGAACTCTAGATATGCTCGCTTTTGTAAACTGATTTTCTGGGACAGATTCTGTGTTTTTATATATGTTTGGTAAAAACGTATTTTAACATGACATTTGGACATATTATTGTTAGATGAACAACTAGATACATAAATAATCATCATGCAAGTAAAATTTTGGAGAGATAGAGTGTTCCTTATAAAGGAAAATGATGGAGAATGAGGAAGATGAAGATGGAAGACTTGTTCTTGGTTCCTTGCTTAGGATTTTTCCTTTCAAATGGTGGTGGTTGATGGTGGTTTGGGGTGGTTTTTGAGCTTTGTTTTCTTTGAGTTTGAGAGAAAATAATGAGAGCAATTTTGAGAGAATTGGTGGAGTGTGAAAGAAAATGAAAGAGGAGTGCATGGAAGCTAAATGGTGAGAGGGAAAGAATCACATCATTGTCATTTGCATGAATGGTTTGTGGGAAAAAAGGGTGGTGGCACATGGGGGGGGGGGGGGGGGGGGGGGGAGGAGAACGACCAAGGGGGCCCACAAGGGGTATTTTAGTCGTTTTCTTATTTACCATTTAATTTGTTATGTTTCCCGTTCGTTTACCCGATTGCTTCGATGTTTATTCGTATGTAAAACGTTAATTGTACGTGTTTAATCAATGATTTAAATTTTGATATTCTTAATTGACATAAAAGTTTAAATACTTGGAACATTTATAAAAATGTTCCGTTAATTTATCGGCCTCGATTTGCATGCACGTTTTACGGAGGTTTAATCGCGTAGCATTTTAAATAGACGTTTTTCATTGACGAACTATTATATGACGTTTTCAATAATAATTTCATACAAAATAATATATTTTAAATTATTAAAATATATTTTGACTTTTGTTCAGTTGTCGGGCGCGTTCCGCGCGTTTTCGTTGCGTTTGAGACGTTTTAGCCAAAACGTCTAGGTTTTTCGTGTATTATTTTAACAAAATAATAATAAGTGATAAATAACTTCTAAGAATGGATTAAAGTTATTTATAAAAAAGTTTTCACCAACGTCGTATAGTCTGTCGGACTCCGTCCGGTTGTTTCGCACAATTTCACCAAATTGCGTAAGCTTAATACAAAATAATTACGGAAGTGTATATTCACATAAATATACAAATAGTTACAAGTAATTACAAGTATTTAGCCTAATACTAAACTAAACACACGTAATTAAGGTTTCTAACAGGTTAATCAGTAACCCTAAATCGTCGGGTGTCACATTCTCCCCCTGTTAGGAGAATTTCGTCCCAAAATTAGTTCGTTGCCGCAGTCTAAGGGGTATCTAAAAATAGATGTGGGTGTTTCAGTCCCATTTGGTCTTCCCGTTCCCAAGTGAATTCAGGACCGCGCCTAGAATTCCACCGGACTTTAACGATGGGAATACGACTTTGTTTCAAGCGTTTGACCTCACGGTCCATGATTTCTATCGGCTCCTCGATGAAATGGAGTTTATCATCTATGTGGATTTCATCGAGCGGGATTACAAGCGTCTCATCAGACAGACATTTCTTCAAGTTATAAATGTGGAATGTGTTGTGCATGCTACTGAGTTGGGGCGGTAGCTGCAGTAGATATGCCACCGGACCAATTCTTTCAAGAATCTCAAAAGGTCCGATGTACCTAGGGTTTAGTTTACCGCGTTTACCAAAACGAATGACACCTTTCCAAGGTGACACTTTTAGAAGTACTTTGTCTCCGACCTGAAACTCGAGGGGTTTGCGTCTCACGTCAGCGTAACTCTTCTGACGATCACGTGCGGCTTTCAGCCGGTTTTGGATGGTCACGATTTTCTCGGTCATTTCATGGATGATTTCAGGACCGGTGAGTTGGCTATCGCCGATTTCGGTCCAACAAATGGGTGATCGGCACTTTCTACCATAAAGTGCCTCGAAGGGTGCAGCACCAATGCTGGTGTGGTAACTGTTGTTGTAGGAGAACTCACACAAAGGTAGGTGGTTTTCCCAGTTTTTGCCGAAGTCAACTACGCAAGCGTGCAGCAGGTCTTCCAAGCGTTGGATGGTTCGTTCACTTTGACCATCGGTTTGCGGGTGATAAGCGGTACTCATATCCAGACGAGTACCGAGAGCCTTCTGAAGTGTTTTCCAGAATCGAGAGGTGAAGCGGCTATCTCTATCGAAGATGATCGAGATGGGTATGCTGTGTCGTGCTACAACCTCTTTGATGTAGATGCGAGCCAAGCGCTCCATCTTGTCGGTTTCTTTGATTGCTAGGAAATGGGCAGATTTCGTGAGACGATAAACGATCACCCAAATGGTATCGTAACCGCTTGGTGTTTTCGGTAGTTTGGTGATGAAGTCCATGGTTATGTTTTCCCATTTCCATTGAGGTATTTCAGGTCGTTGCAGCAACCCGGAGGGTTTCTGGTATTCGGCCTTAACCTTGGCGCGGGTTAAACATTTGCTAACATAAGTGGCGATGTCAGCTTGCATGTTGGGCCACCAATACCGTTGTTTGATGTCATGATACATCTTGTCAGAACCAGGATGTATGGAGTATCGTGATTTATGAGATTCATGCATCACCAAATCTCGTAGGTTTCCATAGTTTGGTAACCAAATTCGGTTGGAGAAGCATCGGGTTCCGTAGGGTTTGATTTCTAATTGTTTTTCCATGCCTCGCAAGGCCTCATTTTCGATGTTTTTCTCGTTGAGTGCTTCGAGTTGAGTGGAATGAATTTGAGAAATAAGATCATTGTGGATTGTTAAACCGAGGGCTCGAACTCGAAGGGGTTTTACTCGTTCTTTTCGGCTTAGGGCATCGGCCACAACGTTAGCCTTGCCCGGGTGGTATCGGATTTCGCAGTCGTAGTCGCTAAGTAACTCGACCCAACGACGTTGTCTCATGTTTAGGTCTTTCTGATCAAAGATATGTTGAAGGCTTTTGTGGTCAGTGAAGATAGTACATTTTGTACCATACAGGTAGTGTCTGCAGATTTTGAGTGCAAAAACTACAGCTCCCAATTCGAGATCATGGGTGGTGTAGTTCTTTTCGTGGATTTTAAGTTGTCGTGAGGCGTAGGCGATGACTTTTTCACGTTGCATTAACACACAACCTAGTCCTTGGTGTGAGGCGTCGCAGTAAACTACGAAATCATCGGTGCCTTCGGGTAAGGACATGATTGGTGCACTACGGAGCATCTGTTTCAGAAGTTGGAATCCTGACTCTTGTTTATCTGTCCAGTCGAATTTCTTATCTTTCTGAGTCAGTGAGGTTAAAGGTAGAGCAATTCGGGAAAAGTTCTCAATGAATCGCCGGTAATACCCAGCGGGACCTAAGAATTGCCAGACCTCGGTTGGTGTAGTAGGTGCTTTCCAGCACTTGATAACCTCGATCTTGGCTAGATCAACATGTATCCCCTGACTGTCAATGACATGCCCTAGGAACTGTACTGTTTGCATCCAGAACTCACACTTGGAGAACTTGGCGTATAACTCCTCGTGTCTGAGTAATTCCAAGATAGTTTTCAGGTGTTGGCTATGATAAGTTTCGTTGCGAGAGTAGATTAGGATGTCGTCAATGAATACAATGACAAACTTATCTAGGTAAGGTTTACACACTCGGTTCATGAGGTCCATGAATACAGCCGGTGCGTTGGTTAAACAGAATGGCATCACTTGGAATTCGTAATGCCCATAGCGAGTTCAGAAAGCGGTTTTCAGAATGTCGGCGTCTCGAACGCGAAGTTGGTGATAATCGAATCGTAGATCGATCTTTGAGTATAGGGTCGACCCCTGAAGTTGGTCAAATGGGTGATTGATTCTAGGAAGTGGGTATCGGTTTTTGATGGTAAGTTTGTTTAGGTTTCGCCTACCAGTCTCCCCTGTATGAACAAGGTTCCACCGGTAGCGAGAGGTATGCGGGTGATTTTATCAAAACAGGCGATCTCGACACGATGTTTGGACAACCAGTCTATGCTTATGAAGATATCAAAGTTTTAGTTTTTAACGGTTATTAGGTTTATGCGGAAAGGCTCGTTTGTGAGGTTTAGAGTGCAGTTATGCAAGTAGTTTATAAATTTTGAAATTTATATATAAACAATTTGTGGAGGAGCTGATGTAAAATCTGTCGAAAATTTTCTATGTTAAGACTTTGTTTGAGAATTTAGAGTCCGTTGAAAATTCTAGTTAATCAAATATATTAGAAAAATCTGGCTGTCAGTAAGACGTTGAAAATTTATGCCTAACCAAATTTGCTGAACATTAGAAGTTATAAATGATTCTGTGTATATGTTTGGTGAAAATTCTTTAAAAACTGATTTGTTAGATACATGCTGAAAAACTCTTGATATTGCGAAGTGTTGTGAATTCTCGTTGATTTTCATGGTGATGTATCCTTAACGAAAGGGGAATAAAAGAATGAATTAGATTTTTGTATGAGAATTAAGATTATTGTAGCCGTGTTCGGAAGTCAATCGCAGATTAATTCGTCATCAGATGAGTAGTCGTTCACAGTGGAGTTGGCCATCAGTTTCGAGAGAGAGTTCTTTCAAAACCGCGAATTAGTAACAAGTTTCAGAAATAGTCATAATGATGACCGAAGAGTGTTCTCAAAGTAGTTAATCATGACTATGGTATCATTTCGAAATGAACAAATGTTTAGTAAAGATGTTTGGTAAAGATGCTTGGTAAAGATGGCTAATAATTCTGTAGTTGCAAATAGCCCATGCAGGAGTGTTTAGAATGTTCAAGTCATAATCTGAAGTAGTTTGTGGACTTAGTCATTGTGAGTATCCTTCGCAATGCTAATTCAGTGATGTTTGGAGCAGTCAAGGTCATGAATCAAGTTACGAATCAAGTTATGAGCAAATCGTTTGGCAAGCATGTTGAAAAGGTGACCAATCATGATCACGTAGTAAGTCTCGTGTCTTGAACGAATTGTTGACATACAAGTCAAAGAATGATCTATCATGATCAAGTGAACAGTTTTGTGAATAATCGAAATCCATACGACTTTTGGAGGAATTTATTCCAATATGTAGGTGTTGTGGTTTACCAAGTTCACCAGCCCCTGTATGACAACGGGTCCTAGTGGTTGGAGTGTCAGTAGTAGTGGTAAGAGTAAGACAAGGTCTAGTTGGAGGTGGTATGTCTGTCCTTCTAGTCGTGTGTAGCACGCGCGCTCCACGGGTCTATGATAAAAGTGAGAACGATGAGTGCGTAGTGAAGGAAGTAGGTGTAGTTCGTTTAGGTGACAAAGTATCGTACATTTTAAGTTCTATACGTGTTCCCGAGTGATTTAGTTGCGAGCGGGAATAAGAGAGTGAAATAGGTGTCACTCATTTAGGTGGCGAATCCTTTGGTGGATTCTCCTCAAGTGAGTCCTATTGATTATATCGTTGCCCGATACGGTTGGGCGAGCAGGTACCGTGGAAGTCTCCACAGTAGTAAGTGAGGTTTGTGTTTCGTGTTCGATGTCATGTGACATAGTTGTGGGAGTGGTTGCCATGTAGAGTGGCAAAGAGTTTAGTATACGAAAAGTTAAGGTTATATATAAAAATATAATAACCTAGCACATAAGCACGTAAAAAGGTTGATCCCGTTCTATCATCGGTCAAAGTCTTCTAATGCATTCCCGTTCACTATAACCATTTCAGGTCTTGCATCGAATCTCCTTTAATTGTACGTAGTTGATCAGGCTATGTTAAATTAAATTCAAATGATGCAATCGCTGAACCAGTAATACTAAACAAGGAATACTAACCTAACGGTTATAGTCTAGGTCACTAATGCAATCCTAGTTCGCTACAACCTTAGGCTCTGATACCAATCTGTCGCACCCCCAAAACACGTGGCAGCGGAAACATGAGGTGTCACGGGGGCGCCGACCAAATCAAATATCACAACACAAAGATTAAAGCAAACGACCTCTATATGAGACGTTTGAAAATATTACATTACCATAATTCAAATGTTTACAAAATATCTGGAGTTCGCATCAACCGTTAAGCGATTTCTAGTACATTACTGAATATACAAAATATAGCTAAATGCAATCTAATCTCTTGATGTTTGAAAACCATGCGAATCGAGCTAAGCTTTCCATAAGCTTCCTACTGCGGCGGGTTACCTGAGAAATACATACTAAAAGGTCAACATAAAGTTGGTGAGTTCATAGGTTTGTAAACAATCGTTTAGTTATGATCCACAAGATTTCAAGGTGTATCATTCAAAAATGACAGTTACAAGTATCGTTAGCCAATGATAAGTAAAAGTATTGCATAAATCAATATAAGTATACCATTTGCAATGAGTCTCATAGTCGAGCTTAACGTAGTTTGCCTCCGGTAAGTGTACTAATCCGATACACTTCTAAATCACAAATAATATTGCATCCATGGGTTGACTAGCGCGACTAGTCCGGATGGGAATTGTCAATCCCCGATAGTACTATCCAATAATATTCACGCACAAATTTTAACGACTATGATGGGTAGAGGACTTTAGTGGATTAATCAGGTCTCATGCAATCCGTATAAAAAGTTGTTACAGTACTTGTGATCATAAAAGCAGTTGTATAAAACAGTTGTATGTATTCTAACCCAGTTAGAAAACAGTAAAAAGGGGCTATGAAACTCACCTTAGTTTAGCAAGTAGTAAGCAATTATCAATTAGCAAGCAAAGTCCAAAGCGCAACCTTCTAACGTCCTCAACGTATAAGGTTGTTTAAGTAGATGTCTTATAAGACCATCTATAGCGATTGTAAAAGTGGGGGTCAATGTCCACTTAAGCCAATCGTGTAGGTGGAGGGTTAATGTTCACCTAGAGCTAGTTCATCAACTAGTATGTCCAAATAAGTTGTTCAAGTTCGTTTATCAAAAACGTGTATGACCCGTTGGTGAAAGTTTGTAATAATAATTCATTTAGACATTATCATCAAGTTTGTTTTGTTGTATACTATTCAGTAGTACAAATCGTGTGTTGCAAATAGATTATTTTAGTTTGTATAAGCCTTAAACCGTAGGTCAAAGTTAGTCAACTCGTTGGTCAAAGCTGGTCAAACTAGTCAAACCTGGTCAACTGGTAAAACCTGGTCAAACTAGACAAACCTGGTCAAACCTGATCAAACCGGTCAAACCTGTCAAACCTGGTCAAACTGGTAAAACCTGGTCAAACTGGTTAAGGTTGGTCAAACTATGAGTCACTTCTCAATTTATAGAGTCACTTCCAATTTATGAGTCACTTATAGAGTCACTTCTGATTTTATGAGTCACTTCTCACTTCTCAATTTATGAGTCACTTATAGAGTCACTTCTGATTTTATGAGTCACTTCTCACTTTTCAATTTATGAGTCACTTATAGAGTCACTTCTGATTTTATGAGTCACTTCTCAATTTATGAGTCACTTACTGAGTTTATGTGTCACTTCATGAGACACTTCCAATTTATATGTCGGTTTTTAATTCGGGAAACTTTCTAAGTTTAGTTTTTGGTCCAAGTTACTAACTAAGTCACCTAAACCCATTTTTGTTACCACTTTCCAAAAACAGTAAGTTTTGTCGTTTTTAGAAACCGAGCCGTTTTTGTTGACTTGGTCAAACCGACTCGGTTTGACTCGAAACTTTTACCCAATCCATATATCAGTTTATAGAGTCTAAATAGTTTGTCGGTTCGTGTCGGCGTTCACCCGAAGTGTCGGTTTTTATTATGCAACTTAAGATATCAAGATTTCATAATTTTCGACTTTTGTCGGTTTGGTTCTCCATTTAATTTCTACCACTTCTGGTCCAAATCAAGCCTCACAAATTTTTCCCACTGATTATCAAGGTTTCTGGTCTAACATATAATTTTTACAGAAACTATAGTGTCCATTTTCATATTTAAATAAATTCGCGAAGGAACCGAACTCGGTTTTCGAAAACTTTCAGACCAGACTCAAAGATCAGATTATATCCAAAAATACGTACGGATCTGGAAAAAGTGTAAAACGCGAACGTTGTAGCCCTTTTCAATACGCAACTTTTAAAAAAAATTTCGTTGTCTAATTCTTCCTAGAACTCTAGATATGCTCGTTTTTGTAAACTGATTTTCTGGGACAGATTCTGTGTTTTTATATATGTTTGGTAAAAACGTATTTTAACATGACATTTGGACATATTAGTGTTAGATGAACAACTAGATACATAAATAATCATCATGCAAGTAAAATTTTGGAGAGATAGAGTGTTCCTTATAAAGGAAAATGATGGAGAATGAGGAAGATGAAGATGGAAGACTTGTTCTTGGTTCCTTGCTTAGGATTTTTCCTTTCAAATGGTGGTGGTTGATGGTGGTTTGGGGTGGTTTTTGAGCTGTGTTTTCTCTGAGTTTGAGAGAAAATAATGAGAGCAATTTTGAGAGAATTGGTGGAGTGTGAAAGAAAATGAAAGAGGAGTGCATGGAAGCTAAATGGTGAGAGGGAAAGAATCACATCATTGTCATTTGCATGAATGGTTAGTGGGCAAAAAGGGTGGTGGCACATGGGGGGGGGGGGGGGGGGGAGGAGAATGACCAAGGGGGCCCACAAGGGGTATTTTAGTCATTTTCTTATTTACCATTTAATTTGTTATGTTTCCAGTTCGTTTACCCGATTGTTTCGATGTTTATTCGTACGTAAAACGTTAATTGTATGTGTTTAATCAACGATTTAAATTTTGATATTCTTAATTGATATAAAAGTTTAAATACTTGGAACATTTATAAAAATGTTCCGTTAATTTATCAGCCTCGATTTGCGTGCACGTTTTACGGAGGTATAATCGCGTAGCATTTTAAATAGACGTTTTTCATTGACGAACTATTATATGACGTTTTCAATAATAATTTCATACTAAATAATATATTTTAAATTATTAAAATATATTTTGACTTTTGTTCACTTGTCAGGCGCGTTTCGCGCGTTTTCGTTGCGTTTGAGACGTTTTAGCCAAAACGTCTAGGTTTTTCGTGTATTATTTTAACAAAATAATAATAAGTGATAAATAACTTCTAAGAATGGATTAAAGTTATCTATAAAAATGTTTTCACCAAAGTCGTATAGTCTGTCGGACTCCGTCCGGTTGTTTCGCACAATTTCACCAAATTGCGTAAGCGTAATACAAAATAATTACGGAAGCGTATATTCACATAAATATACAAATAGTTACAAGTAATTACAAGTATTTATCCTAATACTAAACTGATGAATGCCAAAATGTGCTATTTTATAGTACTAATTACCCTTAGTTTGATTAATTTCTTATGCATTTGATTTGAATTCGATACTCATTTCGTTCATATTTGCATTTAGGAATTTTCTGGAGCTTGAATCGGAAAAGAAGCTGAAAACGAGCGAGAATTGAAGAATAGAAGTTAAAAAGAGGAAAAGTGAAGAAGTTGGTCGATGGTGAAAAAGCTGAGAAAATCGATCCATACGGCGTATGGATCAGTTGAGCCGGGCCGCCAGAATACGCGGGTTAAACCCATGGGCTTTGCAATCCATACGGCGTATGGAATTCCATACGGCATATGGATCGCCTCGGCAGAAACCCTAAAAAACTTCAATTTGCTCTCATTTTGCATAACTCTTCACCACTTTTCTCCAGACGAATTCTCCATTAAAAAAACCTTATTCCAGAGCATTTTGAGGGGATTGAAGCTTGAGGAATCAAAGACTTTCATTCGTTCAATCATTATCTCATTATTTCGGTTCGAATACACTTTTCTTTTCATTCGATTATGAATTGTGATATGATATTGGTTCTGATTTTCTGTAAAAGTATGATTGGCTAGTTCTATTATGTGTTTGCTTAGATGAGAACACTTAATTGATGGATTGATTGTTATAATTGTGAACGTATTGGATTTTATTTAATGTTTATGTGTTTATTCGTTAATCCTTGGGTATTTAATGATTGTTGCTGATTACCTAGCGTGAGTTCATAATCAGTTGAGATTGATTTCCTGTTGGTTGTGAATTTATTGATAGTTGTTGATTTTGGTTAATAATTATTGCCGAATATATTGAGTTTGACGGGCTAGGGTTAATAGTTAGTAATGATTATTAATGGACGAGATAACTTTAATCGGTTATAGACTTTGTTGATTCAAGTAAAAGAATAAATCACATAGACGGTGTTGAATTAATTTAGAATGCAGTTTTGTGGACAATGTTAAATTGAACTGTTAATGTGTTGAAAACAACCTTGTGTCTTTCTTAATTGTATTAAATTCAGTTTATCTTGTAAGGAGGATTGATATATTTGAAAGGGCACGATAGAATCCATACGTGAGCAATTGAATGAAATGATGTCCGGATTTTAAGGAAACTAGTCTAAGCAAATGCATTTCTTTTACCATTTGAATTTAATCTTTTATTTAAATTAAATTATTTTATTATTTCTTTAGTTTATAATTAGATTTTATTTAATAAATCATTTCTTTTATAATTGTTTATCAATTGTTCGATCGGAACTAAAACGTCCCCACTTTTTACTGCTTTAATTAATTGTAGCAATTTCCAATTTGTTGATATTGACATCCGTTCCCTGTGTTCGACTCGGACTTACTAAAGCTATACTATTTATGATCGGGTATTCTTGCCTGTGTTGTGTGTAGTAAGTTAGGTATTTTCCATTTTAAACTAAAACCCCGTTTACACGACATCAAGTTTTTGGCGCCGCTGCCGGGGAGCGGTTTGATTCAATTTGACAAATTAGGACTTAATCTTTGTATATTGTTATTTAAGTTCAGTTCTGTTTTATTTATTTTTCGAATTATATTTTTGTGTTTAGGATTGTTTAGTAAGTAATTCATTTAGAGTCTTGTTCTACTGATTCGGGAATTATATTACAGGAAGTTTATGACCCGATCAAGGAATCCTCATCTCGCTGATCCTTTTGAAGATCCTGAAAGAGTTTTTCGTCAGAGAAGACGGTTTGCTTCTGTACCACCCAACTCAAGTTTACACCACAACCTTCCGTCGTATTCAGAGGGGGATTTTGGAGAGTATCTTCGGTCCTTATTCGAACCTCCGATCAATCAGGCAGACCCAAGAGACGCAATGGCAGAAGATATCGCCAACATAACGCTCGAAGAGTATTCGAGTCGGATGCGTAATGACCGTGGCACTGGAGTAGTAAGGCCAACGATTGCACAAGATGCGGAGTTCGAAATCAAGGGACAGTTCCTCAAGGAGCTTAGGGAGAATCCTTTCCGAGGAGAAGAAAGGGAGGATGCTAATGATCATGTGGAGAAAATCGTTGAGATAGCCGATATGTTCAACGTTCCTAACATCACACGCGATCAAGTTATGCTCAGGGTATTCCCAATCACGCTCAAGGGAGCTGCTAAGAGATGGATTCAAAACGAGCCAGCTGGATCCATAACCACATGGGAAGACCTTCGCACGAAGTTTCTGAAAATGTATTGTCCTCCTTCCAAAACTTCAAAGATGATTGACGAGATCAGAAATTTCAAGCAGGAAATGGATGAGTCACTACACCAAGCTTGGGAGAGATATAAGGACTTGATGCATAAGTGCCCGCAGCACGACCTGAACGATCAGCAAGTCGTGAGTATTTTCTATAAAGGAGTGGATCGTGCCACAAGACAGCAACTGGATTCCCAAGGGCCTATTCCCAAGAAAGTCCCTCGTGATGCGTTGACTGCCATTCGCGACCAAGCGAAACACTCTCAGTTATGGGATGATGGCACTTCTAGGCGAAAGAGGCCTGTGAATGATGACGATGGATTTGCAGCCATCACCGCTAAGCTAGACAACATGGGCAGAGATATCAAGAAGGTTACTGAGACTGTCCATGCTATCCAAGTGGGATGCGACAACTGTGGAGGAAGCCATTTAGTGAAGGATTGCCCCGAGATGCGAACGGGAGGGCAGACTGAGGAAGTCAAGTATGGGGAAGCTCAAGCACCATATCGTCAAGGCGGTGGAAACTTCTTCAGAAGACCATACCAAGATGGAGGGCGACCGTTTCGCCAAACTCAACCTGGATTTTTCACCAAGGAGCAGCCAGGTGCCTCATCTTCAGACAAGCAAGCTAATTTAGAAGAAATGATGGGTAAGTTTCTCACGTCCAATGAGAAATTCATTACGAGCTCTGGACCAAGAATGGATGCTACCGACGCTGCATTAAGAAACCAAGGAGCTGCGATTAAGCAGATTGAAGGGGATGTTTCCAACATAGCCAAAGTTCTTCAAGAGAGATTCCCTGGTACCCTACCTGGATACACTGAGACCAATCCACGGGATCAGGCGAAGGCGGTAATCACCCGGAGTGGAAGGGGTTTTGAAGACCCCATTTCAAAGAAGAAACCTGTTTCTCAACCCCTACCACAAAAAAAGAAGGAAGTAGAAGTTGTGGAAAGTCCCAAGGTGGACACTAAGGCTGAACAAATTGCAAGAGACAAGCAATATGCTAAGGAGCATGCACCGCCGCCACCTTATCCAGCAGCTTTGAGAAGAGAGAAAGATGATGCTCAATACCACCAGTTCCTAGAGAATCTGAAGCAACTGCACATTAACATCTCATTCGTGGAAGCCATTGCTCAAATGCCAAAGTATGCAAAGTATCTGAAGGAACTTTTAACTAATAAGAGCAAACTGATGGAGGCAACCACGGTGACGATGAACGAGAGATGTTCAGCAGTTATGCAAAATAAACTTCCACCGAAAATGAAAGACCCTGGGAGTATTACCATTTCTTGTCTGATTGGAAGTTTAGACCTTACTCATGCATTGGCTGACTTGGGGGCAAGCATATCAATAATGCCTTATACTATGTATGCCAGACTTAAGTTGGGGGAACCAAAGCCAATTAGAATGTGCATTGAGTTAGCAGATCGTTCAGTTCAATATCCTAGGGGCATGGTAGAGAATGTGCTAGTTAAGGTGGATAGGTTTGTTTTTCCGTGTGATTTCATCATTCTGGACATGGTTGAAGATAAAAAGGAACCTATCATTTTGGGAAGACCTTTTCTAGCCACTGCAAGGGCATTGATTGATGTTCATGATAGAAAAATCACTCTGAGGTTAGGAGACGATGAAGTAGTGTTTGATGTCAACAAATCAATGCGATATCCTGCTGCAGTTGATGATACTTGCTACTTCGTGAGTGCCAGAGAAATGACTGATGATGAGGAGTTCCTTCAAAGTCTCATGGAAGATGAAGATCTAGATCCCATGATTCTGGAAGGATGGACGGGAAGCATAGAAGCAATTAGAGATATTGAAGAATTCGATAAAATGCTTGAGGAGTTAGAGTTCGAGAGTGATGAGGAAGTAGAAGGTGATCAGCCGACTGAGAATGAAGAATCGGTTGAGTCTAATGGTATTTTAGTCAAGAAAGAGACTCACATCACTATGCATGGGATTCCCTGCTCACGAGAAGAGGTTTTGGCATGTAAATCTTCTTTTGAAGAACCACCAAGGTTTGAATTGAAAGATTTACCGACCCATTTGGAATATGCATACCTACAAGGAGAGTCGGATTTGCCAGTTATCATTTCATCCAAGCTATCAGCAAACGAAAAAGAAAGTCTGCTAAAAGTTCTGAAGGAACATAAGCTTGCTATAGCATGGACGATCGGTGACATCAAGGGAATTAGCCCATCATATTGTACGCACAAGATCCTTATGGAGTCTGATTTCAAACCAGTTGTGCAACCATTAAGACGATTAAATCCTAAGGCTACGGATGTTGTGAGGAAGGAAATCATTAAATTGCTTGACTCTGGATTGATATACCCGATTTCTGATAGTCCATGGGTCAGCCCCATTCATGTTGTGCCTAAAAAAGGAGGTATGACAGTGGCTGCAAATGTGAAGAATGAGTTAATTCCCACAAGAACTGTTACTGGATCGAGGGTCTGTATAGATTATAGAAAGCTGAATGATGCTACACGCAAGGATAATTTTCCTTTGCCATTCATTGATCAGATGATGGAACGTCTAGCTGGAAAAGAGTATTATTGCTTTCTAGACGGATTCTCCGGGTATTTCCAAATCCCAATTGATGCAAATGATCAAGATAAGACTACTTTCACCTGCCCATTCGGAACTTTTGCTTATCGGAGAATGCCTTTCGGTCTATGTAACGCACCCGCCACATTTCAACGGTGCATGATGGCAATATTTCATGATATGGTAGAAGACAGCATGGAAATATTCATGGATGACTTCTCTGTGTTTGGAGATTCTTTTGATAAGTGTCTGATGAATCTAAAGAGGATGTTGCAAAAGTGTGAGAGTTCCAATCTCGTTTTAAATTGGGAAAAGTGTCATTTCATGGTACGAGAAGGAGTTGTGTTGGGGCATAAAATTTCAAGAGCTGGTATTGAAGTTGATCAAGCAAAGATTGAGGCCATAGCGAAGCTACCTTATCCAACAAATGTTAAAGGAATACGAAGTTTCTTAGGACATGCTCGGTTCTATAGAAGATTCATCAAGGATTTTTCAAAGATAGCACGTCCTACGAACAAGTTGTTGGAAAAGGAAGCTAAGTTCGAGTTTTCAAAGGAATGCCAAGATGCGTTCAAGATTTTAAAGGAGAAATTGGTATCCGCACCAATTATGATAAGTCCGAATTGGGATCTTCCATTTGAATTGATGTGTGACGCCAGTGATTACGCTGTAGGAGCAGTTTTAGGTCAGAGGGTTGATAAGAAGTTTCAACCTATTTATTACGCAAGCAAGACTTTGACGAGTGCACAGGATAATTACACTACGACTGAGAAGGAATTGCTTGCTGTTGTTTTTGCATTTGATAAGTTTCGCTCTTACCTGGTCCTGTCAAAAACTGTTGTTTTTACCGACCACTCTGCATTAAGATACTTGTTTGGGAAACAAGATGCAAAACCGAGGTTGTTGCGATGGATTTTGTTATTGCAGGAGTTTGACATTGAGATTCGTGATAAGAAGGGAGCGGAAAATCTGGCTGCAGATCATCTGTCAAGACTGGAAAATCCAGAATTGGATAAGTTGGATGAAACTGAAATTCGAGATAAGTTTCCTGATGAAAGCTTGTTGAAAGCAATTCTGAATGAATTTCCATGGTTCGCTGATATTGCAAACTTTCTAGTTACAAAGACTCTTCCATCCGGATTGGATTTTAACCAAAGAAAGAGGTTTTTCTCATCTTTACGTTATTACTTTTGGGAAGACCCATATCTGTTCAGACAGTGTACAGATGGAATTGTCCGACGATGTGTAGCTGGAGAGGAATGCGATATTATCTTAGAACACTGTCATGACGGTCCGGCTGGAGGACATCATGGTCCCAATTACACTGCAAGGAAAGTGTTCGAGGCAGGTTTTTATTGGCCAACAGTTTACAAAGATGCATTCAAGTATGTGAAGGAATGCGATGCCTGCCAACGTACTGGGAGAATCTCAAAGAAGGATGAAATGTTGCAAAATCCAATTATGGTAAACGAGATTTTTGATGTCTGGGGTATAGACTTTATGGGTCCGTTTCCACCTAGCAATGGAAACAAATACATCATTGTGGCTGTTGATTATGTTTCTAAGTGGGCCGAAGCAAATGCATTACCCACGAATGATGCTCGCGTTGTGGTAAATTTTCTTAAACAGTTATTTTCGCGGTTTGGAGCACCAAAAGCTTTAATTAGTGATCGAGGGACACATTTCACAAATCTGCAATTGGAAAAAGTGCTGCAAAAGTACAGAGTTAGACATAAGTTTTCAAGTGCTTATCATCCACAAACGAGTGATCAAGTGGAAGTGACTAATAGAGGGTTGAAGCGTATTTTAGAACGTTCAGTTGAAGGAAACCCTAAGAATTGGTCATACAAGTTGGATGATGCATTATGGGCGGCACGAACAGCATTTAAGTCGTCAGTTGGAACAACGCCTTATCGCCTTGTTTATGGAAAAGCTTGTCATTTGCCTTTTGAGTTAGAGCATAAAGCATATTGGGCTTTACAGAAGTGCAATCTTGATGAAAAGTTATCTGGAAAGGAAAGAATGGAACAGTTAAATGAGTTGGATGAATTAAGAATAAATTCTTATGACAATTCAAGATTGTTTAAGGAGCGAACTAAGAAATGGCATGATGCTCGTCTTAAGTCGAACCATACATTCGAGAAAGGTGATAAAGTTCTGTTGTATAGTTCTAGATTACATTTGTTTCCAGGAAAGTTAAAGACACGCTGGACTGGCCCGTTTGTTGTTGATAAGGTTTATCCGTTTGGAGCTGTTGATTTGCAGGGATATTCTGGAAAAACTTTCAAGGTTAATGGAAGTAGAGTGAAGAAGTACTATGGTGATATAAGGGACTCCAAGCGTGATTTGGAGATGGATTTGAATTAAGTGGTGAAGTGAGATGTCGAGCTTACCGACGTGATAAACAAAAGTGCTTTCGGGAGACAACCCGTTATTTTGTTAATTTATATTTTGTTTTATTGTTTTTGTTTTCAGGTTTGAACTTTGTGGGTGTGTTCTCTGGAAACAATCACGAGACTATAACTCGTCCACTCGGGATACCGAGGGGTTTAAAGGCTTATTGCATGTGCTAAATGCAATCGTGTTGCCTACGGAAGTGTGCTGTGTATTTTATTTCTGAATGAAGTCCTTCAAGCAAATTGTCTTCAAATCAGGGGAGTTTTCTGTTTCACTTCTTTTCTATTCCCTTTATTTTTATTTTCTTTTGCAATGAGGACATTGCATGTTTCTAAGTGGGGGATGGGGGAAAAGAAGTCTAATTGTCCTTAATTTATGAATGGTAGCTATTGAAAAATATTGAGGTTAAGAGGCATTCTACGTGTTAGTCATTTTTCAGCCCAAATTTTTGTGTTAAAATTGTTTTCTTTGTAAAGTTTAGCAATCTTGTAACATAGTTTGGGAATGCAAAGAATGAAATAAATTTAAATTTTGATAGTTCATCTTATGATGTATCGATAGGCAATCTATATGAAGGTTATTGAGCTAGTAAGAAATGTAATGAATTAAGTAGGGATTTATCCTATGAGGATCTTTTAGCAAGGTATGACCTTAGTCTTAATTCTTGTATGATAGCGTGTTATAATCCATAATTTTGGGATCCTGATAATCATCATTTGGGAATATACTGGGTGTTGTCTCCTCTGTTGTACGAAAGTACAGACCTGGTTTCCGTCAGTATATTTGATATCAAATAGATAAATATAAATGAGTACAAAAAACTCATAAATTGAAAAACCAAAGCCAAGTTATGTCGCTCTGTTGTACTGAGGTACAGACCTGTCACCAATGTCTTGGTTTGAAAAATGATTGATTTATTTGGATGTTCTTTATTTGGAGAATTGTGATACGTTATCTATATGAGAGTATTTTGCTATTGAAAATCAAGGGTAAGGTCTGCTAGAATAATAATAAGTAAGCTCAATCTCTGAAATTTAGATTGTTTAAGTGGACAACAATATCGGTAATCTGAGTGAATTATCTTTTATGAGTAATAATAATATGTTAGAATGGCTTCCCATGTAGAGTTTCTTGATTGCTGAGTTTTAAGGTAGAATCGATTTTAAGATAAAAATTTGGTTTGTCGAATGCTGCGTAGTTTGTAAGTCCTTTTATGCATTGTTTGCCGTTCATATTTAAAGTTTGAATTTTTGAATTACTAGTCTACTAGAGGACAAGTAGGATTCAAGTGGGGGATGTTTGATGAACGCCAAAATGTGCTATTTTATAGTACTAATTACCCCTTAGTTTGATTAATTTCTTATGCATTTGATTTGAATTCGATACTCATTTCGTTCATATTTGCATTTAGGAATTTTCTGGAGCTTGAATCGGAAAAGAAGCTGAAAACGAGCGAGAATTGAAGAATAGAAGTTAAAAAGAGGAAAAGTGAAGAAGTTGGTCGATGGTGAAAAAGCTGAGAAAATCGATCCATACGGCGTATGGAATCCATACGGCGTATGGATCAGTTGAGCCGGGCCGCCAGAATACGCGGGTTAAACCCATGGGCTTTGCAATCCATACGGCGTATGGATCGCCTCGGCAGAAACCCTAAAAAACTTCAATTTGCTCTCATTTTGCATAACTCTTCACCACTTTTCTCCAGACGAATTCTCCATTAAAAAAACCTTATTCCAGAGCATTTTGAGGGGATTGAAGCTTGAGGAATCAAAGACTTTCATTCGTTCAATCATTATCTCATTATTTCGGTTCGAATACACTT
Source organism: Helichrysum umbraculigerum (assembly GCA_949592205.1). Classification (NCBI taxonomy): domain Eukaryota; kingdom Viridiplantae; phylum Streptophyta; class Magnoliopsida; order Asterales; family Asteraceae; genus Helichrysum; species Helichrysum umbraculigerum. The sequence goes on along the minus strand of CATIUR010000002.1, from coordinate 44,912,860 downwards.
TTCTTTTCATTCGATTATGAATTGTGATATGATATTGGTTCTGATTTTCTGTAAAAGTATGATTGGCTAGTTCTATTATGTGTTTGCTTAGATGAGAATACTTAATTGATGGATTGATTGTTATAATTGCGAACATATTGGATTTTATTTAATGTTTATGTGTTTATTCGTTAATCCTTGGGTATTTAATGATTGTTGCTGATTACCTAGCGTGAGTTCATAATCAGTTGAGATTGATTTCCTGTTGGTTGTGAATTTATTGATAGTTGTTGATTTTGGTTAATAATTATTGCCGAATATATTGAGTTTGACGGGCTAGGGTTAATAGTTAGTAATGATTATTAATGGACGAGATAACTTTAATCGGTTATAGACTTTGTTGATTCAAGTAAAAGAATAAATCACATAGACGGTGTTGAATTAATTTAGAATGCAGTTTTGTGGACAACGTTAAATTGAACTGTTAATGTGTTGAAAACAACCTTGTGTCTTTCTTAATTGTATTAAATTCAGTTTATCTTGTAAGGAGGATTGATATATTTGAAAGGGCACGATAGAATCCATACGTGAGCAATTGAATGAAATGATGTCCGGATTTTAAGGAAACTAGTCTAAGCAAATGCATTTCTTTTACCATTTGAATTTAATCTTTTATTTAAATTAAATTATTTTATTATTTCTTTAGTTTATAATTAGATTTTATTTAATAAATCATTTCTTTTATAATTGTTTATCAATTGTTCGATCGGAACTAAAACGTCCCCACTTTTTACTGCTTTAATTAATTGTAGCAATTTCCAATTTGTTGATATTGACATCCGTTCCCTGTGTTCGACTCGGACTTACTAAAGCTATACTATTTATGATCGGGTATTCTTGCCTGTGTTGTGTGTAGTAAGTTAGGTATTTTCCATTTTAAACTAAAACCCCGTTTACACGACATCATAAACTAAACACACGTAATTAAGGTTTCTAACAGGTTAATCAGTAACCCTAAATCGTCAGGTGTCACAATTCCGGTTCAGTATAACCCATTTCAGAACTCACATCATTTTCATTTAATTGTACATAGTTGATCAGGCTATGTTAAATTAAACTTGTATGATGTAATTCCTGAACCTGTGACACCCCAATTTTTGTAAGTTACAATTTTAATATTTATAGGAGTTAGATTATAAATATTATTTAATATTGAGTATTTATTTCCTATTGAGTTAGGAATATAAATTTAATAAAACTAGCCTCCAACTTTAATTAAGTGGTATCGAGATTAGAGAGTTATATTGTGTCTATAGCTTAAACTAGTATACAATTACACCGAACCAACTCAAATAATAGAGGTATGGTCTTCAATTGTGTCTGATACGTGAGAGCCAGAGAGAGGGAACGAGAGATAGAGCAAGAACAAGAACAAAACCACCAAATTGAACCCTAATTCGTGGAGGTTTTAACTTGATTTTTATATATTCACGATCCTTGAGGTAAGCTCTACACACTACTACCTTTAATTTCGTGTTTTGGTGACCTTGAGATAATCTCCATTTTTGGGTTTCGAAGTAAAATGATGATTTTTGAGATTTATGAAAGCGGTGATGATTAGAGTGCGGAAATGAACTCATTTGAAGTTCTTGCATGCTAGTTTGTGTTAATTCTTGAGTTTTGTTTACTATCAACATTAGAAGAAGTATAGGATGGTAATAAAGAAGTGTAAACGTATTGTGATTGCTAGTATGAGGTTAGACTAGCTAGTCACATATTTAAGAACCATGAGAAATGAGGGAATTGTCAATATTAAGGATAGTCATTTTGAGTAGTGATTAATGTTATGTTGATTATGATGTGTCTAGGTGATTTCTAATTTCGATTAAGGACCTGCTTGTGCCTACCCAAATCAACACTCTCATAAGGTAAGTAATGGGAATGGGAGGGACTAAAAGGGTTAAATTGAGAGAAGTTGGACATGTGGGTGTGTACATCTTGGTTGAACACTTGTGTATCGAGTGTGAATATGAGGTAGAGAGAACACCATACTTATGATGATAAAGAGTTATGACTTCCTTTGAGTAGGAAAGTGACATGTTGAGTTATTGATGATCCTTGAGTGGAGTGGAAGTGATCCTTTGTGTATGATCAAATAGTATAGAGAATTTGCTTATGAATCACTTGAGTGTGAATATTGCGGCTATTGACCATTGTTGTTATGATTATAGTTCATATTAATATGTACATCCATTACTTATTAAGTCGTGAACTTTACCTCCCTTAATGTCATTGTGTTGATAGGTAATAGTAGTGGGACAAGGGGAAATTTGGGAAAGGAACCCAAGAACGAGTAGCGGTGGAGCTTACTATTTCGGTAGTAAGTGGCAAATCCCTTTTTGTATGAATCATGCTCTGGATACAACGTAGAATGATGTAAATGATCATTTACGTATGATCTCAACTTGTTGGTTTAAACATATATTAAGTGTATAATTTACTAATGAAAGTGTCCAAATTGTCCCAAGAGAATTCGAAGTCTAAAAACGTGTTGATGATGTGTTTTGTGTAAGTGACAATTTGTAACCTTTCATGGTACTTGTTAAATGCTTTTGATGTGGTCATTATGAATGAAAAGAGTGTTTCTTGTTAAATGGGTCGTAAGGGTTGATGTCGCCTGTGAAAGCGCGTCTTGTTTTATAATTTATAAATAGAAATACCTAATAAATACTTTCAAGCAACCAGGCAAGAATACCCGATCAATTGTAAATATAGATTTGGTAAGTCAGATTCGAACACAGGGAAAAGGTGGAATATTTAAAATAGAAATTAACAATTAACTATTAACTAGAAAACAGTAAATATGGGGGGCGTTTTAGTTCCGTACGAACAATTCAGAAAACATTTAATTAAAATAAACAAACGTAAATAAAACTTTAAATTAAAATAATAAATAAATAATAACAAGAAATCCTAATTGGAAGGAATAAGTAATTGTATAATTAATGTCACTTAGATTCATATTTCCCAATTTGTTACGTATTGATTATCTAATTGTGATTCTTTTAGATCAACTTAATACCAAATTCTTCAATGAATACTAAGTTGAATATGAACTAGCCAACGTTTCGGGTCCAACTAATTCCTATAATCTAGGGTCCAACATGAAACACTGGTTCCAATGTCACAAGATGATCAGTCAATTGTGTGCCTTTCTCTAAATTATGCATTAAACATTCACAACGCGTTATAATTAACTCTATTGGTATGACTCAACAATACCCAATAATTAACTTATTGTCTTGCTCATTTTAAAGTAGATTATTATTGTATACTCGACCTATCAGATTCAACGTATTTAGTGATAGTCCAAAACCCTAAGGTAGTACTAGCAATAGTCAATAATCTTAAAGGAACTCAATCTCATTAAAATTATTAACCACGTGAAGCAACAATAATAACTAGTTACCAATAAACAAGTGTCCACGAGCAATATAACCGTTTTCAATCAAATAACTTATTCAATATGCAATTATAATCGTTCAATAATCATAATCTAAGTTAAATCAACTACACAATCACATTAAATACTCAGTTCATCATCTAAACAGAAGTAATCATATTATTCAATGACAAATTCTTCAATGAAATCGAATAAAAGAGTTATACCGAATCGAAAACGATGAACTACGAAAGATTCGGATGAACTATCCTCGATCTTAACCCTTCGTACCTCCAAACTAAACCTAATTTACGAAATATAAACCCTAAAATTCGTCTGGAACTAAAAGAAATCGAAAACCCTTGCAAATCTGTCGAAATAGGGTTTAAAACGCGTTTTTATACTTCCTGGAATTTTGATCCATACGGCGTATGGATTTCCATATGGCGTATGGATTGATTTCAAGCCCAGCCCAAGTCCGCGTAACCTGGGCCTCCACTGCTGCAATCCATATGGCGTATGGATTCCATACGGCGTATGGATGCTTTTTCCAGCCGATTTTTGATTTTTCTTCATTTCTTCTTTTCTTCAACTTCGGCTTTACTTTATTCTTCAAATATGTATCATTTAGCTTGATTATTGACTGTTTTCCGTTCCTTTTCCATAAACGCTCCATTGCCACATCTATTTGCAAATATGAACGAAATCAATATCTATTCTAAACAAAATGCAATAAAAACATTCAAGATTAGGGGTAAAATACTACTAAAATATTGTACTTTTGAGCGTTTATCAAGGGTCCATATGGGTCGTTTTTGGGCATTAAGTTAAAATGGGTTGATTACATGGTATGGACGAGATGTCGAGTGTCTATAACTCCCTTTGTGTTGTGGTAAAGGTAGGCAAAAAGTTGAGACCAAATTGCATACGGTTTGCAATTTGGATCGTCAAGAAAATGGTTCCAAAATGGCCGATTTTAGTCGTACGCTCAAATTTGCGATTTTTGAGAAATTTGAAAGATGTGAAAAAGGGTAACCTTTATTTTGGTATTATGGAGGTGCTCGTCAAATTACATGTCATAACTCGCAACGAGTTAAAACTTATGCATATTTGCATTTCGCCAAAATTTTTAGTTGTGCATGTAGCTGCTGTCCAACATTCTTACGCGATCCCAAAACTTGGAACCAGGATCGCTTATCACAATTAAAAACCCACACATGTCAAATTCCTTCTTCCTTACGCGATCCGACCACACGTCTAGGATCGCGTACTTCAGTGAAAATCGGTAATAGAAGAAATCCTTCGTGCATACGCGATCCGACTGGATTCCTGGGATCGCGTATGCATGTATAATTTTGGTGTCTTGGTTATTTTTGAGTATTAAGCATATTGGTGTATATGAATCTTTGGTAACCACTCAATTTGAATTATTATAATTGTTGGGACCAAAAGAAATATTTTTTTTTTCGGGCGTTTCAAGTTGGTATCAGAGCTATGGTTTAAGGGATTCGAGTATCCACCTTTAGGGGATATTTGAACTTAGACCTAGGAAATGTATAATTGAGCATGATTTAAATTTATTTATTGCACCTTTGTAATTGAGTTAATTATGGGGGAGTCTAAAGCTTTAGGTTCGCAATGTTGTGTGATCATTGTAGAGACGTATAATGTATTGTGAAAATTATTGCGCTTGGCCAACGCAATGATAGTCACATAATGTTATATGAAGCTACGAAGGTCATGCGATGTTGGAATATTTAAGTTACACGATTTCCCAGTAAAGAGTAGTTAGAGACGGAAATTATTTTATATGTTGAATATTGAGCTTTAGAGTTATTTAACTGAGAATGTTTATGATATCGCGTAAAAAGTCACGTTTTTACTACCGATATCTCTCTCATTCTGGAACAATACTTGGCATTTGGACTCAAATAATACACAAATCAGTGAAACTTTGCCAAGAAGGTCAAAATAGAGTCGCACGAGAAAAATAAAGCAAAACGAACGAAAAACGAATATTCCACGCACGTTTGAAGATTCTAGGCATCCGAAACAAGAATTTGAGATAAAGTTCCCACCACTAAGATTCATCTTATCCAAAGTATTCATTTTCAAAATACGAATCTAACAGAAGAAGAATCAACAAAAACGGATGAAGAATGAAGATTCTGCATACACCGAAAGATTCAAATGATTCGTACAAGGCATCTAAAGATCATAGAAACATCTCTGGGATTTCTTTATATCAAAGTCTTCATTCTTGAAAAACGAATCCAACGCAAAAAGAATCGACGAAAACGGACGCATAACGAAGAAGATACGTACGAAACGAGAAACGAGCGAACGGGCAGCAACCGGGATGGCCGGCCGCCTGGCAGCCAGCCGCCGCCGGCCAGCAGCCAGGTGCCACCGGCTGGTAGCAGCCCGTCCCCTCCTCCTTTTTCCGTCCTTGCTCATACTTGTATGGTATATGTGCTACCACTTTCCGCAACTTTAGGGTACACGTGATACCACTTTCCGCGCCTTTAGGGTAAATGTGCTAACACTTTCCGGGAAAGGACCACCCCCCAAATGAATGCTAACTTGAGCCTAAGATGGCTAACATGCACCGGATTTCAAGTATAAATAGGGCATCAAGGCTCATTTGAAACACACACCTTCCATACAATTCTTTAGACTAATAATACTCTCTAATTATTAGTTCTACTTTCTCTTTCTATTTTCTTACTCCAAATTAGTAATAGGCTAGTTTAGGGAATTTGTTTAGAATAGAACGAAAGCAAGGAAAGTGTTGTAATCTTTGGTGTACGCTTGAAGTTACGCTTATTAATTCAAGTCTATTCCTTCTCGCATATTAATCCGGGTTCTTTCTATCCTAATCTATCTTAATTAAATATGTATGTTTTAATTATGCTAGAGATAGTTTGTGTCATGCTTAGCGAGTAGATTACTATTGTATTTGTTGTGATGTAGTTAGCATAAATAATTATGGGATGACTTTAAATATGTCGTGAAATAATATGACGGCCCCTATTCAACTGTTTACCATCATAAAATGCAATGTGATTACGTGGAATTGCCATGAGTATAGTACACTTCCAATCACAATGTACTTATCATGTAAACATCGCGAAGCAATTAAATTCACAACGGAAACATCGGTTAACGATTAAATACATTGTGAACTACCATAGTATTTTCTGATATGGTCTGGGTTTAACTTTATGCAAAAAGCCGTCAGCATTTTAATTAGATTAGTTAGTTTAGATTAGATTAAAGTAGGTAGGCTATAGGCTATATAACCATTCACGAAAACCTAGGAATTTGTTAATTGTATTGAGAAAGGCAAGTTTAAAACCTAATTTAAAATGATACTTTTCCTTTAAACTATGAAACCTAAAGTAAGGTACGCAAGAAACCTAATCGTTTTCCCTCGCTTATCATTCTTGAGTTTCACTAATAGGGAATGATCAAGTAAGTCCGAACATATTCTCTAAGTTAGTTGTTTACCGGATTTGTAATCTTTATTGTATTAAGAACAGTTAGACCTATTATGGACTTGCTACTATGTTCCTTCGCCCACGAGCGAATGCGCTCAATAATAAGGGCCACTAACTCCCTCATAGGAGAGTGTGGAGAGTTGAGCATCGTCTGTCTGATCAGAATCACGACACCTTAGTTCCTCGTGACATATTAGTTGGTAACCGACTAATAAGGAATCTATTGGTTATACCATAAGCTATCAAATCCAGCAAACATTCCCAATTTAGTTAAATATTTCCCCCTAAAAGTCATCATCCCATATTATAAGCTAATGAAATCACAACAAATACTGCTTTCCATTGTCTGATTTATTATTATCTTTTATTCGCTTTACTTAGTTTACTTAGCAAACTGAACCAAAACCCCCAACGCACTTTTATAAAAACCCTTTTAATAGAAAAAGAAAGATTGATTGGATCACCTCCGTTTCAATTCAGCTTCTCTTTAAGAACGACTCTAGGTCATACTTACTACCTACTAGCCTTTAGTTCAGTATCAGTAAGTCATACTTAGACCCCAGCAAATACAAAGTTTAAAACTTCAACACCCCAGTTGCGTTGTGACCATTAGCAGCGACAACAAGTTTTTGGCGCCGCTGCCGGGGAGAATAACTGTCCCATACAGAGGCCCAACCAATCCTGTTTTCTAGTAAACCCTTACGATAAAACCTTATCTAAAAAAAAGAAGAAGAAGTTATTTTCTTTATTATCTTCTTTTCTTTAGTGTTGATAACATCAAATAATATATATTTATATATTAATATTCCCTAGTTTTGATATACTTTTATTACAATTATTTGATAAAAGATACTTATTTCGTCCATATTTATTAAATAGGTAAAAATGGAGTTAAAATTAGAAAAATAACGAAAATGAGTTAAATAAAGTAATTTTTGTATAAAAGTTAATTGGACCTAAATATAGTTGGGACAAAGTGGCTAAAGACCGAAGAAAATAAATAAAGTTTGCGAATATTTAAGTTCGAAAAATTAAATAGGTTGAGCATAAATAATTAGATTGGATATTTATAAGAGTTTACGGGTTGGATCGAATAAATATTTGGGCTAAATAATAACTATAATATAATAAAGTAATAATAGTAAATTCTAAACTTTAGTAATAACTAACATTAATAAAAAGTAAATTAAATAATAATAATAATAAATAGTAATAATCAAAGAATAATGATGATGTATGATTCTTGTTTTGGTTTCACGTGGATGCAGAAAGGCCAAGTCAAACGCACAAGTCAAAGACCAAATTCACGGTCTAAGTCACAAGCAAATTGGACGGGTAGAAAGCTTCTGGAAGCATCTAGAGACTGTGGCTGTTCAAATGTGAGGCGGCATAGCATTTTCTTGGAGAATACAAAATTTATATTTGACCGTCGGCAAACACTTTTAGCCGCCGGCTAAATTCGCGCAGGCCACTACTATAAATAAAGGCCATATTCTGCATACGAAACATAACCCATAAACCTTAATAATTCGTAAAAACGAATTATTAAACCCTAAATTCGACTAGAAACATTCTCTAGGGGTTTTAGGAACGACTTAGAGGCGCGGGTTCGCAAGGGTTTGTCTACGATCAAGCGTACGGAGCGTGGTTCGTGATTTTGGTTTGCGTATTCTTTATCCATTTTTTAATTTTGAATGTGTTTTATTATTGGATTATGTTTTTAGTTTACTACAACTTAGTCATGAACTAATTTATATTGTATTTGTTTAGATTACTTAGATAATGGTTTTATGATATGTTTATGTTGATTTATGTTATGAATGATTATTAAGTTTATTCAAAAGATCCATGTTATTTATATATGTGTTTCATTGTTACTTAAGGTGGCTGATTACCTTTACTTGCGCAGGTTTAGGTTAATCAATTATCTGCAATTAAGTAATTTATTAATTAATTGTGGCAAGACTTTGTAATGATACTTGGTTATGAGAATAACAATTGATAGCTAATAAGTGATATGAATTATTAATATGTAATTTAACAGCAACGGGTAATTCGAAGTTGTTAGAATAAATCTTAATGGTTTGTGAAAGTTTTAATTGAATAAGGTTTATGTTAATAGTGCACGCAAGAGTAATTTCTGGTGTTATTCAAGAGAATCTAGTATTAAGGTAAAACTTATTAAGTTTAGTAACCTTAACGGGAGCTAAATATATTTGTTTAATTCCCATAATAATAAATCAACAATTCAATAAACATATCTTAACCTGAATCTAGGAAAATAATCTAAGTAAATACATATTTATCTCTAATTGTTTACAACCCTTAGTTAATTGTTTTCTATGTTGAATTGGTTATAATTAGTATTCTAAAATACGTTCGTACGGAACTAAAACGTATCCCCCCTATTTACTGCTTTATTTGTATATTTACTTTTCATTAGTAATATATTAATTCCATATTTGTAAGAACCACCATTCCCAGTGTTCGACTCGGACTTACTTTAAAGCTATATTATACGAACGGTAATTCTTGCCTGGCTTGTGTGATAGTATTTCTTTAGTATTTCCAATTAACTAAAACTTGTATTTTAAACTCTAATCACACGACACCAAGTTTTTGGCGCCGCTGCCGGGGATCAGTGTGTTTATTAATTTTGAATTTGTGGTGTTTTCTTTTAATTTTACCCTATAATTTTTTTTTATACATTGTTGGTCAATCAAAAAATCGGCTCACCCATTGTGATTATTAACAAAAACAGAGGTATAAGGAGGGTCGCTCTGCTTCCCAAAAGGGGTAGGTTTTTAATAAGCTTTGCGCTGACCTACTTCTCCGCTTCTGTGTATGATCAGTGGAGCTACCGAGGACTTTTGATTAGCTTTGTAAATCAATTTTTATTGTAATACTTGTTTTTAGTTAGTTTTTATTTTATTTTCTTTTCTACTCTTTTTCTTTTTCTTTTAGTTTTACAGGTATGTACAAAACCATAAATAATATTCCAGTGATTTATCAAAACACGAGAAATAATCTTATGGATGAAGATATTGCCAACATGACGATTGATGAGTACATGAATCGATTTCCTGATGATATTTTCACAAGTTTATCCCAACCATCGATTGTGAGAGCTCCACAATTTATGAAAACTCTAAATAGAAGAACGGAAGAGACAGAAACTCTTGATCACAGTCAAGGAATCTCCATTCAGCAACTTGAGGGGATGGACAATCAAATATATACGTATTCTCAATCCTCTGAATCCTTATTTTCTAACGAAATTTTTAGTGAATTTAAACATGAAGAAGATATGGAGGTAGATTCGTCAATTTTGCCAAATTTTGATTACCAATATTTTGATGAGGAATTACTCTCGTTACTTGATTGTAATGAAGAGGAAATCCTTGAATTGAGAAACCAAGATGGGGTTATGACAGAAGAAGAACTATTGGCTATTACGGATCCAACTATTAATAAAACTCCATTATCACATTCAGAGGTGAACCAGCAGAAAAAGGATGATCAAACAATGGTAAGGATTAGAGATGAAACCAAAAACAGAACTTGTGGTAATTAGACATCAACCAGCAGTTGGATTAAAACTCAGCCGACGGTTGAAGTATCTATAAGCACGAGTTCAATAATTTACAAATATGAAGATCCTTTTTGGCAATTCGATCGTAAGGAAAGTTTCTCACAAATTTTGGGAATTCATGGAGCATCACGTACTGGACAAATGCCTGCTTTACACGATAAGTATTTCTATTCTTTCATTATAATAAATTTACATTTAATGAATATTTATCAATATTACCATCCATGCTTTACACTAAGTTTGGGGAAAGTCACTAGATTTTTAGGTAAGTAAGGTTGGAGTCAAGCTAGTTACTCGAATAAAAACAAGCGCTTCTCGGGAGGCAACCGGTGCTTGTACATTTTGTATAATTTTTAGATAGATTTAGGTTTAGTATATTACATTTTATTTTATTTTTATTTTTAGTTTATTTTTAAGATAGGTACAAGGAACCATAATTACTGGAATAGCCGCAATCAGGTACGTGTAACATTAATTAAAAAGAGCTAAGTTAACTAGGCGATCGAAAATAATGTTTCTAAAATTGAGTTGCTACGGGCCATCAAATTGAAAGTAGGGGCAAACTGCGTTCATTATTGAAGTTGGGCATTTAAACTTTTTTTGGACTTTAAATTGATAAACATAATCTGGCTAAAATTAATTGAGCATAATTTGCGAAATAGGCCTACATGGTGGTGGCTTGAAATTTAAAGGGTACCTGGCATATAATTTATAAATTCAAAATGATTGGAGCTCCAAATATAGTACTTCTGGATAATTTAAAAGTACATAAATTTTATGTTGCAATTTGGACTCTGATTTTATAACTTGGACTATGCTTGTAAATGAGCCGTAACTTTTATCTAGGATTTCAACGATTGCAACTTTTAAATGATGTATTTTTTCAGTGGGCTTAAAGTATAAATGGGTTTCAAAATATTTAAATGACTGTTGGGCTTAACCCAAACCGGCGGTTGATTATCTCAGCCGGCGGTTTGGACATTTTTCGATCAAAACGCTAACAACTGCAACACTACCTTTATTTTTGACCACACTATTTTCATTTGACCATCATTATTATCCCGGACCCTTAGCCAATTGTGTTGTGTGTTCTAAAATTTCTTCACTCAATTAATTTCCGAGTATGAAATTCTTTCGCTTAAACTTTATTATATACTTTAAAATTAGGATTTCATATTTTCGTAATTGCGAATTATTAAAATTAGTGTATGTAAAATTCGTTGTTAGAATTTATTCTAATGATGTCATTATGCTTAAATTGATACTACATTTGCGATTTGTTAAGTTAACTTGCGGAATTGAGTGACGAAAATATATGTGGTTATGTGTTTCCGTACTGTCTTTACACTTTTTTTTTCTATTTATAGTTTTTATTTTTAGTCTTTTATTTTTATTAGATTATTTTAGTTTTTATTATGTAATATATGGTACGTTTAATTTGTTTGTTTGTTTTGTCTTTGCAACTTTTTGAAGTTGGCGATTAGTTCAGCTGAACAATGCAATTTAATTTTTGGAAAATTATGAACTTTGTGGGTGTGTTTCCTGGAAACCCCCACGAGACTATAACTCGTCCACTTGGGATACCGAGGGGTTTAAAGGCTTATTGCATATGCTAAATGCAATCGTGATTAACTATGAAAGTGTGTGATGTTGGATATTTTTGAATTAAGATCGCGGAAACCAATACGTTGAACTTCAGATTGAGAAGATGACCCATTACGCCGAACCAGATCAAGATAATCGCTTCTAAGTTAGGGGAGTATTTCGTTCTAATTTCTTTTCTTCCTTCTTCCTATTTTAATTTTATATTGTTTATATACAATGAGGACATCGTATAATTTAAGTGTGGGAAAGGGTCGGTAGAAAAGAAATATTATTTAAGTTTTACTTTTGTTTACTTGTCCTATTATATAATAAATTTTTTATAAATTTTCATTAAATTCAAAATTTTGGAGTTAATAACTAAGTATTTATCAGTTAGAATACTTTTGTTAAAAGTTTTGTTTTGTATTTAAAAGTTCATACTTTAATGTGGATTAACTGTTTTGTACATATAATGTAAGCAAAATAATAATAAGTGATATATAGTTACATGATATGATGTACTAATAGGCAATCTATATGAGGATTTATGAATTTTAAGAAATTAAATAAATAACTTGTATGTTATTTTATGTTACATATTACGATGTATGACATGAAAAGTCTTAATTCTTAGTTTTATTATGCAATAATTTTATATGTCTTTATACTTATGTGAAAACATTTGGGGGTTTACTAATTGTTTCCTCTGTTGTACGTAAGTACAGACCTGGTCTCTAATTAGTATTCTTAAATAAAGCAAAAAGAAAGAAAATCTTTCAAATTAAAATTATAAATTAGTCAAACTATGTTGCTTTGTTGTACGGCTGTACAGACCTGTCACCGCTGGTTTGATTTTTAATAAAATTGCTTTACCTGAATCAAGTTATGTCGCTCTGTTGTATGGAAATGCAGACCTGTCACCAATGTCTTGATTCTTAAAAATGGATTTCATATATTTATTTGGAATATAACGCTGTGTTCTCGAGTTAAAAACTAAGTGGAAAAGAAGAGAAGGGAAGAAGGAAGAAGAGAAAAGAAAAGAAATGGAAAGAAGGAAAATTATGAATTTGTGTTCTTAAGATGGAAGGAAAAGAAAGGAAGGGAAGAGATTCCATCCCAATCATCCCATATTTGGGAGGAAAGAATGGAAGAAAAAAATACATTGCAACATTCCCTCCCCTTCCCTCCCTTTCTTTTCCCTTCCTCACATTAAAAAACTTAAGAACAACATTTTGTTTCTAAATCCCTTCCCTTCCTTTCTTTTCCATCTATTATTGAACTCAAGAACACAACGTAAGAGTAAATTGTATAACTAAATTTAAGAGTATATCATATGTGGAAATCATAAGTAATATACATACTAATAATAAAGATGTATTCAGAAATATAAATATAGATTGTTTAAGGTGGATAAATATATTAGTAATCAATAATGAACTATATATTGCACGAATAATAATAATTTTTATTTGTACATTATAGCTATCCATGTTAATTAAATTGTTTAAAGTTTTAATTTATGAAACAGATTTTTAATTTAGGTATTCAGATTCTTAAATATTAGTTTGATGCTTATCAAGTTTTTATGATGAAAATGTATTCTACTTGAGTACAAGCAGAACTTAAGTGTGGGGATATTTGATAACATCAAATAATACTATATTTATATATTAATATTCCCTAGTTTTGATATACTTTTATTACAATTATTTGATAAAAGATACTTATTTCGTTCATATTTATAAAATAGGTAAAAATTGAGTTAAAATTAGAAAAATAATGAAAATGAGTTAAATAAAGTAATTTTTGTATAAAAGTTAATTGGACATAAATATGGTCGGGACAAAGTGGCTAAAGACCGAAGAAAATAAATAAAGTTTGCGAATATTTGAGTTCGAAAAGTTAAATGGATTGAGCAAAAATAATTAGATTGAATATTTATTAGAATTTACGGGTTGGATCGAATAAATATATGGGCTAAATAATAACTATAATATAATAAAGTAATAATAGTAAAATCTAAACTTTAGTAATAACTAACGTTAATACAAGTAAATTAAATAATAATAATAATAAATAGTAATAATAAAAGAATAATGATGATGTATGATTCTTGTTTTGGTTTCACGTGGATGCAGAAAGGCCAAGTCAAACGCACAAGTCAAAGACCAAATTCACGGTCCAAGTCACAAGCAAATTGGACGGTGGAAAGCTTCTGGAAGCATTTAGAGACTGTGGCTGTTCAAATATGAGGCGGCATAGCATTTTCTTGGAGAATACGAAATTCATATTTGACCGTCGGCTAACACTTTTAGCCGCCGGCTAAATTCGCGCAGGCCACGACTATAAATAGAGGCCATATCCTGCATACGAAACATAACCCATAAACCTTAATAATTCGTAAAAACGAATTATTAAACCCCAAATTCGACTAGAAACATTCTCTAGTTTAGGAACGACTTAGAGGCGCGGGTTCGCCAGGATTTGTCTACGATCAAGCATACGGAGCGTGGTTTGCGATTTTGATTTGCGTATTCTTTATCCATTATTCAATTTTGAATGTGTTTTATTATTGGATTATGTGTTTAGTTTACTACAACTTAGTCATGAACTAATTTATATTATATTTGCTTAGATTACTTAGATAATGGTTTTATGATATGTTTATGTTGATTTATGTTATGAATGATTATTAAGTTTATTCAAAAGATCCATATTATTTATATATGTGTTTGATTGTTACTTAACGTGGTTGATTACCTTTACTTGCGCAGGTTTAGGTTAATCAATTATCTGCAATTAAGTAATTTATTTATTAATTGTGGCAAGACTTTGTAATGATACTTGGTTAAGAGAATAACAATTGATAGCTAATAAGTGATATGAATTATTAATATGTAATTTAACAGCAACGGGTAATTCGAAGTTGTTAGAATAAATCTTAATGGTTTGTGAAAGTTTTAATTGAATAAGGTTTATGTTAATAGTGCACGCAAGAGTAATTTCTGGTGTTATTCAAGAGAATCTAGTATTAAGGTAAAACTTATTAAGTTTAGTAACCTTAACAGGAGCTAAATATATTTGTTTAATTCCCATAATAATAAATCAACAATTCAATAAACATATCTTAAACCTGAATCTAGGAAAATAATCTAAGTAAATACATATTTATCTCTAATTGTTTACAACCCTTAGTTAATTGTTTTCTATGTTGAATTGGTTATAATTAGTATTCTAAAATATGTTTGTACGGAACTATAACGTATCCCCCCTATTTACTACTTTATTTGTATATTTACTTTTCATTAGTAATATATTAATTCCATATTTGTAATAACCACCATTCCCAGTGTTCGACTCGGACTTACTTTAAAGCTATATTATACGAACGGTAATTCTTGCCTGGCTTGTGTGATAGTATTTGTTTAGTATTTCCAATTAATTAAAACTTGTATTTTAAACTCTAATCACACGACACCAAGTGTATGACCTGTTCCCCTAGATCTGCACCGCTCTTTAATTTTCCTAATCCAGAACTTATAATACGAACTATTCGACGAGAAAAGAAGCAATCTGCACTTAGACAAGCAATGGCTGATCGCATCACTCTCGCTGACAACAGTAAATCCTCTATTGAAGGAAGAGGAGGCCCAATTCTCTACCCAGAAACCCCTGGACAATCATTCGAGCTTAAGCACCACATCATATAACTAATCCAAAACCACCGTCAATTCCATGGATTACCAAGTGATGATCCAAAATCTCACCTCGACAAGTTCAAATCTCTTTCAAGCTCCTACAAACAGAATGGAGTTAGCCAAGATACAATCTGCTTGTATCTTTTCCCTTATTCGCTCACGCATCATGCGCAAACATGGTTTGAAGGTTTAGAAACCGGTTCTATCCCTTCATGGATGGTAATGGCGACAAAGTTTCTAACCAAATACTTTCCGCCCTCTAAACAAACCAAACTCCGAAATGACATCATTAACTTCCGACAAACTTTTGATGAGTCATTATACACCGCATGGGTACGATTCAAAGGAGCCCTGAAGAAATGCCCCAATCACCGACTCGATAAATCCGCACAATTGTGTACCTTCTATAATGGTTTAGACCCTAACCACCGAACCACCCTCGACGCTGCCGCACAAGGAAGCTTTATGACAAAGACAGACGAAGAAGGATGGAACCTTATAGAAAACATGACTATGCATCACCATGATTGGAACTCTGGAGATCACTCAACATCTTCAGCACCTCTCGCTGCATCGAATCCAATTCCAATCGAGGCAATTAAGGTATTAACGGAGAAGATGGACTCGCTTGTAAAACAGTTCGGAGAACTTAAGAAACAACAACACCAAGTACACCAAGTGCAAGCCTGTCAAAACTGCACCAACTCGCACCCATCTGGTGAATATCAAGTTGAATATGAAAAGGCGAACGTGACCGTTTACTATGCTCAGTTTCCCGCTCGACCGCAAAATTTTCCACCCGGTTTCAACCAAAACAACAACCAACCTAGAGGACTGTTGGTACATGTTTGTGTCTGTCAGTTGGTCTAGCTCGTAGTTTGTAATTAGAATTAGAATTCCTGACTCCTGCGACGTTGCGTGTAACGTCGCAGGTGCGACATCAGGTTTTGGGCCTGCGACATAGTCAACGTCGCATGGGCTTAGGCCTGCGACGTCGTGTGCGACGTCGCAGGTGCCAAAGTTTGTATGAATTCGTATTTTCGTTTTCAGTTTAGGGTTGACGAAACCCTAAACGCCATTTGTCGAAATCTTTGTAAAGCTGGTCGAATATAATCAATATAATACGTTTCGTTTGATATTCATTGAGTATTGATTATTCGTGTGATTGTGTGATTAGTCAATTGTTGTTTCCGCCATCAATTGATTGACTCGGTTCGTATAGATCCAAGGTTAGGGACAAACAACTGGTATCAGAGCAGAAAGTGCTCGTTTTTGGCTTAACGGATCGAGTTTGGGATTTAAAAGGACGTGATATTCGTGTGTTTTCGTGTTTATCACGTTTGTTTTGTGTTTTTATAGGTTTTCGATCAGTATTACTGGGAAATTTGAAGGTTTTCGTCGATCTTCGTTCTCGGATTTCGTTTAGGGCTAAAATCTTCGTTTTTTAGGGTTTGTGGCCGCTGCTCAGCGTGTTTTGCGACGTTACCTGCGACCTCAACTGCGACGTCGCTTGCGACGTTACTGATTTTGACTTTAATTAGTCTTTGCGACGTTAAGTTGCGACGTTACCTGCGACGTCGTTATTTTGACTTTAATTAGTCCTGCGACATTGCGTTGCGACGTCTTGTTGCGACGTAGTGTGATTCTGCGACGTCCTCTGCGACGTCATCTGCGACGTGACACTCAACGTCGCTCACTTCTGATTCTTAATTGAATCCTTTGCCTTTTGCGACGTCACTTTCGCCGTCGCATACTATTGGTGCGATGTTACCCTCAACGTCGCTAATATCAGAAGACTTGTTTTTCGTTTAAATAATTAAAATGGCCGCTGATAAAGAGGACATTAGAGGACTTAGGGAGATGATAAAGCAAAGTAATGATATTGGTTCAAGCAATAAACCTCTACTATTTACAGCTGATATGGATTATGTATACTGGAGAGACCGTGTTGAACAATACATTGACTTTCACTGTCCAGAATTATGGGGACCATTACGTGAGCGTTATGTACCTCCATTAGCTGAAGGGGAATACCGTGGTATTCGTCCTGCTAAGACTTATAAAGCAATGACTCCCGAGGAGAAGAAAGATTTTGATACTGACAGAAAGTCATTTTCGATGATTAAAATGTGTTTAACCAAAGATGTTTTATGGCTTTTCAGAACTCATGAAACAGCATTTGATTTATGGAAGGCAATTGAAACTCGTTGTGGAGGAAATGATAAGTATAAGGAAGCCAATCTCGAACTAATTAAGAAACAGTACGATATCTTTGACATCCTTCCTGATGAAGACACAACTTCTTTATTCACTAGGTACTCACGGTTAGTTGGTGAGTTGTTTGAAGGGGGTTATACTTTTCCTCCTATTGAAGTCAATAAGAAGCTACTGGATGTGTTGCCGAGTTCTTGGGATGTTAAAGTTCAATTTTTAAAAGAAAATGAAGAACTTGCAAACATGTCTTTGGATACTTTGATAGGGGATCTTCAAGCTCACGCGATGGAGATTAAGAAGAAAGAAACAAGGTCTGGTGCTGCTGTTCAGAATCCGAGTGTGTATGGTGTTCAACTTAACTCTGGAAAGACTTATGGATCTGGAGTCGCCTTCGTGACAAATACAAATGCTTCATCAACCTCTTCTTCTTCTTACGATGGGATTCATTCTGTTTTCATGTCTGGACCTTCTTCAAATCAACAACAGGTTCAAGTCTCACCTGCTATTCAGGAGCAAGCTGCCATTAACACAGCTTTCTTAAGCTCATACAAGGATTTGGTTACTCAACCGAATCTTACTTTGGAGTTGACTAAGGAAGACTATGCTCAGCTTGATGAAGATGATCTGGAGCAAATGGATCTAACTTGGAATGTGGCAATGATCACCCGAAGAATTCAAAAGTTTTTGCAGAGGACAGGGCGTAAAAGCTTGGAAGGTGACGGGAAGACTGGCTTCGGATTTAACAAGAGTAAGGTCCGGTGTTACAATTGTCAAAACTTGGGTCATTTCGCCAGGGAATGCGAGAAACCCAAAATGCCAGCATCGGGATTCACAACACCTTCTACTCCTCCAAAGACCAAAGAAATGGAAGTTTTAAGGTTTATCCTTGATGTATCAGTAGGTTTATCTAGCATACTTATTACAGTTTTTATGAAAATTATCTTCATCATATGATGTATTGGTAGGCATGATACATACCGGTCTATGGGTTATTAAGAAGTAATTCAAATACGTGTCTATGATCTTGTGGTAAACACCTTGTGATGTACGACTCTAAGTCTTAATTCCTTAGCGTAGCTTGACATACTTCTAATTTTTGGATCGTATATCTGAGATCTCTTAGGGGAGTTTGCTGATTGTTTCCTCTGTTGTACGTAAGTGCAGACCTGGTCTCAATTCAGCTTACTCTCAAAACTAAGCAAACGTGAGTCAATGTAATTGCAAAGTCTTATATTTAAGGTACTGGTCAAGGTCGCCAATTGAATAAATCAAGTTTGGTTTGACTGCGATCGGTTTTGCTTAAACCTGAATCAAGTGTATGTCGCTCTGTTGTACACAAGTACAGACCTGTCACCGCTGGCTTGATTCTTAAAATGATTCTCTTATATTCTTTCTAAATTTGGAAACTATGTTCTTGTCTGGGCTAAAGGGGTATGTCTATGGTGGGGACCACGGTGAAATATTCATACTAATAATAAAAGGTTAGCTCGTAGATACGGATGTAACATGTTTAAGTGGAAAAACAATACCAATAATCGTCTTGAAATACTTTTTATAAAAGGTGTTTTAAATATGCTAAGTAAATTTAAAGAGGGCAAATATACTGATAATCAAGATAACACTTACTATTTGCTAATAATTGCATGTTGGCCTGATATGATCCCTAAGCAGACTTAAAACAATCCTTTCCCCAATTTATGTTAATCTTTGTTATTTGTTTTTCATTCATAAAGAAAAAAATACAAAAAGATTTTATTTCTATGTTATTTTCTTCAATATCACATATCTTGTTAAAGTCAAATATTGAAGATGTAAAGAATGTCGGTTATTCTCCAAAGATTGTGAAGATAATTCTATCGGAGAAGCTGCTGATGATTGAGAGATGGTCACTGAGTTTGAAGATCTTATTGTATGATAAATTTGTGTCAGTCACATGAATTTGGACATCAAGATTTCTTGGAAGACCATGCTATCTCAAAGGGGGAGTTTCTGATTGTCAAAGACATGAAAGAGTTTGTTGATGAAGACTAATTGAAGACTTATTTGACCAAGCTGCTGACAAGGGGGAGTTTGTTGGTGCATTTTGTGTGTCAGTCAGTTGGTCAAACTATTGTAATTGTCAAAGTCAATTAGTCTGAGTATGTAAGTGTTTAGTGTGTATATTCGAGTCTGTAAACGAAATGTAATTATATAGAATATACATGGCGACATGGGCTATGTCGCATTGGGCTGGACCTGCGACGTTGGGCCTAACGTCGTAGGGCCCAATAGGGTCGATATATATAGTGAGTTAAACCTCAGAATTAGGGTTGGACTTGGTGAGTGTGTATGTGAGCCATTTTTGTGGTGAGAGAGGCAGAGAAAACGAGTTTGTATTTGGTGATTGTAATCTTTATACGTTCAAGTGTGAATATATACAAGATCATAGAGAATCGTTTGTGTGTTCGTGAATCGATTATTGATTGTTTGTTATTGTTTATACGATCCGATCAGATCTTACGTGTACGGGACTTTCAACTGGTATCAGAGCCGTAGAATCAAGGATTCGTCGGTTTCGGATCGTGCTTTAGAACGTTTTCGGTTTGATTCGCGAAGGTTTTATTGATTAATCTTCGTTTCTGGGTTAGGTTGCTTGAAGATTTCGATTTCTGAAGGTGTTTTCTGGGTTTGTTCGTCGATTTTCGTTCGAAATTCGTTAGGGTTTCGAAAATTTTCGGTTTTTGGGTTTTTGGCTCCTGCAGTCGCGTTTTTGCGACGTTAGCTGCGACGTCGCTAAGTTCTGCGACGTTACTAGCGACGTTAACTGCGACGTTGTGTGCGACGTCTCACTTTTGACCTTAATTGGTCACTGCGACCTTAGCCGCGACGTCAGGTGCGACATCGCTTGCGACGTTATTGATTTTGACCTTAAGTGGTCCTGCGACGTAGTTAGCGACGTCGTTATTTTGATCTTAAGTGGTCCTTGCGACATTGCGTGCGACGTCGAGTGCGACGTTGAGTGAGACATCACCTCCTGCTAGATTCGTAAAAAAAAAAAAAAATACGTGAATCCAGATGATGGGAGCTGAAGGTGTGGTGAATCCAGATGATGGATATTTATTCTCCACAAATTCCTTAGCAAAGTGTCCATGAATCTGACAGATTTTGCATTTCACCTTGCTTTTATTAAAACCAAGACCTGTATCACCATCATCATCCAGGTCTTTTCTACCCGTTCTTTGAAGAAACTTCTTGGTTCTTTGGGTTATCATGGCCATACTCCATTTGATGTCCATCTGCTCGAGATCATCAGAATCGATCTGTTCAAAGTCTTCTTCAGTAAGCTATAGAGTACTAGCCTTCTTGGAAAGGAAACTCTCATAAGAGCTGAGAAAAGCCATAAAGATTGTAGCATGATCCTCAGTAGCCTTTGAAGGAGCTGTATGAACTGTATGAGAAGTATAGGAAGCATATGAAGTGCTAGTAGAAGTAGATGCTGCTGAGTTAGAAGTAGATCTGGAAGTATCATTTAGACTAGGAATTTGAATATTAGCCTTTGACTTCTTTTCCTTTTGATCGTAAGCCGCTATAAGAGCATCCCATAAACCTATAGAAGTTGCTTGATCTTTAAATTTATTAATCACAACTTCTGGAAAGCACTTAGTAATCATCTCATACGCTCTATTGTCTTTATCAAACTCTGCTCGTTCCTTGACTGACATTTGTGCTCTTGACTTAAGCACCCCATCGAGTCTTGGTTGCTCATATCGATCAATGGTGTTAAACCAATTCCACAGATTTGGATCTTTGTATTCAATGAGATTGCAAAACTTAATCTTCCAACTCGCAAAATCACTATAGAACAAAGATGTAGAAGGAGGCATTTTTGCACCAAAAGCCATATCCGAATTTTCCCTCCAAAATTGAATTCGAAAATTTCGAAAACCAACAGAGTGTAGCGAAACTTTTCCGACACTAAAATTAAGCTATTTTAAGCTTATAAACAAAATTTGAAATTACAAATTTTTTTCGCGTTTTTCCCGCCAAAATTTCGTCCGAAAAAGTCAAAAATTGGCCGGGTAAAATGAAACTTTTTCCAGCCTAAAATTGAACAATTGTAAGGCTAAGGAAAAATTTTGGAAATGAAAAATTTTACGGAGATTTCCCACCAAAAATTTCCCACCAATTTTTTTTTTTTTTTTTTTACGAATCTAGCAGGAGGTGATGTCTCACTCAACGTCGCACTCGACGTCGCACGCAATGTCGCAGGAGTCAGGAATTCTAATTCTAATTACAAACTACGAGCTAGACTAACTGACAGACACAAACATGTACCAACAAACTCCCCAGTGTCTTCAGCTTGGTCTTCAAAAATCTTCTTTACACCCAGCCCGCAGGAAATTGACCGTCGGCGTGAATTCCATTAGCCACACAAACTGTAACCACATTATAAAACTGTTCGGCTAAACATTTATTGAATTCATTCTTTTCACCGACCCGAATCCGATTGTCGTAGAGTTTTCTCAAATCTTTTTCATGAAGATTAATCAAACTCATCGGATCATATATTCTAAACATTGCTTGCTTTAAATTCCATATACCTCCAACTTCTGGCCACGGTTCAGAATCTGGAACGAAAGTAATAACCGCTTCACCAGTCTGTGGATCAAGTTCCCATTTAACAAATCTTCGCAGAAAATAATAAGGAACAGGTTCCAGAGGTATCTCAGTCAAACATTTTGCAGGCGGATAATGAACTCTAACGATCGGACGCTTCGTAGCTGGATCAATCTTTTTCTTGAATGTATATCAAGTACCTAACGTCGGTTTCAACTTATTATACTTCTTTGACAAAACCTCTCGACGTAAGCATCTTTGCATAAACAGCGTAATCATTCTTGAACGGATTGATCAGATTCAATTGAGCTAAACGATTTATTTCTCCTTTCGGCAACGAGCTCAATCTATCAAAACGCATTCTGAAGTACTGAACTCCATCCCTTCTCTTTATCATAAACAAATTTCTCTGACATTTCCAGCTTCTGATAACTCCAGTGTAATTTCGACTAACTCGATAAACTTAACATTTAACTGGAATAGGAACTGGATTGCGTCCCTCAGGCCACCATTGCTTATTTCTTTCTCTCTTTTCTTCAGCAGTTAATTTCTTCTTAGGAACATCAGAAGATTCAGTTTCAGGAGCTGCTGAGTCCGGTGCCTGTGTCTCTGGTGCTGGAGTTGCAGCAGAACTTGATTCTCCATGTTGAGCTTTAGCAGGCCTCTCATCTTCACTTGAATCAGATTCTATAATCGGTGCACCATCGTAAGCTTCCCCAGATTGTGCGTCATCATACGTTTCATCTGAATTCAACTGTTCCTCTTCAATCGAAACATCATCATTCATCTCAAAAACATTATCCGTTTCTTCCTCAGAGCCAACTCCACTGGCCATTCTCTGAATAAACGATAAGTCAGCGAATGAATAGTCAATAGCCAGCGGTCTCCGTTTTCAGTTTAGAGTATTGATCAGCGAATGAATAGTCAACAGCCAGCGGTCTCGGTTGCCCTGGAATATCATCAACACAAAAGTAATCCAAAACAGAAATATTTTCATTAACATTTTCAAGTACAGGTTGGGGTTTACAGACGCAGGTTCACTTGACTCTAAATTGGGTACCCCAGACCCAGACTCCCCCGAGGCAAGTAACCTGCCTTCCAAAACATTAACCGTCTTCATTATCGTTCTCACTTCCAGAATCGACGTCACGCAAATCTGGAAATTGGTAGCATTCTTCATCTGATGGCGCGTTGTTGAAAGGTTGGGAGCTGTCGATTTTGATGGTTCTGACTTCCGTTGTTGAATCGTGAAAGTATTCCTCATCACTACCACCTAATTTACTGGCCCTATAAGCCGCAATTCTTTTGAGGAACTTAGCATATAGGTCCGAATGGCGTGTCGATGATCGGAGTTCCCTTTCAAGAGTGTCTAAGCCTCGGAGACGATTGCGGGTGAATGGTTTTGAAGGATCGAGATAGGAGTCAAGCAGTGCTTCCATATTACGGGCATAGATGGATTTGCATGATTGGTGAGCGGAAAGATTATCAACGGATTCATTCATCACACCGGATGCCATGTTATCTTCGTAGTATTGTGTCCTCATGACTTCAGCCATTGGTGGTGGTGAATCAGGGGAATAGGTGCGTGGTGATATCCGGTCTTCATCTTCTTCCATTTTTCAGACTCCTCTTCTTCTTCTTCTTCGGTTTCTTCGTACATTTCTTCCTCTTCAGTTTCTTCTTTTTCCTCTTCAGATTCTATGTCTTCCTCCGCTTCTTGATATTCCTCTCCCTCTTCTAGATCAGTTTCAGTGTCGAAGACGAAGACTGACGATCGAGTGAAATGTCGTTCTTCTTTGGGCTCTGATTCGTCATCTGAAAAATTTCTGCAGGTTGATATAACATAGCAGTCCTCTTGCTCTGGGGTGTCTTCTGGTTGGTCGATCTTGTAAGTGATGCTTTCATCGTGCGATCGTAAAACAATCGTATGGTTATACACACCAATCACTGCCCTAGCTGTATTCATGATTGGTCTTCGAAGGATAATCGGGATGTTTATGTCCTCCTAGATATCCATTACCACGAAATCCGTTGGAAAGAAGAATTTCTCAACTTGATCTAGGACATTCTCAGCTATTCCTTATGGGTATCTAACGGATTGGTCAGCTAGCTGGACGGTCATCTTAGTGGGTTTCAAAATTTTAAGTTCTAGCCTTTCAAACAGGGAGTAGGGCATAAGGTTAATGCTAGCTCCAAGGTCGGCTAAGGCGCTTATATCTCCGGATTGGTAAATAGAACAGGGGAGTGTAAATCTACCGGTGTCTCCTAGTTTTTCGGGAAGGCTATTCTTAAGTAAGGCTGAGCTTTCAGAACTAAGGAGAATACTATTTACTTCGGGCAGTTTATCCTTAGTGGATAGCTATTTTCTAATATACTTATTACGATCGGGAACTCTAGACATAGTATCAAGGAATTTTCCGTCTAACTTAAAGGATGATAATTTCTTAGGTTGGGCTTTAAGTCTAGCGGGGTAAGGGATTCTAACCTCTTTGTTCACGGTCGAAGTGGATTCCACAGCTGGTATCTTGATCTTTTGTTCTTCCTTTACTGGGACAACAGCAGGTGGTGGAGTGGCTGCTTCCTTGGTGGTGGTAACTTGCTTTGCCTCCTCAACATGTGGGTTATGAACCGTGTTGCTAGGGAAACTTCCTCTAGGCCCGTTCTCAAGAAGTTGTACCAATTGTCCAATTTGAGCTTCCAAGTTCTTTAGTATGGCCAACTGATTTCTCATAAAGAGGTCAGCTTGATCTTGCCTGGCGGACGTCTTCTGGTTGAGTATGTGTTGGCCTTGCATGAACTGGGTGAAGGCGTCATCTGAACTTGAAGCTGGGGCATTTGTTTTGTTGGGTTGTTCAGTGGTTTGGTTTATGTCGGAAGTAGGTCCAGGAAGTGCGAGGGGTTGGTTGTAGGCGAGTTATGGTTGTTGTGGGTAAGGTGGGTATCTAGGTGGGTATTGGGGTTGGTAGGGCTGTTGGTTGTTTCTTGGTGGGAATGGAGGTCCTTGTTTGTCCCTAACCTTGGATCTATACGAACCGAGTCAATCAATTGATGGCGGAAACAACAATTGACTAATCACACAATCACACGAATAATCAATACTCAATGTATATCAAACGAAACGTATTATATTGATTATATTCGACCAGCTTTACAAAGATTTCGACAAATGGCGTTTAGGGTTTCGTCAACCCTAAACTGAAAACGAAAATACGAATTTATACAAACTCTGGCACCTGCGACGTCGCACACGACGTCGCAGGCCCAAGCCCATGCGACGTTGACTACGTCGCAGGCCCAAAACCTGACGTCGCACCTGCAACGTTACACGCAACGTCGCAGGAGTCAGGAATTCTAATTCTAATTACAAACTACGAGCTAGACCAACTGACAGACACAAACATGTACCAACAAACTCCCCCGTGTCTTCAGCTTGGTCTTCAAAAATCTTCTTTACACCCAGCCCGCAGGAAATTGACCGTCGGCGTGAATTCCATTAGCCACACAAACTGTAACCACATTATAAAACTGTTCAGCTAAACATTTATTGAATTCATTCTTTTCACCGACCCGAATCCGATTGTCGTAGAGTTTTCTCAAATCTTTTTCATGAAGATTAATCAAACTCATCGGATCATATATTCTAAACATTGCTTGCTTTAAATTCCATATACCTCCAACTTCTGGCCACGGTTCAGAATCTGGAACGAAAGTAATAACCGCTTCACCAGTCTGTGGATCAAGTTCCCATTTAACAAATCTTTGCAGAAAATAATAAGGAACAGGTTCCAGAAGTATCTCAGTCAAACATTTTGCAGGCGGATAATGAACTCTAACGATCGGACGCTTCGTAGCTGGATCAATCTTTTTCTTGAATGTATATCGAGTACCTAACGTCGGTTTCAACTTATTATACTTCTTTGACAAAACCTCTCGACGTAAGCATCTTTGCATAAATTCAGCGTAATCATTCTTGAACGGATTGATCAGATTCAATTGAGCTAAACGATTTATTTCTCCTTTCGGCAACGAGCTCAATCTATCAAAACGCATTCTGAAGTACTGAACTCCATCCCTTCTCTTTATCATAAACAAATTTCTCTGACATTTCCAGCTTCTGATAACTCCAGTGTAATTTCGACTAACTCGATAAACTTGACATTTAACTGGAATAGGAACTGGATTGCGTCCCTCAGGCCACCATTGCTTATTTCTTTCTCTCTTTTCTTCAGCAGTTAATTTCTTCTTAGGAACATCAGAAGATTTAGTTTCAGGAGCTGCTGAGTCCGGTGCCTGTGTCTATGGAGCTGGAGTTGCAGCAGAACTTGATTCTCCATGTTGAGCTTTAGCAGGCCTCTCATCTTCACTTGAATCAGATTCTATAATCGGTGCACCATCGTAAGCTTCCCCAGATTGTGCATCATCATACGTTTCATCTGAATTCAATTGTTCCTCTTCAATCAAAACATCATCATTCATCTCAAAAACATTATCCGTTTCTTCCTCAGAGCCAACTCCACTGGCCATTCTCTGAATAAACGATAAGTCAGCGAATGAATAGTCAATAGCCAGCGGTCTCCGTTTTCAGTTTAGAGTATTGATCAGCGAATGAATAGTCAACAGCCAGCGGTCTCGGTTGCCCTGGAATATCATCAACACAAAAGTAATCCAAAACAGAACCGAGACCGCTGGCTGTTGACTATTCATTCGCTGACTTATCGTTTATTCAGAGAATGGCCAGTGGAGTTGGCTCTGAGGTAGAAACGGATAATGTTTTTGAGATGAATGATGATGTTTCGATTGAAGAGGAACAGTTGAATTCAGATGAAACGTATGATGATGCACAATCTGGGGAAGCTTACGATGGTGCACCGATTATAGAATCTGATTCAAGTGATGATGAGAGGCCTGCTAAAGCTCAACATGGAGAATCAAGTTCTGCTGCAACTCCAGCTCCAGAGACACAGGCACCGGACTCAGCAGCTCCTGAAACTGAATCTTCTGATGTTCCTAAGAAGAAATTAACTGCTGAAGAAAAGAGAGAAAGAAATAAGCAATGGTGGCCTGAGGGACGCAATCCAGTTCCTATTCCAGTTAAATGTTAAGTTTATCGAGTTAGTCGAAATTACACTGGAGTTATCAGAAGCTGGAAATGTCAGAGAAATTTGTTTATGATAAAGAGAAGGGATGGAGTTCAGTACTTCAGAATGCGTTTTGATAGATTGAGCTCGTTGCCGAAAGGAGAAATAAATCGTTTAGCTCAATTGAATCTGATCAATCCGTTCAAGAATGATTACGCTGAATTTATGCAAAGATGCTTACGTCGAGAGGTTTTGTCAAAGAAGTATAATAAGTTGAAACCGACGTTAGGTACTCGATATACATTCAAGAAAAAGATTGATCCAGCTACGAAGCGTCCGATCGTTAGAGTTCATTTATCCGCCTGCAAAATGTTTGACTGAGATACCTCTGGAACCTGTTCCTTATTATTTTCTGCGAAGATTTGTTAAATGGGAACTTGATCCACAGACTGGTGAAGCAGTTATTACTTTCGTTCCAGATTCTGAACCGTGGCCAGAATTTGGAGGTATATGGAATTTAAAGCAAGCAATGTTTAGAATATATGATCCGATGAGTTTGATTAATCTTCATGAAAAAGATTTGAGAAAACTCTACGACAATCGGATTCGGGTCGGTGAAAAGAATGAATTCAATAAATGTTTAGCCGAACAGTTTTATAATGTGGTTACAGTTTGTGTGGCTAATGGAATTCACGCCGACGGTCAATTTCCTGCGGGCTGGGTGTAAAGAAGATTTTTGAAGACCAAGCTGAAGACACGGGGGAGTTTGTTGGTACATGTTTGTGTCTGTCAGTTGGTCTAGCTCGTAGTTTGTAATTAGAATTAGAATTCCTGACTCCTGCGACGTTGCGTGCGACGTCGAGTGCGACGTTGAGTGAGACATCACCTCCTGCTAGATTTGTAAAAAAAATATATATATTTTTGGTGGGAAATCTCCGAAAAAATTTTCATTTCCAAAATTTTTCCTTAGCCTTACAACTGTTCAATTTTAGGATGGAAAAAGTTTCATTTTACCCGGCCAATTTTTGACGTTTTCGGACGAAATTTTGGCGGGAAAAACGCGAAAATTTTTTGTAATTTCAAATTTTGTTTATAAGCTTAAAATAGCTTAATTTTAGTGTCGGAAAAGTTTCGCTACACTCTGTTGGTTTTCAAAATTTTCGAATTCAATTTTGGAGGGAAAATTCGGATATGGCTTTTGGTGCAAAAATGTCTCCTTCTACATCTTTGTTCTATAGTGATTTTGCGAGTTGGAAGATTAAGTTATGCAATTTCATTGAATACAAAGATCCAAATCTGTGGAATTGGTTTAACACCATTGATCGATATGAGCAACCAAGACTCGATGGGGTGCTTAAGTCAAGAGCACAAATGTCAGTCAAGGAACGAGCAGAGTTTGATAAAGACAATAGAGCGTATGAGATGATTACTAAGTGCTTGCCAGAAGTTGTGATTAATAAATTTAAAGATCAAGCAACTTCTATAGGTTTATAGGATGCTCTTATAGCGGCTTACGATCAAAAGGAAAAGAAGTCAGAGGCTAATATTCAAATTCCTAGTCTAAATGATACTTCCAGATCTACTTCTAACTCAGCAGCATCTACTTCTACTAGCACTTCATATGCTTCCTATACTTCTCATACAGTTCATACA
Organism: Helichrysum umbraculigerum; assembly: GCA_949592205.1. NCBI lineage: Eukaryota > Viridiplantae > Streptophyta > Magnoliopsida > Asterales > Asteraceae > Helichrysum > Helichrysum umbraculigerum. The sequence continues at coordinate 44,883,524 of CATIUR010000002.1, read as the reverse complement.
GCTCCTTCAAAGGCTACTGAGGATCATGCTACAATCTTTATGGCTTTTCTCAGCTCTTATGAGAGTTTCCTTTCCAAGAAGGCTAGTACTCTATAGCTTACTGAAGAAGACTTTGAACAGATCGATTCTGATGATCTCGAGCAGATGGACATCAAATGGAGTATGGCCATGATAACCCAAAGAACCAAGAAGTTTCTTCAAAGAACGGGTAGAAAAGACCTGGATGATGATGGTGATACAGGTCTTGGTTTTAATAAAAGCAAGGTGAAATGCAAAATCTGTCAGATTCATGGACACTTTGCTAAGGAATTTGTGGAGAATAAATATCCATCATCTGGATTCACCACACCTTCAGCTCCCATCATCTGGATTCACGTATTTTTTTTTTTTTTTTACGAATCTAGCAGGAGGTGATGTCTCACTCAACGTCGCACTCGACGTCGCACGCAATGTCGCAAGGACCACTTAAGATCAAAATAACGACGTCGCTAACTACGTCGCAAGACCACTTAAGGTCAAAATCAATAACGTCGCAAGCGACGTCGCACCTGACGTCGCGGCTAAGGTCGCAGTGACCAATTAAGGTCAAAAGTGAGACGTCGCACACAACGTCGCTAGTAACGTCACAGAACTTAGCGACGTCGCAGCTAACGTCGCAAAAACGCGACTGCAGGAGCCAAAAACCCAAAAACCGAAAATTTTCGAAACCCTAACGAATTTCGAACGAAAATTGACGAACAAACCCAGAAAACACCTTCAGAAATCGAAATCTTCAAGCAACCTAACCCAGAAATGAAGATTAATCAATAAAACCTTCGCGAATCAAACCGAAAACATTCTAAAGCACGATCCGAAACCGACAAATCCTTGATTCTACGGCTCTGATACCAGTTGAAAGTCCCGTACACGTAAGATCTGATCGGATCGTATAAACAACAACAAACAATCAATAATCGATTCACGAACACACAAACGATTCTCTATGATCTTGTATATATTAACACTTGAACGTATAAAGATTCCAATCACCAAATACAAACTCGTTTTCTCTGCCTCTCTCACCACAAAAACGGCTCACATACACACTCACCAAGTCCAACCCTAATTCTGAGGTTTAACTCACTATATATATCGACCCTATTGGGCCCTGCGACATAGCCCATGTCGCCATGTATATTCTATATAATTACATTTCGTTTACAGACTCGAATACACACACTAAACACTTACATACTCAGACTAATTGACTTTGACAATTACAATAGTTTGACCAACTGACTGACACACAAAATGCACCAACAAACTCCCCCTTGTCAGCAGCTTGGTCAAATAAGTCTTCAATTAGTCTTCATCAACAAACTCTTTCATGTCTTTGACAATCAGAAACTCCCCCTTTGAGATAGCATGGTCTTCCAAGAAATCTTGATGTCCAAATTCATGTGACTGACACAAATTTATCATACAATAAGATCTTCAAACTCAGTGACCATCTCTCAATCATCAGCAGCTTCTCCGATAGAATTATCTTCACAATCTTTGGAGAATAACCGACATTCTTTACATCTTCAATATTTGACTTTAACAAGATATGTGATATTGAAGAAAATAACAGAGAAATAAAATCTTTTTGTATTTTTTTCTTTATGAATGAAAAACAAATAACAAAGATTAACATAAATTGGGGAAAGGATTGTTTTAAGTCTGCTTAGGGATCATATCAGGCCAACATGCAATTATTAGCAAATAGTAAGTGTTATCTTGATTATCAGTATATTTGCCCTCTTTAAATTTACTTAGCATATTTAAAACACCTTTTATAAAAAGTATTTCAAGACGATTATTGGTATTGTTTTTCCACTTAAACATGTTACATCCGTATCTACGAGCTAACCTTTTATTATTAGTATGAATATTTCACCGTGGTCCCCACCATAGACATACCCCTTTAGCCCAGACAAGAACATAGTTTCCAAATTTAGAAAGAATATAAGAGAATCATTTTAAGAATCAAGCCAGCGGTGACAGGTCTGTACTTGTGTACAACAGAGCGACATACACTTGATTCATGTTTAAGCAAAACCGATCGCAGTCAAACCAAACTTGATTTATTCAATTGGCGACCTTGACCAGTACCTTAAATATAAGACTTTGCAATTACATTGACTCACGTTTGCTTAGTTTTGAGAGTAAGCTGAATTGAGACCAGGTCTGCACTTACGTACAACAGAGGAAACAATCAGCAAACTCCCCTAAGAGATCTCAGATATACGATCCAAAAATTAGAAGTATGTCAAGCTACGCTAAGGAATTAAGACTTAGAGTCGTACATCACAAGGTGTTTACCACAAGATCATAGACACGTATTTGAATTACTTCTTAATAACCCATAGACCGGTATGTATCATGCCTACCAATACATCATATGATGAAGATAATTTTCATAAAAACTGTAATAAGTATGCTAGATAAACCTACTGATACATCAAGGATAAACCCTAAAACTTCCATTTTGTGCATGTTCCCCGATGTACTATCATATCTCAAGTTGTTTTACAGACACACAATCCAACATCTTTTTAAGAATTAAGAATCTTGCTGTTCACATATCCCAAGAATTCGAAATTCACAACAGCCACTCTTTATACTCTTTAGTATTAAAGAAAACGCAAGGTTGCAACATTTTTAAAATAGACGGTGAAGTTGTGTCTGTAAACAACTTGGGATATGATAGTACATCGGATGACATGCACAAAATGAAATTTTAAGATTTATCTTGGATGTGTCAGTAGGTTTATATGACACACTTAAAACAGTTTCTATCTAAATTGTCTTCATTACACGATATATTGGTAGGCATGATACACACCGGTTTGTGAGTGAGTAAGAAGTAATATTAAAACTTGTCTATTACTTTGTGAAAATTGTTATATGATGTATGACATAAGTCTTAATTGATAAATGGAAGTAATGTCATATACTGTCATAATGAGTATGTATATGTAAAATTGGCATATAGTAATAATATGGTTATTCGCCTAACTAATGGTGACTATTGTTGTACTCACGTACAGACCTGAATCCATTAGTTATGCAAATAGTCTCAAACTTGTTATGTTCATACTAAGGGACCCTCTGTTGTACTAAGTACAGATCTGGGGCCACTAGTATCTTCATAGTCGGTTTGATGTATGCCTATATTTGAAGGTCAAGTGTATGTTACAAGATAGCCGAGATAAACTTGGTCTTGTAATATCTACCTTGTCTGTAAAATATGCAGTATTATGTGTTTTACTAAAGTTTATCAGTATATCATATAATAGGTTTCACAAGATTAATATTCATACTAACAATAAAGGATAGCTCATAAATACGGAGGTAACATGTTTAGGTGGACAAACAATACCAATAATCGTCTTGAAATAATTTTTATAAAAGGTGTTTTAAATGTGCCACGTAAATTTAAAGTGGACAAATATACTGATGATCGAAATAACTCTTACTATTCCTAATAATTGCATGTTATTCCAATATGATCCCTAATCAGATAAAACAACTCCGTCACCAAAAATAGAGTGTTAGTAATTTTATTTTATTTTAGTTATTTCATTTTATGCTTTATTTTTATTCTAAGTTATTTTTCCAAGTCACGAGTCATTTGGATATTATTTGCTAAAATAACGAGTAAACGGTTTTTGAAAAATTCAAAATCGACTCAAATCACATCCTCACTGCTCTATGCGACGTCCCTCTCGCCGTCGCTTGCGACGCCCCAGTCTACGTCGCACATAGGGTTAGACTATATATACTCTCAACCGCGACGTAACAAGTCACACTATTCACTATTCACCTGCGACGTAGCCTGCGACGTACCATCTGGCGATTTGCGACGTAGCACTTTTTCGAGCATCTTTGTGATTTGTAGCTGTTTTCATTCCGATTCATTCACGTAGTTTTGATCTACTCGTTATTCCGCACACTTAGGTATCAATCTCACCTCTTTTCACCGTGTAATTATGCGATAATTGCTATTTATGTATTACGGTTTAAAGGGTTTCGGGTTTTGGGATAAATTCGATGGTGTATTGTATGAATTACGTGTTATAAATTATATTTTTGTGATCACCATCGTAAGTCGCATCTTTTCGTGCGTTTGATTTTGAAAACCCCTAAAATCGAGGGTTAGGTTTTCTGGGTTGGGGACGACTGTTCGTCGGTGCGACGTACGCTGCGACGTCGTGGCCTACGTCGCTTTGCTTAATTATTATCAATTGTCTACGTCGCCCTTCCCTACGTCGCCTTTTACCGCGACGTCCTACGCGACGTCCCTCACTACGTCGCTATTTTAATTAATGTGATTAAATTCACAATAAATTGCAAAATGCGACGTCCCTCTTGACGTCGCTCGAATTTTCTGCGACGTCAAGTGTTACGTCGCTCTTCAATTTATTCTGATTTTTGGCGACGTACAATTCTACGTCGCTCTGTGTTATGCGATGTCAGTGGCTACGTCGCTAGTTCCAGGAAGTTTATAAAGGATTTACCAAAGTTTGTAACACTTTTGCTAATCTGTTTCGAGTTGCAAAATGTTCCTTTCTTTTTGCAGATATGGCTCTTGTTTTCGAAGCACGTCACAATACTGCTGCTTATCTTGATGGTACTTCAGATAAGGCTGCACCGTATCGTCCAATGATCGCATTTTTGAGACGTTCAAGGGTATTCCATGCCATTTCCGATAACACTGTGGTTTTTGGAAATCTGATCAACCCTTTCTGGAGAAACGCAAATGTTGTTACTGATAACAACGTTCAACGACTGGTCTCTACAGTTCTTGGTACGGAAATCACTATTACAGAACAGAGTATTCGGGAACTTTTACAGCTTAACGATCAACCGAATATGCCAGTCAGTTTTGATCCTATTTTCGTTACGGGGACTATGCAAAGGATTGGATATCCCGGGATTCCCACTGATCAGTATCGGAAAGCAAATCTCACACGTGTTTGGAGATATTTGATGCACGTGATTATTGTTTGTTTGGGAAATAGGAAAGCTGGAACGGATGGGATGAGCAGAAGTCTGGCTTCTGCTATGTTAGCATTAGTGTACAACAAGCCGTTCAACTTCTCGGGATTTATATTCAAGGCTAGGGTTGATAATGCAAACGCCGGGGATCAGAAATGGGTATTATATCCGAGGTTTATTCAGTTGCATATCAATCGCCATCATCCAGATTTTCAGGCACAGGGTGATGTTGATCAGCGACTAAAGATCTCACCAATGATGAATCGGATCTTTACCATTTGTGCAGGTTATGAAAGAGTGGTTCAGGCGCCGCCAGATGTCGCCTTGTTTGGTCATATTGTTGATGAGAATTACGTGCCGCCCCCGGAACCTCAGTATATGGACATTCCGGCACCACAGCAACCGCAGCAACCGCTTGTGAACATTCCTGTTCAAGCTGCGGGGGAGCATGTGGATGCTCTTTTGGAGAACATTGAGCAATTCGGGCATGTTGACTCGGAAAATTCAGCATCTCAAGACACTATTGAGGGTTTTGATTCTGAAGCTACTGTAGGTCCTCAGGATGGTGGTCCGACGCCTGAGCATTCGGATGGTACAGTTCCGCACCCCTCAGAGATGGAACATATCCGGATTACCGATTCATTCCGATATTTGAGAATTCAGCGTCGGATCAGGGCAGGACGTAAGTATGTTCCTCCTCGGGATACTGGGAAACGTACTCGAGGTGACGATGATTCTGCTGATGTAACTTATCGAACTAGTCGTCGTGTTCGTCGTTCTTCGTCAGCAAGAGCTCCAGTCAGCCCGTTGCCTCAAGATGCTTGTGAGATTCAACCGACACCAGCTTTTATGCAAAAGATGATGAATGATATCCAGAGGATGCAGCAAAGGATGAAAGCTCAAGATGAAAAGATTGTTGAGCAGTCTGCACTGATCAATGTTCAATCTAAGGAGCTTGAGGAAACGAAGCTTAGGGTTAATGTTTTGGAAGGCAGGTTACTTGCCTCGGAGGAGTCTGGGTCTGGGGTACCCAATTTAGAGTCAAGTGAACCTGCGTCTGTAAACCCCAACCCTGTAATTGAAAATGTTAATGAAAATATTTCTGTTTTGGATTACTTTTGTGTTGATGATATTCCAGGGCAACCGAGACCGCTGGCTGTTGACTATTCATTCGCTGACTTATCGTTTATTCAGAGAATGGCCAGTGGAGTTGGCTCTGAGGAAGAAACGGATAATGTTTTTGAGATGAATGATGATGTTTCGATTGAAGAGGAACAGTTGAATTCAGATGAAACGTATGATGACGCACAATCTGGGGAAGCTTACGATGGTGCACCGATTATAGAATCTGATTCAAGTGAAGATGAGAGGCCTGCTAAAGCTCAACATGGAGAATCAAGTTCTGCTGCAACTCCAGCACCAGAGACACAGGCACCGGACTCAGCAGCTCTTGAAACTGAATCTTCTGATGTTCCTAAGAAGAAATTAACTGCTGAAGAAAAGAGAGAAAGAAATAAGCAATGGTGGCCTGAGGGACGCAATCCAGTTCCTATTCCAGTTAAATGTCAAGTTTATCGAGTTAGTCGAAATTACACTGGAGTTATCAGAAGCTGGAAATGTCAGAGAAATTTGTTTATGATAAAGAGAAGGGATGGAGTTCAGTACTTCAGAATGCGTTTTGATAGATTGAGCTCGTTGCCGAAAGGAGAAATAAATCGTTTAGCTCAATTGAATCTGATCAATCCGTTCAACAATGATTACGCTGAATTTATGCAAAGATGCTTACGTCGAGAGGTTTTGTCAAAGAAGTATAATAAGTTGAAACCGACGTTAGGTACTCGTTATACATTGAAGAAAAAGATTGATCCAGCTACGAAGCGTCCGATCGTTAGAGTTCATTATCCGCCTGCAAAATGTTTGACTGAGATACCTCTGGAACCTGTTCCTTATTATTTTCTGCGAAGATTTGTTAAATGGGAACTTGATCCACAGACTGGTGAAGCGGTTATTACTTTCGTTCCAGATTCTGAACCGTGGCCAGAATTTGGAGGTATATGGAATTTAAAGCAAGCAATGTTTAGAATATATGATCCGATGAGTTTGATTAATCTTCATGAAAAAGATTTGAGAAAACTCTACGACAATCGGATTCGGGTCGGTGAAAAGAATGAATTCAATAAATGTTTAGCCGAACAGTTTTATAATGTGGTTACAGTTTGTGTGGCTAATGGAATTCACGCCGACGGTCAATTTCCTGCGGGCTGGGTGTAAAGAAGATTTTTGAAGACCAAGCTGAAGACACGGGGGAGTTTGTTGGTACATGTTTGTGTCTGTCAGTTGGTCTAGCTCGTAGTTTGTAATTAGAATTAGAATTCCTGACTCCTGCGACGTTGCGTGTAACGTCGCAGGTGCGACGTCAGGTTTTGGGCCTGCGACGTAGTCAACGTCGCATGGGCTTGGGCCTGCGACGTCGTGTGCGACGTCGCAGGTGCCAGAGTTTGTATAAATTCGTATTTTCGTTTTCAGTTTAGGGTTGACGAAACCCTAAACGCCATTTGTCGAAATCTTTGTAAAGCTGGTCGAATATAATCAATATAATACGTTTCATTTGATATTCATTGAGTATTGATTATTCGTGTGATTGTGTGATTAGTCAATTGTTGTTTCCGCTATCAATTGATTGACTCGGTTCGTATAGATCCAAGGTTAGGGACAAACAAGGACCTCCATTCCCACCAAGAAACAACCAACAGCCCTACCAACCCCAATACCCACCTAGATACCCACCTTACCCACAATAACCATAACTCGCCTACAACCAACCCCTCGCACTTCCTGGACCTACTTCCGACACAAACCAAACCACTGAACAACCCAACAAGACAAATGCCCCAGCTTCAAGTTCAGATGACGCCTTCACCCAGTTCATGCAAGGCCAACACATACTCAACCAGAAGACGTCCGCCAGGCAAGATCAAGCTGACCTCTTTATGAGAAATCAGTTGGCCATACTAAAGAACTTGGAAGCTCAAATTGGACAATTGGTACAACGTCTTGAGAACAGGCCTAGAGGAAGTTTCCCTAGCAACACGGTTCATAACCCACATGTTGAGGAGGCAAAGCAAGTTACCACCACCAAGGAAGCAGCCACTCCACCACCTGCTGTTGTCCCAGTAAAGGAAGAACAAAAGATCAAGATACCAGCTGTGGAATCCACTTCGACCGTGAACAAAGAGGTTAGAATCCCTTACCCCGCTAGACTTAAAGCCCAACCTAAGAAATTATCATCCTTTAAGTTAGACGGAAAATTCCTTGATACTATGTCTAGAGTTCCCGATCGTAATAAGTATATTAGAAAATAGCTATCCACTAAGGATAAACTGATCGAAGTAAATAGTATTCTCCTTAGTTCTGAAAGCTCAGCCTTACTTAAGAATAGCCTTCCTGAAAAACTAGGAGACACCGGTAGATTTACACTCCCCTGTTCTATTTACCAATCCGGAGATATAAGCGCCTTAGCCGACCTTGGAGCTAGCATTAACCTTATGCCCTACTCCCTGTATGAAAGGCTAGAACTTAAAAATTTGAAACCCACTAAGATGACCGTCCAGCTAGCTGACCAATCCGTTAGATACCCAAAAGGAATAGCTGAGAATGTCCTAGTTCAAGTTGAGAAATTCTTCTTTCCAACGGATTTCGTGGTAATGGATATCTAGGAGGACATAAACATCCCGATTATCCTTCGAAGACCAATCATGAATACAGCTAGGGAAGTGATTGGTGTGTTTAACCATACGATTGTTTTACGATCGCACGGTGAAAGCATCACTTACAAGATCGACCAACCAGAAGACACCCTAGAGCAAGAGGACTGCTATGTTATATCAACCTGCAGAAATTTTTCAGATGACGAATCAGAGCCCAAAGAAGAACGACATTTCACTTGATCGTCAGTCTTCGTCTTCGACACCGAAACTGATCCAGAAGAGGGAGACGAATATCAAGAAGCAGAGGAAGACATAGAATCTGAAGAGGAAAAAGAAGAAACTGAAGAGGAAGAAATGTACGAAGAAACCGAAGAAGAAGAAGAAGAGGAGTCTGAAAAAATGGAAGAAGATGAAGACCGGATATCACCACGCACCTATTCCCCTGATTCACCACCACCAATGGCTGAAGTCATGAGGACACAATACTACGAAGATAACATGGCATCCGGTGTGATGAATGAATCCGTTGATAATCTTTCCGCTCACCAATCATGCAAATCCATCTATGCCCGTAATATGGAAGCACTGCTTGACTCCTGTCTCGATCCTTCAAAACCATTCACCCGCAATCGTCTCCGAGGCTTAGACACTCTTGAAAGGGAACTCCGATCATCGACACGCCATTCGGACCTATATGCTAAGTTCCTCAAAAGAATTGCGGCTTATAGGGCCAGTAAATTAGGTGGTAGTGATGAGGAATACTTTCACGATTCAACAACGGAAGTCAGAACCATCAAAATCGACAGCTCCCAACCTTTCAATAACGCGCCATCAGATGAAGAATGCTACCAATTTCCAGATTCGCGTGACGTCGATTCTGGAAGTGAGAACGATAATGAAGAAGGTTACATCAATGTCCCTCTTGACGAACGTTCTATTCCATCAACTCCCCCTGCTCCAACAAATTCTCCTACCTCCTCAACTGAGATAATATGAGTCCCACTCGAAGATACCCACCAAGAGTTGATAGACGTGATTGACGAATACAACGACGTTCGCGTCATCGTAGAGGCTATAAGAGAATCAACCAATGACTGCACCACCGCCTAGAGGCACCTGATAAGGAAGATCGAACGAGAATACGATTCATACATAGCCAGTTATGGAGCGCAAGAATCTCGCACTCTACGCAGATATATCCAAGAACTATCAGATTCCCTTCAAGCTCAAATTACGAGAGAAGCTCAACATCTAGAAAGGCCCCAATACCCGATGTGGAGCTCAGGGATGTCCAGAATACGTTTTGTGGTCTTCGGATGCATTGTTTGGATTGTAACTTTCTTATCCTTGATCCAAATTGAGCTTTCTATATATCCACGTTCTCGTAATCTCCATAGCTACAAAATAAGATAAGAATGAGGTCTTGGTATGGAGTTTACAGTAGATTTGAAGTGTTGCTCAATTCGGTGCCTATTTCGGTTAGCTTTCCGACCTTTTTGCATGATTTTCGAAGGACCGGCAAGTTTATACCAGTCTAACAAAAGTTACTTGATAATGATGATTTTAGGATGTATTTGTTAGAAAAGAGCTAAATATGAGATAAATATTGCAGGTAAAAATGTGACTTTTTTGCGCTACATCATGACCCTAACGGACCAGTCACACGGTCAGTTAGATACATCAGCTACGGGATGACAATCCTCGACCGACTGGCCACTGATCACTTCAAAAGCTTAAGGATGGAATCCACCAACCCACCAACCCTAATTGCTAACATGATAGAGCAATTCCTTCGATACTTTCCTCCATGTTACGTCCTACCTAGGGGCCACATTGACCACTCCAGCGGCATCTAAAGAGGAAAGGACTAAGTCGAGCTCTCGACTTTAAAAGAGCGCTTCTCGGGAGGCAACCCGTGTTTTACATTTCGGCAATTTTACTTTCCAAGAAGTGATGAAATCTCCGACTATCTTTCACACTCGGATATACAAAGAATACTTCCTTCTTCAAGGAAGTACAAGCATCCAAAGAATCTTGTATCCGACATGTTCACACCTACGAGACCAATCACAAGAAGACTTGATCAAGAGTGAACCCAGCAAGATGAAGTTCGGCAAACACATACCATGAAGCTACTGGGAAGTACTTCTATACCAATCTCATTCTTTCGTTATAAATATACCATATCCACTATGCTTATCACTAAGTGTGGGATTCAAACCCAACACACACTGCTAAAAGAATACGTCTTAGATGTTTCAAATCCTAAGTGTGGGATCTTTACCCCAATGAGAACTTAGAATAACATCGAGGATGATGTTCTTTTAAGTGTGGGATAGCAGTAGTTACACTTCTGTAACATGGATAATGGTATATGCTTGATTCTAAACTTGCTGCTCTTTCAGACCATCCTTCTCCAAAAAGTAACTCGAAAATTTTACAAAATCTTTCAAAATTGAGTTAAAAATATGTCAAAAATGAAAATTTTAGACAAAGAATGATTTACTTTGGGGAAGAAGGATAAATAAAATACGAATTCCTTTGAATAATTAGTTTAGTAATCCCATAAAGAGTATCGCATGACTAGGCACACAACAAACCAACTTTCGATTTGGGAGGTATCTTGAGCCATATAAAGCATTCACTTTTAATGCTTCAATTCTTCGATTCATGAGTGTGCCGATGTATGCGTTTAGAATCAGAACTTGCTCTTGTTATGCATTTCGAATCCGAACTGGTGAGTAAAAAGGAGATCGAATCACGTCATTCTTAAACCCATCCTTACACCCAAAAAGAAATACGTTATCCCTACCCTCTCAAAAGCATCCCTCAAACTTCATAGTAAGTTCAAAAGATGAAAGAAGAGAAGCTATAAGGATATGGCGTCAAAGAAAAGAACTCAAAGAAAAGAAAGTAAATTGGAGAAAAAGACTCCTCCCAAAAATCGTAAGAATAAGGCGTCGATCCTCCAAAAAATTCCATCTTTCCTCTTCACCAAACAGAAACCCATGAAAAACCAACACAACCTCCTCTCATATCACTAACACTTCACTCCAAAAAACTTAAATCACTCCTCCTAGAATGATTGTGGCTAGATTGACTTCGCGCTCACCTTAAAGGTAACGATTTGATTCTCGATCAAGCCTATGACAATAAACGATACATGACTGGCGTTCTGAGTGATTGATAATACTAGAATAGGAAACCCTAAACACTTTGAATGATTGGAGTGACCACCTTGAGAGGATCGCCTAGTCATGTATCCACGATCAAAGATCAAAAGCATGCTCCCAAAGATTACAACCTTACTTTTTCAAAAGCATGAATATTTTATTTTTCCAAAACCCCCTCAGTAAAAGTTCCACCCTAAAATATTTCATTATCTACTCATCTTTAACCATGCTTGAAATTCGAGTTTGCTTGAGGACAAGCAAAGTTTCAAGTGTGGGATACTTGATATCGCGTAAAAAGTCACGTTTTTACTACCGATATCTCTCTCATTCTGGAACAATACTTGGCATTTAGACTCAAATAATAGACAAATCAGTGAAACTTTGCCAAAAATGTCAAAATATAGTCGCACGAGAAAAATCAAGCAAAACGAACGAAAAATGAAGATTCCACGCACGTTTGAAGATTCAAGGCATCCGAAACAAGAATTTGAGACAAAGTGCCCACCACTAAGATTCATGTTATCCAAAGTCTTCATTTTCAAAATATGAATCTAACAGAAGAAGAATCAACAAAAACGGATGAAGAATGAAGATTCTGCATACGCCGAAAGATTCAAATGATTCGTACAAGACATCTAAAGATCAGAGAAACATCTCTGGGATTTCTTTATCTCAAATTCTTCGTTTTTGAAAAACGAATCCAATGCAAAAAGAATCAACAAAAACGGACGCATAACGAAGAAGATACGCACGAAACGAGAAACGAGCGAACGGGCAGCAATCGGGACGGCCGGCCAGCAGCCAGGCGCCATCGGCTGGCAGCCGCCCGTCCCCTCCTCCTTTTTCCATCCTTGCTCGTACTTGTCTGGTACATGTGCTACCACTTTCCACAACTTTAGGGTACACGTGCTACCACTTTCTGCGCCTTTAGGGTACATGTGCTACCAGTTTCCGGGAAAGAACCACCCCGCAAATGCATGCTAACTTGAGCCTAAGATGGCTAACATGCACCGGATTTTGTTGGAACATAGAGTGTGACAACAGATCTAGCTTGAAATAGGACTGGTGTAATTATTATTACGTTTGTATATTGGTTTAGATTTGTAAATAAATATTTGTTTTGTTAGTAATATTCGTTGAACATATTATTATGCTAAGTTAGATGAATGTTTAAATACGAAATAAATAATAGACGTTTCATGCGAGACGAGTCGAGATCTCAAGTCGCAGCGAGTTGAGCTGTGAGGTAAGATCTGAACTCGCGAAGCTTGAGTCTGGCGAGCCGAGTCCTTTACTGGGCTTGGGCTGCGAGTTGGACCGAACTCGCAGGCCCATGCGAGCCGAGACAAGCTGATCGTATATAATGTTTTTCATACGTGAAAAACATAACTTTTGTCATTCGGTTTTTCTGATCTGCGAATTCACTAAACCCAGAGAAAACTTAAACCTAACGGCTAGACTTTGACGTATTATTCGTTTAAAGTTAATCTTTATAAACGCAATTACGAACATATTCGTTACTAGTAAGATAACACCGTATTGAGGGATTTCGCACCTTAATACTACAGATAATGAAGTTATCGATCCTAAAACTAGGGGACTTACATCTGGTATCAGAGCTTTCGGGCTAAATACGAGTGTGTTCATAAGTTTTAGTAATATTGCGTTTTTGATTCGGGTCGTTTTTACGTGCTTTCTTGCAATACTAACGATCAAAATCATTCTCTGGACGTTTTAGGGTTTGTTTACGGTCGAAATTTTCAGTTTCAGTCGTAAAAATACCTAAAAAATTCGTTTTCGGGTTTAACAGCCGTTTCGCGAGTCGAGATTAGGGTTCCAGCGTCGCCTGCGAACTGAGTTGAACTAGCGAGTCGAACCAAGACTTGCGAGTCGAACTAAGATTTCTCGCGAATCGACATTACTTGCGAATCGACATCTTTAGCAATCCGAACTGAGGCTTGCGAGTAGACATATTCTGCGAGTCGAGCTGAGATTGCGAGTTGAGCTGAGTCTTGCGAGTTGAGTTTTCTGAATTCGCGAAACAGTTTAATTTTACGTTTTTAAGATGTCTGACTTAAGTAGAATGATCGAAATGGACCACGAGGTGGGAAAATCAAATGTTCCACCTAAGTTGTTAAGGATCGAGGATTACTACAATTGGAAGGACAGATTTGAATCTTGTTTTAGATTCCATGACCTGTCAATCTGGATGTGTATCAAGAGTGGATACACCGCACCTACTCAAACTGTTCAAAATGCCACTGTGGTTCTTACCTATCAGAACATGAGTGATCAAGAGAAGGAAGCTTACAGAAATGAAAATAAAGCACATTCATGCATAAAGATGTGTCTTCCTAAAGAGATTGCTCATCAACTGAAGTCTTTTCATACTGCTAGAACTCTCTGGGAAGCTCTAGAGAAAAGAGGTGAGGGAAGTCCACAGGTGAGAGCTGGCAAGAGGAGTCTTCTCAAAAAGCAGTTTACTATGTTTAAAGCTTTAAAAGGAGAAGATCTTGATGCCTATGTCATGCGTTTCTACCATCTGTTAAGTGAACTAGAATACCATGAGATTGTTGAAGAAGAAGTAGCTAAAACCGTCAAGTTTCTTGAGGGTTTGCCTTCTAAATGGGAAATGTATGGCGTTATGATTAAGGATAACAAAACCAGGTATTCTACTATGACCTTAGAACAAGTCATTGACAAGCTGAAAGGTTATGATTTCTCCAGAAAGTCAAGAGATAGTGATTCTGATCAGGTTCAGAACCCTGGGTTGTATCATGGAAAGTCAAATCTTTCGACTGCGTCCTCTAGTTCGACAACTGCACTGTTAGTTGGTGATACTAGTGAAAATGGAGAAATGATTACTGAAGATCTATGCTTTATTTCCTCCTCTAGTGATGAGACAAAGGGAAAGAATTCTGAGAAGTCACCTCAAGAGCATCAGAAGATGCCTATGAGTGTGAAATCTGCTGAACAGCAACTGTATGTTCTTGCTTCCTTTGTAGCATCATATGAGAATTACATAGAGGGAAAGATCAATGATCCTGTTCTATTTAACGGGGATTATGAACAGATAGATCCGGATTATGTTGAGGAATTGGAACTTCAAGAGATGTTAGCATTAGTTTCAAGAAAAGTTGAAAATTTCCTCAAGAGAACTGGTAGAAAGGTGTTGGGCAATAGATCAGGGTTTGATAAAACCAAGGTTAGATGCTTTAACTGTCAGGGTATTGGTCATTTTGCAAGAGAATGCCAAAGACCTAAAGTAGAAGCACAAGGAAAACAAGGTTCGGGAAGTACTCTTGCTTCCAAAGCCTTAGTGGTGAAGCAGTTGGATGGTTCTTATGATTGGCAAGCTCATTCTGAGGAAGCCTTGATGGCCGAGATCGAAGAGACAACTGCTGGATCAGTGTCCTACACGCCCACTGATATGGAACAGAGAGTAGAGGTGTCTGAGTCTGAAGTGAAGGCAAGTGATGATGACGTGCTATATATGGATTCAATTCCAGATATGAGTCCTGAAGAATTCGTGGCACGCATGGCTGAAGTACAAACTGACAAGAAGAAGGTATGTTTAGATATTCTTAATCTTGCTGATGTTTGTTACTTAGTTACTGATTTACAATCTCAGAATAGTATCTTAACTGTGTCAAATAGCAATCTGTCATCACAATTGAATATGGATAAGGAATCCTATAAGAATGTTAGATCTGAACTTGATCAAGCCATTATGGATATTCGTAGATTAAGTGATGATAAATAGGCCTTAAAAGATAAAATTAAGTCTGATGCTTCGGATAGAACAAAACTTAGAGATACCATAAGTGAAAAATCCGTTGTCATAGATGGTCTCTATATGAATATCAAAGACTTAAATGAGACAATTGCTAGTAAGGATCAGGAAATAGTGAATCTTAACTTAAGGTTAATTGAGCAAAACCGTAAACTTGAGAACTATAGGACATCTCAAATGGATAAAATGTTATATGCTCAATGTAGTGTAAAGGACAAGACTGGGTTAGGTTACAATGATGTATCCCCTCCTTTTAATGCCAATTACACTCCTATTCCTGAAGATTCTGAAATGACAGATGCTAATCCTGAAATTTCAGTAACTAATGATCAGGAAAAGTTAGAGGCACAGAAGGATGTTATTAAGAACCCTTCATCAGATAATAGTAAGGCTTCTCATTTCACCAAAGAACAATTTGTATCGGGTGGAGTGATTAACGATGCTAAGACTGATGATAAGGTTAATAAGGAAAAAATATCTGAACCTTTAGTGCCTAAGACTTCGAGTGGTAATGCAAAAGTTCCTAAATCACGCAAGCAGATGTCATGTTTCAAGTGTCATCAAAAGGGACACGTGGCTTCGTGTTGTCCTAACAAAAAGCCTGAAACACCACATAAGCTTGTGATGGATGAAAAGACACAAACCAACTCTAGTATGATTGTAGATGGGTTAGATACCAAACCTAAGTTAGGTAATAAACCTGTTAACATTCTTAAAAGAGATGGTAAGCATAGTGTCTCCCCACCTAAACCTAAACGGCCATATACTCAAAGTGATAATTCTGTCCATAAGTCTAGGGATGTGACACCGTCGAGGTTTAGAACTACAAGTAGAGGCCATAGTCATTATGAGAGTGGTACTACTTCGCGATCACATGAGTTTAATTATAATTATCATAATAGAGCTCATAATTATGTGCCTAGGAGGTTATCTTCAAATTCACCTTTTAAGGCTGATCGTCCACAAACTCAAGCTACTTCGAAAGTAACCAAAGCTCCTGATGGGAAGGATGGTTATTTTAAAGAGCTTAAGTTTGTTGATGATAAGGGACAAACCAAGACCGTAATGGCTTGGGTCCCTCTTGATAACTGATCGTATTTTGTGATATGTGCAGGAGTATGCTGTGAACAAGGACAACTGGTGGTATGTAGACAGTGGTTGCTCGAGGCACATGACCGAAGAAAGAAGTCTACTGAAGGACTTCAAGGAGAGTCTCAAGCAAAAAGTAAATTTTGCAGGAGATAAAGGAGGAGTAATTTCGGGAAAAGGAAAAGTTTCAAATGGAACTTTGACTCTTGAGGATGTGAACTATGTTGAAGAACTAACTCACAACCTAGTGAGTGTTTCCTAAGTCTGTGATAAAGGTCATCCAGTTTACTTTAATGAAAAGGAGGCCTTAGTCCTGAAGCCAGGTTTCAAAATTCCTGATAAATGGATATTGATGAGGGCGCCAAGGAAGAAGGACATCTATGCCATCAACATGGGTGTTCCTAACTCTTCAATGGTGTCTACATGCTTATTATCCAAGGCTTCGGAAACAGACGCTTTGTTATGGCATAAGAGAATGGCACATCTGAACTGGAGAAAGATGAATTACATAACCAAAAATGGTTTGGTTTTAGGTGTACCACAAAAACGTTTCGAGTCTGAAGATAAGTGTGTTCCTTGCATGAAAGGAAAGCAGCATAAGAAACCACACAGATCTAAGACTGAAAACTCAATCTCCTCGCCATTTGAATTGCTACATATGGACCTCTTTGGCCCTATAAGCAAGAGAAGTCTAGGTGTCAAATGGTACTGTTTGGTTGTCACAGATGACTACTCTAGATTCTCATGGGTATTCTTTTTGGGATCAAAGGATGAAACTCCAGGAAATCTAATTGAGTTCTTTGATCTAGTAGAGAATGTCTATAAAAAGAGAGTTAAGCGTATTTGTAGTGACAATGGAACATAATTTAAGAATTCAACGTTGAATATCTATTGCTTAAGCAAAGGGATATTACATCAATTCAGTGCACCTTATGAACCTCAACAGAATGGTGTTGCTGAAAGGAAAATTAGGACGTTGATTGAAGCTGCTAGAACAATGCTTGCTGATTCAAAGCTTCCGGTCATCTTTTGGGCAGAAGCAGTGAATACAACATGTTATGTTCTTAATAGAGTTCTTACGGTTAAGAGACATAACAAGACTTGTTATGAGCTTTTGAACAATAAGAAACCTAACTTAAAAGGGTTTGAACCCTTTGGAGTTTCATGCACCATATTAAAGACTGGACATCAAGCAAAATTTGGTGAGAAGGCTGACGAAGGATTTTTTTTCTAGGTTATATGCCCAATTCGCCAAACAAGAGAGTCTTTAATAAAGTCACAGGACGTTTGGAGGTGGTTTATAATATTGAGGTTACGAGCTATTCACCTGATGTTCATAAGGGATTAGATTGGCAATTTGATTATTTTGATCTTTTTGCATCATTTAAAGTTCCTATTAGTGACTATGTCAGTGATTCAGAGATAGCTGAACATTTATTGTTTGAAGATGAGAATATTGGTCCCGCTTCAACATCAAGTGTTAAGCAGTCTGGAATTAAGACTAATGTTGAATCAGATAAAGCTTCCATAAGTGAGTCACAACAACCTTCAGAGGATAAGTCTCAAGAAACAGAAGATCTTGATGATCTTCCTACAAAGTTTGATGATATACTTACTCCTTTGAAACACTTAAGGATATCTTCTGCTTGTACGGAAGATGTACCTGAATTGGAAGAGATTGGTACTAATTTGGAAGATGAGATACCGATTGAACCAGTTACTACAACTAGAACGAGTAAGAATCATCCCGTTGAAAACATCATCGGTGATATTAATACTCCGGTTCAAACTAGGCATCAATCCAGAGCTAGTACGTCTGAGAATTTAGAATACCAAAGCTTGTATACTGCAATGAAAGAGACAGGGATTCCTAATCAATGTCTATATTCATGCTTTATCTCACAAGTCGAGCCTAAAAATGTTCAAATGGCTTTAAAAGAAAGCTCGTGGGTAGAAGCAATGCAAGAGGAACTATCACAGTTCTCTAAATTACAAGTATGGGAGTTGGTTGACCTACCAAAGGGAGAATATCCAATTGGAACTAGATGGGTATTTAAGTGCAAGAGAGATGATAAAGGAATCGTTACTCGCAATAAAGCTCGTCTGGTGGTTCAAGGTTTTAATCAACAAGAAGGTATTGACTACAACGAAGTGTTTGCACCAGTTGCTAGGCTAGAAGCAATTAGAGTATTCTTAGCATTCGCATCATATTTTGGTGGGTAAATGACAAAAATCGGCAATGAACTGCCAAAATTTGTTCCAAGTATGCAACATACTAACTTAATTACCCAAGTATGCAACAAATTGGATAGTTTTGTGTTTGGATCAGTAATATGGTAACCAGCTACCGGTTTGACCGGTCAACTTCTATTTGAAAATTTTTTATTTATTGATAAATGTGATAAAATCGGCAACAAACTGCCAAAATTTGTTCCAAGTATGCAACATACTAACTTAATTACCCAAGTATGCAACAAACCGGATAGTTTTGTGTTTGGATCAGTAATATGGTAACCAGCTACACATGGCACAATTTTGACGTGGTGGTCCACGTGTAAGGTGACTCAGCTTTTTCAAACATAATCCGGTAAAAAATGACTTTTCAAAGATCCAAACACGAAACTATCCGGTTTGTTGCATACTTGGGTAATTAAGTTGGTATGTTGCATACTTGGAACAAATTTTGGCAGTTCGTTGCCAATTTTTGTCATTTACCCTATTTTGGTATAAAAGTGTATCAGTTGGATGTTAAGAGTGCCTTTTTTTATGGCAAACTGGAAGAATTGGTGTATGTTTCACAACCGCCAGGGTTTGCTGATCCTGAGTATCCAGATAGAGTATATCGTTTGAATAAGGCTCTATATGGATTACATCAAGCACCTAGGGCATGGTATGGAACACTATCAACGTATCTACTTGAGAATGGATTTACAAGAGGATCGATTGATAGTACACTGTTTGTGAAGTGGAAAAAGAAAGACTTTCTTCTCGTGCAAGTTTATGTTGATGACATTATCTTTGGATCGTCTGATGAAAAGATGTGTCAAGAATTCGAACAAGTTATGAGAAAAAGGTTTGAAATGTCTGCAATGGGAGAGTTGAATTTCTTCTTAGGATTACAAGTTGATCAAAAGAAGGATGGATTCTTTATTCATCAATCTAAATATACATATGAGCTATTAGAACGCTTCAAGATGGATGAAAGTAAGGTCTACAATACTCCAATTCCAGTCAATCATGGACTAGGTCCTGATACATCGAGTGATAGCGATGTGGATCCAACTCTTTATAGAGCCATGATCGGATCACTAATGTATCTTACAGCTTCTAGGCCTGACATAATGTTTGCTGTCTGTTTATGCGCAAGATATCAGGCTAATCCGAAAGAGTCACACATGCAAGCTGTTAAACGAATCTTGCGTTACCTCAAAGGGAAACCTAAGCTGGGTCTTTGGTATCCGATTGATGGAGACTTAGATCTCGTAGCTTATACTGATTCGGATTACGGAGGATGCAATCAGAATAGGAAATCTACGACCGGAGGATGTCAATTCCTAGGAGGTAGATTGGTATCCTGGCAGTGCAAGAAGCAAACCTCGGTAGCCATTTCTACATGTGAAGCTGAGTATGTTGCAGCTGGTAGCTGTTGCTCGCAAGTACTTTGGATTCAACAGCAACTGCGGGATTACGGGTTAAATATAACCAATACTCCTATGATGATTGATAACGAATCTACTATGTCGATCACCAATAATCCGGTGAAGCACAGTAAAACTAAGCATATTGATATTCGACATCATTTTATTAGAGATTGTGCTGAGAAAAAGTTGATAAAGTTAGTTAAGGTTCCATCATTGGATAACTTAGCAGACTTATACACAAAGGCGTTCGACAGAGCAAGATTTGAGACGTTGGTTCAACTAAACGGAATGAGAAATCCAGAGTGATTAGTCTTCCAAGGGTATTTTTGTAATAGTTAGTATTTCTGTGTTCATTAAAAAAAAAAGGCGTATATCATTCATTTGCTTGTTACCTAAGGGGAATCGCCTTCATTAAAGAATATAACCAAAATATTCTTTGAAATTCATTTAAGTTTTATTTGCAAAAACTAAGGGATATGATAGTACATTAGGAGAATAAGCTTCACAATAATAAGCTTAAGTCCTAAGTATGATATGGTAGTAGGTTCAAATAAAGTTGCTTTAGAACTACAGCGGTTCTATTAGGTATGTGTTTATATTTATTTGATTATCCACCTATATCCACAAGTTATAATTTGTCTATTTATAAGTAAAAAAAAAAAAACTTTAGATGGCTTCATTATATGATGTACTGGTAGGCAAATTATATGACATTTTCTAAGCCTTAGGAAGTTAATTAACTACTTGTTTATTATCTTGTGTTATTATTCTATGATGTATGACATTAAGTCTTAATTGTTGAATGATGGTATTACCATACACCGTTATCATGCATTTTAATTTGAAGTGACAAATAGTAGCAATATGGGTATTAACTTAATTACTGGTAACTTTGTTGTACTAAGTACAGAACTGAAACCTTTTATTAAATTAATATTCTCAAATATATTTTGAATTATGCTAGAAGGGATCTTCTGTTGTACTACGTACAGACTTAGATAACATAGCATATTCAAAGTATGTCTGATATTTGTCTAATTTTAATAATTCAAGTGTACGTTATATGTTTCGAAAAGATATATCATTTAGTAACCGCTACCTTGAAATTTAATGATGCAGTGTTATGAGTTTTACTTCAAATTCTTCAGTATGTCATATAATAGGAAGCACTTAATAATATTCATACTAACAATAAAGTGTTTGCTTAGAAAATTGAGTATAATTTGTTTATGTGGATCATAATACCGGTAATCGTCTTGGACTATCTATAAAAAAAAAAAATATTCACTTTATGTGAGTAATGCATTTATTAATTATGCTATGTGGATAAAGGTACCTAAGATATAATTTTATAAATATAAGTGTATAAATGATAAATTTAGTTGAAATTTTACAGTAATTTACTTGAATTTCAAGAGGTATGTATACTACCAATCTGCTTAGACTTTTTAATATATAATTGATTGCTTATTCTTACTAATATGATCCCTAAGCAGATAAAATCTTATTTACTTTGTATATTTACTTTGTTTCGAGTGATTAATAAAATGGTACTTGATACCAAAGTTTATATAATTGTGTTTTTATCTTAAGTTTATTTGTTTTTAATTTAAGTTTTTGTGTTTATTAGGTTTTACCCTTCGGAATTAAATTATACTGAATATTTTTGAGTTGAACAAACGTAACAATTTGCAAGTGAAAATTAATTATAATTTAGACTTGTAAAATATCGGGTTTTATTTATACTTAGAATTAAATTCGCGTTTTAATATAGTCCTGCGAATTGACATCGACTTGCGGATCCGCTTGAAATCTCGCGAATCGGATACAAAGTATAAAGGGGGTTGATGTATCGCAAAAAGTCACGTTTTTACATGCATTAATTGTCCCATATTTAGCTCTTTTCTAACAAATACATCTTAAAATCATCATTATTCAATAACTTTTGTTAGAAAGGTATAAACTTGTCGGTCTTTTGAAAATCAAGCAAAAAAGGGCAGAAAACTGACCTAAATAGGCACTATTCTGATCCTAACCCTAATTCTACTGTAAACTTCATACCATAGCCTCATAATAGACTTATTTGGTAGCTATGAAGATTACGAGAACGTGGATATAAGGATTGCTCAGAACGGATCAAGGACGAGAAAGTTATGCAAGTTACAACGCAACCGAAAGCTACAAAACGTATTCGGAACACGCCCGGGCCACACACATCCAATTTCTACCAAATTGGCATCATTAGAAGCGTAATGGAATTACGAAGCCGTAGGCGAAAGAATCAAGTCAAACGGAAGCGAAACGAAGAAGATACGGCCTTCCGAAGATGCGAGTAAAGTCAGAAAAATCACATGGCCTACCACACGGCCACCACAGGGCCGTACACGGCCATGATAAGGCCGTACATGGCCACTTTTAGGCCGTACACGGCCTCAAACAAGCCGTACACGGCCTGTTTTGGCCTCACACCCCCTCGTTGTTGCTTCGTTTGCTTGTACGTGTGCTTGTGGACTTGTACTCTTGGATCCATGGCTTGCCTATAAATAGTGGCCTCATTCACCTCATTCCACACACCAATTCTTTCATAGAATTTTCACTTTCTCTCTCACACACTCTCTCTCTCTCTACTTTCTCTCTCTAGCACTACTCTTAGGAGTTAGAGGAGAAATAGAAAGAGTAGCTAGTTAGGGTAGCGGTAGTTGTAGCGTCTATACGGAGTCACTCCGAGACTTTGGTCACGAAGATTTGTCTGTAATAAATATTCAGGTTATATTTATATCTCTTTTCTTTATTTCGTAAATATGATTTGCTTATATTATGTTTGCGTTGTATTGATTGCTAGAGATGCCATGCTAGGCTAGACAAATCTGTGTTTGCTATGATAATGATTATGCTTAAGTAGTTATGATTTAATATGCAATTGGGATGAGACCATTATGAAACAACGGAGGTAACGTTATACGGCTTTCATTTGTATAGCGCCGGAACCATCACGAATGTGTGTAGTACGGAACGTGGAAGCTATGAAAGTCGTGGGCATAATCCGTCGTGGAAATAATGATTCCTAGTTGTAACATGCTGTTGCTCTGCCTGTGTGAATATTAAATTGTATCTGAATTTATGAATTGAATCTCTATTGTTTACCTATCCAACTTATGCTGTGGTTAGAAACTTCCTGCTAAAACCTAGCTAGTTATTAGTGGTACGTACTCTACCTATTCTATGTATGATGAAGCATTTGAACTCGACATGGCTCTATTCTCTAGATTGAAACTATATCATAAGAGATGCGGAGCATAGGATTAGAGATAGGTTAGATTCAAGCTTATATATTAAATATCTTTGAGAGACCTTTCGGGATATTTATGATCCGATGATCATCTGGTTATGTGAAATGGTATGAAATAGGAATAGTTATCTTTGTGCCTTTCTATTGCATGTTCTTGTTTGATTGTTGCCTTAATATTGCTGCATGCTAGAACTAAACCTCCGA
This sequence comes from Helichrysum umbraculigerum, assembly GCA_949592205.1. Lineage (NCBI taxonomy): Eukaryota > Viridiplantae > Streptophyta > Magnoliopsida > Asterales > Asteraceae > Helichrysum > Helichrysum umbraculigerum. The sequence continues at coordinate 44,859,606 of CATIUR010000002.1, read as the reverse complement.
TTACTATATGTAACTGAATGATTATGGTTTTCAGATATAAGTTAATGTTTATACAGTAGAGTGATGTGCATGTAATAGTTATGCTGGTTTATATAATTAATGATGAACAATTCAATTGACCATTAGAAAGGTTAGTCCAACCTATTTCGTAGGGTAACTCCTGTTCACATTATTGTTTATTCAACAATTCGTGCCATGATACCGACACACATTTGTCAGAGATTGGGGAATAGGATTAGAGAATAACTGTTACTTGAATTGATCAGTACATTTGGGAGAACTTCCGGTGTATTTGTGTAACACCCCCAATTTTGAATACAATTAGGTACACTAAACATTTATATTTTAGGCTAATTCCTTACTTAAGTGAATTCACAACAAATTTTAGAGGTAAGTCTAGCAAAGCCCAACTAGTTAATACGCGTAGTATTATACATTTCGTAATTAGTTGTAATTATGTACAAAACATTTGAACAAACTCTACAAAAATATACGACTGTTGGTGAACGAATTTAATTAATAAAATGAAATTTTTAGATAACGTCATTAACAATTAAATATTATGTTGATAATATTTACATATCATTTTACAACCTAAATACGTAAACACATTCTAGGATTTAAATTGAAAACTCCCCAACCCTTGGGGGACCCACTGAAAACCAGCTCACATGACCACCTCCCCCTTGACCTCTCCCATTTCATGCAAAAGAATCATTTTTCATCATTTCCCATTTCACTCTTTTTCAAAATTCTCTCTAGCTTCTCTCTAGAAACCCTCTTTCTCTCACTGAAATCTGGAGATTTTCAGCCCTCACACCATCCTACAACCACCACAATCCACCATCTAACCACTAAGAACTACCACTCAAATCTTCATCATTTTACAAATATTTTTCAAGATTCCAAGACTACTAGCTTCTCTCATTTCTTTGCTGCCATCAAATCTTCAAAACATCATTGTAAGGACATATTTCTTCATCTTATTACTTAAATAACATGTTTAAATGTTCACTCAAAAGATCCATGTCCAAAAACTTTGTTAAAATCATTTTTCACCACTTAAAACTCTTGAAAATGCAACATGCACTATCTGTCCAGAAAGTTGTACGATTTTATCTTGGTCATAACTCACTCATTTCTTAATGAAAATGGACTTTTTTATAGTCTAAAATCAATTTCAGGAAGTAAGCTTTCAAAACCCGTAAGCCTCTTATTTTTCTGAGCTCATTTACTATTTTTAATAATTTGTATAAGAACACATATACAATCTGCCCAGAAACGTCAGAAACTTTGGTCTTATGGTTTTGGCCATATCTTGAGTTATACAACTCCAAATGACTTGAAACTACCGCTAAAATCTCAAAATCTTTGTTAGCTACAATTATTGTACTGATGACCTTTTGCTAAAAACGTATAGATATTTCCCAAAAGCTCAATCTTCATGCATGTGTCCAGATTGGTCAACTGTTGGACCTCAGAGGACACATGTAATTTTTAAAAATACTTAGACTCCTCTAAACTTCATGGAAAACTTACTGGAAGTATATAATATATAGTGGAACAACTTTTAATTTTATTGGAATTGTTTAAAGAATATAGATTATTTGAAAAATCCGACAAGTTGATACATTTTCTGGAAAATGTAAAAGTGGACTGATTTTGGGTAACTTATGAAACCAACACTTATGGACTTTCTATCAAGGGAAAGACTAACTTTTTATGACCCATGAACATATTTAATGTTTGGTTAAAAGTATCGGGTCAAACCGAGAAGGTTTGACCGAGTCAACAAAAACGGGCCTCGGTTTCGAAAGCGTCAAACTTTCTATTTTTAGAAACTTACTATTTTTGGAAAGAATTGTAAACAAAGCGGGTTTGGGTGACTTATTAAGTGACTTTGACCAAAATGAGACTTGAAAACATAAACCTAACGAAAAACCGACACTTAGAACCTTTGGACCAAAAATTGAAACTTTATTCTCACTAAGTATTCAACTTGCGTAACAACCGATAACAACATACAAACACAACTCGATAACACATAATATATACTAATGTAAAGTATACAACGAACAAACCTAATAGTAACGTCTTTTAAGAATTATTATTACAAACTTTCACCAACGGGTCGTACACGTTTATTTTCAAAAACAAAATACAATTGGACATACTAGTTGAGTGGACACTAGAATGGATAATCTATAGAGATATCAACTTACTTAAACTTGTAATCTCATACGTTTAGGATGTTAGAGACCCTACCTGGACTTACGCTTTGCTAGCTCTCACGCATTTAGCTCACGAGGTGAGTTCACAGCCCCTACCTTTTTACTGTTTTACTGCTTTTTAAATAGGGGTGAAAAACATAGCCAACTCTTTTGCTACATGTACAATTATTATATAACTAATTTTATGCTTTTATACAAATTGTTTATAATTGTGTTCATACTATACAACTATTGTTTATGAAATAGCGTTTTCATACTATAAACTGTTACATTTGTGTAAACTAATTGGTGAACTTACCGGAGAACGACCGGTACTAACTGTGAACTCGCCGGAGAACGACCGGTGCTAACTTGTGAACTTACCGGAGAACGACCGGTACTAACTGTGAACTCGCCGGAGAACGACCGGTGCTAACTTCTGAACTTACCGGAGAACGATCGGTACTAACTGTGAACTCGCCGGAGAACGACCGGTGCTAACTTGTGAACTTACCGGAGAACGACCGGTACTAACTGTGAACTCGCCGGAGAACGACCGGTGCTAACTTGTGAACTAACCGGAGAACGACCGGTACTGTTTTGAAAATCACTGGAGAACGACCAGCAAAGTATTTTAAACTGTATTTTGGGCATACATCCCAACTAAATGATATTTTGAAATAGGATACATACTTTCCTACAAATACCTTTGAAATAGGATACGTACTTTCCTACAAATACTTTTGGATAGGATACATACTTTCCAACAATTACTTATAGGATACTTACTTTCCTACAAACTCTTATAAACGAAACTTATTTGACTTTTAGGTCAACGTTTTACAATGAACTTGGTTTATCCACTTATTAAACATAAAACCTGTGAATTCACTCAACAACCATGTTGACTTTTTACTATGTTTTTCAGGGAATTAGCTGCGCATATAAGACTGCATGCATATGGAACTAGGAGACCCACGACAAAATAGGATGACATCTTAACTACTGTTCAGCAATAATCATACGCTCTGATGCATGAATGTCCAATGTTGACGTCGGCACCCCCGCTCGATCTAATGCTTCCGCAATCATCTGATAAACTGTAATTAACGTATTTGGGGGTGCGACAATTTGACATTATATAATTGCTATCCATGTGACATATCACTTGTCTGATTGTAGAGACCTTTACGTTAGATATTTGATAGGATCGTAATTATACTTCATTAATAATATAGGGTATCCAATGAGCAAACTGGCAGTTTGAATCAATGCTAAGGAAAAACCATAAAACGGCACAGTACTTCGTATAACGTTTAAATACGTGGGATAAGCTAAGGAACTGCCGTAGGTATAATACTTCATGTTGATTTAGGTTTCCGGTTACTCAACGGATTAATCATCATAGCTAGTGGCTTTAATACTCATAACTACTATCCAAAGCATATACCGGCGTCATAGTAAATACTCTCGTATCCACTGTTCTTTGGGCCTCCGTACAAACATCTTTTCCTGTCCTGCATTTATTTTAGTAGTTTAAATAGATAAATAGATAAAAACCAAAACAATCACCTTTAAATCTGTCCAACCCTAGCTTAATTACTGATTTGTCAGAACTAGCTCTATTTCAATTCTGCCGTTGTGAGGAACGACCCTGGATCATCCTTACCACATACTTGTATCAGGTATTCGTACCTAGTATTAGTAGGTAGTTCGGAGGATTAGGCTCCCCCGACTTCTATAAATTTAAAACTACTCCATCGGTGTGTCCCGTTGCTTGAACGACCGTTTCGGGACGCATCAAGTTTTTGGCGCCGTTGCCGGGACGGTAGTACGATTCGGAGCCTGTTTAGATGAATTAGTTTTTAAGCGATCCTTTTTGACTTGGATTCACCGTCCTTGTCAGAAGTTACTTTCTGCCTGTAGTTTAGCGTAGTTAGATTAAATTAGCTTAGAATAACTTCCCTCCATACTACAACTTTAATTCTAAAAACCTTCTTCTTATGCTGTCTTCACTGATAACTTGGCAATGGCAACTTTACAACAACTAAAAGATCAATTAGATAGTCTTGTTAATTCAATCCAAGATAGACGTAGGAGTGATGCCCACTTAGACAATGAATGTCAAAGGTATAGTATGAATTGTTCGGATAACATAGGGTATTTACATCTTCAATCACAATACCAGTATGACCCTTATGCTGTCCAACAACATCAAACTTACTATTCTGAACCATTCAAAGTCTACCCACACTCATCTTACCCTGTACGTGAACCACAACCGTATGAAAGTTCTAACTTTAGAGATATGCCCATAGCTTATCTCAGCAGTAATGCTACTTTCTCACCCTCTTACGACCCACTTGAACAATTACTCAAAGAACAAAATGACATGCTTAGAAGATGCAATGATAGGCTGTCTAAAATACAAACACTAGTCCAAGTGAGAAGTAAGGGAATTAAGGATCAAGTTAAAACTGACCATAGGCTATAGGAAGACGAGAGGCACCCACACACCACATCTACAACACTTGACACAGACTTTCATTCTCATGAGCCTGGTTGCAACACTTCTTCAAATCCTACACCTACCCAATCTTCTAAATCCTCACTTCCACCCATTCTTAACCTATCTACGTCCGAGACCGACGAGGAGTTCATTCTAGAGGAACTCTCCGAACCACTGCTACTTGAAACTTCCGGCCGGGGTGACGAGTATGATGAGGTAGACAAGGAGATAGAGATGGAGAACCCGGAGGAGGATGTTTACACAGAAGACTCAGCTTCAGAAGGGCCGGAGGAATGCGCACCAACTCTGAGAAGTGATCTCATCCCAATTCAAAATAACGTGGTTGATGCTATCCCACAACCGGTTGTGGTTGATGATATCCCACATATCTTTCTCGATGAATCACCCCCTGATCTAGTTGTACCTTCTATTCCATTAGACCAGCCAGTTGCCCAAGTAGTTGATGAGAATGTTGTTACAAAATTGGAGACTTCAACGGATGCTGTCCCACCTCCATGCCCAAAATACAACATTCACACCAACTCAAAGACCATAGGAAGTAAGGTGGGTTCTGTATCATGGTTGCCTTACAAACCATCTTTCCACCACATAATGACGTATACGTCATGGAGTGATGAGGACACCATTGACCAACATATTCTGCCCATCCAACCCACGGAGGTAATAAAAGTTGAGAGATTTGTTATACCTCCAGTAGAACAAATCCCTCACTTTGAACCACCTCCTCATATTGGACATACCCTAGCCTTGAATTGCCTTAAACTCTTAGGTATGTACCAATATTACCACTTGTGTCTACTGACGGATGCAAGGAAGCCGCTAGGATCTCCTGACATATAGTGTTAGAGTCAAGCTAGAGACTCGAACAAAAACAAGCGCTTCTCGGGAGGCAACCCATGTCTAACGTAGTTTTATTAGTAGTAATCATAATAATAGTTAAATAAGCTGAAAATGATTTTTAAAAATTACTTCAAATTTTTTGTCAAAACCTTCAAAACTTCCTTCTCCCGCTTGTTTGAACTTTATTGCAAAATCCATTTTACCATTATCTTAAGTTCTTAAATATCCTTTCACTCACAAACTGGGAATTAGCAACCTTAGTAATCTTGCACTACTCACTCACATATTTCGAGCATTTGAGGTACTTACATATATTTCTGTAAACATACATAAAAGATCTTTAAATGATTTATCTGCTAACATGAGTTGTATGTTAATATATGTATTATGCTCGAACTCGTTTAAAAATATGTGTTGTGAACATCTTTATACTTGGTTGCCTGATTTAATTACTCTTCCTATATCTGTTGTTTGTAGTGATATTATAGGCAACTAACACTTTTATGTGTAAGATCAAACTCTAAGTCATACACTGGTTTGTTTCTTCAAAGTATTCACTTTGATAGTTCTTTTGCAAACCAGTGATTTGGAGAATGATCACTTGTTTGTTAGATCTTGTTTGTTCTATTAAACAGGAACTGACGCCTATGGATAAAGAGCTTTTGAGTATAGTGGAAAGAAGACAAGGGGAGCTTACAAGTTCATCAAATAAGGAAACTTTTGAGCATTGCTTTTCAGGAGAAGAGATGGCTCTTTCTGGCACATAGATAGTTACATTCTAGTTGTCTATGACTAGGACATCAAGTAGTTCACATCAAAATTCACCACATCCTGAACTACACTCTACAATTTCCTTGGCTGCTAGCATGGTGATACATGGAACCCGAAATCATCACCATCCAACATCACCATATCCATTCACATTCACCATCACCATCCGGGATCATTTGTTCACCATGTAATCAGGGAATGAGTACAGAATATATGGGATGTAAGTTAGAGATCTCTGCCGATAAGAACAGCATCTGATTCATTTCATTAGTATGTCGGAGAAGATCTCGGGTGATAAAGATTTATGGTCGTCAGATTCAGCACTTTCCAATCATCTAGAGCAGCTAATCTACATCAGCAACTCTTGATGATTAGGATCCTCGTCCATTATCTCCACCTAACATATGGTGTATCTTGGTTGATTCTACGTGTATTCGGAAGAAGACATCACTTCAGTTCACTTTCTACAATCTATCCTTTTGGTCTTAGTTATTTTCGTGGGAAAGTTAGTGAAAAGATTGGATGAAGATTATGCCATTATGAGCTCGAGTGCACTTCATGAAGACTGACTTTGTTCCAGCAAATACTGTTGCCAACATAGTCTATTTTTCAGATCCTCAGCTCACCAATATGACGGCAAATGTGTGAGGTTGTAAATGAAATACTGAGCTAAGAGATGACGGACATTCATGAAGAAACCGCATTCTGCAGGGAGCCGGCTAAATTCCAACTATCGGCAGACTGTGGATTCTTTCTTCAAAACATCTCTTGCCTCTATCGTAGGGAAGTTCCTTTCTTTTCTGTTATGATTTTCTCCATTACCATACATCCTAATATGCCTAAATTCTAAGTGTGGGATTTCATCCCACTATTTTTCAAAAACACTTAAAATTGTTTCACTGTTTCAAACCCTAAGTGTGGGATTTTTCCCGAAGAAAATCCTCCATCTTAGCAATGAACATTGAGGACAATGTTGTTTTAAGTGTGGGATATACGGTATATAAATACCGCAAGTTTGTATTTGCCTGTCCAAAGTAATACCTCCGTTTTCATCCAAACTTTTTCAAAATTTTTTGCAAAACCAACCTAAAAGGTTGAGATTTTAAATCACCAAAACATTCGAAAACCCAACCTCGAAGGTGTCCGACATCCATTCGGTTGATTTCAAAAGATTTTCAAAAGATTTTAGACTTAGAAGATTCTTTCAAAGAAACGAACTTTCTGTCAAAATAAATAAATTGCTTTGGAAAGTAAGATAAGGCAAAAATAAGAACGTATCTTAAACAGAAATTGAGAAATCCTCTAGGCATCGCATGACTTGGTGCATATGACCCTTTGATTGTGAGGTACTTGAGCCTTTAATAAGCATTCGTTTTTAATGCTTCACTTTCATTTCTGAGTGTGCGCCGATGCATGTGTCTTTGAATTAGAACTTGCTCATGTAATGCGTTTCGAGACCATACCAATGAGTGCCGTACGCGGTATAGGTGCAATTAGAGGATCTTGGCATTTATTAGGATAAACCCACTTCTTTCATATCTTTTCAAGCCTACCCTTCCAACTTTCTTTTTAAGATTGTTGATGATCCGACTAGAAACCCTTCGAGCCTTAGCCTATTTCATTTCTTAACCCTACACTTCCCCACAACACAAACACTTTCCCACAAACACCATTCCAGCTCGTGAACTTCATAGATCATAAAGTAAAGGATTGTTTGAGGTATCTTTCTATTGGTGTCTCATCTTCAAACGTCTCTCCGTACCTATCAAGAGTTTAAAGAAAGAAATCCAAAATGAAGATACGGTACAAAAGCGAAGTCAGTACTCATCACAAAGATATTATCCGCCAAAGACAGTACGAAAAATTGGTACTTGTCAAAAGAGAAGTCAAAGATGTCTCACTATACGAAGGATTTCCAAGGTCATAAAAAAAAAAAAAAAAAAAAAAAAAAAAAAAAAAAAAAAAAAACAGACCTTGGAGAGCTCCTAGAAAAAGAAGACTACTCTCCAAAGAAGAAAAATCTACCAGAACTCAAAAGAAACATTAAAAGAAGAGATTATTCCTCTAGGAGATGAGTCTACTCTAGAAGTTGTCTCAAGTGAAACTTGCTTTGATCTTTGAAAGCTCCGAGTCTGAAGTTCCAAAACCCTAAAACCATTGACCAAACTACCCCTATCCTTACCCACTTTACCCTTACCCACACAACCCGCTAAAATGCCTTGGGATAATTAGCACCGTTCTCAAAGGAGTGGTGGAGATTCGATTCTCGACCAAGCCTATGACGATAAGCACTGCATGACTGGCAATGAGCGATTTCGTTTCTATAAATTATAGGTAACCCGATACACTTTGAGTGAATTGAGTGACCCACTTGTGAGAATCGCCCAGTCATTTACATCTACGTCTCGAGAGTTGCAAAACATGCCAAAAAGGGTTGATCAATTTTATGTTTAAGTGTAGTTAATTTTTGTTGATGCTTGCTTTCCGAAAAGGTTTATCTACTTTGAAGAAAGTGACTTTCTGCGAAAGATACTCTAAGCATCCAAAATTGTTTTTCAAAACTAATTTCCAAATGAGGTTTGCTTAAGGACAAGCAAAAGCTTAAGTGTGGGATATTTGATGTATCGCAAAAAGTCACATTTTTACATGCATTAATTGTCCCATATTTAGCTCTTTTCTAACAAATACATCTTAAAATCATCTTTATTCAATAACTTTTGTTAGAAAGGTATAAACTTGTCGGTCTTTTGAAAATCAAGCAAAAAAGGGCAGAAAACTGACCTAAATAGGCACTATTCTGAGCCTAACCCTAATTCTACTGTAAACTTCATACCAGAGCCTCATAATAGACTTATTTTGTAGCTATGAAGATTACGAGAACGTGGATATAAGGATTGCTCAGAACGGATCAAGGACGAGAAAGTTATGCAAGTTACAGCGCAACCGAAAGCTACAAAACGTATTCTGAACACGCCCGGGCCACACACATCCAATTTCTACCAAATTGGCATCACTAGAAGCGTAATGGAATTACGAAGCCGTAGGCGAAAGAATCAAGTCAAATGGACGCGAAACGAAGAAGATACGGCCTTCCGAAGATGCGAGAAAAGTCAGAAAAATCACACGGCCTACCACACGGCCACCACAGGGCCGTACACGGCCATGATAAGGCCGTACATGGCCACTTTTAGGCCGTACACGGCCTCAAACAAGCCGTACACGGCCTGTTTTGGCCTCACACCCCCTCGTTGTTGCTTCGTTTGCTTGTACGTGTGCTTGTGGACTTGTACTCTTGGATCCATGGCTTGCCTATAAATAGTGGCCTCATTCACCTCATTCCACACACCAATTCTTTCATAGAATTTTCACTTTCTCTCACACACACTCTCTCTCTCTACTTTCTCTCTCTAGCACTACTCTTAGGAGTTAGAGGAGAAATAGAAAGAGTAGCTAGTTAGCGTAGCGGTAGTTGTAGCGTCTGTACGGAGTCACTCCGAGACTTTGGTCACGAAGATTTGTTTGTAATAAATATTCAGGTTATATTTATATCTATTTTCTTTATTTCGTAAATATGATTTGCTTATATTATGTTTGTGTTGTATTGATTGCTAGAGATGCCATGCTAGGCTAGACAAATCTGTGTTTGCTATGATAATGGTTATGCTTAAGTAGTTATGATTTAATATGCAATTGGGATGACACCATTATGAAACAACGGAGGTAACGTTATACGGCTTTCATTTGTATAGCGCCGGAACCATCACGAATGTGTGTAGTACGGAACGTGGAAGCTATTAAAGTCGTGGGCACAATCCGTCGTGGAAATAATGATTCCCAGTTGTAACATGCTGTTGCTCTGCCTGTGTGAATATTAAACTGTATCTGAATTTATGAATTGAATCTCTATTGTTTACCTATCCAACTTATGCTGTGGTTAGAAACTTCCTGCTAAAACCTAGCTAGTTATTAGTGGTACGTACTCTACCTATTCTATGTATGATGAAGCATTTGAACTCGACATGGCTGTATTCTCTAGATTGAAACTATATCATAAGAGATGCGGAGCATAGGATTAGAGATAGGTTAGATTCAAGCTTATATATTAAATATCTTTGAGAGACCTTTCGGGATATTTATGATCCGATGATCATCTGGTTATGTGAAATGGTATGAAATAGGAATAGTTATCTGTGTGCCTTTCTATTGCATGTTCTTGTTTGATTGTTGCCTTAGGAATGCTGCATGCTAGAACTAAACCTCCGATTACTATATGTAACTGAATGATTAGGGTTTTCAGATATAAGTTAATGTTTATACAGTAGAGTGATGTGCATGTAATAGTTATGCTGGTTTATATAATTAATGATGAACAATTCAATTGACCATTAGAAAGGTTAGTCCAACCTATTTCGTAGGGTAACTCCTGTTCACATTATTGTTTATTCAACAATTCGTGCCATGATACCGACACACATTTGTCAGAGATTGGGGAATAGGATTAGAGAATAACTGTTACTTGAATTGATCAGTACATTTGGGAGAACTTCCGGTGTATTTGACATTATATAATTGCTATCCATGTGACATATCACTTGTCTGATTGTAGAGACCTTTACGTTAGATATTTGATAGGATCGTAATTATACTTCATTAATAATATAGGGTATCCAATGAGCAAACTGGCAGTTTGAATCAATGCTAAGGAAAAACCATAAAACGGCACAGTACTTCGTATAACGTTTAAATACGTGGGATAAGCTAAGGAACTGCCGTAGGTATAATACTTCGTGTTGATTTAGGTTTCCAGTTACTCAACGGATTAATCATCATAGCTAGTGGCTTTAATACTCATAACTACTATCCAAAGCATATACCGGCGTCATAGTAAACACTCTCGTATCCACTGTTCTTTGGGCCTCCGTACAAACATCTTTTCCTGTCCTGCATTTATTTTAGTAGTTTAAATAGATAAATAGATAAAAACCAAAACAATCACCTTTAAATCTGTCCAACCCTAGCTTAATTACTGATTTGTCAGAACTAGCTCTGTTTCAATTCTGCCGTTGTGAGGAACGACCCTGGATCATCCTTACCACATACTTGTATCAGGTATTCGTACCTAGTATTAGTAGGTAGTTCGGAGGATTAGGCTTCCCCGACTTCTATAAATTTAAAACTACTCCACCGGTGTGTCCCGTTGCTTGAACGACCGTTTCGGGACGCATCAGGGGTCAAACGAGTCAAGCCAACCCACCGAACCCACAAACTTCGTGAGTTCACTATAACTTTGCGAATCCGTTTTACAGGCGAAACGAGGCGATTTTGAGTTTTCGTTTGATTTCGATTTTTAGAGTACGGGAACGAGTTTTTCAATCCGTAGACTTTATACATCTTTACTTTGCGCACATTTTGAGGTATATATCAACGGATTTCACCGTTTAAATTGCACGAAATCGAATGTTTTTTTAAACTTAGGGTTTCGGTTTGAAGTTTAAACGATTCACATAGATTTACGATGTTATTGGACATGGATCTTTAGGGTTTATGTTAAACGAACATTAATAAACGTAAAACAATCGATAGATCATGTTAAAATCAACGGATTAATCGATTTTGAAAACAAACTCGCGACGGCAGTTCATCGAACGAGTTGACATTTTGATTCAACTCGCAGCGAGTTGACTAGCGAATCGATAGGATTAGCGAGTTCACTTTAAAAGCGAGTTGATCAGTGAAGCGAGTTGATAAGCGAAACGAGTTGATAAATTTTATTTTTAAGTAGTTATATAAATGTTAAGATTTTTTTTTAATAATAACTGTTATATAATGGATTTAAATTAGACTTAAGACTTTTTAGTTATAAGTTAAATTTTTATATACGACTTGAGACTATTTTTGTAACAAGTTATATATAATTTCAATTTTAAACTAAGATGTTTGATGAATCTCGATTCATAATACGTTATAGTTTAAAGATTCTTAATCGTGCTTTAAAATTATATCTGTTGTTTGTGTTTATTTTACAGATATGGCTAGAGCATTTGACAAGGGCCACAATATTTTGGTGGATCTGAACCTTGAAGCCAAGCGGGCTGACAGGGTTTCTGATATTCTTCGTTTTCTTGCTTGTTCACGGATTCGATACGCCATTACAGCCAATCCTCCTATCTCTCAGGCTATACTGAACGATTTCTGGACGGATATTGTATATGACGAATCTGTCAATCCGCCAGAGATTCGAGCTATGGTTAGTGGCCAACCTGTTACATTTTCGGCTGGTAATCTCCATGAGATTTTGCAGCTAGGTACAGTAGAACAGGAGAATGGGGATATTGAGTATCCTATGGATTTTATAGAGGGAGCTATAGGCCGTATGGGTTATACAGGAGATAGACGCGGACGTCAGTTCCAGAAACCTCTGGTTATTGGTTAGTGGAGGTTTCTCTGGCACGTGATGAATATCGTTTTTGCAGCGAAGAAGGGTGGATTTGATGAGTTAAGCCCTGCGATTTTATCGGCTGCACTGTCACTGGTTTATAATAAGCCATACATTATTTGTGATTATCTTTTTGGTGAGATTGCGAAACAGATATCGGGGTCTGTTAGATCAAGATTTTTGGTTTATCCGCGATTTTGCATGTTGATTATCCGTGCGCGTCTACCGGATTTGGCTATACCTGAACCACATCTAGTGGTTAATACGATTGACCATCGTGGGTATAACGCCATGTTTATGCAGACGGTTAGGAAGGAGGGAGTGGTGAAACCTGAGGTTAGACCACTATTTGGGTATATTATTGACCCGAACTACGTTGCACCGCCAAATCATGGGTGGTTAGACGTTGCTCCTGCTGCTGCTGCTGCTGATGTTGTACCGGAACCTGCAGCTGAGGAGGCTCAACCTGAAGATCCACAAGGGCTCCTTGAGGATGTTCTTATTCAGGTTGGTCAGGTTGATCAGCAAGTGAATCAAGAGGTTGCTGCACAAGTTGTGCAAGAGGTTTTGGAGCAAAATGATGATGCAACGAATCCTTTGCTTCAGGATATTGATAGTTATTTTGCACCATCTGAGGTAATATTTTATTTATATAATAATATAGATGGTTAGTTGATAGATTGTTTTTATTAATCATAGATGCATAATATTATTATATAATGATTATGATATAGATATTTAATTAATTGGATATTATTTCTGATTTTAAAATATAAATATCATTAAACGAACAGGAAGCTGAAGCTGAGGCTGCAAACCCAGAAGTTGTAATACTTGAGGGGGAGCAGATACAGCTTGATAGATCAGTTGTTGTACCGACTGAGGTATTATATCTGATTAATCTTAAATATATAGAACTTGTATGATAGAGCTTATGCTAATCATAAATGTTTAATATATTCAAAATTTAGGATCCTGTTAGATCATCTAGAGGTCGTGATGGTGAGACGACTTCTGATGATGATTCTGAGAATACATCTTCTCCTCCTCCATCTGCTTCTGAAAAGAAGAGGAAGGGTAAGAGTGTTATTGTAACACCCCCGAAATTCACTATTTTGCGGAAGCATAGTTTGGGGTGTTACTAATCAAATATCACAGCACAAAGATAAAGCAAACGACATCTATATGCAACGTTTGTAAATTAGTTACATTCCATAGATATAATTTTTGAAAACTTAGTGTTTTCGTATACAAAAATGTAGTTTCCCCTAGAGTCAACGCGTATAGCGGGAGATTCTATTACATAATCGTAATATACAAAAGATAATGCTAAGAATCTCCGTTAATGCAGTTGTGTTGAAATCATGCGACTCTAGCTAAATCCTGGAGTAATCCTACTCCATCCGGGTACCTGAGAAAACATGCTAAAAAGTGTCAACCAAAAGGTTGGTGAATCTCACAGGTTTGTAAGTAATATCAGCTTTGAACACGAGATTTCATTATTAATGCCCGCAGGCGTAAAATCAGCAATTGCAATCCAGCAATCGTAAAACCAGTATTTGCAATCCAGCAAATGTAAATAAGTAAGTTTATACCGTTGCCATGAGGCTCATAATCGAAGCTTAACCCATAAGTAATAAGTTTGCTCCCGTGACATGCTCGTAAATGAGCAAGCATCAGTAACGAATAAGTAGTCACCCGTTTCTACGTGTAAATCAGTACGTGGCAGCGCTACTGCCCCGGGTGGGGAGGGTCATTTCCCTAATGGATCCATTAACTAGTGTTCGCGCTTAAGTCCATAACTAACGATATATGATGGAGAGACTTCTGTAAGTAGTAAATAACTCATGCAATTCCGTTTGGTATAGTAAGCAGTTTAGTACTTGTGTTCAAGAAAAGTAAGCAATGTATCTCACCCCGTATGTAAAACAGTAAAAGTGGGGCTGTAAGACTCACCTGAGTCTTGAAATAAGCTGTAGCAAATAGCAAGTAGTAATTATAGCAAGTAGGTTCTCCGAACCCGTAACCTTCAAATGCCTAATCATATGAAGTTATGTAAGTATGCGTCTCACGAGACGTTTCGTTTAGTTGTACACAACTAGTATATCCAGTGTTTATCCGTATGTTTGTAATTGTTCGTTTGTTAGAAAACATGTTTGGCCCATTGGTGACGGTTTGTATTAGTAATAGTCAAAGTATTATCATTGCGTTTGAAACATTTTGTACTGAAACGACGGGGGTCCGGGGGCAGCGCCCCTGGTTGCGGGGTTCCAAGGGGTGGCAACCCCTTGGCGGGGTCCAAGGGGCAGAGCCCCTGGTCGGAATAATGCGACTCGGCAGCTCGGAGGGAAAAATGCACATTTTCTACATAGTTTTAGTGAAAATCTCTTTAAAAATTCCGATTTCTGCGACGTTGGGTGCGACGTCGCAGGCAAGGATTGCGACGTTGAGTACGACGTCGCTAAGTGTGACATTCGCAAATTAATGCGACGTAATATGGGTCGTCGCTAAGTGCGACGTTGTTTGAGTCTGCGACGTTAGAGTCTGCGTCGCTATATGCGACCTCACGAATTAATGCGACGTAAAGGCTGGCGTCGCTATATGCGACGTTGAGTATTTGTGCGACGTCGCCCACGACGTCGCAATGATGAACACCAACCCAGAAACTTTCGGGTTTCGAGAATTTCCGATCAAAAACGCAAATCTAACCCATTTTTGAGCTATAAAAACGTGTTTTCTTCATGTATTAGGTTATAACTATGTTGTGTACACATCAAAACATCAAAACATTACACCAAATTGAATAGATCTAAGATTTTAGAAATTTCTTACTTTGGCAAATCGAGCTAAATGGAGGATGAAATGATGAAAACGGTCTTGATATTCTTGCTCCACTCGTGATGGTGATTCCGAATATGTAATTTTTGTGGTCGAGATTTGATTCCGAAATTTTGGTGTGAATTGAGGTTGAGAGAGTTTTGGGATGAGAGTGTGTGTTTTTGAAATGAAAAATGAAATGAAAGAGTTGGGTGGGGGATGGTGGTGGCTGATCCAAAGGCAAGGGAGGGGAAAACATCCCTCAAAACCCGGTATTTACTCCGTGTCCTAATCGATAAATCACTAGTTTTTAGTATTTGACCAAACGTTTATATATTTTTAAAATATAATTGGAGTATTTAAATAAAATACCTTGAAATTAATGATAAAAACATTTGTCGAAGTATTTAAATTATTAATTCGCGTTTATTACGTTTTGTTGCATTATTTAAAATGTCGTCGCGATAATATGTAAATAATGTCCGTTCAGTTGCGTATTTTATAAAACAAAATACTTTCTCATTACTTAAGTAAATTTCTGTCACCAACGTCCAAATAACTGTGTCGGACTCCGTCCGGTTAATGCGTACGAGTCATCCAAATCGCGTAAGTACACACATATATATATAAATCACCTTATATATATATATACAAATAGAGTCTGTAATTAGTCCTATTACATACTAATTACAACTAGTTACAAACAATTAGGCATAACTAATTATTCTAATTATGCGGGTGTTACAGTTATGGAGGAAGATATTGAGGAGATTGATGCTCATTTGATGAAGCGTCCGAGAACGCTGACTATTCGAGAAGGTTAGTATTGATTATAAAAGTTAAATAATCTTAACTTGTTGTTTATCAGGAGTTAAACTGAGACAGTTAATTCTGTATACAGTTGCTCAGGATACACCACAGGTGGAGAAGGATACACCGGTGGTTTCTGAACAGATGTCTGTACCGCTTCAGGTATGAGATATAAGTTCTATAACTATGAGTGTTATGCAATTAATTAGAGTTTGAGACAGAGTAATCTGTAACAATAACTGATTTTAATTGTGTTTAACTTTACAGCATGAGGTTGCTGATCTAGTTCGTGCGGCGAAATTTCCGACGAATAAAGCAGCTAGATTTGCGACGAACTTGCTTACGCAAGCTTTGTCTCAACCTCATACACCGCTGACCAGAGACTGGCATATTGAGTCTCTTACACCACCTGGACCTAGAACGATACCTGTTACACCGACGACTGATGCTGAAAGGATTCTGTCCTTAGAGTCGAGGGTAAAGGATTTAGAGAAGCTTACTTCTCAGATTCCAGAGCTAGTGTCGAATAATCTTCTTCTTGCTCAGCAGATACTCAAACAGAGTCAATCGTACAATCTGCTGATGAAGACTCATGAGACTTTACTTGCGGACTTCAATGTGCAGAGACTGAAGTTATCTTCTTTGGAGAGTCTGGTCTTGAGATCGCATTCAGGACAGTCTACTCAGGGGGAGATATTGGTATATCTGGAGTCTTGCAGAGAAAATGAGTTGAAGAGGAAGAGAGATTCAGACCAGGACGATGATCCCAATGCACCGAGTGGTGAGCAGACTGGTCCTTCAAAGACTGGTGAGCAAGCTACGATTCAAGGGGAGTCTGGTGCTGGTGCTAGTGGTTCGGGAGCGAGTACAAGTACAGATAAGACTGCACAGGTTGATACAGAAGCTGGTAAGATAGCTTAGTATTAGCATAGTGTAGTAATTATTGGTGTTAATTTGTACAGAATAATTGTAACTTAATATTTTGGAAATATATTCGGCTTGAGATTGTAATTACAAGTTAAGTGTATTAGATATTATTAAGTTATTTGATTTTATATATGTTAAGATAAAATAGTGATCGAAAGACTTCCGACTCATTGAGTAGTCGAGCGGCGTGTTCCGATTAATTTCGGCGGTCAAAATTTTATAATAACATATGCATTTTAGATTTGATTATGGACTTAAGACTGTAAGGTATATAAGTAATTAACAAGTTAAAAATGTATTAGTGTTAACTAGACAAATGATATATAATTTAAAGGTTAAATTGATAATAAATGAGATCAATTAACACTTGGAAATTATATAAGGTAATTAATAGTAAATTTAAATGTTTGTGATTATTCACAATGCATTAGAATTTAAAATTAATTAATATTTGTTAAGTAGACTTAAGAGATTTTGGATTGATTCAGGGTAATCAATAAATGATTTTATAAGTTATTTGTAAATTGCGTTAAAATATACAAAAGAATTAATAAAGAAATTCTTAGGTTGATTCAGGGAAATCGATAAGAGAGTTTTAATTATTAATATTGATTTGTATTTGTGGTTTTCTCTTAGGATTGGAAATGCTTGATCTATCTGATTCGGAAGATGATATTTTTGATGAGATAGATGAAGACATTGATTTTGATCTTGAGGATGGAGAATTTCTACCACCTACAGATTGGACTGCTGTACCTGAGATTGTGCAAGACATTGGTGTAGATCCAGATGCGAATATAGATGAACACCATGTGAGCCCATCTAGGACAGAAGTTATTATTGAAAATGAACAAGGTCCAATGATTGTCGATGTAGATGAAGAAATCGATGACTCAACCGATTCTGAAAAAGATGAAACTTTGATTCCTACCAAGAATCCTGCTGTTTTTCTTAGGAAACTTCCAAAGCTGAAGAAGAAGATTGGAGTTTCAGAAGTTGATATTACGGGAAAACGTGTTCCTCGTAAAAGGATTGTTGGATGGTACTTTGACTCTTAGCTAAAGCTTTTTGCAATCAAAAGATATGACGGGGTTCAATATTTAGAAAGAAAGCTTGCAGTTTTTAGTTCTCTACCACGTTATGAAATACGTGATTTGGCTAGATTAGAGATAAACAACCCAAGTCGTGATGATTATGCTAATCGTGTTGAAAGAATCATTAGACATGAGGTTGGTACAAATAAGTTTGTTCAGATTAAGCCAAGAAAGGGAAAAACTGTGAAACTACAGGAGATAAGTCAAAGAACTGGAAGAAAAAGAAGGAAAAAGATTTATCCAGCTGTAAGATGCATACAGCAGATTCCACTGAAGACAATGCCACAGGATATTCTGGGAAATATAAAGAGTTGGCACGTGGATTCAGGAACTGGAGAAGCTGTTATGGTTGAAGCTGATGATGAGGTTGAAGGTGGTGAAAGAGAAATCTTTAGAGTTTATGATCATCGACACCTGATGAATATGTCGAGAAATGATCTGTTAAAGTTAAATGAAAACAGAATTTTGACGACTATTGAATGGGCTGATTTAGCGAGAGATTATCAGTTGATGGTTAAAACTTGTATCAAGATGAAGATTTACGCAGGCAATAAGGTTTAGTACAAATGAAGACCAAAGACAGCGTGAAGATAAAGACGCTAGAGCTATTGTCAAGGGGGAGTCTGTTGGAACATAGAGTGTGACAACAGATCTAGCTTGAAATAGGACTGGTGTAATTATTATTACGTTTGTATATTGGTTTAGATTTGTAAATAAATATTTGTTTTGTTAGTAATATTCGTTGAACATATTATTATGCTAAGTTAGACGAACGTTTAAATACGAAATAAATAATAGACGTTTCATGCGAGACGAGTCGAGATCTCAAGTTGCAGCGAGTTGAGCTGTGAGGTAAGATCTGAACTCGCGAAGCTTGAGTCTGGCGAGCCGAGTCCTTTACTGGGCTTGGGCTGGGAGTTGGACCGAACTCGCAGGCCCATGCGAGCCGAGACAAGCTGATCGTATATAATGTTTTTCATACGTGAAAAACATAACTTTTGTCATTCGGTTTTTCTGATCTGCGAATTCACTAAACCCAGAGAAAACTTAAACCTAACGGCTAGACTTTGACGTATTATTCGTTTAAAGTTAAGCTTTATAAACGCAATTACGAACGTATTCGTTACTAGTAAGATAACACCGTATTGAGGGATTCCGCACCTTAATACTACAGATAACGAAGTTATCGATCCTAAAACTAGGGGACTTACAGATTTCAAGTATAAATAGGGCATCAAGGCTCATTTGAAACACACACCTTCCATACAATTCTTTAGACTAATAATATTCTCTAATTATTAGTTCTTCTTTCTCCTTCTATTTTCTTACTTCAAATTAGTAATTGGCTAGTTTAGGGAATTTGTTTAGAATAGAACGAAAGCAAGGAACGTTATGTAATCTTTGGTGTACACCTGGAGTTACGCTTATTAATTCAAGTCTATTCCTTCTCGCATATTAATCCGGGTTCTTTCTATCTTAATTAAATATGTATATTTTAATTATGCTAGAGATAGTTTGTGCCATGCTTAGCGAGTAGATTACTATTGTATTTGTTGTGATGTAGTTAGAATAAATAATTATGGGATGACTTTAGATATGTTGTAAAATAATATGACGTCCCCTATTCAACTGTTTACTCGATATAGTGCTGGAAACGCTGTTAAGCGGAGTTCAAACGTACCGAAGTCGGTAAACGACCGAAGGTAGTTGTATTATGGATCGACATTATAAAAATGAAAACTTTATGAACGGACTTATCTTATCCTTATTATTTTAAACCTAAAACTTATATTCGCCTTTCGATTAACAAACGTGATTGTAACCTTGTAAAGAGGAGTCGCGAACCTTAATACTTGGTCAATAGTTATCTGCGTCAAAACTATGGTTTAATTGTAACGTCATGCAACCATCATAAAATGCAATGTGATTACGTGGAATTTCCATGAGTATAGTACACTTCCAATCACAATGTACTTATCATGTAAACATCGCGAAGCAATTAAATTCACAACGGAAACATCGGTTAACGATTAAATACATTGTGAACTACCATAGTATTTTCTGATATGGTCTGGGTTTAACTTTATGCAAAAAGCCGTCAGCATTTTAATTAGATTAGTTAGTTTGGATTAGATTAAAGTAGGTAGGCTATAGGCTAAATAACCATTCACGAAAACCTAGGGATTTGTTAATTGTATTGAGAAAGGAAAGTTTAAAATCCAATTTAAAATGATACTTTTCCTTTAAACTATGAAACCTAAAGTAAGGTACGCAAGAAACCTAAACGTTTTCCCTCGCTTATCATTCTTGAGTTTCACTAATAGGGATTGATCAAGTAAGTCCGAACATATGCTTTAAGTTAGTTGTTTATCGGATTTGTAATCTTTATGGTATTAAGAACGGTTAGACCTATTATGGACTTGCTACTCAGTTCCTTGACCCACGAGCGAATGCGCTCAATAATAAGGGCCACTAACTCCCTCATAAGAGAGTGTGGAGAGTTGAGCATCGTCTGTCTTATCAGAATCACGACACCTTAGTTCCTCGTGACATATTAGTTGATAACCGACTAATAAGGAATCTATTGGTTATACCATAAGCTATCAAATCCAGCAAACATTCCCAATTAAGTTAAATGTTTCACCCTAAAAGTCATCATCCCATATTATAAGCTAATGAAATCACAACAAATACTGCTTTCCATTGTCTGATTTATTATTATCTTTTATTCGCTTTACTTAGTTTACTTAGCAAACTGAACCAAAACCCCCAACGCACTTTTATAAAAACCCTTTTACTAGAAAAAGAAAGATTTATTGGATCACCTCCGTTTCAATTCAGTTTCTCTTTAAGAACGACTCTAGGTCATACTTACTACCTACTAGCCTTTGGTTCAGTTTCAGTAAATCATACTTAGACCCCAGCAAATACAAATTTTAAAACTTCAACACCCTAGTTGTTTTGTGACCATTCGCAGCGACAACAAGTTTTTGGCGCCGCTGCCGGGGAGACTAACTGTCCGATACAGAGGCCCAACCAATCATGTTTTCTAGTAAACCCTTAGGATAAAACCTTATCTAAAAAAAAGAAGAAATTATTTTCTTTATTATCTGCTTTTCTTTAGTGTATGACATGTTCCCCTAGATCTGCATCGCTCTTTAATTTTCCTGATCCAGAACTTATAATATGAACTATTCGACGAAAAAAGAAGCAATCTGCATTTAGACAAGCAATGGCTGATCGCATCACTCTCGCTGACAACAGTAAGCCCTCTATTGAAGGAAGAGGAGGCCCAATTCTCTACCCGGAAATCCCTGGACAATCATTCGAGCTTAAGCACCACATCACCCAACTAATCCAAAACCACTGTCAATTCCATGGATTACCAAGTGATGATTCAAACTCATACCTTGACAAGTTCATATCTCTTTCAAACTCCTACAAACAGAATGGAGTTAGCCAAGATACAATCTGCTTGTATCTTTTCCCTTATTCGCTCACGCATCATGCGCAAACATGGTTTGAAGGTTTAGAAACCGGTTCTATCCCTTCATGGATGGTAATGGCGACAAAGTTTCTAACCAAATACTTTCCGCCCTCTAAACAAACCAAACTCCGAAATGACATCATGAACTTCCGACAAGCTTTTGATGAGTCATTGTACACCGCATGGGAACGATTCAAAGGAGCCCTGAAGAAATGCCCTAATCACCGACTCAAAAAATCCGCACAATTGTGTACCTTCTATAATGGTTTAGACCCTAACCACCGAACCACCCTCGATGCTGCCGCACAAGGAAGCTATATGACGAAGACAAACGAAGAAGGATGGAACCTTATAGAAAACATGACTATGCATCACCATGATTGGAACTCTGGAGATCACTCAACATCTTCAGCACCTCTCGCTGCATCGAATCCAATTCCAATCGAGGCAATTAAGGTATTAATGGAGAAGATGGACTCGCTTGTAAAACAGTTCGGAGAACTTAAGAAACAACAACACCAAGTACACCAAGTGCAAGCCTGTCAAAACTGCACCAACTCGCACCCATCTGGTGAATATCAAGTTGAATATGAAAAGGCGAACGTCACTATTTACTATGCTCAGTTTCCCGCTCGACTGCAAAATTTTCCACCCGGTTTCAACCAAAACAACAACCAACCTAGAGGACCTCCATTCCCACCAAGAAACAACCAACAGCCCTACCAACCCCGATACCCACCTTACCCACAACAACCACAACTCGCCTACAACCAACCCCTCGCACTTCCTGGACCTACTTTCGACACAAAGTAAACCACTAAACAACCCAACAAGACAAATGCCCCAGCTTCAAGTTCAGATGACGCCTTCACCCAGTTCATGCAAGGCCAACACATACTCAACCAGAAGACGTCCGCTAGGCAAGATCAAGCTGACCTCTTTATGAGAAATCAGTTGACCATTCTAAAGAACTTGGAAGCTCAAATTGGACAATTGGCACAGCGTCTTGAGAACTGGCCCAGAGGAAGTTTCCCTAGCAACACGGTTCATAACCCACATGTTGAGGAGGCAAAGCAAGTTACCACCACTAAGGAAGCAGCCACTCCACCACTTGCTGCTGTCCCAGTAAAGGAAGAACAAAAGATCAAGATACCAGCTGTGGAATCCACTTCGACCGTGAACAAAGAGGTTAGAATCCCTTACCCTGCTAGACTTAAAGCCCAACCTAAGATTTTATCATCCTTTAAGTTAGACGGAAAATTCCTTAATACTATGTCTAGAGTTCCCGGTCGTAATAAGTATATTAGAAAATAGCTATCCACTAAGGTTAAACTGCCCGAAGTAAATAATATTCCCCTTAGTTCTGAAAGCTCAGCCCTACTTAAGAATAGCCTTCCCGAAAAACTAGGAGACACCGGTAGATTTACACTCCCCTGTTCTATTTATCAATCCGGAGATATAAGCGCCTTAGCCGACCTTGGAGCTAGCATTAACCTTATGCCCTACTCCCTGTTTAAAAGGCTAGAACTTGAAAATTTGAAACCCACTAAGATGACCGTCCAGCTAGCTGACCAATACATTAGATACCCAAAAGGAATAGCTGAGAATGTCCTAGTTCAAGTTGACAAATTCTTCTTTCCAACGGATTTCGTGGTAATGGATATCCACGAGGACAGAAACATCCCGATTATCTTTGGAAGACCATTCATGAATACAGCTAGGGCAGTGATTGATGTGTATAACCATACAATTGTTTTAAAATCGCACGATGAAAGCATCACTTACAAGATCGACCAACCAGAATGCACCCCAGAGAAAGAGGACTGCTATGTTATCTCAACCGGCAGAAATTTTTCTGATGACGAATCAGAGCCCGAAGAAGAACGACATTTCACTCGATCGTCAGTCTTCATCTCTGACACCGAAACTGATCCAGAAGAGGGAGAGGAATATCAAGAAGCAGAGGAAGACATAGAATCTGAAGAGGAAGAAGAAGAAACTGAAGAGGAAGAAATGTACGAAGAAACTAAAGAAGAAGAAGAGGAATCTGAAGAAATG
This sequence comes from Helichrysum umbraculigerum, assembly GCA_949592205.1. Classification (NCBI taxonomy): domain Eukaryota; kingdom Viridiplantae; phylum Streptophyta; class Magnoliopsida; order Asterales; family Asteraceae; genus Helichrysum; species Helichrysum umbraculigerum. The sequence goes on along the minus strand of CATIUR010000002.1, from coordinate 44,835,626 downwards.
GAAGAAGATGAAGACCGGATATCACGATGTACCTATTCCCCTGATTCACCACCACCAATGGCTGAAGTCATGAGGACACAATACTACGAAGATAACATGGCATCCGGTGTGACGAATGAATCCGTTGATAATCTTTCCGCTTGCCAATCATGCAAATCCATCTACGCCCGTAAAATGGAAGCACTGCTTGAGTCCTGTCTCGATCCTTCAAAACCATTCACCTGCAATCGTCTCTGAGGCTTAGACACTCTTGAAAGGGAACTCCGATCATCGACACGCCACCCGGACCTATATGCTAAGTTTCTCAAAAGAATTGTGGCATATAGGGCCAGTAAAATAGGTGGTAGTGATGAGGAATACTCTCAGGATTCAACAACGGAAGTCAGAACCATCAAAATTGACAGCTCCCAACCTTTCAATAACGCGCCATCAGATGAAGAATGCCACCAATTTCCAGATTCACGTGACGCAGATTCTGGAAGTGAGAACGATAATGAAGACGGTTACATCAACGTCCCTCTTGACGAACGCTCTATTCCATCAACTCCCCCTGCTCCAGCAAATTCTCCTACCTCCTCAACTGAGATAATACTAGTCCCACTCGTAGATACCCACCAAGAGTTGATAGACGTGATCGACGAATACGACGACGTTCGCGTCATCGTAGAGGCTATCGGAGAATCAACCAATGACTACACCACCGCCCAGAGGCACTTGATAAGGAAGATCGAACGAGAATATGATTCATACATAGCCAGTTATGGAGCGCAAGAATCTCTCACTCTACGGAGACATATCCAAGAACTATCAGATTCCCTTCAAGCTCAAATTACGAGAGAAGCTCTACAGCCAGAAAGGCCCCACTACCCGATGGGAGAAGTCGAGTTCTGCAGCAACCAGAGGCAAATATACCAAAAAGTATATTGTGCCCTAGCCGGATCAGCTTTTCCCTACTCATCAAGTCAAAAGGCTACACTTGCGTCAATGAGAACCCATCTGGAAAGAGCTACTGGAAACCCACAGAATTATGCTAATATCAAGTCAAAATGGTGGGAGATCTTAGAACCCTTCTAGATCTCATCGAAACCGGAGAACACCTCACAGCCTCAGAAAACTACAGGATCGTCATTCACTCCACCATTGGTCATCATGTTGGGCTGATAATTGATAAACAGAACCAGTCAGCATATGAAGAAGAAACTCGTGAGGTACCAAGATTCATTCCGCACTTGTCACAAATTAACTTAGCAACTTATGTGACAACTCGACTACGCGGAATGTACACTGAAGAAGATGTAGAGATTGATGTTTACCGCAATGGATATCGTGAGATATTTAGCAAGGTAATCTACATTTTCACAGACACGGACTTTCCCTTCAACCGTGAGCAACATCAACTCATCAGACAAGTATGCCAAGCAACCAGATCCTTCAGAGGAGACCCTTTGGCTAGTGACTTTGAAGAAGTAAAGATTCAGTTCATGGCCATAATCGCCTCGATAGGTCAAAACCATCCCCAGCGTGAGATTGTTCAAACTCACACCTCCACAAGAATTGACCCTAACGGACCAGTCACACGGTCAGTTAGATACATCAGCTACAGGATGACAATCCTCGACCGACTGGCCACTGATCACTTCAAAAGCTTAAGGATGGAATCCACCAACCCACCAACCCTAATTGCTAACATGATAGAGCAATTCCTTCGATACTTTCCTCCATGTTACGTCCTACCTAGGGGCCACGTTGACCACTCCAGCAGCATCTAAAGAGGAAAGGACTAAGTCGAGCTCTCGAATTTAAAAGAGCGCTTCTCGGGAGGCAACCCGTGTTTTACATTTCGGCAATTCTACTTTTCCAGAAGTGATGAAATCTCGGACTATCTTTCACACTCGGATATACAAAGTATACTTCCTTCTTCAAGGAAGTACAAGCATCCAAAGAATCTTGTATCCGACGTGTTCACACCTACGAGACCAATCACAAGAAGACTTGATCAAGAGTGAACCCAGCAAGATGAAGTTCGGCAAACGCATACCATGCAGCTACTGGGAAGTACTTCTATACCAATCTCTTTCTTTCGTTATAAATATACCATATCCACTATGCTTATCACTAAGTGTGGGATTCAAACCCAACACACACTACTAAAAGAATACGTCTTAGAGGTTTTTTAAATCCTAAGTGTGGGATCTTTACCCCAATGAGAACTTAGAATAACATCGAGGACGATGTTCCTTTAAGTGTGGGATAGCAGTAGTTACACTACTTTACAATAGATAATGGTATATGCTTGATTCTAAACTCGCTGCTCTTTCAGACAATCCTTCTCCAAAAAGTAACTCGAAAATTTTACAAAATCTTTCAAAATTGAGTTAAAAATATGTCGAAAATGAAAATTTTAAACAAAGAATGATTTACTTTGGGGAAGAATGATAAATAAAATACAAATTCCTTTGAAAAATTATTTTAGTAATCCCATAAAGAGTATCGCATGACTAGACACACAACAAATCAACTTTCAATTCGGGATGTATCTTGAGCCATATAAAGCATTCACTTTTAATGCTTCACTTCTTCGATTCTTGAGTGTGCCGATGTATGCGTTTAGAATCAGAACTTGCTCTTGTTATGCATTTCGAATCCGAACTTGTGAGTAAAAAGGAGATCGAATCACATCATTCTTAAACCCATCCTTACACCCAAAAAGAAATACGTTATCCTTACCCTCTCAAAAGCATCCCTCAAACTTCATAGTAAGTTTCAAAGATGAAAGAAGAGAAGCTACAAGGATATGACATCAAAGAAAAGAACTCGAATAAAAGATAGTCAATTGGAGAAAAAGACTCCTCCCAAAAATCGTAAGAAAAAGGCGTCAATTCTCCCAAAAATTCCAGCTTTTCTCTTCACCAAAAAGAGTGAAAAACCAACACAACCTCCTCTCATATCACTAACACTTCACTCCAAAAAACTTACATCACTCCTCCTAGAATGATTGTGGCTAGATTGACTTCACGCTCACCTTAAAAGTAACGATTTGATTCTCGATCAAGCCTATGACAATAAACGATACATGACTGGCGTTCTGAGTGATTGATAATACTAGAATAGGAAACCCTAAATACTTTGAATGATTGGAGTGACCACCTTGAGAGAATCGCCTAGTCATGTATCTAAGATCAAAGATCAAAAGCATGCTCCCAAAGATTACAACCCTACTTTTTCAAAGGCATGAATATTTTATTTTTCCAAAACCCCCACAGTAAAAGTTCCACCCTAAAATATTTCATTAGCTACCCATCTTTAACCATGCTTGAAATTCGAGTTTGCTTGAGGACAAGCAAAGTTCTAATTGTGGGATACTTGATATCGCGTAAAAAGTCACGTTTTTACTACCGATATCTCTCTCATTCTGGAATAATACTTGGCATTTAGACTCAAATAATAGACAAATCAGTAAAACTTTGCCAAGAAGGTCAAAATAGAGTCGCACGAGAAAAATCAAGAAAAACGAACGAAAAACGAAGATTCCACGCACGCTTAAAGATTCAAGGCATCCGAAACAAGAATTTGAGATAAAGTGCCCACCACTAAGATTCATCTTTTCCAAAGTCTTCGTTTTCAAAATACGAATCTAACAGAAGAAGAATCAACAAAAACGGATGAAGAATGAAGATTCTGCATACGCCGAAAGATTCAAATAATTCGTACAAGACATCTAAAGATCAGAGAAACATCTCTGGGATTTCTTTATATCAAAGTCTTTGTTTCTGAAAAACGAATCCAACGCAAAAATAATCGACGAAAACAGACGCATAATGAAGAAGATACGCACGAAACGAGAAACGAGCGAACGGGCAGCAACCGGGACGGCCGCCGGCCGGCAGCCAGGCACCACCGGCTGGCAGCCACCCGTCCCCTCCTCCTTTTTCCGTCCTTGCTCGTAATTGTCTGGTATATGTGCTACCACTTTCCGCAACTTTAGGGTACACGTGCTACCACTTTCCGCGCCTTTAGGGTACATGTGCTACCACTTTCCGGGAAAGGACCACCCCCCAAATGCATGCTAACTTGAGCCTAAGTTGGCTAACATGCAACGGATTTCAAGTATAAATAGGGCATCTAGGCTCATTTGAAACACACACCTTCCATACAATTCTTAAGACTAATAATACTCTCTAATTATTAGTTCTACTTTCTCCTTCTATTTTCTTATTAGTTCTACTTTCTCCTTCTATTTTCTTACTCCAAATTAGTAATAGGCTAGTTTAGGGAATTTGTTTAGAATAGAACGAAAGCAAGGAACATGTTGTAATCTTTGGTGTATGCTTAGAATTACGCTTATTAATTCAAGTATATTGCTTCTCGCATATTAATCCGAGTTCTTTCTATCCTAATCTATCTTAATTAAATATGTATATTTTAATTATGCTAGAGATAGTTTGTGCCATGCTTAGCGAGTAGATTACTATTGTATTTGTAGTGATGTAGTTAGCATAAATAATTATGGGATGACTTTAAATATGTCGTGAAATAATATGACGGCCCCTATTCAACTGTTTACTCGATATAGTGCTGGAAATGCTGTTAAGCGGAGTACAAACGTACGGAAGTCGGTAAACGACCAAAGGTAGTTGTATTATGGATCGACATTATAAAAATGGAAACTTTATGAACGGACTTATCTTATCCTTATGATTTTAAACCTAAAACTTATATTCGCCTTTCGATTAACAAACGTGATTGTAACCTTGTAAAGAGGAGTCGCGAACCTTAATACTTGGTCAATAGTTATCTGCGTCAAAACTATGGTTTAATTGTAACGTCATGCAACCATCATAAAATGCAATGTGATTACGTGGAATTTCCATGAGTATAGTACACTTCCAATCACAATGTACTTATCATGTAAACATCGCGAAACAATTAAATTCACAACGGAAACATCGGTTAACGATTAAATACATTGTGAACTACCATAGTATTTTCTGATATGGTCTGGGTTTAACTTTATGCAAAAAGCTGTCAGCATTTTAATTAGATTAGTTAGTTTGGATTAGATTAAAGTAGGTAGGCTATAGGCTAAATAACCATTCACGAAAACCTAGGGATTTGTTAATTGTATTGAGAAAGGAAAGTTTAAAATCCAATTTAAAATGATACTTTTCCTTTAAACTATGAAACCTAAAGTAAGGTACGCAAGAAACCTAAACGTTTTCCCTCGCTTATCATTCTTAAGTTTCACTAATAGGGATTGATCAAGTAAGTCCGAACATATGCTTTAAGTTAGTTGTTTATCGGATTTGTAATCTTTATGGTATTAAGAACGGTTAGACCTATTATGGACTTGCTACTCTGTTCCTTCACCCACGAGCGAATGCGCTCAATAATAAGGGCCACTAACTCCCTAACAGGAGAGTGTGGAGAGTTGTGTGACACCCCCAAATTTATTGTCGCGCGGAAGCAAGCTTTGGGTGTTACTAATCAAATATCAACAACACAAAGGTAAAGAAAACGACATCTATATGCAACGTTTGTAAAATAGTTTCAAAAGTATTACATCATTATCCAAATGTAAATATAAACTCCGAGTTCTCGAGTAGATTCCTAGAGATTCTAATACATAACTAATAATACAAAAGTAATGTAAGAAAATCTCCAAAGTTCGTATGCATGGGTATCGAGCTATCATTCCTGATGGGCATCCCTACTGATGCTGTGTACCTGAGAATATATTGCTAAAAGGTCAACACAATGGTTGGTGAGTTCATAGGTTTGAGTAATGAACATACAGTTTATGAATCACGAGATTTCAGTAAGCATTGCAAATAAGCAACGTAAGTATAAATAATGTCATGCCATGAGCCCATAGTCCGAAGCTTAACCAAGTGGTGAGGACCTGTAACATCAATTACAGCCTCGTGCCCCCGCAGGTGCTTAATCCAGAACACCCGTTAGGATCAAATACTAATGCGTCTGTTTGACCAGTTATGGCTTCTAACCCGGACGGGGATGGCCAATCCCAAATAGATCTATTCATTTAATACTCGTGCTAAATCCATACTAACAAACTATGTAAAAATGAGGGACTTTAGTGGATTAGTGAAAACAACTCATGCAATCCGTTAAAAAGTTTAAGTACTCGTATTCATGCGTAAAACAGTAAAGCAATATATCTCACCCCATAGAAAAACAATAAAAAGGGGCTATGAAACTCACCTGAGTTTAGCAAGCGTTTATATAAATAAACAAGTAGCCGAAAGCTATAATCAGTACATAGGTTCTCCGAACCCGCAACCTTCTAGCGCCCTAAACGCATAAGGTTGTGTAAGTAGATGTCTTGTAAGACCATCTAGGCTAGTTGTCCACTCAACTAGGTAATGTCCAAGTAATTTGATTGTTTAGTTGTTTGTGTTTTTGAAAACATGAACGGCCCATTGGTGAATTTTTGTAATAATAATTATAAAGTATTATTATTATGTGTTTCTGATAACACGTAAAAAGTCAAGTTTTTAAGTGTTATTATCTCACCTTTTTAGCCCGATTATGGATGAAAACATTTGAAATATATATTTTATTACTAAATTTCATAATGAAGGCTAAAATATAGATGATGCTTCAAGAATCAACCAAAAAGGCCTAAAAACGAATAAAACAGAGCACAAACGATCATAAGCGTTCTTGTTCTCGCTTTCAAGCACTTTCTAAGTTCTACTTAGAATTATGACCTCTAACTTATGTCATTTTCTTCGTTAGCAAATTACAATCGCGTGGATATAAAGAACGCTGAAAACGGAAATACGGTGAAGAAGTTACGCCCAAATGAAGAATCCAAGCAACCGGAGACCGAGATACGGGAGAACACAATCCGTATACGGGAGAACACATTCGTATATGGCCATGCATCAGTCGTATACGGCCTGGCAAGGGAGTATACGGCCTTGTCCAACCGTATATGGCCTGTGTCCAGCCGTATACGGCCTCGTCCACCCGTATTTGGCCCGTGTCCGCCCATATCGTGCCATTTCCACCCGAAATACTGCTGGTCCTCCCGAATCATGCTCCCCTCCCGTACAAGATGACATTTTGATACGGTTGAGCGATACGGTTGAGCATTAGAGGGTTAGAATACGGCTGGACGATACGGCTGAGCGACTAGTATATATATGGGATCAAATCATCTCATTTCTAATTCATTTTTCACACACACTTCTCTTTACACTTCTCATTTTCATTTTCGTTTTCGTATTTAGATTTTAGTTTTAGTTTCTCTCTCTAGGTTCTCTCTCTAGTCTCTCTCTCTAGTTTCTTTCTCTAGAAACTAGTGAGAAGATTAGGGGGGAGAATCCATCGCTTTAGGAGTAGCTATGTAAATTAATTCGTAAAAGCTAGCATTTGTAATACTTGGGATATTATTCGGTGAAATACAAGTGTTATTCTGCTCGCAATTATTTATCGGTAATATCTATCCTTTCTTATATTAATTTGTCATAATATTCTTGTTTGATGTTTGTGATTTATTAATGTTTGAAATGCTTATTGCCATGCTTTGTGAGTAGTTTCTTGTATGTTTGCCATGATTAAAATAGTAATGATAATGTTACTTCAAATATATGATATTGGGATAACATCATTATGAAACAACGGAGGTAACGTTATACGGCTTTCATTTGTATAGCGCCGGAAACATCACTAATGTGTGGAGTACGGAACGTGGAAGCTATGAAAGTCGTGGGCACAATCCGTAGTGGAATAATGGTCCCGATAATTATATAAATGGAATTGTTAAACTCTGTATCTGTCTAAACTTATCATGCATCTGGACTTAGTTACGGATCACCCTTTCCAGTCCTTCACGTGACTATCACCTTAGCTGTAGGCCTAAGTTTTGGTAGATTGTTATCTGTGTTATCGTACGGAATCCATGTTTGTTACTGTAATCCGGCTGAAGTACTGGGTATAGCGATGGAAACACCACTGGTGGAGTACAACCGTGGAAGCCTGAGGAAAAGCCGTCGGTACCGACATTGTGCCCTACCTAGAAACCCTAGAATATGTTCTAGGCATCATAAAGCTGTGGAAATGCTAAGTACACCGTAGGACTACCTCTGGTTACAACAAACTGTGGAAATACAGTAACTAAAGTACACTGTATCTATAGTTAGAGTTGGTGAACAGGTGGAAAAGCAGTCATACATGGTGAAATCAACTCTAGTTACAAACGCCGTGGAAATGCGTCAAGCACTGTACACTGTAATTGTACCTAGAGGAGGTTAACTATGGGACAGCTGGAGTACACGGTATACTGACCTCGGATTATAAGATATTGTGGAAAATGGTTACAGTACTGTACACCGTAAAGTACCTAGGGTTAGCAAAGCTGTGGGAAAATGCACTGTACCCCGCTAAGCGTGCCTAGGGATGAATGACTGATCGCAAAGGAGAGTTCTAGATCATGACATAAGTAATTGTGCTAATAAAACCTAAGGCATGAGTCTGGAGATGAAAGTCAAGCCCAGCAGTGGTTCAGGATTCTTAAAACCCCTAGACTCTACAAAACTGATAGTTTAGAATACAAAGTTAATAATCAGTATGCAATTAGATAATAATATTTAGACTTAGGTGTTAAGAACGGTCAGAATAACCTGAGGGCGGTCTGTTACCTTATTCCTGCACCCTTCATGGGTCACTTGTCATAACCAGGCAGTGTGGTGGGTCGAATAGCCTGTTCTGATCAGAATCACGATAGCCTAGGTACTCAGTGACATACTAATTTAGAATCTATCTAAAGAAGTAGGGTCCTAGTGCTTACACCTATAGTTTGCTTGTCTGTTATCTAAATGTGTCCCATAATGAACATCATCACAGTAATGCACTATCCTAAATCATGGTGAACCACGTCTCCGTCATCCTTAAGTGTTGCATATATGCTAGCTTCCCTTTTATTTTATGTTTTATTAGTTTAATAAATTAGAAAACCAAATACAACCCTATCCAACTACCCAAAACCCAGCTTAATTACTAAGTTATCTGAGTGAGCTCTGCTTCAATTCTACCGTCGTGAGGAACGACCCTGGATCATCCTTGCCACATACTAGTATCAGGTACTCATACCTAGTATCAATACGTTGTTCGGAAGGTTTAGGTCCCGACAAAATATAAATTTAAAACCACTGATCGCCCGGTGTTGTTCGGTCAGTCCTTTGACGACAAGGACGGTTCACTCGCAAGGTGAACTCAAAAACCTGACTCATCTGGGCGCATCAGGTTTTTGGTGCCGCTGCCGGGGACGGTAGTACGATTTGGAGCTTGTTTAAATAAATTAGTTTTTAAGCGATCCTTTTGACTAGGATTCACCATCCCTGTCATAAGTTACTTTCTGACTATAGATTAGGATAGTTTAAATAACTTAGCGTAGCTTAGAATAACTTCCCTCCATACTACAACTTTAATTCTTAAAACTTCTTCGTGTGTTCTCTAAAAACTTGGGAAATGGCAAATGTACAACAACTAATAGATCAATTTAATAGTCTTGTTCAAGATAGATGTAGAAGTGATTCCCACTTAGATAACGAATGTCAAGGATATAATAGGAATCATTTGGATAATGTAGGGTACCTAGAGCCTCAAATACAATATCAATATGACCCTCACACTTTCCAACATCAATATCAACCTTATTATCCCGAACCATTTGAAGTCTACCCATACTCATCTTACCATGTATCTGAACCTCAACCGCATGAGAGTTTTGACTTGAGAGATATGTCTTTGACCTTTCTCAGCAATAGTGCTGCTTTCTCACCCCCTTACAACTCACTTGAACAATTATTAAAAGAACAAGAGGACTTGCTTAAATGCATCTCTCATAACTTAACTGAACAACAAGTAAATAGTAAGGGAGATAGGAATCAAGTTAGACCCAACATTAGGCTACAGGAAGATGATAGGAACACCCACACCACATCTACTTCACTTGACACATACTTTCACTCTCATGAGTCCGGTTGCAAATTACCTTCAAATCCTACACCTAACCAATCTTCTAAATCCTCATTTCCACCCATTCTTAACCTATCAACGTCCGAGACCGACGAAGAGTTCATTCTAGAGGAGCTCTCCGAACCATTGCAACTCGAAACTACTGGCCAAGGTGACGAGTACGACGAGGTAGACGAGGAGATAGAAATGGAGAGCCCGGAAGAGAAGATTTACACAGAAGACTCAACTTCAGAAGGACAGAAGGAATGTGCGCCAACTCTGAGAAGTGATCTCATCCTAACTCAAACCGACGTGGTTGATGCTATCCCACAACTAGTTGTGGTTGATAATATCCCACATATCTTTCCGGATGAATCACCCCTTGATCTAGTTGAACCCTCGATTGCCTTTGATAAACTAGTCACCCAAGTTGTTGATGAGAATGTTGCTACAAGATTGGAGACGTCAATGGAATCTGTCCCACCTCCATGCCCAGAGTACAACATTATCATCAACTAAGAGACCATAGGAAGTAAGGTGGGTTCGGCGTCAAGGTTGTTCTACAAACCATCTCTCCACTACATAAAGATGTATACGTCATGGAGTGATGAGGACCTCTTTGACCGACCCATCCAACCCATCTAAACTGAGAAAGTACAAGAAGTTGAGAGATTTATTATACCTCAAGTAAAACAAATCACTTACTTCGGTGCACCTTCTCATCTTATTGGACATACCCTAGGAATAACCTGCTTTAACTATATAGGTATGTGCCAATACTACCACTTGTGTCTACTGATGGATACAAGTGAGCTAGGATTTTCTGAGAAATAGAACTAGAGTCAGGCTCGAGACTCGAACAAAAACAAGCGCTTCACGGGAGGCAACCCGTGTCTAACATAGTATCAGTAGTAGTTAACTAACCCCAATAAGTAGAAAATGAAACCCTAAAAAGCATGTTTAAAAGTTTTCTTAAGTTTATGTGAACAAAAAGGGAATGATTTTCAAAAATGACTTGGAACTTAAATTTCATATTTATTGAAGCCATGGTTTTTGAACTTTAAAGTCAATCTTTTGCTAAAAACCTGAAACTTTCCTTCTCCCATTTGTTTGAACTTCACTGCTATCTAAGATCTCAAGTTCTCTGCATCCTTTCATTTGCAAACATGGAACCCTGCTAAGCAACTTGGTTATCTAGGTGCCTTAGTCATCATACACACCACTCACATATTTCGAGCATTTGAGGTACTTACATATATTTCTGTGAACATACATAAGATCTTTCAATGCCTTATAACATGATTTGTATGTCCATGTGTGCATTATGCTCGAACTCGTTTAAAAATATGTGCTTTGGAAATCTTTATACTTGGCTGCCTGATTAACTAAATCTACTTGTACTTCCATATCCATTGCTTATTATAGGCGGATAACACTTTTAAGTGTGTGATTGGACTCGAAGTCATATACTGGTTTGTTTTTCAGAAACCTTCACTTTTAAAAATCATTCAAAAACCAGTGAGTCAATGACCTAGGGAATAATCACATGTCTATTAGATTACATTTGTCTACTCTCTTGTTTGTACAAATGTCTAACAGACAGGGATTAGCGCCTATGGATGAAGAATCTTTGAGTATAATGGAGAAATGACAAGGGGAGCATTATTGTTCATTAAATTAGGAAACTTTGGAGCATTGCTTAGGGAAATGATATATCTTCAGGAGACAAAAGATGATCACATTCTGGTTCTCTCAGAATTGTTCATCGAGCAAATGACCTCGACATTCACCATATGTTCCCACATATTCCATAAAACCAACCATATTTTACCACATCCTTGGTTGCTAGTAGAGTATTTCATGGAACCTGAAACCACAATTACCACCACAACCACATCCACCTACCCATCCATCATACTTATCATTACCGCCAGTAGGGACCATGAAGCATCACAACGCTAGCAGTTCTTCCAGCTTATATGTGTCCACTGTTAAACCTTAGGAATATGAGCTGATCAAGGAATGGACATTTAGGTATTGAAGACGGGATTGAATGGAAGATGGAAATCTCATCCGACAAGAACAACATTACATTCATTCCATCAGTTCGTCAGAGAAGATCTTTGGTGATAGAAGTTTATGGTTGTCCATCATCTCTATCCAACATTTGGTTCATCTTGGTTGATTATGCCTGCATCATGATGGTGTTATCACTTCATTTTCTACAATCTATCCTTTTATTCTGAGTTATGAGAGAATTTGGTGGATGGTTTGAATGAAGAGTATCATGCATGAGCTTGAGTGCACTTTATGAAGACGAAGTTTGACCCAGCATACACTAGTGCCGACATAGTCTATTTTTCTGATCCTCAGCTCACAACCATATAGGGGAGTTTCCTCGTTCTTATCTCTGTTTTGTTATGATCATATATGTTTTACTTTTACCGTTTAGTAATCTATACCATATCCTAAACTTATCACTAAGTGTGGGATTCCAGCCCAAAACAAACACTTAAGAAATATTTTCCGATATGTTCAAACTCTAAGTGTGGGATTTTACTTTCAGTAAATTCTCAACTCAAGAGAACATTAGGGACAATGTTCCTCTAAGTGTGGGATAGCGGTATAGAATACCATAGGTTGGATTCTTATTTCCAAAAGCAAACTCGGAAAATGTTCCTCAATTTAAAAAAAATAACCTCACTTTTGCTTAAAACTTTTCAAAATTTTTGAATTAAAATGTCTTGAGGGGAATCATTTTCATATATGATTAATGTATTTTGGAAATTAAGATTAAATAAGTTAGGAATTTCTTGAGTTGAAATGATGATCTAAAAAGGGCATCGCATGGCTAGGCACATATAACCCATACTTGTGGTGAGGTATCTTGAGCCCATGAAAAGCATTCATTCTTAATGTTTCACTATTCGTTTGATAAGTGTGTGCCGATGCTTGCATCCGGAATTAGAACTTGCTCCTGTTATACATGTCGAGACCACATTGGTAGAGTACCGTACGCGGTATAGGTGAAATCAGAGGACCTTGACATTCCTTAGGATTTAACCCTTCTTACATACCTCTTCAAGCCCAAAACCCTTCCAACACTCATTCTTAGTGTTGATGATCCGCCTAGAAAACCATGTTGAGCCTTAACCTTTTCGTTTCTTTAAAAACCCAAACTTTAAACCCATTTCACTTCCACACCCACCAAAACCTTATCTTAGAAATTTTTAAATTTTTGAAAAACGCTAATTAGATATTCTTTTTGCTTTCACTCAAAATCCACAAATTCGTGTTTACTCACAACTTCTCGCGTGCGTTTCCATGATCAATACTCAAAAGATCGAGAATCTTGTGGTGCAAAAAATTGGCACCAAGTAAATTCGAAGTTGTCAATATGTCTGAAAATTGAAAGTAAGAAAGGATCTCAAAAAGGGCACTAAAATAAAAATGCCTTAGAAGTTCTAAGCCCAAAAATATAGAAAAAAAAAAAAGAAAAGAAACGAAAAATATGTAATTAAGCTAAGTGCTTCGATTCTCCAGAAAAACTATGTTCTCTAAAGATATAAAAAAATCTTCCGTGTGTTTTCAAAGGGATAGAAGTCAAAATAGCTATCTCATTCCCTTATCGTTATCCGTTTCCGTTTTCATTAAAAAGTTTATCTAAATAAAATTTTTCATAAGTTTAAAGAGGCATAAGATAAGCAAAACCCTTTTTATTTAAAACCAATTTCCCATCTAGCCATTCCCTTTAACCCTCACCAAACATTAAAACCCATCTGAATGTCCTGGGATGATTAGCGTCGTCCTCACCTAAGTGGTGGAGATGTGATTCTCGAGCAAGCCTATGACGATGGATGCTGCATGACTGGCTTATGAGCGATTTCGTTTGATTAGAATGATAGGTAACCCGAAACACTTCTGAGTAAATTGAGTGACCACCTTGTGAGATCGCCTAGTCATATATATCCCAAAAGCATGCCCAAGAGAATTATTTCATGCTTCTGAAACGAATACCTTATTTTCTCTCAGTTTCCAGGATATGTTACTTATATACGAAATTGTTTGCTCTTGATATGTTTTGATTCACCCAAAAATGCATTGACACTTTCAAATATTTTCATTGGGAAGCAAGTGAGAAATTTGAGTTTTACTTGAGGACAAGCAAAGTCTAAGTATGGGATATTTGATAACACGTAAAAAGTCAATTTTTTAAGTGTTATTATCTCACCTTTTTAGCCCGATTATGGATGAAAACATTTGAAATATATATTTTATTACTAAATTTCATAATGAAGGCTAAAATATAGATGATGCTTCAAGAATCAACCAAAAAAGCCTAAAAACGAATAAAATAGAGCACAAACGATCATAAGCGTTCTCGTTCACGCTTTCAAGCACTTTTTAAGTTCTACTTAGAATTATGACCTAAAACTTATGTCATTTTCTTCGTTAGGAAATTACGATCGCGTGGATATAAAGAACGCTGAAAACGGACATACGGTGAAGAAGTTACGCCCAAATGAAGAATCCAAGCAACCGGAGACCGAGATACGGGAGAACACAAGCCGTATACGGGAGAACACAGCCGTATACGGCCATGCATCAGCCGTATACGGCCTGGCAAGGGAGTATACGGCCTTGTCCAACCGTATACGGCCTGTGTCCAACCGTAAACGGCCTCGTCCGCCCATATTTGGCCCGTGTCCGCCCGTATCGTGCCATTTCCACCCGAAATACGGCTGGTCCTCCCGTATCGTGCTCCCCTCCCGTACAAGATGACATTTTGATACGGTTGAGCGATACGGTTGAGCATTTGAGGGTTAGAATATGGCTGGACGATACGGCTGAGCGACTAGTATATATATACGATCAAATCATCTCATTTCTAATTCATTTTTCACACACACTTCTCTATATACTTCTCATTTACATTTTTGTTTTTGTATTTAGATTTTAGTTTGGGGTAAGTACGCGAAAATGTAATGAACTATGCTCTGACATTCATTGTATGTAACGAACTACTCTGACATTCATTGTATGTAACGAACTTCTAATTTCCTTCATTGTATGTAACGAACTTGTATTTTGGGCAGATCAACGGTCCTAAGAACGCCACGTGTCGCCATACATAATCAACACTTGGAAAAATCAAGGAAAATACTAGTTCGTTACATACAATGGAGGAAATTAGCAAGTTCGTTACGTACAATGAATGTCAGAATAGTTCGTTACATACAATGAATGTCAGAGCATAGTTCATTACATTTTCGTGCACTTACCCCTTTTAGTTTTAGTTTCTCTCTCTAGGTTCTCTCTCTAGTCTCTCTCTCTAGTTTCTTTCTCTAGAAACTAGTGAGAAGATTAGGGGGAGAATCCATCGCTTTAGGAGTAGCTATGTAAATTAATTCGTAAAAGCTAGCATTTGTAATACTTGGGATATTATTCGGTGAAATACAAGTGTTATTCTGCTCGCAATTATTTATCGGTAATATCTATCCTTTCTTATATTAATTTTTCATAATGTTCTTGTTTGATGTTTGTGATTTATTAATGTTTGAAATGCTTATTGTCATGCTTTGTGAGTAGTTTCTTGTATGTTTGCCATGATTTAAATAGTAGTGATAATGTTACTTCAAATATATGATATTGGGATAACATCATTATGAAACAACGGAGGTAACGTTATACGGCTTTCATTTGTATAGCGCCGGAAACATCACTAATGTGTGGAGTACGGAACGTGGAAGCTATGAAAGTCGTGGGCACAATCCGTAGTGGAATAATGGTCCCGATAATTATATAAATGGAATTGTTAAACTTTGTATCTGTCTAAACTTATCATGCATCTAGACTTAGTTACGGATCACCCTTTCCAGTCCTTCACGTGACTATCACCTTAGCTGTAGGCCTAAGTTTTGGTAGATTGTTATCTGTGTTATCGTACGGAATCCATGTTTGTTACTGTAATCCGGTTGAAGTACTAGGTATAGCGATGGAAACACCACTGGTGGAGTACAACCGTGGAAGCCTGAGGAAAAGCCGTCGGTACCGACATTGTGCCCTACCTAGAAACCCTAGAATATGGTCTAGGCATCATAAAGCTGTGGAAATGCTAAGTACACCGTAGGACTACCTCTGGTTACAACAAACTGTGGAAATACAGTAACTAAAGTACACCGTATCTATAGTTAGAGTTGGTGAACAGGTGGAAAAGCAGTCATACATGGTGAAATCAACTCTAGTTACAAACGCCGTGGAAATGCGTCAAGCACTGTACACTGTAATTGTACCTAGAGGAGGTTAACCGTGGGACAGCTAGAGTACACGGTATACTGACCTCGGATTATAAGATATTGTGGAAAATGGTTACAGTACTGTACACCGTAAAGTACCTAGGGTTAGCAAAGCTGTGGAAAAATGCACTGTACCCCGCTAAGCGTGCCTAGGGATGAATGACTGATCGCAAAGGAGAGTTCTAGATCATGACAGAAGTAATTGTGCTAATAAAACCTAAGGCATGAGTCTGGAGATGAAAGTCAAGCCCAGCAGTGGTTCAGGATTCTTAAAACCCCTAGAATCTACAAAACTGATAGTTTAGAATACAAAGTTAATAATCAGTATGCAATTAGATAATAATATTTAGACTTAGGTGTTAAGAATGGTCAGAATAACCTGAGGGCGGTCTGTTACCTTATTCCTGCACCCTTCATGGGTCACTTGTCATAACCAGGCAGTGTGGTGGGTCGAATAGCCTGTTCTGATCAGAATCACGATAGCCTAGGTACTCAGTGACATACTAATTTAGAATCTATCTAAAGAAGTAGGGTCCTAGTGTTTACACCAATAGTTTGCTTGTCTGTTATCTAAATGTGTCCCATAATGAACATCATCACAGTAATGCACTATCCTAAATCATGGTGAACCACGTCTCCGTTATCCTTAAGTGATGCATATATGCTAGCTTCCCTTTTATTTTATGTTTTATTAGTTTAATAAATTAGAAAACCAAATACAACCCTATCCAACTACCCAAAACCCAGCTTAATTACTAAGTTATCTGAGTGAGCTCTGCTTCAATTCTACCGTCGTGAGGAACGACCCTGGATCATCCTTGCCACATACTAGTATCAGGTACTCATACCTAGTATCAGTACGTTGTTCGGAAGGTTTAGGTCCCGACAAAATATAAATTTAAAACCACTGATCGCCCGGTGCTGTTCGGTCAGTCCTTTGACGACAAGGACGGTTCACTCGCAAGGTGAGCTCAACAACCTGACTCATCTGGGCGCATCAGTTTCGTTATTTTGTATACTTATAAAAGTTTATAAGTATGTAAAAGTATGCATTTGTTTGCAACATTATTTCTCAAAGAGTATATATATATATATATATATATATGGATTTCCAAATGTATATATATATATATCCGAACGTATATACGTATATGTGTTCGAATTTATAATTATACTTATATATATATATATATATATATAATTTTGTCCGAAAGTGTGGTCCGAATGTATATATATATATATATATATGTGTTTTTGGTCCGAAAGTGTTGATCCGAAACTACGAAATCCGAATTTAGCATAAAAGTCCGAAAGTCAACTCCTAAAGTTGACTTTCAGAGTCAAAATTACTGTTCATTCGAAGTTCAAAGGGTCAAAGTTACTGTTCATCCGAAGTCAAAGTTCGGAGTTACTATTCATCCGAAAGTCAAAGTTCGGAGTTAAAGTTAGACTGATTTTGGGGAATTGTTTTGACTAAGCAAACGTTATCGAATCATTCCGAAATTTTTACACAACGTTCCCACATTTCTTATGTACTTCCTATATTTGTTTCATGACTTTTGGAGGTCGTTTGATATTTTTTAAAAATTCACAAAGCATCAGGGTTCATTTAGTCCGAATTTACACCTTTGCTCACAAATCTAATTTTCTGGTGTATTTTGGGAACGAGCCAAAGAAGAACTTTTTGTAGATAACAAAATTATCAAGATTTTCCAAGTGGTCTCATACGTTTTTGAGGTCTAGAACTCGAGATATAGTCTCGAGAAGTCACTGATAGTTTCTGTCCACCGAGACAGAAGTGTTATATCATTTTGTTTACGCGTTTTCGAGCATCATTCGGGCTCGATAGATCATGAAATAATTTTTAATGGAAAGTTAACTCTTTGAAATTATTTTTAGGCTCAAGAAACATCATTTTTCATTTAGAAATGAATTTTATAAAAATCGTGGAAGTGGGTACAAAATCTGGACAGGAGGATTAAGTTCCAGTTTTCGAGTTTTAAAATGCGATTCGACTTATGTTTTGGACATTTTCTAGTTATATAAACATACGAACATGTAAATAAAGTTGTTAAAAGTATTTTAAAAGAGAAATGAAGTTCTTACAATGAAGATGAAAGAACAAAGATGATAATAACGGTGTAGACGTCCTTGTGCTCGTTTCCTCTTGAAATCCTTTGTAAAATGCTATGGTTTGATGTGGTGGCTTATGGTGGATGATTATGGAGGTGGTGGCGGTTTATAGAGGTGGTGGTGGCTGCTGGAAACTCAGCAAGAAGAGAGAGAGATGGAAATGTGGAGAGAATTTTGAGAGAGAAAGATTTGGTTGGTGAATGAAGGATGGTGTTGGATTGATTGAGAAGTAAGAGGAGTCAAATGGCATGGCTTGCCATGCCCTTGGCAGCTGATTTTCGTGGGTGGGACCCACTAGGTGGGTGTGGTGATTTGTTTCCCCAATTTGCGTTGTGCATGGTGCCCGTTTACCCGATCGTTTGAACGTATTTTAATTGTTATACGTTTATTATACGCGTTTCGTGAACGATATAAATTTGTAAATTTTTCAATTGAAGTATTATTTAAAATACTTAGTAAACATTTTATAAAATGTTTTGTTAATTTTTCAGTTGCGAATTATACGTTCGTTTTGCGTTTTAACTAATCGTGTAACGTTTTTAAACGTTATAATTGATATCGTATTTTCGCAATATGTTTGACCAAAGTATTTAATTAGAATACTTTATTTTGAGTTATAAAAATATAACTTGAGCTTTATACGTTTGTCGGGCGCGTTTCGCGCGTTTAATTTGAGTCAGTTACGTTTTAAACAAAACGTACATTGTTTCGTATATTATTAATACATAATAATATAATGTAAATAACTACTATTTAAATATCAAATAGATTTATGTTATTTATTAAAAAATTTTACCAATGTCCGTATGTGTCGGTTTGCATCCGATAGTAAAATGCACGATTTAAACAAATCGCATACGTGTATATATAATCCCATATACATAATGATACACATAACTAGCCCTAAACATAACTAATTACATGTAATTACAAGAATATTAGGCACTAATCAAAGTCCTAATTTGGCGGGTGTCACAAGTTGAGGATCATCTGTCTGATCAGAATCACGACACCTTAGTTCCTCGTGACATATTAGTTGATAACCGACTAATAAGGAATCTATTGGTTATACCATAAGCAATCAAATCCAGCAAACATTCCCAATTTAGTTAAATGTTTCCCCCTAAAAGTCATCATCCCATATTATAAGCTATTGAAATCACAACAAATACTGCTTTCCATTATCTGATTTATTATTATCTTTTATTCGATTTACTTAGTTTACTTAGCAAACTGAACCAAAACCCCCAACGCACTTTTATAAAAACCCTTTTACTAGAAAAAGAAAGATTGATTGGATCACCTCCGTTTCAATTCATTTTCTCTTTAAGAACGACTCTAGGTCATACTTACTACTTACTAGCATTTGGTTCAGTATCAGTAAGTCATACTTAGACCCCAGCAAATACAAATTTTAAAACTTCAACACCCCAGTTGCGTTGTGACCATTCGCAGCGACAACAAGTTTTTGGCGCCGCTGCCGGGGAGACTAACTGTCCGATACAGAGGCCCAACCAATCCTGTTTTCTAGTAAACCCTTAGGATAAAACCTTATCTAAAAAAAAGAAGAAGAAGTTATTTTCTTTATTATCTGCTTTTCTTTAGTGTATGACCTGTTCCCCTAGATCTGCACCGCTCTTTAATTTTCCTGATCCAGAACATATAATACGAACTATTCGACGAGAAAAGAAGCAATCTACACTTAGACAAGCAATGGCTGATCGCATCACTCTCGCTGACAACAGTAAGCCCTCTATTGAAGGAAGAGGAGGCCCAATTCTCTACCCAGAAACCCATGGACAATCATTCGAGCTTAAGCACCACATCATCCAACTAATCCAAAACCACTGTCAATTCCATGGATTACTAAGTCTTAAAATGGTCCAATAAGTTCAATAAAATTATTGGTTTGTGTCGGGGTTCACCCGAAGTGTCGGTTTTGTAAAATTACCAAAACAACCCTTAGTCTCTATGTTTTCAGATTTTGTCCCGACAAATCTCTCGTTTTCTCCAACTTCTAGTCCGAACCAAGTCTAACCAAAAATCACACATGTTCTCCTATATGTATAGTTTATTTCTACACTTTATGAAAATTTTACAAGTTCATTTACTATTTTAAACGAAAATAAACATGAAGAGTAGTCGGTTTTGGTCCGAAATAGACACTAGCTCAAAGACCAGCTTCTACACTAAAATTCGTGTATTTCTGGGAGTGGGCAAAGCAGAACTTTTCGTAAAGGACATCCGTATGGAGATTTTGGTATAAGATTCATGTGTTGATTCATCCTAGAACTCAAGTTATACACGATTTGGTGAGACGAAAATTCTGGGCAGATTATACACTTTTACATATGTTTTATGAAAACGTGTTTAAAGCTTAGATTTGGACATTTTCAAGTTGTATGAAGTCATTAACATGTAAATGTATGTAAAGCATGAAAATCTAGTGAAAGAAAGTGGTGGAATCATACCAAAATCGTGTCTAGAGAGAGAGGTGAGTGAAATGATGCTAGCTTTGTTGCTTCTTGCTCCTTCTTCTTGTTTCTTCAAGTAAAATGATGGTGGATGATGATGGTTGTATGGTGGCGATGTTGGTGCTGAATGGGAGGAGGAAGAGAGAAGATGGGAGTGTGTGTTTCTAGTGAGAAGTAGAGAGGGAGAGGTGAGGATGGATAATGATAATGAATATGGTATGTATGCATGTGTTAGTCAAAAGCATGATCCACAAAAAGTGGATCGTGTTTGGCCGATTTTTTTTTCAAGGTCAAAAGGGGTTAGATTTTTGTTAAATCTTGTCTCAAATTATTGGTATTATACCCGTGTTCGTTTACCCGATCGTTTAAACGTTAATTCGAACATTAAACGTTTTATATAATACAATTGGGTAACAGTTTAAAGCTCAATATATTGAAATGATAGTTCCACTCAAAATGATGTATTTTTTAAGTTATCAAAATAATATTTGGTTTTTTTTTGGTCGTTGGTAGCGAATCGTATGTTCGTTCTCCGGTTATTTAATCACGTGACGTTTTAATTAAACGTTTTTGTTATCGTTATAACTCACGATATATTAGGTAATCAATACCATGCAAAATAATATATTTTAAGTTTATAAAATATATTTTGATGTTTATTCGATTGTCGGGCGCATTTTCGTCGCATTCGGTTACGTTTTCAGCAAAACGTATACATTTGTTATATTATAAACATAATATAAAGTAATTAACAATGTTATTAAATAATTTCATGTTATTTAATAAATGTTTCACCAACGTCCGTATTATTGTATCGGGATCCGCTCGTAATGAAAATGCATGATTCAAATAAATTGCGTACGTGTATATATTCTCAAATATATATAATGATACACATAATTAGCCTATTACAAAACTAATTACACGTATTAACAAGCTGATTAGGCACTAATACAAATCCTAATTTGGCGGGTGTCACAAAAATGGTCAGCTAAAGCTGGTGAGCTCACAGGTTTAATGATAAAATATAATGAGTGAACCACAAGATTTAATATATATGATTTGCAACCAAGCAAATAAACGTATATCACTGCCATGAGCACATAGTCTGAGCTTAACTGAGGTGTCAGGATCACAACCAAGTGCCTGATCAAGGATGCCTCTATGCGAGTGCCAAATCTACACTCGTATGAACAAATGATAATGCGTCTGTTTGACCAATTGGGGCTTCCAACCCGGATGGGGATTGTCAATCCCATATGGTACCATACACTAACATTAACGCTACAAAAGTACTACCAAACTATGCTAGAGGACTTAAAATGATTAGAGAAAACAACTCATGCAGTGTATAGTAAGGTTTTGATACTCACGTTCACGTGTAAAACAAAGCAAGCATGTATTCCCACCCCTGGGATAAAAACAATAAAATGAGGGGCTATGAGACTCACCTGAGTCTGATGCGTTTGCTAACAGCAAATAGTGATGTAATACAAGGGAGATGTCGTCCAACAAATGTAACCTGCCGGGCGTCCTAAACGGGCAAGGTTATAATGATTAGATGTCTCAACAGACCATCTATGCTAGTTGCTCATTCAACTAGTAATGCCCAAATATTTGATTGTTTTTTCGTGTTTTGAAAACATGTACGGTCCGTTGGTGATGATTTGTAATAATAATCCAAAAGTGTTATTAATATATGTTTCATTGTATTGTATACTTATCAAAGTATATGTATATCATGTACAAGTATCATCGTATAGAGTTTGATTGTTGTACGAATCCAATACTTAGTGTAAAAAGTATTTTCAAGCTTCTGTTAAGTGCGACACTAGGTGCGACACTAGAGTGAGTTGCGACACTGGAGTAGGTTGCGACAAAAGTTAATACTGTTGGCTATAATTCCAATCTTTAGTACTGCTAGTTATAATTTCCTTGTTTCCACTACTAGTTATAATCTCCTCCGTTTCCACTGCTAGTTATATTCTCCCCGTTTCCACTTCTAATTATAATTTGAAACAGCCCAGATTTTATGTTTTCGGTTTTATCGACTTGTTTCTCCTCTTGTTTTTGACATGTTTTAGCCCGAAGTAAAACACACCAAAGATCACACATGAAGATCTATATCTCTAGCATCTTTACAATTTTTCTCATGATTTTTAGAGGTGTCTAAGTTAGGTAAACAAAAATCAAGAAACACAAGGTTTTAGATTCGGCCAAAAGTGGGTTTCATGCACAAATCGATTTTTACAGAAACATCGGTGCGTTTCTAGAAAAAATGTTCAACACGAAAGTTGTAGCTAACGACAATACGAAGATTTTATTATATTTTTCATGGTCTAATTCAGTGTACACGATTTTATATGATTTTTATTTCAGGACTGATTTCCTGGACAGATTTTGTGTATGTATGTAAGTGCTTCGAAAACGTGTTTTAACCTCTAGTTTGTACATAAACTTGTTGTATGAGTTATAAAACATGTATATAAACAACATGCAAGTATTATTCAAGGGTGATGAAATTTTACAAGTGTCGGATGAAGAAACCGAAAAGATGGAAGTGTTCCTCGCGTTGTGGTGGTCGTTTTCTTCCAAGCAAGTGTTGCAATCCAAGGTGTTTTGTGGTGGTTTAATGGTGGTTTTAAGGTGGTGGTTTGGATGGCCGGTTGTGGCCTTAGAGAGAGAAAAAAAAGAGAAGGTTTGAGTTAGAGAGAGAAGTGAATTGATTGAATGAGAAGGGGGTGTAGGTTGGTGATTGTTATGGTCAAAGAAGCAACAAGGGGTATGGGGCTGATTTTCTGCAGATTTCAAGGGGGTCCCACCCATGTGGGTGTGTCAAATTTTGTTCCCTCCATTCGCGCTCCGTGCGGTGTTCGTTTACTCGATCATTTTGACGTTTAATTAGTCGCGTATTGTTATTTTAATACGTTTTCGTTTTCGATTCGGACCTCAATATTTTTAATGGGAGTATTTTATCAAAATACTTTGTTTTGAGTTATAAAAAAATATAACTTGGGTTTATTTCATTTGTCAGACGCGTTTTGCGCGTTTTTGTCGCGTGTGATTTATTTTATGCGATACGAATATCAAGTTAAATATTATCCAAATAATATTTAGTAATTAATGAGATTATTAAATAATTTCATTTTATTTAATAATTAGGTTCACCAACATCCGTATAATAATGATTCGAATTCCATCCGAATATGATAATGCACGATTTAATCAAATCGCGTATGTGTATATATAATAATATACATAATGATACATACAATTAGTCTAACATAACACTAATTACATATATTAACTAGATGATTAGGAACTAATTACTAGCCCTAAATTGTCAGGTGTCACAAAAATCCACTTCATGATGTAATATCCGCATTCCCAACCTCCTCGTTGTTGGTTACACTAAATATAAGTAACACATATCATTACACAATTTCAGCAAACAAATCAATTTGCTCCCTAGATTTTATAAGTATTTATATGCTTAGATGATTTATTACCTCAACACACATCCATTCAAATTTGGCATCACAAAAACTAAAAAGGATATACCATCAAGTTACAATATTTTTAGAAAAAACTGAATTCAGTAGTGATATAATCAAATTCTTACGTTCCCACTAATTTTGACAAATAGTAAAAATATGGTCTCATTTTCTTCCTATGCGTGCTTAGAGAATCCAATGAATCCTTTCTTCTCGAGAGGGTAAATCAAATATAACACCCAATGACCACTACATACAATGCTAAACAATTTAGTATAAAGAGTACAAGTCATATAACAAGCATTTATATATATATGTGTGTGTGTGTGTGTGTATATATATATATATATATATATATATAACAAGAGAGAGAGTACCTTTGCAAATAAGGTGCAATGAATATACTTTTGTCCTGGTGTACTAGAAAGGTATTACCCATGTGATTGATGACATCCACACCATCCTCACTCAAACATTGTTGTGATTCGATAAGTGACGGGTTTAAAAAGGCACATTTGTTACCACTTTTTTTTTCAGGCATGGGAAAAAGATGGCTAAAAGCAAGATAATAACAATAAAGTCAAATTGTAGTAGATAATAGATTAACTAGTGCAACATTAAATAAGTCATGCATTAACAAACTTACTTTGCCCACCTGTTGTTGAATACTTGGCAGCCTTCTTAACAATTTGTTAATTTAAATCCCCGATACTTGCTAATGCATTTCTTTTTGGAGAATATTTCTTTCGACCACCACGAGACATTGTGGCCTTTGATGATGACATTGGTCATTGAACCTAGATTAATAACACACACACACATACATATATATATATATATATATATACATATAATATAATGAGGGAGAGATGAAGATTTCGTATATAGATTATTAAAGGACTACCATTTGATGGTAAGTAAGTATACTCAGGGATGGATGTATTAGCGAGGGTTGCAATGTCATTGGTTGTACCTACAGTAACATAGCATCTAATTATACATTTTTAAGAATAATGTGTGTGTGTGTGTGTGTGTGTGTGTGTGTGTGTGTGTAAGAGACACACTACCATATCACTAGTCGATGTAGTTACAATTGGGCAACTCATAGAGTCATGCAGTGACGTAACTTTGTGAACCTGCATTCAGAATTTTTTTTATACATATACATATATGTATACACATATACACAAATATATACCTGGATCGCTTTCTGTGGCTACTGAATAATATGGGTACGTGCATCAACTAAGGTTTCCACATCATCAGTCGGTATACAAACAGCCATTCCCAAACAGTTCTCTTTGACCGTGTCTACCTGAACCTTCATATAACCTGGTTCCAAAAGGTCCTCATGTAGTATTCGATTTCTTCTACTAGGACATATGACCCTTCTAGCTACTCTTTTATCAAATTTACCATATGGAATCATAATATCACAGGGGATGCACTCCTGTCGAACACATAATAGTTTGAGTAGATAGATAAATTTTAGTGCGTATTGTATATTGTATACATATGCTGTTAGACGTGAAAATTACCTCGATGTCATCTACTCCATCGAATAGACCACCTGACACACAACTAGAGTTGCGAACCACCGGGCTCCGAGTTCCCTGAATAGCCTCCAAAGCTTCCTTTAGGGCTTCCACCTCCATGTAGTTTCTGTCAAATTTTTGATTCCATTCTTCTGTCATTTCAGCCCTAGCTTTCTCCATTATATGACTTGTGAACGCGTCTATATCTTCAATTACCACACGCTTCTTATCCCCACCTCCTAAGCCTTTCTTTATTCCCACAATGCTTGATACTGCTCTGGTTCTTCCCGGGTGCTCTTTTCCTTTCTCCAACGCTAATGGATCTTTGCCTGCTACATAATAGCTGCCATCAGCAATCATTTCGCGCTCCTTTAATGCCTGTTTATACAATTGAAAATTGTTAAGAGTATTCGAATCAGATAATACTTTAAACATGTTGATATATATCTTACCAAGTTTTTAAGTGTTTCATAAAGAACTTCAGATAACTTTTGGGTCCTAGTTATTTCATTTTTTCGCAGTCTGCCCAAAATGTAGTCAATAGAATGCTCAGACTTCAATAATGCTAGTTCTGGGTATCGTTTAAAAAGTCCTTTCTTCAACGCCTCTCATTTTGCTTTCATCCTAACATAGTCGGCTCGCCCTACACGGGCTGGATATGTGTTTTTCTTTGCACTTTCCTTCGCCTTAGTACTTTTTTCCTTCACAAAAGAGTAAAAAAAAAAACACAATTAGTAAAATTTGATATTATAATCATAGTAGCGTATAAACTTATTTTAAAGATGTCTCTCCAAACCGTTAGAGCACTCGGAGTGGTGACGGCCGAAACATAGTGTTCAGGACAGTGTTCTGGAGAATCTTGTGAGTGAGGATTTTGTAGAGTGGTGACAGTGTTCTGGACAGTGTTTTGAAATTTTTTATTATTTGTTTTATTTGGTTTTTTAATGATGATAATTGTATTAATTAATATATAAAAAACAAATAAATTCAATAAACAACATTTAATTCATTAAAAAAATTTAAAAAAATTATAAGTCTTAAAAATTAAAATGCATAATTTAAACACACAATTTAAAAAGTCCTCAAAAAACTTTTTTTTTTCTAGCCGTTTGATTTATTTATTTATAGTTATTGATTACTCATGTTGAACAAAATTCCTACCTACCACAAAACGTTTGAACAAATTCAATATGTCTCTTTCAACTTTTTTTGTTCCAATTAGCCTTTTATGTTTCCTTTTAATAATAATAATAATAATAATAATAATAATAATAATAATAATAATAATAATAATAATAATAATAATAATTAGTAATTAATAATATAAATAATAAGAGCACGTGAATGAGACTCATTTTTTCTCCTCCTCCTGTTTCTTCTTCTCTATCTTCTGCATTTTTTCTTTCTTCTTCATTTCTTCAAAAAGAAAAAGGAAAAAAAAAAAAAAAAAAAAAAAGGAAAACGGCGAATGAAGCACCGTCCGAAATTGGACGTTGGGCCTTGAACGCCGAGATGAACGTCGTCGGGAACGGCAAGGCGGAGTGGTGGAACGCCGTATGTCGGCGTTCTCGCCGGAAAACGGTGAAAAAACGCTCTCCACTCCGTGTGCTCTTAACGCTTTATTAAAACATAGCAATGAAATCGGTAGCTCAAATAAAGCACCAATGTTTGTGCAAAATACCGATTATGCTAGCTGGAGACAACGGTTTGAAGCTTTTGTATCTTTCAATGATCCTAATATGTGGACACCTTTGACCGAAAGATATGAGAGACTAGTTGCCGATGGAACTTGTAGGTCCTATAGGTTAGGATCTATCGAACCGTTAACTGATTACAAGTGCGGAATCCAAGTAATCAATTATTGAACATTTAATCAAACACGAAACACGAATATATCAAAAGCTTTTGTATAATATTAATGATTTTCGTATATGAATTACACAGAACGCTCTCACATAATTCGATCACAACTCTAGGGTTTCGTCAACCCTTACAATGAGCCCTAACACGTCTATTTATACAAAACATACTGCACCTTGGCGACACTACCTGTGACAACCCGTACTTGAGGGTATTAAATTACCTTAACCTTGCTTGTAATTACTTGTATTTAGTATGAAATAGGACTAATTACTTGTAATATATCGTATATTGAATATACACACGTAAGTAATAAATGAATATTACGTGATTTGTTTGGATGGATTCCGACACACCCGGCCGTTGGTGAACCTTTTCAAATGTAACGTAAGTCTATTTTTATGTTAAAATAGTCGTTATTTACTTTGTATTATTATTTTATAATAATATAGGCGAAAAACTATTACGTTTTATATAAAAGGTAACTTACGCGAGAAAACGTGCAAATCGAACCCGACACCTGAACGAAATCAAAAACATATATTGGAAACCCGAAATAATGTGTTTAAAAATATTTAGTCATACAGAACAACAATTACATATCAAAAGTAACTTGCTAGAAATCAAACGTTAAATTATTAATCTTTAACTCGCGCGATTAACGTTTAATCTGTTAACGAACGTAACGCGAATTCGGGGAACGAGTCGAGGGCCCAACCCATGAATGGGCCAGGCCCATCTTGGCCCAGCTGGCCACGAAATCACAGCCCTAGGGCTGGCCCAAAGTACACATATATAAACCCATTTACACCTTCATTTCTTAGTATCATCAACACACAAAACACACACACCAAAACCCATTTCCTCTCTTCATCACCTCTGGTTCCGGCCACCACCACGACTCCACCACCTCCCTCAGCCTTTTCCAAGGTCATCTAGCCACCACCATACTCATCTACAGCTCTCGAGCAAGAAGAACAAGCCAAGAACACGAACCGAGCCGAAAACAGTCTCTTCCTCTTGTTCCAGCTTCAAACTCGACTTACCTCTGTAAGTTTCCTCTAGATTTCATTCATAAACCTTTGGAACATGTTTACCTTCATGCTAGTAACTCGTTTACCACTGATTATGTCCTAAATCTTGCTTAAACTCGCTTTGTTGTGCGGAAAACCATTGGATAATAGCTTTGTCCACTGGATAATAAATTAGATCGGTTTAGATCCATGATAACGAGACCATTTCTTAACCAACTCGAGTGTTTCTTAGCTCTAAACTCAAGTTCAAAAAGTCTACTTTTAAAAAATGTAAGCCACACATATATTTTCTGCAACTTCTGACCTGATTTTAGGTCAAAAAGAATTTGGTATATCTTGAGTTGTGGATCGAATTAATGGGTCAAACCACTTGAAAATCATTTGTTTTTATGTTGGCTACAACTATCATTTAGACCCTAACCTCTAGAAATACACGGACTTTAGACTAGACAATTATTTGTGAACAAAGGTGCAAAAATTGAGCTGCTGGACATGTTTTAGAACATAAATTATTTGAACACCTTAAACACCTCTAAAAATTTTGGAAAAATTTCAGAAAATAGCTAAGACATATAGGTATAATGGTGAATTTTCTTGGATTTTATTTCGAACGTTTTGTGGGTCAAATCACGGGGACAACATCGTGTAATTTCGGAAAATATAACAAAAGGGCTGTTTTCGTATTCGTATTAAAAACAACACGTGCAAGTTGCCAATGAACATGAAACTTATTTTCTACAAGTATTATAACATAATAGGCCTCGTGTAAAAGTTTCGGGTCAAACCGAGCATTTTTGACCAAATCCACAAAATCTAAAAACCATCACAGCCCGATTTAGTGACACTAATACCAAGTGTCGCACCTATGCGACACTAATCTAGCGACACTAACCAAATGTCGTAATTCAATGTCGCAAATTTAATGTCGCAACTTAATGTCGCAAAACTAGTGACACATACCTCAATTTCGCTACTCAGTGTCTCACCTTAACGACACTACCCTTGTGTCGCTACTTAATTGAAATTCATAAAATTCTTGCGACACTGACCTAGTGTTGCAACCTCGTTGAGTGTCGCATCTAGTGTCGCAAATCACAGAATGTTTGAATACACTTTTCATACCAAGCATAGAGTACGCGTAACAACAACTCTACTACATACAACACTATTTGAACACGCAAATACATATACTTTATAAGTATACATGGAAACACACATAATAATAATGTCTTAGGGAATTATTATTACAAACCGTCACCAACGGGCCGCAAACATTTTTAATTAAACAATCGATCGAATACTTGGATATAACTAGTTGAGTGGACAACTAGCATGGATTGTCTTTCGAGACATCCACTTACTTATGACCTTATGTGCTTAGGGCATTAGAAGGTTGCGGGTTCGGAGAACCTACTGCTTGATATTACTTTCGGATACTCGTTTATTAATTTAAACGTAGCTTGCAAAGACTCAGGTGAGTCTTACAGCCCCACTTTTACTGTTTTACTTACGGGGTGAGATACAATGTTTAACTGCTTTTACATGAACACAAGTTGATAAGCATCAAATAGATAGTATATTTTATATTAATTTATCCCTATATTTTTATACATTTTATTGCATTTATATGATTTTAGATACTTATTTTGTTAATAATTGCAGAAATGTATTTTAATTGAAGAATGAAGAAAAAGAACAAGAACGAGACCAGAACTGA
Organism: Helichrysum umbraculigerum; assembly: GCA_949592205.1. Classification (NCBI taxonomy): domain Eukaryota; kingdom Viridiplantae; phylum Streptophyta; class Magnoliopsida; order Asterales; family Asteraceae; genus Helichrysum; species Helichrysum umbraculigerum. The sequence continues at coordinate 44,805,102 of CATIUR010000002.1, read as the reverse complement.
AGAATTAAAGCACTTAAAGAAATTAAGATTAAAGACCTTGAAGAAATGAAGACTAAAAGAGTTAAAATAATGAATTGGGCCAAGAAGACAAAGAAGTCCGGTTATGAAGATTGAGAGTCCAAAAGTTAAGCCCAAGCCCGAAAATGGAATATTCTGGAATTAACATTCAACCGGCGGTTGGATTAACCAACCGGCGGTTGAGCTTTAGGGTTTAAGGCGGTGCAGACACGTGGAGTTGGACCTGGATTCAAATAACTCCAACCGGCGGTTGGAGTATCCAACCGGCGGTTGGAAGGTCGGTTTTTAAAACTATAAATAGAGGCTCAATTTAGCTTAAACCATATACGATTCAAGAATACTAAAACCGAAAGTTAGGGTTATAGGACGACTTTAAGGTGCGATTTTGGAAGCAAATGAGCTAGGGTTTGAAGGTTTTTAACCCTAGGAAAAGCTGGTTTGCTAATTGGTTCGGTTTCTTTATCCTTGTAACTTTATTAATCTTTTGGGTTATTTTGGATATTGTTTATTTGAATTAATTGTTTATTAGGTTTTCATTATGAATGTTTAAATGTATGTTTATTAGATTTATTATATGAATTATATGTTTATGTTGGAACTATATTATTGAATGCTTATTATACAAGAATTGTATGTGTTATATTAATATTGATAACAGTTAATTGATTTATATAAATAGCTTTACTAATCTTGTGAGTTTTATAAATTAATTAATGATTGTCAATTATTAATGTTAAGTAACACTGTAATTCAACCTAATCTTGGAATTGTATTAATAAAATGCTGATAGATCTTAATAAATAGTAATACTTTACTTAATCTTTGGGAGTGTTGCTATATGAAAATTATCTTAATCTTTGTGATTTTCTACATTAGTAATTCACCAATAATAATAGCCAACAAAGCAAATAGACATAAGTTGATATAATAAGTTTAATAAATAATTGTTTAAATAGTTATAATCTTCTATCCAATTGAGTATACTTAAGTTGTTTCTTAAAACTTATCTATTAGAATATGTATCAAAAATATAAATATAAATATGTTCGTTCGGAACTAAAACGTCCCCCTTATCTTGTAGATTATTGTAAATTGGATCCTTGTATTTAATTGTATTATAATTGTGAATATTTGTAATTAGAATAAATAAATAATTAGTTATAAATAAGAATAACGTTTTCCTGTGTTCCTTGTGTTTGAATTTGGACTTACTTATTAAGCTATATTGCATGAACAGGTTAATCTTGCCTGAATTGTGTGATAGTATTATTATTTAGTATTTCCTTAATTAAACTTGTTATTATAATTGCCTATACTTAGCACACATCAAGTTTTTGGCGCCGCTGTCGGGGAACACTTAACCGGTTGAACTTTTGTTTTACCGGGAGAGCGGTGTATTTTATTTTAAACTAATTATTTTACTTGTATAATTTTTATCTCTGATACTTTGTAAAATCATTAAGAAATATCGGCTCACCCATTGAGAATACTGACAAAAACAAAGGTATAAGGAGAGTAAAGACCTACCTCATTGATTTATCATATAAGAGGTAAAGTGCTTCTCGAAAGAAATAGGTTTTAAATAAGCTTTGCGCTGACCTGTTTCTCCGCTTTTGTGTACTATCAATGGAGCTACCGAGATCTTTTTGACTAGCAATGTAAATGAAATAAAATTAAAAATTGTATATTAAGTTACTTAGATTAAAATAGGACTAGATAAGTAATCTGAACTATGTGATATTCTTTGTGCACAGAAAAATTAGCTGTTATTAGAATGGAGTCGATGCAAATGGACTTTGGAAATGAGAAAATGGATTTCAAAGATATAGAAGTAGATTACCATTCTTTTGAACCAAACAAGAAGATCAAGCTATCTAATGAAGAAGAAGACTATGAATCACCACCTGTAGTTTCAAATAAGGAAGATATGATTCACTATTTAGAGCATCATGAAGATGAGCTTAGGTTTATTATGGAACTCATACACAAATCCACTTTAGAATATACTGATTACCAGAAAGAGTTGATTAGGAAAATGGAAGAAGAATTCAATGCTTGGGTTATATCTAATGAGACTAGAGATACATATGATTTCATAAACTGTGTAAATGAGCTGAAATATGATATGAGCGAGCATGAGATGGTAGATCCAACGTTTTGTGAAGAGCAGTTGTTGAAGTATACATATGTGCATGAAACATTTGAGAAGTCTTTGTTTCCTTATTCTGATAAACAAAGAGAAATGTTAAGAGAGCTTAAGGAGATAATAGAGCATGCCACTGGGAACTTGAGTAACATGGCTGATATATGTTTACTTGAAAACTTTCAAGATTTCGTCAATTCGATAAAGGCTAGAGAACATATTGGTTCTGGGAAATTTTTCATTGATTGCACGGTTGACTTTTATGTTCAAGAAATTATTGATGAATTTTACTATGGAGAATGGGACGAAAGAACGCGTATAATTCCTGAGTACTTTTCTGACGAACCAATGGCAAACTTGGTCACTTATGCTAAACTGGAGTTGCACCTAGCTTACAATGGAGTTCATTATCATCAAAGAAATAACCTTTTTCATTTAGGATTATCTGAAGTTTACTATCAGTTGGTAGACACTTTTAGGTATTCTGGGATCACAACGGAGCATCAAGAAGGATACTATAGAAGAATTTTAAGAGACATAGGAAAGGCAATGAGAACTCATAACACATATGATTATCATGATATACATTTAGGTTTCTATGGGTTGATGGATTCATTAAGACATAATCATGTGAAACGAGAGACAAAGGTTGAAAATAATTACATGGTTACTGATGAAGAAGGAAGGATAGCTAAGAAGGTTAAAAGGGTAGCTGACACACTCATAGAAGTAGAAAATGCTGAAAGGATTCATCATGAAAGTTTTTCTGAATATGTTTCACCAATACCCGAGATAACTAATATGATCTATTTGCACTTTCGAAGAATTTATCCTGAGAACTTTGGAAGACCTGTTAATGGGAATTAGGCTTAAACCTCATTTCTGAAGATCATTTGCAACCTCTTCATTTTTAATAATTAGTTAAATTTTTTCTAATTTTTGTTTTAGTTTTATAATTGTTTAGGATTTGAATGTTATTGGGATATTTAAAGTTTAATGTTTTTAGTGTTATGGTTGATTAATATGAATTTTATTGTTTTCAGAATTATATGATTATCTCATCTTTATTTGTATTAGCTACACAAATGATAGGAATTTTAAGTATTTAGAGGTGATTTTTTTTACACGAGTTGCAATAGTGATAAAAATTATTTTCATAAAATACTTAGAAGAGATTATAATAATAAGTTTTGGAATTATGCTTAACATTGTTTACAAGATTGCAGATATACAAAATATAATATTTTTGGTGACAAAAAGATTGAAACAATATTTGAAATTCGAAAAAGTCGACAATTGAATTTCCAAACGGTGGATGAGTCGACACAATCACCGATTGAAAAATCTATGTATACCAAGGTAAGGTTTATTATATCTGTTATTTGTCACAACTAACAGCATTACAGAAATTTGTATTAAAAATGCATATTGCCAAAATAATATTTTATTATTTATCCATTTATTATTTAAAAAATTTTCAAATTAATTATTATCTAAAACATAAGCAAATTTTATACACATGGATTATGATTTGTAAATATTGTGTAAATGTAAATTGTTATAATACGCATTTTATTCGTTAAAATATTAAGATTATAATAGTTAAGTATTAATGGGCTTAAAGCCCAAAAGAATTAATTGGGCCGAAAAGGGCTTGGCCAGATTTTAAACCAACCGGCGGTTGGGAAGCCCAACCGGCGGTTGGACACTTTTGCTATCAAAAACCAGAAAACCATCGGGTTTTCGCCATTACCACACACACACACATACAAACGCCTACATACGATCGGACCAAAGGATTTCGACCGGTGATCATTGCATTTTCATCCATACATTGCGTTTTTGTGATTTACATCATCAAAGGTATTATCTAAACTCGTTTTTACGTTTTTCCGAATTTTAATCCGAAATTATATGTGATTCTTTGCGGTTTATGGATTGATTGTACGTATTTTGATAGTTTAAATGATTAGGATTGCGTAGAAATTAGTTTAGGTTAGTTAGGCATTGATTTTGTTGATCGAGGTTTGGTTGCGGATTGTTGCGGATCGAATCAAGTAGCGTTTCGACTTTTACTTTGAATATATTAGTTAAAACACACTTATAAAAATGGTACATTTTAAATATAAACGATACATTTTTTATTCAATAAAATTTTGAAATAAAATTCAACTTCATATTTGAATTTGAATTATATGAGACGAAACAAAAATAGTATTTATAATTATAACATTTTACAAACTTTTTAGAAATAATTTTATATAAAAACATTGTATAAAAGTTTTGTTAAGATTCGATATTATGAAACTATGTTAAAAATGACATTGACATAGTTTTAACTATAAAATATGTCGGATTTTATGAATTTTATTATAATGAATCGATATATTTTCAAAACAAATTCTTTTTATAAATTTTTGAAAGTGAAACCTTGAACAATTAGGGTATAAATAATGAATGATTTAATATAACATATCATTATAATTAAAATAATTTTTGAAATATGTTGTTATAAAATTCGACAGTTAAACTATATTAAATATTTATAAACCTTGTTGGATTCGATATTATTTCGAGATAATAAAATTCATATATTTTGATTCGATATATTATTCTGTTTAGTTTTAAAATTAAGGAAATAAACAGGTGGCTATCAAAAATTAAGCAGAAATGCTGCCCAAATTTCTTTTAAAATGTAAATCTAACACAGTTATTTAAAGTTTGTTTTACAGTTATGGCTACCAGGAGACAGGTAGGACGGGCATTATTAGACATGGAGGATTTCCAGCTACATCCTTATCTACGTTTTGAGCATGAGTCGATTACACCAGAGAGGAGAGCAGAGTATGATGATGGATTACTAGAGCATATTGCACAGCCGGTAGAGACACCGGATGTTTTGGATTGGACAGTTATGAAGAGAATTATAGATCCACGCAGAGAGGGTGAGACTAGGGATGCTACTTTGAGGAGGTTGATGACTCAGAGTTATCTGTTACCGTCAGGTGATGTTGCTTTTGTTTCTTTAGCTTGGATTAGATTATTTCAGATTCGGGAGATTATTTATAGGGAGCTTGTTATTGAGTTTTATACTACCCTTAGGTTTGATAGTGCTTCTAGACAGTTTGACCAGCCTTCGATTTTCTTTTATTTGGGAGGTCAGCCTAGGACTATGAGTTTGATTGAGTTTGGGGTAGCTGTGGGGCTCTATACATTAGATGAGCTCCACAACCATTCTTTTGGGGATCATTTGATTGCAGGTATGGTTGATCAGTATTCATCTGTTGAGATTGCTGAGTATTGGAAACATTTGGCGATTGTTGATTATGGAGATAGAGCGCCTTCAGATATACATATGAGGAGCCCGGTTCATAGACTGATACATAGGTTGTTATCATCTTCTATTTGTGGTAGGCATACTGGACCTGAGAAGGTCTATCAGCCCGATTTCTTTTATTTGCATACTCTGATTCAGGGGACGCTGATCAATGTTCCCTGGAGATTAGTTCATTGGATGACCAATGGGGCGACAGGACATAGGAGGACCAGTAGTTTGTGTGGAGGGCAGTATGTTACTAGGTTAGCTCATTATTTCAGATGGGAGCTGCTGATTTTTTGACTTGTACACCGGTTACACCTGGGATGTCCTTGCTAGGCGAGGACAAGTTGATAGAGTTAGGGATTATTCAGGAGGGTGTACAGGAGGGAGTTTTGTTGTGGACACCAGAGGTTACACCTGGACAGCAGCCTGTGCAGAGAGCGAGATTGAGAGGACCCCATGTTCCACTAGCAGCAGTTATACCACCACCAGTACCGGAGATACCAGATATTGATTTGCCAGTAGGTAGAGGTAGAAGACGTGGTAGAGGTCGTGGTCGAGGTGATTTGTATGATGATATTCAGCAGAGACTGGAGAGGATTGAGATAGGGCATGGTAGGAGGTTTGATACGATTGATAGGAGGTTTGCCAGGATGGAGCAGAGGTTTGATAAATTTGAGAGAGAGAGCTTTCATATATCTGATTATCAGTTTGGATTATTGCAGCAGTTGTTGAGAGATAGGTCTATTGAGTTCCAGCCATATATTCCTTTTGTTGATGATGGAGCTGGACCTTCGAGACAGCCAGGGCAGGAGGATTCAGATGATGATTAGATTCTGTTGGATACATTTGATACATTTATATTTGGGATGACTGTACTTATTTTTATGATTACTTTTCACGTTTATTATATTTATTATGCTGATATGGTTGTTTATTTGTGATAGCATTAGAGTGGCAGTAAGTTCAGCACTTTATTTATAAAGTTCTTACTTATTTATTAAATATGAACTTTGTGGGTGTGTTCACTGGAAACCCTCACGAGACTATAACTCGTCCACTTTGGATACCGAGGGGTTTAAAGGCTTATTGCATATGCTAAATGCAATCGTGATTAACTACGAAAGTGTGGATGTTGTATATTATTTTTCAAGAGATGAAGGAATCTACCAAGAAGATTTTTATTAGCCGATGATGAAATTTATAATTTCAGTCAGGGGAGTTTTTCTGTTCTATTTTTCTTTCCCTTACTCACTTTTTGTTTATCATTTTTATACAATGAGGGCATTGTATAATTTAAGTGTGGGGATAGGGTTCGTAAGAAAAAGAATTTCTTTAATTAAACATTTAAGTTTTTATTGTTCTAAAATTTTTGAAAATTTAAAATTTTAAGTGAATAACTAAGTATTTATTAGTTAGAATACTTTTGTTAAAAGTTTTGTTTTGTATTTAAAAGTTTAGACTTTAATATGGATTAACTGTTTTGTATATATAACGTAAGCTACTTAAATAAGGAAGTGATATATAGTTATATGATATGATGTACTAATAGGCAATTTATATGAAGATTTCTGAAAAAAAAATAAAAAAATAATAATAAATTTTAATAATATAACTTGTTTATTATTTTATGATACATAATATGATGTATGACATAAAAGTCTTAAATTTTAAGTTTATTATGCAATAATTTTATATCTTTTTACTTATGTGAGTACATTTTGGGGTATATATTGATGGTTTCCTCTGTTATACGAAAGTATAGACCTGGTCTCTATTAATATATATTTAAAAATTAAGCAAACGCAAGTCAAAAGTACTTGAAAAGTCTTAAAAATAAAAGATACCTAACAAGGTCACCAAAATGGTTTGACCAAGTTTGGTTTTGCTTAAACCTGAATCAAGTTATGTCGCTCTGTTGCATGAAAATGCAGACCTGTCACCAATGTCTTGATTCTTAAAAATGTATTTCATATATTTAATTGGAATATAAAAGTAAATTGTATAATTAAATTTAAAAGTATATCATATATGGAAATCATAAGTAATATACATACTAACAATAAAAAGGATATTCAGAAATATGAGTATAGATTGTTTAAAGTGGACAAATATATTAGTAATCATTCATGAGCTATATATTACACAAATAATAATAATTTTATTTATACATTATAGTTATCCATGTTAATTAAATTGTTTAAAATTTTAATATATGAACCAGATTTTTAGTATTGGTATTCTGATTCTTAAATATTAGTTTGATGCTTATTTTTAAATTTTATTCAGTATTCTACTTGAGGACAAGCAGAACTTAAGTGTGGGGATATTTGATAAGCATCAAATAGATAGTATATTTTATATTAATTTATCCCTATATTTTTATACATTTTATTGCATTTATATGATTTTAGATACTTATTTTGTTAATAATTGCAGAAATGTATTTTAATTGAAGAATGAAAAAAAAGAACAAGAACGAGACCAGAACTAAAGAATTAAAGCACTTAAAGAAATTAAGATTAAAGACCTTGAAGAAATGAAGACTAAAAGAGTTAAAATAATGAATTGGGCCAAGAAGACAAAGAAGTCCGGTTATGAAGATTGAGAGTCCAAAAGTTAAGCCCAAGCCCGAAAATGGAATATTCTGGAATTAACATTCAACCGGCGGTTGGATTAACCAACCGGCGATTGGATTAACCAACCGGCGGTTGAGCTTTAGGGTTTAAGGCGGTGCAGACACGTGGAGTTGGACCTGGATTCAAATAACTCCTACCGGCGGTTGGAGTATCCAACTGGCGGTTGGAAGGTCGGTTTTTAAAACTATAAATAGAGGCTCAATTTAGCTTAAACCATATACGATTCAAGAATACTAAAACCGAAAGTTAGGGTTTTAGGACGACTTTAAGGTGCGATTTTGGAAGCAAAGGAGCTAGGGTTTGAAGGTTTTTAACCCTAGGAAAAGCTGGTTTGCTAATTGGTTCGGTTTCTTTATCCTTGTAACTTTATTAATCTTTTGGGTTATTTTGGATATTGTTTATTTGAATTAATTGTTTATTAGGTTTTCATTATGAATGTTTAAATGTATGTTTATTAGATTTATTATATGAATTATATGTTTATGTTGGAACTATATTATTGAATGCTTATTATACAAGAATTGTCTGTGTTATATTAATATTGATAACAGTTAATTGATTTATATAAATAGCTTTACTAATCTTGTGAGTTTTATAAATTTATTAATGATTGTCAATTATTAATGTTAAGTAACACTGTAATTCAACCTAATCTTGGAATTGTATTAATAAACTGCTGATAGATCTTAATAAATAGTAATACTTTACTTAATCTTTGGGAGTGTTGCTATATGAAAATTATTTTAATCTTTGTGATTTTCTACATTAGTAATTCACCAATAATAATAGCCAACAAAGCAAATAGACATAAGTTGATATAATAAGTTTAATAAATAATTGTTTAAATAGTTATAATCTTCTATCCAATTGAGTATACTTAAGTTGTTTCTTAAAGCTTATCTATTAGAATCTGTATCAAAAATATAAATATAAATATGTTCGTTCGGAACTAAAACGTCCCCCTTATCTTGTAGATTATTGTAAATTGGATCCTTGTATTTAATTGTATTATAATTATGAATATTTGTAATTAGAATAAATAAATAATTAGTTATAAATAAGAATAACGTTTTCCTGTGTTCCTTGTGTTCGAATTTGGACTTACTTATTAAGCTATATTACATGAACAGGTTAATCTTGCATGAATTATGTGATAGTATTATTTAGTATTTCCTTAATTAAACTTGTTATTATAATTGCCTATACTTAGCACACATCACAAGTGCTGATTTAGTTACTTTTTATACGGGCTTGCATGAGTTACTTACTAATCCACTGAGGTCCCACCATCATAGTTTCGTTAGTTATGGACTTAAGCGCGAATATTAGTTAATGGATCCATTAGGGACTGACCCTCCCCGCCCGGGGTAGTAGCGCTACCACGAACCGTTCTGTATAAACGGGCGACTTATATTTGTTTCGTACGAGTGTTTGGATTAGGCACTCGCGGGGGCATTATACTGTACTTGGTTGTACTTTACTTATTTACGAGTTAAGCTTCGACTATGAGCTCATGGCAACGGTATATACATACATACTTACTATTTGCTTGGTTGCAAATACATGTTTTCGCATACGTTCAACGATGATAAAAATCTTGTGTTCAAACTGCTTACTTACTTACAAACCTGCGAGATTCACCAACATTCGTATTGACCCTTTTTAGCATGTATTCTCAGGTACACGTACGGAGTAGGTTTACACCAGGATTACTAGCTAGAGTCGCATGATTTCCAAACTGCATTTAACGGAGATTATTTAGCATTATCTTTTGTAACTATGGTTATGTAATAGAATCTCCCGCTTTATACGCGGACTCTAGGGAACTTTACTTTTGTAACGAAAACAATACGTTTTCAAACAGTTTATATATATGGAAATGTAACTATTTTTCAAACGTCTCAGTTAGAGGTCATCTGCTGTATCTTGGTGTTTTGATTACTTGATTAGTCGCGCCCTGACCCGAATCGCTTCCGTAGTACGAATTTGGGGGTGCGACAGATTGGTATCAGAGCCTAAGGTTATAGCGAAATAGGTTGCATTAGTGGGCCTAGACTATGACCGTTAGGCTAGTATTCCTTATTAGGAATTATTGGTTCAGGAATTTCATCATTCGACTTTTATTTAACATAGCCTGATCAACTATGTACAATTAAAGGAGGATCGATGCAAGGTCTGAAATGGTTATGTTGAACAGGAATACATTAGTAGATTTCGACCACGAGAGAAACGGGACCAAACTATTACGTGCAATAATTGCTAGACTATTACTTGTGCTACACTTCCTAGGCTATATATGTTATATATGTATATATATATATATATATGCCTCACACGCTAACGTTCTTGCCACCGAGATGGCAGACTTTCCTATCGTAGCACCTACGAAACCCGCTCACTTGTATATATATCGAACAACGAAGACTTGAAAACCGTTGCACCACTTTAAGGTGAACCCTAATAACTATATGAGAAACACACTTAACACTGGGAATCAACGTACATTCAGGGACTAAACCCCTTTCTAGGATTTTTAAAAAACTCTCTCTTGTGAAAAATGGCAAGCTCGACGATGGACGATTACCCGTCAGATAACGATCAGATTCATGAGGAACAGGTTCAGTACACCTATCTCGACGGAGAGATAATGCCGGTGGAAGGATTTGAATACGAGAACCAAAACTACGGGATAATTGAGGTCGAAGCGTATGAGAGATTCATGGATCAGGCAACAGATTTAAATAATCAAAATTGGGAATTAAGGTACAAGTGCCAGAACTATGAAAAGGAGTTAAGGATCTTGAAGAGGTCCGTTCCCCAAAAGATAAAGGACAGAATCCGCCACTAGAAGAAGGTAGCTGTCAACCTAACCCAGAGGACAAAGACATGGGCCAAACGATTGGGTAGGAAACCAACTGAGGAAGAGGTGACCTACCGTGCACTACCACGATATAGGGATATGCTCGAGGCACGCTACTATCCCCACGATCTAAACCTGGAATGAATCCGATGTAGGAAGACGTGCCTGGATGGCGAGGAACTAAAATCAGCGGGACAATAACTAGAACCATTTTGTAAGATGAAATTTTGCCTATAGCATCTTGCACTAAGAACCCTTATTCCGATGGGTATCTAGGAATCCCATCCCGTTTTGTATAAGACATCTATATTTTGTCCGGATGTAACGGTGCCCAGAACATTTTGTAAACGATGAACCAAATATTTATCTATATGTCATTTGGGTTGACTATAAGCTTTAACGTCTTGTGCTGATTGTGTGCTATATTAAAAGGTCACATGTTGATAACGTCTAAGATTATCTAACCTTAAATCTTATTTTAAGACTAGAATCACCCGAGAATTGTCACCTAGACGCATCACACCTACCAATTTCGTACTACTACAAAATTGCACTTCCAGACCCCCTCATATAGACCGGTTAGAAGCTAAACCGCTTTCTTTACTTAGAAAACCGGTCTCCTTGATTGTGATCCGGTCTGCCAAAATTCCCTCCAAATTCTGAAACTTAAATAGACCGGATCTTATCTATAAAACCGGTCTCTATTGTCTAAACCGGTCTCCTTTGCTACCGGAGGGAAAAAATAAATTTCTTTTTAAGATTTTTCACATATCCCGCCAACAATTATTCACCCCCAAATTTTTTTAGCATATGAGGGAAAACGAAAAACAAAACTTTTTCAATGTCCACTAGTTTACCCACAAATATTCTCTAAAGTTTATTTGTCCCAAATTAACAAACCCCTTTCTTCTCCAAACCCTAAATTGATTGACACTACCATCACCACCAATTCAGCAGCCACTACCACCACATCCAACCTGCCAGCTACCTCCTCCTTTACCTTCACCTCATCAAACCGACAACAACGTTACGTGTTGCTCCCTCCACCGTCACCACACTCAAACTCCCAGTCACCACTATAAACTCCAAATGGTATGGTTTTTGTATGTAATTGTAACCAGGGTTTTATTTCTAGTTTTTTTTTAGTTTTTAAATAAAGTTATACAATTTACTTTGTAAATCTGTGAAAGTTTTTTATTTATATGTTCTTAGTTTCTTTTGCTAGTAATTAGTTACTAATGTGTACTATTGATTGTTGGAATTTTGTTTACTTGAGCTAGTAATTAGTAACAACAGTAACTTATTTGTTTGTGTTATTTTACCTCTAATTTTAAATAACTTAATTATTGAATTTACCCTGATACGTTTAAAATTGTTGTGTTAATTTCTGTTACAAGTAGTAACATATATCTGAGTTGCTCAATTAATGATGCTTATTAGTAACTTTATTGATGTAATAGTTTGATTGTATGTATACTAGCAACAGTTGTGCTTATAAACATATAAATAGTTCCAATACAAATAATTTTACCAAGAATAAATAATATTTGCTTTCATGGTACCTATTTTAAACATAAGTGTTATTCAGATTTGACATCCTAGAGAGTCGCAATGTGAGTTGTTTGATTAGTATTTGCTTTAAAATTTCTGATGTTACTCGTTTTTGTATGACCAATACAGTAATGATATGGGTGAGCCACGGCAACGCAAAATGTTAAAGATGATAATTCAAGCGCACTCTGATGTTAAAGATGATAATCCAAAGAAAAAAACACTTCAGCTTGGCTCGGAAAAGATTCAAAACATTTCTTAGAAGCGAGTTCATGGGTAAGGGTTTAAGTCCTTGTAATCACAAATAAAACCGTTTCATATCGAACGAAACCTAGGCAGAATTCTGGAGGAAGGAAGATATGTCGGCAAGAAGAGTATGTTTGAATTTATCTTGAATCATAGCGGACATAATATTATATTTTAATATTGTTACTGAGTGTTTGTTATGCATATGTGAAGGCACACCGTGAAAAAGGGAGGTTAAATGCCTTGAACCAAACGAGAAAGAGAATGGGAGAAAGAGAGACTTGACGAAGAAAAAGGACAGACTTGAACGAAATTGAAAATTCTCGTCTGAGAAGTTGGACATTTGGCAAGGTCTAAGTGCAATGATAATGGGAAGAGGATATTTATTTCCGATATCAATCCTGTATGTCATCGAGAATCATTAAGGTAGATCAACTCAGTATATTATCCCTTACAATACATATAGAAATATAATGATAAAGATGCAATGTCTTTTAGTACATTTCTGCATTCAATATACTTATGTTAGATTTCAAAATATAGTCTTACAAACCTTTCTTCACAGTTTTTCAATTAAATTTCTGCAGAGATTGATAGAGATATTGCAGTTTTTAACATGTATATCTATACTTGTGGTGTTAAAATTTAGTGCAATCAACAACCTGGTGGCAGGGTATGCGAGTATTACATGCTTAGCTGGATGTATTCTATCATAAACCGTCATGAGGATCTTGATGTTGATGAGGTAAGTATTTGTATTCTTTTTTTAATTTTTTGCATTCATTAGTTAGATATTGATATCATATATTATTTATGTAAATACAGATCTATTGGGATAAATGTTCGTTGTCTACATGGGGCATAGATGATGTGGTTGCTAGGTGGTATAAGACTTTGTTTTGGTTGAGAACATTCTGTAGTGAATCAGGCTCGATGAGTAAGCTTGTTTTGGTTAATTCTGATGGAGTATTCAGTATTGAATTATGGCCGATTATGGCACATTTTGTAATGTATTACAATTATGTTATAAGAGAGATGTCACTAGGCAAGCTTTTGTCAAATCTCTTGTAAGTCCATTACAGAGTATTATCTTTAGTATGTTTTGAGTTGAATTGCTATATGTGTGTATGGGTTACAATAAGTTATTGAGGCTTGAAGCCTTGAATTTTGGTAGTATAGCATATGTTTGTGCTCTGGTTTACTTTATAACGGTTTGGTTATCATTTTGGATTAATAAATGTTGGCCAGGTTTTGGTTATAAGCAGATTTTTCCTGTGTTTTGGTTGTAAGCAGGTTTGGTACCATATTTGTTAAGAAGATCGGTTTTGTATATTGCCTCCACGACCAACCGCACTCTATGTGTACTAACCGGTCTATAAAAACCTCAAATAGACCGGTTCCAAAACCGGTCTTGTTGTGTATAAGCAAGCAGACCACCCCTCAAAGAGACCGGTTCAAAAACCGGTCCGTATGTCATTTTCAACCGGTCTTGTTTGCCTTATTTGTAGTAGTTACCGTAGACATGTGAACCACTTGTGTTACACACAACTAGAAGGATCGACAGACCACCTCGAGCTAGACCTTACGCTAACCATACTACTACTAATACTCCACCCACTAGGACACTTCGTTGTACAGATGTCCGCCGATGATATTGGTCAAGTACAGCCCCTACACATTTGGAAATGTTTTCCAACAATTGGATGGATTCCAATGATTTACGTCTAACTTGGTTTGCGATTTCGATCGCCCTGATTTCAAATGGATTAGTATTGCGTGGGGAACCCACAATGACTAAGTCCACAAACTATTTCAACAACGATTCGATCATTTGATCACTACGGACGGCTAGGGGTACTTGTGACTACGGGATTACCGACTATTCTTACCTAACATTTGTCACCCCGAAATAATAACCTAGTCATGATTGACTACCTTAAGAACACTACTCGGTTATTGATATGACTACTTTTTCTAGCTATGATTCGAGCTAACCACAACTCTTGAGACGTGAGGAACTAAAAAGAGAATATAGATTCATACAGAGAACAGAGAGTCTTCCGTCTTGCAAACCTCCCCATACGCTCAGAAGTCCACTCACCATAACGTTTCGGTACAAATTGCTAGGTTACGCCGCCCTAAGAACATATTAGACACTATGGAGTTAGAGCAGCACAAAATCCGTCTAGGCCGGGCTAGACAGGTACAATTTGTGGGAAAAACAGTTTTCAACAAAATTTTCATCAAACATTTTCCATGAATCTTTCTCAAACGTAAATCTTCCGTCAAATTTTTGACATGACGGAACTTCCAACACTTTTACGACTACAACATTCAATAAATTTTTATCAAACCCAACTCCAACAGATTTTCACTATACATATATTCCAAGCCTTCTATAACTTCGAATTTCCAACAAATTTCTGAATTGACAAAAATTATCCAAACGCTTTGTCAAAAATAAAAGTCTCCAACAGATCTCTCATCGACTCAATTTTCAACAGATTAGCGCCTAGCATAGATTTTACACAAAATCAAAATGTTTTATGAAATTTTCAAAATTCTTAAAGTGTTAAAACTGGAGATGATTAAAATCCTTTTGCATTCTAGAAAACTGTATATCTTTAGCGATTAAACCCCCTCTTACGAAGGCATTGTGATGATAAGACGATCACCCCATAGGAAGTGGCAAACCCTATCATAAACAATTTCGTGGCAGATAACAACCAACTTGTGAGGAACTGACAACATTCCCCTACTTACTCACTTTAGACAACAAGGTGAACTATTGGAGAATAAATTAAAGGAGACTTCCCTTTAAATTTAGCAAACGAAATCTTCCACATATACTTTAGATTATGATCTAGGTCTTCAAACGCACGATAACAACTTATACCTCAAAACACCTGCGGGCCTTCTAACGATTTACACATTGGAAATGCGTTTCCAACGATCTAGATTGAGCATAACCCATCGATTTATTCACGTTTACACGAGCATATGGTTGGAATATTTTCCGTCATACTTATACGAAACTAACTACCTAATCACGATTAATCACTGATTTGACTTGTATGTCAACATTGAAATCAAAATCCTTCCTTCTCCCTTCTCTCCTCGGTGAGATCATTGACATGAATTAGCTATTTGAGAATCGCGTCGAAATCGTTTGTATGTCTCTCGTTACCCGTGGAACTCTGATTTAACAAGGGAAGAAAGGTGAAACCAGGATGAACATCATAACGGGTAGAAAGCACATGTGTAGAACAACACCACCCACTAAAGATTAGGAACCACAATTATCGCTCTCTAGGCTCGAAAACACTACCTATAAGGTACAGGGTATACAGTAATCCATCGATCCTAGGAATCCCTAACCTATATTCGATCAGAAAGATCTGAACATAAGGCAACACCGATGGATCAAATTACTCACTGATTACGATTGCGAAATTCGTTATCATCCGGGCAAGGCTAACGTTGTTGCCGAAGCCCTCAGCCGAAAAGAATGAGCCAAACCACTTCAAGTTCGAGCCCTCGGTATGACCATTCATAACAACCTCATCACTCAAATTCTCACTGCTCAACTCGAAGCACTCAAAGACGAAAACGTGAAAAACGAAGTCTTGCGAGGCATGGATAAATAGTTCAAAACCAAACCCGATGGAGCCAAATACTTCTCGAACCGAATATGGTTACCAAGTCTTGGAAACTTGCGAAATTTGGTGATGGATGAAGCTCACAAATCTCGATACTCAATACATCCTGGAGCTGACAAGATGTATCACGACATCAAGGAATTATATTGGTGGCCCAACGTGAAAGCCGACATAGCTACTTACGTTAGCAAATGTCTAACCTGCTCGAAAGCCAAAGCCGAGTACCAGAAACCCTCGGGATTGCTACAACAACCCGAGATACCACAGTGGAAATGGGAGCAAATTTCCATGGATTTCATTACTAAATTACCAAAAACATCAAGCGGTTGCGATACCATTTAGGTGATCGTATCAACAAATCTGCTCATTTCCTTGCAATAAAGGAAACCGACAAGATGGAACGCCTAACACGAATCTACTTGAAAGAGATTGTTTCTCGACACGGCGTACCCATCTCGATTATCTCTGATAGAGATAGCTGCTTTACTCCTCGCTTTTGGCAGTCACTACAAAAATCTCTTGGTACTCGTTTGGATACGAGTACTGCTTATCACCCGCAAACCGATGGCCAAAGTGAACGAACGATTCATACAATGCAGGATATGCTACGAGCCTGCGTAGTTGACTTCGGTACCTCATGGGAAAACCACTTACCGTTGTGCGAGTTTTTGTACAACAACCGTTATCATACCAGCATTAAGGCTGCGCCGTTTGAGGCACTCTACGGACGAAAGTATCGTTCACCTATTTGTTGGACCGAGGTGGAAGATAGCCAACTCACCGGTCCTAAAATCATTCACGAAACAACTGAGAAAATCGTAAGCATTCAAAACCGACTGAAAGCCGCACGTGATCATCAAAAAAGTTATGCTGACGTGAGACGCAAACACCTCAAGTTTGAGATCGGGGACAAAGTACTTTTGAAAGTGTCACCTTGGAAAGGTGTCATTCGTTTTGGTAAACGCGGGAAACTGAATCCCAGATACATCGGACCATTCGAGATCCTGGAAAGGATTGGTCCAGTGGCATATCGCCTACAACTACCTTCTGAACTTAGCAGTGTGCATAGCACCTTTCATATTTCTAATCTTAAGAAATGCTTGTCTGATGAGACACTGATTATACCGCTCGACGAAATCCATATCGATGACAAACTTCATTTCGTCGAGGAACCCGTTGAAATCATGGACAGCGAGGTCAAACGATTAAAACAGAGTCGCATTCCCATTGTTAAAATTCGATGGAATTCTAGGCATGGCCCTGAATTCACCTGGGAACGAGAAGATCAGATACGCGAGAAATACGCACACCTCTTCTCGGACCCCACTCAGACCCCAACCACAAGTTAATTTCGGGACGAAATTTCTTTAACAAGGGGAGAATGTGAATTACACAGAACGCTCTCACAGAATTCGATCACAATTCTAGGGTTTCGTCAACCCTTACAATGAGCCCTAACACGTCTATTTATACAAAACATACTGCACCTTGGCGACACTACCTGTGACAACCTGTACTTGAGGGTATTAAATTACCTTAACCTTGCTTGTAATTACTTGTATTTAGTATGAAATAGGACTAATTACTTATAATATATAGTATATTGAATATACACACGTACGTAATAAATGAATATTACGCGATTTGTTTAGATGGATTCCGACACACCCGGCCGTTGGTGAACCTTTTCAAACGTAACGTAAGTATGTTTTTATGTTAAAATAGTCGTTATTTACTTATTATTATTATTTTATAATAATAGACGCAAAAAACTATTACGTTTTATATAAAACG
This sequence comes from Helichrysum umbraculigerum, assembly GCA_949592205.1. Classification (NCBI taxonomy): domain Eukaryota; kingdom Viridiplantae; phylum Streptophyta; class Magnoliopsida; order Asterales; family Asteraceae; genus Helichrysum; species Helichrysum umbraculigerum. Next base: position 44,786,873 of record CATIUR010000002.1, on the reverse strand, counting down.
CAACTTACGCGAGAAAACGCGCAAATCGAACCCGACACCCGAACGAAATCCAAAATATATATTGGAAACCCGAAATAATGTGATTAAAAATATTTAGTCATTCAAAACAACAATTACATATCGAAAGTAACTTGCTAGAAATCAAACGTTAAATTGTTAATCTTTAACTCGCGCGATTAACATTTAATCGGTTAACGAACGTAACGCGAATTCGGGGAACGAGTTGAGGGCCCAACCCACGAATGGGCCATGCCCATCTCGGCCCAGCTGGCCATGAAATCACAGCCCTAGGGCTGGCCCAAAGTCTACATATATAAACCCATTTACACCTTCATTTCTTAGTATTATCAACACACAAAACACACACACCAAAACCCATTTTCTCTCTTCATCACCTCTGGTTCCAGCCACCACCACGACTACACCACCTCCCTCAGCCTTTTCCAAGGCCATCTAGCCGCCGCCATACTCATCTACAGCTCTCAAGCAAGAAGAACAAGCCAAGAACACGAACTGAGCCAAAAACAGCCTCTTCCTCTTGTTCCAGCTTCAAACTCGACTTACCTCTGTAAGTTTCCTCTATATTTCGTTCATAAACCTTTGGAACATATTTACCTTCATGCTAGTAACTCGTTTACCACTGATTATGTCCAAAATCTTGCTTAAACTCGCTTTGTTGTGCGGAAAACCATTGGATAATAGCTTTGTCCACTGGATAATAAATTAGATCGGTTTAGATCCATGATAACGAGACCATTTCTTAACCAAATTGAGTGTTTCTTAGCTCTAAACTCAAGTTTAAGAAGTCTAATTTTCAAAAATGTAATCCACACGAATTATGGAGGTCATTTGCTATTTTAAATAATACAAATGAAAGTACATATACTTTCTGCAACTTCTGACCAGATTTTTGGTCAAAAAGATTTTGGTATATCTTGAGTTGTGAGTCGTATTAATGGGTCAAACCACCTGGAAAATCTTTGTTTTTATGTTGGCTACAACTTTCATTTAGACCCTAACCTCTAGAAATACACGGACTTTAGACTAGACAATTATTTGTGAACAAAGGTGCTAAAATTGAGCTGCTGGACACGTTTTAGAACATAAATTATTTAAACACCTTAAACACCTCTAAAAATTATGGAAAATTTTCAGAAAATAGTTAAGACATAGAGGTATATTGGTGAATTTTCTTGGATTTTATTTCGAACGTTTTGTGGGTCAAATCACGTGGACAAAATTGTGTAATTTCGGAAAATATAACAAAAGGGCTGTTTTCGTAATCGTATTAAAAATGAAACGTGCGAGTTACCAATGAACATGAAACTTATTTTCTACAAGTATTATAATATAATAGGCCTCATGTAAAAGTTTCTGGTCAAACCGAACATTTTTGACCAAATCCTCAAGATCTAAAAGCCATCACAGCCCGATTTAGCGACACTAATACCAAGTGTCGTACCTATGTGACACTAATCTAGCGACACTAACCAAATGTCATAATTCAATGTCGCAAATTTAATGTCGCAACTTAATGTCGCAAAACTAGCGACACTGACCTCAGTGTCGCTACTCAGTGTCACACCTTAACGACACTACCCTTGTGTCGCTACTTAATTGAAATTCATAAAATTCTTGCGACACTAACCTAGTGTCGCAACCTCATTGAGTGTCGCATCTAGTGTCGCAAATCACATAATGTTTGAATACACTTTTCATACCAAGCATCGAATACGCGTAACAACAACTCTACTACATACAACACTACTTGAACATGCAAATACATATACTTTATAAGTATACATGGAAACACACATAATAATAATGTCTTAGGGAATTATTATTACAAACCGTCACCAACGGGCCGCAAACGTTTTTAATTAAACAATTGATCGAATACTTGGACATAACTAGTTGAGTGGATAACTAGCATGGATTGTCTTTCGAGACATTGATAACATTGAATAATGTTATATTTATATACTAATATTCCATAGTTTTTATATACTTTTATTACAATTATTTGATAAAATATAATTATTTCGTTCATATTTACAAAATTGGTAGAACTGAAGTTTAAATTAGAAAAGAAACGAAAATGAGTCAAAAATGGGTTAAATAAAGTAATTTTTGTATAAAAGTTAATTTGACCAAAATATAGTTGGTACAAAATGGTTAAAAGAGTGATAAAAATAAATAAAGTTTGCGAATAGTTGAATTCGAGAAGTTAAATGGATTACGCGAAAATAATTAGATTGAATATTTATTGGAGTTTACGAGTTGGATCAAATAATTATTTGGGCTTAATAAATAATAATAATAATAATTAATAATACTAACGTTAGGTTAGTAATATAATAATAATTATATCTTGCCTGGAGGTTCATGTAATATATTTTCGTCTAATTATTTATGTGATTTAGAACACGTTAGGGTCTTGATTCCATTATATTATGTTAACTAATAACAATAATAATATATTATAATATTAACGTTAGTTAAGAATAATAGTAGTAATTATAATTATAATTATAATAAACAAAAAATGATGATATCTATGTTTTGGTAGCAGGAAAGTCACGTGAAGTCACAGATGTGGACTAAGTCAACCCAAGTAACAAGTTGAAGTGCATGTGTGGTAGAAGCATCTAGAATAGGCTGGGTCACAAGTAAAACAAGAGGCGGTGCACATTTGACTTGGAGTACGGAAAAAAGCATGCAACCGGCGGTCCAGAAAAAGTACCAACCGACGGTTGGCACCGACCTTATGTGCTTAGGGCATTAGAAGGTTACGGGTTCGGAGAACCTACTGCTTGATATTACTTTCGGATACTCGTTTATTAATTTAAACGTAGCTTGCAAAGACTCGGGTGAGTCTTACAGCCCCACTTTTACTGTTTTACTTACGGGGTGAGATACAATGCTTAACTGCTTTTACATGAACACAAGTGCTGATTTAGTTACTTTTTATACGGGCTTGCATGAGTTACTTACTAATCCACTGAAGTCCCTCCATCATAGTTTCGTTAGTTATGGACTTAAGCGCGAATATTAGTTAATGGATCCATTAGGGACTGACCCTCCCCACCCGGGGAAGTAGCGTTACCACGAACCGTTCTGTATAAACGAGCGACTTATATGTGTTTCGTACGAGTGTTTGGATTAGGCACTCGCAGGGGCACTATACTGTACTTGGTTGTACTTTACTTATTTACGGGTTAAGCTTCGACTATGAGCTCATGGCAATGGTATATACATACATACTTACTATTTGCTTGGTTGCAAATACATGTTTTCGCATACGTGCAACGATGATAAAAATCTTGTGTTCAAACTGCTTACTTACTTACAGACTTGTGAGATTCACCAACATTCGTGTTGACCCTTTTTAGCATGTATACTCAGGTACACGTACGGAGTAGGTTTACTCCAGGATTACTAGCTAGAGTCGCATGATTTCCAAACTGCATTTAACGGAGATTCTTTAGCATTATCTTTTGTAACTACGGTTATGTACTAGAATCTCCCGCTTCATACGCGGACTCTAGGGAACTTTACTTTTGTAACGAAAACAATACGTTTTCAAACAGTTTATATATATGGAAATGTAACTATTTTTTAAACGTCTCATTTAGAGATAGTTTGCTGTATTTTGGTGTTTTGATTACTTGATTAGTCGCGTCCCGACCCGAATCGCTTCCGCAATACGAATTTGGGGGTGCGACACTACCTTTGCCGCCACTAGCGACACTAGCTTAGTGTCGCTAATAGTGACACTGGCTAAGTGTCTCCTAACTATACTTAGAAAGTTTTCTAACTTCCAAAACCACTTTCATTTACAAAACAATTACAGACTCTTGACCAACTGACTAACACACTAACATATACCAACAAAACTCATAGGGGAATGCCTCCTCCAAAGCCATTCAAAGCTATGACAGCCAAGGAAAGAAAAGCATGGGATTTAGAGAGAAAAACACATGCTGCTATCACAATGTCTTTACCTAAAGAAGTTGTTAAGATTTTCAAACATCAAGAAACCGCCTATGATCTTTGGAATGCCATTGAAAAGCGATGTGGTGGCAACGAAATGTATAAACAAAGCAAATTGGAGCTGATTAAGAAACAATTTGATTTGTTCGATATACTTCCAAATGAATCCTTGGCTGATCTCTTCACTAGATTCTCTCAGCTTGTCAGTGAGCTAACGGATGGAGGAGTGGTGCTGACTGAAGTGGAAGTAAATAAGAAGCTGTTAGGTGCTTTGCCTAAGAATTAGGATACTAGAGTGACTATTATGGAAGATGATATAGAGACTACATCTATGGATTTGGATGATCTGATTGGCAAACCACAGGCAAATGCACTTGACATGCAAAGGAAGGAAACTAAATCAAGTGCACATGTTCAAAATCCCAGTTTGTATGGTGCTCAATCTACAACTGGTGACTCATATGTTGAGCTTTTCTTGTATCACCTTTTGGTTTTTATATATAAAAAGTGTTTTCTTTTATAGCTTATGCTGGCATCTTTGTTATACCCTTAACATGCACAATTTTCGTTTTTATGTAGAAGCATATATGTGTGTAGTGTTACTATTTTAGAACTAATCATGTGTAGTATGGTCACTAATTATTATCTATTTAGGAACTTGAAAATAAATGTAAAAAAAAATCAAATATAATTTTGGCTACAACCAATTCTTTCCTAAGTAAAAAAGTTTCATGAATGTGTTTTGATTTATATCATACTCAATAGCACTAAAGAAACTAAGAAAAAAGAAAAAGTTTTCAAAAATAAATCCAACATATTATTATTTTCAAAATCAAAACAAAAATAAATGGAAACGGGAAAAGTTACCAATAAGACTCGAACTCGAACCAAAATCACACGAGTAGTTGTCCACTTCCAAACCACTTGATTTAAGTACTCAATTATTAAACTATGAGAAGTCTACTATTTGATTATAAATATAAATCACAATTGGACAAAATACTTATTATTCATAGTGTTTGCAAATTGATATTAAAGGATAATATATAAATTTAAAACGGCTATGTTCTTGTTTTTTCATTAGATCATTTGCAGTCATGAGTAAAATGTCGTGCACAACTTTAGTGGGTAGATATGCTATTTGATTGGTGAAAAATGTAGTTAGTGGAGAAATCCTCAAACTGTGTGCAAAGTCAAAGTAGACACTTTGACTGGGACGGGGGAAGTATTTCCCCCAAAAAATATTATATTATACTTTTTTACATGTATAAAACTACTGTTAAAAAAATAAGAACTTTATTTGATAAAAACTTATAAAATACTTATATGAAATATTCGTATTCAGGAAATAAGAAACATAGTTGTTCAGATATTCATAAGAAATATATAAAAATATAAACAAATCTTGAAATACCTTCTCAAATACAAAAATTTTTGTACGATTAATAACTTTATCGTCTTGTTCATACATCAATACCTTCAAACTGTTTCACCTTACAATGTAGCTCTACATCTCATTGAGTTTTTATTGCAAAAGAATTACGTTCCATGGAAAGTAGTAGAGATAGAAAAGTCACCAAATACAACAACAAATTATAATCAACTATAATAAGCATCCTAAAACGGAAAGATATGTGATAACAAGATGACAACAATGAAAAGTATCAACTACAAAGGTAATCACTAACTTTTCAAAATTGAAAATGAGTTTGAGTATCTTGTTTAAAGAGAAACACATCAATGTTATCAGCAAAGTCGTCAAAAATAGTACACGTAATTGTACATTGGTTGTGATTCATAAAATTCAAACGAAAAATTTAGAATTGCATCAAAAAATATATTGAATGATATATTTTGTTAAGTAAAATGACATATTTACCTTGCATTCATAACCTTGATTCTCTTCCTCCTTTCATTATATCATTATTTTCATAATGCATCACTTTACCAATAGAGATAATAGATACAATGATAATTATATTAAAAAGGCTTTTAAGGCCAAACTTATATTTTTAAAAATGGGTAGGTGAGTTTAAAATATTCAATATGAAAATACTTGAAATCTTCTGTAAATTGTAAAGATTGACACCATTTATTTATGTAATCTTCTAATTATTGAGGAAATAATGTCTATTGCATTGTTTAATTCTAAGAATTAAACATCTTATAATCGTGGATGTAAAATTGAAATTAATATTATGGAGTATAACATAGAACCTAAACAACTTTTTCATTCTCAGAATATATAAACTTATAAAGATACAGCGTACACGTACATTTCCCAATTAATGATGAGAAGAGATTTGACAACAATCGAATATCGAAAATGATTATTACATTGTTAAGTATACTTACGTGAGAAATGATTATTAGCTTTAAAAGATATCTAACATTATTAACTTCCAAAATTATTAAATATATCGGCCATATGGAGTCACTAAGAAGTGCTTGACCTTCTATAATGACATGTTAAAATATATGGATCATATAATTGACATTTCAAAACTAATGGGATATTATAAGGGAAAATGAATGAGATGTTAAAATAAACCAATCATTTAGTTGACTTCTTAAAACTCTGGATATCGAGCATGCACTTTTATGTCTAGTGAAGACATGTATATGTACCTTTGCGACTGTATGTTCATTAATAAAACAAGCATATATAAGGTGCAGCTGTGATGTGTTGCAACAAAACAAATAGTCAGATAGTATATGTGTTATGGTTTTATATTTTTACTCATTTTGGATTAAAGGTTTGATTCTATTACCTTCATCGACAAATAGGGTGTTAATTTCGTATGTATCGTAAATACATTGGCCGGGTCTTAATGTAACTACTTCGCGGCCTAAAACCGTATGTACACCCAAAGTCCAAAATACTGTGTTTACTACCACTTCGAAGCATTCCAAATTGTTTTTTGACATGTTGCTTATACCCGTTGTTGTGAATGCGTCTTTAAGGCTAATGGGGTATGACGTTTGCAAGTTCCACCAATTGTAAACACTTTTCCACACGTCAACGGCTACCGGGCATTCTAGCATTAAATGATTTTCAGTTTCTAGAGCACCATTACAATTCGGACATAGATATGAACCTAAATCAACACCTTGCGAATAGCTTTTACCGAAATAATTTTGGATTCATCCACAAATCACAATACACGCCGAAGTATATGTTATCATTTAGACCCAAGTTGATTAGAGTTTCTTCTAACTCTTGAAGTTGGACTACCTCAAGCCCACGGTTTTGAACCCTTCTCCAAGCCCAATTTGGGTAATTAGGCACACTTCTTGTACCTAAAATATACAGAGTCTGTACCTTAGAATTATATAGTAACCTTTATATAGTAACAACCTTTTATGTGAAATTTATTTATGCAAAATTTTAAGGGAATAGTTCAAAGGAGCAAAGGGTTTTATGGGGGCAGGGAGAGCAGGGCTTTGATTAAATAAATATTTGACATGTGTCCTTTGTGGTCCCCGCCTGTTAGACTGTCAGGGTCTATTTTGCAATTTTGATAAAACTGTGGACCTACCCTAACTGCCCGAATAAAACTGTGGACCTACCCTCCTTAATTTCACTAATACATCATTTCAAATAACTTAAATATACAAATGCTTAATTTTCAGCATGTTTCATAAAGATGATTTCTTCTTTTCGATCAACTTCAAGCTTAACTGCCTTCGATTTGGTAGATTTCTTCATTGCACTCTCATTAATGTTTTACCTATAAAATGAATAACAAACATAATGTAACTTACTACATTAAAAGCAAGCTACATAAACATATAATAATGCTAAAAAATATAATATGCAGTAAAAAATATATAACATGCATTAAACAAGTACCGGTAAATTTTCGAATTCATGGTATAAAATCAAGTTGTATAAACACATGCAGTAGAAAAAAAATGTAAAAATGCAGTGAAGAAATATAAAATGCAGGATACGAATATAAAATGCAGTTGATTTTTTTCAAATCTACTTGTTAGATCTATTTTTCAAATCTAGATTTACATAAAATGCAGTACTTAAAATGCAATAACATAAAATTTAGTGAATAAATATCTACTAATTACACTTTAAAAACTAACTGCAGCAACCAAACACTTAAAATGCATATACATAAAATGCAGTAAACATGAAAAAACACAATAACAACAAAAAAAACGTACATTAAATCCATTCTACAAGTTCAAACACAGATCTAACATTTTGTACACTAAATAACTATTCAAATATCATCATTCACTACTAATCAAACCTAGATCTATCATTTGAAAATAGATATCACGTACACATAAATACACTAGATCTATAAAAACAATAAAACACACTCAAATAAGCATCAAAGTTACCAGATCTAATTGCATAAAATGATTACGTTCGTTGGAGCTAAAAATCATTAAAATCATCAGATCTATAACTAAAAATCATAAAAATCTCAGATCTATAACTAAAAATCATAAGATCTAAACCAAAAATAACAAAAGTAAACAAAAGACTAACCAAAAACGTTGTTGTTAGGGTTCATGGTGACTTGATTACAAGCAGCATCACTAATCAATAGTTCGGAATCTGTAAACGCGATCAACGAAATCTTAGATTTGTGTGAAATCGAGCTGCTGAGAGGATTTTTAGTCGTCGATTGGCGGAATACACCACCGGAGTTCGTGAGGTGACAGAATGTGATGACGGAGGTAGTGGTTAGTGTGTATTACTCTATGTGTTAGTGTGTGATTTTTGGAAAGAAGAAGCTTTTTGTTTAGTGTGTATGTGTGATGGTGAGATAGAGAAAGAGAAAGAGAAAGAGAATCTATCAATGAGTTGTGCCCACTGCCTTATATTTTCAACATTATGTATAAATTGCAACTTAATCACTCCACCCAAAAATAATTGCATACGGGTCCTTAGTGACTTGGCTTAATCTTGAGCATTCATGGATGATCGGATGGCTGAGATGTGACTGCCTTCCCTGCTTCTACTAACATGGCTGCTCCTTTGATCCATTCCTAAATTTTAAAGTCTAAAACCTTTCATGTAAAATTTTGTTTTACGTCAACGATATTCTAAAACGTTAATACTTAAAATTTACCGCAAAACATTATTTGTACATCTTCATCACCTCATTACCATTAAAATTATTTATTCATATACAATATCTCAAATCTTTAACCTTAAGTTAGTTCCGTCATCCAATTTATCACCTTAAAGATTTACCCATTTCAACTTCATATCCTATCTTCCAATTCCAAATATTTGACAAATGTAATTAAAATGAAATCACTCAAATAATCTAAGCTCAAATTAAATAATTTCATCTATGTATATTGACGAATGTTCAGACGGACGAATGCTGCTGGGGGAGTGCAGGGGATCAATCTTTTACACCGATTTATCGTACTCTCTCGACCAGGTCATCATAAGAAAAGACTGCAAAATCTTTCCGAAGTGTTATAAAGAGGGAAGGCGCGCCAATTGACCGACGCGGCTCCATACCCTGTAATAAAATTAAACTTGGTGTGCTATTCTCAACTAATAGTTAACATAAACCTTACTAAAAGAAGATAGCGTTGATGTATTAGTTTTTTATAAAGTTGTAATCTGAATAATTAATAAATGGGCTTAGTCCCTCGAAATGCAACCAACTTTGCCCAAAATTCTATTGTATGGGACTAACTTGCGAGGAGACATAATAATGCAACCAACCTGCTAAAGTGGGGTTTTTGATGTAGTTTACCTGCAAAAAGCTGATGTCATCCGGTTTTCATTTTTTTTTGACATGTAAGCTGCCACATATACAGACACTTGGCTGAGTGGTGCCATGTAATATTTTTAAAAAATTATTTTTTTAAGGTGAATCACATAATTGATTATTAACCAAATCACCATATGATAATGTAGGAAAACCAGCTCACTACTAACAATATATAACTTGCTACCCAAATTATTTGAATCTACTTACTGATCAATAAGAACAAGTATATAGTAAGCTATTAACTCAATAAGTAGAACCATTAACCAATTAACTAAGTTTGGGGGCAATATTGATTTAATTAGCTTGCTAAATCTTAACTAGTGTTGTTCAGCAATTCTAAGGAGCCAAGCTGCCAATCTTAACTAGTGTTGTTCAGCAATTCTAACTCACTGCCGGAATCACCATCCATCGCCGGAATCCCCATCATCGTCAACATAATCACTTTCGTCAATGAGTTTTTCCAGATCTCCGGCAACTACAACTACCAAACTTCCGATGTACGCCTCAGTTCTGATTCGCCATCACTTCCGATGTACGCCATCATCTTCGTCAATGAGTTTTTCCAGATCTCCGGCAACTACAACTACCAAAATTTTGGATTTAAAAAAGCATTTCCTGATCTGATTCGCCATTACTTCCGATGTACGCCTCAGTTCCCGTGCAATTCTTCATTCTACAAATTCTATATCCTAAAACCCCAAATCCCCAATTTATAGGGTTTCAAAACCTTAATCTTGCACAATTTTAAATCCTTTTCTTTTGAGTCTTTTTCCTTTCAATTACAGCAAATGTTTCCATCACAACAAAGGGTAACCACCACCGTCGTAGGGTTGTTGAATGATACCGGAGCGAATACGACGGCTGATGACGGTGGCTGATGAAGGTGGTGTGCGGTTGCGTGTTTTCGAAGATGGGTGTTGACGATGATGATTGAATAGTGATAGAGTGTTGATGCTATAAATAAATCTTACTCATTAATTGATTATACACAATTTTGCCATTAATAATTGATGATTATATATCTACATGTCACAACAAAAATTACGTGGATAAACACAAAAATTACGTGGATAAAATTTGTCTGAGTTGGCATGCCACGTAGATAAATAATTTGGAAAAAAATCATCGGGTAACCGGTTAAGGGTTCAAGAGGTCAAAAATTACATCAAAAACCCCACTTTAACAGGTTGGTTGCATTCTTATGCCTCCTCGTAAGTTAGTCCCATTAAATAGAATTTTGGGCAAAGTTGGTTGCATTTCGAGGGACTAAGCCCTTAATAAATTTACTAAAGTACATTTAATTGTTGGTTTAGTGAGCTTCATAGCAACTATTAGAGTATCTCCAATGTATACACCAAACGTACCTTTTTACACTAAAATAGTGCAAAAGTCTAAAAAAGTCACTCAAGTGTTAGCACTAAACACTGCACTAAAATAGTGCAATGACAAATAGTGTTTAATGCAGCACCAAATATAGTGCTACACTAAACTATGCACTAAACACTATTCACATTAAATAATAATATTTATAATAATTCAAATGTATTAATATGATGTATTAAGTATATATTTGTGATTAATATTTTCATAATTAGTAAATATAATGTTTGATATCATATTGATGAAAAAAACTTCATAATTTTTATAAAATTTTCATTTATATTTTTGAAACTTTTCAATATAACGATTGTTATTATATATCTTATGATAATTTAATAGTTATATAAAAAAATTTGGTATTATATTGTTGAATTGTGTATTCTAAATCAATTAAAAAGGATTTAGTGTAAAGATTTAGTGCAACACATTGGAGCAACTTTATTTAGTGCAAGCATATTTTCATAAGATTTTTTTTTGCACTAAAACAGTGCAAATTTACTACACTAAAATAATGTATACATTGGAGATGCTCTTATAGGAAACAAGAGAAAAAACGCAATAAGAAACAAAAAGTGAAAGTGAAAATTAAGTGATTGAACTAAAAGAAAGTACAGTTACCAAATGGAAGGAAAATAGTAAAGAATTTGGTGAACACTTTGACCACTAAAGTAAATTTTTTTCTTGAATAACCTAACTACTTATTATATTTATTAATAATAATTAAATAGTGAAACAACTATTCATTTAAAGTTGTATAAATATAAATATTGTTGTAATGCTCACTCCGTTTCGTATTAAAGTGGGTAGCAATTTATGAACATTTATTATTTTGTAAAATTCCTCTCAATTTGGTAGCAACTCGCTAAATCTGTTATAAAATAGCTTAATTTCATAATAACGGACGCCTGGTTATTATGATTCGTTATTTTAATTTCGTAATAGTGGGTGCCTGGTTAAATATGTCCTTGTTTTTCATGTTAGGAAATTGACAATTCTTTAATAATAATATCAAGGCTCTTTTTGTGTTTATCGAATTACTTAATTTAATAATTACAACATAGACTATGATAAATTCACAATAACAACATTAAAAAAGGCAATGCTTCAAATTAAGTTGTTCTATATGGTAAGCTTATAACCAGAACCAACGAACTTGACACTTGATAATTAGTTTTGTGCACAGAAAGTATAACCGTCAAGCATCAATTATATATTATGGAAAATGATAACGAAAAACGACAGCCCTAAGGGCTGTCAATAATAATTCAGAACACGCATTAATACTTGTATCTTTGCCGTAATAAACTCTCTGACCCCCCCTGAATTTTAGTTGACCCCTATAAATATCACCTGAAGTACAACCAATTTATGCACGTTATTGACAGCCCTAAGGGCTGTCATTAACAATACCCATTAATTATGGAAAACTATCCTAACAAATACCAATATTCGAATTTAAAAATCACACCACAACAAATATATCATTTATCCACACTGTTTTCTCCACACTTTTAAAAATCTGTGGAAATTATGTTAAATTATTCACACTTAAAAATGTGGAGAAAATTGTTACATCAATAAGTGTGGAAATCACCACAATCTTCACATATATAAGTGTAGTTAACACTTAAAAGTGTGAAGAATTTACAACTTGTCAACATTTAAAAGTGTGGAAAACCATTTGTAACCCCCAAATTATCCACACTTTCTCTTGTGTGGAAAAATCATGTGTTACAAATTTTTTGCCACATTTTTAAGTGTTGAAAAGTTGTAATTTCTCCCCACTTTTAAGTGTGAACTTTTCTTTCTTACATATATAAGTGTGAAAATTTATATCTTTTTCAATAATTTTTACACACTTTCTAAAAGTGTGAAGAAAAAAGTGTGGTAAAATAATATATTTTTTGTAGTGTCATTAGCTCGTTACTAATTTTAAAACGATGTAACTAAAACTAATTGAACTTAAAATTACAAGTTATGTGTAATTGGTGACTGTGCACATATTCATATTCGGTCCAAAAATATGATACTGATTAAAATTAAACTCTTTTGAAAGTCCCCATTATTCGGTTTATATTTGTCTTCAAAGTCACAGTACGCCGCTTTGAAATTGAACCATTTCGCAACAGTTGCGCACTCACTAATTAAAATTTTCAGTTTAATATCCGCATTTTATAAATATGATGATATTATACATTTATACTTGGGGTTGTTTTGTCAAATAATTCATCTAGAATGGCATTTCTGACTAAATTGTTCATTGCTTAAGTGGTACCGTCACTGCAAACGTTCAGATCCCACGACAGGTGAAGAGTTTGAATCCGTACCTCAACACATGTGGGTGATTTGTGGACAGACTATTCGCTCGGCGTTAATGTTGTTTGCAAATGAGGCAATCGCGTCCCATTAAAATATGGTACGGAGTTCAAGGGTACCGGGCAAATTAACCATTTTTTTAAATCGCAGCTCAAAAAAGTCTAAATTCGGTTGCTAATTAATGTGCTATCTAATTAAATAATGTAGGCCGATATAATTAACTCAATTGGAACAAACCTTGCACTTCATTTAATATTAAACCCAACTACCTCTAACAAGTTCCACCACCCCTTTAAAATCCAAATATTCATACTTTTATACACACGTATACATTCACAATTAACACAAACACCCCTATAAATACAATAATCTCATAACACATTTTTTCTTGCACCAAACAATCTAATAGTTAAAACCACATAGAAGTAAACATACCTTCCAAAAATGGCAAGAATGGTGATGATGTTTTTATGTGTAGTTGTGAGTTGCATGGTGCTAACCGCACCGTATGCCGAGGCTGCTATTAGTTGTGATCAAGTTGTAAATAAATTGGTACCATGCACGACTTACTTAACTAAAGGTGGTTCTGTGTCATCAGCATGTTGTAATGGTGTTAAAGGAATCAATGGAGATGCGAAATCAACTTCTGATCGACAGGCTACGTGTAATTGCTTAAAGAGTGCTGCTAAGTCCACCTCTGGCCTCAACGGCACCAATGCTGCCAGCCTCCCCGGAAAGTGTGGTGTTAACCTTCCGTACAAGATTAGCCCAAGCATTAATTGCAACACGTACGTTCAAATATATTCTTATTTTTTTATAATCTGTTCACACATTTCTAACTTAATTTGTACCAAAAATATCGTCTACGACTCTACTTCACAAACTAGCATATATATATATTCCAGTTTAGCCTTACCAAAGTATACATTTTCATTTAAAAATAATAATAACAAATGCACCTCTAAATGACCAACACTGAAGGTAAGATAGTAATACTACACACATCAAATACATCATTAAGTAGGAAGTCACTATCAACAATTAGGATTATTCGAAGCACAAAAGTCGGTCGCAATTGTCCCAAAAGTTGTCGTAATATGCTTTTTCTTGTAGTGAGTATAGGTCACTACCAAATAAAATTTTGTACTGATGTGTTATCGCATGTTGATTTTTGCAGGGTGAAATGAGGATGCAAAATTAAGCAACAGAATAAAGTGTTTGTATTCGGATGTTTAGAAAAGCATATTTAAACTACAAATATAAATATTATAAAGAGCACTGTACGTCTTTGTTTGAAGATAGTACGTATCCGGCCATGTGTCACTCTCTATGTTGAGCTTTTTCTTGTAACGCCTTTTGGTTATCTATCTATATATCTATTTCATATATATAAAACAAAGATTTAAATAGCTTATTTGGCATGTTTAGAAACAATTAGTATGATGTGTCATAAAATTAGAAAAACAATATTAATTCACCAATTCTAACCTATGCCACATGCATGAATACTTTCCTTACTAACACAATATAAAATATAATAACTATTATTAATGATAGTCCCTGATGCCTTGGATCTAGAATGATTAACAATATTAATTGCTTGGCGGAATCAAGCAATCACACGGATAACAAGTAATCACAAACCGAAAACTAATAATCGAATCAAAGAAACTTGTTATTGATCAATCGGAACGTACTAGAATGTTTACATAGATGCTTTTTCGACAAATGGTGCTAGGGTTTCGTCAACCCTTGCTTAGAACCCGTAGGATTCTATTTATACTCAAACTGACCAACTTAGCGACACTTAGCCAAGTGTCGCAAACATTGGCCATGCGACACTGACTTAAGTGTCACATACAATTCTAAACTCATTCTTGGCGACACTAAACAAGTGTCGCCCAAAACTAAAACTCGAGTGTCGCTAATAATACATTTTTCATATAATCCAAATAACGACACATACAACTCGATAGACCAACTGACTGACACACAAAATGTACCAACAAACTCCCCCATGTGAGTAGCTTGGTCTTCAAAAATCTTCAGCACTTCCAGTTTGCAGGAAACGTACCACCTGCGTGAACGCCTTGAGCTAAACAAACAGATACAACCTTCTGAAACCTTAAAGCTTCAGTCTTGAACCCTGGATAATAAACAATCTTCGTAGCATGTAGAGACTCAAGTTCTTTCTTTGTAAGGTTGATCAAGCTTAAAGGATCATAGACACGAATCCTCACAGACTTAGTGTAACACCCCCAATTTTAATGATTTGCGGAAGCACGATTTGGGTGTTACTAATCAATAACAAAGCACAAAGATATATAGTAAACGACTCTATATGCGTCGTTTTAACAAAATATATTGACATTGAAATGTTTACAACATTTATAGCTTACATAGCTCGAGTTTAAAATAAAATGAGATTTCAGTACATAAGTACTTGTACAAAATATACTAATGCAAGAAAATCTCAAACGTCTGAATGCTGACTCGAGCTAAAGTCCTGAAGCAGAAGCAACCTACTGCTTGGTGCCTGCGATACATACTAAATGGGTCAGCTAAAGCTGGTGAGTCTTTTGTTCCAAACGAGCGAGGAATTCCGAGCGTGTTTTGGTGTGTTATTTTGAGATTTAAGATGGTGATGGTGAGTTTTTGGTTGAGAGAAAATAAAAGAGAGGAGAGAGAGAGGAAAGAAAGAATGAGAAAAAGATATGGAAAGTGGGAGGTTAAGTCCCCCACTTTTCAGTCTTCGCCCCGCGCTCCGCGTGGTGTTCGTTTTCTCCGTCGTTTAACGCTTTAATAAATATTTCACGCGTTAATTATTAGTTTTAAAATACGAATTTTGTTTAATAATTTAATTAAATTGTTTTACCAATTATCTAATAATTTAGAGATATTAAAATGTAATTTAAATAATTTGCGTATTTTGTTGTTAATTAGGTAAGTTTTAATTGTACGATACGAATTGTAATTAGAATATTATCAAAATAATATTTTTGACATAATGTTAAAATTGGTCACCAACGTCCGTATTTAATTGAATCGAAATATATTCGATTTAAATTGCGTACGATTTAATCAAATCGCATTTTCGTATATATTCAACAATATATATATTTCGATACATAAATTAGCCTAACACAGAACTAATTGTATGTATTAACATATGATTAGGCACTAATTACTAGTCCTAATTTGGCGGGTGTTACATTCTCCCCCTGTTAGAAGAATTTCGTCCCGAAATTTAGTTCGAATTCACGTTTGATGTAGAATCAGTGAAGAGTTGAGGATATTTGAGTCGCATTTGGTCTTCCCGTTCCCAGGTGAATTTCGGACCGCTCCGCGAATTCCATCTTACCTTGACGATGGGAATACGACTTTGTTTTAGTTGTTTGACCTCACGGTCCATGATTTCAGTGGGTTCCTCAACGAAATGAAGTTTATCGTCAACACGAATCTCATCGAGTGGAATAATAAGTGTCTCATCTGACAGACATTTCTTCAAGTTAGAAATGTGAAATGTAGGGTGCACGCTGCTGAGTTCGGATGGCAGCTGCAATCGATAAGCTACGGGGCCAATCCGTTCGAGGATCTCAAAAGGCCCGATGTACCTGGGATTTAACTTCCCGCGTTTGCCAAAACGGATGACGCCTTTCCAAGGCGATACTTTTAAGAGTACTCGATCCCCAACTTGGAACTCGAGTGGTTTACGTCTCAGGTCAGCATAACTTTTCTGACGATCACGTGCGGCTTTGAGTCTGTTTTGGATTTCCACAATTTTCTCAGTGGTGGCGTGTATGAGTTCAGGACCAGTGAGTTGACTATCTCCCACTTCAGTCCAACAGATCGGTGATCGGCACTTACGACAGTACAGTGCCTCAAAAGGTGCAGCCTTAATGCTGGCATGATAGCTGTTATTATAGGAAAATTCGCATAACGGTAGATGTCTTTCCCAGTTTGTACCGAAATCAACTACGCAGGCGCGTAGCATATCTTCCAGTGTTTGAATGGTTTGTTCACTTTGGCCATCGGTTTGAGGATGGTACGCGGTGCTCATATCAAGACGAGTACCCAAAGCTTTTTGAAGTGATTGCCAAAAGTGAGAGGTGAAACGGGCATCTCTGTCAGAGATGATCGAGATTGGAACGCCGTGTTGAGAAACGATTTCTTTGATGTAGATTTGTGCAAGGCGCTCCATTTTATCGTTTTCCTTGATTGCCAGGAAATGAGCAGATTTGGTGAGACGATCGACGATCACCCAAATGGTATCGCAACCGCTCGACGACTTGGGTAGTTTGGTTATGAAATCCATGGCAATTTGTTCCCATTTCCATTCAGGGATTTCAGGTTGTTGGAGTAAACCAGGAGGTTTCTGATGTTCGGTTTTGACTTTCGAGCAAGTAAGACACTTGCTGACATAAGTGGCGATTTCGGCTTTCATGTTCGGCCACCAATAAAATTCCTTGATTCCGTGGTACATCTTATCGGATCCCGGATGGATAAAGTATTTGGACTTGTGAGCTTCATCCATCACCAAGCCTCGTAGGTTTCCGAAATTAGGCAACCAGATTCGGTTTGAGAAATACCTAATCCCGTTAGATTTGATTTCGAATTGTTTGTCAATACCCCGTAAGGCTTCGTTTTTGATGTTTTCAGGTTTCAGGGCTTCGATCTGAGCGGTATGAATTTGAACGGTAAGATCGTTGTGAATGGTCATACTGAGGGCTCGGACTCGAAGTGGTTTTGGTCGTTCCTTTCGACTGAGGGCATCAGCTACAACATTAGCCTTCCCTGGATGGTACTTGATCTCGCAATCGTAATCGGTAAGCAACTCGACCCATCGACGTTGCCTCATATTGAGATCCTTCTGATCGAAGATATGTTGGAGACTTTTATGATCGGTAAAGATTGTGCACTTAGAGCCGTAGAGATAATGTCTCCAGATTTTGAGAGCAAAAACGACAGCTCCAAGTTCGAGATCATGAGTGGTGTAGTTCTTTTCGTGAATCTTCAGCTGTCGTGAGGCATAGGCAATGACCTTGTCTCGTTGCATTAACACACAACCGAGACCTTGGTGGGAAGCATCGCAGTATACCACGAAGTCATCGGTGCCTTCGGGTAATGATAGAATGGGAGCACTGCAAAGCTTTTGTTTTAATAATTGGAACGCTGACTCTTGTTTATCGGTCCAATCGAACCTTTTGTCCTTCTAAGTCAGTACCATGAGTGGTTGAGCTATTTTGGAGAAATTTTCGATAAATCGCCGATAGTACCCAGCAAGACCCAAGAATTGGCGTACTTCAGTTGCAGAGGTGGGTGCTTGCCAGTCTTTGATAGCTTCGATCTTTGATGGGTCAACGTGAATTCCCTGATTGTCGATCACGTGACCAAGGAATTGAACTGTTTTTATCCAGAACTCACACTTAGAGAATTTGGCATAAAGCTCCTCGTGTCTGAGTAGTTCTAGGATGGTTTGGAGGTGTTGCGCGTGTTCTTGTTCGTTGCGCGAGTAAATGAGTATGTCATCGATGAAAACAATGACAAACTTGTCAAGGTATGGTTTACACACCCGGTTCATGAGGTCCATGAATACAGCCGGTGCGTTGGTTAGACCGAAGGGCATCACTTGGAATTCGTAGTGCCCGTAACGAGTTCTGAAAGCAGTTTTTGGAATATCGGTGTCGCGAACTCGTAACTGATGATACCCTGATCGCAGGTCGATTTTTGAGTAGAAACTTGAACCCTGAAGTTGGTCGAATAGATCATCAATGCGAGGAAGTGGGTATCGGTTTTTGACGGTCAATTTGTTCAACTCTCGATAGTCGATGCACATTCGAAATGAACCGTCCTTCTTTTTAACAAATAAGACCGGAGCTCCCCAAGGTGAAGAACTCGGTCTAATGAATCCTCTATCTAGGAGTTCCTGTAACTGGGTGGACAACTCCTGAAGTTCGGATGGGGCTAAACGGTACGGTGCGCGGGCCACCGGTGCGGCACCCGGCACGAGATCGATTGAGAACTCAACCTGTCTAGGTGGAGGTAGACCAGGTAGTTCTTCCGGAAAGACTTCGGGAAAGTCTCTAACAATTGGCACATCCTCAAGTCGCTTCTCCTCCGACTTCTTCTTTGTGATGTGTGCGAGTATTGCAGGGTAACCCTTTCTCAGAAATTTTCGGGTTTTTAAGCATGAGATGATATTGAGTCTCGTCCCACCGGTCTCCCCCTGTATGATCAAGGTTCTACCGACGGCAAGTGGGATACGGACGATCTTATCGTCGCAAATGATTTCGGCTCGGTGTTTGGACAACCAGTCCATTCCAATAATGACGTCAAAACTTCCGATTTCGACGGGTACAAGATCGATTGAAAAGGTTTCGTCAGCTAGGTTTAAAGTGCAATTAGGTATCACACTATTGGTTTCTATACGTTTCCCATTTGCTAGCTCTACAGTGTACTTAACATCTAAGACAACAGGAGTGATGTCAAGTAGTGGGCAAAAGTCATCAGAGATAAAGCTTCTATCAGCACCAGTATCAAATAGAACAGAAGCAGTTAAGTTGTTGAGGAGGAACATACCCGAGACCACATTCGGGTCTTGGAGGGCGTCCCCGGATTTGATGATGAAGGCTTTACTTCTGGTGTTGTTGTTGTTGCTGTTGCGGTTGTTGTTGTTGTTGTTCTTTAGCTTTGGGCACGTGTCCCTGAAGTGCCCAGGGTTCCCACACTCAAAGCAGACTTTGGGTGTTCTGGTGTTGTTAGGGTTGTTGTTGGTAGGGGAACGGCAATCCTGGGTGAAGTGACCATGCCTCTTGCAATTGCTGCAAAAGGAACCACAGGAACCTTCGTGGTGGCGGCTGCACTTGGAACAATAGGGTTTGCTCCCCGTGTAGCCCCGTTTGATGTCTGTGGTGGTGTTGTAGGCTTTGATGGTGTCGGATTTCTTGTTTTGTTGGTTTGGATGGTTGTTGTGGTAGTCAGACCACTTTCTTTTGTTGTTGTGGGAGGATGAAGTGGGTGGTTCAGAATCTTGGCTCATTGCCATCAGGTCTTGGGCTAGTAGGATTGCACCGTCAATGGTGGCTTGGTTTGAAGAGGCAACGTGCCCCCGAACAGGCTCAGGAAGACCAAGGATGTACTTCCTGATTTTATCAGGTTCTGTGCTTACCATGGCTGGGCGGAGGGCAGCGAGTTGCTGGAATCTGGTGGTATAACCATCGATATCACCACCCTGAACCCTAAGGTTCCAGAACTCCTCGTCCAGCTTTTGGAGTTTAGCGATTGAGCAGTATTTGGCGGTGAGTTTTGCTTTCAAATCCTCCCAAGAGAGTTGGTAGGCAATGTCCGCACCCACTGATTGAGAATATGAGTTCCACCAAGAGTGGGCATCATCTTCGAGAGAGCAGGTTGCGAAGTTTACTTTGTCGTTCTCCGCGCATTTGCTAACACGGAAAACAGTTTCCATCTTCTCGAACCATCTGATCAGTCCGATGGCTCCTTCAGTACCCTTGAAGCTTGAGGGTTTGCAGCTCTGAAAGTCCTTGTAAGAACAAGGTTTAGCAGCAGGGGTTTCAGCGGCATCGCTGTTTCTCGCGGAATTTTGCGGAGTATTTCGAGCCAAGGCTTCAGTCACAGCCTGGGTTATGAGTGATGTAAGTTGAGCATCGGTGTAGGGTCTTGTCTTTGGCGGCATGATTCTTCAATAAAAGAAATGAAGATACATGAGATTCTGTAAGGAAGTTGTATTTGTCTCAGATGTACATGTATAAAAGCGGTAATACATAACATCAATATGAGAAAAAAAAATGGCAATTTATATGAGTTGAAACAGTAAGGAATATTTGATAGATAATATGAGTTCAAAGGTTACATCTCATGGATGTATTACAAAAGGGTGTCGGGAATTGTTACATCCGACCGAATTATAGAGTAACGCTTAGATAGTTATTAGACTACATGATAGATTACAAGACAAAGACTACACTAGTCTTAAAGTAGATTAATCTGTTCCATCATTTCAATGAGGCGATCCACAGTGTTTGCAAGTCTGCTGGCCTGTCGGGCGTTGTCTTCAGCCAAGGCAAGTCGTTGTACCAATCCACGGGCATATTCATCCGTTTCCCGTGAGCGTTGCTCACACTCTTCAAGCCGATGTTTCAAAAGGGCTGTCTCTACGCTTATCTCCACCACTTTGTTGAAAAGAATGTCTACATTGTTAACGGTGGTTTCGTGATCCTCGTAGACTTGTTCGATGCGTTCAAAGGATGTAAGTCTCCAGTTTTCGTTCGTTTCCTGCAACACGACATCCATGGTGCGAAGTCGCTGCTCGTGTTGGTTCACCCTAGCGGCTAAGGCCGGCAAGGTGAAGTGAGTGGGGTACGGGCCAGCTCGAGGCAACCTGACGTTCCTCCTTACTACCCCTGGGTTCTGTGACCCGGATTGAGAGCGCGATGAATTGGACGGTGCGTTTGCCATTTCTGAGACAAAGCGTTAGTAAGAGTGAGGCCTATATTCATATAGTTCCTATATAATATAGCCTATTGGGTGTCTAGCACAAACATGTTTAAGTCTCGGTTCTCTCGAGGTCAGAGTCTTCTAGTGTACCCTGTTCGGCTATAACTACCTTCAGATCTTACATCATCTTTGCTTAATTGTACATAGTTGATCAGGCTATGTTAAATTAAACTCGTATGATGTAATCACTGAACCAGTTATACCTAATAAGGAATACTGCCTAATGGTCATAGTCTAGGCCCACTAAATGCAACCTAGTTCACTATAACCTTAGGCTCTGATACCAATCTGTAACACCCCCAATTTTAATGATTTGCGGAAGCACGATTTGGGTGTTACTAATCAATAACAAAGCACAAAGATATATAGTAAACGACTCTATATGCGTCGTTTTAACAAAATATATTGACATTGAAATGTTTACAACATTTATAGCATTACATAGCTTGAGTTTAAAATAAAATGAGATTTCATTACATAAGTACTTGTACAAAATATACTAATGCAAGAAAATCTCAAACGTCTGAATGCTGACTCGAGCTAAAGTCCTGAAGCAGAAGCAACCTACTGCTTGGTACCTGCGATACATGCTAAATGGGTCAGCTAAAGCTGGTGAGTCTTTTGTTCCAAACGAGCGAGGAATTCCGAGCGTGTTTTGGTGTGTTATTTTGAGATTTAAGATGGTGATGGTGAGTTTTTGGTTGAGAGAAAATAAAAGAGAGGAGAGAGAGAGGAAAGAAAGAATGAGAAAAAGAGATGGAAATTGGGAGGTTAAGTCCCCCACTTTTCAGTCTTCGCCCCGCGCTCCGCGTGGTGTTCGTTTTCTCCGTCGTTTAACGCTTTAATAAATATTTCACGCGTTAATTATTCGTTTTAAAATACGAATTTTGTTTAATAATTTAATTAAATTGTTTTACCAATTATCTAATAATTTAGAGATATTAAAATGTAATTTAAATAATTTGCGTATTTTGTTGTTAATTAGGTAAGTTTTAATTGTACGATACGAATTGTAATTAGAATATTATCAAAATAATATTCTTGACATAATGTTAAAATTGGTCACCAACGTCCGTATTTAATTGAATCGAAATACATTCGATTTAAATTGCGTACGATTTAATCAAATCGCATTTTCGTATATATTCAACAATATATATATTTTGATACATAAATTAGCCTAACACAGAACTAATTATATGTATTAACATATGATTAGGCACTAATTACTAGTCCTAATTTGGCGGGTGTTACACTTAGCTATCCACAAGTCTTTTGGTTCCGAATCAGGAACATATATAATTTCAGCTTCGCCTGTTATTCCGTCATATATCCAATATTGTAATCGTCTCAAAAAATTAAACGGAAGTTTCTCCAACGGATTGTACTTTAATGTCTTAGGAGATCTGTACACAACCTTAACCCAAGGTTTGTTGGATGCAGGTTTGATCCTGTTCTTGTAGATACGTCTCGTCCCCAAGTTAGGTGTAATCAAAAAGAAAATTTTCGAATTAACCTCTTTTCTTAAAATTCTTTAAACATCATTCGCAAGCTCATTATCAGTAGGATTGATAATATTCATTTGAGCTAATCGTAATAGCTCGCAATATGGCAAAGTACTCAGATGATTGAGACGAGTAATAAAGTACTATAAGCCATCTAATCTTTTCACAATAACTACCTTATTCTCCACATCATACTTCAAACTGATAATAAGACCTTTTAGCTTACGCTTTCCCGCTTTATAGAACTTGCAGGTCTTCAACGTATCTGAATCAGTAGCTGAAGTAGATGGAATATTAGAAGATCCGGGAGCTGCATAAGTAGAAGTATCAGCTGTTGCAGCTTGTTCAATGTCAGGAACATAAGCTGTTGACGGTTCAGGTTCCACAACTTCTTCCTGTGCAACTTCAACATTTAGATCATTATCAAAAATAACCTCTTATTCTTGCTCAGGTACCGTTTAATTATCCTCGTATATCATACTCCGCAGAAAATCCAAGTTGACTTGAGAGTAGTCAATATTTAGCGGAATCGGTTGACCTGGAATAAAATCAGAAGAAGCAAAGTTATCTAAAGCAATATTTTCATTAATATTAGAAGGATCTACATTTTCAGGCTGGGGGGGGGGGGAGTCGTAGTTGATGTTTCCAAGGCAAATAGGCCTGACTCCCCCGAAACAGTAGCTACAGACTCCAACTCAAGAAGCCCAGACTCTAGACCTGGAATCTGAGCAACCTGAACCTCTAACTCAGCAACCCGAGCAGCCTTAATCTCTAAATCTTTTATCTGCACAGCCTGAGCTTCAATGACAGCAGCTTGATCATCGAAGCGCTTGTTCACTAGCTCTATCTGAGCAAGAAGCTGCTGAAGAACTGCAGGCTGTGGTTGCGGGTCAGATGCAATCTCAATACCAGACCCACGTCGGCGGCGAGTAAGTGGACGATCTGTATCAGAATCAGAATCCACCGAACGTGGTCTCTTGTCGGTCCTAGGGGCCACATGAACTCGCCCCTGGGACATCCTCCTCAAAATGCGTTTAAAACGCTGAGGATCTACCAACTGAATTGCCGCTAGAGTATCTGTTGGCGGCACATCTCCTTCAGAATCAGCTAGGGTGGGACCACCATCCTCATCACCACCAGCGTTCACATTCTGGACGTTGTCGATATCGTCAAGTTGTTCCTGCACAACAATATCAACAAAATCATCATCAAGAAAAAATCCATCATTTGTCGGGGCCTGATAGTTCTCATCTACGATATGCCCAAAAAGCTCACGATCAGGTAACTGCTATTGACCCTTAGGCGGGGTCGCACAGTCACCAAAAATTCTCAACATCATCGATTGTGGCAAGAGCTGGAGATAGGATCCGCAGGAATCCCCAGATTCAGGGAGTTCAGGATCAATTGTACAAACCGTGGATACATATACCACATGTCATCACCTGATTGGATGTTGTCTATCATGTTCTCGAAGATGTAGCCTGAGAAGTTGTACGGTTTGTTGTAGATCAAGGCTAACATCAAAGAAAGAGTGGCATAGCTCATGCCATCGAATCCAACTTTCCTCGGAGATAGGCACACGATGATAATATGAGCTAGATACCTCCAGACCCTGCATAAATGCTGTTTGCGGTACTGGTCTGGGGGAATCTCCGGGTAACCCATCCTTGATAAACCATCGACGATGAAGTTCGTCTCAAATTGTGTGGGCATGTCGTGGTCATCCTCGAAGTGTAAGACCTGACGAATCGTGTCTTTCGTGACAACGATCTGGTGACCAAGAATTTTGGTGAGAATCCTCCGCTGGTTGTTCTCGGTATTGACAACCGCATTGGTCCAGAAAGCAGAGATCTAGCTCAGGTACATCGGAACATCCTCCGAGATAGTAAAAGAAATCCTCGAACGATGAAGAAAAGTAATCATCGGGCGAAACGGCTCGGATTTTGCATGCGTCGCGTTTAGAAAAGCGACAATATTGTGACGACGGTTGGAACGAGCCGCATATGCAATGAGATTTGCCATCTGAAACTGTAAAGCAACAGAACGTAGACAAACATATCGTTATAGAATAGGTTCAATTGTTACGGAAAAATTATATTTAAAAACTAACTAAAACTGAATTATTGGCGACACTTGATGAAGTGTCACTTTACACTATGCGGCACTCGCTGGAGTGACGCTTGCAATTCAGTTAAAATTAAGAATGCGACACTTCGATGAAGTGTCGCTGAGCAATAAGAATTTTGGCGGCACTTCGTTAAGTTTCGCATTAAAACATTAATTTGAACTATGCGGCACTTAATGAAGTGACGCAGCTTTGTCAGAATCAAAGGAAGCGGCACTCAGTTGAGTGTCGCTTAACAGTATGCGTCACTTGGGTGAGTGACGCTGCGCTTTTTAAATTACCAAGAGTGCGACACTCGAGTGAGTGTCGCAGCAAGTGTCGCAATGATGAACACGAACTCAGATCGCATCCCAACCCATAAATTTTAAAATCAAAATTTAGGGTTTTTGCAAAACAACCAAACCCAAATGTGCGGCATGCTTAAACGACCAAAACACAGAAAGGTCGTTAAATAACTTGATTTAACTGAAACCCTAATCTCGAATATAAACATACAAATTAAATTCAAATTACATGGTGAAAAGGGTTAAAGGTTATACCAAAGTGTGCGGATTGATGAGTAGAACAAGTGTATAAGAACCGATCACGAAGAAATCGCACAAAAATCGCCAAGGATTGCAAAAATCAAGCACATATAGAGTGTCGCTAAATCGAGAGCGAGTGACGCAGGTTTTTGGTGAGTGTCGCAAGTTTGATTTTGAAAGTGAATGGGTAGAGTGCCGCTTCCTGTAGTATTTATACCTAAATACAGTTTATGCGGCACTTGACTTGCGGCACTTATTATAACCGTAGCGACACTTAATTAAGTGTCGCTAAGACACTAATTTTGAAAAAAAATTTGATCTTGTGCCTTTGGATTTTGGTACTCGATTTGGTAGTGATGACACACAAAAAGTCAAGTTTTTATGCGTCATTATCTCACCTTTTTAGCCCAAATCATGATGAATATATCTAAAATCAATACTTTATCATTAAAACTCATCATTCGGGCTAAAATATAGACAACCTTTCAAAAGTCATCTAAAATGGTCGAAAAACACGATAAATGTAACGAAAACGATCATAAGCATTCTCGTTCACGCTTTTAAGCACTTTTTAAAGATCCACTAAGAATTATGACCTCTAACTTATGTCATTTTCTTCGTCAGGAGAATACGATCCCGTGGATATAAAGAACGCTGAAAACGGACACCCGAGTCAAAAGTTATGGCCGAACGAAGAATCCAAGGAACCGGAGAAGACCAATACGGGCAAACCAAGCCGGATACGGGCGGAACAAGCCGTATACGGCCATGCACTGACCGTATACGGCCTGGCATGACCGTATACGGCCTTGTCCAGCCATATACGGCTGGTGTTCCCCCGTATACGGCCTCGTTCTCCCGTATTCAGCCCATGTTCGCCCGTATCGTGCCATTTCCACCCGAAATACGGGAGGTCCCCTCGTATCATCCTCCTCCCCCGTACAAGATGCGATTTTGATACGGCTGAGCGATACGGTTGAGCATTTGGAGGTAGGAATATGGCTGGACGATACGGCTGAGCAACTACTATATATATGGGATCATTTCACCTCATTTTCATCATTCATCACTCACACTTCACACTTCATCATTCTTTCTCTCTCTACTCTCTCTCTAGAAATAATTAGATTAGGTTAGTATAATTAAGCTAGTAGATTAGCTTCTAGCTTGGTTGTAACGGAGGTGCTCCGAGACTGCGATTGCGCAAGATTTGTAATTACGCTTTGTCAGGTTTTATTATAATCTCTATCTTGTTATTTTAAATATGTTGTGCTGCTGTCATAATTATTTAGAATTGCTTGCTAGAATTATTGCCATGCTTAGCTAAACAAATCTGTGTTTGATATGATAGTCGTTATGCTAGGGTAGTTATACTTTAATATACAATTGGGATGCACCATTATGAAACAACGGAGGTAACGTTATATGGCTTTCATTTGTATAGCGCCGGAACCATCACGAATGTGTGTAGTATGGAACGTGGAAGCTATGAAAGTCGTGGGCACAATCCGTTGTGGAAATAATGATTCCAATTGTAACACGCCGTTACTCTGTCCGTATGCTGTTAATATATATTTGAATCTATGAAATAAGTCTCCAATGTTTATCTATCCAACTTATGCTGTGGTTTGTAACTTACTGCTGGTACATAACTGGTGGTACGCCGCTTATTATTCTGTGTCTGATGATCGTTGAACTCGACATGGCCGGTGTTCTCCTGGTTGAAATACACCGGAGGGAGACACGGAGCGTAGGATTAGAGATAGGTTAGATTCATTTCATATAACAAATATTTTAGAGAGAACTTTCGGAATATTTGTGACTTAACTGATTATCCAGTAACTCTGCACGTTTAAAACTGATCCTTGTATGCTGCTCTGCTGCATGTTCTTGTTTGATTGTTGCTTTAGGGTTTGCATGCTAGTACCACTTGTGCTGTTGGATATATGATTAGGTTTTTGAATATAAATTGATTGCATACACCAGTTTAACATGCGTAAAATAGTTGTGACGATTTATATAAAATAATGATGAACAATTTAATCAGCCGTTAGACCAGATCATCCCAACTTGTTCCGGTAGGAAACCCCTGTTCATGTTTTTGTTTATTCAACAATTCATGCCATGATTCGGATATCTCGGATGTCCGAGATTGGGGAACAGGATTCGAGGATGGTTGTTGGTTAAATTGGTTGCTACATTTGGGAGAACTTCCGGTGTAGTTTACATTTCATAATTGCTATCTTCGTGACATGTTATTTATCTGATTGCGGACAACTCTACGTTAGATAGATAATAGGCTAGTAATTATGTCTCATTAGGATATATAACTCAGGATAGATAACAAGGACCTTTTAATGTTGCAACGGAAATACCGTAAAACAGCTGAATACTGGTATGAGCGTTGAATACAAATACGTGGGAGCTAAGGAAAGGCTGTAGGTAGAATACTTTGCTGTCATTGATTGTTCCAAGTACGTCTGTTAAGTCCCGACTTCGTCATCATAACTAATGCCTTAACTAAAATAACTACCCCTAAAATAGCATATAAGATTATCATAGCAAGCACTCGCGTTAATCTATAGTTCTCGTAGCCACCTCACCTCCCCTATCTTTAGTTTTAGTTTTTAGATTAGTTAGTTAAGAACAGAAAAGTAACAAAAACCCCTATCAAACTCTTGATAAAATCAGCTAAATTACGAAAGATAATCAAAAGACCTAGATCCTATGCCCGTTGTAGTTTGAAGAACGACCCTAGGTCATACTTACTACTGTACTCCCATAGTTTTAAGTATACTTAGGCCCAGCAAAACATAAATTTTAAAACCCACTGATCGGCGCGCCAGGAGGAAGGCCCGCAACGACGCGAGTCAAATCGCAACCGACCTCTCGACGCCCATCAGGTAGAAATTCGTAACTTGTAGAAAAAACAAAAAAATAAATAAAGAAAAAGAAAAATTAAAGAAAAATTAAACTTAAAATTAAACTAGATACATATCACTCACATTCTTTTTGGTGACAGGATTGTTTAGAGTATGGTTAGGGATCATATCAATATAACATGCAGTTATTAGGAAGTAGTAAGTGTTATTTCGATCATCAGTATATTTGTCCACTTTAAATTTACATAACATATTTAAAGCACCTTTTATAAAAATTAGTTCAAGACGATCATCGGTATTGTTTGTCCACTTAAACATATTACATCCGTATCTGTGAGCTAACCTTTATTTTTAGTATGAATATTAATTTTGTGAAACCTATTTTATGATATACTGATAAACTTTAGTCCAACACATAATGCTGCATATTTCACAGACAAGGTAAAGATTACAAGACAAAGTTTATCTCGGCTATCTCGTAACACACACTTGACCTTTAATTTAGTTATACATCAAACCTATTATGAAGATACTAGTGACCTCATATATGTACTTAGTACAACAGAGGGTCCCTTAGTATGAACAAAACAAGTTTGAGACTATTTGCATAACTAATGGATTCAGGTCTGTACGTGAATACAACAATAGTCACCATTAGTTAAGCTAATAATCATATTATTACTATATGCCAGTTTTGCATTTACATAATTATTATGACAGCGTATGGTAGTACTTTCATTTATCAATTAAGACTTATGTCTTACATCACATAACAGTTTTCACAAAGTAATAAACAAGTTTTAATATGACTTCTTACTCACTCAGAGACCGGTGTGTATCATGCCTACCGATACATCATATGATGAAACCAATGTTTATAAAAGTTATATTAAATATGTCAGATAAACCTACTGATGCATCCAAGATAAACCTTAAAATTCTATTTTATGCATGTCACTCGATGTACTATCATATCCCAAGTTGTTTACAGACACAACCAAATGTCTTTTTATAAATTTAGCAACCTTGCATTTTCCTTAGTACTAAACTGTATAAGGAGTGGCTGTTGCCTTTTTCTTTTTTTTAACAAGCACACACAAATAAAGTAAATATAAAATACAGTTCCAAGTTACACATCACTTATGAGTGGGATCTTTCATCCCAATCATTGAGACTAACTCATCAAACCGAGACTGCGAAAAAGCTTTTGTGAAAATATCCGCATTTTGTTTGGAGGTGTCTATGTGAATTAAGTCTATTAGGTGTTTCTCAAAACAATCCCGTATGAAATGAAAACGTATTTCAATATGCTTTGTTTTAGAATGTTGTACGGGATTGTGAGTTATTGATATAGCAGCGGTGTTATCAATATGTATAGGAGTAAGAGTAAGAAAGAACCCGTAATCTCGTAGTTGGTGTTGAATCCAAAGGACTTGAAAGCATCAATGATCGTGCTCCAACGATCGGTTCAAGAATTGCTTCCTGTTCATTGCGGGCCTTCCAGTCAGAGCGGGCGATCGGAGGGGTGGTTTTATATTTATAGTGCAGGGAAGCCTAAGTTATACTACTACTTGTATAGTAAGCGGCAGGTATGACTCATGTGTCGTTCTTCAACCACAACGGGCATGGGATCTTAGGAGGATTAATTATCTTTGGTAATTTAGCTAGGGTTTTAAAACTTTTTGAGGGGTTTTTGTTTTCTATTCTATGTAAACTAAAGACAGTAACATAAATGAGGAGGGAAGTCGCTAAGAGAACTATGGATTACGCGAGTGTTTGCTATGACATCGGTGTATGCTATTTAGGGGTAGTTATGAGGATTGAGGCTCTAATTACAATGAATCCTAGCAGTGCTGACTTGGGGTCTCTGAACGATGTTCAACATAGTATTGTACCTACGACCTTTTCGTGGCTTCCACGCATTTGTATTTCACCATAGGTGGTTCCAGCGCTATACCAAGTACTAAGCCATTTTACGGTTTTTCCGATGCCTCGCCCAGAGATCCCGTATCATTACTGTATATGTCCTAATGGGCCATAGCTCCTATCCTATTACTTATCTAACGTAGAGTTGTCCACAATCAAATAAATAACATGTCACATGGATAACAGATATGGAGTGTAAGCTACACCGGAAGTTCTCCCAAATGTAGTACCAATTTAACCGACAACTAACCTCGAATACTATTCCCCAGTCTCGGTCGTCTGAGACGTCCGTATCGTGGCACGAATTGTTGAATAAACAATAAAGTGAACAGGAGTAACCCCACGGAATAAGTTGGGAAAGTCTGTCTAACGATCGTTTAAATTGTTCGACATTATTTCATATAGATTATTGCAATTATTCTAGCATGTTAAACTGTTGTATGTAATTATTCTATGTTTGAAAACCTAATCATGAATCCAACAACCGCAATAGACAAATAGATACTAGCATGCAAACCCTAAAGCAACAATCAAACAAGAACATGCAGTAGTGTAACATGGATAGTAATCAGTTTGTTTCAGGCAGAGTTTCTGGATTAATGGTTAAGTCACGGATGCTCCGAAAGTTCTCTCAAAAGCATTCGATATATGAAATCAATTCTAATTTATCTCTAATCCTATGCTCCGTGTCTCCTATGATGTATTTCAATCTGGAGAACAGCGGCCATGCCGAGTTCATCGAATCATTCAGACAAAGAATAGTTGAGGGACCTATTTCTACAATTGACCGGATTATATCAATAGGTTTCAAACCACTGCATAAGTTGGATAAATAAACATTTTAAGAATTAATTCATAAATTCAAATATATCCTAATTACATGCGAGCAGAGTAACAACATGGTTTAAAGCATAACTACCCTAGCATAACGTTTATCATAGCAAACACAGATTTATCTAGCCTATCATAGCAATTATCATGGCATGCATTCTTAAATAATCATGACAATAGCACAACATATTTAAAAATAACAATAAAGGATAATATAATAAAACCTGATAGACGTTACAATAAATCTGCGCAACCGTAGTCTCGGAGCGACTCTGTACAAAGCTCGTAAGCTAGCTACCTACTATTTCTCCTCTAACAACTAAGAGTAGTGCTAGAGAGAGAAAGCTACTAACTATTCTAGTGAGAAGTGTGTGAAAATGAAGGTGTGGAGGTGTGTTGAAAATGAGGAGGTTAAGCCTCTATTTATAGGCTTCAAATTACAAATTTTACATTCAGCACCCTCGCATCCAATTATTTCTAAAACACCCCCTGAGCTATAGAATTCGACACCAAAAGGGGCGTATTCGGTTAGCAAATAGGGCGTATTCGGTAGCAAATAGGGCGTATCCGGCACGAAATAGGGCGAATCCAGCACCAAATAGGGGGTATACCACCCCTAGAAGGGGATATACCATCCTCTAGAGGGGGTATACGGCCTTAAAGGGGGCGTATACGGCCCTCTAGGGGGTGGTGAACCCTGGTTCGTGGTCTTGTACGCTGGATCGTAAGTCTCGTGCACTGGTCGTAGTTCTTGTGATCTTCGTTTGGCTCTAACTTCTTCGTTTCTTGTCAGATTTGAACGATTCTTGCGGCCACAGTTTTGTATTTTCCTGAAGATCAATATGACACAAATTAGGCCAGTTTAGCTTAATTATACGTCAGAATCGCAAGTTGATCGTTTTAGCTCTGATTTGTTCGTTATTTGAGCATTTTAAGTGATTTTTCGAAAGGAAGTCTAAGTTTTGGCTCATTTTACATTTTTAGCATAAAACAATGATTATTTGTTGTTTATTCAAAGATTTGAGCCAAAATGGGCTTGAAATGATGCATAAAACATGTCGTTTTGAGTCAAATCAAATATCCCACACTTAGACTTTTGCTTGTCCTCAAGCAAACTCCAAACCATTTTATGCCAAAAACTTTAATTTTGCGAAAAATCATTTTTATGGGTGAATCTTTAAATGAAGAAAAAGGTACAGATTTGAAACAAGTATTGTTCCGGTACGGAAAAGAGAGATGTTCCCATGACGTATCTAAAAGATTTATAAAATGATCGTCTTAGGCATGCTTTCAATTCTCGCGATCTTGGAATATACATGACTGGGTGATCTCACCAGGTGGTCACTCAATTCACTCAAAGTGTATTGTGTTTCCTATCATTCTAGTACAAACGAAATCGCTCAAATACCAGTCATGCAGCATTCATCGTCATAGGCTTGATCGAGAATCAAATCTCCACCACTTAGACAGGGACGGCACTAATTATCACCAGACATTTGTGAGGGTTGTAATGTGAGGGTTTAAAAGGGTATGGTTGGTGGTAATTTAAGGAAAAGGGGTTTTGCTTATCTTAGGACCTTTTAAACTTACGAAAAACTTTACTTAGACATTTTGACAAGGGAGAAAGATAGCTATTTTGACTTCTATCTTTGAAAACACACGGAAGATTTATATTTTCAGGAATTTGGAGTTTTCGAGAGATTTGAAGCACTTAGCTTTATTTTAGATGATACAAATTCATTTCTTTTTCTTCTTTTCTATATTTTGGCTTTAGAATTTTTTTGCCAAGGAATTTCTAAGAGATTTTCTTTTTCTTACTGCCCTTTTGAGATCCTTTCATTTTTCTAACCCTTTGACAACTTCGAATTTACTTGGTGCCAATTTTTCGCACCGCATGACTCTCGATCTTTGAGTTTTGATTTTATTAAGGAAACGCACACGAGAATTTTTAAGTAAACACGAAATTTGTGAATTTTGAGGGAAAGCAAAAAGAATATATAAATAGCATTTTTCAATAAATATAAAAATTCCAAGATAAGATTTTTATGGAAGTAAGTGGGTTTAGAAATATAGGTTTTTGAGAAATGAAAAGGTTAAGGCTCAACAGGGTTTTCTAGGCGGATCATCGATACTAAAAATGAGTATCGGTAGGGTTAGGCTTGAAAAGATATGATAAAAATGGGGTTTATCCTAAGTAAATGTCCAGGTCATCTAATTGCACCTATGCCACATATGGCACCTGTCAATATGGTCTCGAAATGCATACCATGAGCAAGTTCTAATTCCGAATGCATGCACCGGTCACACACAACAAATGAAAGTGAAGCATTAAAAATAAATGCTTAATATATGCTCAAGTACCTCACTGCAAATATAGGTTGTATGTACCCAGTCACGCGATGCCCCTCTTAGACTTTCATTTTAAAATCATTTAGAGTCTGACATGTTCCTACCTCTTTTTACCGACTTTTGAATACTTGCAAAAAAAATCTATACTTCTTCTTAATTTATTGACTCAAAAACTTTTGGAAAAGTCAGTCTGCTGAATGAGTAGTTAGACTACTATCGAAGCAAGACTAATTTTGTAGTGGAAAATTTTTAAAATTTTCGGCAAAATAAGGATTTGTTTATTTACTGAGGACAATTTCGAAAAAAATTTGATCATAACAAGTGAGCGAAGAGTATATTGCTATCCCACACTTAAAAATAAACATTGTCCTCAATGTTTCTGCACTAAGTAGGGAGAATCCCACACTTAGGGTTTTGCATTAAGTCAAATATAAATTTCAAGTTTTCCAGTTATGGGTTAATCCCACACTTAGAGTTTTAAGTGGGCGTGAGCATATATTATCATAAGATAGATCATAAGAACTAGAGTGATACTTCCCTACGCTTTTCTTTGAGCACTGGATGGAGGACCAGATTCGTGAAGGAGTGGTGCAAGTGATTTGCTGGAGTTTGATTGGACCAGACTTCTTTAAAGATCATCCATTCCTACGAATACTGAGTTCTGCAAATAGCCATAAATAGAGTCATAATAACCAAGTCTCACAAAATAGTAGTACGATAAGTCTAAAACATAAAGTAGATAAATCTAAAACATAAGGATAAAAAAACTAAGGCTCATCTAGCAGATCATCCATATCAGGGTCGAACTCAGCGAAAGCAGCATCATAGATGGCAGAGAGGGCAGCATCATGGAGGACAGAAGAAGGTGACGGTGCATGAAGTCTGCTAGCAGCTGCGAGCATCTCGGCGGGATCAGAGTGTGGACTCTCATGAGTCTGTACCGGAGCATCAGTAGTGCCAGCTGTAGGAGGGAAGAATGACCATGGTGGTCGAGAAGCTCTTGGACCTGACCCTAGCCTGTAAGGAAGGTCCTGAAGTCTCGGTAACCTGACTACCTCGCGGATATCAGACATCGAATCATGGTGAATGGACAATGTCTGAAAGAGTGCCCAAGCAGCTGCTGGATCTACAATAGTGATCCCATAATCAAAGGTCGGGATCGTCTCAGATGCTGGGACAGACTGTGGTGCAGCAGGTCTCGAATGCTCCCCTGAAGAAATCGGTACATCGATCAGACTCTCTTCCTGAATAGAAGCCATCTTCTTCTTGCCTCTACGGGTTACTCTTCTCGTCTTGCTTTTCTTACTGCTCTCAGCTGGGGCTTCCATCCTGAAAAACACAAATAACACAGGTAACATTCACAGTTTATGAGGATATACAAATGCGAAAAGAGCTGATGATTGTTTGTAAAATATTTTGATTTGTAAGCGTCATCAGGTCTTCTGCATTTGCATATATAAATAATGAAGACTTATCTCAGATTTGTAAATTTCAAAGGCTGTCAGATAAGTAGTTATCCTGCATCATTTAGTTAGGAATGATAGTACTAGATAAGATTTAAACTAAGAATTAAAAATAAAAGGACAAATTATTCTAGGATAGGCTTGGGGTGCCTCCCAAGAGTGCTTGTTTAAGAGAGAGTCACTAGCTTGACTCTTGATACCTGGGAATAGTTCAAGGTGGCTCAAAAATGTAGACTTCCTCGTTAATGGGGAAATCCTCAATGTAATGTTTCAAGTGTTGACCATTAACTTTAAAGTTACCTTCTGGGGCTTCGAGTTCGACTGCACCGAAGGAAAATACCTTTGAGACTATAAATGGTCCGCTCCACCTGACTTTGAATTTTCCAGAGAACTTTTTGAAGCGTGAGTTGAAGAGAAGTACTTTATCCCCTGGTTTAAACTTTGATAGCTTGATTCTTGAATCATGGAACATTTTGGTTCTCTCTTTGAATTTCAGGGAGCGATCGTACGCTTTATCTCTTAACTCAGCTAGTTCGTTAAGCTGCATTCTCCGATGGGATCTTATGGTGGGAATGTCTAAGTTACATTTCTTCAGCGCCCAGTATGCCTTATACTCCAACTCTATCGGTAGATGGCATGCCTTACCATAAACCAGACGATATGGTGTGGTTCATAACGGCGTCTTGTATGCTGTTATGAATGCCCACAACGCATCATCTAATTTATCGGACCACTTTTCCCCATGGTTGAACACCGTTCGCTCTAAGATTCGCTTCAATGCCCTATTTGTCACTTCGGCTTGCCCATTGGTTTGTGCGTGATAAGCTGTTGAAGTTTTGTGAGTTACTCCGTACTGTTGCAATGTTCTCATTAGGTGAGTATTGCAGAAGTGGGTGCCACGATCACTGATTATGGCTCTCGGAGCTCCAAATCGACAAAATAGTTGTTTGAGAAACTTAGTGACGACCTTGGCATCGTTTGTTGGGAAAGCTTGTGCTTCGGCCCACCTGGACACGTAATCAACTGCAACCAGAATGTATTCTTTTCCGTTAAATTAGGGAATGGTCCCATAAAATCTAATCCCCAAATGTCGAAGACTTCACAAGCTTGGATGTTAGTAAGTGGCATTTCACTCCTCTGTGAGATACTTCCAAACCTTTGGCAAGCATCACAACGTTTTACCAAGTCGTAAGAATCTTGAAAAATAGTTGGCCAATAGAAGCCGGCGTCGTATACTTTCCGTGCGGTCTTGTTAGCTCCATGGTGGCCTCCAGTTGGTCCATGGTGGCTTTGGTGGAGGATATGTTCGGCTTCCTTCCCGTCGACGCATCTTCTGATGATATGATCGGGACAGACCTTAAAGAGGAAAGGATCGTCCCAAAAGTAATTCTTTACGTCGCGGAAGAACTTTCGTCTTCGAGAAGTTGACATTCCTTTTTGGACTATTCCTCCCACCAGGTAGTTGGCAAAATCAGCATACCAGGGATCGTATGATGAACTAGGTCCCTGATGGTGCTTTTCGATGTTCATGAGTTGTTCATCCGGGAACTGGTCTTGAATATCTTCTTCTTCAAGCTTTTCCATTGCTGGATTTTCCAATCGACTGAGGTGATCCGCTGCAACGTTTTCTGCTCCCTTTTTATCTTTAATTTCTATGTCGAATTCTTGTAAGAGCAGAATCCAGCGCAACAGTCTTGGCTTAGCGTCTTGCTTTTTGAAGAGATACTTAAGAGCTGAATGATCTGTATAGACAATAGTTTTGGACAAAATAAGATAGGAACGAAATTTATCAAAAGCAAATACTACCGCTAGTAACTCCTTCTCAGTGGTTGTATAGTTCTCTTGAGCGTCCGTGAGAGTTTTGCTGGCGTAGTAAATCGGTTGAAAGTGTTTCTCCTTCCGTTGTCCTAGTACAGCCCCAACTGAAAAATCACTGGCGTCGCACATGATTTCAAATGGTAAGCTCCATTCGGGGGCTACCATGATCGGTGCATGCACGAGCTATTCCTTTAAGTAGTTAAAAGCTTTAAGACAGTCATCTGTAAAGTCAAACGGAGTATCTTTTTCGAGAAGATGAGTCATAGGTCGAGAAATCTTAGAGAAATCCTTAATAAAGCGACGGTAGAATCCGACGTGACCTAGAAAACTTCGGATGGCTTTCACAGAAGTAGGTGGTGGAAGTTTCGAAATAGTATCAACTTTAGCTTTATCTATTTCAATTCCTGCTTTAAATATCCGATGTCCTAACACTATTCCTTATTTCACCATAAAGTGACATTTCTCCCAATTCAGAACGAGGTTTGATTCTTCGCAACGAGTGAGCATCCTTTCTAGGTTGGAAAGACAAGATGTGAAGGAGTCTCCAAAGACAGAAAAATCGTCCATGAAAACCTCCATACACTGTTCAATCATGTCATGGAAAATCGCCACCATGCATCTCTGAAAAGTAGCAGGTGCATTGCATAGCCCAAAAGGCATACGTCGGTAGGCGAAGGTTCCGTATGGACATGTGAATGTCGTCTTCTCCTGGTCCTTCGGATCGAGAGGGATTTGAAAATAGCCAGAGAAACCATCGAGGAAACAATAGAACTCATTTCCTGACAATCTTTCGAGCATCTGATCAATGAACGGCAGAGGGAAGTGATCTTTGCGAGTGGCTTCATTTAGCTTGCGATAGTCAATGCAAACCCTCCAACCGGTGACGGTTCTTGTTGGGATGAGTTCATTATGTTCGTTTGTAATCACCGTCATTCCTCCTTTCTTCGGAACAACCTGTACGGGACTGACCCATGGAGAATCTGAAATAGGATATATCAGGCCAGCATCAAGAAGTTTGATAACCTCCTTTTTGACCATGTCTTGAATCTTTGAGTTGACTCTCCTCTGTCTCTGAACTGATGGCTTGAAGTCGTTTTCCATTAAGATCTTGTGCGTGCAGTAGTTTGG
Source organism: Helichrysum umbraculigerum (assembly GCA_949592205.1). NCBI lineage: Eukaryota > Viridiplantae > Streptophyta > Magnoliopsida > Asterales > Asteraceae > Helichrysum > Helichrysum umbraculigerum. Next base: position 44,748,357 of record CATIUR010000002.1, on the reverse strand, counting down.
ACTGATCCCTTATATGTCAGAGATCTTCCAAGCAATTTCTTTTTTATGTGACTTCAGAACCTGAATGAGTCTGGCTTTTTCCTCAGGCTTCAGATCTTTGGATATGATAACCGGTAAGTGCGAAGTTCCTTCGAGAAAAGCGTACTCCAGATGAGAGGGTAGTTCCTTTAGTTCCAATTCTGGTGGTTCTTCAGTAGAAGGCTTCATTCTTGCAATTTCATCTCTCTTGAGTTCATCAAACTCTGTTTGGAAGTCTGATTCTTCAAGAGGTGATTCTGATGTATTGGCTGAAGCTATTTCAACCCATTCTGCTTTATCAGAGAATGCATCCTTCCTCAGCTCGTATTTGACAGTGGATGATGTAGAAGTTGCATTTTCTTCAGTAATGATGATATCGTTGTCTTCAGTAAGTGCAAACTTCTGTGCTTGAGCTGATGAAGAAGTGCTTATGGTAATTTCTGGATTTGAATTTTGTGGTTCACAGCTTTCAGATAGCTGTGAATCAGGTGGTGAAAACATTAATTCCATTTCCTTGAGCGTCCTTCGAATTTCTTCCCTTGAGAGAGATGAATCATATACTTCAGGAGTCGGGTTCTTTCTTAGAAGAGTGACTGGTGTGCCATGTCCAAGCGGAGCAGTCATAATAGTTTTGAACTGCGAGCTGAGATTCTTTAAAGGAAATATAACTTCTCTTGATGCGGTGGAAGAATTGGAGAGAGCAGAGCATAATCCCTTGCTTTCTTCACATAGTTTCCTTGTTGTGATGATAGTGTTGGGGTTGATGCTGCTTACTGCGAGAATTTCTTCCAAATGTTCTTCAATTATTTCCTGCATAGAATCTACAAGACCAAGATCTTCTCCCATATGATGTTTCATTAGTTTATCGACATTGAAGGTGACCTCCTGTCGCGGTCCCAGCGGTCGGTCGGGTTTTAGAATCCGGAGTCGTTGCACCGACGGCTACCGAGATGCGCGAGCGGTTGAAAGTTTTAAAAATTTGTATTTGCTGGGCTCAAACTATGCAAGCTACCTACCTTGTGGGTAAGGTGGCAACTATAACTCGAGTGTCGTCCAAAATCGGAACGAATTGAATTGAATTGAGACCTACCAAAGATAACTTGACAATAGGATGGGTTTAAAACAAGGTAGGTATGGGTTTTGGTTTTATCTAATCTAACCTAAAGACAGAAATTAAAATGCAGAAAAGTAAACGAGAATATAAGCAGCAGGTAGAGAGTGATTGCTGAAACTTCGACGATTAGGGTTTCAGGATGATTTTATATTGATGATAGGTGATTACTCTGGTTAAGAATCTTCTGAACAGTCGGTGTAAACACTAGGACCCTACGTCTAGGTGTAACCCTAAAGCATATGTCACTGAATCCTAGGCTATCCTGATTCTGGTCAGATGGGACTGTCTTCAGACCCACCTCACCGTCTCTTTCGGAGACCAAGCGACCCTCTGAATGGGGTTAAGGAATAAGGCGACAGTCCACATCACTGACTTTTCTTAACACCTATGTCTATCCAATTTTAACAGAGTAATACTGGTTGTATGTTGAATAAGTTAAACTATCGGTTAAGTAGAGTTTAGGGGTTTTAAGCATCTGCGAACACAGCCGGCATCCTTGCTTTCATTTCCTAACTCATGTTTTATCTGTTTTAGTTCTAATACTTCCGTCATGAATTAGACCCTCCTTTTCAATCGGTCGTTCATCCCTAGGCATGCGTACAGTGTATAGTGACCTTATTTTCCACAGTATTCTAACCCTAGGTATATCTACGGTGTTTTAAAGACCTATTATATCTTTACACAGCTTTATAACCAGAGGTAGTTTAACGGTGTACTATAGCATTTTCACGGCTTAACAAGACCTAGACCCGTGTCTGGAAGGGTTGCTTCCAGGTAATCCACAGTGAGATAGTCCACCGGCATTTCCTTGGCTTCCACGTATTTGTACTCTACCAGCGGTATTTCCAACGCTATACCAAGTATTCTGACGTGTTATGGCGATCTCACAGTTTCATACAAACAGGAGATAACTGTGTATTCATAGTTAGGGTTGATCAGATCCTATCCTAAGGCAACAGTCACGTGAGAGACCTGAAAGGGTGATTAATTAAGTCTATATCCAGGATAAGTCTAAACATGTATGCAGCATAACAACTACCGATCATATATAAGATATATTAATTAAACATCATCCCTAATCCTAACATCTACATTTCAACAATCACATATTAATCTAGCTAATCAGCATGGCAACAATCATAAATCGTACTGAAATAATATGAAAGGTAAACATTATGACAGTAAGAAAGTAAAACAAGAGGCGGTGCACATTTGACTTGGTGTACGGAAAAAAGCATGCAACCGGCGGTCCAGAAATAGTACCAACGACGGTTGGCACCGACCTTATGTGCTTAGGGCATTAGAAGGTTACGGGTTCGGAGAACCTACTGCTTGATATTACTTTCGGATATTCGTTTATTAATTTAAACGTAGCTTCAAAGACTCGGGTGAGTCTTACAGCCCCACTTTTACTGTTTTACTTACTGGGTGAGATACAATGCTTAACTGCTTTTACATGAACACAAGTGCTGATTTAGTTACTTTTTATACGGGCTTGCATGAGTTACTTACTAATCCACTGAAGTCCCTCCATCATAGTTTCGTTAGTTATGGACTTAAGCGCGAATATTAGTTAATGGATCCATTAGGGACTGACCCTCCCTACCCGGGGAAGTAGCGTTACCACGAACCGTTCTGTATAAAAGAGCGACTTATATCTGTTTCGTACGAGTGTTTGGATTAGGCACTCGCAGGGGAACTGTACTGTACTTGGTTGTACTTTACTTATTTACGGGTTAAGCTTCGACTACGAGCTCATGGCAACGGTATATACATACATACTTACTATTTGCTTGGTTGCAAATACATGTTTTCGCATATGTGCAACGATGATAAAAATCTTGTGTTCAAACTGCTTACTTACTTACAGACTTGTGAGATTCACCAACATTCGTGTTGACCCTTTTTAGCATGATACTCAGGTACACGTACGGAGTAGGTTTACTCCAGGATTACTAGCTAGAGTCGCATGATTTCCAAACTGCATTTAACGGAGATTCTTTAGCATTATCTTTTGTAACTACGGTTATGTACTAGAATCTCCCGCTTCATACGCGGACTCTAGGGAACTTTACTTTTGTAACGAAAACAATACGTTTTCAAACAGTTTATATATATGAAAATGTAACTATTTTTTAAATGTCTCATTTAGAGATCGTTTGCTGCATCTTGGTGTTTTGATTACTTGATTAGTCGCGTCCCGTCCCGAATTGCTTCCGCAGTACGAATTTGGGAGTGCGACACTACCTTTGCCGCCACTAACGACACTAGCCTAGTGTCGCTAATAGTGACATTGGCTAAGTGTCTCCTAACTATACTTAGACAGTTTTCTAACTTCCAAAACCACTTTCATTTACAAAACAATTACAGACTCTTGACCAACCGACTAACACACTAACATATACCAACGAAACTCATAGGGGAATGCCTCCTCCAAAGCCATTCAAAGCTATGACAGCCAAGGAAAGAAAAGCATGGGATTTAGAGAGAAAAACACACGCTGCTATCACAATGTCTTTACCTAAAGAAGTTGTTAAGATTTTCAAACATCAAGAAACCGCCTATGATCTTTGGAATGCCATTGAAAAGCGATGTGGTGGCAACGAAATGTATAAATAAAGAAAATTGGAGCTGATTAAGAAACAATTTGATTTGTTCGATATACTTCCAAATGAATCCTCGGCTGATCTCTTCACTAGATTCTCTCAGCTTGTCAGTGAGCTAACGGATGGAGGAGTGGTGCTGACTGAAGTGGAAGTAAATAAGAAGTTGTTAGGTGCTTTGCCTAATAATTAGGACACTAGAGTGACTATTATGGAAGATGATACGGAGACTACATCTATGGATTTGGATGATCTGATTGGCAAACTACAGGCAAATGCACTTGACATGCAAAGGAAGGAAACTAAATCAAGTGTACATGTTCAAAATCCCAGTTTGTATGGTGCTCAATCTACAACTGGTGACTCATATGTTGAGCTTTTCTTGTATCGCCTTTTGGTTTTTATATATAAAAAGTGTTTTCTTTTATAGCTTATGCTGTCATCTTTGTTATACCCTTAACATGCACAATTTCTGTTTTTATGTAGAAGCATATATGTGTGTAGTGTTACTATTTTAGAACTAATCATGTGTAGTATGGTCACTAATTATTATCTATTTAGGAACTTGAAAATAAATGTAAAAAAAAAAATCAAATATAATTTTGGCTACAACCAATTCTTTCCTAAGTAAAAAAATTTCATGAATGTGTTTTGATTTATATCATACTCAATAGCACTATAAACTAAGAAAAAAGAAAAAGTTTTCAAAAATAAATCCAACATATTATTATTTTCAAAATCAAAACAAAAATAAATGGAAACGGGAAAAGTTACCAATAAGACTCGAACTCGAACCAAAATCACACGAGTAGTTGTCCACTTCCAAACCACTTGATTTAAGTACTCAATTATTAAACTATGAGAAGTCTACTATTTGATTATAAATATAAATCACAATTGGACAAAATACTTACTATTCATAGTATTTGCAAATTGATATTAAAGGATAATATATAAATTTAAAACGGCTATGTTCTTGTTTTTTCATATCAGTCATGAGTAAAATGTCGTGCACAACTTTAGTGGGTAGATATGTTATTTGATTGGTGAAAAATGTAGTTAGTGGAGAAATCCTCAAACTGGGTGCAAAGTCAAAGTAGACACTTTGACTGAGACGGGGGAAGTATTTCCCCCAAAAAATATTATATTATACTTTTTTACATGTATAAAACTACTGTTAAAAAAATAAGAACTTTATTTGATAAAAACTTATAAAATACTTATATGAAATATTCGTATTCAGGAAATAAGAAACATAGTTCTTCAGATATTCATAAGAAATATATAAAAATATAAATAAATCTTGAAATACCTTCTCAAATACAAAAATTTTTGTACGATTAATAACTTTATCGTCTTGTTCATACATCAATACCTTCAAACTGTTTCACCTTACAATGTAGCTCTACATCTCATTGAGTTTTTATTGCAAAAGAATTACGTTCCATGGAAAGTATTAGAGATAGAAAAGTCACCAAATACAACAACAAATTATAATAAACTATAATAAGCATCCTAAAACGAAAAGATATGTGATAACAGGATGACAACAATGAAAAGTATCAACTACAAAGGTAATCACTAACTTTTCAAAATTGAAAATGAGTTTGAGTATCTTGTTTAGAAAGAAACACATCAATGTTATCAGCAAAGTCGTCAAAAATAGTACACGTAATTGTACATTGGTTGTGATTCATAAAATTCAAACGAAGAATTTAGAATTGCATCAAACAATATATTGAATGATATATTTTGTTAAGTAAAATGACATATTTACCTTGCATTCATAACCTTGATTCTCTTCCTCCTTTCATTGTATTATTATTTTCATAATGCATCACTTTACCAATAGAGATAATAGATACAATGATAATTATATTAAAAAAGCTTTTAAGGCCAAACTTATATTTTTTTAAATGGGTAGGTGAGTTTTAAAATATTCCATAATTTCGGATCAAAGTTATAGTTTAGGATATGAGTAGGTGAGTTTAAAATATTGAATATGAAAATACTTGAAATCTTCTGTAAATTGTAAATATTGACACCATTTATTTATGTAATCTTCTAATTATTGAGGAAATAATGTCTATTGCATTGTTTAATTCTAAGAATTAAACATCTTATAATCGTGGATGTAAAATTGAAATTAATATTATGGAGTATAACATGGAACCTAAACAACTTTTTCATTCTCAGAATATATATATTTATAAAGATACAGCGTACACGTACATTTCCCAATTAATGATGAGAAAGAGATTTGACAACAATCGAATATCGAATATGATTATTACATTGTTAAGTATACTTTACGTGAGAAATGATTATTAGCTTTAAAAGATATCTAACATTATTAACTTCCAAAATTATTAAATATATCGGCCATATGGAGTCATTAAGAAGTGCTTGACCTTCTATAATGACATGTTAAAATATATGGATCATATAATTGACATCTCAAAACTAATGGGATATTATAAGGGAAAATGAATGAGATGTTAAAATAAACCAATCATTTAGTTGACTTCTTAAAACTCTGGATATCGAGCATGCGCTTTTATGTCTAGTGAAGACATGTATATGTACCTTTGCCACTGTATGTTCATTAATAAAACAAGCATATATAAGGTGCAGCTGTGATGTGTTGCAACAGAACAAATAGTCAGATAGTATATGTGTTATGGTTTTATATTTTTACTCATTTTGGATTAAAGGTTTGATTCTATTACCTTCATCGACAAATAGGGTGTTAATTTCGTATGTATCGTAAATACATTGGCCGGGTCTTAATGTAACTACTTCGCGGCCTAAAACCGTATGTACACCCAAAGTCCAAAACACCGTGTTTACTACCACTTCGAAGCATTCCAAATTGTTTTTTGACATGTTGCTTATACCCGTTGTTGTGAATGCGTCTTTAAGGCTAATGGGGTATGACGTTTGCAAGTTCCACCAATTGTAAACACTTTTCCACACGTCAACTGCTACCGGACATTCTAGCATTAAATGATTTTCAGTTTCTAGAGCACCATTACAATTCGGACATAGATTTGAACCTAAATCAACACCTTGCGAATAGCTTTTACTGAAATAACTTTGGATTGATCCACAAATCACAATACACGCCGAAGTATATGTTATCATTTAGACCCAAGTTGATTACAATTTCTTCTAACTCTTGAAGTTGGGCTACCTCAAGCCCACGGTTTTGAACCCTTCTCCAAGCCCAGTTTGGGTAATTAGGCACACTTCTTGTACCTAAAATATACAGAGTCTATACCTTAGAATTATATAGTAACCTTTATATGGTAACAACCTTTTATGTGAAATTTATTTATGCAAAATTTTAAGGGAATAGTTCAAAGGAGCAGAAGGTTTTATGGGGGCAGGGAGAGCAGGGCTTTGATAAAATAAAAATTTGACATGTGTCCTTTGTGGTCCCCGCCTGTCAGACTGTCAGGGTCTATTTTGCAATTTTGATAAACTGTGGACCTACCCTAACTGCCCGAATAAAACTGTGGACCTACCCTCCTTAATTTCACTAATACATCATTTCAAATAACTTAAATATACAAATGCTTAATTTTCAGCATGTTTCGTAAAGATGATTTCTTCTTTTCGATCAACTTCAAGCTTAACTGCCTTCGATTTGGTAGATTTCTTCATTGCACTCTCATTAATGTTTTACCTATAAAATGAATAACAAACATAATGTAACTTACTACATTAAAAGCAAGCTACATAAACATATAATAATGCTAAAAAATATAATATGTAGTAAAAAATATATAACATGCATTAAACAAGTACCGGTAAATTTTCGAATTCATGGTATAAAATCAAGTTGTATAAACACATGCAGTAGCAAAAAATGTAAAAATGCAGTGAAGAAATATAAAATGCAGGATACGAATATAAAATGCAGTTGATTTTTTTCAAATCTACTTGTTAGATCTATTTTTCAAATCTAGATTTACATAAAATGCAGTACTTAAAATGCAATAACATAAAATTTAGTTTATAAATATCTACTAATTACACTTTAAAAACTAACTGCAGCAACCAAACACTTAAAATGCATATACATAAAATGCAGTAAACATGAAAAAACACAATAACAACAAAAAAACGTACATTAAATCCATTCTACAAGTTCAAACACATATCTAACATTTTGTACACTAAATAACTATTCAAATATCATCATTCACTACCAATCAAACCTAGATCTATCATTTGAAAATAGATATCACGTACACATAAATACACTAGATCTATAAAAACAATAAAACACACTCAAATAAGCATCAAAGTTACCAGATCTAATTGCATAAAATGATTACGTTCGTTGGAGCTAAAAATCATTAAAATCATCAGATCCATAACTAAAAATCATAAAAATCTCAGATCTATAACTAAAAATCATAAGATCTAAACCAAAAATAACAAAAGTAAACAAAAGACTAACCAAAAACATTGTTGTTAGGGTTCATGGTGACTTAATATCAAGCAACATCACTAGTCAATAGTTCGGAATCTGTAAACGCGATCAACGAAATCTTAGATTTGTGTGAAATCGAGCTGCTGAGAGGATTTTTAGTCGTCGATTGACGGAATACACCACCGGAGTTCGTGAGGTGACAGAGTGTGATGACGGAGGTAGTGGTTAGTGTGTATTACTCTATGTGTTAGTGTGTGATTTTTGGAAAGAGGAAGCTTTTTGTTTAGTGTGTATGTGTGATCGTGAGATAGAGAAAGAGAAAGAGAATCTATCAATGAGTTGTGCCCACTGCCCTATATTTTCAACATTATGTATAAATTGCAACTTAATCACTCCACCCAAAAATAATTGCATACAGGTCCTTAGTGACTTGGCTTAATCTTGAGCATTCATGGATGATCGGATGGCTGAGATGTGACTGCCTTCCCTGCTTCTACTAACATGGCTGCTCCTTTGATCCATTCCTAAATTTTAAAGTCTAAAACCTTTCATGTAAAATTTTGTTTTACGTCAACGATATTCTAAAACGTTAATACTTAAAATTTACCGCAAAAACATTATTTGTACATCTTCATCACCTCATTACCATTAAAATTATTTATTCATATACAATATCTCAAATCTTTAACCTTAAGTTAGTTCCGTCATCCAATTTATCACCTTAAAGATTTACCCATTTCAACTTCCTATCCTATCTTCCAATTTCAAATATTTGACAAATGTAATTAAAATGAAATCACTTAAATAATCTAAGCTCAAATTAAATAATTTCATCTATGTATATTGACGAATGTTCAGACGGACGAATGCTGCTGGGGAAGTGCAGGGGATCAATCTTTTACACCGATTTATCGTACTCTCTTGACCAGGTCATCATAAGAAAAGACTGCAAAATCTTTCCGAAGTGTTATAAAGAGGGAAGGCGCGCCAATTGACCGACGCGGCTCCATACCCTGTAATAAAATTAAACTTGGTGTGCTATTCTCAACTAATAGTTAACATAAACCTTACTAAAAGAAGATAGCGTCGATGTATTAGTTTTTTATAAAGTTGTAATCTGAATAATTAATAAATTTACTAAAGTACATTTAATTGTTGGTTTAGTGAGCTTCATAGCAACTATTAGAGCATCTCCAATGGATACACCAAACGTACCTTTTTGCACTAAAATAGTGCAAAAGTCTAAAAAAGTCACTCCAGTATTAGCACTAAACACTGCACTAAAATAGTGCAATGACAAATAGTGTTTAGTGCAGCACCAAATATAGTGCTACACTAAACTCTGAACTAAACACTATTCACATTAAATAATAAAATTTATAATAATTCAAATGTATTAATATGATGTATTAAGTATATATTTGTGATTAATATTTTCATAATTAGTAAATATAATGTTTGATATCATATTGATGAAAAAAACTTCATAATTTTTATAAAATTTTCATTTATACTTTTGAAACTTTTCAATATAACGATTGTTATTATATATCTTATGATAATTTAATAGTTATATAAAAAAATTTAGTATTATATTGTTGAATTGTGTATTCTAAATCAATTAAAAAGGATTTAGTGTAAAGATTTAGTGCAACACATTGGAGCAACTTTTTTTAGTGCAAGCATATTCTCATAAGATTTTTTTTTTGCACTAAAATAGTGCAAATTTACTACACTAAAATAGTGTATACATTGGAGATGCTCTTATAGGAAACAAGAGAAAAAACGCAATAAGAAACAAAAAGTGAAAGTGAAAATTAAGTGATTGAACTAAAAGAAAGTATAGTTACCAAATGGAAGGAAAATAGTAAAGAATTTGGTGAACACTTTGACCCCTAAAGTAAATTTTTTTCTTGAATAACCTAACTACTTATTATATTTATTAATAATAATTAAATAGTGAAACAACTATTCATTTAAAGTTGTATAAATATTGTTGTAATGCTCACTCCGTTTCGTATTAAAGTGGGTAGCAATTTATGAATATTTATTATTTTGTAAAATTCCTCTCAATTTGGTAGCAAGGCGCTAAAGCTGTTATAAAATAGCTTAATTTCATAATAACGGGCGCCTGGTTATTATGATTCGTTATTTTAATTTCGTACTAGATCATAATCCGCAAAATTTGCGGGCTATTGCATAATTTTACTACAAAAGTTATATTAGATTGAAAAGGAAAAAAACTTGTGTATCTATTAATAAGTATGTTTTAAGTTTGTCAAATGTAATGAAGTAAGAATAGCTGAAACGCGTATTTTTATTCAATAATGTTACCACAATTAGTGTAGATGTCTAAGCATATAAATTAATCGATAGGTATTATGTATTTTCTCTATTAACTTCAAATAAGTGTTACACTTACATTGAAATAATTTGTTTGTTTTACCTTGTCATAAATGCTTGTTTACTCACGATACATGCTCATCTATGCGATGAAATTAAGAATGACGAAAGTGGTTTGGTAGTTGGTGTTTTAGTAATGAGAATAGTCCATGTATGATTTATTGTAGTTGGATCAAATACTATACATTTTAGTATTATACGTATGAGAGATATTTGAAATCACATAAATACTAATGGACATTAAATGAAAAAAATACATTGATGATGTCAGTTATGTGAAAACACGAGGTAGTACATAATAGTTTTATTAATTAATGTGTATACATTTGTTGCTTAGGACCCGCGAATTCGCAGAAATAGTGTAGGTACACCGTAAAGTCATTAAGTATCTAAACATCAAATAAGAAACGCAGATTCTCGTTGGGGTGAGCTCTTGCACCTGCTCTCGTAGGAGATGAAACTTTTGAACACACAGGAACACATGGACCAGCCAGAACCACCAATCAATCAACATTTTTCGGAAAACATCAACTATTCATATTTAAAAAAATGTCAATTATGATAGATATCAAGTTCGTTGTTTTAAAAATAATAATAATAATAATAATAAAATAAAAATCACCTATCCACATATGAATTGAGTCGAAATTACTTTACATGGTAGTATGTCACAAAACAATATAATCAGTTCTTTACATGGCACTAATAATCAACATGGAACCATTTATATCATTAACAAAATAATTCCAAACTACTTATAACATGATTACTCACAACTTCACAGATTAGCAGTAACTATAGAAAGGCTTTACTTTATGCTATAACAATGATGACACCCTTAATTAACTAATACATGAAATAGCTAACGAATACGCACTTTAAGTCGTATGAACTCATATACATCCATACAACTAACGGTTAACTTCAGGATACTGCGCGCATGACTACAAATGAGCTACAAAGCTGCTGAAAAACACAACCAATATCAAAAGCACCTTTTGTACCTGTTAGTAACATTAGAAATTGGATCAGACTCAAAGTGTAATACTACGTACATGTGAAGTCATTTCCTAGGAAAACTCTGAGCTATAAACTGCTAAAATTATAGTAAAATTTAAACAAAATTGTAGGGTTTTTTTACATCCATATCTGGTCATCATTGATTAATAGCCCCATTGAATAGGGGTGTTCAAAAATATCCGTATCCGAATCTGAAATCCGAATATCCGAAAATCCGATCCGAAATTATCTGAAAATTCGGAAACCCGAAACTTCGGACATCCGAATTTCGGATACCCGAATTTTCGGATTCGGATTCGGATACCATTTTTCAAACATTTCGGATATTCGGATATCCGAATTATCCGAAAAAAATAATTAGTTTTATATAAACCTGTTTTTTATGGTCCCAAATTGCTAATGTGTGTGAACCAAACCCCCCATTCTTAAATAACCCTTGATTCACCTCTCGTTTTAACGGTACAAGGCAGATATATAAGTCTCCTTCTTGGATTTCAAAATCGCTGAACTGTTGACTTCCTTGGAGTCTGAATCTCAATCGCGTCATAATACCACTAATTAGTCGTTATCTTTATTACTCATCGAAGTGTTTTATTGCTAAATATATTACTCCGTATATGCTCATGTGTGCTGTAACCCGTAAGTATATTCTTTCAATTGAATATTATAGGATGTGAGTAGTGTTGCCAAGATTGATTATAAGTTTCAAATAAAATAATCCTATTCTAATCTCATGAATATCCCACTATATTTAGCACATGAATACAGAACCCAATATTTGTTTTTTTTTGGAATAAGGCAGAACCCAATATTTGTTATGTAAGTCGATTATATGTATAGAATTATTGGCTAATGTTTGGTTTTTTTCTGGTTCTAATTTCTCAATCTTCATATCATTCTAAATCGCATTCGGATATCCGAAATTTCGGATTCGGATACCACTTTTCACTATCCGAATTTTCGGATATCCAAAATTCGGATATCCGAATTTTCGGATATCCGATTTTGAACACCCCTACCATTGAAGGCATAAGTGCACCTTGTATCCAATTAGATGGCGATTGACCCACACATGTCAAGAGTTGCTAGATTTTTTAAAAACAAACATAAGTTCAAAACCATAGCGACTATTATATACATAGAAATAATTAACAGTTACAAACGAATTATTTATAGTTGCCAACAATATCACAAGAAAAAGAAAAGAAGACTTCAAAATGGGTGATGTGTTTATAAATGGGGTGGGCAAAATAGGTGGGTCAGATTATGGGTAAAAATTGCACTTATAATAGGGGTCAAAATGGGTTAGAGCAACCAGCATGCAATTTTTTCATCTCCCTTCAATAAAGATTTCAGTTACTGCTCTTAAAGATTATGGGTCAGATTAACAGTTACATACAAATTATTTATAGTTGCCAACAATATCACAAGAAAAAGAAAAGAAGACTTCAAAATGGGTGATGTGTTTATAAATGGGGTGGGCAAAATAGGTGGGTCAGATTATGGGTAAAAATTGCACTTATAATAGGGGTCAAAATGGGTTAGAGCAACCAGCATGCAATTTTTTCATCTCCCTTCAATAAAGATTTCAATTACTGCTCTTAAAGATTCATGGAGTAACCACATACAACCGTTCCTAAGCTGTATATATAAGCTACATGTAATGCTTTTAAAAGAGAAAAAATTCGCAACACGAGGTGCTCCATACAACTGCTTGTTGCAAACTTTTGGTTCCTCGTCATCCTTAAAATCGAAACAAAAATAAAGAATTGCAATTCTAAATTGCAACCATCTATTAGTCAAAAATAGATTAAGAGAGATCTCAAAAATTCACTTTCAAGAACCACAATAAACGGACCGATCATGCTTATTTTTTTTTTTTTCGACTACTTAACATAGCTAATAGATTTGAGAGGTACTTGTGAATTATGTAGCATGATGAAGAAAGGTTAAGGTAAACCACCTTTGTCAATGAGTCAGAAGACTCAAAACTTTGGATACCTGATATATATAATACAAAAGTGTCTACTTTATTTTGAAATCTATTTATTCGTCATGACAGCCATGAGCTTTTGGCTTTTCTGGTGAACTGCAATATATCAAAAGGCGAGCATTAGATAAACATTATGAATAAACTCTCATAATATAAATTTAGATTCAAAAGCAATACATAACTAAATCAACCAATCATACTGGTATGAGTTTTGTTCTTCTATATAATTCAACTGAGATGGAAAAGAATATAGAAACAAAAACTGAAAGCAAATACAATGTTTTCTTACTTGAGGGTGTAATCGAATTGTAAGAAAACCATTTCTCCTACTTACTTTTACCATCACATCCTTTTTGGTTGACCTAATCATTATCAACAACGAATTTAGAAACAAAAAACTTATATTACTTTAAGAATTATCGATATTAGAACCATTACAATATATTGGCATACAGAATTAGAAAAAATTCATCTCAAAGGACATGATTGCTAACAGCTACTTTTAGCTCATTAAGCCTTTGCTTATGCCCTTAAAAGTTACTGCCCATATTCAACATCAAGAAACAAAGCTTCTGCATTAATCTCGCATCTCATCACATATTTATTTCATACTGATAATATGTAACTGAAAGAGTGAAAGGTGTTCCAAATATTGACCACTCTCTGACTGTAAGCCTCTTATGCTTTGTTAATATAAGAAATGGAAACATACCAAGATCATGTTTCTGATTAAATAAACTCTATGATTGTAAGCCTACTTGCTTTGGTACTGCATTTAAAATAAAAGCAAAATAATTAGTTAGACTACAACCCATAACAACTTGGTATTTAAAAAAACCCATAAATATCTGCAAAAATAATACATGTCGCAATTTGTCGACCTTACCCTGACTTTGCTAGCTCCACCCTCAAATACCAGCCACAATGATTGATTAAACACATAAAATTCATCATGTACTACTTTGTGAGCGAAATTGTCGAATGTGCTTAATTCATAAAGTCAATATTTACCTGTTCCCAATCATAAACTTGGAACTCTATAGCTTGTGTTTCTGGATGTTTAACGACCATATATACTTCCTCATTCCATTCTAGATTCAAATTCCTATAATTCACTTATGATGACACTTATCAATGCGATGAACCCAAATATCATCCAATATGTTAGAATTACTACGGCCCGTATACTATTTCCGGTGATGACTTCTGCATGTGAAACAGATGGGCTATTTCCATTCAAGATTTGCCTCATTGGTATGAGTGCATCTTCTGGGCTAGCTGACTGTCTATGATCAGGTTTAGTGGGGTACATAGGAGTATAAGTGCACCTTGTATCCAATTAGATGGCGATTGACCCACACATGTCAAGAGTTGCTAGATTTTTTAAAAACAAATATAAGTTCAAAACCATAGCGACTATTATATACATAGAAATAATTAACAGTTACAAACGAATTATTTATAGTTGCCAACAATATCTCAAGAAAAAGAAAAGAAGACTTCAAAATGGGTGATGTGTTTATAAATGGGGTGGGCAAAATAGGTGGGTCAGATTATGGGTAAAAATTGCACTTATAATAGGGGTCAAAATGGGTTAGAGCAACCAGCATGCAATTTTTTCATCTCCCTTCAATAAAGATTTCAGTTACTGCTCTTAAAGATTATGGGTCAGATTAACAGTTACATACAAATTATTTATAGTTGCCAACAATATCACAAGAAAAAGAAAAGAAGACTTCAAAATGGGTGATGTGTTTATAAATGGGGTGGGCAAAATAGGTGGGTCAGATTATGGGTAAAAATTGCACTTATAATAGGGGTCAAAATGGGTTAGAGCAACCAACATGCAATTTTTTCATCTCCCTTCAATAAAGATTTCAATTACTGCTCTTAAAGATTCATGGAGTAACCACATACAACCGTTCCTAAGCTGTATATATAAGCTACATGTAATGCTTTTAAAAGAGAAAAAATTCGCAACACGAGGTGCTCCATACAACTGCTTGTTGCAAACTTTTGGTTCCTCGTCATCCTTAAAATCGAAACAAAAATAAAGAATTGCAATTCTAAATTGCAACCATCTATTAGTCAAAAATAGATTAAAAGTGATATCAAAAATTCACTTTCAAGAACCACAATAAACGGACCGATCATGCTTTTTTTTTTTGTTTCGACTACTTAACATAGCTAATAGATTTGAGAGGTACTTGTGAATTATGTAGCATGATGAAGAAAGGTTAAGGTAAACCACCTTTGTCAATGAGTCAGAAGACTCAAAACTTTGGATACCTGATGTAACACCCCCAAATTTGTTGTTTAGCGGAAGCACGTTTTGGGTGTTACGAATCAATAATCACAGCACAAAGATATATAATGAACGACCACTATATGCGTCGTTTTGGACTTGTATTGATAAAACAAAAGTTTACATCAAAATATTGTTTACATTAGCTCAGCTTGAAATTGAGAGATTTAAGTACATAATTAATCTATACAAAATATAATAATGCAGCTAAATCTCTGATTGTTTGCATGATGACTCGAGCTAATTGATCCTTACTTGAGCAGTCCAACCTACTGCTGGTCACCTGTGATACATGCTAAAATTGGTCAACTAAACACTGGTGAGCTCACAGGTTTGTATGTCAACACATATATTTGTATGAACCGCAAGATTTAATAATTGAATTTAAAATGCAATTAAGCAATATAAAAGTTATACAGCCATGAGCACATAGTCTGAGCTTAACTTAAGTTGTCAGGCCCACTTAAGGAAACCTAACTTGAAATGCCTCCTACGAGTGTCTAATCCACACTCGTCTTCCCAAATGCTAATACGTCCGTTTGACCAGTTAGTGCGTGCTAACCCGGACGAGGATTGTCAATCCTATATGATATCATATACTAACATTCACGCTACTACGTATTACCAGACTATGCTATGGAGGGCTTTAAATTGATTAGCTTGAAACTCCTGTAGTATTTGATTTTGATTTATACTTGCGTTCAACTTGTAAAACAAAACGAGCAATAATATCACACCCCTTATTGAAAAGCAGTAAAATAGGGGCCATGAGACTCACCTGAGTCTTGAAAGTTTGAATTAATAACTTGAATTGATTTGCCTTGAAGTGTGGTCCGAAGACTTGTAACCTGAAGGTGTCCAAGACACGCGATGGTTATTAATTGTTTAGGCATCTCGAAAGACTACCTTTGTAGTTGTTTGTCCAAATTTCCCCGATTTGGTTGATTGACTTGTCCAAATTACTAAGATTTGGTTGATTGATTCGAATTTTGAAAATGTGTACGGCCCGTTGGTGATTAATTGTAATAGTAGTCTTGATGTTATCACGTTGATTTCGAAGCGTTATACTTGAAAAGCAGTTTCCATTATGTTTGAAAAGTTGTATCGTATAAGTGTTTTGAAGTTGTGCAAGTTTGACACTTGGTGAGCAATGTGCTTACGGAATCTAAGTACGGGGGTCCGGGGGCAGCGCCCCTGGCAGGGTCCAAGGGGCTAGCCCCTGGCTGGGGTCGAGATGCCAGGTCAGCTCGAAAATTTTTTATTTTTACTATATTGCTTTGGTGAAAAACGCATCTGGGATCTGAATTCGGGTAAAATCAAGTGATAAATTTCGAGTCTCGACACTTAGTAAAAATCTGAGTTTTCTGTGTTTTGCGACACAATATGCGACACAAAAATTTGTCATGCGACACAAGGGTTGTGTCGCATAGGAATGCGACACAATATCTATACGACACAAGGGTTGTGTCGCATAGATTCGAGATGCTGATTCAACAGCGACATAGAGGTTGTGTCGCATGGTATTTGCGACATAAGGTACGACACAATATTGTGTTGCATAGGATACGACATAACTGGCTTCGTACGACACAAAATACGACATAGAGGATTTTATACGACACAATCATGCGACACAAGGCTTGTGTCGCATTGAAGAACACCAGCCCAGAAAGTTTCAACTGTCGAGATTTTTCCGGCCAAAACCCAATTCAAACTCGTTTTTAAGCTATAAAATCGTGTTCTACACTTTGTAATGGACATTTATAAACCCAAATAACCCGTAAACATGTAAAAATAAGCTAAAACGAGAGGTTTCGGGATTTTGTCGGAAACTTACAAAGTGCCGAAACGAAGATCCGGAAAGATGGAAATGTAGATCGTGATGCGGTGGTTCCTTTTCTCTAATTACTTTGTCGATTTGAGTTCGTTTGGTGGTAGTAATTGGTGATTTAATGGTGGTGGTGGTTTTGGTGGGTTTGAGAGAAAAGAAAGGAGAGAGAGAGATGTGTGAGATAATGATGATGATGAATGAAAGTGGGAGGTGGGGATACTCCCCATTTGGCTGATTTTTCCGGTGGGGCCCACCGAAGTGTGGGTCTCCATCTTTACTTTCTGTATACGCGTTCCGTGCGGCGTTCGTTTTCCCGATTGATTATACGTTAAACGATTATTTTAAACGTTTAGTTATACGTTTTAAAAATACGAATATTTATTCGACATTTTTATTGAAGTATTTCATAAAATACTTAATAGTTGCGTTATAACATATAACGTTATCTCGTTTTGTTTGTATGCGTGTTTACATTTTAATCACGTAATCATCGATTGTACGTTGTGAATTGTATACGAATTATTACAAAATAACATTTTTAGATCTAATTGTATATTTAAATAACATTGTACTATTTAAATTAAATTGTTCACCAACGTCCGTATTTAATTGATCGAAACACGTTCGGTTTGAAACTTGTACGATTTAATTAAATCGTATTCTTGTATATATATTTATCAACATATATATTGATACATTAATTAGCCTAGCACAGAACTAATTACATGTATTAAAACTCGATTAGGCACTAATTACTAGTCCTAATTTGTCGGGTGTCACATTCTCCCCTTGTTAGAAGAATTTCGTCCCAAAATTTATGTCGAAGTCGTGTTTGAAGTAGCATCAGTGAACAACTGAGGGTACTTGAGTCTCATTTGATCTTCCCGTTCCCAGGTGAATTCCGGACCGCGCCGCGAATTCCACCTAACTTTGACGATTGGAATACGACTTTGTTTGAGTTGTTTGACCTCACGGTCCAAAATTTCAGCGGGTTCTTCAACGAAGTGAAGCTTGTCGTCAACTCGAATCTCATCGAGTGGAATGATAAGTGTCTCATCAGACAGACACTTCTTTAAATTTGAAATGTGAAAAGTAGGATGCACACTGCTGAGCTCGGCTGGCAGTTGCAATCGATATGCCACTGGACCAATCCTCTCGAGGATCTCAAATGGTCCAATGTATCTGGGATTTAACTTCCCTCGTTTGCCGAATCGAATTACGCCTTTCCAAGGCGATACTTTGAGTAGTACTCGGTCCCCAACCTGGAACTCGAGTGGTTTGCGTCTCACGTCAGCATAACTTTTCTGACGATCACGTGCGGCCTTGAGTTTGTTTTGAATCTCGAAGATTTTCTCGGTTGTTTCGTGAATGATCTCCGGACCCGTGAGTTGGCTATCCCCAACTTCGGTCCAACAGATAGGTGAGCGGCACTTACGACAGTACAGTGCCTCGAATGGTGCAGCCTTGATGCTAGTATGATAACTATTGTTGTACGAAAACTCGCACAATGGTAGATGTCTTTCCCAGTTTACACCGAAGTCAACTACGCAAGCCCGTAGCATGTCTTCCAGTGTTTGAATTGTTCGTTCACTTTGGCCGTCGGTTTGAGGATGGTATGCGGTACTCATATCGAGACGGGTACCCAATGATTTTTGAAGTGACTGCCAAAATTGAGATGTGAAACGACTATCCCTGTCGGAGATAATCGAGATTGGAACACCGTGTCGGGTTATGATTTCCTTGATGTAGATTCATGTGAGGCGTTCCATTTTGTCAGTTTCTTTGATTGCCAGGAAGTGAGCAGATTTGGTAAGACGATCGACAATCACCCAAATGGTATCGCAACCGCTCGATGACTTTGGTAGTTTGGTTATGAAATCCATGGCAATTTGTTCCCATTTCCATTCAGGAATGTCGGGCTGTTGAAGTAAACCAGAAGGTTTTTGATATTCGGCTTTGACTTTCGAGCAAGTAAGACACTTGCTGACATACGTGGCGATCTCGGCTTTCATGTTCGGCCACCAATAGAAATCCTTGATGCCGTGATACATTTTGTCGGATCCCGGATGGATGGAATATTTAGACTTGTGAGCTTCATCCATCACCAAGTCTCGCAGGTTCCCAAAACTAGGCAACCAGATTCGGTTTAAGAAGCACCTAACTCCGTTAGGTTTGATTTCAAATTGTTTATCCATGCCTCGCAAGGCTTCGTTTTTGATGTTATCGGTTTTCAAGGCTTCGAGTTGAGCAGTGAGAATCTGAATGTTCAGATCGTTATGAATTGTCATGCTGAGGGCTCGGACTCGAAGTGGTTTCGATCGTTCCTTTCGACTGAGGGCATCGGCAACAACATTTGCCTTCCCTGGATGGTACTTGATTTCGCAGTCGTAATCGGTAAGCAACTCGACCCAGTGACGTTGCCTCATGTTGAGATCCTTTTGATCGAATATGTGTTGGAGACTTTTGTGGTCGGTGAAGATTGTGCACTTAGTGCCGTAAAGATAATGTCTCCAGATTTTGAGAGCAAAAACGACTGCTCCAAGTTCCAGGTCATGCATAGTGTAGTTCTTTTCGTGGATTTTGAGTTGTCGTGAGGCGTAAGCAATGACCGTGTCTCGTTGCATCAACACGCAACCGAGACCTTGATGAGAAGCATCGCAGTATACCACGAAGTCATAGGTGCCTTCGGGTAAAGATAAGATTGGAGCACTGCAAAGCTTTTGTTTCAGAAGTTGGAATGCTGACTCTTGTTTTTCAGTCCAGTTGAACTTTTTGTCTTTCTGAGTCAGTGTAGTGAGTGGTAAGGCTATTTTCGAGAAATTTTCGATGAACCGACGATAATACCCCGCCAATCCCAAGAATTGACGTATCTCGGTGGGAGTAGTTGGCGATTGCCAGTCTTTGATAGCCTCGATTTTCGATGGATCAACATGAATTCCTTGATTATCGATAACGTGCCCAAGGAATTGAACGGTTTGCATCCTCTCACACTTAGAGAATTTGGCGTACAGCTCCTCGTGCTTAAGTAGTTCAAGGACGGTTTGAAGATGTTGTGCGTGTTCCTGTTCGTTTCACGAGTATATGAGGATATCATCGATGAATACAATGACAAACTTGTCAAGGTAAGGTTTGCACACCCGATTCATGAGGTCCATTAATACGGCCGGTGCGTTGGTTAGACCGAATGGCATCACTTGGAAATCGTAATGCCCATAACGGGTTCTGAAGGCGGTTTTCGGAATGTCGGCGTCGCAAACACGCAATTGATGATAACCTGACCGAAGATCAATCTTTGAATAACAACTCGATCCTTGAAGTTGGTCGAACAGGTCATCGATTCGAGGAAGTGGATATCGGTTCTTGACAGTCAATTTGTTTAACTCTCGATAGTCGATGCACATTCTGAAAGAACCGTCTTTCTTTTTGACGAATAGGACCGGAGCACCCCAAGGTGAGGAACTCGGCCTAATGAATCCCCTTTCCAGGAGTTCCTGTAATTGGGTGGATAACTCCTGAAGTTCAGATGGTGCTAAACGGTATGGTGCTCGGGCCATAGGTGCAGCACCAGGTACAAGATCGATTGAGAACTCAACCTGTCTTGGCGGTGGTAGACCAGGCAGTTCTTCGGGAAAGACTTCTGGAAAGTCTCGAACGATTGGCACATCTTCAAGTCGCTTCTCCTCCGACTTTTTCTCCATGATGTGCGCGAGAATTGCTGGATAACCCTTTCTCAGAAATTTTCGGGTTTTCAAACAAGATATGATATTTAGTCTCGTCCCACCGGTCTCCCCCTGTATGACCAAAGTTCTACCGGCGGCGAGAGGGATTCGAACGACCTTGTCGTAGCAAACGATTTCAGCACGATGTTTGGACAACCAGTCCATACCAATGATGACGTCGAAACTTCCTATTTTAACGGGCATCAGATCAATTGAGAAGATTTCATCGGCTAGGTTTAGAGTGCAATTAGGTATCACACTATCGGTTTCTATGAGTTTACTATTTGCAAGTTCTACGATGTACTTAACATCTAAGGTAACAGGGGTGATGTCAAGTAGTGGATAAAACTCATCAGAAATAAAGCTTCTATCAGCACCAGTATCAAATAGAACAGAAGCAGTTAAGTTGTTGAGGAGGAACATACCCGTGACCACATTCGGGTCCTGACGGGCATCCCTGGAGTTGAGAACGAATGCTCTTCCCTTGGCGTTGTTGTTGTTGCCCTTGTCCTTTCGTTTGGGACATGCATCCCTGAAATGCCCCATCTCTCCACATCCATAGCAGGATTTGGGTTGTTGGGTTTTGTTGTTGGAGGTGTTGTTGTTGGATTTGGGGGCTCGGCAGTCTTTGGTCAAATGCCCGTACCTCCTGCAGTTGTTGCAGGGAGTACTGCATGGACCGTCATGGTGGTAGTTACACTTGGAACAGTATGGCCTGTCTCCAGTGTAGCTACGTTTGGTTTCAGTATTGGTGTTGTAAACTTGGGTGATGTTGGTTTTCTTGTTTGGTTGGTTTTGGTGTTCAGAGAGTTTTCGCTTGTTGTTGGAGGAGGTATTGGGTGTCTCGCGGCTGACAACCAGCGCCATGAGCTCGTGTGCTAGCCGAATAGCACTTTCAGTGGTGGTTGGCTTAGATGAAGCGACGTTCCCCTGAATGCACTCAGGGAGGCCGCGGATATATCTTTTGATACTCTTCTCCTCCGGATCAACTAAACCCGGGCATAACAAAGCAAACTGCTGGAATTTGGTGGTATACCCAGCAATGTCAGTTCCCTGCACCGTCAAATGCCAGAACTCTTCCTCTAGACGGTGTAGTTCTTCTTCAGGGTAGTATTTTTCTCTGAGCTTTTTCTTCAGCTCAGCCCAGGGGAGTTGGTTTGCAATCTCGATGCCTACAGAGTTGGCGTGGGTGTTCCACCACGTAAGTGCACCTTCTTGAAAGGTGTAAGCAGAGAATTTGACCTTGTCTTCCTCTGTATAGTTGCAGAGGTTAAAAACGGATTCCATCCGTTCTATCCAACGGATTAGTCCAATGGCACCTTCCGTACCCTTGAAGTAGAGTGGTTTGCAGCTGAGAAAATCCTTGTAAGAACAAGGCTTGATGACAGGGGCATTACTGGGAGCTTCACCAGTATTTCGGGAGTTTCTAGGCGAGTCCCAAGCAGCCAAGGCATCGGCCACAGCCCGAGAAACGATAGCATTGATTTCCGCATCACTGTAACTTTTCTTCTTGGGCGGCATGATTCTTCAAGAAAGAAAGAAACAAAGGTACATAAGAAATTGTACCAGAATGAAAATTACAATAGATGCATATATGTAAAAGCGGTAACATACGACATCACAATGTAAAATCACTAATATAGAATAATCGAGGGGAATTGTCAATTGATATTACGAGTTCAAAAGGTGATAAACAGTTCCAAATTACGAGTTCCAAAAGTTACAGGATTAGATGTTTTACAAAAGTACCGGGAATTGTTACATCCGGTTGAATTACATAGGTCCTACGAAAGCATATTAGGGCACAGATTCAGCCTAAGCTAATTCTGACGTAAGTTGAGTTGTGGCAGCAGTGCAGTGAGATGATTCACAGACTCTGCAAGTCTGTTGGCAGTTCGGAGGGCGTCTTCGGTTTCCCTTAGACGTGTCTCGCACTAATGCAACCTTGATTGTAAAATAGAGATTTCATTTCGGTTGCCAATCACTTGGTTGTGGACAACCTCCATGGTTTCGATTGTTTCTTCCACTTGATTTTGAAGAGTGTTCATGGTGTTGACAGTGTGCTCGTGATCTTCGGAGACTTGTTCGATTCGTTCCATAGCTGTGAGTCTCCAGATTTCACGAGTTTCTTGGAGTTCGATATCCATAGCGTTAAGTCGTTGTTTGTGATGATGTACTCTAGTGGTTAAGCCCGGTAGGGTGGGGTGAGTTGGATATGGGCTAGCTCGAGGCAACCTGGTGTCCCTCCTAGCTACCCTTGAGTTTCGTGATTCATGTGGATAAGAGCGTGATGAACTTGGTGGTGTGTTTGCCATTCTGAGACAAAACATTAGGAAGAATGAGGCCTATATCCATATAATAACTTATATAATATAGCCTAAGATTGTAACGAGGCCTATCTATGTATACTTAGTATCACATAGCAGCCTATTGGGTGTCTAGCACAGACTTGTTTGAGTCTCGGTTCTCTCGAGGTTAGAGTCAACTAGTGTATTCCTGTTCAACATGATCGTTTCAGACCTTACATCATCTTTCCTTAATTGTACATAGTTGATCAGGCTATGTTAAATTAAAGTCGTATGCTGTAATTTCTGAACCAGTCATGCATAATGAGGAAATACTGCCTAACGGTCATAGTCTAGGCCCACTAAATGCAACCTAGTTCACTATAACCTTAGGCTCTGATACCAATCTGTAACACCCCCAAATTTGTTGTTTAGCGGAAGCACGTTTTGGGTGTTACGAATCAATAATCACAGCACAAAGATATATAATGAACGACCACTATATGCGTCGTTTTGGACTTGTATTGATAAAACAAAAGTTATATCAAAATATTGTTTACATTAGCTCAGCTTGAAATTGAGAGATTTAAGTACATAATTAATCTATACAAAATATAATAATGCAGCTAAATCTCTGATTGTTTGCATGATGACTCGAGCTAATTGATCCTTACTTGAGCAGTCCAACCTACTGCTGGTCACCTGTGATACATGCTAAAATTGGTCAACTAAACACTGGTGAGCTCACAGGTTTGTATGTCAACACATATATTTGTATGAACCGCAAGATTTAATAATTGAATTTAAAATGCAATTAAGCAATATAAAAGTTATACAGCCATGAGCACATAGTCTGAGCTTAACTTGAGTTGTCAGGCCCACTTAAGGAAACCTTGAAATGCCTCCTACGAGTGTCTAATCCACACTCGTCTTCCCAAATGCTAATACGTCCGTTTGACCAGTTAGTGCGTGCTAACCCGGACGAGGATTGTCAATCCTATATGATATCATATACTAACATTCACGCTACTACGTATTACCAGACTATGCTATGGAGGGCTTTAAATTGATTAGCTTGAAACTCCTGTAGTATTTGATTTTGATTTATACTTGCATTCAACTTGTAAAACAAAACGAGCAATAATATCACACCCCTTATTGAAAAGCAGTAAAATAGGGGCCATGAGACTCACCTGAGTCTTGAAAGTTTGAATTAATAACTTGAATTGATTTGCCTTGAAGTGTGGTCCGAAGACTTGTAACCTGAAGGTGTCCAAGACACGCGATGGTTATTAATTGTTTAGGCATCTCGAAAGACTACCTTTGTAGTTGTTTGTCCAAATTTCCCCGATTTGGTTGATTGATTCGAATGTTTGAAAATGTGTACGGCCCGTTGGTGATTAATTGTAATAGTAGTCTTGATGTTATCACGTTGATTTCGAAGCGTTATACTTGAAAAGCAGTTTCCATTATGTTTGAAAAGTTGTATCGTATAAGCGTTTTGAAGTTGTGCAAGTTTGACACTTGGTGAGAAATGTGCTTACGGAATCTAAGTACGGGGGTCCGGGGGCAGCGCCCCTGGCAGGGTCCAAGGGGCTAGCCCCTGGCTAGGGTCGAGATGCCAGGTCAGCTAGAAAAATTTTTATTTTTACTATATTGCTTTGGTGAAAAACGCATCTGGGATCTGAATTCGGGTAAAATCAAGTGATAAATTTCGAGTCTCAACACTTAGTAAAAATCTGAGTATTCTGTGTTTTGCGACACAATATGCGACACAAAAATTTGTCATGCGACACAAGGGTTGTGTCGCATAGGAATGCGACACAATATCTATACGACACAAGGGTTGTGTCGCATAGATTCGAGATGCTGATTCAACAGCGACATAGAGGTTGTGTCGCATGGTATTTGCGACATAAGGTACGACACAATATTGTGTCGCATAGGATACGACATAACTGGCTTCCTACGACACAAAATACGACATAGAGGATTTTATACGACACAATCATGCGACACAAGGCTTGTGTCACATTGAAGAACACCAGCCCAGAAAGTTTCAACTACCGAGATTTTTCCGGCCAAAACCCAATTCAAACTCGTTTTTAAGCTATAAAATCGTGTTCTACACTTTGTAATGGACATTTATAAACCCAAATAACCCGTAAACATGTAAAAATAAGCTAAAACGAGAGGTTTCGGGATTTTGTCGGAAACTTACAAAGTGCCGAAACGAAGATCCGGAAAGATGGAAATGTAGATCGTGATGCGGTGGTTCCTTTTCTCTAATTACTTTGTCGATTTGAGTTCGTTTGGTGGTAGTAATTGGTGATTTATTGGTGGTGGTGGTTTTGGTGGGTTTGAGAGAAAAGAAAAGAGAGAGAGAGAGATGTGTGAGATAATGATGATGATGATGAATGAAAGTGGGAGGTGGGGATACTCCCCATTTGGCTGATTTTTCCGGTGGGGCCCACCGAAGTGTGGGTCTCCATCTTTACTTTCTGTATACGCGTTCCGTGCGGCGTTCGTTTTCCCGATTGATTATACGTTAAACGATTATTTTAAACGTTTAGTTATACGTTTTAAAAATACGAATATTTATTCGACATTTTTATTGAAGTATTTCATAAAATACTTAATAGTTGCGTTATAACATATAACGTTATCTCGTTTTGTTTGTATGCTTGTTTACATTTTAATCACGTAATCATCGATTGTACGTTGTGAATTGTATACGAATTATTACAAAATAACATTTTTAGATCTAATTGTATATTTAAATAACATTGTACTATTTAAATTAAATTGTTCACCAACGTCCGTATTTAATTGATCGAAACACGTTCGGTTTGAAACTTGTACGATTTAATTAAATCGTATTCTTGTATATATATTTATCAACATATATATTGATACATTAATTAGCCTAGCACATAACTAATTACATGTATTAAAACTCGATTAGGCACTAATTACTAGTCCTAATTTGACGGGTGTCACACCTGATATATATAATTCAAAAGTGTCTACTTTATTTTGAAATCTATTTATTCGTCATGACAGCCAGGAGCTTTTGGCTTTTCTGGTGAACTGCAATATATCAAAAGGCGAGCATTCGATAAACATTATGAATAAACTCTCATAATATAAATTTAGATTCAAAAGCAATACATAACTAAATCAACCAATCATACTGGTATGAGTTTTGTTCTTCTACATAATTCAACTGAGATGGAAAAGAATATAGAAACAAAAACTGAAAGCAAATACAATGTTTTCTTACTTGAGGGTGTAATCGAATTGTAAGAAAACCATTTATCCTACTTACTTTTACCATCACGTCCTTTCTGGTTGACCTAATCATTATCAACAACGAATTTAGAAACAAAAAACTTATATTAATTTAAGAATTATCGATATTATAACCATTACAATATATTGGCATACATAATTAGAAAAAATTCATCTCAAAGGACATGATTGCTAACAGCTACTTTTAGCTCATTAAGCCTTTGCTTATGCCCTTAAAAGTTACTGCCCATATTCAACATCAAGAAACAAAGCTTCTGCATTAATCTCGCATCTCATCACATATTTATTTCACACTGCTAATATGTAACTGAAAGAGTGAAAGGTGTTCCAAATATTGACCACTCTCTGACTGTAAGCCTCTTATGCTTTGTTAATATAAGAAATGGAAACATACCAAGATCATGTTTCTGATTAAATAAACTCTATGATTGTAAGCCTACTTGCTTTGGTACTGCATTTAAACTTGGTACTGCATTTAAAATAAAAGCAAAATAATTAGTTAGACTACAACCCATAACAACTTGGTATTTAAAAAAACCCATAAATATCTGCAAAAATAATACATGTCGCAATTTGTCGACCTTACCCTGACTTTGCTAGCTCCACCCTCAAATACCAGCCACAATGATTGATTAAACACATAAAATTCATCATGTACTACTTTGTGAGCGAAATTGTCGAATGTGCTTAATTCATAAAGTCAATATTTACCTGTTCCCAATCATAAACTTGGAACTCTATAGCTTGTGTTTCTGGATGTTTAACGACCATATATACTTCCTCATTCCATTCTAGATTCAAATTCCTATAATTCACTTATGATGACACTTATCAATGCGAACCCAAATATCATCCAATATGTTAGAATTACTATGGCCCGTATACTATTTCCGGTGATGACTTCTGCATGTGAAACAGATGGGCTATTTCCATTCAAGATTTGCCTATTGGTATGAGTGCATCTTCTGGGCTAGCTGACTGTGTATGATCAGGTTTAGTGGGGTACATAGGAGTAGACTTTTGGGGTGTATACTGAGAATCTGCCTTCTGTTTTTGGAAATAAATATCTAGCACACTATGCAGACTGTCATCATCAATTTTTCTTAAGCTTTGTCTTCTAATGCCTCCTGAAGGAGTAGGATCTGCTGACGGGACAGAGCCAAGCTGTAAAAGTGTTGCGGTTAACCATGTTGACCGTTCACCGGAAAGTCTTAATTGTTTCTCAGCCTCAGAAAGAAGTTTCAAAGCATGCTTTAATTTCTACAGTTCAGCTTCTGTCACTGGTGAACGGTTTACATCCATTAATATTAATAATTAGCAGAGCAGAAAAATGTGGATTGGCCAGTAAAAAAATGTAAATTTAAGCCAGTGATCAAGACTATATATTAGATGTGGCAATTTCAACCCATTTAGCTTGAATGAAAACAGATCAAATGGGTATAGAGTCTGTTGAAGGGTATACTTAAAGCATTAATGTACAAACATCCTAAATCGACTCGCTAAATTGGCCAACTCTGAATGAGTTGAATACAACCAGATATCAGAGTATTCACACATGAACATGTACCCTCATAGTGATGAAATCAATGTCACCAGCTCTTTAAACAATATCAGTCAGGATCAGTCCGGCTAAGGCATTTGTAAAGCAGCAATATATAGTTAAGCCTTTAACAGACAATTAACTCATAGCTACACATAAATCAATTAAATAAAGATAGTATGACAATATTACCTTGCAGCCATTTGAAACCGTAGTCAGGATCAGCCTTTAACAGATTCACAAGCAATAGAGAAAGTTAAGAATTCGGTGTAATATTGATGGTTAACTATCCACATACAATAAACCAAGAACCTGGAATAACATCAACAATCTCTCACCATTTAATATAAACTAAGATTCTACAAATAATTCGACATTATTCATGTTTAACAAAAGGTAATACAACATGTACCTACGTTTACAACACGAGAGTTAATAAAGATAGTATGACAATAGTACGACCATGTTTTAAACGTATTAAATGATTGAAACTTAGCTAACACAAAAATGGGTCAAATTCATCAGCCTTGTCAAATGGGTACAAGGTAGTCGCAGTGTTGGCAGATGCTTAAAACCTCCTCAATGGCTTAATAAGAAGAAAAATTACAACTATTGTTTTTATAACCATCTTTACACATTTATTGTTATAGAATGTCACAAAAAGTGTTGATAGATCGGACCAACATGACTTGTTGGGACTCGATTTGATACATTACTCAATTTGACCCGTTGCCCAGCATGACCATTTTGACACCTCTAGTAAGGGGTGCGACCGGGTTATGATAAAGTCACGTAAAACTTTATGGGTATCAAAACTATTCGGTTTGGGTTTACCTGCTAACACTATTCTTGTTATCTTGTACTAAGGTAAAATAAAAGTGATCTTAATACTATTATATCTATACATTAATGTTCCATTTTTTTCTAGAATAAAACAACTTTTGGGTTATATGTAATGGGCTACAATAATGAAAAGTGACTTACTTACCTTGAGTTTTGTTGATTCTGATGTGCAATTGCTTTGTCTAGCTCCTGAATGTAGTCTGCATCAAAGAAAAAAATTCTACGAATCTAATGAACAGGAATAAAAACACCAAAATCAGAGTGCAATAGTTTTTACAGTTCAGGTTAATTTGAACTATTCGACTTATTTCTCTTTTTAGTGCATATGTTAAAGTTTTACTTGTTTGAGGTAACCCAAAAAAAACCAATTGTAACTACATCGGCCAAAATCACCACCCTCAATTATATCAAAGATCAAACATTCACAACACCAACACCAACACCACCAAAAAGCTTTTGATGATCTCTATGGCAGTTTCACCCGATCATAATCAGATGTGCTTAATTCAATTAATGGTCTCAACTGTAACAACATACTCAATAATAGTTAGGCACATATAAACAAACAGTTAAACGTGTGAAACACAACTATAATAGAGTACAAACATGTTCAAATCTTTGTTTTATGCCTTTCTTATCACCACCTCATCTATAATAATTGACTAATTGTATCATCCTTCGATATGGTAACCTAAAGTTACTCACCAATTCCAAGTTCTAATGTATATTGCATACTATTCATGATTTAGTAAGAACAGTGGTAGTAAATCATGAAATTTTACCCTTTTGCTAGTTGCTAGCATATCCGACACCATTTTTCAAGGTTCATATAAAGGTCATCAGTACTTAGTAGTCACCTACAACGTTTTTGTGAAGAAAACTATTGCAATTCAGAATAAGGAAACAATTTATATATGAAAACTCAGGTCGGAGACAAACTTATTACCTCTCCTATGGTCAGAGCCGCAAGGTCTTCTAATTCGACTTCCGATTCTCACCAAATCCAGGGGCCTTGATGGTACAAATCTGAAGCAAACTGAAAATAGGTACTAAATAATGTAATGAAAAGACAAAAGCAGAGGTAGCAATTTTAATTTATTTAATTGCAACTGGGTATATTCGGGTCACATTATATATCTCTATCTGGTATGTAGGTCACATTAGTTGGACATTGTATATCATATAATATATATATATATATATATATATATATATATATATATATATATATATATATATATATATATATATATATATATATATGGAACAACATCATTACATTAATGTAAATGTTATCAAAACAGTGAGCCCAAGCAAGTTCCAGCAAAAAGCAATAACATATAGTGGAGGTTTGCACTTTCCGCTACTGTGATGAAACATTACCTTATGAAGATGAAAGCTTACTTTATCTACAACCAAAGTGTTATCGCTTGGCAAACCTGCATTACAAAACCTGGCACAAACAAACCAATTAAGAGAAGATAATAACATCAGCCCCAAGGCTTGTATTACTTGTCTTGAAACCATTTCCATCTATTAAGAAAAAATCACGATAGCAAATAAAAGAATCCCAGTAAGTACATGCCTCTGCTAGTCTGCTTCCACATCACAACATTCAACCTTTCAAATACAAATAAAGAAGAAAAGCCTAACCAAAACAATTGAAGTTAAAATTAGCACTTAGAACCCATGTTGTTTAGGCCGAATTTTCCTATTAAAGAAAAGATTAATGTACTTTATGAAATATTTCAGAATAATGCTTTAGAGTCCTAAAGAGCAAAATTGGTTTTACCAGATGAATTTGGCTAATTGATCAATTCACCAAATACACTTCTTTTCATGAAGTCTTGATAGCATACCATTTGTTTCAAGTGTAAATGATATCCCAAAACGTGTAAAACTTGTCATTCATGATCACCAATACAACACAATTATAAATATACACAAACAAATATAAATAAATTCTCTATATTCAATTACATATTCCAATTGGCTCTGCATCTTTGTTTACCCAAAATTATTCAACTTTTTAACCTAAAATTCTCAAAATAAAATTACACGTTCCAATTGCAATTATCAACAATCTTAAGTTCTTAACAACAGATTCGAAGGATGCTACTATTATGTAACAAATAACCTATAGAAAATTTCATAAAAAAACAACTAACAAAGATCCGTACCTTTGTTTTCACTTTCGCTTTGGACTATCGCTTGTGAGGAGTGAATGGTTTGATCAATGAATTTTCGATTAGTAAGAAGGATGGCATCCGGAAGCGTGGGTTTTCCAGTTGATTGGGGTTTTGCTGTAGATTGTTGTATCGTACATTAGTTTTGTTTTTATTGTTTTTTTATGATTATTTATTATTATTATTATTATTATTATTATTATTATTATTATTATTATTATTATTATTATTATTACTAATCAAAAGAAAATACGGGCCACTTTTTCTTTTCATTGATTAAATTAAATAATACTTGTAATATTTAAGGAGGGATAATTAGGACTTTTAAAGATTACACATTTACTATTTAGGTTGTCATTTTTATTGGAGATTATCAATGGTTATAATTTAAAAGGGTTAATTAATGGAGGGTTGAGATTAGATTAGGATTGCCTAAATTAATAATGACAACCTAATATACACTCTATTATAATATATTAAAGAGAAGAGAAGAGAATAGTGGGTGCCTGGTTAAATATGTCCTGGTTTTTCATGTTTGGAAATTGACAATTGTTTAATAATAATATCAAGGCTCTTTTTGTGTTTATCGAATTACTTAATTTAATAATTACAACATAGACTATGATAAATTCACAATAATAACATTAAAAAAGGCACTGCTTCAAATTAAGTTGTTCTATATGGTAAGCTTATAACCAGAAACAACGAACTTGACACTTGATAATGAGTAAGGATCAGGAGAGCAAAGGTGAAATGGAGAGCAAGGAGAGCAACCAATCACCACTTGCCACATGTTCAACACAAGTTTCACTTTAACCCCTTGTCTATACTTATATTATATATATCTTCCCTCAACTTCTTCAATAACACTCCTCCACCCCACCACCACCAACCACCTCTCCCACCCTCTGCCACCACCTGCCGCCTGCTGCCGCCGCCGTCAACTGCCGTCGGTCGCCGCCGGATTCCGGCCAATTTTTTTTTTTTTCCAACTTTTTTTTTTCCAAAATTTTTTTAACTAATTTTTCCTCCTTAAAAACACTGCATATTAATTTAAAACAAAAAAGAAACAGAAATTTATTGCATTTTGCGGTTATTTAACTACATTTTGTATATACATTAATAAATATTCATATACTACTGCATATAGTAGTTTATGTGTTGCATCGTGTATGTTTATGTATTTATTATTACTTATTTTCAAGATGTGATAAACTGCATTTTGTATATATATTTATTGCATCATTCTTTTTGTATACATGTTAGTCTTTTTTACTACATTTTGTATTTTATGTAACATTGTATCTTATATATTTTATATACACAGTCACCAAAATGCAGTACAAATAGTATAATACAAACTGCAGTACAAACGAATAATATGTACTAAAAATATATATTTAAAATGCAGTAAAAGCAATTATATGTAGTATAATTTTATACAAAATGCAGTTAAAAACAAACAATATGTACTAGAAATTATATATACAAAATGCAGTAAAAAAAAACTATGTACATTATAATTTTATTCAAAATGCAGTAAAAATATAATACATGTAATACAAAATGCAGTACAAAAAGCAAACAATATTTACTAAAATTATATACACAAAATGCAGTAAAAAGAACAATATGCAGTATGTTATATATAAAATGCAATAAAATGATAATACATATAATACAAAATGCAGTACAAAATAAACCACATATATGTACTTAAATATATATACAAAATGCAGTGAACATAATAATATGCATTAATATTTTATACAAAACGTAGTAAAACATAATAATATGCATTATAATTTTATTCAAAATGCAGTAAAAAAAAGATGCTATGTACAATACAAAATGCAGTACAAGATAAACAACATGAGTTACAAAATGCAGTCAAATAAACAATATGCAGTATAATTAACATAAAATGCTAACAGTTCAATATGCAATTTGCAACTCAATTATATGTAATGGTTAAAACAATATGCAGTAAAAACTATAAATTATATATATACAAACTGCAGTAAAAACAAAAAATATGCAGTACATTTTTTAAAAATAAAAATGTAAAAAAGTTAAAAAAAAAGGAAAAAAAATTTTTTTGGCCGGAATCCTGCGGCGGTGGGCGGCGGCAGCAGGCGGTAGGTGGTGGCAGAAGGTGGAAGTGGGTGATTGGTGGGGTGAGAGTGGTGGAGTGTTATTTAAGAAATTTAGGAATGAAATTAAAAATATATTAAAAGTGGAGGGACCAACATGAAAATTGGTATGTGACACATGTCACTTTTTGGATGGGTGGGGACCTTGCCCTCCTTTCTCTCCAAACAACCCCTGCCCTCATGATCCTATACCTTAGTTTTGTGTACAGAAAGTATAACCGTCAAGCATCAATTATATATTATGGAAAATGATAACGACAAACGACAGCCCTAAGGGCTGTCAATAATAATTCAGAACACGCATTAATACTTGTACCTTTGCCGTAATAAACTCTCTGACCCCCTGAATTTTAGTTGACCCCTATAAATATCACTTGAAGTACAACCAATTTATGCACGTTATTGACAGCCCTAAGGGCTGTCATTAACAATACCCATTAATTATGGAAAACTATCCTAACAAATACCAATATTCGAATTTAAAAATCACACTACAACAAATATATCATTTATCCACACTTTTTTCTCCACACTTTTAAAAATCTGTGGAAATTATGTTAAATTATTCACACTTAAAAATATGGAGAAAATTGTTACATCAATAAGTGTGGAAATCACCACAATCTTCACATATATAAGTGTAGTTAACACTTAAAAGTGTGGAGAATTTACAACTTGTCAACATTTAAAAGTGTGGAAAACCATTTGTAACACCCAAATTATCCACACTTTCTCTTG
This sequence comes from Helichrysum umbraculigerum, assembly GCA_949592205.1. NCBI lineage: Eukaryota > Viridiplantae > Streptophyta > Magnoliopsida > Asterales > Asteraceae > Helichrysum > Helichrysum umbraculigerum. Next base: position 44,713,853 of record CATIUR010000002.1, on the reverse strand, counting down.
TGTGGAAAAATCATGTGTTACAAATTTTTTGCCACATTTTTAAGTGTTGAAAAGTTGTAATTTCTCCTGACTTTTAAGTGTGAACTTTTCTTTCTTACATATTTAAGTGTGAAAATTTATATCTTTTTCAATAATTTTTACACACTTTCTAAAAGTGTGGAAAAAAAAGTGTGGTAAAATAATATATTTTTTGTAGTGTCATTAGCTCGTTACTAATTTTAAAACGATGTAACTAAAACTAATTGAACTTAAGATTACAAGTTATGTGTAATTGGTGACTGTGCACATATTCATATTCGGTCCAAAAATATGATACTGATTAAAATTAAACTCTTTTGAAAGTCCCCATTATTCGGTTTATATTTGTCTTCAAAGTCACAATACGCCGCTTTGAAATTGAACCATTTTGCAACAGTTGCGCACTCACTAATTAAAATTTTCAGTTTAATATCCGCATTTTATAAATATGATGATATTATACATTTATACTTGGGGTTGTTTTGTCAAATAATTCATCTAGAATGGCATTTCTGACTAAATTGTTCATTGCTTAAGTGGTACCGTCACTGCAAACGTTCAGATCCCACGACAGGTGAAGAGTTTGAATCCGTACCTCAACACATGTGGGTGATTTGTGGACAGACTATTCGCTCGGCGTTAATGCTGTTTGCAAATGAGGCAATCGCGTCCCATTAAAATATGATACGGAGTTCAAGGGTACCGGGCAAATTAACCATTTTTTTTTAATCGCAGCTCAAAAAAGTCTAAATTCGGTTGCTAATTAATGTGCTATCTAATTAAACAATGTCGGCCGATATAATTAACTCAATTGGAACAAACCTTGCACTTCATTTAATATTAAACCCAACTACCTCTAACAAGTTCCACCACCCCTTTAAAATCCAAATATTCATACTTTTATACACACGTATACATTCACAATTAACACAAACACCCCTATAAATACAATAATCTCATAACACATTTTTTCTTGCACCAAACAATCTAATAGTTAAAACCACATAGAAGTAAACATACCTATCAAAAATGGCAAGAATGGTGATGATGTTTTTATGTGTAGTTGTGAGTTGCATGGTGCTAACCGCACCGTATGCCGAGGCTGCTATTAGTTGTGATCAAGTTGTAAATAAATTGGTACCATGCACGACTTACTTAACTAAAGGTGGTTCTGTGTCATCAGCATGTTGTAATGGTGTTAAAGGAATCAATGGAGATGCGAAATCAACTTCTGATCGACAGGCTACGTGTAATTGCTTAAAGAGTGCTGCTAAGTCCACCTCTGGCCTCAACGGCACCAATGCTGCCAGCCTCCCCGGAAAGTGTGGTGTTAACCTTCCGTACAAGATTAGCCCAAGCATTAATTGCAACACGTACGTTCAAATATATTCTTATTTTTTTATAATAAGTGTCAATTTAGCTGTTCACACATTTCTAATTTAATTTGTACCCAAAATATCGTCTACGACTCTACTTCACAAACTAGCATATATATATATATTCCAGTTTAGCCTTACCAGAGTATACATTTTCATTTAAAAATAATAATAAAAAATGCACCTCTAAATTGATGAAATCATAGACAAACCAAACATACTGAATAAACTGATTAATTGAAAAATGCATACAAAGTTTGCTTATAAAGCGAATAAGATAAACCCTAAACCGCAAACGGGCTCGACCTAATATAATAAAAGGGTTGGGCTTCTATTAAGCTAACATAAATGACCAAAACTGAAGGTAAGATAGTAAAACTACACACATCAAATACATCATTAAGTAGGAAGTCACTATTAAGAAATAGGATTATTCGAAGCACAAAAGTCGTCGCAATTGTCCCAAAAGTTATCGTAATATATGCTTTTTCTTGTAGTGAGCAGAGGTCACTACCAAATAAAATTTTGTACTGATGTGTTATCGCATGTTGATTTTTGCAGGGTGTAATGAGGATGCAAAATTAAGCAATAGAATAAAAGTGTTTGTATTCGGATGTTTAGAGAAACATATTTAAACTAACAATAAATATTATAAAGAGCACTGTACGTCTTTGTTCGAAGATAGTACGTATACATGCGTCACTCTGTATGTTGAGCTTTTCTTGTAACGCCTTTTGGTTATTATATATATAAAGTGTTTTCTTTTATAGCATATGCTGCCATCTTTGTTATACCCTTAACATGCACAATTTCTGTTTTTATGTAGAAGCATATATGTGTGTAGTGTTACTATTTTAGAACTAATCATGTGTAGAATGGTCGCTAATTATTATCTATTTAGGAACTTGAAAATAAATAAATGTAAAAATAAATCAAATATAATTTTGGCTACGACCAATTCTTTCCTAAGTAAAAAAGTTTCATGAATGTGTTTTGATTTATATCATACTCAATAGCACTAAAGAATTAAAGAAAAAGTTTTTAAAAATAAATCCAACATTTTATTATTTTCAAAATCAAAACAAAAATAAATAGAAACTGGAAAAGTCACCAATAAGACTCGAACTCGAACCAAAATCACATGAATAGTTGGTCATTTCCAAACCACTTGATCTAAGTACTCAATTATTAAACTATGAAAAGTCTACTATTTGATTATAAATATAAGAGTAAATTGCATGGATGATCCTTGTGGTTTACACACATTATCACCGTTAGTCCCTATACTTTGTTTTTTGCATAGGCAGTCCAAAAATTCAAATGTCGTTGCATAGACAGTCCCTCATCCGTTAAATATGACGTTCAAACTGTTAAATACACTGAATGACCAAAATACCCTTATTTCCTTTTTTATTTCAGGATACCTAATTAATTAATTTATTATTCTCTTTTATTTTGAAATCATTTCTTCGTGAACCCTTCCACCCCACACCACCATTCTAGCTTAAACAATCCAAATGCACGATCAAAAATTGGAACTCTCACAACACCCAAATGAAAAACTAGAATACGAACAACAGGATCTCAAGAAAAACTAAAATTTTAACAGCGCTTCTAAATCAGATCTAAAGATCCGACCGGGGACCATCCCTTCGAAACCACCATCAACTTCACCGGAAAAAGTATAAACTATTCATAGTGTTTACAAATTGATATTAAAGGATAATATATAAACTTAAAACAGCTATGTTCACGTTTTTTTCATTGATCATTTGCAGTCATGAATAAAATGTTGTGCACAACTTTAGTCAATAGATATATTATTTTATTGGTGAAAAATATAGTTAGTGGAGAATCCTCAAACTGTGTGCAAAGTCAAAGTGGACACTTTGATTGGGACGGGGGAAGTATTTCCCCCCAAAAATATTATATTATACTATTTTACATGTATAAAATTAGTGTTGAAAAAATAAGAACTTTATTTGATAAAAACTATAAAATACTTATATGAAATATTCGTATTCAGGAAATAAGAAAATAGTTGTTCAGATATTCATAAGAAATATATAAAAATATAAACAAATCTTAAAATACCTTCTCAATATATAAAATTTTTCATACGATTAATAACCTTATCGTCTTGTTCATACATCAATACCTTCAAACTGTTTCACCTTTCAATGTAGCTCTACATCTCATTGAGTTTTTATTTCAAAATAATTACGTTCCATGGAAAGTATTAGAGACAGAAAAGTCACCAAATACAACAACAAATTATAATCAACTATAATAAGCATCCTAAGACGAAAAGATCTGTGATAACAGGATGACAACAATGAAAAGTATCAACTACAAAGGTAATCACTAATTTTACAAAATTGAATTAAGTTTGAGTATCTTGTTTAAAAAGAAACGCATCAATGTTATCAGCAAATTCGTCAAAAATAGTACACGTAATTGTACATTGCTTGTGATTCATAAAATACAAACAAAGAATTTAGAATTGCATCAAACAATATATTGAAAGATATATTTTGTTAAGTAAAATGACATATTTACCTTGCATTCATCACCTTAATTCTCTTCCTCCTTTCATTATATCATGATTTTTATAATGCATCACTTTACCAATAGAGATAATAGATACAATGATAATTATATTAAAAAAAAAAAAGCTTTTAAGGCCAAACATATATTTTTAGAAATGGGTAGGTGAGTTTTAAAACATTCCATAATTTCAGGTCAAAGTTATAGTTTAGGATATGAGTAGGTGAGTTTAAAATATTCTATATGAAAATACTTGAAATCTTCTGTAAATTGTAAAGATTGACACCATTTATTTATGTAATCTTCTAATTATTGAGGAAATAATGTGTATTTCATTATTTAATTCTAAGAATTAAACATCTTCTAATCGTGGATGTAAAATTGAAATTGATATTATGGAGTATAACGTGGAACCTAAACAACTTTTTCATTCTCAGAATATATACATGTACAATTTTTAAAGATACAACACGTACATTTCCCAATTAATGATGAGAAAGAGAGTTGACAACAATCGAATATTGAAAATGATTATTACATTGTTAAGTATACTTTACGTGAGAAATGATTATTAGTTTTAAAATATATCTACCATTATTAACTTCCAAAATTATTAAATATATCGGCCATATAGAGTCATTAAGAAGTACTTGACCTTCTATAATGACATGTTAAAATATATGGATCATATAATTGACATTTCAAAACTAATGGGATACTATAAGGGAAAATGAATGAGATGTTAAAATAAACTAATCATTTAGTTGACTTCTTAAAACTAATAGAGTGTGATAATATATATGTAGAGACTGGATATCGAGAATGCGCTTTTATGTCTAGTGAAGACATATATATGTACCTTTGCGACTGTATGTTCATTAATAAAACAAGCATATATAAGGTGCAGCTGTGATGTGTTGCAACGGAACAAATAGTCAGATAGTATATGTGTTACGGTTTTATATTTTTACTCATTTAAGGTTTGATTCTATTACCTTCATCGACAAATAGGGTGTTAATTTCGTACGTATCGTAAATACATTGGTCGGGTCTTAACGTAACTACTTCGCGGCCTAAAACCGTATGTACACACAAAGTCCAAAACACCGTGTTCACTACCACTTCGAAGCATTCCATATTGTTTTTTGACATGTTGCTTATACCCGTTGTTGTAAATGCGTCTTTAAGGCTAATGGGGTATGACGTTTGCAATTTCCACCAATTGTAAACACGTTTCCACACGTCAACTGCTACCGGGCATTCTAGCATTAAATGATTTTCAGTTTCTAGAGGACCATTACTATTCGGACATAGATTTGAATCTAAATCAACACCTTGCGAATAGCTTTTACTGAAATACCTTTGGATTCATCCACAATACACGCCCAAGTATATGTTATCATTTAGACCCAAGTTGATTAGAGTTTCTTCTAACTCTTGAAGTTGGGCTACCTCAAGCCCATGGTTTTGGGCCCTTCTCCAAGCCCAGTTTGGGTAATTAGGCACACTTCTTGTGCAACAAATTTGCATAGTACATTGTGGAGAGCTTTCAAGTGAATATAACAAGTATATTCTATCCCGCGCGTTGAGGCGGAATAAAAATTAATTATATATTTTTTATGAAATAACTAGTATATAGCGGGCTAAAAATCAATATTTCGTATTTAGTTAAATTCAGAAATTCGAATTAATCTTAAGTTTTGATATAAAACACCAACTTCACATTTATATAAACCCTCAACGCAACATGACAATCGGTAACCATCGATATCGCTAATGACATTACCCTTTCACGAGTCAAAACGATACACTCATGCAATTCATGACATTACCCTCGGTATGACCATTCATCACAACCTCATCACTCAAATTCTCACCGCTCAACTCGAAGCACTCAAAGACGAAAACGTGAAAAATGAAGCCTTGCGAGGCATGGATAAATAGTTCAAAACCAAACCCGATGGATCCAAATACTTCTCGAACCGAATATGGTTACCAAGTCTTGGAAACTTGCGAGATTTGGTGATGGATGAAGCTCACAAATCTCGATACTCAATACATCTTGGAGCTGACAAGATGTATCACAGCATCAAGGAATTATATTGGTTGCCCAACGTGAAAGCCGACATAGCTACTTACGTTAGCAAATGTCTAACCTGCTCGAAAGCCAAAGCCGAGTACCAGAAACCCTTAGGATTGCTACAACAACCCAAGATACCACAGTGGAAATGAGAGAAAATTTCCATGGATTTCATTACTAAATTACCAAAAACATCAAGCGGTTGCGATACCATTTGGGTGATCGTAGATCGTCTCACCAAATCTGCTCATTTCCTTGCAATAAAGGAAACCGACAAGATGGAACGCCTAACACGAATCTACTTGAAAGAGATTGTTTCTCGACACGGCGTACCCATCTCGATTATCTCTGATAGAGATAGCCGCTTTACTCCTCGCTTTTGGCAGTCACTACAAAAATCTCTTAGTACTCGTTTGGATACGAGTACTGCTTATCACCCACAAACCGATGGCCAAAGCGAATGAACGATTCAAACACTATAGGATATGCTACGAGCCTGCGTAGTTGACTTCGGTACCTCTTGGGAAAACCACTTACCGTTGTGCGGGTTTTCGTACAACAACAGTTATCATACCAGCATTAAGGCTGCGCCATTTGAGGCACTCTACGGACGAAAGTATCGTTCACCTATTTGTTGGACCGAAGTGGGAGATAGCTAACTCACCGGTCCTAAAATCATTCACGAAACAACTGAGAAAATCGTAAGCATTCAAAACCGACTGAAAGCCGCACGTGATCGTCAAAAAAGTTATGCTGACGTGAGACGCAAACACTTCGAGTTTGAGGTCGGGGACAAAGTACTTTTGAAAGTGTCACCTTGGAAAGGTGTCATTCGTTTTGGTAAATGGGGGAAACTGAATCCCAGATACATCGGACCATTCGAGATCCTGGAAAGGATTGTACCTCTGGCATATCGCCTACAACTACCTTCTGAACTTAACAGTGTGCATAGAACCTTTCACATTTCTAATCTTAAGAAATGCTTGTCTGATGAGACACTGATTATACCGCTCGACGAAATCCATATCGATGACAAACTTCATTTCGTCGAGGAACCCGTTGAAATCATGGACCCCGAGGTCAAACGATTGAAATAGAATCGCATTCCCATTGTTAATGTAACTCCCCCGAAATTCACTGTTTAGCGGAAGCAGGTTTTGGGGTGCTACTAATCAAATATCACAGCACAAAGATACAGTAAACGACATCTATATGCAACGTTTGTAAATTAGTTACATTCTTATAGATATAATGTTTGAAAACTTAATGTTTTTGTATATCAAAAGGTAGTTCCCTAGAGCCCACGCGTATAGCGGGATATTCTATTACATAATCAAAATATACAAAAGATAATGCTAAGAATCTCCGTTAATGCAGTTGTGTTGAAATCATGCGACTCTAGCTAAAGTCCTGGAGTAATCCTACTCCGTCCGGGTACCTGAGAAAACATGCTAAAAAGGTCAACACGAATGTTGGTGAATCTCACAGGTTTGTAAGTAATATCAGTTTTGAACACGAGATTTCATCAGTAGTGCCCACAAGCGTAAAATCAGTAATTGCAATCCAGCAATCGTAAAACCAGTATTTGCAATCCAGCAAATGTAAGTAAGTAAGTTATACCGTTGCCATGAGGCTCATAATCGAAGCTTAACCCGTAAGTAATAAGTTTGCTCCCGTGACATGCTCGTAAATGAGCAAGCATCCGTAACGAATAATTAGTCACCCGTTTCTATGTGAAAATCAGTACGTGGCAGCGCTACTGCCCCGGGCGGGGAGGGTCGTTTCCCTAATGGATCCATTAACTAGTGTTCGCGCTTAAGTCCATAACTAACGATATATGATGGAGAGACTTCCGTTTGTAAGTAAACTCATGCAATTCCGTTTGGTATAGTAAACAGTTTTAGTACTTGTGTTCAAGAAAAAGTATTAGCATGTATCTCCCCCAATAAGATAAAACAGTAAAAATGGGGCCGTAAGACTCACCTGAGTCTTGTAATAAGCCGTAGCAAATAGCAAGTAGTAAATATAGCAAATAGGTTCTCCGAACCCGTAACCTTCAATTGCCTAATCATATGAAGTTATGTAAGTATGTGTCTCGCGAGACGTTTCGTTTAGTTGTACACAACTAGTATATCCAATGTTTGTCCGTATGTTTGTAATTATTTGTTTGTTGGAAAACATGTTTGGCCCGTTGGTGATCGTTTGTTTGAAGTGTTATGCTTGAAAACCATGTTTCAATGTCCCGTAGATGTTATATTGTATAATCGTTTGAAGTCCCAAATGTTTAACACTTAACTTGGAATTTAATTGTAAAACTGCTGTGTTTTGCGACACAAAATGCGACACAAAAGTTTGTCATGCGACACAAGAGCTCTGCGACACAGTGGTTGTGTCGCAAAAGCTTGCGATGCTAATTCAATAGCGACATAAGGGTTGTGTCGTATAAAATACGACATAATATGCGACATAGAGTGCGACACAATATTGTGTCGCAAATACCAGTTGAAAGTGCCCCCTGGATGTGGATCTAAGTGTTGATCGATAGTAATAGATTGGCGGAATCAATCAATTACACAAACAAGTAATAAACTCAAAACGAAAACAATGATTAATCAAAGTAAACGAGTATATTAGCTTGTAAATCGTATTGGAACTGTTTACAGAAGTGCTTAGTCGACAAATGGTGCTAGGGTTTCGTCAACCCTAGCCGAAAACCCGTAGGTTTCAATTTATACTAAAACAAAATCGGCAGACATGCGTCACTTGGGAAGTGTCGCATGTCGCCGCCCTCATGCGTCACTTACCTAAGTGTCGCTATGCGTCACTAAGGCAAGTGTCGCCTAATGCTAAACTTAAGTGTCGCAAATACAGAAAATGACTTTTCTATTAAAACTAACTAACGACACTTACAACTCAATAGACCAACTGACAGACACACAAACATGTATCAACAAACTCCCCCGTGTCTTCAGCTTGGTCTTCAAAAACATCTTCAGGTTAAACCCAACCTGGTGGAAATACTCCACCAGCATGAATACCCACTCGAACACAAATCTCGACCACCTTCTCGAACTTTGAAGCTTCTTCTTGATCATAACGATGATACTCCATCTTACTTTTGTGAAGAGCTTTCAAATCTTTCTTCGTCAAATTGATAAGGCTGATCGGATCAAAAACACGAAGAGTTCTTCCATACTTTGCAGATAAACTCCAATTACCCTTCTCAATCACTGGATCTTCAACCGAAAGATATTCAATGACTGCTTCTTGAGTAACAGAGTCAAACCACCAATATCGTAATCTTTTCAGAAAATCAAGTGGTAATGACTGCAAAGGCACAGTTTTCTGACTAGCAGCTGGAGGATAATGATACTTCACAATCGGTTGCTGAGTTCTTGAATCCAACTTTTTCTTGTATGAATAACGAACTCCCAACTCTGGTCTAACCCACAAATACTTCTTGCTGTTAATATCTCTTCTGAGAATCTTCTGAAACATATTACCACGAAAATCATCAGTGTGGTTAACGATGTTCAGCTGAGCAAGACGATTTAATTCCTCCTTCGGCAATGTGCTGATACAGTTAAATCTTGGCCGAAAATACTGTACTCCATCTCTTCGCTTAATAAGAATCAGAAAGTTGACTTCATCAAACTTCCAACTTCTGATTAATCCAGTCAAATCACCTCGAACCTGATATGTTTTGCAAATCTTCAATTCAGGCTTGAGCTTTCGAAACATTGGGCGCTCTGAAGATGTAGACGGTTGCGCTTGTTCAGGAACAGATTCAGCAGTTCGTTGTTCCTGAGTAGTATCTGTTTGAGGCTCTTGGTCATCATCAGAATCATCGGACTCAATGATCGGTGCATCAAAATCATACAGTTGAGCTGGTTGTTTCTGAACTGGTTCCGATTCTCGCTCAGGTGCCGGTTCCTGATGAGGATTAACCAAATATTCTTCGTCTGACCCTGGAACCTCAGCATCCATCTCTATATCATCCGGATCGACTGATCTATCTTCTTCATCATCCGGATTTATCAAACTCTGAATGTATGTGAGATTAACATTCGAATAATCAACCGAAATGGGTCTCGGTTGTCCTGGAACATCAACGAAATAATCCAAAGCAATGTTTTCATTAATAGAATCTGGATTTACATTTTCGGATTCTGGGGGAGGGGTTACATTTGTTTCTAAGGTTCTCTGACCTTCCTCCCCCGAAACAACAGTAACCGCTTCCAATTCTAACAACCTAGACTGCACATCTTTCAATTCTAGCTGCAACTCCTGCACATGAGCTGCTTTTATCTCCAAATCTTTTATTTGAGCAGCTTGAGCTTCAATCACGGCAGCCTGATCATCAAAACGCTTGTTCATCTGAGTTATCTGATCAAGTAACTGCTGAAGCATCGCAGTCGGCGGTTGTTGTTGTTGTTGTTGAACTTGGTGACCAGGTTCCTGAATAGTAATTCCTGTTCGCTGGCGTCTTCTCAATGGTAAATTAGCATAAGACGGAGAAGACCCAGCTGGTCGCTTTCCAAGATTAGGCGGTACATGAACACGCCCCGCAGAAATCCTTCTCAAAATACGCTTAAAGCGTCGAGGATCAGCCAACTGTATTCCATCCAATACATCCTGAGGTGGTACATCACCTGGAGAATCAGGTGGTGTAAGACCACCATCAGATTCCTCAGCTGGAACATGTTCAACTTGCTCAATATCCTCCAAATCTTGAGCTACAGCAGCATCAACTAAATCTGCATCATTGACCGGAGGAGCAACAACATCCTCATAACCATCCCCAGGCGGCGCAACATAGTTTTCGTTTACTATGTGCCCAAATAACTCACGATCAGGCAAGATCTGAGAATCTTTTGGTGGCAGCTTACAGTCATTGAAAACACGCAACATCATTGGCGTTGGAAATAGTAACGATCTTAGATCCGGAGCTATTCCCAAATTCAAATCATTTAACAACAGCTGAACAAAACGAGGATATAACAGCCATTTTTCTTTTCTAGCTCGAACATTATCAACCATATTCCCGAAAATATAACCACTGAAGTTATACGGCTTGTTATAAACTAATGCCAGCATCAGAGATAACGTCATGTGACTTGCAACATCGTATCCTCCTTTTCGCGGAGATAAACACACAATTACAATGTGAGCTAAGTATCTCCAAACTCTACAGAGATACTGTTTACGAAAATCAGTAAGCTGATCAGCCGGATAACCCAATCTCTGAAGACCCCCGTAGATAAAAGTGGTCTCAAAAACAGTCGGCATATTGTTTGCATCATCAAACCGCAAAACACGGCGAACTGAATCCTGTGTAATCTGAATCTCACGACCAAACATAGTGGACACAATCCTCGGAGTGTCGTTCTCTGTTCTGATAAATGCGTGGTCATAAAACTCCTCGATTTGATTCATATACACTGGTACTGAAGCTGTAATAGCGTAATGAATCCTCGAACGTCTAAGAAACTCGATCATCGGCCGAAAAGGCAACGAGTTCTTATGCGTAGATTCCAAAAATGCAACAATGTTGTGCCTGGTGTTTGTGCGACGATAATAATCCTGAAGATTCTCCATCTGTAACTATAAACCAGACAAGAACACGAAAAATCGTTACAGAATAAGCTCAAAATCATAATCGAAAAATCTGATTTTATAGCGTCACTGAAGAAGTGACGCACGTAACACATCCGACACTTAAGAAGTGACGTATGAAAATCAGAAGTCAGAAGGATGCGTCACTTGAGGTAAGTGACGCATTGAAGGCGTCACTGGTGTAAGTGACGTTGTCCCAACATGTATCATTCAAGCGGTACTGATCAAGTGACGGGTATGCGTCATTTAAAAAGTGACGGTCAGTTAAAGCGGCACTGACAGCGTCAGTTAAGGAAGTGACGGATCAAAGCGTCACTCGGTAAGTATGATGTGGGAGTGACGCATAAAGGCGTCACTCAGCAAAGTGACGTTTAAAGGCGTCACTTGTGGAAGTGACACTTAACCTGTGAAATTACCATTAAGCGTCACTTAAGCAAGTGACGCTTGAAGTGACGCAACGATGAAGATCATCGTGTCACTGTTCAAGCCCGGAAATCACGACGAACCAAATTTGGGGTTTTTTGAAAACGAGTTAACCAAACGGTGCGGCAAGTGAAAGCGAGTAAAACACACCGTTTATTAACACAAAACAATAACAAAACGATCCCCAATAATCGTGATTACATAAACCCTAAAAACCCGAAACTTCAATCGGCGATTAAATCATGGATACGCAATTATAATAGATAAAACGGTACCTAATGATGCGTATGAGTGAGATGAACAAGGTAACGGAGGCCGATTGCACGCAAAATACACAAAAAGCCGTAGATCGATCGGAAATCACAAACAGTCGAAGTGACGCAGCGACGAGAGAAGTGACGCAAGGGTAGTGGAAGTGACGCGTAGTGAATAGTGTTGGTTGTAGAAATAAGTGCCGGATACGGACTATTTATACCAAAACCCTAATCAGCGTCACTTAGAACGACTCTTAAAGCGTCACTTTTATGCGTCACTATGAGCGTCACTTATGAAGTGACGCATATCGACAGTTTTTAACGAAATTTAAAATTTTATCGATCTTTTGCGTAGTACTCAATTTGACAGTAAATGTGACTTGGTAAAAAATAAAATTAAAATTAAAAGTAAGAATAAAATATAATTTAACAAAATTACAACAATAAAAACCAAACTAAATACATTCTTTTTGGTGACGGAGTTGATTAAGTCTGGTTAGGGATCATATCGGAATAACATGCAATTATTAGGAATAGTAAGTGTTATTTCGATCATCAGTATATTTGTCCACTTTAAATTTACTTGGCACATTTAAAACACCTTTTATAAAAATTATTTCAAGACAATTATTGGTATTGTTTGTCCACCTAAACATGTTACATCCGTGTCTGTGAGTTAACCTTTTATTGTTAAAATGAATATTTCACCATGGTTCCCACCATAGATATACCCCTATAACTTAGACATTAACATAGTTTCCAAATTTAGAAAGAATATAAGAGAATCAATTTTAAGAATCAAGCCAGCGGTGACAGGTCTGTACTTGCGTACAACAGAGCAACATAACTTGATTCAGGTATAAGCAAAACTAAACGCAGTCAAATCAAATTTGTGGCGACCTTGTGTAGTATCTTAAATTTAAGACTTTGCAAGTGCATTGACTCACGTTTGCTTAGTTTTGAGAGTAAGCTGAATTGAGACCAGGTCTGCACTTACGTACAACAGAGGAAACAATCAGCATACTCCCCCAAAAGATCTCAGATATATGATCCAAAAATAGAAGTATGTCAAGCTATGCTAAGGAATTAAGACTTAGAGTCGTACATCACAAGGTGTTTACCACATGATCATAGACATGTATGTAAATTACTTCTTAATACCTCAGAGACCGGTGTGTACCATGCCTACCAATACATCGTATGATGAAGATAATTTAGATAAAAACTGTTTTAAGTGTGTCAGATAAACCTACTGACACATCCAAGATAAACCTTAAAATTCCATTTTGTGCATGTCACTCGATGTACTATCATATCCCAAGTTGTTTACAGACACAACTTCAACGTCTATTTTAAAAATGTAGCAACCTTGCGTTTTCTTTAATACTAAAGAGTACAAAGAGTGGCTGTTGCAAAATTTTATTTATTTATTTTTTTTTATTTTTTATTTTTAACACACATAAAAGCAAATAACGTTAACTATCCAAGTCACACATTACTTTTTAGACCCAAAGAATCTTAAACCGATCATGTTGACCAGTTCATCAAATCGAGCACGTGAAAAGGCTTTGGTGAATAGGTCAGCATTTTGTTTAAGGGTGTCTATGTGGACCAGGTCTATCAAGTGTTTTTCATAGCAATCCCGTATGAAGTGGAACCTAAGTTCAATATGTTTTGTCTTAGAGTGCTGTACGGGATTGCGTGTGATAGAAATAGCAGCAGTGTTATCTATGTGAATGGGAGTCATAGTAAGAAGTAACCCGTAATCGCGTAATTGGTGCTGAATCCAGAGAACTTGGGCACAGCAACTAGCGGCAGCAACATACTCAGCCTCTGCTGTAGAAAGAGAGACTGTAGTTTGCTTCTTGCACTGCCACGAGACCAAACGCGATCCCAGAAACTGACATCCACCCGTTGTAGACTTCTTATCGATACTGCAACCTCCATGATCCGAATCTGAATAGGCTGTGAGAGCGAAAGTCTTCTCATTTGAATACCAAAGACCAAGGGTAGGTCTAGCTCTGAGATAACCAAAAATTCGCTTTACTGCCTTCATATGTGACACCTTTGGTTTAGCCTGATAACGTGAGCAAATCGACACGGCAAATACAATATCCGGTCTTGAGGCAGTCAAATACATAAGAGAACCTATCATTGAACGATAGTCCCTCTCGTTGCAATCTTCATCTTCCTCAGCAAGTTTGAGATTGTGATTAAGCTCGATGGGAGTCCCATAGGTTTTACAAGTGAGCAGGTCATACCTAGTCAACATGTCATTGACATATTTTGACTGATGTATATAAATACCTTTTGCAAGCTGCTCAACTTGTACACCTAAAAAGAAAGTGAGCTCCCCCATTGCGCTCATCTCAAACTCAGACTTCATGATTTTCTCAAAGTTCTTGCACATTGCCTCATTGGTAGACCCGAAGATAATATCGTCCACGTAAACCTGCACAAGTAGCATATCTTCCCTATCCTCTGACTGTTCACGAAGAATAAATAGCGTGCTATCGATGTTCCCTCTCACAAAACCATGCTTAATCAGATGTGTAGTTAGCCTCTCGTACCAAAGTCTTGGTGCTTGGTGAAGACCATACAACGCCTTGTTCAATTTACAGACGTATTCAGGATGCGCAGGGTCTTCAAAACCAGGAGGCTGCTTAACGTACACATCGTTGTCAACCTTTCCATACAGAAACGCACTTTTCACATCAAGTTGATTGACGCGAAATCCCTTGAAGGACGCGTATGCCAGAAAAATGCGTATGGATTCCAATCGAGCAACAGGGGCAAATACATCATCATAGTCCAACCCCTCAATTTGGCTAAAGCCTTGAACTACTAGACGTGCTTTATTACGAATTACAACGCCCCTATCATCCATCTTATTACGAAAAACACAACGAGTGCCAGTCAAGTGGGCACCCTTGGGTAATGGAACTACTTCCCAGACTTGCAACTTTTCAAATTGTTGTAGTTCCTCTTGCATGGCCTCGATCCAGGATGGATCTTTTAAGGCCTCTTCAACTTTCTTAGGTTCATTCTGCGAAAGATAACATGAATTAACATTAGCCACCAGACCCGAAAGTTGTTCAGTATCAGTCTGTTTCGCTTGATGTCTTGTTTGAACCTTTGCATGAGGATCACCAATGATATTATCAATGGGGTGATCCTTATGTATCCGAGTCACTGGAATTTGATCTGGCACAAGATTCTGTTCCAGGTTACTCAGATCTCCCTCATTTGCAGAAATATTCGGAGAAGCATCATCATCTTCATCTCTTTGAGAAAATAAATGAGAATAATTCATATTTTCTGCTTCCTCTCCCTCATCACTTACCTCATCCTCTCCTCCTTCCTCTAATGACGGCATGTTTGGATCATAAGGAAGCTCCTTGGTGTAGTTATACACTGTTTTAGAGGTAGAAGGAGCATCTTTCGAAGGTGTAACTTGAGAAATAGATGTTGGAATAGGTGTTGTTGATGGTGGTGTGGGTGTTGGTATTGGTGTAGTATCAGTTGGTGGTGGTTCGGGTGTTGCATTAGGAGATGGGTCGGATGGTTTACTAACTGGTGTATCTTGAGAAAAATCAAGTCCATGTAGCATGGAAACTAACTCTTCCGTTTCATCATCATCAGGAATTTTGAAAGAGTCAAAGAGATTTCCATAGTTGAAGAACCAATCCGGACCTGTTCCTTGAGGAGGTTCCGTATACCTTAAACATTTTACTTCAAACTGTTCCTCAATCTGATTCGTTGATTTGTTAAAGACTCTTTTGTTCGGAGAATTGACTGAATATCCAAGAAAAATCCCTTCAACAGCTTTGTCACCAAACTTAGAGACCTTATCTTTTGTAATCATGATCATGCATGGGCACCCAAATGGTTCTAAGAACTGAAGGTTTGGCTTACGGTTATTGAAAAGTTCATAACACGTCTTGTTCTTTTTCTTAACCGTGAGCACTCTGTTGAGAACATAACAGGCAGTATTAACTGCCTCAGCCCAGAAGATGATTGGTAATTTGGAGTCAGCTAACATAGTCCGAGCTGTCTCTATAATTGTCCTGTTCTTTCTTTCTGCAACTCCATTCTGTTGTGGAGTCCTTGGAGCACTGAATTGATGCTCAATTCCTCTTGTAGCACAAAACAATTCGAGAGTTGAGTTCTTGAATTCAGTTCCATTGTCGCTTCGAATCCTTTTCACCTTTAAGTTGCATAGATTTGCCAACTTATCCAACAAATACACCAGAATATCAGGAGTCTCCCCCTTTGTAGTCAAGAAATATACCCACGAAAACCTTGAGTAGTCATCAGTAACTACCAAGCAGTAAGACCGACCACCAATGCTCTTTGTTGAAACTGGACCGAACAGATCCATATGCAGTAGTTCCAACGGAGCTGCAATAGAATTCACAACCTTAGACTTGTGGGACTTCTTGTGGAGTTTTCCTTTGTGACAAGAAACGCAGTCGTCTTTTAGAGCAAATGACTGTTTTGGAACTCCCCTCACTAAATCATTGTTAATCAGAAAATTCATTTTACGGAAATGAATATGTCCCATCCGTCTGTGCCAAAGGAGTGATTCCTTTTCAGAAGCCTTTGAAAGAAGACAAGTATAGTCACTTGTAGTCTCCACAGTTCGCATATTCATCACATAGGTGTCATTCTTTCTAGGTGCCCGCATCAATACCCAATCCTCAGGAATGACATACCCCGGTTTCAATATTACACATTCCGTCTTTGTGAATAACGTGGTGTAGTCCTTGTCACAAACTTGTGAAACGCTCAGCAAGTTGTGAGTCAGCTCAGCCACATAATTCACATTTTCAAAGCTAACTTTTCCATTTGTTAGCGTTCCCTTTCCCGAAATCGTTCCTCCTGAATCTCCCGCGAAAGCAACGTATCCTCCCGAGTATGGTTTAATATCCGTCAGAAGAGACACATCGCCAGTCATGTGTCGCGAGCAGCCACTATCCATATACCATAAACTATCCTTCACACGTTCCGACTGCTGCAACACATCAAAGAAAGAGATTAGTGAGAAACGGAGACCCAAGCCTTTACAGACTTAGGTCTTCCATGGTCATCAACAATAAGCACGTCAGATAGGACTTTATCTTTAAACAAATTAGAATTTTTATCTGAAGTGTTATTGTTGACGACTGAAGAGTCAGCATCAGACTCTTTTCGTTTCCAAACTTTTGAAGGTTCGGAATTGATATCAGAAATAATGTTGGGCTTTTGAATTGGCAAAGGTTTTTGCTCAACATTACTTAGTTTCAGAACAGGCTTGGGAGATTTTGAGTAACGCCTAGGTGGAGATTTTGAAAAGGAATTTTTATAAACTGATGTCCTAGGCATCTCTCTCCCATAGCGCTGATTTGACAGCTTGGGACAGTCACGGATCAAATGTCCTTGTCTCTTGCAGTAGAAACAAGAACGAGTCTCAACTAACGGTTGAGGCTGAGGCATTACCACAGGAGGTGGAGAAACATTTCTAGAACATGAACATTGAGTACATGTCTTAGAAAATGTTTGCTTTGGTTGAGAGGTCAAAGTTGAAGGTTTATCAGACAAAACTTTTTCATTTACTAATTTTCGTTGCAAAATCTTTACAGGTGACTGTAAAGTTTGTTGTTTTGAGTTTAAAACCTTGGCTTTACCCTTATTTGTTTGAACCTTAATTTCAGGTTCAACTTTTGAAACCACCTTTTCAGGTTTAACTTCAACTCTCTTAACTTCAGGATACTCCTGATCCGTAATGTCCTCAATCTCAACGATCTCCTCAAAACAAACTGGAGATACATCCTTTTGCTCAACAATCTCCTCAGCACTAACAGGAGATTTATTCAGTGGCTTAACAAACTTAGGAGTGGGATACTCTGGCCTCGTGGTTTTCTCCTTCTCCTGTTTGTTAGATTTAGCCACTTTACCCTTGATACCCAACAACTTAGCATAATCAACTGGAATTTCATCAAGGCCTTCCTTAACAGGTAAAGGAGTATAAGTAGTAGGAGGTGCTATTTCAACAAAACCTATTCCTTTTCCTCCCTTACTTTTCCTATCTTGCTTATGATTGCTAATAATTTCATTAAAGATCATTGTCGCAGAAGTTGACCCTAAGACTTTATCTTGATAATTACCATACTCACTTTTTAAGTCTGAAAGCTCTTTGTTTAACAGTTCAATTTCAGTAAGATAACTTTTAATTGCATCCTGTTGACTAAAAACTTTAGCTTTATAAGTTTGAGTATCTAACTTATGAGCTTCAATATGTTTTTCATAGAGTTTTTCATTTTCTTTCAAAAACTTATTTGACTCATTAAGTTTTGCAACTTTATCTCGCAACTCTTGGTTATCCTTTTGAAAAGCCTCTAGAGATTCAGTTAGATTAATGTATGAGATACAGTTTAAAGGTTCAGGTGATTCATTTTGTACCTCAGGTGTAATATGAGCCATGAGACACTGTTGAAACTTTGTAGCCTCCGCATTCCAGTCATGAGTAGTTGGCTCAAAAACCACCAAAGCATTGTCCACAACTAATGTCTTGCCCTCTTCTTTCGCTTTTGGAGGATCAGGTTTAGTAAGGCCCGACGGTGGCATCTTGGGTTTCTCGCATTCCCTAGCGAAATGACCCAAATTCTGGCAGTTATAACAACGGACCTTGCTTTTATCAAAACCAAATCCTGACTTCTCATTGCCTTCTAAACTCTTGCGTCCAGTTCGTTGCAAGAATTTTTGAACCCTTCTTGTTATCATAGCAATGTTCCAATTCAAGTCCATCTGTTCTAGATCATCTTCATCCAATTGTCCGTAATCCTCCTTGATCAGTTCCAAAGTTGTATTTGGTTGAGTAACCAAATCTTTGTAAGAGCTCAGAAAAGCTGTATAAATTGCAGCTTGCTCTTGTATTGCTGGTGAAACTGGAGCCTGTTGTTGATTTCCTTGAGATGTACCAGAAAGATAAGCTGTATGATGAACTCCAGAAGAAGCAGAAGATGAATTGGTATCCGTTATAAATGCTACTCCACCGTAACTCTTGCCAGAATTGACTAGTCCAACTCCACCAGTTGTGGCATTCTGTACAGATCCACCTGACTTACATTCTTTCTTCTTCAATTCCATCGCATGAGCTTGTAGAATACCTATCAATTGATCCAAAGTCATCCTCTGTAATTCTGGATTTTCTTTTAAAAATTGGACTTTCACATCCCAAGCACTTGGCAACACGTCCAGCAACTTCTTGTTTACCTCAAGTGCAGGGAGATTGTATCCTCCTTCATTTAACTCACTAACCAGATGTGAGTATCGAGTGAATAGACTGGAAGTCAGCTCATTAGGAATCATGTCAAATAGATCATACTGCTTTTTGATTAATTCTAGCTTAGCCTCCTTGTACTTTTCATTTCCTCCGCATCTTGTCTCAATTGCCTTCCACAGATCATAAGTTGTGTCATGAGATTTAAAGAGTCTCATAACATCCTTTGGCAAACACATACAGATAGAAGAATGAGCCTTTCTTTCTGTTTCATACTCCTTTTTCTCTTGAGGTGACATAGCATTATATGTTTTAGCTGGAGGAACACCACGATAATTTCCTTCAGCCACTGGAGCAACATATCGTTCTTTTAAAGGTCCCCACAGTTCAGGACAGTGGAAATCTATATACTGTTCATATCTATCTCTCCAATACACATAATCTAAATCTGGTCCAAAGAACGGAGGTTTATTACTGGATCCAATATCATTGCTCTGTCTGAGCATCTCTCTGATTCCTCTAATATCTTCCTTATCAGACATTGAAGCGTACCTGTAAAATCAACTTAAAAAAAAACTTGGAAGCTGATTAGTAACAAAGGCGTCACTTGGTAAGTGACGCACCTTAGTGTCGCAAAGAGTAGCGGCACTTGATAAGTGACGCTATCGAGTGACGGATAAACAAACAGAACGACACTAGAGATGAGTGTCTTATAAACACGTAAGTGACGTACTCAAGTGACGGACTTGAGTGTCGCTTAGCAATAACAGGCGTCACTAAGGTAAGTGACGCTTTAAGTGACTGACAGAAGTAACGCGTCACTCGTAGTAAGTGACGGATGATACACAAGTGTCGTATCAAATGACGCAGTAGAGTGTCGGATTGAACAGTAGGTGTCACTAATGTAAGTGACGTATAATACTCAAGTGACGTTACTAAGTGACGCACTTGAGTGTCGTAAAAACCCTAATTGTTCCTTACAGAAGTGTCGCTCGAAGTGCCGCACAAAGTGTCGAAGTGACGCTCTGAGTGACGCAGAAACGGCTGTGAACACCCAAAAACCCTAAAAATCGAATTTTCGTAAACCTAACGAAAATTCTTGAGTCCCAATCGTACGAAACCTGTAAATCTTTACTCAAAACACAGTAATAGCACCAAATCGATCCTAATCTTGCTAGAATGTCTTTGATCTTCACAAAATCGAACCGAAAACACTTCAATACACGTACACACGTCGATCAAATCAACTCCGAGGCTCTGATACCAGTTGAAAGTGCCCCCTGGATGTGGATCTAAGTGTTGATCGATAGTAATAGATTGGCGGAATCAATCAATTACACAAACAAGTAATAAACTCAAAACGAAAACAATGATTAATCAAAGTAAACGAGTATATTAGCTTGTAAATCGTATTGGAACTGTTTACAGAAGTGCTTAGTCGACAAATGGTGCTAGGGTTTCGTCAACCCTAGCCGAAAACCCGTAGGTTTCAATTTATACTAAAACAAAATCGGCAGACATGCGTCACTTGGGAAGTGTCGCATGTCGCCGCCCTCATGCGTCACTTACCTAAGTGTCGCTATGCGTCACTAAGGCAAGTGTCGCCTAATGCTAAACTTAAGTGTCGCAAATACAGAAAATGACTTTTCTATTAAAACTAACTAACGACACTTACAACTCAATAGACCAACTGACAGACACACAAACATGTATCAACAGGTTACGACACTAAAGGTTTGGTACGACACAAGGTGCGACATAACAGGCTTTATGCGACATAGTATGCGACACAAGGCTTGTGTCGCATTGATGAACACCAACCCAAAAACCCAGAAACTGACGAAATTTCACGATCCAAAACCCAAATCTAACGTATTTTTAGGTTGTAAATTCATGTTTTCTTCATACATATGGATCATACCAAGTTGTGTAAACATTATAACATCAAAACATTACACCAAATTGAGTAAATCTAAGATTTTAGAAATTTCTTACTTTTGCAAATCGAGCTAGATCGGGGATGAAATGATGAAAACGGTTTTGATATTCTTGCTCCACTCGTGATGGTGATTCCGAATATGTAAATTTCGTGGGTTGATTTGTAAATCCGAAATTTTGTAATAATTTGGTGAGAGTGTTTTTGGTTTGTGTGTGTTTAGTTAAAATGAAAATGAAAGAGGGAATGGGGTGGGGGGTTGGGTTTTGGCTGATCCAAGAAAAGAGAGGAGGGAAAATACTCCTCAAAACCCAGTATTTACTCCGTGTCCTAATCGATTAATCGTTTGTTTTTAGTGTTTAACCAAACAGTTATATTTTTAAAATGTAACTGGAGTATTTAAATAAAAATACCTTGAAATTAGTAAATAAAACATTTGTCGAAATATTTAAATTATTAATTCGCGTTTAATACGTTTTTGTTGAATTATTTGAAATGTCGTCGCGATAATATAAATAATGTTCGTTCAATTGTGTATTTTATATAACAAAAATACGTTCTCATTATTTAAGTAAATTTCTGTCACCAACGTCCAAGTAAACTGTGTCGGACTCCGTCCGGTTGATTCGTACGATTTAACCAAATTGCGTAAGTACACACACATATATATATAAATCACCTTATATATATATAAATAGAGTCTGTAATTAGTCCTATTACATACTAATTACAACTAGTTACAAATAATTAGGCATAATTAATTATCCTAATTATGCAGGTGTTACATTCTCCCCTTGTTTAAGAAATTTCGTCCCGAAATTAGCTCGAGTGTACGGACGGTGCTTTGTCTGGGAAGATATGTGGGTATTTCTGTCGCATTTGGTCGTCCCGTTCCCAGGTGAATTCAGGACCACGTCTAGAATTCCACCTGACTTTTACGATGGGAATACGACTCTGTTTCAATCGCTTGACCTCTTGGTCCATGATTTCCATAGGTTCCTCTATAAAATGAAGTTTATCATCGATTTGAATTTCGTCGAGCGGTATAATCAGTGTCTCGTCAGACAGACATTTCTTCAGGTTAGAAATGTGGAATGTGTTGTGAACGCTGCTAAGCTCGGCAGGAAGTTGCAAGCGGTATGCCACTGGACCAATCCTTTCAAGGATTTCGAATGGTCCGATGTACCTAGGGTTTAGTTTGCCTCGTTTTCCGAATCGAATGACACCCTTCCACGGTGCCACTTTGAGAAGTACCTTGTCCCCTACCTGGAACTCAAGGTGTTTGCGTCTCACGTCAGCATAGCTTTTCTGACGATCACGTGCGGCTTTCAGCCGGTTTTGAATACCAATGATTTTCTCAGTAGTTTCGTGAATGATTTCTGGACCCGTGAGTTGGGAATCTCCTAACTCAGTCCAACAGATAGGTGATCGGCACTTACGCCCGTAGAGTGCCTCGAAGGGTGCAGCCTTAATGCTGGTATGGTAACTGTTGTTGTACGAGAACTCGCACAACGGTAAATGATTTTCCCAAGAAGTACCGAAGTCAACTACGCAGGCTCGTAGCATATCCTCCAGTGTTTGAATAGTTCGCTCGCTTTGGCCATCGGTTTGCGGGTGATAAGCAATACTCATATCCAGACGAGTACCAAGAGATTTCTGTAGTGATTGCCAAAAGTTAGAAGTAAAACGGCTGTCCCTATCCGAGATGATCGAGATAGGTACACCGTGTCGCGAGATGATTTCTTTGACGTAGATGCGAGTCAGACGCTCCATCTTGTCGGTTTCCTTGATGGCCAGAAAATGAGCAGATTTCGTGAAACGGTCCACGATCACCCAAATGGTATCGCAACCACTCGAAGTTTTTGGTAGTTTGGTAATGAAGTCCATGGTAATCTGTTCCCATTTCCATTGAGGAATTTCAGGTTGTTGGAGCAATCCCGAGGGTCTTTGGTGTTCGGCCTTGACTTTGGAACAGGTTAGGCATTTACTGACGTACTTGGCGATGTCAGCTTTCATGTTAGGCCACCAATACAACCCTTTGACGTCGTGATACATCTTGTCAGAACCAGGATGTATAGAGTATCGAGATTTGTGAGCTTCAGCCATCACCAAATCTCGCAAGTTTCCGAATTTGGGTAACCACACCCGGTTGGAGAAGTATCGAGTCACATCGGGTTTGATTTCGAATCGTTTATCCAAGCCTCGTAAGGCTTCATTTTTCAGGTTTTCATCGCTGAGTGCTTCGAGCTGAGCGGTAAGGATTTGAGCACGGAGTTCGTTACGAATTGTCATAGAAAGTGCTCGAACTCGAATGGGTTTCACTCGTTCTTTTCGGCTTAAGGCATCGGCAACTATGTTAGCCTTGCCCGGATGGTATTTGATCTCGCAGTCGTAGTCACTAAGTAACTCAACCCAACAACTTTGCCTCATGTTTAGATCCTTCTGATCGAATATGAGTTGGAGACTTTTGTGATCGGTAAAGATAGTGCTTTTCGTACCGTAGAGATAATGTCTCCAGATTTTCAATGCGAAGACCACGACACCTAACTCGAGGTCGTGGGTCGTATAGTTTTTCTCGTGGATTTTTAGTTGTCGTGAGGCATAGGCAATGACTTTCTCCCGTTGCATTAACACGCAACCAAGTCCTTAATAAACTACGAAATCGTCGGTGCCCTCGGGTAAGGACAAGATTGGTGCACTGCAAAGTTTGTGTTTCAATAGCTGGAAAGCTGACTCCTGTTTATCAGTCCAATCGAACTTCTTATCTTTCTGAGTCAGTGTTGTTAAGGGAACAGCTATTCTTGAAAAGTTTTCAATGAATCGACGGTAATAACCAGCAAGACCTAAGAATTGTCTCACTTCGGTTGAAGTGGTCGGTGACTCCCAGCCCTTGATTGCTTCAATCTTGGCAGGATCAACATGAATTTCTTGGCTGTCAATCACGTGTCCGAGGAATTGAACGGTTCGAATCCAGAACTCACACTTAGAGAATTTGGCATATAACTCTTCGTGTCTAAGGAGTCTTAGAATGGTTTTCAGATGTTGAGCATGTTCCTGCTCATTGCGAGAGTAAATCAGGATGTCATCGATAAACACAATGACGAATTTGTCAAGATACGGTTTGCACACCCGATTCATAAGGTCCATGAATACGGCCGGTGCGTTGGTTAAACCGAATGGCATTACTTGGAATTCGTAATGCCCGTAACGAGTTCGAAAGGCTGTCTTTGGAATATCATTATCGCGGACTCGGAGTTGATGATAACCTGACCGTAGATCAATCTTTGAGTAAACACTTGATCCCTGGAGCTGGTCAAATAGGTCATCGATTCTAGGAAGCGGGTACCGATTCTTTATGGTTAGCTTATTCAGCTCTCGGTAATCGATACACATGCGGAACGATCCATCTTTCTTTTTCACGAATAAGACCGGAGCTCTCCAAGGCGAGGAACTTGGTCGAATAAATCCTCTGTCCAGGAGTTCCTGTAGTTGGTTAGACAACTCCTGCATTTCGGATGGTGCTAAACGGTAAGGGGCTCGTGCCACGGGTGCAGCTCCTGGCACAAGTTCGATTTGAAATTCAACTTGTCTAGGCGGCGGAAGTCCGGGCAAGTCTTCAGGAAAGACTTCCGGGAAATCCCGCACGATTGGAACAACCTCAAGTCGCTTCTCCTCCGACTTCTTCTCCGTTACATGTGCGAGGATGGCTTGATATCCTTTTCGTAAATATTTTCTAGTTTTGAGGCAGGATACAATATTGAGATTCCGTCTGCCGGTCTCCCCTTGTAGGACTAAGGTTCCACCGGAGACAAGAGGTATGCGAACGAGTTTGTCATGACATATGATTTCAGCTCGGTGCTCGGATAACCAATCCATACCGATAATAATATCGAAGCTGCCGATCTCGACAGGGATTAAATCAGTGGGAAATGTTTCGTTCGTAAGGTTAAGTGTACAGGTGCGTATGATGCTATCAGTCTCAATCAGTTTACCGTTAGCTAATTCTACAAAGTATTTCGCATCTAAGGCAGTGGGAGTTATATCAAGTAAAGGGCTAAACTTTTCAGAAATGAAGCTTCTATCGGCACCAGTATCAAATAATACAGAAGCAGTAAGGTCTTTGAGAAGGAACGTACCCGTCACGACATTCGGGTCTTGTCTGGCTTCCCCAGCCTTGATAACGAATGCTCTACCGCGAGCAGGGTTGTTGTTGTTTTTCAGCTTTGGGCAATCTTTCTTGAAATGCCCTGAATTTCCGCACCCAAAGCATGCCTTTGGTGCATTAGTGTTGAGGGTAGGAATGTTGGTCCGGCAATCCTTGGCTAGATGCCCGAACCGTTTGCAGTTGGAGCAAGGGCAAGAACCGTCATGATGACGATTGCATTTGGGACAGTAGGGTCTGCTCTCGCTGTACCCTTTCTTCTCCGAAGTCCCCGATGAATAAGCCTTAACAGACTCAGGCTTCTTGTTGGTGAGTTGGTTGGATGAGTTGGGGTTTCCTTCCCATTTGCGTTTATTGTTTGTAGATGGGGTTGAAGTTGTGCCACGGCGGACAGAATTTGCCGTTAGCTCATGAGCCATACGAATGGCGCTCTGAATAGTACCCGGTTTGGATGAAGTCACCAGGTCTTGGAGTCTCTCGGGAAGTCCATCGACGTATTTCTCGATCCTCTTGTACTCAGGATCGACCATGGTTGGGCACAGAAGTGCCAGTTGGTGGAAACGATTGGTGTATCCGGTGATGTCATCACCCTGCATCTTGTGGTTCCAGAATTCCAATTCCAGCTGTTTCAATTCATCCCTGGGGCAGTACTCGCCCCTCAACATTTCCTTCAGCTCCTCCCACGGAATTTTGTAAGCATTACAGATACCCACAGTCTGGGCATAGGTGTTCCACCAGGTTAGTGCGGTGTCAGTAAAAGTACTAACGGAGAACTTAACCTTGTCTCCCTCCGCACAGTTGCAGATAAGAAATACAGATTCGACTTTCTCTATCCAGCGTACCAGACCGATAGCTCCCTCAGTACCTGCAAAGTTCAGAGGTTTGCAGTTCTGGAAGTCTTTGTGAACAGGGTTTGGGTTGTGGTCCATTGGTAGATGTATCTTCGCTACCAGGAGTCGATGTTCGGGAACATCCTCAAGTCGCTTCTCCTCCGACTTCTTCTCCATTACATGTGCGAGGATGGCTTGATATCCTTTTCGTAAATATTTTCTAGTTTTGAGGCAGGATACAATATTCAGATTCCGTCTGCCGGTCTCCCCTTGTAGGACTAAGGTTCCACCGGAGACAAGAGGTATGCGAACGAGTTTGTCACGACAGATGATTTCAGCTCGGTGCTCGGATAACCAATCCATACTGATAATAATATCGAAGCTTCCGATCTCGATAGGGATTAAATCAATGGGAAATGTTTCGTTCATAAGGTTAAGTGTACAGTTGCGTATGATGCTATCTGTCTCAATCAGTTTGCCGTTAGCTAATTCTACAAAGTATTTAGCATCTAAGGCAGTGGGAGTTATATCAAGTAAAGGGCTAAACTTTTCAGAAATGAAGCTTCTATAGGCACCAGTATCAAATAATACATAAGCAGTAAGGTCGTTGAGAAGGAACGTACCCGTCACGACATTCGGGTCTTGTCTGGCTTCCCCAGCCTTGATAACGAATGCTCTACCACGAGCAGGGTTGTTGTTGTTTTTCAGCTTTGGGCAATCTTTCTTGAAATGCCCTAAATTTCCGCACCCAAAGCAGGCCTTTGGTGCATTAGTGTTGAGGGTAGGAATGTTGGTCCGGCAATCCTTGGCTAGATGCCCGAACCGTTTGCAGTTGGAGCAAGGGCAAGAACCGTAATGATGACGATTGCATTTGGGACAGTAGGGTCTGCTCCCGCTGTACCCTTTCTTCTCCGAAGTCCCCGATGAATAAGCCTTAACAGACTCAGGCTTCTTGTTGGTGAGTTGGTTGGATGAGTTGGGGTTTCCTTCCCATTTGCGTTTGTTGTTTGTAGATGGGGTTGAAGTTGTGCCACGGCGGACAGAATTTGCCGTTAGCTCATGAGCCATACGAATGGCGCTCTGAATAGTACCCGGTTTGGATGAAGTCACCAGGTCTTGGAGTCTCTCGGGAAGTCCATCGACGTATTTCTCGATCCTCTTGTACTCAGGATCGACCATGGTTGGGCACAGAAGTGCCAGTTGGTGGAAACGATTGGTGTATCCGGTGATGTCATCACCCTGCATCTTGTGGTTCCAGAATTCCAATTCCAGCTGTTTCAATTCATCCCTGGGGCAGTACTCGCCCCTCAACATTTCCTTCAGCTCCTCCCATGGAATTTTGTAAGCATTAGAGATACCCACAGTCTGGGCATAGGTGTTCCACCAGGTTAGTGCGGTGTCAATAAAAGTACTAACGGAGAACTTAACCTTGTCTCCCTCCGCACAGTTACAGATAAGAAATACAGATTCGACTTTCTCGATCCAGCGTACCAGACCGATAGCTCCCTCAGTACCTGCAAAGTTTAGAGGTTTGCAGTTCTGGAAGTCTTTGTGAACAGGGTTTGGGTTGTGGTCCATTGGTAGCTGTATCTTCGCTACCAGGAGTCGATGTTCGGGTAGCTAGGGCTTGGGCCACACTACGGGCAATCAGACCCGCAATTTCGGCTTCACTAAGAGTGATCTATCGACGAGGAGGCATAATGCTGAACAAGAAAAGAACAAGGAAAGAGGAATAAGATATTTGCATGAAATTATGATATGTCACAAGTGTAAATGATGAGATACACGATAACAGTACGAAGTGACAATCACATTTCATTTAGATAAACAAGTTGAATACAAGGTACGGGTTTCCAAAAGATTACAGAGTAATAGTAGTACAAAAGTGCCAGGAATTGTTACATCCGGTTGGATTACATAGGCCCTAATAAAGTAGTTAGCTGGTTACAAGTTACAGACTGATCTAATCTTGATGCAGATTAATTTGTTCCATCAGCGCGACAAGGCGGTCCACGGTTTCTGCTAGTCTGTTGGTTTGCCTGGCGTTGTCTTCAACCAAGGCCAGTCGTTGTACTAGTGCTCGAGAGTGATCCTCAGTCTCCTGTGAACGCTGTTCACATTCCTCTAGTCGGTTCCTTACGAGTTCATCCTCACCTAATTCAGCCGTCATTGAATCCTGAATTATGCTTATAGAGAGGTTGGTATCCTCTTGTTCTTGTTGGAGTTGGGATATGTGATCAAGTGCCTGGCGAAGCAGGTAGGTCATTCGGTGTTGTTCCCGTTCGAGATGTTCGAGCCTTTGCTCCTGACGACGAAGTTAGGTAGCCAACACTGGCATCGTGAGATGTGCCGAGTTCTGAGAGTTATGAACAGGATAGGGGCTGGGTCGAGGTGACCTTGTGTTCCTCCTGGCTACTCGTGGGTTTCGTGACCAGGCTCTGAATTGTACATAGTTGATTAGGCTATGTTAAATTAAAGTTGTATGATGTAATTCCTGAACCAATCATGCCTAGTAAGGAAATACTGCCTAACGGTCATAGTCTAGGCCCACTAAATGCAACCTAGTTCACTATAACCTTAGGCTCTGATACCAATCTGTAACACCCCCGAAATTCACTATTTAGCGGAAGCAGGTTTTGGGGTGCTACTAATCAAATATCACAGCACAAAGATACAGTAAACGACATCTATATGCAACGTTTGTAAATTAGTTGCATTCTCATAGATATAATTTTTGAAAACTTAATGTTTTCGTATACCAAAAGGTAGTTCCCTAGAGCCCACGCGTATAGCGGGATATTCTATTACATAATCAAAATATACAAAAGATAATGCTAAGAATCTCCGTTAATGCAGTTGTGTTGAAATCATGCGACTCTAGCTAAAGTCCTGGAGTAATCCTACTCCGTCCGGGTACCTGAGAAAACATGCTAAAAAGGTCAACACGAATGTTGGTGAATCTCACATGTTTGTAAGTAATATCAGTTTTGAACACGAGATTTCATCAGTAGTGCCCACAGGCGTAAAATCAGTAATTGCAATCCAGCAATCGTAAAACCAGTATTTGCAATCCAGCAAATGTAAGTAAGTAAGTTATACCGTTGCCATGAGGCTCATAATCGAAGCTTAACCCGTAAGTAATAAGTTTGCTCCCGTGACATGCTCGTAAATGAGCAAGCATCCGTAACGAATAATTAGTCACCCGTTTCTACGTGAAAATCAGTACGTGGCAGCGCTACTGCCCCGGGCGGGGAGGGTCGTTTCCCTAATGGATCCATTAACTAGTGTTCGCGCTTAAGTCCATAACTAACGATATATGATGGAGAGACTTCCGTTTGTAAGTAAACTCATGCAATTCCGTTTGGTATAGTAAACAGTTTTAGTACTTGTGTTCAAGAAAAAGTATTAGCATGTATCTCCCCCAATAAGATAAAACAGTAAAAATGGGGCCGTAAGACTCACCTGAGTCTTGTAATAAGCCGTAGCAAATAGCAAGTAGTAAATATAGCAAGTAGGTTCTCCGAACCCTTAACCTTCAATTGCCTAATCATATGAAGTTATGTAAGTATGTGTCTCGCGAGACGTTTCGTTTAGTTGTACACAACTAGTATATCCAATGTTTGTCCGTATGTTTGTAATTATTTGTTTGTTGGAAAACATGTTTGGCCCGTTGGTGATCGTTTGTTTGAACTGTTATGCTTGAAAAACATGTTTCAATGTCCCGTAGATGTTATATTGTATAATCGTTTGAAGTCCCAAATGTTTAACACTTAACTTGGAATTTAATTGTAAAACTGTTGTGTTTTGCCTCACAAAATGCGACACAAAAGTTTGTCATGCGACACAAGGGTTGTGTCACATGAAGGATGCGACACAAGAGCTCTGCGACACAGTGGTTGTGTCGCAAAAGCTTGCGATGCTAATTCAATAGCGACATAAGGGTTGTGTCGTATAAATTACGACATAATATGCGACATAGAGTGCGACACAATATTGTGTCGCAAAGGTTACGACATTAAAGGTTTGGTACGACACAAGGTGCGACATAACAGGCTTTATGCGACATAGTATGCGACACAAGGCTTGTGTCGCATTGATGAACACCAACCCAGAAACCCAGAAACTGATGAAATTTCACGATCCAAAACCTAAATCTAACGTATTTTTAGGCTGTAAATTCATGTTTTCTTCATACATATGGATCATACCAAGTTGTGTAAACATTATAACATCAAAACATTACACCAAATTGAGTAAATCTAAGATTTTAGAAATTTCTTACTTTTGAAAATCAAGCTAGATCGAGGATGAAATGATGAAAACGGTTTTGATATTCTTGCTCCACTCGTGATGGTGATTCCGAATATGTAAATTTCGTGGGTTGATTTGTAAATCCGAAATTTTGTAGTAATTTGGTGAGAGTGTTTTTGGTTTGTGTGTGTTTAGTTAAAATGAAAATGAAAGAGGGAATGGGGTGGGGGGGTTGGGTTTTGGCTGATCCAAGAAAAGAGAGGAGGGAAAATACTCCTCAAAACCCAGTATTTACTCCGTGTCCTAATCGATTAATCGTTTGTTTTTAGTATTTAACCAAACAGTTATATTTTTAAAATGTAACTGGAGTATTTAAATAAAAATATCTTGAAATTAGTAAATAAAACATTTGTCGAAATATTTAAATTATTAATTCGCGTTTAATACGTTTTTGTTGAATTATTTGAAATGTCGTCGCGATAATATAAATAATGTTCGTTCAATTGTGTATTTTATATAACAAAAATACGTTCTCATTATTTAAGTAAATTTCTGTCACCAACGTCCAAGTAAACTGTGTCGGACTCCGTCCGGTTGATTCGTACGATTTAACCAAATTGCGTAAGTACACACACATATATATATAAATCACCTTATATATATATATACAAATAGAGTCTGTAATTAGTCCTATTACATACTAATTACAACTAGTTACAAATAATTAGGCATAATTAATTATCCTAATTATGCAGGTGTTACAGTTAAAATCCGATGGAATTCTAGGCGTGGCCCTGAATTCTCCTGGGAACGAGAAGATCAGATACGCGAGAAATACCCACACCTCTTCTTGGACCCCACTCAGACCCCAACCACAAGTTAATTTCAGGACGAAATTTCTTTAACAAGGGGAGAATGTGACAACCCGTACTTGAGGGTATTAAATTACCTTAACCTTGCTTGTAATTACTTGTATTTAGTATGAAATAGGACTAATTACTTGTAATATATCGTATATTGAATATACACACGTACATAATAAATGAATATTACGCAATTTATTTGGATGGATTCCGACACACCCGACTGTTGGTGAACCTTTTCAAACGTAACGTAAGTCTGTTTTTATGTTAAAATAGTCGTTATTTACTTTTTATTATTATTTTATAATAATATACGCGAAAAACTATTACGTTTAATATAAAACGCAACTTACGCGAAAAAACTCGCAAATCGAACCCGACACCCGAACGAAATCAAATATATATTGAAAACCCGAAATAATGTGATTAAAAATACTTAGTCATTCTGAACAACAATTACATATCGAAAGTAACTTGCTAGAAATCAAAAGTTAAATTATTAATCTTTAACTCGCGCGATTAATGTTTAATCGGTTAATGAACGTAACGCGAATTCGGGGAACGAGTCGAGGGCCCAACCCACGAATGGGCCATGCCCATCTCGGCCCAGCTGGCCATGAAATCACAGCCCTAGGGCTGGCACAAAGTCTACATATATAAACCCATTTACACCTCCATTTCTTAGTATCATCAACTCACAAAACACACACACCAAAACCCATTTCCTCTCTTCATCACCTCTGGTTCCAGCCACCACCATGACTCCACCACCTTCCTCAGCCTTTTCCAAGGTCATCTAGCCGCCACCATACTCATCTACAGCTCTCGAGCAAGAAGAACAAGCCAAGAACACGAACCGAGCCAAAAACAGCCTCTTCCTCTTGTTCCAGCTTCAAACTCGACTTACCTCTGTAAGTTTCCTCTAGATTTCGTTCATAAACCTTTGGAACATGTTTACCTTCATGCTAGTAACTCGTTTACCACTGATTATGTCCAAAATCTTGCTTAAACTCGCTTTGTTGTGCGGAAAACCATTGGATAATAGCTTTGTCCACTGGATAATAAATTAGATCGGTTTAGATCCATGATAACGAGACCATTTCTTAACCAAATCCAGTGTTTCTTAGCTCTAAACTCAAGTTTAAGAAGTCTAATTTTCAAAAATGTAAGCCACACGAATTATGGAGGTCATTTGCTATTTTAAATAATACAAATGAAAGTACATATACTTTCTGCAACTTCTGACCAGATTTTTGTTCAAAAAATCTTGAGTTATGGGTCGTATTAATGGGTCAAACCACTTGGAAAATCTTTTTTTTTATGTTGGCTACAACTTTCATTTAGACCCAAACCTCTAGAAATACACGGACTTTAGACTAGACAATTATTTGTGAACAACGGTGTTAAAATTGAGCTGCTGGACACGTTTTAGAACATAAATTATTTAAACACCTTAAACACCTCTAAAAATTATGGAAAAGTTTCAGAAAATATTAAGACAGAGGTATATTGGTGAATTTTCTTGGATTTTATTTCGAACGTTTTGTGGGTCAAATCACGTGGACAAAATTGTGGAATTTCGGAAAATATAACAAAAGGGCTGTTTTCGTAATCGTATTAAAAATGACACGTGCGAGTTACCAATGAACATGAAACTTATTTTCTACGAGTATTATAACATAATAGGCCTCATGTAAAAGTTTCAGGTCAAACCGAACATTTTTGACCAAATCCTCAAATCTAAAAACCATCACAGCCCGATTTAGCGACACTAATACCAAGTGTCGTACCTATGCGACACTAATCTAGCGACACTAACCAAATGTCGTAATTCAATGTCGCAACTTAATGTCGCAAAACTAGCGACACTGGCCTCAGTGTCGCTACTCAGTGTCACACCTTAACGACACTACCCTTGTGTCGCTACTTAATTGAAATTCATAAAATTCTTGCGACACTGACCTAGTGTCGCAACCTCGTTGAATGTCGCATCTAGTGTCGCAAATCACAGAATGTTTGAATACACTTTTCATACCAAGCATCGAATACACGTAACAACAACTCTACTACATACAACATTACTTGAACACGCAAATACATATACTTTATAAGTATACATGGAAACACACATAATAATAATGTCTTAGGGAATTATTATTACAAACCGTCACCAACGGGCCGCAAACGTTTTTAATTAAACAATCGATCGAATACTTGGACATAACTAGTTGAGTTGACAACTAGCATGGATTGTCTTTCGAGACATTGATAACATTGAATAATGTTATATTTATATACTAATATTCCATAGTTTTTATATACTTTTATTACAATTATTTGATAAAATATAAAAATTTCGTTCATATTTACAAAATTGGTAGAAATGAAGTTTAAATTAGAAAAGAAACGAAAATGAGCCGAAAATGGGTTAAATAAAGTAATTTTTGTATAAAAGTTAATTTGACCAAAATATAGTTGGTACAAAATGGTTAAAAGAGTGATAAAAATAAATAAAGTTTACTAATAGTTGAATTCGAGAAGTTAAATGGATTACGCGAAAATAATTAGATTGAATATTTATTGGAGTTTACGAGTTGGACCAAATAATTATTTGGGCTTAATAAATAATAAAAATTAATAATACTAACGTTAGGTTAGTAATATAATAATAATTATATCTTGCCTGGAGGTCATGTAATATATTTTCGTCTAATTATTTATGTGATTTAGAACACGTTAGGGTCTTGATTCCATTATATTATGTTAACTAATAACAATAATAATATATATATTATAATATTAACGTTAGTTAAGAATAATAGTAGTAATTATAATTATAATAAACAATAAAATGATGATATCTATGTTTTGGTAGCAGGAAAGTCACGTGAAGTCACAGATGTGGACTAAGTCAACCCAAGTAACATGTTGAAGTGCATGTGTGGTAGAAGCATCTAGAATAGGCTAAGTGACAAGCAAAACAAGAGGCGGTGCACATTTGACTTGGAGTGCGGAAAAAAGCATGCAACCGGCGGGTCTAGAAAAAGTACCAACCGGCGGTTGGCACCGACCTTATGTGCTTAGGGCATTAGAAGGTTACGGGTTCGGAGAACCTACTGCTTGATATTACTTTCGGATACTCGTTTATTAATTTAAACGTAGCTTGCAAAGACTTGGGTGAGTCTTACAGCCCCACTTTTACTGTTTTACTTACGGGGTGAGATACAATGCTTAACTGCTTTTACATGAATACAAGTGCTGATTTAGTTACTTTTTATACGGGCTTGCATGAGTTACTTACTAATCCACTAAAGTCCCTCCATCATAGTTTCGTGAGTTATGGACTTAAGCGCGAATATTAGTTAATGGATCTATTAGGGACTGACCCTCCCCGCTCGGGGAAGTAGCGCTACCACAAACCGTTCTGTATAAATGAGCGACTTATATTTGTTTCGTACGAGTGTTTGGATTAGGCACTCACAGGGGCACTATACTGTACTTGGTTGTACTTTACTTATTTAAGGGTTAAGCTTCGACTATGAGCTCATGGCAACGGTATATACATACATACTTACTATTTGCTTGGTTGCAAATACATGTTTTCGCATACGTGTAACAATGATAAAAATCTTGTGTTTAAACTGCTTACTTACATACAGACTTGTGAGATTCACCAACATTCGTGTTGACCCTTTTTAGCATGTATTCTTAGGTACAAGTACGGAATAGGTTTACTCCAGGATTACTAGCTAGAGTCGCATGATTTCCAAACTGCATTTATTGGAGATTCTTTAGCATTATCTTTTGTAACTACGGTTATGTACTAGAATCTTCCGCTTCATACGCGGACTCTAGGGAACTTTACTTTTGTAACGAAAACAATACGTTTTCAAACAGTTTATATATATGAAAATGTAACTATTTTTTAAATGTCTCATTTAGAGATCGTTTGCTGCATCTTGGTGTTTTGATTACTTGATTAGTCGCGTCCCGTCCCGAATTGCTTCCGCAGTACGAATTTGGGAGTGCGACACTACCTTTGCCGTCACTAGCGACACTAGCCTAGTGTCGCTAATAGTGACACTGGCTAAGTGTCTCCTAACTATACTTAGACAGTTTTCTAACTTCCAAAACTACTTTCATTTACAAAACAATTACAGACTCTTGACCAACAGACTAACACACTAACATATACCAACAAAACTCATAGGGGAATGCCTCCTCCAAAGCCATTCAAAGCTATGACAGCCGAGGAAAGAAAAGCATGGGATTTAGAGATAAAACATTCGCTGCTATCACAATGTCTTTACCTAAAGAACTTGTTAAGATTTTCAAACATCAAGAAACCGCCTATGATCTTTGGAATGCCATTGAAAAGCGATGTGGTGGCAACGAAATGTATAAACAAAACAAATTGGAGCTGATTAAGAAACAATTTGATTTGTTCGATATACTTCCAAATGAATCCTTGGCTGATCTCTTCACTAGATTCTCTCAGCTTGTCAGTGAGCTAACCGATGGAGGAGTGGTGCTGACTGAAGTGGAAGTAAATAAGAAGCTGTTAGGTGCTTTGCCTAAGAATTAGGACACTAGAGTGACTATTATGGAAGATGATACAGAGACTACATCTATGGATTTGGATGATCTGATTGGTAAACTACAGGCATATGCACTTGACATGCAAAGGAAGGAAACTAAATCAAGTGCACATGTTCAAAATCCCAGTTTGTATGGTGCTCAATCTACAACTGGTGACTCATATGTTGAGCTTTTCTTGTATCGCCTTTTGGTTTTTATATATAAAAAGTGTTTTCTTTTATAGCTTATGCTGCCATCTTTGTTATACCCTTAACATGCACAATTTCTGTTTTTATGTAGAAGCATATATGTGTGTAGTGTTACTATTTTAGAACTAATCATGTGTAGTATGGTCACTAATTATTATCTATTTAGGAACTTGAAAATAAATGTAAAAAAAAATTAAATATAATTATGGCTACAACCAATTCTTTCCTAAGTAAAAAAGTTTCATGAATGTGTTTTGATTTATATCATACTCAATAGCACTAAAGAAACTAAGAAAAAAGAAAAAAGTTTTCAAATATAAATCCAACATATTATTATTTTCAAAACCAAAACAAAAATAAATGGAAACGGGAAAAGTCACCAATAAGACTCGAACTCGAACCAAAATCACATGAGTAGTTGTCCACTTCCAAACCACTTGATTTAAGTACTCAATTATTAAACTATAAGAAGTATACTATTTAATTATAAATATAAATCACAATTGGACAAAACACTTACTATTCATAGTGTTTGCAAATTGATATTAAGAGATAATATATAAATTTAAAACGGCTATGTTCTCGTTTTTTCATTAGATCATTTGCAGTCATGAGTAAAATGTCGTGCACAACTTTAGTGGGTAAATATGTTATTTGATTGGTGAAAAATGTAGTTAGTGGAGAAATCCTTAAACTGTGTGCAAAGTCAAAGTGGACACTTTGACTGGGACGGAGGAAGTATATGTTGGATATTGTGTCCAATTCA
Source organism: Helichrysum umbraculigerum (assembly GCA_949592205.1). Classification (NCBI taxonomy): domain Eukaryota; kingdom Viridiplantae; phylum Streptophyta; class Magnoliopsida; order Asterales; family Asteraceae; genus Helichrysum; species Helichrysum umbraculigerum. Next base: position 44,676,683 of record CATIUR010000002.1, on the reverse strand, counting down.
TAACTAATTGGAAATACTATCGTTAAAAGTGGAGTCCTTTTTGGGTTGCCCTCGATGAACGGTTAAGAGAAATAATTAAGAAAACGTGAGTTGGGAGCAATGTTTGAAAGTCTTGGACATATTTGTGGCTATCCCACATTGCTCAATGGATGAAACCATAAGGAAATGGTTATCCCACATTGCCCATGGGATGAAACCATAAGCCTTTCCTTCCCCAATAAATAGAGGGGTTATGTTAAGGTTTCAAAGTGCACCATTTCTCATTCTTTCTTTCTTAGTACAAATCCTTGTAAGAGTTATGCGATTTTATATCGGTACCAAAGGATTTGGAATTTCTCTTTGGTTCGTGGGTGTGAGCCATTAGAGGTGTTCTAGTTTGGGCACTCGCCTCCAAGTAAGGAAGCTCTGCAAGATCGTCTGCGCGCGTGAGAAATTGATTTTCTCAAAAGGTTAGTAATTTCTATTTATCTTATTTATTTTATTGCTTTTATTTATTCAAGTTAAGATCCCTTAGGGTTTAGTTTCCTAATTGCCTTAGATTAATTTTTGTTATAATTCCGCTGTGCATATTAATCTAGTTAGGGAATAGAAAACCCAACAGTGGTATCAGAGCCTTAGCTTAATAAATACTAGCATTTAATTATCTGCAATAGTATGTAGGTAAAGATAAATTAGAAATTGGCTTGTCTAAATTGGTAAAAAGAATTTACACTTTAGACCCTATATTTTGAAATGTTTAAAATATACCCCTGAATTTTAAAATGTTTTAAAATAGAACCGTAGACTTTAAGAGTTTAAAGAGAGATCTTACATATATTATGAGTTATATATATATATATATATATATATATATATATATATATATATATATATATATATATATATATATATATATATATATATATATGTATCATTAAAGTTAAATACATCGTCAGTCAATTGATAAATCGGCTCACCCATAGTGAACAAACTATAAGAGAGGTATAAGGCGGGTTGCTCTGCTTCCCTAAAGAAGTCAGGTTTTTAATAGGCTTCGCGCTGACCTGCTTCTCCGCTTCTTTGTGCGTTCAATGGAGCTACCGAGGACTTTTGATAGGATGATGTCAAGATCAAAAGTATGACCTAAAAGTACTAAAACAAAATCCCGTTCTAGATACTAAAAATGTGAATAGTATGCTAACCCATGAAAACCGCACATATTTCGTATGGTCTGTTAATGGAGCGTGTGTGGTTTACCGGCACATTAATATGAGAACATACTGGGAGGTGATGTGGAACTCGCGATTCTCGAGTATACTTGGGCCGGGGACCACGCGGGTTTTGCATGGTTAAATTCACAATCTTGTTCATGATCCTCGGCATACCAGTCATGAATAGTAGATGAGCATATCCGAGATTAACATGCCGTTGATAAGAATCAATGAATCTCAAAAGAACTAGGAATTTCACAGAGAATGAAATTGACAAAGGTATTGTCTACCTAAAATAAATTCGCAATATGATTACGGTAAACCTTTTCATAAAACGAATCTAAAATATGGATCCTAGCCTTAATTTTGTAATTGGGTAATTAATTAAGGAATATTCAAACTAACTAAAACTGTTTATCTTATAGATGTCTTCTACAAATGGTAATAATCCTCCCGTACCCAATCCCGCACATAACTCGAACTTCTCACTACTCTCAGTTCTTGGAAGGGAAAGACTGACTGGTCCAAACTATATGGATTGGATGCGTAACCTAAGGTTTACCTTGAGGTACGAGAACAAGGAGTATGTTCTCGATGAGCAGATTCCCATGATTGATGAAAATTCAACCCAAGAGGAGATTGAGGCACACTTGGAAACATTATGATGATGCGAATAAAGTGTCTTGTATCATGGCATCTTCCATGAGCCCCGAGTTGCAAAAGACTTTTGAGAATACTTAGGCTTATGAAATGAACAAACAGCTTAAGGAAATGTTTCAGGCAAAGGCGAGCAAAGAACGCCTTGATGTGGTTAAGTCACTCATGGTTTGCAAACCTAAACCTGGAGCATCTATCTGTGCTTTCGTCTTGGAGATGAAAGGGTACTTTGATAGGTTGGAATCTTTGAACATGATGTTTGACACAGAGTTTTCCATTGCCATAATTCTGTCCAGTCTGCCAGCTGTCTACAATCAGTTTGTAATTTCATATCAGATGAATATGAATGAGAGAGAAGGCTCAATAATGGAACTCCATAATTTACTGCAAACCGCTGAGCAAGGGATCAAAAAGGATGATATGTCATCTAGCTCAGCAGCTCCTGTGTTGGTAATTGGTCAAAATGCAAAGAAAAGAAAGAGGTCAAATTGGAAAGCAAAGACTGCGAATGGAAAGTCCAATCGTGGGTCCAAAGGAAAGACTGACTCTGACATTGCACCAGCAAGTGATCCAAAGGAAGCAGTGTATTTTTACTGTAACACAAAGGGGCACTGGAAACGTAGCTGCCCGAAATACCTGAAGGACCTTGAGGATGGTAAGGTCGAAAAGAGTATTCACTCAGGTATGTTCATGATCGAACTCCATAATACTACAACTTCTAATTCGTGGGTTCTGGATACAGGGTGTGGTACTCACATTTGCACTGTATTGCAGGGTCTAAAGGAAAGTAGGAAGTTGAAGCATGGGGAGCTTAATCTAGTCATGGGAAACAGAGGAATCACGCCTGTTACCGAGATTGGAAAGTATGAGCTCGTGCTGAACTCTGGAGTTAGGATAGATTTGAATAATTGCTGTTATTCGTCAGAAATGACTAGAAACATTATTTCATTTTATGCTTTGTTTAAGGATGGTTATCGGTTTTCATTTGATAATGAGAATGGTGATATTTTAGTTTATTTAAATGGTTGTTTTGTTTTTAAAGCTTCTCCTTACAATGGCATATATGAAAATGTTGAATGTGTTAGCAATTTGATTTTAAATGTTGATTCGTCTAATGAGCTTGATAAATCCAAATTGTGGCATTATCGTCTTGGGCACGTAAACAAGAAACGCATCAGCCAACTCCAAAAGGATGGAGTGTTGGAATCATTCGACCTCAAATCGAATGATGTATGCGAATCTTGCTTATTGGGCAAAATGACTAAATCACCATTCACAGGGTCATGTGAAAGAGGTGAAGGACTATTGGACTTGGTACACACAGATGTTTGTGGACCATTCCGATGCACCACAAAAGATGGAAATCGATACTATGTTACATTTACTGATGATTACAGTAGGTTTGGACATGTCTATCTGATTAAGCATAAGTCAGATACTTTTGAGGTGTTCAAAAGATATCAAAGCGAAGTAGAGAATCAACTGGGCAGAAAGATAAAGGTTCTCCTATCCGATAGGGGAGGAGAATACCTTAGTATCGAGTTTCTCGATCATCTTAGAGATTGTGGAATAGTTTCACAATTAACTCCTCCTAGAACGCCACAACTTAATGGTGTTGCTGAGAGGAGAAATAGAACCTTGTTAGACATGGTTCGGTCTATGATGAGTCGGGCTACACTTCCGATAAGGTTTTGGGGTTATGCATTAGAAACAGCCGCTCGCATCTTAAATCTTTTACCCACCAAGAAGGTTTCAAAGACACCTTATGAGATGTGGAAGGGAAAACGTCCTTCTCTTGGTCACATCAAAATCTGGGGTTGTGAAGTTTTCGTTAGACGAGAAACTCAGGACAAACTAGACTCCAGATCAGAAAAGTGTCTTTTTGTCGGCTATCCATAGGAGTCGTTTGGATATCTGTTCTACAGATCCACGGATAATGTGGTCTTTGTAGCTCGAAGAGGAGTGTTCCTTGAGAGAGAAATAATATCTAAAGAGGACAGTGGGAGTAAGATTGATCTTGAAGAAATTCAAGAGTCGCCCGATAAAGAACCTACAGTAAACACTGATGTTCAACAAGAGGTGGAAACACCTGTTGAACCTGAAGACATATCCTTACCCGTTCGCAGATCTAGTAGAGTTAGCAATCCTCCTCAGTACTATTATGATTTACAAATAGAACAAGAGGATAAAATTAGTGACAGTACACTAAATGACTTAGATGAACTTGCTAACTACAAGGAAGCGATGGCAGGCCCTGAGGCTGCCAAGTGGAAGGAAGCTATGAAAAACGAAATTCAGTCTATGTATGACAACCAAGTTTGGAATTTGGTTGACACTACACCCGGTCTTAAGACGGTGGGTTGTAAGTGGATCTTCAAGAAGAAGACCGACATGGATGGGAAAGTACACACTTATAAAGCTAGGTTGGTAGCGAAGGGCTATACTCAAACCCACGGGATTGATTATGAGGAAACCTTCTCGCCAGTAGCTAAGATAAAGTCAATTAGGATTATGCTAGCCATAGCTGCGTTTCATGATTATGAAATTTGGCAGATGGATGTCAAAATCGCTTTCCTTAATGGGAAACTGACAGAGGATGTGTTCATGGCATAACCGGAAGGTTTTGAAGATACAAAGTATCCTAATAGAGTGTGCAAGCTTCAAAAGGCTATTTATGGACTTAAACAAGTCTCTCGTAGCTGGAATCTCTACTTCCATGAGAAAGTCAGAGAGTTTGGATTTTCTAGAAGTGAAGATGAGTCCTGTATATATGTCAAGTTCAGTGGGAGTGTTGTAGTCTTCCTAGTATTATATGTGGATGATATTCTACTCATAGGAAATGATATCCCAACTTTACAAGGTGTAAAGGATTGGTTGGGAAAATGTTTCGCTATGAAAGACTTGGGAGATGCAGCATATATTCTTGGTATAAAGATTTATAGAGATAGGCCGAGACGTCTCATAGGACTTAGCCAGGACACATACTTAGATAAAATTTTGAAAAGATTCAAAATGAAGAACTCTAAGAAAGGGAATCTGCCCTTACATCATGGCATTAAGATCAGTAAGGATCTTTGTCTGAAATCTAAGGAAGAATCGGATAGAATGAGTCGAGTCCCATATGCTTCTGCTATAGGATCTATCATGTATGCCATGACGTGTACGAGGCCTGATGTCTCATTTGCTTTGAGCTTAGTGAGTCGACATCAGCAGAATCCTGGTGAAGGTCATTGGACAGCTGTAAAGAATATTCTTAAGTATTTGAGGAATACTAAAGATAGGTTCTTGGTTTATGGTGGAGAAGAAGAACTCAGAGTAACAGGTTATAGTGATGCAAGTTTCCAAAAAGATAGAGATGATAGCCATTCACAGTCTGGTTGGGTATTCTTACTAAATGGGGGAGCGGTGACATGGAAAAGTTCCAAGCAAGATACGGTGGCAGACTCAACGTGTGAGTCTGAGTACATAGCGGCTTGCGAGGCTTCAAAGGAGGCCATCTGGATTAAGAATTTCATTGGAGATCTTGGAGTTGTTCCAACGGTTCAAGACCCCATTGAAATATTCGGTGATAACGAAAATGCGGTCGCCTTGAGTAAAGAACCCAAGGATCACGGAAAGTCAAAACACATTGAAAGAAAATACCATTTTGTTCGAAAGAAAGTCGAAGAAGGACACGTAATTGTGAAGAGCATAAGATTAGAGGATAATCCAGCTGATCCGTTCACAAAGCCACTTGGAAAGTCCAAACATGATGAACATGCTAGGAGCATAGGTTTAAGAGATAATGTAAAGTTTTAGTTGTTAGTTTGATTTTTGAAACATTGTAAACAATGATGGAAATTGATATAGACTTGGTGATTAAATAATAGAGATTTATTTATTGGAAGGAGTTCTACCATTTACTATTGTTTGTCATTGTATTTCTGTTTTGCATGTTTAGACACCACTTCCCGAGTAAAACAATTTTTACTCGAACCTCCTCAGTCGTTCACACTCCTGGAAGTAAGTGGTGAATCAAGACTGTCATGGAGTGTTAGTAGATTGTCTATGGAGATTAGACATGGCATAGAGAATGCTGCAACACTCATGGGTACTTAATGAGGATTTAAGTATAGGAGAGACCCGCACTCATGGAAGTTACTTCATGGATTGAAATCACGAGTAACTCTGAGATGATAATATCCCCTATTCTTAAAATGGAGATACATTGAGTTCCTAGTTTTTCAAGTCTGTTATACTTTAGTCTATTCAAACGCTGTGCGTAACTGCCAGTCATAAAGGGTATGCTAGGTATGACATGATGAGTTGACTAGTACTATGTAGTCAAAATTTATTTGTTCCTTTTCGCCTAAATGGGAAAAGCGATATCTTGGGCCCTCTGATGATTAAAGATTGACTCTAAAGTGCTTGGCCTGGCCGAGACTAAGTTGATATTTCAATAGTCTCATATAGTCAATGTAATCGGAAATCAGAAAACTAATTATGAATCTTGAGATTGATTAAAATCCATGTCTCAATTCATACGATATCTATAGAACAAATGAATAGTTGATCACTTATCTAAAGGGCTAACTCTAGATTCGAATCAGAGTTCGGCAGTTGCGTTGGATAACACTCTCTACTTAGTTAATGGAATAGGCTTAGACCAATAGTAGTTGATGAATTGTCCAAGTGAGAGACTGTTGGATATTGTGTCCAATTCATAACTAATTGGAAATACTATCGTTAAAAGTGGAGTCCTTTTTGGGTTGCCCTCGATAACGGTTAAGAGAAATAATTAAGAAAATGTGAGTTGGGAGCAATGTTTGAAAGTCTTGGACATATTTGTGGCTATCCCACATTGCTCAATGGATGAAACCATAAGGAAATGGTTACCCCACATTGCCCATGGGATGAAACCATAAGCCTTTCCTTCCCCTATAAATAGAGGGGTTATGTTAAGGTTTCAAAGTGCACCATTTCTCATTCTTTCTTTCTTAGTACAAATCCTTGTAAGAATTATTCGATTTTATATCGATACCAAAGGATTTGGAATTTCTCTTTGGTTCGTGGGTGTGAGCCATTAGAGGTGTTCTAGTTTGGGCACTCATCTCCAAGTAAGGAAGCTCTGCAAGATCGTCTGCGCGCGTGAGAAATTGATTTTCTCAAAAGGTTAGTAATTTCTATTTATCTTATTTATTTTATTGCTTTTATTTATTCAAGTTAAGATCCCTTAGGGTTTAGTTTCCTAATTGCCTTAGATTAATTTTTGTTATAATTCCGCTGTGCATATTAATCTAGTTAGGGAATAGAAAACCCAACAGTATATCCCCAAAAAAATATTATATTATACTTTTTTACATGTATAAAACTAGTGTTAAAAAAATAAGAACTTTATTTGATAAAAACTTATAAAATACTTATATGAAATATTCGTATTCAGGAAATAAGAAACATAGTTGTTCAGATATTCATAAGAAATATATAAAAATATAAACAAATCTTGAAATACCTGCTCAAATACAAAAATTTTTGTACGATTAATAACTTTATCGTCTTGTTCATACATCAATACCTTCAAACTGTTTCACTATACAATGTAGCTCTACATCTCATTGAGTTTTTATTGCAAAAGAATTACATTCCATGGAAAGTATTAGAGATAGAAAAGTCACCAGATACAACAACAAATTATAATCAACTATAATAAGCATCCTAAAACGAAAAGATATGTTATAACGGGATGACAACAATGAAAAGTATCAACTACAAAGGTAATCACTAACTTTCCAAAATTGAAAATGAGTTTGAGTATCTTGTTTAAAAACAAACGCATCAATGTTATCAGCAAAGTCGTCAAAAATAGTACACGTAATTGTACATTGGTTGTGATTCATAAAATTCAAACGAAGAATTTAGAATTGCATCAAACAATATGTTGAATGATATATTTTGTTAAGTAAAATGACATATTTACCTTGCATTCATAACCTTGATTCTCTTCCTCCTTTCATTATATCATTATTTTCATAATGCATCACTTTACCAATAGAGATAATAGATACAATGATAATTATATTAAAAAAGCTTTTAAGGCCAAACTTATATTTTTAAAATTGGTAGGTGAGTTTTAAAATATTCCATAATTTCGGATCAAAGTTATAGTTTAGGATATGAGTAAGTGAGTTTAAAATATTCAATATGAAAATACTTGAAATCTTCTGTAAATTGTAAAGATTGACACCATTTATTTATGTAATGTTCTAATTATTGAGGAAATAATGTCTATTGCATTGTTTAATTCTAAGAATTAAACATCTTATAATCGTGGATGTAAAATTGAAATTAATATTATGGAGTATAACATGGAACCAAAACAACTTTTTCATTCTCAGAATATATACAATTTATAAAGATACAACGTACACGTACATTTCCCAATTAATGATGAGAAAGAGATTTGACAACAATCGAATATCGAAAATGATTATTACATTGTTAAGTATACTTTACGTGAGAAATGATTATTAGCTTTAAAAGATATCTAACATTATTAACTTCCAAAGTTATTAAATATATCGGCCATATGGAGTCATTAAGAAGTGCTTGACCTTCTATAATGACATGTTAAATATATGGATCATATAATTGACATTTCAAAACTAATGGGATATTATAAGGGAAAATGAATGAGATGTTAAAATAAACCAATCATTTAGTTGACTTCTTAAAACTAATAGAGTGTGATAATATATATGCAGAGACTGGATATCGAGCATGCGCTTCTATGTCTAGTGAAGACATGTATATGTACCTTTGCGACTGTATGTTCATTAATAAAACAAGCGTATATAAGGTGCAGCTGTGATGTGTTACAACAGAACAAATAGTCAGATAGTATATGTGTTATGGTTTTATATTTTTACTCATTTTGGATTAAAGGTTTGATTCTATTACCTTCATCGACAAATAGGGTGTTAATTTCGTACGTATCGTAAATACATTGGCCGGGTCTTAATGTAACTACTTCGCGGCCTAAAACCGTATGTACACACAAAGTCCAAAACACCGTGTTCACTACCACTTCGAAGCATTCCAAATTGTTTTTTGACATGTTGCTTATACCCGTTGTTGTGAATGCGTCTTTAAGGCTAATGGGGTATGACGTTTGCAAATTCCACCAATTGTAAACACTTTTCCACACGTCAACTGCTACCGGGCATTCTAGCATTAAAAGATTTTCAGTTTCTAGAGCACCATTACAATTCGGACATAGATTTGAACCTAAATCAACACCTTGCGAATAGCTTTTAGTGAAATAACTTTGGATTTATCCACAAATCACAATACACGCCGAAGTATATGTTATCATTTAGACCCAAGTTGATTAGAGTTTCTTCTAACTCTTGAAGTTCGGCTACCTCAAGCCCACGGTTTTGAACCCTTCTCCAAGCCCAGTTTGGGTAATTAGGCACACTTCTTGTACCTAAAATATACAGAGTCTATACCTTAGAATTATATAGTAACCTTTATATAGTAACAACCTTTTATGTGAAATTTATTTATGCAAAATTTTAAGGGAATAGTTCAGAGGAGCAGAGGGTTTTATGGGGGCAGGGAGAGCAGGTCTTTGATCAAATAAAAATTTGACATGTGTCCTTTGTGGTCCCCGCCTGTCAGACTGTCAGGGTCTATTTTGCAATTTTGATAAAACTGTGGACCTACCCTAACTGCCCAAATATGCAAAATGTAGTGAAAAAAACTAAAATGCAGTGAAGATTTCACTAACACAATATTGTTTCATACAAAACAAATATAATTTTCTAAACTCCTTAATTTCACTAATACATCATTTCAAATAACTTAAATATACAAATGCTTAATTTTCAGCATGTTTTGTAAAGATGATTTCTTCTTTTCGATCAACTTCAAGCTTAACTGCCTTCGATTTGGTAGATTTCTTCATTGCACTTTCATTAATGTTTTACCTATAAAATGAATAACAAACATAATGTAACTTACTACATTAAAAGCAAGCTACATAAACACATAATAATGCTAAAAAATATAAAATGCAGTAAAAATATATAACATGCATTAAACAAGTACCGGTAAATTTTTGAATTCATGGTATAAAATCAAGTTGTATAAACACATGCAGTAGAAAAAAATGTAAAAATGCAGTGAAGAAATATAAAATGAAGGATACGAATATAAAATGCATTTGATTTTTTTCAAATCTACTTGTTACATCTATTTTTCAAATCTAGATTTACATAAAATGCAGTACTTAAAATGCAATAACATAAAATTTAGTGAATAAATATCTACTAATTACACTTTAAAAACTAACTGCAGCAACCAAACACTTAAAATGCATATACATAAAATGCAGTAAACATGAAAAAACACAATAACAACAAAAAAACGTACATTAAATCCATTCTACAAGTTCAAACACAGATCTAACATTTTGTGCACTAAATAACTACTCAAATATCATCATTCACTACCAATCAAACCTAGATCTATCATTTGAAAATAGATATCACGTACACATAAATACACTAGATCTAAAAAAACAATAAAACACACTCAAATAAGCATCAAAGTTACCAGATCTAATTGCATAAAATGATTACGTTCGTCTGAGCTAAAAATCATTAAAATCATCAGATCTATAACTAAAAATCATAAAAATCTCAGATCTATAACTAAAAATCATAAGATCTAAACCAAAAATAACAAAAGACTAACCAAAAACGTTGTTGTTAGGGTTCATGGTGACTTGATATCAAGCAGCATCACTAATCAATAGTTCGGAATCTGTAAACGCGATCAACGAAATCTTAGATTTGTGTGAAATCGAGCTGCTGAGAGGATTTTTAGTCGTCGATTGACAGAATACACCACCGGAGTTCGTAAGGTGACAGAGTGTGATGACGGAGGTAGTGGTTAGTGTGTATTCCTCTATGTGTTAGTGTGTGATTTTTGGAAAGAGGAAGCTTTTTGTTTAGTGTGTATGTGTGATGGTGAGATAGAGAAAGAGAAAGAGAATCTATCAATGAGTTGTGCCCACAGCCCTATATTTTCAACATTATGTATAAATTGCAACTTAATCACTCCACCAAAAAATAATTGCATACGGGTCCTTAGTGACTTGGCTTAATCTTGAGCATTCATGGATGATCGGATGGCTGAGATGTGACTGCCTTCCCTGCTTCTACTAACATGGCTGCTCCTTTGATCCATTCCTAAATTTTAAAGTCTAAAACCTTTTATGTAAAATTTTGTTTTACGTCAACGATATTCTAAAACGTTAATACTTAAAATTTACCGCAAAAACATTATTTGTACATCTTCATCACCTCATTACCATTAAAATTATTTATTCATATACAATATCTCAAATCTTTAACCTTAAGTTAGTTCCGTCATCCAATTTATCACCTTAAAGATTTACCCATTTCAACTTCATATCCTATCTTCCAATTTCAAATATTTGACAAATGTAATTAAAATGAAATCACTCAAATAATCTAAGCTCAAATTAAATAATTTCATCTATGTATATTGACGAATGTTCAGACGGACGAATGCTGCTGGGGAGTGCAGGGGATCAATCTTTTACACCGATGTATCGTACTCTCTCGACCAGGTCATCATAAGAAAAGACTGTAAAATCTTTCCGAAGTGTTATAAAGAGGGAAGGCGCGCCAATTGACCGACGCGGCTCCATACCCTGTAATAAAATTAAACTTGGTGTGCTATTCTCAACTAATAGTTAACATAAACTTTTCAATATAACGATTGTTATTATATATCTTATGATAATTTAATAGTTATATAAAAAAATTTAGTATTATATTGTTGAATTGTGTATTCTAAATCAATTAAAAAGGATCTAGTGTAAAGATTTAGTGTAACACATTGGAGCAACTTTTTTTAGTGCAAGCATATTCTCATAAGATTCTTTTTTGCACTAAAATAGTGCAAATTTACTACACTAAAATAGTGTATACATTGGAGATGCTCTTATAGGAAACAAGAGAAAAAACGCAATAAGAAACAAAAAGTGAAAGGGAAAATCTAAAGCCACCACCTGAATTACTGGGGGATACCCCCTGGCCCACTTCGGCCTCGTGCAGTCCTTTTTTAGTCCAGTTTTATTTAAGATCGGTCCCAGTTCAGTACAGAATCAGTTTCAGTTTTAGACTAAACAGGGGGTAGGAATTAGAAAAAGATGGGGTATACCCAGAAAGTAAAAAAAAAATGGGGCATGATGTGATTGATTAGATAGGTGGAGGGGGGTAAGAGATGGAAAAAAGTGGGCCAAAGGGGTATCTTTAGTATGAGTAATGCTAAATAGGTCTACTTACGTAGACCTAAAAACAGACCTAACTTTCTGATTGGTTACTTTTTTTCTCTCTCTTAATTTCATCCAATCAATTTTTCAAACCCACCAATCACATCCTTAGGCCTAAATTTAGTCCTCTTAATTTAGGCCTACCAATCATTTTCCCTTTAGTATGACCTAAAGTGAAAATTAGGTGATTGAACTAAAAGAAAGTACGGTTACCAAGTGGAAGGAAAATAGTAAAGAATTTGGTGAACACTTTGACCACTAAAGTAAATTTTTTTCTTGAATAACCTAACTACTTATTATACTCCCTCCGTCCTGATTTTATTGTCCACAGACAAAAAACACGTAGTTTAAGAAAAGTGTAATAGTTGTACTATACAACGAATAAGATTTAATCTCTCACCACATTCAAATGTTTTGATTGGATGAAAGTACAAAGTAGACAATAAAATTGGAACATCCCAAAATGGAAAGGTGGACTATAAATTCGGGATGGAGGGAGTATTTATTAATAATAATTAAATAGTGAAACAACTATTCATTTAAAGTTGTATAAATATTGTTGTAATGCTCACTCCGTTTCGTATTAAAGTGGGTAGCAATTTATGAATATTTATTATTTTGTAAAATTCCTCTCAATTTGGTAGCAAGGCGCTAAAGCTGTTATAAAATAGCTTAATTTCATAATAACGGGGGCTGGTTATTAGAGCACAGGGTGTGGGGAACGATGTTCTGGACAGTGTTCTGGAGAATGTTGAAAGTGAGGATTCTGTGGTGTGGTAAAAGTGAAATCACAGTGTTCTGGACAGTGTTCTGGAGTTTTTTTATTATTTACTTTATTTGTTTTTTAAATGTAATTAATTGTATAATTAATATTTATAAAGTCTCATGTATTTAAAATCATTGTATACTCACATTATCTTGTTACTTGCAAATGGTAAGGAGTATTAGTTTTTACCATCTGACTCTAACTTACCAATTTTAAAATATAAATCTTTTTGGAAACAAAGTCACATATATACGTGTACATGTTTTGCTCTCTTCATTTAGTAAAAAAAGTTTACTTCCTCCACCTACTTTTTCCTCCTGGTTGTCATCTTCCTCCTACTTTTTTTTTTCTTCTTTACACCATCACCTACAAAAAAATAAACCCAAATATGAAAAAAAAAAAAAAAAAAAAGCACACAAGGAAATCACACATGTTATACAAAATCAAACAAACACATATAAAGAAAAAAGGAAATGAAAAAGAAAAAGGTGGAACGGTGCTCTTCTCGGCGTTTGAAACACGACGGTGATCGATGAACGCCGTCGGGAACGCCGTCCAGGTGCGGCAGAACGCCGTCCAACGGCGTTCTCGACCCAAAACGGTGAAAAAATTTATGCCACACCGTGTGCTCTTATGATTCGTTATTTTAATTTCGTAATAGTGGGTGCCTGGTTAAATATGTCTTTGTTTTTCATGTTAGGAAATTGACAATTCTTTTAATAATAATATCAAGACTCTTTTTGTGTTTATCGAATTACTTAATTTAATAATTACAACACAGACTATGATAAATTCACAATAACAACATTAAAAAAGGCACTGCTGCAAATTAAGTTGTTCTATATGGTAAGCTTATAACCAGAAACAACGAACTTGACACTTGATAATTAGTTTTGTGTACAGAAAGTATAACCGTCAAGCATCAATTATATATTATGGAAAATGATAACGACAAACGACAGCCCTAAGGGCTGTCAATAATAATTCAGAACACGCATTAATACTTGTACCTTTGCCGTAATAAACTCTCTGACCCCCTGAATTTTAGTTGACCCCTATAAATATCACCTGAAGTACAACCAATTTATGCACGTTATTGACAGCCTTAAGGGCTGTCATTAACAATACCCATTAATTATGGAAAACTATCCTAACAAATACCAATATTCGAATTTAAAAATCACACTACAACAAATATATCATTTATCCACACTTTTTTCTCCACACTTTTAAAAATCTGTGGAAATTATGTTAAATTATTCACACTTAAAAATGTGGAGAAAATTGTTGCATCAATAAGTGTGGAAATCACCACAATCTTCACATATATAAGTGTAGTTAACACTTAAAAGTGTGGAGAATTTACAACTTGTCAACATTTAAAAGTGTGGAAAACCATTTGTAACACCCAAATTATCCACACTTTCTCTTGTGTGGAAAAATCATGTGTTACAAATTTTTTGCCACATTTTTAAGTGTTGAAAAGTTGTAATTTCTCCCGACTTTTAAGTGTGAACTTTTCTTTCTTACATATTTAAGTGTGAAAATTTAAATCTTTTTCAATAATTTTTACACACTTTCTAAAAGTGTGGAAAAAAAAGTGTGGTAAAATAATATATATTTTGTAGTGTCATTAGCTCGTTACTAATTTTAAAACGATGTAACTAAAACTAATTGAACTTAAGATTACAAGTTATGTGTAATTGGTGACTGTGCACATATTCATATTCGGTCCAAAAATATGATACTGATTAAAATTAAACTCTTTTGAAAGTCCCCATTATTCGGTTTATATTTGTCTTCAAAGTCACAATACGCCGCTTTGAAATTGAACCATTTCGCAACAGTTGCGCACTCACTAATTAAAATTTTCAGTTTAATATCCGCATTTTATAAATATGATGATATTATACATTTATACTTGGGGTTGTTTTGTCAAATAATTCATCTAGAATGGCATTTCTGACTAAATTGTTCATTGCTTAAGTGGTACCGTCACTGCAAACGTTCAGATCCCACGACAGGTTAAGAGTTTGAATCCGTACCTCAACACATGTGGGTGATTTGTGGACAGACTATTCGCTCGGCGTTAATGCTGTTTGCAAATGAGGCAATCGCGTCCCATTAAAATATGATACGGAGTTCAAGGGTACCGGGCAAATTAACCATTTTTTTTAATCGCAGCTCAAAAAAGTCTAAATTCGGTTGCTAATTAATGTGCTATCTAATTAAACAATGTCGGCCGATATAATTAACTCAATTGGAACAAACCTTGCACTTCATTTAATATTAAACCCAACTACCTCTAACAAGTTCCACCACCCCTTTAAAATCCAAATATTCATACTTTTATACACACGTATACATTCACAATTAACACAAACACCCCTATAAATACAATAATCTCATAACACATTTTTTCTTGCACCAAACAATCTAATAGTTAAAACCACATAGAAGTAAACATACCTTCCAAAAATGGCAAGAATGGTGATGATGTTTTTATGTGTAGTTGTGAGTTGCATGGTGCTAACCGCACCGTATGCCGAGGCTGCTATTAGTTGTGATCAAGTTGTAAATAAATTGGTACCATGCACGACTTACTTAACTAAAGGTGGTTCTGTGTCATCAGCATGTTGTAATGGTGTTAAAGGAATCAATGGAGATGCGAAATCAACTTCTGATCGACAGGCTACGTGTAATTGCTTAAAGAGTGCTGCTAAGTCCACCTCTGGCCTCAACGGCACCAATGCTGCCAGCCTCCCCGGAAAGTGTGGTGTTAACCTTCCGTACAAGATTAGCCCAAGCATTAATTGCAACACGTACGTTCAAATATATTCTTAATTTTTTATAATAAGTGTCAATTTAGCTGTTCACACATTTCTAATTTAATTTGTACCAAAAATATCGTCTACGACTCTACTTCACAAACTAGCATATATATATATATATATATATATATATATATATATATATATATATATATATTCCAGTTTAGCCTTACCAGAGTATACATTTTCATTTAAAAATAATAATAAAAAATGCACCTCTAAATTGATGAAATCATAGACAAACCAAACATACTGAATAAACTGATTAATTGAAAAATGCATACAAAGTTTGCTTATAAAGCGAATAAGATAAACCCTAAACCGCAAACGGGCCGGACCTAATATAATAAAAGGGTTGGGCTTCTATTAAGCTAACATCCCCCCTCAAACTCACAATGTCAATACCAAATGCATTGAGAGTTTGATAACATAATTGAAAAGAAAATACGAAACAAAATAGAGCAAGGTGTTTATGATGAGATTCGAGTCCCCAAAATCCAGTGCTAGGTGTTAAGAAAATCCAATGCTAAAATTCCAATGCAAAACCAAAACCAATCCAAAATCCAAGCTAGGAGATCAGAAATTCCAATGCAAAAGTTCCAATGCCAAATCAAAACCAAAACCAAAGCGTACTAATAGTTGCAAACGGCCAACAAAACAAAACGACAATACTAAATAGTTGCACTTTCCTCCATTGACTAAGGCATATCCCAATCGCTTTCTGATTTTCCCGATCCTGAAATTGACAAACCATAAGCAGATGGGGCGGTCATAGCATGTAGTTGTACAGATAAGAACTTTTGAAATGATTCAATCATAGACGGGTCTAAAGACGGTGCTGCAACACCATTACTAGACTGAGGGGGGCACACTTGTTTTTGTAGCTGACCAAATTGTTGTAGTGGTGGATGCGATTTAGCTTTTAACAAAGGACACTGAGATTTCCAGTGACCCTTTTGTTTGCAATAAGAACACTCATCATAAGAAACCTTAGCAATAGGTCTTTGTTGAGTTCCAGTTGAAGGGCGATACGAAGTTGCAAAAACCATTGAGCTAGAGGAAGATGGATTGATCTTCATATCATCTTGCGACTTAAGACGAATCTCCTCTGCTAACAATTCACATACTACTGCATCAACAGAAGGTAAAGGGGTACGATGAAGAATTGAACCTCGCAAGACCTCAAAATCATGACGAAGTGCCATAAGAAACTGAACCAAACAGTCTGAATCTCTACGAGTAATGTATGGTCCATACGCTTTCAGTTCTGCTGGTTCTGTCAATGCCAATTGATCCCACAAAGACGACATAGAAGAATAAAATTCCTGAATAGTTATATCATTCTGCTGAAGAGCACGAATATCCATCTCCAATTGATACTGCTTTGCAATATTAGACTGTGTATATAGTCGAGCAAGATGATCCCATACTGCTTGAGCAGTCTCATATTTTGCCAATTGCGTTCCAATAGATTGGATCACAGAGTTGTTAATCCAAGTAATGATTTTGGAGTTATCAGCCTCCCAAGTATCTAATAACGTAGCATAATTTTCGAGTTTGACATCGGTTGGCTTTTTCTTCACACCTGTTACGTAATTCCACATAGATTTCCCACGAAGAAAATTCTTCATAACATAACTCCAATACGAATAATTTTTACCATCTAATTGAACACTAATCGATTGAAGAGAATCATCTTTATAAGTAGTCATAATATCCAGACAAACTTTTCTAAATAACTTGTAAAGCAAATTTAAAAGTAAATAAACCCTAATAACAGTTGTAACGATACGTAGTCACAAACGAGATAAAACAATAAACCTGTTCTCGGCAAATCGTAAGACGAAAGAAGAATTCCTTTATCTATTCAAACCAAAATCTTGAAATCTTGAAATCTCTGATACCATGATGAAATCATAGACAAACCAAACATACTGAATAAACTGATTAATTGAAAAATGCATACAAAGTTTGCTTATAAAGCAAATAAGATAAACCCTAAACCGCAAACGGGCCGGACCTAATATAATAAAAGGGTTGGGCTTCTATTAAGCTAACATAAATGACCAAAACTGAAGGTAAGATAGTAAAACTACACACATCAAATACATCATTAAGTAGGAAGTCACTATTAAGAAATAGGATTATTCGAAGCACAAAAGTCGTCACAATTGTCCCAAAAGTTATCCTAATATATGCTTTTTCTTGTAGTGAGCAGAGGTCACTACCAAATAAAATTTTGTACTGATGTGTTATCGCATGTTGATTTTTGCAGGGTGTAATGAGGATGCAAAATTAAGCAATAGAATAAAAGTGTTTGTATTCGGATGTTTAGAGAAACATATTTAAACTAACAATAAATATTATAAAGAGCACTGTACGTCATTGTTCGAAGATAGTACGTATACATGCGTCACTCTGTATGTTGAGCTTTTCTTGTAACGCATTTTGGTTATTATATATATAAAGTGTTTTCTTTTATAGCATATGCTGCCATCTTTGTTATACCCTTAACATGCACAATTTCTATTTTTATGTAGAAGCATATATGTGTGTAGTGTTACTATTTTAGAACTAATCATGTGTAGAATGGTCGCTAATTATTATCTATTTAGGAACTTGAAAATAAATAAATGTAAAAATAAATCAAATATAATTTTGGCTACAAACAATTCTTTCCTAAGTAAAAAAGTTTCATGAATGTGTTTTGATTTATATCATACTCAATAGCACTAAAGAATTAAAGAAAAAGTTTTCAAAAATAAATCCAACATTTTATTATTTTCAAAATCAAAACAAAAATAAATGGAAACTGGAAAAGTCACCAATAAGACTCGAACTCGAACCAAAATCACATGAGTAGTTGGCCACTTCCAAACCACTTGATCTAAGTACTCAATTATTAAACTATGAAAAGTCTACTATTTGATTATAAATATAAGAGTAAATTGCATGGATGATCCATGTGGTTTACACACATTATCACCGTTAGTCCCTATACTTTGTTTTTTGCATAGGCAGTCCAAAAATTCAAATGTCGTTGCATAGACAGTCCCTCATCCGTTAAATATGACGTTCAAACTGTTAAATACACTGAATGACCAAAATACCCTTATTTCCTTTTTTATTTCAGGATACCTAATTAATTAATTTATTATTCTCTTTTATTTTGAAATCATTTCTTCGTGAACCCTTCCACCCCACACCACCATTCTAGCTTAAACAATCCAAATGCACGATCAAAAATTGGAACTCTCACAACACCCAAATGAAAAACTAGAATACGAACAACAAGATCTCAAGAAAAACTAAAATTTTAACAGCGCTTCTAAATCAGATCTAAAGATCCGACCGGGGACCATCCCTTCGAAACCACCATCAACTTCACCGGAAAAAGTATAAACTATTCATAGTGTTTACAAATTGATATTAAAGGATAATATATAAACTTAAAACAGCTATGTTCACGTTTTTTTCATTGATCATTTGCAGTCATGAATAAAATGTTGTGCACAACTTTAGTGGATAGATATATTATTTGATTGGTGAAAAATATAGTTAGTGGAGAATCCTCAAACTGTGTGCAAAGTCAAAGTGGACACTTTGATTGGGACGGGGGAAGTATTTCCCCCCAAAAATATTATATTATACTATTTTACATGTATAAAATTAGTGTTGAAAAAATAAGAACTTTATTTGATAAAAACTATAAAATACTTATATGAAATATTCGTATTCAGGAAATAAGAAAATAGTTGTTCAGATATTCATAAGAAATATATAAAAATATAAACAAATCTTAAAATACCTTCTCAATATATAAAATTTTTCATACGATTAATAACCTTATCGTCTTGTTCATACATCAATACCTTCAAACTGTTTCACCTTTCAATGTAGCTCTACATCTCATTGAGTTTTTATTGCAAATTAATTACGTTCCATGGAAAGTATTAGAGACAGAAAAGTCACCAAATACAACAACAAATTATAATCAACTATAATAAGCATCCTAAGACGAAAAGATCTGTGATAACAGGATGACAACAATGAAAAGTATCAACTACAAAGGTAATCACTAATTTTACAAAATTGAATTAAGTTTGAGTATCTTGTTTAAAAAGAAACGCATCAATGTTATCAGCAAATTCGTCAAAAATAGTACACGTAATTGTACATTGGTTGTGATTCATAAAATACAAACAAAGAATTTAGAATTGCATCAAACAATATATTGAAAGATATATTTTGTTAAGTAAAATGACATATTTACCTTGCATTCATCACCTTAATTCTCTTCCTCCTTTCATTATATCATGATTTTTATAATGCATCACTTTACCAATAGAGATAATAGATACAATGATAATTCTATTAAAAAAAAAAAAGCTTTTAAGGCCAAACATATATTTTTAGAAATGGGTAGGTGAGTTTTAAAACATTCCATAATTTCAGGTCAAAGTTATAGTTTAGGATATGAGTAGGTGAGTTTAAAATATTCTATATGAAAATACTTGAAATCTTCTGTAAATTGTAAAGATTGACACCATTTATTTATGTAATCTTCTAATTATTGAGGAAATAATGTGTATTTCATTATTTAATTCTAAGAATTAAACATCTTCTAATCGTGGATGTAAAATTGAAATTGATATTATGGAGTATAACGTGGAACGTAAACAACTTTTTCATTCTCAGAATATATACATGTACAATTTATAAAGATACAACACGTACATTTCCCAATTAATGATGAGAAAGAGAGTTGACAACAATCGAATATTGAAAATGATTATTACATTGTTAAGTATACTTTACGTGAGAAATGATTATTAGTTTTAAAATATATCTACCATTATTAACTTCCAAAATTATTAAATATATCGGCCATATAGAGTCATTAAGAAGTACTTGACCTTCTATAATGACATGTTAAAATATATGGATCATATAATTGACATTTCAAAACTAATGGGATACTATAAGGGAAAATGAATGAGATGTTAAAATAAACTAATCATTTAGTTGACTTCTTAAAACTAATAGAGTGTGATAATATATATGTAGAGACTGGATATCGAGAATGCGCTTTTATGTCTAGTGAAGACATATATATGTACCTTTGCGACTGTATGTTCATTAATAAAACAAGCATATATAAGGTGCAGCTGTGATGTGTTGCAACGGAACAAATAGTCAGATAGTATATGTGTTACGGTTTTATATTTTTACTCATTTAAGGTTTGATTCTATTACCTTCATCGACAAATAAGGTGTTAATTTCGTACGTATCGTAAATACATTGGTCGGGTATTAACGTAACTACTTCGCGGCCTAAAACCGTATGTACACACAAAGTCCAAAACACCGTGTTCACTACCACTTCGAAGCATTCCATATTGTTTTTTGACATGTTGCTTATACCCGTTGTCGTAAATGCGTCTTTAAGGCTAATGGGGTATGACGTTTGCAATTTCCACCAATTGTAAACACGTTTCCACACGTCAACTGCTACCGGGCATTCTAGCATTAAATGATTTTCAGTTTCTAGAGGACCATTACTATTCGGACATAGATTTGAATCTAAATCAACACCTTGCGAATAGCTTTTACTGAAATACCTTTGGATTCATCCACAATACACGCCCAAGTATATGTTATCATTTAGACCCAAGTTGATTAGAGTTTCTTCTAACTCTTGAAGTTGGGCTACCTCAAGCCCACGGTTTTGGGCCCTTCTCCAAGCCCAGTTTGGGTAATTAGGCACACTTCTTGTGCAACAAATTTGCATAGTACATTGTGGAGAGCTTTCAAGTGAATATAACAAGTATATTCTATCCCGCGCGTTGCGGCAGAATAAAAATTAATTATATATTTTTTATGAAATAACTAGTATATAGCGGGCTAAAAATCAATATTTCGTATTTAGTTAAATTCAGAAATTCGAATTAATCTTAAGTTTGGATATAAAACACCAACTTCACATTTATATAAACCCTCAACGCAACATGACAATCGGTAACCATCGATATCGCTAATGACATTACCCTTTCACGAGTCAAAACGATACAGTCATGCAATTCATGACATTACCCTCGGTATGACCATTCATAACAACCTCATCACTCAAATTCTCACCGCTCAACTCGAAGCACTCAAAGACGAAAACGTGAAAAATGAAGCCTTGCGAGGCATGGATAAATAGTTCAAAACCAAACCCGATGGATCCAAATACTTCTCGAACCGAATATGGTTACCAAGTCTTGGAAACTTGCGAGATTTGGTGATGGATGAAGCTCACAAATCTCGATACTCAATACATCTTGGAGCTGACAAGATGTATCACGGCATCAAGGAATTATATTGGTTGCCCAACGTGAAAGCCGACATAGCTACTTACGTTAGCAAATGTCTAACCTGCTCGAAAGCCAAAGCCGAGTACCAGAAACCCTTAGGATTGCTACAACAACCCGAGATACCACAGTGGAAATGAGAGCAAATTTCCATGGATTTCATTACTAAATTACCAAAAACATCAAGCGGTTGCGATACCATTTGGGTGATCGTAGATCGTCTCACCAAATCTGCTATTTCCTTGCAATAAAGGAAACCGACAAGATGGAATGCCTAACACGAATCTACTTGAAAGAGATTGTTTCTCGACACGGCGTACCCATCTCGATTATCTCTGATAGAGATAGCCGCTTTACTCCTCGCTTTTGGCAGTCACTACAAAAATCTATTAGTACTCGTTTGGATACGAGTACTGCTTATCACCCACAAACCGATGGCCAAAGCGATGAACGATTCAAACACTGGAGGATATGCTACGAGCCTGCGTAGTTAACTTCGGTACCTCGTGGGAAAACCACTTACCGTTGTGCGGGTTTTCGTACAACAACAGTTATTATACCAGCATTAAGGCTGCGCCATTTGAGGCACTCTACGGACGAAAGTATCGTTCACCTATTTGTTGGACCGAAGTGGGAGATAGCCAACTCACCGGTCCTAAAATCATTCACGAAACAACTGAGAAAATCGTAAGCATTCAAAACCGACTGAAAGCCGCACGTGATCGTCAAAAAAGTTATGCTGACGTGAGACGCAAACACTTCGAGTTTGAGGTCGGGGACAAAGTACTTTTGAAAGTGTCACCTTGGAAAGGTGTCATTCGTTTTGGTAAACGGGGGAAACTGAATCCCAGATACATCGGACCATTCGAGATCCTGGAAAGGATTGTACCTGTGGCATATCGCCTACAACTACCTTCTGAACTTAACAGTGTGCATAGAACCTTTCACATTTCTAATCTTAAGAAATGCTTGTCTGATAAGACACTGATTATACCGCTCGACGAAATCCATATCGATGACAAACTTCATTTCGTCGAGGAACCCGTTGAAATCATGGACCCCGAGGTCAAACGATTGAAACAGAGTCGCATTCCCATTGTTAATGTAACTCCCCCGAAATTCACTGTTTAGCGGAAGCAGGTTTTGGGGTGCTACTAATCAAATATCACAGCACAAAGATACAGTAAACGACATCTATATGCAACGTTTGTAAATTAGTTACATTCTCATAGATATAATGTTTGAAAACTTAATGTTTTCGTATACCAAAAGGTAGTTCCCTAGAGCCCACGCGTATAGCGGGAGATTCTATTACATAATCAAAATATACAAAAGATAATGCTAAGAATCTCCGTTAATGCAGTTGTGTTGAAATCATGCGACTCTAGCTAAAGTCCTGGAGTAATCCTACTCCGTCCGGGTACCTGAGAAAACATGCTAAAAAGGTCAACACGAATGTTGGTGAATCTCACATGTTTGTAAGTAATATCAGTTTTGAACACGAGATTTCATCAGTAGTGCCCACAGGCGTAAAATCAGTAATTGCAATCCAGCAATCGTAAAACCAGTATTTGCAATCCAGCAAATGTAAGTAAGTAAGTTATACCGTTGCCATGAGGCTCATAATCGAAGCTTAACCCGTAAGTAATAAGTTTGCTCCCGTGACATGCTCGTAAATGAGCAAGCATCCGTAACGAATAATTAGTCACCCGTTTCTACGTGAAAATCAGTACATGGCAGCGCTACTGCCCCGGGCGGGGAGGGTCGTTTCCCTAATGGATCCATTAACTAGTGTTCGCGCTTAAGTCCATAACTAACGATATATGATGGAGAGACTTTCGTTTGTAAGTAAACTCATGCAATTCCGTTTGGTATAGTAAACAGTTTTAGTACTTGTGTTCAAGAAAAAGTAGTAGCATGTATCTCCCCCAATAAGATAAAACAGTAAAAATGGGGCCGTAAGACTCACCTGAGTCTTGTAATAAGCCGTAGCAAATAGCAAGTAGTAAATATAGCAAGTAGGTTCTCCGAACCCGTAACCTTCAATTGCCTAATCATATGAAGTTATGTAAGTATGTGTCTCGCGAGACGTTTCGTTTAGTTGTACACAACTAGTATATCCAATGTTTGTCCGTATGTTTGTAATTATTTGTTTGTTGGAAAACATGTTTGGCCCGTTGGTGATCGTTTGTTTGAAGTGTTATGCTTGAAAAACATGTTTCAATGTCCCGTAGATGTTATATTGTATAATCGTTTGAAGTCCCAAATGTTTAACACTTAACTTGGAATTTAATTGTAAAACTGCTGTGTTTTGCGACACAAAATGCGACACAAAAGTTTGTCATGCGACACAAGGGTTGTGTCGCATGAAGGATGCGACACAAGAGCTCTGCAACACAGTGGTTGTGTCGCAAAAGCTTGCGATGCTAATTCAATAGCGACATAAGGGTTGTGTCGTATAAAATACGACATAATATGCGACATAGAGTGCGACACAATATTGTGTCGCAAAGGTTACGACACTAAAGGTTTGGTACGACACAAGGTGCGACATAACAGGCTTTATGCGACATAGTATGTGACACAAGGCTTGTGTCGCATTGATGAACACCAACCCAGAAACCCAGAAACTGACGAAATTTCACGATCCAAAACCCAAATCTAATGTATTTTTAGGCTGTAAATTCATGTTTTCTTCATACATATGGATCATACCAAGTTGTGTAAACATTATAACATCAAAACATTACACCAAATTGAGTAAATCTAAGATTTTAGAAATTTCTTACTTTTGCAAATCGAGCTAGATCGAGGATGAAATGATGAAAACGGTTTTGATATTCTTGCTCCACTCGTGATGGTGATTCCGAATATGTAAATTTCGTGGGTTGATTTGTAAATCCAAAATTTTGTAGTAATTTGGTGAGAGTGTTTTTGGTTTGTGTGTGTTTAGTTAAAATGAAAATGAAAGAGGGAATGGGGTAGGGGGTTGGGTTTTGGCTGATCCAAGAAAAGAGAGGAGGGAAAATACTCCTCAAAACCCAGTATTTACCTTGTGTCCTAATCGATTAATCGTTTGTTTTTAGTATTTAACCAAACAGTTATATTTTTAAAATGTAACTGGAGTATTTAAATAAAAATACCTTGAAATTAGTCAATAAAACATTTGTCGAAATATTTAAATTATTAATTCGCGTTTAATACGTTTTTGTTGAATTATTTGAAATGTCGTCGCGATAATATAAATAATGTTCGTTCAATTGTGTATTTTATATAACAAAAATACGTTCTCATTATTTAAGTAAATTTTTGTCACCAACGTCCAAGTAAACTGTGTCGGACTCCGTCCGGTTGATTCGTACGATTTAACCAAATTGCGTAAGTACACATATATATATAAATCACCTTATATATATACAAATAGAGTCTGTAATTAGTCCTATTACATACTAATTACAACTAGTTACAAATAATTAGGCATAATTAATTATCCTAATTATGCAGGTGTTACATTCTCCCCTTGTTTAAGAAATTTCGTCCCGAAATTAGCTCGAGTGTACGGACGGTGCTTTGTCTGGGAAGAGATGTGGGTATTTCTATCGCATTTGGTCTTCCCGTTCCCAGGTGAATTCAGGACCACGTCTAGAATTCCACCTGACTTTTACGATGGTAATACGACTCTGTTTCAATCGCTTGACCTCGCGGTCCATGATTTCCATAGGTTCCTCGACAAAATGAAGTTTATCATCGATTTGAATTTCGTCGAGCGGTATAATCAGTGTCTCGTCAGACAGACATTTCTTCAGGTTAGAAATGTGGAATGTGTTGTGAACGCTGCTAAGCTCGGTAGGAAGTTGTAGGCGGTATGCCACTGGACCAATCCTTTCAAGGATTTCGAATGGTCCGATGTACCTAGGGTTTAGTTTGCCTCGTTTTCCGAATCGAATGACACCCTTCCACAGTGCCACTTTGAGAAGTACCTTGTCCCCTACCTGGAACTCAAGGTGTTTGCGTCTCACGTCAGCATAGCTTTTCTGACGATCACGTGCGGCTTTTAGCCGGTTTTGAATACCAATGATTTTCTCAGTAGTTTCGTGAATGATTTCTGGACCCGTGAGTTGGGAATCTCCTAACTCAGTCCAACAGATAGGTGATCGGCACTTACGCCCGTAGAGTGCATCGAAGGGTGCAGCCTTAATGCTGGTATGGTAACTGTTGTTGTACGAGAACTCGCACAATGGTAAATGATTTTCCCAAGAAGTACCGAAGTCAACTACGCAGGCTCGTAGCATATCCTCCAGTGTTTGAATAGTTCGCTCGCTTTGGCCATTGGTTTGCGGGTGATAAGCAGTACTCATATCCAGACGAGTACCAAGAGATTTCTGTAGTGATTGCCAAAAGTTAGAAGTAAAACGGCTGTCCCTATCCGAGATGATCGAGATAGGTACACCGTGTCGCGAGATGATTTCTTTGACATAGATGCGAGTCAGACGCTCCATCTTGTAGGTTTCCTTGATGGCCAGAAAATGAGCAGATTTCGTGAGACGGTCCACGATCACCCAAATGGTATCGCAACCACTCGAAGTTTTTGGTAGTTTGGTAATGAAGTCCATGGTAATCTGTTCCCATTTCCATTGAGGAATTTCAGGTTGTTGGAGCAATCCCGAGGGTCTTTGGTGTTCGGCTTTGACTTTGGAATAGGTTAGGCATTTACTGACGTACTTGGCGATGTCAGCTTTCATGTTAGGCCACCAATACAACCCTTTGACGTCGTGATACATCTTGTCAGAACCAGGATGTATAGAGTATCGAGATTTGTGAGCTTCAGCCATCACCAAATCTCGCAAGTTTCCGAATTTGGGTAACCACACCCGGTTGGAGAAGTATCGAGTCCCATCGGGTTTGATTTCGAATCGTTTATCCAAGCCTCGTAAGGCTTCATTTTTCAGGTTTTCATCGCTTAGTGCTTCGAGCTGAGCGGTAAGGATTTGAGCAGGGAGTTCGTTACGAATTGTCATAGAAAGTGCTCGAACTCGAAGGGGTTTCACTCGTTCTTTTCGGCTTAAGGCATCGGCAACTACGTTAGCCTTGCCCGGATGGTATTTGATCTCGCAGTCGTAGTCACTAAGTAACTCAACCCAACGACGTTGCCTCATGTTTAGATCCTTCTGATCGAATATGTGTTGGAGACTTTTGTGATCGGTAAAGATAGTGCTTTTCGTACCGTAGAGATAATGTCTTCAGATTTTCAATGCGAAGACCACGGCATCTAACTCGAGGTCGTGGGTCGTATAGTTTTTCTCGTGGATTTTTAGTTGTCGTGAGGCATAGGCAATGACTTTCTCCCGTTGCATTAACACGCAACCAAGTCCTTGGTGTGAGGCGTCGCAATAAACTACGAAATCGTCGGTGCCCTCGGGTAAGGACAAGATTGGTGCACTGCAAAGTTTGTGTTTCAATAGCTGGAAAGCTGACTCCTGTTTATCAGTCCAATCGAACTTCTTATCTTTCTGAGTCAGTGTTGTTAAGGGAACAGCTATTCTTGAAAAGTTTTCAATGAATCGACGGTAATAACCAGCAAGACCTAAGAATTGTCTCACTTCGGTTGGAGTGGTCGGTGACTCCCAGCCCTTGATTGCTTCAATCTTGGCAGGATCAACATGAATTCCTTGGCTGTCAATCACGTGTCCGAGGAATTGAACGGTTCGAATCCAGAACTCACACTTAGAGAATTTGGCATATAACTCTTCGTGTCTAAGGAGTCTTAGAATGGTTTTCAGATGTTGAGCATGTTCCTGCTCATTGCGAGATTAAATCAGGATGTCATCGATAAACACAATGACGAATTTGTCAAGATACGGTTTGCACACCCGATTCATAAGGTCTATGAATACGGCCGGTGCGTTGGTTAAACCGAATGGCATTACTTGGAATTCGTAATGCCCGTAACGAGTTCGGAAGGCTATCTTTGGAATATCATTGCCGCGGACTCGGAGTTGATGATAACCTGACCGTAGATCAATCTTTGAGTAAACACTTGATCCCTGGAGCTGGTCAAATAGGTCATCGATTCTAGGAAGCGGGTACCGATTCTTTATGGTTAGCTTATTCAGCTCTCGGTAATCGATACACATGCGGAACGATCCATCTTTCTTTTTCACGAATAAGACCGGAGCTCCCCAAGGCGAGGAACTTGGTCGAATAAATCCTCTATCCAGGAGTTCCTGTAGTTGGTTAGACAACTCCTGCATTTCGGATGGTGCTAAACGGTAAGGGGCTCGTGCCACGGGTGCAGCTCCTAGCACAAGTTCGATTTGAAATTCAACTTGTCTAGGTGGCGGAAGTCCGGGAAAGTCTTTAGGAAAGACTTCCGGGAAATCCCGCACGATTGGAACATCCTCAAGTCGCTTCTCCTCCGACTTCTTCTCCGTTACATGTGCGAGGATGGCTTGATATCCTTTTCGTAAATATTTTCTAGTTTTGAGGCAGGATACAATATTCAGATTCCGTCTGCCGGTCTCCCCTTGTAGGACTAAGGTTCTACCGGAGACAAGAGGTATGCGAACGAGTTTGTCATGACAGATGATTTCAGCTCGGTGCTCGGATAACCAATCCATACCGATAATAATATCGAAGCTGCCGATCTCGACAGGGATTAAATCAATGGGAAATGTTTCGTTCGTAAGGTTAAGTGTACATGTCACACCCCGCCAAACGGTAATTACAATTACATAGAGTGGTTTGCGGAAGCTTAGTGACGTGGCGGGGGTGCGAGCAGTAAAAACAACCAACAGATACATACATACTCAGAGCATATGATTATCGCAGAACGAATATAGATTAAGATGCCATTAGTTAAAGTTTTACAAAAGGCTACCACTTGAAAAGTGGTAACAGTAA
Source organism: Helichrysum umbraculigerum (assembly GCA_949592205.1). Classification (NCBI taxonomy): domain Eukaryota; kingdom Viridiplantae; phylum Streptophyta; class Magnoliopsida; order Asterales; family Asteraceae; genus Helichrysum; species Helichrysum umbraculigerum. Next base: position 44,647,641 of record CATIUR010000002.1, on the reverse strand, counting down.
TAGTAGTAGTTGAAATCAGTATTTCATAAAATACATAATATCAAAAGTAGATTTCATAGGTATGACTGCAGTAGTTGCAGTTATACAGAGGAAATCCATGTGTCCCAAAAGTAGTGGCATCCTAACAAGTCCAGGGTAGTCCGTCCTGATATGTATGCAGATCTTACTTACGCTGCTAATTCCCTGAAAAACATAGAGTAAAACGTCAACAAAATTGTTGAGTGAATTCACAAGTTTGTTCGTTACGTAGGAAACACAAGTTAAACATTTAAGAATAACATTTCCAATAAGTGTTGTTTATCAAATAGGAAACACAAGTTATTAACGAGTAACATTTCCCAAATCAGTTGTAGTTGTAGTAGGAAACACAAGTTATTAACAAATAACATTTCCCAAATCAGTTATCAGCAGGAAACACAAGTTAACCTAAATAAGGATTAACGTTTCCAAATCAGTGTACGTAGGAAATCACTTCCTAAACAATAGTTTTGTGGGAATATTTAGACGGTGATCCCTTGAAAGGTGAGCTAAACCTGTCAAGTAAGGTAACCCGATCTAACCCTATAACCAAACCACAACCCTAATCTGTTGTTGTTTGCCATGCTGGACAATTAAGTATACGCTCCCAAATCCGTAGGAGGGTCGTCACGGCGATAGTACTATCCGTATACTCAGTGGCTAGAGTCACCTAGCTAATGGTTATAGTCTGTAGCCATAAGGTCTTTTATGCACTACATCGTTCAGCCTAGATCTGTACCAAGATTCGTTGTCTAAATTCCCAAAATAGTATTAAAACATTTCATAAATCATAGTTCAAGTAGTTGTGTGAAATACCCTTTCACAAACAGTCACGTATGAAATACCCTTTCATAAACAATCAAGTAAATACATACAGTATTTAAAGCAGTTGTCGCATGCAGTTATACATACGATTTCTATGTTTTCCACCCCGAGTTTTAAAAGCATTAAAACAGTGAAAAGGGGTTTGTGAACTCACGGTGAGTGCTCGGATGTGAATGCTAGCGAGATAAGATAGCGTAGCCCAAACGTAGTCAACCTATACACAATAATGTATTAACTATAAGTACTATATTTTACTTACGTTAATAATTCGTTTGTTTGAAGAAATTATCAATTTCTTAAGTTTGTGTATGTCGTTGATGATTGTTGTTTGAAAATAAATAATATTTTCCCAAGTTATGTTTGTTTGTCGAATCGTCCAAAATGTGTAAGCATATATACATATATACTTATATAGTTGCATATGTATATGTTCTCGCATATATATATATTATTGTCCGTTGTCTCGTTCATATATATATATATATAGATATATATAAAAGTTTGTCGTTTAAGTTTCCAAAAACACAAGTCTCAATGTATGTATATATCGGTGAATATATAATTATTAAGTGTCGTATGTATACATGTCATATATCGTTTGTTCGTATGAATTAAATAAGTCCAATGTCCGTAATCATAGTTTGTCTCGTTTTGATAACGTCGTATGTTTTGTAGTTTGTTAGGCTCGGCCCGATTTGTTGGCCCATTAGCCATAATGTACTTATTTGTTCAAACCTTGGTCCAAGCCCAACGTCTCAGCCCAAGAAACGTCCGGCCCAGTTCGCGACTTAGGCCCAATCTGCAGCCCAGTAGGTGAATCCGCCGGATTCTATTTGAATCCGCCGGATTCTCGTTAGTGGATAAGGTGTTGCCGGATTTTCGGGTCAAACCGCCGGGTCGGGTCAGAATTGTGTGAATCCGCCGGATTTAGTTGAATCCGCCGGATTCTTTGTGTTTACAAAACGTTCATATTAAGTTGGGAATCCGCCGGATTCAGGTGAATCCGCCGGATTCGACCGTGTCTTTTACTCGTTCACAGATGTTTAAACCGATTACGGAGTGTGCGAGTTTTGCATGGGAATCCGCCGGATTCTACATGAATCCGCCGGATTCATGTCGTATCCAGGGTCTGTTCGAACAGGGCAAAACACAACCCGATTTTCTTGGCTCAAAATCGTTTATACATCAACACCATATGATTATATAAGTGTTTATGTGTCGTTTTCACAAGTTATTACTTCGTTTTAACTAGTTTTCATACAACGATTTTGGTTTTGTAGTTTTGGGTTTTCAAACCATTTCAAGATCAAAGCTTCAAATCTCAAGTTTTGTATGTTATATAGCTAGATTATGATGTTTAAACAAGGTATATAACGAAATATAAGCTTAAAAATCAAAGAAATCAAAGTTTCCTTACAATGAGGAATGATGATGAAAATGGTGAACGATGATGATGATGATGGTGAAGATGATCTTGTTGTTCCACTTCCACCACTCCAATCTACTGCTGCCTTTGATCTTGTTAATTTGTTTTGAGAGAAAGAAAAATGGAATTAATTGGGTGTGTGTGTTTTTACCGAGAGATCACAGAGAGGGAGGGAGTATGGGTTTAAAATGAATCGGTCCCCTGCATTATTGTAGGTTGGTGGGATTTTTGTCCCACCAATCTCGAGTACGGGTATAATTATAGCAATATAAAATTTAACATTTTATATTTTTATTTTGTAGATGCTCTCCTGGTTCGTAATTTGTTTTCAGAATAATGAGATTATCATTATTTTAAATAGTTGTACAGTTTTGTACGTTTTACTGCGCGCAGTTAATTGAGCGCCAATTTTCAGTAAATTTAGGATTTCATATTTTGAAGTAATGTTCTAACTTCTTCCAAATGAACGAGAAAATTTGTATTTTTATGATTCGACGTCGTATGCGCGTTTTAGAATTGTTTCTGTTCGTGATATAATACGTTTTATGTTAAACGTAAAATTAGACCTTTATATCTATGTGTTATAGATATATAAATACTCGTAATTAATAATTATATTATTAATTATTTTTGTATCACGAAACTTTTGTCATTTATTTGTCGGCTTCGTTCCGATACGTTCGTACGTAATTTATAAATACTACGTATAATGCAATACTTTTTGTATTATTGTTTAGGGCTCGCTAGACTGACATCACATCATCGGTTTAGTTTAAAACAAATGCAGGGAATTAGCGTAAGAAATGCATGTAATTAAGTATAATTATATACCTAATTTGGAGGAGTGTCACAGTACAGTTGCGTATGATGCTATCAGTCTCAATCAGTTTGCCGTTAGCTAATTCTACAAAGTATTTAGCATCTAAGGCAGTGGGAGTTATATCAAGTAAAGGGCTAAACTTTTCAGAAATGAAGCTTCTATCGGCACCAGTATCAAATAATACAGAAGCAGTATGGTCGTTGAGAAGGAACGTACCCGTCACGACATTCGGGTCTTGTCTGGCTTCCCCAGCCTTGATAACGAATGCTCTACCGCGAGCAGGGTTGTTGTTGTTTTTCAGCTTTGGGCAATCTTTCTTGAAATGCCCTGAATTTCCGCACCCAAAGTTGAGGGTAGGAATGTTGGTCCGGCAATCCTTGGCTAGATGCCCGAACCGTTTGCAGTTGGAACAAGGGCAAGAACCGTCATGATGACGATTGCATTTGGGACAGTAGGGTCTGCTCCCGCAGTACCCTTTCTTCTCCGAAGTCCCCGATGAATAAGCCTTAATAGACTCAGGCTTCTTGTTGGTGAGTTGGTTGGATGAGTTGGGGTTTCCTTCCCATTTGCGTTTGTTGTTTGTAGATGGGGTTGAAGTTGTGCAACGGCGGACAGAATTTGCCGTTAGCTCATGAGCCATACGAATGGCGCTCTGAATAGTACCCGGTTTGGATGAAGTCACCAGGTCTTGGAGTCTCTCGGGAAGTCCATCGACGTATTTCTCGATCCTCTTGTACTCAGGATCGACCATGGTTGGGCACAGAAGTGCCAGTTGGTGGAAACGATTGGTGTATCCGGTGATGTCATCACCCTGCATCTTGTGGTTCCAGAATTCCAATTCCAGCTGTTTCAATTCATCCCTGGGGCAGTACTTGTAACACCCTGAAATTGGGCCTAGTAGAATCAGGTATTTCTTTAAATTTTAAATACGTACATTTAATTGTTTGAATATGTTTGAGTGTGAAATTAATAGGTAAATAAGTCTCAGGAGATATTGTGACTAGTAAAATATTATTTGTTTTAAATTATCTTAGACGATGGTAAAATAAAATAATTTTCTTGCAATTGGTATTTAGGTTCCAGACAATAGGGCAAAGAGTAGTATAATATTGTACTGTAACTTAAATGGGACGGTTTTAATAAAAAGGGGTGATCGATCATAATTTTCCCCAATTCTCATTTCTTCTCTAATTTCTAAACCTAACTCAAATAACATTCAAACTTTTGCAAATCAAAAGATTACATCAAATTGATTGAAGATTGAAGCTTAAATCCTTGAAATCATCATCACCTCCATCATGTTCTTGCTTTCTTGTTTATAGGTAAGTTTCATGTTTAATCCAAATATTGAATATTAGGTAGTTTGAAGTGAGAAATGATTTGTAGCTAGATATGTTGAATCAATACTTGTATATCGATTTGATGATGATGATTGAACTTCTTTTACTTGATTACATGATAGAACATGTTAGATTTTTTGAGTTTTTAGTTTGAATGGAAATAGTTAGGTTATAAGTGATTTTGATGATTGGTGATGAATTGTTGTTTGAATCATAGTTGTATGATGTTATTAGGTGTTATTGTACATAGAAATCGGTAAAAATCTGAGTTACAAGTTGAGTTTGGTCGATTTTGTGGTTTTGGTTCGTGCTGTGTAATTACAGGTTTGAACCTCTGCTGAAAAATTGAGGAACGCGATCCTGCATCATTGACCGGATCGCGTTGCCATGTGTTACTTGGTTACCGCATATTTTGTTCTTATAAACGCGATCCTGAAGCCTCTTACCCGGATCCCGTTGATCAGTAGAATATTGAGTTCGTTTGGATTTGTTCTTGCGAACGCGATCCAAGCCTTTTTCCGGATCGCGTTCCACAGTGTATTTTGGTGACAGAATATTTTCCTTAATAGGAACGCGATCCCAACCCAATTGTCTGGATCGCGTTTGTCTTTGTAATTTTGAAGATTTTGATATTTTGTGAACTTATATGAATCTACCACTTATATTATTTAATTATCGATATTTCTTGATTAGTAATGTATGTAATTGAGTATAGTCATAATTAATTATGAGACAAGTTATTAACCTGTGTTTTAATTGTGTGTACAGAGACACCGAAGACTCAATAAAATAAGACTTTTGAGTTTGGAGACGGAGACTGACAGGTTAGTGGACTTTGATCTCTCGCTATGTTTGGTGATCACTTATGTGGTTACTTCAAGTGTTATTTATGCATTCTTGTGTTACGGCATATTGTGAACTAGAAGCAAGTGTTAAGAAACCTTTTGGTGATTGTGTTAAAGAGGTCAATCTTGTTGGACGTTTTGCTACAGGTTAGTCAACACGAGAGTTGTGAACATGTGTTGTGAATAGAGCTTGTGTTGACTAAAGGTAGCAAACCGTTATCGGTTAACCACTGTATTGGCCTGCAGTCGGTGTAAGTGTCGCTTGGTGGGCCACCGCGGCTGAGGGTGCCACAAGGGCCACCGATCCTCTAGTGATGTTGAGTCAATGTGTTAAATGTTGTAGACTCATGGTGTTAAACTAAGTGTATTGTTAGTGATGAGTTAACTCACTTAGCTTCGTGCTAATCCCTCGTTGTTTACTCCTTGTAGGTTAATATATATTTTGTTAAGGGCGGGTCTCGGAGTAAATTGAAGGAGTGTTCGACAATGATAGAACTCTGATGACTTTTGTATTACTTTAAATGTTTTGTTAAAGTAACGCCCATCTAATTGTGTAGTTATATAACGAAGTACTTATGTAAATGATTATATATATTTCGGTTAATCCAGGGCTATATATATATATGGGATATTGCTTCCGCTATGTTAAAAAACAAAAAAAATGTAATCTAAATTGGGGCGTTATAAGTTGGTATCAGAGCCTAGATTTGGGTGAATTGAACAACTCAGAGTGTTTAATCCCAAATCTAGTGTCGAGTTGTCAAACATTCCGGGTTGTGGGATTAGCTATAGTGTGAAATGTGTAAGTATGTTAGTACTAACAATTAACAAGTGTTGAGATGTGTTTTGATGATAGATGGCCGAAAATGAGCAACCACCCCGTACTCTCTATACTGCCTCAGCTGTTCACTCCGCCCCAGAAGACGTGGATCATAATGGTACTTCGAATCCGGTAAATACAGAAGTTGAAACTAGTCAAGAGTATATATTAAGGTTAGAGAACAGGGTAGTTGAACTTGAGAGAGAACGTGCAGGGTCATCTCAAAGGTCCATTCCTATTTATTCGCATGTTGCTACTACTACCCCTCCCATTACCTCTTCTACTCGGATTCCGGTTACTTTTCCTCATGTTTTACAACAACAGCAGCAGGGTTATGATTTTCAGACATCAATTCCGCTTCCTTCTTTTGGATCGATTGGTTATCAAGCACCTTTGTTTCCACCATTCCAGATGCTGAAGAAAGGATGTTCTCTCAAAACCTTCATGTCTAGTAAACCATCCTCTTACTCTGGAAGTCCTGATCCTACGGTTACCTTAGACTGGTTGCGTGACGTGGAAAGAAAGTTGAGGTTTGTCACTGTGATGAGGAAGACAAGGTTCCATATGCTATCCAATTATTGAAAGGTGAAGCTATGTCTTGGTGGGATTCGATAACTGCTCATTTTACTCCACAACAAAAGAGTTCCATTAGGTGGCAGGATTTTCATGCCGAGGTATGCAAGCAGTTCTGTTCAGAATATAATCTTGATCGTGTCAGACAGGAATTTATGGATTTACGGAAGACTGATGAGATGTCAATCGATGAACTTATCCGGCAATTTTCTGAGAAGTTATGATTTGTGCAACAGTGGGTCCCGACTGAAAGAAATAAGATTAGTCATTTTGTGAAAACCTTACCACCAGATTACCGTACCACTGTGCGATTAGCTAGTAGTATTTCTCAGGCTTTTGAGTGGGCACGATCTGCGGATAGTGATTTCATGGCTAGGAAATTGCTAAATAAGGAGAAGTATGCACAGAAACCGAAAGGTGATTCTTCCGGTAAGGGAAAACAAAGATGGCAACCTTCTCAAGCAAACAAGAAAACTAGTTATGGTGGTGTTCCGATGGATAATTCGTATTGTGCAAGATGTCGATCAAAACATACCGGACCTTGTTCTATTCGGACATCTAGGTGTATGAAATGTGGAGTGTTGGGTCATAATGCGAGTGATTGTACTTATCCAAATAATGTGTGTTGGACATGTCATAAAGAAGGACATCGAGCGGGTGATTGTCCTGATGCAAGGAAGCAGGGTACGGGTGCGGCTAGAGGTTCCTCATCTTCTGGTCAGAAAAGGAAGAATCCACCAGCTGCTACGGGTCGAGCTTTCCGAATGACCATGGATGATGCTGTGCTTATTGATGACGTGATTACTGGTACTTTCCTTGTTAACTCTGTACCAGCCCGTGTATTATTTGATTCTGGAGCAAATTGCTCGTTTATATCTGTGCAGTTTTGTGATAAACTGAAATTGATGCCCTCTGTGATTTCTAATCCCTTAGAAGTTGAGGTAGCTGATGGTAAGACAGTTCCTGTTACCACATCGGTAGCCGGAGCTAGTATACAAATAGAGGATCATGAATTTCTAGTTTCTTTCCTATTGATGCAAATCCCTAGTTTTGATGTTGTTCTTGGTATGGATTGGCTGAGTCAAAACAAAGCCGACATCTCTTGTCATAAAAAGTTGATAAAATTCCCAGTTTCCAGTCAATCTTATGTGGTAGCGCGTGGGGAACGTACGAAGGGTAGTATTCCGGTAATATCTATGATGAAGGCTAGGAAGTCCTTAGTTAAGGGTTGTGAATCCTTTGTGGCCTATGTAGTAGATGTTAAACTAGAAAAGAAATCCATTTCCGATATTCGGGTGGTTTCTGAATTTTCAGACGTGTTCCCGGATGAATTGCCTGGCCTTCCCCCTGTAAGAGATGTAGAATATCAAATTGATTTAATTCCTGGTTCGTCTCCTGTAGCTAAGGCTCCTTATAGATTAGCTCCTTCCGAAATTCGTGAAATGATGGGGCAAATTCAGGAATTGTTAGATAAAGGATTTATTAGGCCGAGTTCATCGCCGTGGGGTGCTCCCGTGTTATTTGTGAAGAAGAAAGATGGTACTCTCCGTATGTGCATCGATTATCGGGAATTAAATAAGAGGACGGTGAAGAACAAATACCCGTTGCCCAGAATTGATGAATTGTTTGATCAATTACAAGGATCCTCATATTTTTCAAAAATTGATTTGAGATCGGGATATCATCAAGTCCGAGTTCGTGAGGAAGATATTCCTAAAACCGCTTTTCGCACGAGGTATGGTCACTATGAGTTTTTTGTTATGCCGTTTGGGTTAACGAATGCTCCTGCAATCTTTATGGATTTAATGAATCGGGTGTGTCGTCCCTATCTTGATCAGTTTGTGATTGTGTTTATCGACGATATTTTAATTTATTCCAAGTCTGAAGCGGATCATGAAATGCATCTGAGATTGATACTTGAAACATTGAAAAGAGAGCAGCTTTATGCAAAGTTTTCGAAATGTGAGTTTTGGTTGCGTGAGGTGCAGTTTTTGGGACATATCATTTGTAAAGACGGGGTTAGAGTGGATCCGTCTAAAGTGAAAGCTGTTATGAATTGGAATGCGCCTAAGTCTCCTTCAGAAATTAAGAGTTTCCTTGGATTAGCAGGATACTACAGAAAGTTTATCAAAGATTTTTCCAAAATTGCGAGTTCATTGACTAAGTTAACTCGGAAGGATGTGAAATTTCAGTGGACCGAACAACAAGAGGCAGCTTTTCAGACATTAAAGCAATTATTGTGTCAAGCCCCGGTTTTGGCGTTACCTGATGGGTCGGATGATTTCATTGTATATTGTGATGCATCGCATACCGGATTAGGTGGTGTTTTAATGCAAAGAGATCGTGTAATTGCGTATGCTTCTAGACAGCTTAAACCACACGAAAAGAATTATCCGACGCATGATTTGGAGCTTGCGGCTGTAATTTTTGCCTTGAAGATTTGGAGACATTATTTGTATGGTACGAAATGTGTAATTTGCACGGATCATAAAAGCCTTCAGTACATGTTTTCGCAAAAAGAATTGAATATGCGTCAGAGGCGGTGGATAGAATTGATTAAAGATTATGATTGCGAGATCCGTTATCACCCAGGTAAAGCTAATGTGGTTGCGGATGCATTGAGTCAAAATATATTTAGTGACAAGATTTGTTTTATGCAATTAGATGTGTCCTCTGATTTGATTTCTCAGCTAAGAGTCGCACAGATTGAAGCTTTATTGGATGTTAATTTGAAATCCGAGATCATGTTGAAATGAAAGGATTTGTTAGTTGATGATTCACGTGGGTTGAAAACTTTTCAGTCCCGGGTTTGGGTTCCGTTAATTGGTGGACTTCGTGAGTTAATTTTGACGGAGGTTCATAAATCGAGATTATCTATTCATCCCGGTAGTACCAAAATGTATAATGATTTGAAACCTCTTTATTGGTGGCCAACTATGAAAACGGATGTAGCAAGATTTGTGGAATCATGTCATATTTGTTCCCAAGTAAAAGCCGAGCATCAAAAGCCTTATGGTTCGTTGAAACAATTGGAAATACCCGAGTGGAAATGGGAACACATCACTATGGATTTTGTCACCAAGTTACCGTGTACGCAAAAAGGCAATGATATGATTTGGGTTATAGTTGATCGTTTAACTAAAAGCGCCCATTTTCTTGCGACCAGTGAAACCGCTTCTTTGACCCGTTTGACTCAATTGTATATTAATGAAATTGTATCGAGGCACGGAATTCCCTTATCTATTGTGTCAGATCGAGATTCTAGGTTTGTGTCAGGTTTTTGGCAGAATCTTCAGAAAGAGTTAGGTACCCGAGTTAATCTTAGTACTGCATATCATCCTCAGACCGATGGACAGTCAGAAAGAACCATTCAGACTCTTGAGGATATGTTGAGGGCGTGTATTTTGGAGTATGGGGGTTCGTGGGACTCTCACCTACCTTTGGTGGAGTTTGCGTATAATAATTCGTATCATTCTAGCATTGGCATGCCGCCATATGAAATGTTGTACGGACGTCGTTGTCGAACGCCGACTTGTTGGTTAGAGGCTGGGGAGAAACAGTTTGCGGGTCCCGATATTGTTCAGATTACGGCCGATAAAGTTGCTATAGCTCGTGAGAAATTGAAAGCCGCTAGAGATAGACAGAAACAGTATGCTGATCCGCGTCGTCGACCCGTTAATTTTGTAGAAGGAGAATTGGTTTATTTAAAAGTGTCACCTTGGAAGGGCGTGATTCGTTTTGGTAAGCGTGGGAAATTGGCTCCGAGATTTATAGGTCCATTCAAAATCCGCCAAGTAGTTAATGACCAAACTGTTGTCTTAGACCTTCCTTCTGAATTAAGTGGTATTCACGACACCTTTAATGTTTGCTATTTGCGGAAATGTAATGTGGAGGATCCAACCCAAATCCTTCCGTTACAAGATCTTAGAGTTGACCAAGGTCAGAAATTAGTAGAAGAGCCCATTGAGTTAGTTGATAGAAAAGTGACTAAATTACGCAAGAAGGAGATACTTATGGTTCTAGTGAAATGGAAACATAGTTTGGGAGAAAATCTTACTTGGGAGACCGAGTCGAGTATGAGGGCCCGTTACCCTAGTTTGTTCGAGTCTAGTTAGATTTCGGGGACGAAATCTTTTAAGGAGGGAAGATTTGTAACACCCTGAAATTGGGCCTAGTAGAATCAGGTATTTCTTTAAATTTTAAATACGTACATTTAATTGTTTGAATATGTTTGAGTGTGAAATTAATAGGTAAATAAGTCTCAGGAGATATTGTGACTAGTAAAATATTATTTGTTTTAAATTATCTTAGACGATGGTAAAATAAAATAATTTTCTTGCAATTGGTATTTAGGTTCCAGACAATAGGGCAAAGAGTAGTATAATATTGTACTGTAACTTAAATGGGACGGTTTTAATAAAAAGGGGTGATCGATCATAATTTTCCCCAATTCTCATTTCTTCTCTAATTTCTAAACCTAACTCAAATAACATTCAAACTTTTGCAAATCAAAAGATTACATCAAATTGATTGAAGATTGAAGCTTAAATCCTTGAAATCATCATCACCTCCATCATGTTCTTGCTTTCTTGTTTATAGGTAAGTTTCATGTTTAATCCAAATATTGAATATTAGGTAGTTTGAAGTGAGAAATGATTTGTAGCTAGATATGTTGAATCAATACTTGTATATCGATTTGATGATGATGATTGAACTTCTTTTACTTGATTACATGATAGAACATGTTAGATTTTTTGAGTTTTTAGTTTGAATGGAAATAGTTAGGTTATAAGTGATTTTGATGATTGGTGATGAATTGTTGTTTAAATCATAGTTGTATGATGTTATTAGGTGTTATTGTACATAGAAATCGGTAAAAATCTGAGTTACAAGTTGAGTTTGGTCGATTTTGTGGTTTTGGTTCGTGCTGTGTAATTACAGGTTTGAACCTCTGCTGAAAATTGAGGAACACGATCCTGCATCATTGACCGGATCGCGTTGCCATGTGTTACTTGGTTACCGCATATTTTGTTCTTATAAATGCGATCCTGAAGCCTCTTACCCGGATCCCGTTGATCAGTAGAATATTGAGTTCGTTTGGATTTGTTCTTGCGAACGCGATCCAAGCCTTTTTCCGGATCGCGTTCCACAGTGTATTTTGGTGACAGAATATTTTCCTTAATAGGAACGCGATCCCAACCCAATTGTCTGGATCGCGTTTGTCTTTGTAATTTTGAAGATTTTGATATTTTGTGAACTTATATGAATCTACCACTTATATTATTTAATTATCGATATTTCTTGATTAGTAATGTATGTAATTGAGTATAATCATAATTAATTATGAGACAAGTTATTAACCTGTGTTTTAATTGTGTGTACAGAGACACCGAAGACTCAATAAAATAAGACTTTTGAGTTTGGAGACGGAGACTGACAGGTGAGTGGACTTTGATCTCTCGCTATGTTTGGTGATCACTTATTTGGTTACTTCAAGTGTTATTTGTGCATTCTTGTGTTACGGCATATTGTGAACTAGAAGCAAGTGTTAAGAAACCTTTTGGTGATTGTGTTAAAGAGGTCAATCTTGTTGGACGTTTTGCTACAGGTTAGTCAACACGAGAGTTGTGAACATGTGTTGTGAATAGAGCTTGTGTTGACTAAAGGTAGCAAACCGTTATCGGTTAACCACTGTATTGGCCTGCAGTCGGTGTAAGTGTCGCTTGGTGGGCCACCGCGGCTGAGGGTGCCACAAGGGCCACCGATCCTCTAGTGATGTTGAGTCAATGTGTTAAATGTTGTAGACTCATGGTGTTAAACTAAGTGTAGTGTTAGTGATGAGTTAACTCACTTAGCTTCGTGCTAATCCCTCGTTGTTTACTCTTTGCAGGTTAATATATATTTTGTTAAGGGCGGGTCTCGGAGTAAATTGAAGGAGTGTTCGACAATGATAGAACTCTGATGACTTTTGTATTACTTTAAATGTTTTGTTAAAGTAACTCCCATCTAATTGTGTAGTTATATAACGAAGTACTTATGTAAATGATTATATATATTTCGGTTAATCCAGGGCTATATATATATATATATATATATATATATATATATATATATATATATATATATATGGGATATTGCTTCCGCTATGTTAAAAAAAAAAAAAAATGTGATCTAAATTGGGGCGTTATAGTACTCGCCCCTCAACATTTCCTTCAGCTCCTCCCACGGAATTTTGTAAGCATTAGAGATACCCACAGTCTGGGCATAGGTGTTCCACCAGGTTAGTGCGGTGTCAGTAAAAGTACTAACGGAAAACTTAACCTTGTCTCCCTCCGCACAGTTGCAGATAAGAAATACATATTCGACTTTCTCGATCCAGCGTACCAGACCGATAGCTCCCTCAGTACCTGCAAAGTTCAGAGGTTTGCAGTTCTGGAAGTCTTTGTGAACAGGGTTTGGGTTGTGGTCCATTGGTAGCTGTATCTTCGCTACCAGGAGTTGATGTTCGGGTAGCTAGGGCTTGGGCCACACTACGGGCAATTAGACCCGCAATTTCGGCTTCACTAAGAGTGATCTGTCGACGAGGAGGCATAATGCTGAACAAGAAAAGAACAAGGAAAGAGGAATAAGATATTTGCATGAAATTATGATATGTCACAAGTGCAAATGATGAGATACACGATAACAGTACGAAGTGACAATCACATTTCATTTAGATAAACAAGTTGAATACAAGGTACGGGTTTCCAAAAGATTACAGAGTAATAGTAGTACAAAAGTGCCGGGAATTGTTACATCCGGTTGGATTACATAGGCCCTAATAAAGTAGTTAGCTGGTTACAAGTTACAGACTGATCTAATCTTGATGCAGATTAATTTGTTCCATCAGCGCGACAAGGCGGTCCACGGTTTCTGCTAGTCTGTTGGTTTGCCTGGCGTTGTCTTCAACCAAGGCCAGTCGTTGTACTAGTGCTCGAGAGTGATCCTCAGTCTCCTGTGAAAGCTGTTCACATTCCTCTAGTCAGTTCCTTACGAGTTCATCCGCACCTAATTCAGCGGTCATTGAATCCTGAATTATGCTTACAGAGAGGTTGGTATCCTCTTGTTCTTGTTGGAGTTGGGATATGTGATCAAGTGCCTGGCGAAGCAGGTAGGTCATTCGGTGTTGTTCCCGTTCGAGATGTTCGAGCCTTTGCTCCTGACGGCGAAGTTAGGAAACCAACACTGGCATCGTGAGATGTGCCGAGTTCTGAGAGTTATGAACAGGATAGGGGATGGGTCGAGGTGACCTTGTGTTCCTCCTGGCTACTCGTGGCTTTCGTGACCCATGTGAGTGAGAGTGTGACGGATTAGGTGGTGTGTTTTTGCCATTCCTGTGGCAGGGTGTAAGTAAGACGAGGCTAATATATATAAGTATATAATATCCAGCCTAGTGTCTAGCACGTATCAAGTAATGGTCCGGTTCTCTCGTGGTCAGAGTCAACTAACGCATTCCTGTTCAACATAACCATTTCAGACCTTACATCATCTTTCCTTAATTGTACATAGTTGATCAGACTATGTTAAATTAAAGTAGTATGATGTAATTCCTGAACCAATCATGCCTAGTAAGGAAATACTGCCTAACGGTCATAGTCTAGGCCCACTAAATGCAACCTAGTTCACTATAACCTTAGGCTCTGATACCAATCTGTAACACCCCCGAAATTCACTATTTAACGGAAGCAGGTTTTGGGGTGCTACTAATCAAATATCACAGCACAAAGATACAGTAAACGACATCTATATGCAACGTTTGTAAATTAGTTACATTCTCATAGATATAATGTTTGAAAACTTAATGTTTTCGTATACCAAAAGGTAGTTCCCTAGAGCCCACGCGTATAGCGGGAGATTCTATTACATAATCAAAATATACAAAAGATAATGCTAAGAATCTCCGTTAATGCAGTTGTGTTGAAATCATGCGACTCTAGCTAAAGTCCTGGAGTAATCCTACTCCATCCGGGTACCTGAGAAAACATGCTAAAAAGGTCAACACGAATGTTGGTGAATCTCACAGGTTTGTAAGTAATATCAGTTTTGAAAACGAGATTTCATCAGTAGTGCCCACAGGCGTAAAATCAGTAATTGCAATCCAGCAATCGTAAAACCAGTATTTGCAATCCAGCAAATGTAAGTAAGTAAGTTATACCGTTGCCATGAGGCTCATAATCGAAGCTTAACCCGTAAGTAATAAGTTTGCTCCCGTGACATGCTCGTAAATGAGCAAGCATCCGTAACGAATAATTAGTCACCCGTTTCTACGTGAAAATCAGTACGTGGCAGCACTACTGCCTCGGGCGGGGAGGGTCGTTTCCCTAATGGATCCATTAACTAGTGTTCGCGCTTAAGTCCATAACTAACGATATATGAAGGAGAGACTTCCGTTTGTAAGTAAACTCATGCAATTCCGTTTGGTATAGTAAACAGTTTTAGTACTTGTGTTCAAGAAAAAGTAGTAGCATGTATCTCCCCCAATAAGATTAAACAGTAAAAATGGGGCCGTAAGACTCACCTGAGTCTTGTAATAAGCCGTAGCAAATAGCAAGTAGTAAATATAGCAAGTAGGTTCTCCGAACCCGTAACCTTCAATTGCCTAATCATATGAAGTTATGTAAGTATGTGTCTCGCGAGACGTTTCGTTTAGTTGTACACAACTAGTATATCCAATGTTTGTCCGTATGTTTGTAATTATTTGTTTGTTGGAAAACATGTTTGGCCCGTTGGTGATCGTTTGTTTGAAGTGTTATGCTTGAAAAACATGTTTCAATGTCCCGTAGATGTTATATTGTATAATCGTTTGAAGTCCCAAATGTTTAACACTTAACTTGGAATTTAATTGTAAAACTGCTGTGTTTTGCGACACAAAATGCGACACAAAAGTTTGTCATGCGACACAAGGGTTGTGTCGCATGAAGGCTGTGACACAAGAGCTCTGCGACACAGTGGTTGTGTCGCAAAAGCTTGCGATGCTAATTCAATAGCGACATAAGGGTTGTGTCGTATAAAATACGACATAATATGCGACATAAAGTGCGACACAATATTGTGTCGCAAAGGTTACGACACTAAAGGTTTGGTACGACACAAGGTGCGACATAACAGGCTTTATGTGACATAGTATGCGACACAAGGCTTGTGTCGCATTGATGAACACCAACCCAGAAACCCAGAAACTGACGAAATTTCACGATCCAAAACCCAAATCTAACGTATTTTTAGGCTGTAAATTCATGTTTTCTTCATACATATGGATCATACCAAGTTGTGTAAACATTATAACATCAAAACATTACACCAAATTGAGTAAATCTAAGATTTTAGAAATTTTCTTACTTTTGCAAATCGAGCTAGATCGAGGATGAAATGATGAAAACGGGTTTGATATTCTTGCTCCACTCGTGATGGTGATTCCGAATATGTAAATTTCGTGGGTTGATTTGTAAATCCGAAATTTTGTAGTAATTTGGTGAGAGTGTTTTTGGTTTGTGTGTGTTTAGTTAAAATGAAAATGAAAGAGGGAATGGGGTGGGGGGTTGGGTTTTGGCTGATCCAAGAAAAGAGAGGAGGGAAAATACTCCTCAAAACCCAGTATTTACTCTGTGTCCTAATCGATTAATCGTTTGTTTTTAGTATTTAACCAAACAGTTATATTTTTAAAATGTAACTGGAGTATTTAAATAAAAATACCTTGAAATTAGTAAATAAAACATTTGTCGAAATATTTAAATTATTAATTCGCGTTTAATACGTTTTTGTTGAATTATTTGAAATGTCGTCGCGATAATATAAATAATGTTCGTTCAATTGTGTATTTTATATAACAAAAATACGTTCTCATTATTTAAGTAAATTTCTGTCACCAACGTCCAAGTAAACTGTGTCGGACTCCGTCCGGTTGATTCGTACGATTTAACCAAATTGCGTAAGTACACACACATATATATATAAATCACCTTATATATATACAAATAGAGTCTGTAATTAGTCCTATTACATACTAATTACAACTAGTTACAAATAATTAGGCATAATTAATTATCCTAATTATGCAGGTGTTACAGTTAAAATCCGATGGAATTCTAGGCGTGGCCCTGAATTCTCCTGGGAACGAGAAGATCAGATACGCGATAAATACCCACACCTCTTCTTGGACCCCACTCAGACCCCAACCACAAGTTAATTTCAGGACGAAATTTCTTTAACAAGGGGAGAATGTGACAACCCGTACTTGAGGGTATTAAATTACCTTAACCTTGCTTGTAATTACTTGTATTTAGTATGAAATAGGACTAATTACTTGTAATATATCGTATATTGAATATACATACGTACTTAATAAATGAATATTACGCGATTTATTTGGATGGATTCCGACACACCCGACTGTTGGTGAACCTTTTCAAACGTAACGTAAGTCTGTTTTTATGTTAAAATAGTCGTTATTTACTTTTTATTATTATTTTATAATAATATACGCGAAAAACTATTACGTTTAATATAAAACGTAACTTACGCGGAAAAACGCGCAAATCGAACCCGACACCCGAACGAAATCAAATATATATTGAAAACCCGAAATAATGTGATTAAAAGTACTTAGTCATTCAGAACAACAATTACATATCGAAATTAACTTGCTAGAAATCAAACGTTAAATTATTAATCTTTAACTCGCGCGATTAATGTTTAATTGGTTAATGAACGTAACGCGAATTCGGGGAACGAGTTGAGGGCCCAACCCACGAATGGGCAATGCCCATCTCGGCCCAGCTGGCCATGAAATCACAACCCTAGGGCTGGCACAAAGTCTACATATATAAACCCATTTACACCTCCATTTCTTAGTATCATCAACTCACAAAACACACACACCAAAACCCATTTCCTCTCTTCATCACCTCTGGTTCCAGCCACCACCACGACTCCACCACCTTCCTCAGCCTTTTCCAAGGTCATCTAGCCGCCACCATACTCATCTACAGCTCTCGAGCAAGAAGAACAAGCCAATAACACGAACCGAGCCAAAAACAGCCTCTTCCTCTTGTTCCAGCTTCAAACTCGACTTACCTCTGTAAGTTTCCTCTAGATTTCGTTCATAAACCTTTGGAACATGTTTACCTTCATGCTAGTAACTCGTTTACCACTGATTATGTCCAAAATCTTGCTTAAACTCGCTTTGTTGTGCGGAAAACCATTGGATAATAGCTTTGTCCACTGGATAATAAATTAGATCGGTTTAGATCCATGATAACGAAACCATTTCTTAACCAAATCCAGTGTTTCTTAGATCTAAACTCAAGTTTAAGCAGTCTAATTTTCAAAAATGTAAGCCACACGAATTATGGAGGTCATTTGCTATTTTAAATAATACAAATGAAAGTACATATACTTTCTGCAACTTCTGACCAGATTTTTGGTCAAAAAATCTTGAGTTGTGGGTCGTATTAATGGGTCAAACCACTTGGAAAATCTTTGTTTTTATGTTGGCTACAACTTTCATTTAGACCCTAACCTCTAGAAATACACGGACTTTAGACTAGACAATTATTTGTGAACAACGGTGCTAAAATTGAGCTGCTGGACACGTTTTAGAACATAAATTATTTAAACACCTTAAACACCTCTAAAAATTATGGAAAAGTTTCAGAAAATATTAAGACAGAGGTATATTGGTGAATTTTCTTGGATTTTATTTCGAACGTTTTGTGGGTCAAATCACGTGGACAAAATTATGGAATTTCGGAAAATATAACAAAAGGGCTGTTTTCGTAATCGTATTAAAAATGACACGTGCGAGTTACCAATGAACATGAAACTTATTTTCTACGAGTATTATAACATAATAGGCCTCATGTAAAAGTTTCAGGTCAAACCGAACATTTTTGACCAAATCCTCAAGATCTAAAAGCCATCACAGCCCGATTTAGCGACACTAATACCAAGTGTCGTACCTATGTGACACTAATCTAGCGACACTAACCAAATGTCATAATTCAATGTCGCAAATTTAATGTCGCAACTTAATGTCGCAAAACTAGCGACACTGACCTCAGTGTCGCTACTCAGTGTCACACCTTAACGACACTACCCTTGTGTCGCTACTTAATTGAAATTCATAAAATTCTTGCGACACTGACCTAGTGTCGCAACCTCATTGAGTGTCGCATCTAGTGTCGCAAATCACATGTTGAAGTGCATGTGTGGTAGAAGCATCTAGAATAGGCTAAGTCACAAGCAAAACAAGAGGCGGTGCACATTTGACTTGGAGTGCGGAAAAAAGCATGCAACCGGCGGGTCCAGAAAAAGTACCAACCGGCGGTTGGCACCGACCTTATGTGCTTAGGGCATTAGAAGGTTACGGGTTCGGAGAACCTACTGCTTGATATTACTTTCGGATACTCGTTTATTAATTTAAACGTAGCTTGCAAAGACTTGGGTGAGTCTTACAGCCCCACTTTTACTGTTTTACTTACGGGGTGAGATACAATGCTTAACTGCTTTTACATGAATACAAGTGCTGATTTAGTTACTTTTTATACGGGCTTGCATGAGTTACTTACTAATCCACTGAAGTCCCTCCATCATAGTTTCGTGAGTTATGGACGTAAGCGCGAATATTAGTTAATGGATCTATTAGGGACTGACCCTCCCCGCTCGGGGAAGTAGCGCTACCACAAACCGTTCTGTATAAATGAGCGACTTATATTTGTTTCGTACGAGTGTTTGGATTAGGCACTCACAGGGGCACTATACTGTACTTGGTTGTACTTTACTTATTTACGGGTTAAGCTTCGACTATGAGCTCATGGCAACGGTATATACATACATACTTACTATTTGCTTGGTTGCAAATACATGTTTTCGCATACGTGTAACGATGATAAAAATCTTGTGTTTAAACTGCTTACTTACATACAGACTTGTGAGATTCACCAACATTCGTGTTGACCCTTTTTAGCATGTATTCTTAGGTACAAGTACGGAATAGGTTTACTCCAGGATTACTAGCTAGAGTCGCATGATTTCCAAACTGCATTTATTGGAGATTCTTTAGCATTATCTTATGTAACTACGGTTATGTACTAGAATCTTCCGCTTCATACGCGGACTCTAGGGAACTTTACTTTTGTAACGAAAACAATACGTTTTCAAACAGTTTATATATATGAAAATGTAACTATTTTTTAAATGTCTCATTTAGAGATCGTTTGCTGCATCTTGGTGTTTTGATTACTTGATTAGTCGCGTCCCGTCCCGAATTGCTTCCGCAGTACGAATTTGGGAGTGCGACACTACCTTTGCCGTCACTAGCGACACTAGCCTAGTGTCGCTAATAGTGACACTGGCTAAGTGTCTCCTAACTATACTTAGACAGTTTTCTAACTTCCAAAACTACTTTCATTTACAAAACAATTACAGACTCTTGACCAACAGACTAACACACTAACATATACCAACAAAACTCATAGGGGAATGCCTCCTCCAAAGCCATTCAAAGCTATGACAGCCGAGGAAAGAAAAGCATGGGATTTAGAGATAAAACACACGCTGCTATCACAATGTCTTTACCTAAAGAAGTTGTTAAGATTTTCAAAAATCAAGAAACCGCCTATGATCTTTGGAATGCCATTGAAAAGCGATGTGGTGGCAACGAAATGTATAAACAAAACAAATTGGAGCTGATTAAGAAACAATTTGATTTGTTCGATATACTTCCATATGAATCCTTGGCTGATCTCTTCACTAGATTCTCTCAGCTTGTCAGTGAGCTAACGGATGGAGGAGTGGTGCTGACTGAAGTGGAAGTAAATAAGAAGCTGTTAGGTGCTTTGCCTAAGAATTAGGACACTAGAGTGACTATTATGGAAGATGATACAGAGACTACATCTATGGATTTCGATGATCTGATTGGTAAACTACAGGCATATGCACTTGACATGCAAAGGAAGGAAACTAAATCAAGTGCACATGTTCAAAATCCCAGTTTGTATGGTGCTCAATCTACAACTGGTGACTCATATGTTGAGCTTTTCTTGTATCGCCTTTTGGTTTTTATATATAAAAAGTGTTTTCTTTTATAGCTTATGCTGCCATCTTTGTTATACCCTTAACATGCACAATTTCTGTTTTTATGTAGAAGCATATATGTGTGTAGTGTTACTATTTTAGAACTAATCATGTGTAGTATGGTCACTAATTATTATCTATTTAGGAACTTGAAAATAAATGTAAAAAAAAATCAAATATAATTTTGGCTACAACCAATTCTTTCCTAAGTAAAAAAGTTTCATGAATGTGTTTTGATTTATATCATACTCAATAGCATTAAAGAAACTAAGAAAAAAGAAAAAAGTTTTCAAATATAAATCCAACATATTATTATTTTCAAAACCAAAACAAAAATAAATGGAAACGGGAAAAGTCACCAATAAGACTCGAACTCGAACCAAAATCACATGAGTAGTTGTCCACTTCCAAACCACTTGATTTAAGTACTCAATTATTAAACTATAAGAAGTATACTATTTAATTATAAATATAAATCACAATTGGACAAAACACTTACTATTCCCGGCATGAACCGACATATTTTATAAGCTTATTTAACTGAAATGTGGGTTGGGTAAAAGTTTCGGGTCAAACCGAGTCGGTTTGACCAAGTCAACAAAAACGGCTCGGTTTCTAAAAATGACAAAACTTACTATTTTTGGAAAGTGGTAACAAAAATGGGTTTGGATGACTTAGTTAGTAACTTGGACCAAAGACTAAACTTAGAAAGTTTCCCGAATTAGAAACCGACACTTAGAACAATTTCTGAAAATAACCTAAGTCTCAAGTAGAGACACTAACCTAGTGATGCTACATTTTGCTAGTGATGCCACATTTTCTGAAAATATCCTAAGTTTCAAGTAGAGACACTAACCTAGTGATGCTACATTTTGCTAGTGATGCTACATTTTGCTAGTGATGCTACATTTTGCTAGTGATGCCACATTTTCTGAAAATATCCTAAGTCTCATGTAGAGACACTAACCTAGTGATGCTACATTTTGCTAGTGATGCTAAGTTTGACCAGGTTTGACCAGTTTGACCAGGTTTGACCAGGTTGACCAGGTTTGACCAGTTTGACCAGGTTTGACCTGTTTGACCAGGTTTGACCAGTTTGACCAGCTTTTACCAACGAGTTGACCAACTTTGACCTACGGTTTAAGACTTATACAAACTAAAATAACCAGTTTGCAACACACGATATGTACTAATGAATAGTTTACAGCAAAACAAACTTGATAATAATGTCTAAATGAATTATTATTACAAATTTTCACCAACGGGTCGTATACGTTTTTTTTTATAAACGAACTTGAACAATTTATTTGGACATACTAGTTGATGAACTAGCTCTAGGTGGACATTAACCCTCCACCTACACGATTGGCTTAAGTGGACATTGACCCCCACTTATACAATCGCTATAGATGGTCTTTTGAGACATCTACTTATACCCAACCTTATACGTTTTTAGGACGTTAGAAGGTTACACACCGGCTTGCTTGCTTATTTGATACTTACTTGCTACTTGCTAATCTAAGGTGAGTTTCATAGCCCCACTTTTTACTGCTTTTTACTTTGGGGTGAGAATACATGCTCTGTTTTTTAAACTGTTTTACATATGAACGCAAGTAACGAAAACTCTTATACTAATTGCATGAGTAACTAAACCAAACTACGATGGCCCCTAACAAATATCATAGTACGTTAATACTAAGCGCGAACATTATGGATAGATCTATCGGGACCTGACAATCCGCCATCCGGGTTAGTCGCTCTAACCACTATACGGATGCATAATATTTCGTACAGCCGAGTGTACTGGTTACACACTCACTGGGGGTAAACAACTACGGTTAAGCTTCGGACTATGAGCTCATGGCAATAGTATACTACGATTTACTTTGGCATTCGTGCTACTTTGATAACTATGAAATCTTGTGGTTCATACTATGATTTTAACTGCGTAAACCTATGAACTCACCAACTTTATGTTGACCTTTTAGCATGTATTTCTCAGGTTCACAGATGCAGTAGGACTTCCCTCAGGAAACAAGGCAGTAGGATACTTTTGGAAAGCATTAGCTCGAGTCGCATGTTTTCACAAACAACAAGAGATTATATTGCATTACGATATTTTGTATCAACAATTATGTATTAGAAATCTCTAACGGTTTATGCGAACTCCAGATATTTTGTAAACATTTGAATTATGGTAATGTAATATTTTTCAAACGTCTCATATAGAGGTCGTTTGCTTTAATCTTTGTGTTGTGATATTTGATTTGGTCGGCGCCCCCGTGACACCTCATGTTTCCGCTGCCACGTGTTTCTGGGGGGTGCGACATACGAGAACAAGGAGTATGTTCTCGATGAGCAGATTCCCATGATTGATGAAAATTCAACCCAAGAGGAGATTGAGGCACACAGGAAACATTATGATGATGCGAATAAAGTGTCTTGTATCATGGCATCTTCCATGAGCCCCGAGTTGCAAAAGACTTTTGAGAATACTTGGGCTTATGAAATGAACCAACAGCTTAAGGAAATGTTTCAGGCAAAGGCGAGCAAAGAACGCCTTGATGTGGTTAAGTCACTCATGGTTTGCAAACCTAAACCTGGAGCATCTATCTGTGCTTTCGTCTTGGAGATGAAAGGGTACTTTGATAGGTTGGAATCTTTGAACATGATGTTTGACACAGAGTTTTCCATTGCCATAATTATGTCCAGTCTGCCAGCTATCTACAATCAGTTTGTAATTTCATATCAGATGAATATGAATGAGAGAGAAGGCTCAATAATGGAACTCCATAATTTACTGCTAACATCTGAGCAAGGGATCAAAAAGGATGATATGTCATCTAGCTCAGCAGCTCCTGTGTTGGTAATTGGTCAAAATGCAAAGAAAAGAAAGAGGTCAAATTGGAAAGCAAAGACTGCGAATGGAAAGTCCAATCGTGGGTCCAAAGGAAAGACTGACTCTGACATTGCACCAGCAAGTGATCCAAAGGAAGCAGTGTGCTTTTACTGTAACACAAAGGGGCACTGGAAACGTAGCTGCCCGAAATACCTGAAGGACCTTGAGGATGGTAAGGTCGAAAAGAGTATTCACTCAAGTATGTTCATGATCGAACTCCATAATACTACAACTTCTAATTCGTGGGTTCTGGATACAGGGTGTGGTACTCACATTTGCACTGTATTGCAGGGTCTAAAGGAAAGTAGGAAGTTGAAGCATGGGGAGCTTAATCTAGTCATGGGAAACAGAGGAATCACGCCTGTTACCGAGATTGGAAAGTATGAGCTCGTGCTGAACTCTGGAGTTAGGATAGATTTGAATAATTGCTGTTATTCGTCAGAAATGACTAGAAACATTATTTCATTTTATGCTTTGTTTAAGGATGGTTATCAGTTTTCATTTGACAATGAGAATGGTGATATTTTAGTTTATTTAAATGGTTGTTTTGTTTTTAAAGTTTCTCCTTACAATGGCATATATGAAAATGTTGAATGTGTTAGCAATTTGATTTTAAATGTTGATTCGTCTAATGAGCTTGATAAATCCAAATTGTGGCATTATCGTCTTGGGCACGTAAACAAGAAACGCATCAGCCAACTCCAAAAGGATGGAGTGTTGGAATCATTCGACCTCAAATCGAATGATGTATGCGAATCTTGCTTATTGGGCAAAATGACTAAATCACCATTCACAGGGTCATGTGAAAGAGGTGAAGGACTATTGGACTTGGTACACACAGATGTTTGTGGACCATTCCGATGCATCACAAAAGATGGAAATCGATACTATGTTACATTTACTGATGATTACAGTAGGTTTGGACATGTCTATCTGATTAAGCATAAGTCAGATACTTTTGAGGTGTTCAAAAGATATCAAACCGAAGTTGAGAATCAACTGGGTAGAAAGATAAAGGTTCTCCGATCCGATAGGGGAGGAGAATACCTTAGTATCGAGTTTCTCGATCATCTTAGAGATTGTGGAATAGTTTCACAATTAACTCCTCCTAGAACGCCACAACTTAATGGTGTTGCTGAGAGGAGAAATAGAACCTTGTTAGACATGGTTCGGTCTATGATGAGTTGGGCTACACTTCCGATAAGGTTTTGGGGTTATGCATTAGAAACAGCCGCTCGCATCTTAAATCTTTTACCCACCAAGAAGGTTTCAAAGACACCTTATGAGATGTGGAAGGGAAAACGTCCTTCTCTTGGTCACATCAAAATCTGGGGTTGTGAAGTTTTCGTTAGACGAGAAACTCAGGACAAACTAGACTCCAGATCAGAAAAGTGTCTTTTTGTTGGCTATCCACAGGAGTCGTTTGGATATCTGTTCTACAGATCCACGGATAATGTGGTCTTTGTAGCTCGAAGAGGAGTGTTCCTTGAGAGAGAAATGATATCTAAAGAGGACAGTGGGAGTAAGATTGATCTTGAAGAAATTCAAGAGTCGCCCGATAAAGAACCTACAGTAAACACTGATGTTCAACAAGAGGTGGAAACACCTGTTGAACCTGAAGACATATCCTTACCCGTTCGCAGATCTAGTAGAGTTAGCAATCCTCCTCAGTACTATTATGATTTACAAATAGAACAAGAGGATAAAATTAGTGACAGTACACTAAATGACTTAGATGAACCTGCTAACTACAAGGAAGCGATGGCAGGCCCTGAGGCTGCCAAGTGGAAGGAAGCTATGAAAAGCAAAATTCAGTCTATGTATGACAACCAAGTTTGGAATTTGGTTGACACTACACCCGGTCTTAAGACGGTGGGTTGTAAGTGGATCTTCAAGAAGAAGACCGACATGGATAGGAAAGTACACACTTATAAAGCTAGGTTGGTAGCGAAGGGCTATACTCAAACCCACGGGATTGATTATGAGGAAACCTTCTCGCCAGTAGCTAAGATAAAGTCAATTAGGATTATGCTAGCCATAGCTGCGTTTCATGATTATGAAATTTGGCAGATGGATGTCAAAACCACTTTCTTTTATGGGAAACTGACAGAGGATGTGTTCATGGCACAACCGGAAGGTTTTGAAGATACAAAGTATCCTAATAGAGTGTGCAAGCTTCAAAAGGCTATTTAAGAACTTAAACAAGCCTCTCGTAGCTGGAATCTCTACTTCCATGAGAAAGTCACAGAGTTTGGATTTTCTAGAATTGAAGATGAGTCCTGTATATATGTCAAGTTCAGTGGGAGTGTTGTAGTCTTCCTAGTATTATATGTGGATGATATTCTACTCATAGGAAATGATATCCCAACTTTACAAGGTGTAAAGGATTGGTTGGGAAAATGTTTCGCTATGAAAGACTTGGGAGATGCAGCATATATTCTTGGTATAAAGATTTATAGAGATAGGCCGAGACGTCTCATAGGACTTAGCCAGGACACATACTTAGATAAAATTTTGAAAAGATTCAAAATGGAGAACTCTAAGAAAGGGAATCTGCCCTTACATCATGGCATTAAGATCAGTAAGGATCTTTGTCCGAAATCTAAGGAAGAATCAGATAGAATGAGTCGAGTCCCATATGCTTCTGCTATAGGATCGATCATGTATGCCATGACGTGTACGAGGCCTGATGTCTCATTTGCTTTGAGCTTAGTGAGTCGACATCAGCAGAATCCTGGTGAAGGTCATTGGACAGCTGTAAAGAATATTCTTAAGTATTTGAGGAATACTAAAGACAGGTTCTTGGTTTATGGTGGAGAAGAAGAACTCAGAGTAACAGGTTATAGTGATGCAAGTTTCCAAACAGATAGAGATGATAGCCGTTCACAGTCTGGTTGGGTATTCTTACTAAATGGGGGAGCGGTGACATGGAAAAGTTCCAAGCAAGATACGGTGGCAGACTCAAAGTGCGAGTCTGAGTACATAGCGGCTTGCGAGGCTTCAAATGAGGCCATCTGGATTAAGAATTTCATTGGAGATCTTGGAGTTGTTCCAACGGTTCAAGACCCCATTGAAATATTCTGTGATAACGAAAGTGCGGTCGCCTTGAGTAAAGAACCCAAGGATCACGGAAAGTCAAAACACATTGAAAGAAAATACCATTTTGTTCGAAAGAAAGTCGAAGAAGGACACGTAATTGTGAAGAGCATAAGATCAGAGGATAATCCAGCTGATCCGTTCACAAAGCCACTTGGAAAGTCCAAACATGATGAACATGCTAGGAGCATAGGTTTAAGAGATAATGTAAAGTTTTAGTTGTTAGTTTGATTTTTGAAACATTGTAAACAATGATGGAAATTGATATAGACTTGGTGATTAAATAATAGAGATTTATTTATTGGAAGGAGTTCTACCATTTACTATTGTTTGTCATTGTGTTTCTGTTTTGCATGTTTAGACACCACTTCCCGAGTAAAACAATTTTTACTCGAACCTCCTCAGTCGTTCACACTCCTGGAAGTAAGTGGTGAATCAAGACTGTCATGGAGTGTTAGTAGATTGTCTATGGAGATTAGACATGGCATAGAGAATGCTGCAACACTCATGGGTACTTAATGGGGATTTAAGTATAGGAGAGACCCGCACTCATGGAAGTTACTTCATGGATTGAAATCACGAGTAACTCTGAGATGATAATATCCCCTATTCTTAAAATGGAGATACATTGAGTTCCTAGTTTTTCAAGTCTGTTATACTTTAGTCTATTCAAACGTTGTGCGTAACTGCCAGTCATAAAGGGTATGCTAGGTATGACATGATGAGTTGACTAGTACTATGTAGTCAAAATTTATTTGTTCCTTTTCGCCTAAATGGGAAAAGCGATATCTTGGGCCCTCTGATGATTAAAGATTGACTCTAAAGTGCTAGGCCTGGCCGAGACTAAGTTGATATTTCAATAGTCTCATATAGTCAATGTAATCGGAAATCAGAAAACTAATTATGAATCTTGAGATTGATTAAAATCCATGTCTCGATTCATACGATATCTATAGAACAAAGGAATAGTTGATCACTTATCTAAAGGGCTAACTCTAGATTCGAATCAGAGTTCGGCAGTTGCGTTGGATGGCACTCTCTACTTAGTTAATGGAATAGGCTTAGACCAATAGTAGTTGATGAATTGTCCAAGTGGGAGACTGTTGGATATTGTGTCCAATTCATAACTAATTGGAAATACTATCGTTAAAAGTGGAGTCCTTTTTGGGTTGCCCTCGATGAACGGTTAAGAGAAATAAATAAGAAAACGTGAGTTGGGAGCAATGTTTGAAAGTCTTGGACATATTTGTGGCTATCCCACATTGCTCAATGGATGAAACCATAAGGAAATGGTTATCCCACATTGCCCATGGGATGAAACCATAAGCCTTTCCTTCCCCTATAAATAGAGGGGTTATGTTAAGGTTTCAAAGTGCACCATTTCTCATTCTTTCTTTCTTAGTACAAATCCTTGTAAGAGTTATTCGATTTTATATCGGTACCAAAGGATTTGGAATTTCTCTTTGGTTCGTGGGTGTGAGCCATTAGAGGTATTCTAGTTTGGGCACTCGCCTCCAAGTAAGGAAGCTCTGCAAGATCGTCTGCGCGCGTGAGAAATTGATTTTCTCAAAAGGTTAGTAATTTCTATTTATCTTATTTATTTTATTGCTTTTATTTATTCAAGTTAAGATCCCTTAGGGTTTAGTTTCCTAATTGCCTTAGATTAATTTTTGTTATAATTCCGCTGTGCATATTAATCTAGTTAGGGAATAGAAAACCCAACAGTATATCCCCCAAAAAATATTATATTATACTTTTTTACATGTATAAAACTAGTGTTAAAAAAATAAGAACTTTATTTGATAAAAACTTATAAAATACTTATATGAAATATTCGTATTCAGGAAATAAGAAACATAGTTGTTCAGATATTCATAAGAAATATATAAAAATATAAACAAATCTTGAAATACCTGCTCAAATACAAAAAATTTTGTACGATTAATAACTTTATCGTCTTGTTCATACATCAATACCTTCAAACTGTTTCACTATACAATGTAGCTCTACATCTCATTGAGTTTTTATTGCAAAAGAATTACATTCCATGGAAAGTATTAGAGATAGAAAAGTCACCAAATACAACAACAAATTATAATCAACTATAATAAGCATCCTAAAACGAAAAGATATGTTATAACGGGATGACAACAATGAAAAGTATCAACTACAAAGGTAATCACTAACTTTCCAAAATTGAAAATGAGTTTGAGTATCTTGTTTAAAAACAAACGCATCAATGTTATCAGCAAAGTCGTCAAAAATAGTACACGTAATTGTACATTGGTTGTGATTCATAAAATTCAAACGAAGAATTTAGGATTGCATCAAACAATATGTTGAATGATATATTTTGTTAAGTAAAATGACATATTTACCTTGCATTCATAACCTTGATTCTCTTCCTCTTTTCATTATATCATTATTTTCATAATGCATCACTTTACCAATAGAGATAATAGATACAATGATAATTATATTAAAAAAGCTTTTAAGGCCAAACTTATATTTTTAAAATTGGTAGGTGAGTTTTAAAATATTCCATAATTTCGGATCAAAGTTATAGTTTAGGATATGAGTAAGTGAGTTTAAAATATTCAATATAATATGAAAATACTTGAAATCTTCTGTAAATTGTAAAGATTGACACCATTTATTTATGTAATCTTCTAATTATTGAGGAAATAATGTCTATTGCATTGTTTAATTCTAAGAATTAAACATCTTATAATCGTGGATGTAAAATTGAAATTAATATTATGGAGTATAACATGGAACCAAAACAACTTTTTCATTATCAGAATATATACAATTTATAAAGATACAACGTACACGTATATTTCCCAATTAATGATGAGAAAGAGATTTGACAACAATCGAATATCGAAAATGATTATTACATTGTTAAGTATACTTTACGTGAGAAATGATTATTAGCTTTAAAAGATATCTAACATTATTAACTTCCAAAGTTATTAATTATATCGGCCATATGGAGTCATTAAGAAGTGCTTGACCTTCTATAATGACATGTTAAATATATGGATCATATAATTGACATTTCAAAACTAATGGGATATTATAAGGGAAAATGAATGAGATGTTAAAATAAACCAATCATTTAGTTGACTTCTTAAAACTAATAGAGTGTGATAATATATATGCAGAGACTGGATATCGAGCATGCGTGTGACACCCGTCAAATTAGGACTAGAAATTAGTTCCTAATCATTATGAAATACGTGTAATTAGTTCTATGTATTAGGCTAATTGTATGTATCAATATATATATTGTTGAATATATATCAGTACGCGATTACATTTAATCGTTCATTTTTAAATCGGCCGAATTCCGATTCAATTATACGGCGTATGTAAAAATCAAGTAATTAAGTAACATGGAATTGTTATTTAATACCCTCATAATTATTATATATTATTTTGATAATATATATCAAGTATCTCGTATCGTACAAATCAAACGTTCGCGACAAAACTATATATAAATAATGAATTATTATTGAAATTAATAATTATTATTTACATCAGATAAAATAAAGCATATTTCGTTTTATAACATTTTACTCAAACGCAACGAAACCACTCGAATCGTATCCGTCTCTAAAACGTAAAACAAAGATATATTAGTATATCTCACCAAATGTATTTTTATAAAATACTTCCAATAAAAGTATAAACGAATTCATTTTTAGAAATTTATCGATTTAAAACATTTTACTACTTTTCGATCGGGTACCAAAACACGGGTCAAAATACCACGGTGCGGATCGAAGATCGGATCAACCACCTCCAATAATTGGAGATGGCCGATCCATTTTCTTTCATTATCTATCTATCTCTCGGCTCTACTCTCCCTCTCGTTTCTCTCTCGATTCAAAACCAAACAACAACAATAACAATCAACAACAACATAATCATCATCCTCATCGTGATCATCAAGTTGGATCATCATCATCATCCGTGCATCACCATCGTTTTCGTCCTAAAAATCATTGTAAGAAATCGTTGATTTAAAGTTTGTAATTTCGTTTTTAAATAGCATATATTAACATGTAATAAGGTTAGGATGTATGATTGTTGGTTAAATTGAGTTTAAAATCAGATTTGGGTAATTTTAGAACGACAGACTCGTTACAGACCTTTGAATCCGGCGGATTCATGGTGAATCCGGCGGATTCCCACCCAGAACCAAGTACAACCCGGCGGGTGCAGTTTGTACCCGGCGCGTCCTTTAAATTATCATGAATCCGGTCGGATTTATGGGAATCCGGCGGATTCCCGCCCAGAAAACATGAATCCGGCGGATTCAATAGAATCCGGCGTATTCCCCACAAATGCCACCAATCTGGCGGATTCAAGGGAATCCGGCGGATTCCCCCCTTATATTTCATGATCCAACGAATCAATAAACTAGCCCGGCGAATTCTAGCTAAAACGGAACAATTAAATTTCTGAAAACATCGATGATTTAACAAGTTAAAACAGGGTAGCTTCTCGATGAAAATTTTATTATAACGGATATAATGAACTTGATTAACAACTAAAACCTATACGATACGACTTATATTTGAAACGCATACACTTTTATAAGCCCAACAAATCATGTATAATAATAATAGTTTGAAATTATTATTACAAACCATCACCAACGACCCGTATACATTTTCAAAACTCAAACATAATCGACAACCAAAGTATTTGGTCAAAACTAGTTAAGGGAATAACTAGCATAGATGATCCATAGTGTCATCAAATCAATTAAACCTTGCGCGTTTGATACGCCCGGCAAGTTTTAAGAATCTAATCATTTATCAAAACCTTGCGCGTCTCAGACGCCCTGCAGGTTCAGTCGTTGTAACGACATCAAATCATTGTGAATCATTATAATTGTTGGCTAACAATTCATCAGACTCAGGTGAGTCTCATAGCCCCTATTTTAAATGCTTTTACCTAGGGGTGAGATACATGCTCTGTTTTGTTTTACATGTGAACGCAAGTATCAAATTATCACGTATGATGCATGAGTTGTTTTCATCTAATCAATAAAAGTCCTCTGAAGCATAGTTCTGTTAATATGATTTAGCGTGAATGTTAGTGTATGGTACCATATGGGATTGACAATCCCCGTCCGAGTTAGCAAGCACTAACCTGTCAAACGGACGCATTATCATTTGTTCAAACGTATGTTGATTAGGCATACGCATAGAGGCACCCTCGATCAGGCACTTGATTGTGATCCTGACCCCTCAGTTAAGCTCAGACTATGTGCTCATGTTAGTTGTATAAATCTTTACTTATTTGTTTAATTACAAATATTCATGTGATACCCATCAATCAATTATTTACATGCTTTGTAAATCGAATCATTAAATCTTGCGGTTCACAAATCATATGTTATCATATCAAACCTGTGAGCTCACCAGCTTTATAGCTGACCTTTTAGCATGTTATCTCAGGTACTCAGCAGTAGGTTGGACTGCCCATCAGGATACTGTAGCTCGAGTCGCATGCAATCATATAAACATCAAGAGATTTCCCTGCATTTCTATATTTTGCT
Source organism: Helichrysum umbraculigerum (assembly GCA_949592205.1). Classification (NCBI taxonomy): domain Eukaryota; kingdom Viridiplantae; phylum Streptophyta; class Magnoliopsida; order Asterales; family Asteraceae; genus Helichrysum; species Helichrysum umbraculigerum. Next base: position 44,615,289 of record CATIUR010000002.1, on the reverse strand, counting down.
AAAATTAGATATGTATTAGAATCTCTCAAATATCCATGCGAACTCGTCTTTTGTAAAACATATGTAGACTTTTACGTTAATCAATGTAATTGTAAAACGACGCATGTAGTGGTCGTTCATTATGTATCTTATGTGCTTTGTGTATTGATTAGTAGCACCCCAATGTATGCTTCCGCCAACAGTAAATTTGGGGGTGTTACAGATTGGTATCAGAGCCTAAGGTTATAGTGAACTAGGTTGCATTAGTGGGCCTAGACTATGACCGTTAGGCAGTATTTTCTGTTAAGTGTGATTGGTTCAAGAGTTACGTCATACAAGTTTAATTTAACATAGCTTGATCAACTATGTACAATTAAATAAAGATGATGTAAGGCTTGAAATGGTTATGCTGGAATAGGAATACATTAGTTGACTCTGACCTCGAGAGAAACCGGGACTCATAATTGTTGTGCTAGACACTCATAAGACTATTATGTGATATATGTATGTATACATAGATAGTCATCGCTCAAGCACAGTACGCTAGTCTATTATATATTATATATATAGACACTCACATATTCAAACACCTTGTCATAGAAATGGCAAACACACCCACCGAAACATCTTCTACTTCATCCCACTCTCGACAACATCTCTTGGAATCACGAAACTCATAGGTAGCTAGGAGGACCACCGAGTCACTTCGAGCGAGACCTTACCCAACTCAAAACAATTCAAATAACCAGGCTAGTTAGCACGTAGTTGCTAGTCAGTAGAGATGGTTATTCAACTCCTCTTGATTGTTCTATAATGTTGATTGTCATATTGTGATGTTGTATATTACCGCATTTGTATATGTACATCTATGATAATCATCATTTATGGACAATCTCTCACGAACCCTATCATTCTATTCTCAGGAAAATCATGCTGCCAAAGTCAAGGACTTACACTGATGCCCAGATGGCATCTATCATCTCTCAGGTTGTGACTGAAGCCTTGGCGCGACATTCATCAGAGACCCCCGAAAGGAATAGTGGTACTGCCAATACCCCTCCCACTGCCAAGCCTTGTTCTTACAAGGATTTCCAAAACTGCAAACCCCTAAGCTTTAAAGGAACTGAAGGAGCCATCGGCCTAATCAGATGGGTCGAGAAGATGGAATCCGTCTTTCGCATTAGCAAATGTGCGGAAGGGGATAGAGTTCAGTTTTCCACATGCACCCTTGCTGACGGTGCCCTCACCTGGTGGAACTCGTATACCCAGTCAGTGGGTATAGATACCGCCTATCTACTTCCCTGGGAAGATCTGAAGAAAATGCTCACAGAGGAGTATTGCCCATCTGAAGAACTCGAGAAACTAGATGAGGAGTTCTGGCATCTCAAGGTTCAAGGAACCGACATTGTTGGTTATACCACTAGGTTTCAACAACTGGCAACCCTCCGCCCAGCCTTAGTAAGCACTGAGACCGACAAGGTCAAGAGGTACATTCGCGGTCTTCCGGAACCTGTCCGGGGGAACGTCGCTTCTTCCGGCAAAACCACCATTCAGGGAGCAATTCGTTTAGCTCATGAGCTCATGGCTATGCAAGAGAGCCAAGGAAACCCTGTCTCATCTTCTGGGAACAACAACAAGAGAAAATGGTCTGGAAATCAGAACCAGCAGACCTTTAAAAAGACTGAGATTGTCAAGAATGACACATCAGGTTCTGGTGAGAGAAAAGGGTACACTGGAAATAAACCCTACTGTTCAAAGTGCAATCGTCATCATGATGGTCCTTGTAGTGCACCCTGCAACAACTGCAAGAGGTATGGACATCTTACCAAAGACTGTCGAACACCTGCAACCAACCCCACCGCCAACACCAACAACAACCAACCCCGAGCCTGCTATGAGTGTGGAAACACTGGACACTTCAGGAATGCGTGTCCAAAGCTGAAGAACAAGGGAAACAACAACAACGTTGCTAGGGGCAGAGCTTTTGTGCTGAATGCTGGAGACGCCCGTGAAGACCCTAATGTGGTCACGGGTATGTTTCTTCTCAACAATTTAACTGCTTCAATTTTGTTTGATACTGGTGCTGATAAGAGTTTTATATCTGAGGAATTTAGCCCACTATTAGACATTTCACCTGTTGCCTTAGAAGCTAAGTACACTGTAGAGTTAGCTAATGGCAAATTGATCGAGGCCGATAGTGTAATACCAAATTGCACCCTAAACCTCGCAAATGAACTTTTTCCCATAAACCTCATACCCATCGAGATTGGAAGTTTTGACATAGTAGTAGGCATGGATTGGCTATCCAAGCATCGAGCTGAAGTTGTATGTCATGACAAGATCGTTCGTATTCCTCTCGTCACTGGTAGTACTTTGATCATACAAGGGGAGACCAGTAGGACGAGATTGAATATCATATCCTGCATGAAGACCCGCAAGTACCTTAGGAAAGGTTATCAGGCAATCCTCGCTCATGTTATTGAGAAGAAGTCAGAAGAGAAGCGACTTGAGGATGTGCCCATCGTCAGAGACTTTCCAGAAGTCTTTCCTGAAGAATTGCCTGGTCTTCCACCACCAAGGCAAGTTGAGTTCTCAATTGACCTTGTGCCTGGGGCAGCACCCGTGGCACGAGCACCATATCGTTTAGCCCCTTCAGAACTTCAGGAGTTGTCTGTTCAGTTACAGGAACTTCTGGATAAGGGTTTCATAAGACCGAGTTCTTCACCCTGGGGAGCTCCGGTCCTGTTTGTGAAAAAGAAGGACGGTTCATTCAGGATGTGTATCGACTATAGAGAGTTGAACAAATTAACCATCAAGAACCGTTATCCACTTCCCCGTATTGATGACCTGTTCGATCAACTCCAAGGGTCAAGTGTTTATTCAAAAATAGATCTACGATCGGGTTATCATCAGTTACGAGTTCGCGATGAAGACATTCCGAAAACCGCTTTCCGAACTCGCTATGGTCATTATGAGTTTCAGGTTATGGCCTTTGGTTTGACTAACGCACCGGCAGTATTCATGGATCTAATGAACCGAGTGTGCAAACCATATCTTGACAAGTTTGTCATTGTCTTCATAGACGACATTCTTATCTACTCACGTAACGAGCAAGAGCACGCGCAGCATCTCAAAACCATTCTAGAACTTCTTAGACACGAAGAGTTATATGCAAAATTCTCCAAGTGTGAGTTCTGGATGCAAACTGTTCAATTCCTTGGTCATGTGATTGACAGTCAGGGAATTCACGTAGATCCATCAAAAATCGAGGCTATCAAGTGCTGGCAAGCACCGTCAACGCCGACAGAAGTACGCCAATTTTTAGGATTGGCTGGTTATTATCGGCGCTTCATTGAGAATTTCTCCAAAATAGCACAACCACTCACAACACTGACTCAGAAAGAGAAGAAGTTCAATTGGACTGATAAGCAAGAGTCAGCATTTCAGTTATTAAAGCAAAAGCTTTGCAGTGCGCCCATCCTATCACTACCCGAAGGTAACGAGGACTTCGTGGTATACTGCGATGCTTTGCATCAGGGACTGGGTTGCGTGTTAATGCAACGAGAGAAAGTCATAGCTTACGCCTCCCGACAACTCAAAGTTGGCGAGAAGAACTACACGACCCATGATCTCGAATTAGGAGCCGTAGTGTTCGCACTCAAGATCTGGAGACATTATCTGTATGGCACAAAATGTACCATCTTCACTGATCATAAGAGTCTCCAGCACATATTCGATCAGAAGGATCTCAATATGAGGCAACGTCGCTGGGTAGAGTTACTCACCGATTATGACTGCGAGATCAAGTATCATCCGGGTAAAGCAAATGTAGTTGCCGATGCCCTAAGTCGAAAAGAGCGCATCAAACCTCTTCGAGTCCGAGCCCTCAGTATTATCATTCATAATGATCTAATCATTCAAATCCTCACTGCTCAACTCGAAGCATTGAAACCTGAAAACATCAAGGAAGAGGCCTTGCGAAATATGGAGAATCAATTTGAAACCAAACCCAATGGGGTCAAGTACTTCGCAAATCGAATCTGGTTACCCAAGTTTGGGAATCTTCGAGACTTTGTGATGGATGAAGCTCACAAGTCCAAATACTCTATACATCCTGGATCGGACAAGATGTATCATGGCATCAAGGGACTGTACTGGTGGCCGAGCATGAAAGCTGAGATTGCCACGTACGTCAGTAAATGCCTCACATGTTCTAAGGTTAAAGCCGAATATCAGAAACCCTCCGGCTTGCTCCAGCAACCGGAAATCCCTCAATGGAAATGGGAGCAAATCTCCATGGATTTCATCACAAAACTCCCGAAAACATCAAGTGGTTGCGATACTATATGGGTAATAGTTGATCGTCTAACCAAATCTGCTCACTTCCTGGCCATGAAGGAAACTGACAAAATGGAACGTCTCACGCGAATCTATTTGAGGGAGATCGTATCCCGACACGGCGTTCCAATCTCAATTATCTCTGATAGAGACAGCCGATTCACATCTAACTTTTGGCAATCATTGCAAAAGTCATTGGGTACTCGTTTAGATATGAGTACAGCCTATCATCCACAAACAGATGGCCAAAGTGAAAGGACTATTCAAACACTGGAAGATATGTTACGCGCCTGCGTAATTGATTTCGGTGCAAATTGGGAGCATCATTTACCATTGTGTGAATTCTCGTACAACAACAGCTACCACACCAGTATTGGAGCTGCACCTTTTGAGGCACTGTACGGTCGTAAGTGCCGATCGCCTATCTGTTGGACCGAAGTTGGAGACAGTCAACTCACTGGTCCTGAAATCATTCATGAAACCACCGAGAAGATCGTTGGTATCCAACAAAGGCTGAAGGCCGCACGTGATCGTCAGAAGAGTTATGCTGACGTGAGACGCAAGCATCTCGAGTTCCAGGTTGGGGATCGAGTATTGCTCAAAGTATCACCTTGGAAAGGTGTCATCCGTTTCGGTAAACGTGGGAAGTTAAACCCTAGATACATCGGACCATTTGAGATCCTTGAAAGGATTGGTCCAGTCGCATATCGATTGCAGCTACCTTCAGAGCTCAGTAGCGTGCATCCCACATTTCACATTTCTAACCTGAAGAAATGTCTGTCCGACGAGACACTCATTATCCCGCTCGAGGAAATTCAAATCGACGACAAACTTCATTTTGTCGAGACACCAGTGGAGGTCATGGACCGTGAGGTCAAACAGCTTAAGCAAAGTCGTATCCCAATCATCAAGGTTCGGTGGAATTCGCGGCGTGGTCCGGAATTCACCTGGGAACGGGAAGACCAGATGCGACTCAAATATCCACATCTATTTTCAGACTCCACTCACACGCCAACTTAGAGTTAAATTTCGGGACGAAATTCTCTTAACAATGGGAGAATGTGACACCCGTCAAATTAGGACTAGAAATTAGTTCCTAATCATTATGAAATACGTGTAATTAGTTCTATGTATTAGGCTAATTGTATGTATCAATATATATATTGTTGAATATATATCAGTACGCGATTACATTTAATCGTTCATTTTCAAATCGGCCGAATTCCGATTCAATTATACGGCGTTGGTAAAAATCAAGTAATTAAGTAACATGGAATTGTTATTTAATACCCTCATAATTATTATATATTATTTTGATAATATATATCAAGTATCTCGTATCGTACAAATCAAACGTCCGCGACAAAACTATATATAAATAATGAATTATTATTGAAATTAATAATTATTATTTACATCAGATAAAATAAAGCATATTTCGTTTTATAACATTTTACTCAAACGCAACGAAACCACTCGAATCATATCCGTCTCTAAAACGTAAAACAAAGATATATTAGTATATCTCACCAAAGGTATTTTTATAAAATACTTCCAATAAAAGTATAAACGAATTCATTTTTAGAAATTTATCGATTTAAAACATTTTACTACTTTTCGATCGGGTACCAAAACACGGGTCAAAATACCACGGTGCGGATCGAAGATCGGATCAACCACCTCCAATAATTGGAGATGGCCGATCCATTTTCTTTCATTATCTATCTATCTCTCGGCTCTACTCTCCCTCTCGTTTCTCTCTCGATTCAAAACCAAACAACAACAATAACAATCAACAACAACATAATCATCATCCTCATCGTGATCATCAAGTTGGATCATCATCATCATCCGTGCATCACCATCGTTTTCGTCCTAAAAATCATTGTAAGAAATCGTTGATTTAAAGTTTGTAATTTCGTTTTTAAATAGCATATATTAACATGTAATAAGGTTAGGATGTATGATTGTTGGTTAAATTGAGTTTAAAATCGGATTTGGGTAATTTTAGAACGACAGACTCGTTACAGACCTTTGAATCCGGCGGATTCATGGTGAATCCGGCGGATTCCCACCCAGAACCAAGAACAACCCGGCGGGTGCAGTTTGTACCCGGCGCGTCTTTTAAATTATCATGAATCCGGTCGGATTTATGGGAATCCGGCGGATTCCCGCCCAGAAAACATGAATCCGGCGGATTCAATAGAATCCGGCGTATTCCCCACAAATGCCACCAATCCGGCGGATTCAAGGGAATCCGGCGGATTCCCCCCTTATATTTCATGATCCAACGAATCAATAAACTAGCCCGGCGAATTCTAGCTAAAACGGAACAATTAAATTTCTGAAAACATCGATGATTTAACAAGTTAAAACAGGGTAGCTTCTCGATGAAAATTTTATTATAACGGATATAATGAACTTGATTAACAACTAAACCTATACGATACGACTTATATTTGAAACGCATACACTTTTATAAGCCCAACAAATCATGTATAATAATAATAGTTTGAAATTATTATTACAAACCATCACCAACGACCCGTATACATTTTCAAAACTCAAACATAATCGACAACCAAAGTATTTGGTCAAAAATAGTTAAGGGAATAACTAGCATAGATGGTCCATAGTGTCATCAAATCAATTAAACCTTGCGCGTTTGATACGCCCGGCAAGTTTTAAGAATCTAATCATTTATCAAAACCTTGCGCGTCTCAGACGCCCTGCAGGTTCAGTCGTTGTAACGACATCAAATCATTGTGAATCATTATAATTGTTGGCTAACAATTCATCAGACTCAGGTGAGTCTCATAGCCCCTATTTTAAATGCTTTTACCTAGGGGTGAGATACATGCTCTGTTTTGTTTTACATGTGAACGCAAGTATCAAATTATCACGTATGTTGCATGAGTTGTTTTCATCTAATCAATCAAAGTCCTCTGAAGCATAGTTCTGTTAATATGATTTAGCGTGAATGTTAGTGTATGGTACCATATGGGATTGACAATCCCCGTCCGAGTTAGCAAGCACTAACCTGTCAAACGGACGCATTATCATTTGTTCAAACGTATGTTGATTAGGCATACGCATAGAGGCACCCTCGATCAGGCACTTGATTGTGATCCTGACCCCTCAGTTAAGCTCAGACTATGTGCTCATGTTAGTTGTATAAATCTTTACTTATTTGTTTAATTACAAATATTCATGTGATACCCATCAATCAATTATTTACATGCTTTGTAAATCGAATCATTAAATCTTGCGGTTCACAAATCATATGTTATCATATCAAACCTGTGAGCTCACCAGCTTTATAGCTGACCTTTTAGCATGTTATCTCAGGTACTCAGTAGTAGGTTGGACTGCCCATCAGGATACTGTAGCTCGAGTCGCATGCAATCATATAAACATCAAGAGATTTCCCTGCATTTCTATATTTTGCTAAAATTAGATATGTATTAGAATCTCTCAAATATCCATGCGAACTCGTCTTTTGTAAAACATATGTAGACTTTTACGTTAATCAATGTAATTGTAAAACGACGCATGTAGTGGTCGTTCATTATGTATCTTATGTGCTTTGTGTATTGATTAGTAGCACCCCAATGTATGCTTCCGCCAACAGTAAATTTGGGGGTGTTACAATGCGCTTCTATGTCTAGTGAAGACATGTATATGTACCTTTGCGACTGTATGTTCATTAATAAAACAAGCGTATATAAGGTGCAGCTGTGATGTGTTGCAACAGAACAAATAGTCAGATAGTATATGTGTTATGGTTTTATATTTTTACTCATTTTGGATTAAAGGTTTGATTCTATTACCTTCATCGACAAATAGGGTGTTAATTACATACGTATCGTAAATACATTGGCCGGGTCTTAATGTAACTACTTCGCGGCCTAAAACCGTATGTACACACAAAGTCCAAAACACCGTGTTCACTACCACTTCGAAGCATTCCAAATTGTTTTTTGACATGTTGCTTATACCCGTTGTTGTGAATGCGTCTTTAAGGCAAATGGGGTATGACGTTTGCAAGTTCCACCAATTGTAAACACTTTTCCACACGTCAACTGTTACCGGGCATTCTAGCATTAAAAGATTTTCAGTTTCTAGAGCACCATTACAATTCGGACATAGATTTGAACCTAAATCAACACCTTGCGAATAGCTTTTACTGAAATAACTTTGGATTTATCCACAAATCACAATACACGCCGAAGTATATGTTATCATTTAGACCCAAGTTGATTAGAGTTTCTTCTAACTCTTGAAGTTGGGCTACCTCAAGCCCACGGTTTTGAACCCTTCTCCAAGCCCAGTTTGGGTAATTAGGCACACTTCTTGTACCTAAAATATACAGAGTCTATACCTTAGAATTATATAGTAACCTTTATATAGTAACAACCTTTTATGTGAAATTTATTTATGCAAAATTTTAAGGGAATAGTTCAGAGGAGCAGAGGGTTTTATGGGGGCAGGGAGAGCAGGGCTTTGATCAAATAAAAATTTGACATGTGTCCTTTGTGGTCCGCTCCTGTCAGACTGTCAGGGTCTATTTTGCAATTTTGATAAAACTGTGGACCTACCCTAACTGCCCAAATATGCAAAATGTAGTGAAAAAAACTAAAATGCAGTGAAGATTTCACTAACACAATATTGTTTCATACAAAACAAATATAATTTTCTAAACTCCTTAATTTCACTAATACATCATTTCAAATAACTTAAATATACAAATGCTTAATTTTCAGCATGTTTTGTAAAGATGATTTCTTCTTTTCGATCAACTTCAAGCTTAACTGCCTTCGATTTGGTAGATTTCTTCATTGCACTCTCATTAATGTTTTACCTATAAAATGAATAACAAACATAATGTAACTTACTACATTAAAAGCAAGCTACATAAACACATAATAATGCTAAAAAATATAAAATGCAGTAAAAATATATAACATGCATTAAACAAGTACCGGTAAATTTTCGAATTCATGGTATAAAATCAAGTTGTATAAACACATGCAGTAGAAAAAAATGTAAAAATGCAGTGAAGAAATATAAAATGAAGGATACGAATATAAAATGCAGTTGATTTTTTTCAAATCTACTTGTTACATCTATTTTTCAAATCTAGATTTACATAAAATGCAGTACTTAAAATGCAATAACATAAAATTTAGTGAATAAATATCTACTAATTACACTTTAAAAACTAACTGCAGCAACCAAACACTTAAAATGCATATACATAAAATGCAGTAAACATGAAAAAACACAATAACAACAAAAAAACGTACATTAAATCCATTCTACAAGTTCAAACACGGATCTAACATTTTGTGCACTAAATAACTACTCAAATATCATCATTCACTACCAATCAAACCTAGATCTATCATTTGAAAATAGATATCACGTACACATAAATACACTAGATCTATAAAAACAATAAAACACACTCAATAAGCATCAAAGTTACCAGATCTAATTGCATAAAATGATTACGTTCGTCTGAGCTAAAAATCATTAAAATCATCAGATCTATAACTAAAAATCATAAAAATCTCAGATCTATAACTAAAAATCATAAGATCTAAACCAAAAATAACAAAAGACTAACCAAAAACGTTATTGTTAGGGTTCATGGTGACTTGATATCAAGCAGCATCACTAATCAATAGTTCGGAATCTGTAAACGCGATCAACGAAATCTTAGATTTGTGTGAAATCGAGCTGCTGAGAGGATTTTTAGTCGTCGATTGACAGAATACACCACCGGAGTTCGTAAGGTGATAGAGTGTGATGACAGAGGTAGTGGTTAGTGTGTATTCCTCTATGTGTTAGTGTGTGATTTTTGGAAAGAGGAAGCTTTTTGTTTAGTGTGTATGTGTGATGGTGAGATAGAGAAAGAGAAAGAGAATCTATCAATGAGTTGTGCCCACAGCCCTATATTTTCAACATTATGTATAAATTGCAACTTAATCACTCCACCAAAAAATAATTGCATACGGGTCCTTAGTGACTTGGCTTAATCTTGAGCATTCATGGATGATCAGATGGCTGAGATGTGACTGCCTTCCCTGCTTCTACTAACATGGCTGCTCCTTTGATCCATTCCTAAATTTTAAAGTCTAAAACCTTTTATGTAAAATTTTGTTTTACGTCAACGATATTCTAAAACGTTAATACTTAAAATTTACCGCAAAAACATTATTTGTACATCTTCATCACCTCATTACCATTAAAATTATTTATTCATATACAATATCTCAAATCTTTAACCTTAAGTTAGTTCCGTCATCCAATTTATCACCTTAAAGATTTACCCATTTCAACTTCATATCCTATCTTCCAATTTCAAATATTTGACAAATGTAATTAAAATGAAATCACTCAAATAATCTAAGCTCAAATTAAATAATTTCATCTATGTATATTGACGAATGTTCAGACGGACGAATGCTGCTGGGGGAGTGCAGGGGATCAATCTTTTACACCGATGTATCGTACTCTCTCGACCAGGTCATCATAAGAAAAGACTGCAAAATATTTCCGAAGTGTTATAAAGAGGGAAGGCGCGCCAATTGACCGACGCGGCTCCATACCCTGTAATAAAATTAAACTTGGTGTGCTATTCTCAACTAATAGTTAACATAAACTTTTCAATATAACGATTGTTATTATATATCTTATGATAATTTAATAGTTTAAAAAAATTTAGTATTATATTGTTGAATTGTGTATTCTAAATCAATTAAAAAGGATCTAGTGTAAAGATTTAGTGCAACACATTGGAGCAACTTTTTTTAGTGCAAGCATATTCTCATAAGATTCTTTTTTGCACTAAAATAGTGCAAATTTACTACACTAAAATAGTGTATACATTGGAGATGCTCTTATAGGAAACAAGAGAAAAAACGCAATAAGAAACAAAAAGTGAAAGGGAAAATCTAAAGCCACCACCTGAATTACTGGGGGATACCCCCTGGCCCACTTCGGCCTCGTGCAGTCCTTTTTTAGTCCAGTTTTATTTAAGATCGGTCCCAGTTCAGTACAGAATCAGTTTCAGTTTTAGACTAAACAGGGGGTAGAAATTAGAAAAAGATGGGGTATACCCAGAAAGTAAAAAAAAAAGGGCATGATGTGATTGATTAGATAGGTGGAGGGGGTAAGAGATGGAAAAAAGTGGGCCAAAGGGGTATCTTTAGTATGAGTAATGCTAAATAGGCCTATTTACGTAGACCTAAAAACAGACCTAACTTTCTGATTTGTTACTTTTTTTCTCTCTCTTAATCTCATCCAATCAATTTTTCAAACCCACCAATCACATCCTTAGGACTAAATTTAGTCCTCTTAATTTAGGCCTACCAATCATTTTCCCTTTAGTATGACCTAAAGTGAAAATTAGGTGATTGAACTAAAAGAAAGTACGGTTACCAAATGGAAGGAAAATAGTAAAGAATTTGGTGAACACTTTGACCACTAAAGTAAAATTTTTTCTTGAATAACCTAACTACTTATTATACTCCCTCCGTCCCGATTTTATTGTCCACAGACAAAAAACACGTAGTTTAAGAAAAGTGTAATAGTTGTACTATACAACCAATAAGATTTAATCTCTCACCACATTCAAATGTTTTGATTGGATGAAAGTACAAAGTAGACAATAAAATTGGAACATCCCAAAATGGAAAGGTGGACTATAAATTCGGGACGGAGGGAGTATTTATTAATAATAATTAAATAGTGAAACAACTATTCATTTAAAGTTGTATAAATATTGTTGTAATGCTCACTCCGTTTCGTATTAAAGTGGGTAGCAATTTATGAATATTTATTATTTTGTAAAATTCCTCTCAATTTGGTAGCAAGGCGCTAAAGCTGTTATAAAATAGCTTAATTTCATAATAACGGGGGCTGGTTATTAGAGCACAGGGTGTGGGGAACGATGTTCTAGACAGTGTTCTGGAGAATGTTGAAAGTGAGGATTTTGTGGTGTGGTAAAAGTGAAATCACAGTGTTCTGGACAGTGTTCTGGAGTTTTTTTATTATTTACTTTATTTGTTTTTTAAATGTAATTAATTGTATAATTAATATTTATAAAGTCTCATGTATTTAAAATCATTGTATACTCACATTATCTTGTTACTTGCAAATGGTAAGGAGTATTAGTTTTTACCATCTGACTCTAACTTACCAATTTTAAAATATAAATCTTTTTAGAAACAAAGTCACATATATACGTGTACATGTTTTGCTCTCTTCATTTAGTAAAAAAAGTTTACTTCCTTCACCTACTTTTTCCTCCTGGTTGTCATCTTCCTCCTACTTTTTTTTTTTTCTTCTTTACACCATCACCTACAAAAAAATAAACCCAAATATGAAAAAAAAAAAAAAGCACACAAGGAAATCACACATGTTATACAAAATCAAACAAACACATATAAAGAAAAAAGGAAATGAAAAAGAAAAAGGTGGAACGGTGCTCTTCTCGGCGTTTGAAACACGACGGTGATCGATGAACGCCGTCGGGAACGCCGTCCCGGTGCGGCAGAACGCCGTCCAACAGCGTTCTCGACCCAAAACGGTGAAAAAATTTATGCCACACCGTGTGCTCTTATGATTCGTTATTTTAATTTCGTAATAGTGGGTGCCTGGTTAAATATGTCTTTGTTTTTCATGTTAGGAAATTGACAATTCTTTAATAATAATATCAAGACTCTTTTTGTGTTTATCGAATTACTTAATTTAATAATTACAACACAGACTATGATAAATTCACAATAACAACATTAAAAAAGGCACTGCTGCAAATTAAGTTGTTCTATATGGTAAGCTTATAACCAGAAACAACGAACTTGACACTTGATAATTAGTTTTGTGTACAGAAAGTATAACCGTCAAGCATCAATTATATATTATGGAAAATGATAACGACAAACGACAGCCCTTAGGGCTGTCAATAATAATTCAGAACACGCATTAATACTTGTACCTTTGTCGTAATAAACTCTCTGACCCCCTGAATTTTAGTTGACCCCTATAAATATCACCTGAAGTACAACCAATTTATGCACGTTATTGACAGCCTTAAGGGCTGTCATTAACAATACCCATTAATTATGGAAAACTATCCTAACAAATACCAATATTCGAATTTAAAAATCACACTACAACAAATATATCATTTATCCACACTTTTTTCTCCACACTTTTAAAAATCTGTGGAAATTATGTTAAATTATTCACACTTAAAAATGTGGAGAAAATTGTTGCATCAATAAGTGTGGAAATCACCACAATCTTCACATATATAAGTGTAGTTAACACTTAAAAGTGTGAAGAATTTACAACTTGTCAACATTTAAAAGTGTGAAAAACCATTTGTAACACCCAAATTATCCACACTTTCTCTTGTGTGGAAAAATTATGTGTTACAAATTTTTTGCCACATTTTTAAGTGTTGAAAAGTTGTAATTTCTCCTGACTTTTAAGTGTGAACTTTTCTTTCTTACATATTTAAGTGTGAAAATTTATATCTTTTTCAATAATTTTTACACACTTTCTAAAAGTGTGGAAAAAAAAGTGTGGTAAAATAATATATTTTTTGTAGTGTCATTAGCTCGTTACTAATTTTAAAACGATGTAACTAAAACTAATTGAACTTAAAATTACAAGTTATGTGTAATTGGTGACTGTGCACATATTCATATTCGGTCCAAAAATATGATACTGATTAAAATTAAACTCTTTTGAAAGTCCCCATTATTCGGTTTATATTTGTCTTCAAAGTCACAATACGCCGCTTTGAAATTGAACCATTTCGCAACAGTTGCGCACTCACTAATTAAAATTTTCAGTTTAATATCCGCATTTTATAAATATGATGATATTATACATTTATACTTGGGGTTGTTTTGTCAAATAATTCATCTAGAATGGCATTTCTGACTAAATTGTTCATTGCTTAAGTGGTACCGTCACTGCAAACGTTCAGATCCCACGACAGGTGAAGAGTTTGAATCCGTACCTCAACACATGTGGGTGATTTGTGGACAGACTATTCGCTCGGCGTTAATGCTGTTTGCAAATGAGGCAATCGCGTCCCATTAAAATATGATACGGAGTTCAAGGGTACCGGGCAAATTAACCATTTTTTTTTAATCGCAGCTCAAAAAAGTCTTAATTCGGTTGCTAATTAATGTGCTATCTAATTAAATAATGTCGGCCGATATAATTAACTCAATTGGAACAAACCTTGCACTTCATTTAATATTAAACCCAACTACCTCTAACAAGTTCCACCACCCCTTTAAAATCCAAATATTCATACTTTTATACACACGTATACATTCACAATTAACACAAACACCCCTATAAATACAATAATCTCATAACACATTTTTTCTTGCACCAAACAATCTAATAGTTAAAACCACATAGAAGTAAACATACCTTCCAAAAATGGCAAGAATGGTGATGATGTTTTTATGTGTAGTTGTGAGTTGCATGGTGCTAACCGCACCGTATGCCGAGGCTGCTATTAGTTGTGATCAAGTTGTAAATAAATTGGTACCATGCACGACTTACTTAACTAAAGGTGGTTCTGTGTCATCAGCATGTTGTAATGGTGTTAAAGGAATCAATGGAGATGCGAAATCAACTTCTGATCGACAGGCTACGTGTAATTGCTTAAAGAGTGCTGCTAAGTCCACCTCTGGCCTCAACGGCACCAATGCTGCCAGCCTCCCCGGAAAGTGTGGTGTTAACCTTCCGTACAAGATTAGCCCAAGCATTAATTGCAACACGTACGTTCAAATATATTCTTATTTTTTTATAATAAGTGTCAATTTAGCTGTTCACACATTTCTAACTTAATTTGTACCAAAAATATCGTCTACGACTCTACTTCACAAACTAGCGTATATATATATTCCAGTTTAGCCTTACCAGAGTATACATTTTCATTTAAAAATAATAATAAAAAATGCACCTCTAAATGACCAAAACTGAAGGTAAGATAGTAATACTACACACATCAAATACATCATTAAGTAGGAAGTCACTATTAAGAAATAGGATTATTCGAAGCACAAAAGTCGTCGCAATTGTCCCAAAAGTTATCGTAATATATGCTTTTTCTTGTAGTGAGCAGAGGTCACTACCAAATAAAATTTTGTACTGATGTGTTATCGCATGTTGATTTTTGCAGGGTGTAATGAGGATGCAAAATTAAGCAATAGAATAAAGTGTTTGTATTCGGATGCGTCACTATGTATGTTGAGCTTTTCTTGTAATGCCTTTTGGTTATTATTATATATATAAATAAAGTGTTTTCTTTTATAGCTTTAACATGCTCAATTTCTGTTTTTATGTAGAAGCATATATGTGTGTAGTGTTACTATTTTGGAACTAATCATGTGTAGTATGGTCACTAATTATTATCTATTTAGGAACTTGAAAATAAATAAATGTAAAAATAAATCAAATATAATTTTGGCTACAACCAATTATTTCCTAAGTAAAAAAGTTTCATGAATGTGTATATCATACTCAATAGCACTAAAGAAATTAAGAAAAAAGAAAAAGTTTTCAAAAATAAATCCAACATATTATTATCTTCAAAATCAAAACAAAAATAAATGGAAATGGGAAAAGTCACCAATAAGACTCGAACTCGAACCAAAATCACATGAGTAGTTGGCCACTTCCAAACCACTTGATCTAAGTACTCAATTATCAAACTATGAAAAGTCTACTAGGTGTGTTTAATATTTGGTTTGAAACCGTTTAATCCGAAAACCGAACCGAATTAAAACCTGAAAAAAATCGAACCGATCGAATTCAAATTCGGTTTTCGGTTCGGTTCGGTTTTGGTTTTTGAATTCGGTTTTTGGTTCGGTTTTCGATTTTTAATTTTTGAATTCGGTTAAACCGAAAACCGAATTCAAAACCGAATTTTAATAAATAATATATTAAATTATTAATATATGTAGTATATGTGTGATATTATAATTTTCTAAACAAGTATATTTAAATTTAAACTTTAAATTAACTTTACGTTTTTCACTTTCAACTCTAGTGAAACCCTAACACATAAAAAATTACCAGTCGAAACCGATTAACTTAAAAAAAAATTTTAATTTTCGGTTTTCGGTTTTAACCGAACCGAATTCGAATTTGATTGTCGGTTCGGTTTTCGCTTTTGCTTAGAAAAATTTAAAAACCGAACAACCCGAACCGAATAAACCGAGGAAACCGAACCGATGAACACCCCTAGTCTACTATTTGATTATAAATATAAATCACAATTGGACAAAACACTTACTATTCATAGTGTTTGCAAATTGATATTAAAGGATACTGATGTGTTGAATCTAGTTATAAAATTATCGTTGAAAAGTGAACAAGAAAGTACCGAGCTAGACCAAAACACAACCGGGCAGTGGACCCTATCGTGTGGTAGTATAGTTGGGTAAGTTCGGGTTCGAACACAGGGAACTAGATTGGATGATCAATAGAAGTGTGAGCAATTTAAAAAGAGGAAATAAAATGTGGTTGGTTTGTGTGACCGATTTGTCACGTTGCTTAAAACTACGAAATTTTAGTTAAACTAGGCAAGTGGACTCTTTTAGAGTCAAAGTGATTGATTTGGAACTTTCAAATATTAAAAACTATACTTGTTTGGATTAGATCGTTAGTGATTTCGGGGTGTAAAGTTAAAACCGGTTATTTTATGCAAACAATTTTCCATCAAACCTCGGCTTAACATTCGCCATCACCTAATAATTTAACTTCAATTTACAAACCCATGATTCAATCAAATAACGGACATTCGCCATAGTTACCTACTTGCATATTTGAGCTTAACTTGTTAACCTATTCCAAAACCACATCCGCAATCAAGTTCAACAATTTATAGACAAAAAGTTGACAACAACTCACTAGATAGAAAACGTTCGCTATATCTATTAGCAAATTATCAAACAAGTTAATTAATTGACATCAAGCTCAAATACACAAGTAGTTAATTAAACACGAGTTCGAGTTAAAAGAGTTTATGATTCATCCAAACGAAAGACATTCGCCAAATTCGCTAATTCAAATCCTATTAGTTAACTAGCTTTACTTGTAATAATTTTCGCATTCGCTAAAATAGATTCATTCATACATTTCATACAAATGACAAGTATTTTTATTAAACAACAAACATTCGCCATAGTTGTTTAGTCAAAATACCCACAAGTTAAACCACATCAACTAGTTACATACAAATTTATGGATGAATCTTAAACTCGAAGCATAAATCAAACACCAAATATAACACCCCTAGTCACTAACTAGTTCATCCAAGCAAGTATAACAAAACCTAGCCAACCATCATAATCACATCATCATACACACAAAACATCAAAGAAACCAAGGAAATCATGATTATATTTGGATAAAATTGCAAACCGAGTTCTTACAATGTCGGGATGATGATTGTTAGTAACCGAGAGATGCTACACCAAAGGAAATCTTCAAGAAAATGAAAGAAAACCTTCAAGAACACCAAAATCGCCACCTAGTGACTGGTTTTTGTGTGTGTTTTCGTGTGTGTAAAAGTTGGTGAGATTCAATAGTGAAAAGTGCTTTTTCTAGCCAAAAAGTGATCTGCCGCCCAAACTACCCGGCGGGTTGTGTTATCACCCGGTGGGTCGTTTGAAATTTGTGGAACCCGGCTGCTCGAACATATAACACGGCGGGTCATGTGAAGAAACACAACCCGGCGGCTCAGTAGGATCACCCGCCGGCTTCTACATGGTTCAAACGGCCGAATTTCTCTGTGACCAACAAATGGTGGAAAAGTTAATTTACCCGGCGGCTAGCCTCACTCACCCGGCTGGTAACCATACAAACCGGGCGGCTTGATTAATCAACCCGCCGGCTTCTACAAGATTATATGACCCGGCTGCTACATACCCCAAGCCGGCGGCTTCAAGCTATTTTCCAGCAGACTAGCTTTTAGCTTGAGACTTCAACACTTTACAAACTTGCACGAATCATAACCAAAATGCAGTCCAAACGACGATTCTTCAATATTGATGCCTGTAATTCAATTTAAGCAAAATAAGTACCAAAAGTTCATAAAGTCCACTTAAAATGAATGCAAAAACAATGATACCGCCAAAGATAAACTTATACAAAATGAGCGATATCAAATATCCCCACACTTGAACTTTGCTTGTCCTCAAGCAAACCGTTATTCATCATTTCATTACCCACTCTTACAACATCTTGAAGTGAAGACCAAATTTACCAAAATAATGCTAACACTAACTACCAAGGCAATTAGGCTAGCAACATATGTATAAGCAATGTAAACTCGAGATGTTTTAAGTTGCCATGCCAGAATGCACGACCTAGCACCTCACATAAGGATAAGTGTTTAGTCACTCACTCTCAACCTATAAGACTACAAGGTAGGGAAGTAAGTAATGTAACACTCAATCAAGCCAAGTCGTGATGCGTTGTTACCATAGGCTTGCAAGAGGATCAAATCTCCACCGACTTGGCGTGAGCACCAAGTGAGATCTCAAAGGAGGTATTCTAGCATGTGTTGTAACAATGTAGGCTAATTATGGAAAAGGGGTATGATAGACACAATAATTGGTGAAAAGTGGTAGTCAACACCCGTGAAAAAAATGTGGAAATGTTACCTATTGGTTTAAACACGTGACAGTAATGAAACTTAGGATTCTCGTGCTAAGTCAATTCAACTTATTATTTGTTCTCATTTATAACTCATATTCTAACAATTTTGCACAAATAACTCAAATTGATTTTTCACATTTGATTGGAATAATTGCATTCTATGACTTTCTATGAACCCTGTGTAACGAACTTTCGGACCAACCATCCTAGACCGGATAAAGGCCTTCGGTGGTTAGGTGTAAAACACCCCTAGGGAACTACTTGTTCAAGAATTCAAAGGCCATTTAGTTGACTACAATCATCCAACTATAAACTTTAAGCTCAATGGTTAACTTCTATTCATTTAATTGTTTCCAACTTCACTCATAGAATTTAACACTAGAATCCTAATTTAAAACGATTTAAGTCACATTTTGGTAAAATTTCATCATAAGTTCCAACTAGGCAACATCTTAGAAGAGTGATGGTTCGGGAATTGACTACACAAAAAATAAGGCTAATATTTAGTGGATTGAATGTGGAAGTTTTCTAGGGGTTTCTTAGCACTAAAAAATGAGTGCTAACGACCTGTGTAAACTGGATATAAATGGTTTTAAAGCAAAATAAAATCAAAAATTCCTAATAATACCTCCTCGTCTTCGACCCCACCTATATCACATTTCTGTGATCCCACAGCGGTCTCAAAATGCATCACTAAGGCAAGTTCTAGAACAAACTACAATCACCGGCACACTCATAGCAATCAAACAATATAAACACTAAAGGTAAGTGTTTTTGTCAATAAGGCTCAAATTTCTCACAGTTTTTCATAGTGGAGGCTACAAGCGTGCTAGTCATGCAATTCACCCTATTAGGTTGCTTTTATGACACATCTCTAAAATTTATGTTACAAGAGGGAAATATTTAATTGCTTTTAATAGATTTTAACTAACACATTTCAAAGCAATTAATTTAATAAGGACAAGCAAATTCCTAGCATACTACCATTCCATAACCCGTTATTAGAATTCGTAAAGTTCAATTGGAAAATCCAAGATCAATAACAGACCTAATAAGTGGCTATAAAACAACAATATACTAGGAACAAGATTCAAGTGAAGTTAACCCTCCCCACACTTGAGATTTGCATTGCCCTCAATGCAAAAACAGTATAAAAGTACGAGTGCGAAGGGGCTAAGGGAACGAGAACTTCCCCGGGGGTTTGTTTGAGGAGCGAGTGCATTTGCTGAACTTATTGCCAGCCGGCGCACGATTCCGACATCCATAAAAGCTAGAACTTTAATCAATTGCCTAAAAAGAAAGCAAACATAGAAGGTTTGAACTCGAGTGACATTGTGCAAAACCGCACCCAAATGTCAGTCGAGTAAAATAGTTCCAAAAACCAACTAAGATAAGTATCAAGTCATGAAATAAAAATGTCTAACACATGAGGCACATAGGCACTCTTAATGGAAACATAAAGATAGTGATGATAATGTTTGAAAATGGGGCAACGAGCAAACTAATAGGGCCATCCCCAACCCCCTGAACTAGGTCCCTGAGAACCGCCTTGATGGTCGCCTGGCTGAGTCCATGGATCCCAACTCTGATGATCGGAAGGAGCATTATGATACCGCTGCTCCTGCTGCAACTGCCTGTCATACTCTTCCTGGTGTTGGCGCTGAGCTTCCGCCAATGCAGCATCATGATCATAAACAGGGGGTGGGTGGTCGCGGGACTCAGGTGTACCCCATTGGTACAAGGGCTCGGCATAAGTGGTTTGATAGCCTTGTTGCTCGGCCATCCAGTTGAGATTACCAACAGTCCAATCAGTTCGGTACTCGAGGTTTCCCATCCGGTAACCCATTTCATGCCTGAAATCGTTGAAATCATCCCTGAACTCATTATGACCCACTTCAAGTCTTCCAATTCCCTGCATAAGATCAGAAAGAGAGGGTTGAGCTTGTCCCTGTTGTTGCTGCTGGGCTCTTTGGCGTCTCGGTGGTTGTTGGGGTTGCTCGGTCGCTTGTTTTTCAGGATAGGGAATAAATCCCTTTTTGTTTTTAGACACTGCTTCAGCTGCGTGGTACATAAGATAACCGACACTTTTCTGATTGAGATCCACTTGAGTCAAAGCAGGCCTTATTCCAAAATTGACACCCAAACCCTTAGCAAGCAAAGTGACAAAGTGACCACCAACAATAGGACTTCGGTCCTTTAAACCCCCACCAGTTGTGTCAAGGTAGGTTGCCACACAATATGGAAAGTTGATGTGGTTCCTATCATAGATTTGTCTCAAATACCAAATATCCGCCAACGTCACTTTCTCGCTGTTTTCACGCCTGTTTGCAATAGTGTTGGCGATGAAACGGTGAATGATACGAAGACGGGTATTATTCATGTCTTTGTAAGAGACCGAACTAGCTTCAAACTCCTTAGCACTGAACTGCTCCCAAAACTCTCCCTCAATAAAGTCTTGAGTGTCATCCACTCGAGCCCCAGTAATCAAATAGTCATCAAAAAAAGTATACCCGAGCTCAGCTGGAGTATATATATCCAAACATTCAGCTAGCTGCCTCATGGAAAGAAAGCGTGGCTCGCCTCCTAACCTGAACTTTATGAAATTTGCGTCGGTAGCTGAGGTTACATTTCTTGTCAAGATCAAAGTGGAAAAGAACTCGTAGCATAACTCCTTGAACACTAGTTCCCTGATGTTAAACAATCTTTCCCATTCGGTGAATTCGTACACATTCCCTTGATACTCAAACCTCTGAATGAGAAGTTCACGAATCTGCTGAGAGAGACCAATCGCCTCAAGAGGTTCCCAGTCTACGTATCTGGACAGCTCAAACTCCTTTTTTAACAAATTGAACAAGTTCCTGGCATACTTCGTGTAGTGTACCCATCTCTGATCAAATCGAAGCCATGGGTGGATGTTAGCCGGAATAAATAGTGCTTCGGCAACATCAGGACCGACATGTGGGAATTCCTCCTCATCTTGCAATTGAGAGGTGGAAGTTTCAGCGGCTCTCTTGGAAGTGCTGGTTTTGCGTGACTTGCGTGAGGTTGCTGCTTGCTGCGAAAAATCAATAGAGAAACACAGTATTGCACAAAACAAATGTTAGTGTTAGTTGTAATCATAGACATGTCTCGTATGCAAAATGAGTGATAATATGTCAAAATCATAACCTCCCCCAACAAATAGTCTTTTCCCAACCAAAGTAGCATAAAAGCAATTCATCAAAAACACCATAACCAAACATGGCCAACAAGTTCAAATCTTTACTCACAAACTCATCAAAGTGCAGAGAATATGTAATCCAATATTAAACTAAACCAAACCAAAAACAATGCCTAATCAACATCATCTTAGTTAAGCTAGTCTTACAATCACAATTACACATTAGTTCATACAATGTACCATCATTCCAAGAAAGTCCATCATGGTCATTCAACTTATCAATAATGATAGTATCAAACATATACTTGAATAATGACAATGCAAGTGCATAGACAATTCTCAAGCAATGTCTTACAACCAATAATTATATCAATTAAAAATAATGACCAAAATTTTGCACCCAATTCATCTCCCTCAAAATTAACATGAACCCTAATTACCAATGATCACCTTTACATTATGAAAGTAAATGTAAAATAAGAAATTATAAGCAAAGTGATAAAGATATCATGTCAATTAAACAACTACAAACTATTATCATCATCAAAATTCGGAATACCCATTTTCACATAAACCCTAATTTGCAAGGTTCATCAAATCAAGCAAATAAACATAGAATCATTGTGCAAATAGGATATGTAACATATAAACATCTTTAATAGCATGAAAAGTACAAGATTAAACATCCCCACACTTAGCAATTGCAAAACCCACATGTAAAGTAATGTGAGAGTAAAAATCACAAATCGCAAGTAAAAAGATGTTAATCCATACCTTAGGAGCCTTTAAAACAAGAAATGGAGATGAAAAGAGTGATAATTTTTTGAAATGGGGTTAGGGTTTTCGGAGTGTACCAGCCGGTTGAAGAAGAAAAATGAGATAATTGGGGTTAGGTGAAAATAATGGCCAAAAATCGTTTTTTTTTTAAACTGCAGATATGTTGGGAACCCGGCGGCTTCTTTAGTAACCCGGCGGGTTGATGTCGGGTTGGGCACGGGTCAGGCCCGGGTCGCCAGGTATCCAGATCAAAAACAAGCAAACAACCCTGCGGGTTGAATCGGTTAGCAACCGGGTCATATAATGAACCCGGCGGGTCGTGCAAGAAGACGCCGGCTTATATAGGCTTTAAATGGACGAATAATTCTGTTAACAACATGTTGAGAAAAATTAATTCACCCGGCGTGTCAACTTAGTAACCCGGCGGGTTATTATGAAAACCCGGCGGCTAATTGTGTAAACCCGGCGGCTAACAACCCGATTCCAAAAACCCCAGTTTTTTTTTTTTTTTTTTTTTTTTTTTTTTTTTTTTTTTCAAAGAAACCAACAATAATTATACTATCAATAATAATAATTATTATACACCTTATAACTAGAAGGATACGAAACGGGTTTTCTTGGACCCGTTTGGACACTTTGTTTATTAACGAGTCGAAAGCTTGACTCGACCCCGAATTCATTTGTCCTTGGGGTAAGCCGCGAGCTCCTCCCACTCGCTCTCCTCTTCTTCCTCGTGGTATAGTTTCAACCGATGACCATTGACAATAAAAGTTCCTCCATCCGAACCGAAAAGTTCAACATATCCGGATGGATAACCATGTTTGACCGTATAAGGACCGGTCCAACGAGGCTTGAACTTTGGTTGTTTTAGCTTGAAACGTGATTGAAAAAGAAGAACTTTGTCACCGGCTTTGAATTCTTTTCTCATCTTTAGCTTACGATCGTGCAACACTTTGGTGCGTTCTTTGTAGAGACGAGAATTTTCATAAGCTTGCAACCGGAGCTCATCCAATTCATGAAGTTGCATCATCCTTTTCTCACCCGCTTCGATCAAATCCAAATTGCAATTCTTGAGCGCCCAATAAGCTTTATGCTCAATTTCAAGGGATAAATGGCAAGTTTTGCCATAAAGCAACCGGTATGGGGTCGTTCCAATAGGCGTCTTGTAGGCGGTCCGAAACGCCCACAATGCATCTTCAAGCTTTTTGGACCATATGGCCCGGTTGTCTTTCACCGTCTTCTCCAAAATTCTTTTCAATGCACGGTTAGTGTTCTCGACTTGACCACTTGTTTGTGGGTGATAGGAAGTCGAGAACCGGTGATTTACCCCATACTTCTTGAGAACTTTTTCCAATTGAGCATTCGCAAAGTGAGTTCCCCGGTCGCTAATCAATGCTTTGGGCATCCCAAATCGGCAAAATAGGCTTTTCAAGAAATCAATGACCACACGAGCGTCATTCTTTGGCAAAGCCTTAGCTTCCGCCCATTTGGACACGTAATCAACCGCCACAAGAATGTATTCATTTTTGAATGAAGGTGGAAACGGTCCCATGAAGTCTATGCCCCAAATATCAAATACTTCGCAAACTTGGATGCTAGTCTGTGGCATTTTTGGAGATGTTTCCGGTTCTTTGACACGCATCGCAAGTTTGGCATAAAGTATTAGCCTCTTTGAAGATCGTTGGCCAATAGAACCCCGCATCAAACACCTTCTTTGCGGTGACCGAGGGGCCATAATGTCCACCGGTGGGCCCATAGTGACATTCATCCAAAATCTTCCTTGTTTCACCACCCGAAACACATCTTCTCACCATGCCATCCGCACAAACGCGGAATAAATACGGTTCCTCCCAGAAATAATGCTTCAAGTTAGAGAAAAATTTGCTTTTCTCTTGGTGACTCATTCCCTTCCTCAAAACTCCACCAACCAAATAGTTTGCCAAGTCGGCATACCATGGTGCTTCCTCATCCTTGTTTTCATTACCTACCTGCAAAAGAAATTTCTCGGGAAAGGAATCATCAATATTAGTATCGCCTTGCTTGTCAAGATTTGGATTTTCCAGTCTTGACAAGTGATCGGCGGCAAGGTTCTCGGCACCTCTCTTATCCTTGATTTCAATGTCAAATTCTTGCAAGAGAAGAATCCAACGAATAAGACGCGGTTTAGCGTCTTGTTTGGCAAAGAGATATTTGAGAGCCGAGTGATCGGTGAAAACTACGGTTTTAGATAGCACAAGATATTGCCTAAATTTGTCAAAGGCATATACGACGGCAAGCAATTCTTTCTCAGTGGTTGTGTAGTTTTGTTGGGCCCCATTCAAGGTTTTGCTAGCAAAGTAAATAGGTTTGAAATGTTTATCAATCCTTTGTCCTAGGACGGCTCCTAAGGCAAAGTCGCTTGCATCACACATGAGTTCAAAGGGCTTGGACCAATCGGGTGAGACAATTATGGGTGCATTGGTCAAATGGTCTTTAAGGGTCGAAAATGCACTCAAACATGGTCCATCAAACACAAAAGGGGCATCCTTTTCAAGTAGCCTAGTCATTGGACGGGTGATCTTCGAAAAATCCTTAATGAATCTACGGTAAAAACCGGCATGACCAAGAAAACTTCTAATGCCCTTAACATTGGTCGGTGGAGGTAATTGGGCAATAACATCAATCTTAGCCCTATCAACTTCAATTCCCAACCCCGACACTTTATGACCCAACACTATACCCTCTTTTACCATAAAATGGCATTTCTCCCAATTCAACACTAGATGGGCTTTCTCACATCTCTCCAACATTTTATCCAAGTTTTTTAGACATGACTCGAATGAATCGCCCAATACTGAAAAATCATCCATGAAGACTTCCATGGAAGTTTCAACCATATCGTAAAAAATGGCGATCATACAACGTTGGAATGTGGCGGGAGCATTGCAAAGACCAAAGGGCATTCTCCTATAGGCATAGGTCCCAAATGGGCAAGTGAAGTTGGTCTTTTCTTGATCCTCGGGATCTATGGGTATTTGGAAATATCCCGAGAATCCGTCAAGGAAACAATAATATTCATTACCCGCCAACCTCTCAAGCATTTGGTCAATGAATGGTAAGGGAAAATGGTCTTTTCTCGTGGCATCATTCAACTTCCTATAATCAATGCACACACGCCATCCCGTGACCGTCCTAGTGGGTATCATTTCATTTTGGTCATTGGCAACTACGGTCATCCCCCCTTTCTTTGGTACACAATGTACCGGGCTCACCCAAGAACTATCCGCAATGGGGTAAATAATACCCGCATCAAGAAGCTTAATTACTTCTTTCTTGACCACATCCACCATATTGGGATTAAGCCTCCGTTGTCTTTGGACAACGGGTTTAAAATCATCAACAAAATTAATTTTGTGTTTACAAAAGGATGGGCTTATTCCCGGTATGTCGGATGTCCGCCAAGCGAAAGCTCTTTTGTGAGCCTTAAGTACATTCAACAATTTAAGTTTTTTTATCATTCACAAGGGATGAAGAGATTATTACTGGGAGAAGATTTTCCTCATGGAGATAAGCATACTCCAAATGACTTGGAAGTTCTTTCAACTCCAAATCACGTGGTGGATCCTCCAATGACGTTTTGATCCTCATATTATCATCCTTTGTGAGCTCCTCAAAAGCATCCTCACATTCGAGCTCTTCTTCGTCATTTGTCTCTTCCATGCTCATGACCAACTCCTCATCGGTCATTCCTTCAACATTTGACTCTAGCAAGTCAACAAGCTCCGATTCCAATCCAAGCAAGCTTTCCAATTCTTCCTCTACCGCATCATCTATCACATCAATTCTAAAACACGAATCATCATTAGAATAAGGATGCTTCATGGCCTTATCGACCGTGAACGCAATCCTTTCATTTCCCACCCCCAATGTCAATTTCTTATCTTTAACCCCAATTATGGCATCCGCGGTATGTAGGAAGGGTCGTCCTAAAATCAAGGGCACTTTACTATCCTCCTCCATTTCGAGGATAACAAAGTCAACCGGAAAGGTAAATTGCCCTACTTCTATTAGCATGTTTTCCGCAATCCCAACGGGATATTGGAAAGATCTATCGGCAAGACGGATGCTCATGCGAGTGGGGGTTAAGGATCCTAGGGCCAATTTAGCATAAAGTGAATATGGCATTAAGTTTATACTAGCACCTAGGTCCGCAAGTGCATCACAAGTGATGATTTTACCCAATGTACACGAAATGATGAAACTCCCGGGATCTCCAAGCTTGGGTGAAATTTGGTTTTGGACAAGTGCCGAGCATTCCTCATTCAAAAACATTGCCGAAGCCTCCGACAATTTCTCCTTGTTGCTCACCAAATCCTTGATGAATTTGGCATAATTCGGCATCCCGGCTAATACATCAACCAAAGGCACATTGATTCGAATGCCCTTGATCATGTCCACAAATTTCCCATATTGAGCCGCAATCTTTTCTTTCCTTAGCCTTTGTGGATAAGGAATCTTCGGCCTGTAAGCTTTCACAACCGGAGTAGGTGACACCGGTGTGACCGTTGGTGTAGGAGCATCAACATTCTCTTCATTGTCTTCCTCCTCAATTTCCTGCACAAAAGAGTTAGAAACATTTTTGTCCTTGGTTTGAGGTGGTGGGAGCTCCTTTCCGCTTCTCGTGGTTATAGCATTCACATGCTCATTTCTCGCGGGTGGTGGTTGGTAAGGTTTGGAACCGCTAGAGGGTGAAGGTTGTGGTCTTAGGTTTTGTTGTGTATGACTCGGTAAGCCACCGGTTGGCCTACTACTTTGCCCCTCGGACAACCTCTCCATTTTCCGCTCCAAATCTTGGATTGAAGCTTGTTGATTCTTTTGCCCTTGTTCCATACTCAACCGAATATTTTTCATTTGAGTTTTCATTCTCTCGGTGGCGGTTTCTTGCTTTGACATAAACTCCTTCATCATTTGTTCCATTGGAGTCAATGTTGGTTCTTGTTTTTGAACCGGTGGTTGTTGTTGTTCTCTAGATGGGCTTTGGTGTCGATTTTGGTTGTAAGGTTGGTTTTGGGATTGGTTTTGATTGTATGATTGGTTTTGAGATTGGTTGGAGTTTTGGTTGTAAGGTTGGTTAGGTCTAGAAAATCGGATTTGGTTTTGGTTTTGGTTATAGCCTCCGCCTTGGTAACCTCCTGAATTTCGGTTTTGATAACCCCCTCGTTGGTAATTTCCACTTTGATAATTACCTTGTTGAAGAAAATTAACACCTTCCTCACCTCCTACCATTGGCAAATCGTCTTGTGCACAACTAGCCGTGGCATGATTTCCTCCACAATTACCGTAACCATCTCTAAGCTCTTTGATTTCACCTTTTATAGTCTTGAATTGTGCATCAAACTTAGAAGATAAGGCCTTGATTTCTTTCATCATGGCCGAGTCATTGGAGCTTCCACTTCCACTACTAGTACCCTCGGCGAATGCAACATGCTTTTTAACCGGTTTCCCTCCTTTATCCTTAGCCCAATTTAAGCTTTGGATAACCTTGTCTTCAAGAAGCTTCCATGCTTCATTCGGTGTCTTGTAGAGGAATTGACCTCCTCCCGAGGCATCAAGAATACTTGCCGAATCCAAGTTAAGACCATTGTAGAATAACACAATGATTTCTCTCTTCTTCAAATCGTGACCATGGCAATTCCTCAACATGTCTTTCATCCGACACCATGCCTCTACCAAAGTTTCGCCTTCTTGTTGTTTGAAAGCTCTAATCTCATTCAAAAGTCTTTCGGCCAAGGCCGGAGGATAAAATCGTCTAACGAATGCTTCCCTCATCTCATCCCAAGTAGTGATGGTGTTTGGTTCCAATTCTTGATACCAAATCTTTGCCTCACCACAAAGTGACATAGGAAATGTCCGTAGGCGAATCACTTCATCCATATTTGCCCCATACTTGAAATAGCTCCCGATTTCAAGAAAGCTAGCAATGTGTTGGTGTGGATCAACCCGCACCCTTCCGTCAAATTGTTTATCTCTAATGAGTTGCATATGATGCCCTTTCAAAGAGAAATTATCATTTTCAATATCTTGAAACCGTATGGCCGACTCGGGTGTCGGTGCCACGGTTCTCGTCCGTGAGAAAATGGGGGTATCATCCTCATCCGCCATCTCTTCTTCACCTTCGGAAGGTGTTGAAAGATCTTCTTCGGGTGATGGAATTTCCTCCACAAAAGTTTCTTCCACCTCGATGGTGTTTCCCGAAGATGTATCGGTATCCGTTTGACTACTAGATGATTCCGATGATCTTTGCTTTGGTTTCCTCCTTCGTTTACTCTTTTTGGTCTTCTCCGGATTGGACAAAGGACTTAGAAGCTCTTTACCGGAGCTCCTTGTGTTCATCCACTACCAAATCACACCTGAAAGTACACAAACGATAAAACCATAAACGTACCGGCGCAATACAAACAAAGGTAACTTCCAAGAATAAATTCTAGAAAGGATCAATTAATCACACTTAAATCAATTTCACAAATCAAGTTCCCCGGCAGCGGCGCCAAAAACTTGATGTGTTGAATCTAGTTATAAAATTATAGTTGAAAAGTGAACAAGAAAGTACCGAGCTAGACCAAAACACAACCGAGCAGTGGACCCTATCGTGTGGTAGTATAGTTGGGTAAGTTCGGGTTCGAACACATGGAACTAGATTGGATGATCAATAGAAGTGTGAGCAATTTAAAAAGAGGAAATAAAATGTGGTTGGTTTGTGTGACCGATTTGTCACGTTGCTTAAAACTACAAAATTTTAGTTAAACTAGGCAAGTGGACTCTTTTAGAGTCAAAGTGATTGATTTGGAACTTTCAAATATTAAAAACTATACTTGCTTGGATTAGATCGTTAGTGATTTCGGGGTGTAAAGTTAAAACCGGTTATTTTATGCAAACAATTTTCCATCAAACCTCGGCTTAACATTCGCCATCACCTAATAATTCAACTTCAATTTACAAACCCATGATTCAATCAAATAACGGACATTCGCCATAGTTACCTACTTGCATATTTGAGCTTAACTTGTTAACCTATTCCAAAACCACATCCGCAATCAAGTTCAACAATTTATAGACAAAAAGTTGACAACAACTCACTAGATAGAAAACGTTCGCTATATCTATTAGCAAATTATCAAACAAGTTAATTAATTGACATCAAGCTCAAATACACAATTAGTTAATTAAACACGAGTTCGAGTTAAAAGAGTTTATGATTCATCCAAACGAAAGACATTCGCCAAATTCGCTAATTCAAATCCTACTAGTTAACTAGCTTTACTTGTAATAATTTTCGCATTCGCTAAAATAGATTCATTCATACATTTCATACAAATGACAAGTATTTTTATTAAACAACAAACATTCGCCATAGTTGTTTAGTCAAAATACCCACAAGTTAAACCACATCAACTAGTTACATACAAATTTATGGATGAATCTTAAACTCGAAGCATAAATCAAACACCAAATATAACACCCCTAGTCACTAACTAGTTCATCCAAGCAAGTATAACAAAACCTAGCCAACCATCATAATCACATCATCATACACACAAAACATCAAAGAAACCAAGGAAATCATGATTATATTTGGATAAAATTGCAAACTGAGTTCTTACAATGTCGGGATGATGATTGTTAGTAACCGAGAGATGCTACACCAAAGGAAATCTTCAAGAAAATGAAAGAAAACCTTCAAGAACACCAAAATCGCCACCTAGTGACTGGTTTTTGTGTGTGTTTTCGTGTGTGTAAAAGTTGGTGAGATTCAATAGTGAAAAGTGCTTTTTCTAGCCAAAAAGTGATCTGCCGCCCAAACTACCCTGCGGGTTGTGTTATCACCCGGCGGGTCGTTTGAAATTTGTGGAACCCGGCTGCTCGAACATATAACACGGCGGGTCATGTGAAGAAACACAACCCGGTGGCTCAGTAGGATCACCCGCCGGCTTCTACATGGTTCAAACGGCCGAATTTCTCTGTGACCAACAAATGGTGGAAAAGTTAATTTACCCGGCGGCTAGCCTCACTCACCCGGCTGGTAACCATACAAACCCGGCGGCTTGATTAATCAACCCGCCGGCTTCTACAAGATTATATGACCCGGCTGCTACATACCCCAAGCCGGCGGCTTCAAGCTATTTTCCAGCAGACCAGCTTTTAGCTCGAGACTTCAACACTTTACAAACTTGCACGAATTATAACCAAAATGCAGTCCAAACGACGATTCTTCAATATTGATGCCTGTAATTCAATTTAAGCAAAATAAGTACCAAAAGTTCATAAAGTCCACTTAAAATGAATGCAAAAACAATGATACCGCCAAAGATAAACTTATACAAAATGAGCGATATCAGATACAAATTGATATTAAGGGATAATATATAAATTTAAAACATATATGTTCTCGTTTTTTCATTCGATCATTTGCAGTCATGAATAATATGTCGTGCACAACTTTAGTGGGTAGATATGTTATTTGATTGGTGAAAAATGTAGTTGGTGGAGAATTCTCAAACTGTGTGCAAAATCAAAGTCGACACTCTGACTGGGACGAGGAAAGTATTTCCCCAAAAAAATATTATATTATACTTTTTTACATGTATAAAACTAGTGTTAAAAAAAATAAGAACTTTATTTGATAAAAACTTATAAAATACTGATATGAAATATTCGTATTCAGGAAATAAGAAACATAGTTGTTCAGATATTCATAAGAAATATATAAAAATATAAACAAATCTTGAAATACCTTCTCAAATACAAAAAATTTCGAACGATTAATAACCTTATCGTCTTGTTCATACATCAATACCTTCAAACTGTTTCACCTTTCAATGTAGCTCTACATCTCATTGAGTTTTTATTGCAAAAGAATTACGTTCCATGGAAAGTATTAGAGGCAGAAAAGTCACGAAATACAACAACAAATTATAATCAACTATAATAAGCATCCTAAAACGAAAAGATATGCGATAACAGGATGACAGCAATGAAAACTATCAACTACAAAGGTAATTATTAATTTTTCAAAATTGAAAATGAGTTTGAGTATAAACGCATCAATGTTATCAGCAAAGTCGTCAAAAATAGTACACGTAATTGTACATTGGTTGTGATTCATAAAATACAAACGAAGAATTTAGAATTGCATCAAACAATATATTGAATGATATATTTTGTAAAGTAAAATGACATATTTACCTTGCATTCATCACCTTGATTCTCTTCCTCCTTTCATTATATCATTATTTTCATAATGCATCACTTTACCAATAGAGATAATAGATACAATGATAATTATATTAAAAAAGCTTTTAAGGCCAAACTTATATTTTTAGAAATGGGAAGGTGAGTTTTAAAACATTCCATAATTTCGGGTCAAAGTTATAGTTTAGGATATGAGTAGGTGAGTTTAAAATATTTAATATGAAAATATTTGAATTTTTCTGTAAATTGTAAAGATTGACACCATTTATTTATGTAATTTTCTAATTATTGAGGAAATAATGTCTATTGCATTGTTTAATTCTAAGAATTTAACATCTTCTAATCGTGGATGTAAAATTGAAATTAATATTATGGAGTATAACATGGAACCTAAACAACTTTTTCATTCTCATAATATATACAATTTATATAAAGATACAACACGTACATTTCCCAATTAATGATGAGAAAGAGATTTGACAACAATCGAATATCGAAAATGATTATTACATTGTTAAGTATACTTTACGTGAGAAATGATTATTAGCTTCAAAAGATATCTAACATTATTAACTTCCAAAATTATTAAATATATCGGCGATATGGAGTCATTAAGAAGCGCTTGACCTTCTATAATGACATGTTAAAATATATGGATCATATAATTGACATTTCAAAACTAATGGGACACTATAAGGGAAATGAATGAGATGTTAAAATAAACCAATCATTTAGTTGACTTCTTAAAACTAATAGAGTGTGATAATATATATCTAGAAACAGGATATCGAGCATGCACTTTTATGTCTAGTGAAGACATATATATGTACCTTTGCGACTGTATGTTCATTAATAAAACAAGCATATATAAAGTGTAGCGGTGATGTGTTGCAACAGAACAGATAGTCAGATAGTATATGTGTTATGGTTTTATATTTTTACTCATTTTGGATTAAAGGAATCAATTTGATTCTATTACCTTCATCGACAAATAGGGTGTTAATTTCATACGTATCGTAAATACATTGGCCGGGTCTTAATGTAACTACTTCGCGGCCTAAAACCGTATGTACACACAAAGTCCAAAACACCGTGTTCACTACCACTTCGAAGCATTCAAAATTGTTTTTTGACATGTTGCTTAATTATACCCGTTGTTGTGAATGCGTCTTTACTCTTTAAGGCTAATGGGGTATGACGTTTGCAAGTTCCACCAATTGTAAACACTTTTCCACACGTCAACTGCTACCGGGCATTCTAGCATTAAATGATTTTCAGTTTCTAGAGCACCATTACAATTCGGACATAGATTTGAATCTAAATCAACACCTTGCGAATAGCTTTTACTGAAATACCTTTGGATTCGTCCACAATACACGCCCCTTATGTTATCATTTAGACACAAGTTGCACTACTAGAATAACTGCCATCTCCAACGACCTAAAATGGTTGCTAAACGGTATTGGGCCCTTCTCCAAGCCCACGATATTGGGCTACCTCAAGCCCATGGTATTGGGCCCTTCTCCAAGCCCAGTTTGGGTAATTAGGCCTTGTGCAACAAATTTGCATAGTGCATTGTGGAGAGCTTTCAAGTGAATATAACAAGTATATTCTATCCCTTGCATTGCGGCGGAATAAAAATTAATTATATATTTTTTATGAAATAACTGGTATATAGCGGGCTAAAAATCAATATTTCGTATTTAGTCAAATTCAGAATTTCGAATTAAGGAGCTATGTATATATGGACGTAAAGTCGTAAACTTTATGCTCGTTGGTCAAATATTTTATCTAGCGAGGACAATAAAAGTACCTAAAATATATAGAGTCTATACCTTAGAATTATATAGTAACCTTTATATAGTAACAACCTTTTAGGTGAAATTTATTTTATGCAAAATTTTAAAGTCTAAAACCTTTTATGTAAAATTTTGTTTTGCGTCAATGATATTCTAAAACGTTAATACTTAAAATTTACTGCAAATACATTATTTGTACATCTTCATCACCTCATTACCATTAAAATTATATTTTCATATACAATATCTCAAATCTTTAACCTTTTGTTAGTTTTCGTCATCCAATTTATCACCTTAAAGATTTACCCATTTCAACTTCATATCCTATCTTCTAACTCCAAATATTTGACAAATGTAATTAAAATGAAATCACTCAAATAATCTAAGCTCAAATTAAATAATTTCATCTATGTATATTGACGAATAAAATTAAACTTGGTGTGCTATTCTCAACTAATAGTTAACATAAACCTTACTAAAAGAAGATAGCGTCGATGTATTAGTTTTTAATAAAGTTGTAATCTGATTAATTTATACGTTTACTAAAGTATATTTAATTGTTGGTTTACTGATCTCCATAGTAACCATTATAGGAAACAAAAAACGCAATAAAAAAAAGTGAAAATTAGGTGATTAAACTAAAAGAAAGTACAGTTACCAAATGGAAGGAAAATAGTAAAGAATTTGGTGAACACTTCAACCACCAAAGTAAATTTTTTTCTTTAATAACCTAACTCCTTATTATATTTATTAAATTATTAATAATAATTAATAATTAAATACTGAAACAAATATTCATCTAATAGTAATAAAATTTACCTCCCGATAGTTCTCAATATAGGATACTCATTTTTTAGAGCATTGGTTCCTAGACAAATATCTTCCCAAAAATACAGTTGTACGGTTGTTAATCTACGATCTAATTGATTACGGAGTATTAAATACAAACCATGCACTTAATTAATGATCAAGTCAAATGTCAAAGACTAAAGTGGTTAACGGTTCCAATTAATATTAAGCTCAACTTCCCAACTAACAAGGTCACCCCACCCCCTTTAATCCAATATTTATAGTTTCACACACAGGTGTACATATACAATGAACACAAACACCCCTATAAATATAACTTTTTGCTTACACCAACACTTATAGAATCATAAAGAAGTACCAAACATATATAATTTCCAAAAATGGCAAGAATGGTAATCATGTTTGTATGTGTATTTGTGAGTTGCATGGTGCTAACTGCACCCTATGCAGAGGCTGCTATTAGCTGTGGTCAAGTGGTTAGCAAATTGGCACCATGCATTACTTACCTAACTAAAGGTGGTGCTGTGACATCAGCGTGTTGTAGCGGTGTTAAAGCACTCAATGGAGCTGCGAAATCGACTCCTGATCGTCAGGCTGCGTGTAGTTGCTTAAAGAATGCTGCTAAGTCCACCTCTGGCATCAACTCCGGTAATGCGGCCAACCTCCCCGGAAAGTGTGGAGTTAGCATTCCCTACAAGATTAGCCCAAGCACAGATTGCAGCAAGTACGTTCAAATATATGCCAAAATTTTAATTTAATTTACTTGGGTGATTATATACATATAGAGTTTCAACAAGAACACTTTAAATTAGGAACGGGTAAGAACGCTTCATATTCGCACATGTAGTCAACAAAAGTACTAGATTTCCACTCGTACATCTCAAATGTGTGTTATAAAAAAGATGTGCATTCGATATAAAAATTAATAAAATGATTGATGCAAAATTATAAATGAAAAGTATAAAATTGTAAATCAACCGTTTTTCAAAATTTCATAGTATATAAGTTGTGAATTTGAAACGTTCTTAGATATATACTTAGTATCTTTACCATGTTTTATATACACATCTATATATTCGTTAACTGTTAAGGTTAATATATACACGTGTACTTTTTCCCCCTTAAAAATTATTCTTCGATTAATTCTTCACTCGCGATATTAACCTTTTTAGCTTATCCTACAAATCTTTTGCTTATTAATATCTTGCGAGAATACACATACACGCAGCAATCCACAATTTGTATTGATACTCATGAATGGTGATTATTGCAGGGTGAAGTGAGGATGAGAATCAATGAATGGAAGAACTATGTTTAGAAGCATATATAAAATTTAAATAAATAGTATAAAGAGCTTTGTGTTCTGATGAAGATAGCATATATCACTGAGTATGTTGGCATCTTCATTGCAAATCTGCCTTTATGTAATCTACATATGTGTATATATTTATTTGCTAAGAGCACTTGTACTAGTGACTCGTGGTCATGCACATTCGTTTGTCATTTCATATCAGTTTGAGTAACTCCGACTAATAGCAACCAGACCTGCCCCTAATCATGACTGACCACCAGTTTCACTATTCAAATACTAAAACAGTACAAAAACCAAAACAAAAATACAAGAAAAAAAAAGGTTTATTAGTAGTAGTAGATAGTACGACTAGCTAAGCTATTCGTCCACAACACAAGAACTATACTCTTGAATTGTCGTTGTGTGCAAAACGACGAGCACCACCACTACCCACTACGAGCCCTCTAACTCCTTTATTTGATTTCTGTTATTATGTGCTTATCACATGCATTTTGGCTTCGATGGATTTATATATATATATATATATATATATGGAAATCCGTTAATTGTGTGCTTAAAAGCCTTAAAGCATTTGTATTATTATGCACTCTATCAAGTTCATTACATTGTCACACATTCTCGCTTTCTTGCTGTATTTTTGCAATACATTGATAAATGATAACCGACAATGTTGACCAAATGTAAATGAACTGTGGAAAGCAATGATGATGGGAACTATTAGAAGCATCAAGTACGTACACAAGCCCAAGCTCAAACCTAAATTAATCCAAGTCCAAGTGCCCAACTATTTTCTTAATTATCCAAATGTAAATGAGTGAGAAACCCCGTTAATCCCATATAATTGGTAATTTTCAAGCCCACTGCAAGTGGCCTCCTCCAGCCCAGTTGTGAAATAAAGACCCATGCCATTAGTGGAATAGTGGATTTGTAAAATCTTTGACTTATAAGTTATAAGTAGGGGTGAGCATGGAGCGGTTAGGTGCGGATAGAGATGAAAACCGCCCCCATAACCAAAACTTTGGTTAATCAAAAAATTTAACCGTTCGGTTCGGTTAATAAACGGATTGGTTAATTCGGTTAATTTGGTTAACGCCTATATTGAAAGCGGTTAATTCGGTTAACCATTTGCGACAAAAAAAAGTTGTTTCAATGCAATACATTTTAATGTAAGAGTAGGTTTTATTCTCAAATTTCTATATCAAAATAAAAGTAGATCAATGAAGTTTTATAACCTCAGAGGTTGGCAAGTTAGTGCATTTTTGAAACCTCAAAAGTTAGAAATTAAATATAAATATAATATTTTTAGTGTGAAAAAGTTAGTGCGGGGCGGTGCGGTTAAAACCGATGCGGTTATCTTCTATTTTCATAACCGAACCATAAATTTTGGTTAATCAAAAAATGTTAACCAAACCCGCGGTTATATGTTCGGTTTGGTTAATTCGGTTCGGTTTTGACGGTTAATACGGTTATGGTTTGGTTAATTTGGTTTTTTGCTCGGCCGTAGTTATAAGTGACAGGTGTGCAATTTGTTCGAGTCTGTAGGTCCAAATTTTATAATAGTGCACTAGTGCGGTCCCCAATTCACAAGTCTTCCCTAAATAGTTTTTAACTGGTTAGTTATATCGAGGTAACCTTACATTCTAAGAGGTTGCGGTTTTAAGTTCAATGATGGACAAATATATATATTCGTGGGAAAAATATAAATATTCGTGGTGGATGTGTTAATAATATTACCAATTTAAATAAAAATCTAGGAATTATCTTTTTTCAGGCTATCCATGCAAATATTTCTTTTTTTAATATGACATTACATAAAAATTCTTCTCGACTTTTCAAATGAAGAGACCCAGGGTTGCTTATTTCAAAGCGAAATATTTGCTTAAAAAATAAGCATGTATCATTTCTTCATTTCTGATAAAATAAGTAGAAGAGCATGAATCCGCTTATTGATATGTTGTCAAAATAATCAATAAGTTGATTGTTAAATCATATAAGCAGGGCCGTTTTCGAGTGTGAGCGAGGTGGTCAAA
The DNA here is from genome assembly GCA_949592205.1 of Helichrysum umbraculigerum. Classification (NCBI taxonomy): domain Eukaryota; kingdom Viridiplantae; phylum Streptophyta; class Magnoliopsida; order Asterales; family Asteraceae; genus Helichrysum; species Helichrysum umbraculigerum. Next base: position 44,577,150 of record CATIUR010000002.1, on the reverse strand, counting down.
GAACTAAATGGTTTGCTAATCTAATACGCAACTTTAGGCTTTGCTAGCAAGAGGGAAAGTTAGTGCCGCACAATTTGCTAACAGAATACGCGCATAACCCGTGACATTTGCTATCAAAACCTTTGTAATCCAAAGCTTTACATATCTAACATCTAAATATTATGAATTATCGTAATTATTTTATCGTAATTTTTTTGTTATAAATTGTGTTTGGTAAGACCACATTGAATTGGTAATTACTAATTAGCCATGTGAAGTGCCATCAAATAATAGCCACAATTTGTCCCTTGCGTATAAGCTTTTTCTTTCAACTTGCCGGTGGACTAAAGCTATACAATTCTTATTGAATCATCAAATCGTTTGAGCATTCGTGATATATTATTAAGAAAAAGGTGGGCCATACATTTCGATAATAAATAAAAATAGAGAAATATATAAACTTGTTTTCCTTAAAACTACGTACTTTCTTTTTTTTCTTTACTAGTCAGCAGTGACGGATCTAGCAATTCATTACTAGGTATGCACAACTTTATATCTATTTCTTTTTAAACACGATAAGCGAAAAAATGTATGATTTTTGTCGAGTCGGGTCGATTTCTCTAACTACGTTAGGAAAATTTTGAATATACAATCTATTACATCAATATATAGTTACCTATTATGTAACTCAACACTACTAAATCAAAAGGTCCTTGGAGCAACAAATTTGCTCGTTTAATTTTTAGAAAAGATGACAACTAAATCATATCAACTTGTATGTGCAACTCCAATTGTTTACATATAAACTTTCTGTCAACAACTTTTGACAATTGGCTCTTTTACTTAACTAATTATAAGTTTATATGGTATAAATAGAATTGTAAGTAAATATGTTAAAGGGTTGTAAATCGGTTGATAATGATACATAAGAAAGATAGAGCAACTCTAATTCAAAATAATTGTTGTAATTAAAATGTAAGTCACAACAGAGAATGTTGAAGAGAGGCCGAGAGGCAGTTGCGTCGAGCGCCGACCCACAAACGATGAACGTTGAACGATGGGAGAGATGAGAGAGACTACTAACTAGACCGTAAGAGGCTGCCCGGGGGTGGGATTGTCGTTGAGAGTTGAAGGGGCGGTTAACTGGTAATAAAAACGGAAGTGAAGAACATGAATCGATATTAAGTGATTGATCACGGACTCTTTGTGAATGCAAAAATGCTATGATGATAATTCTTTTGAATCTCTACAATTGAGTGTTAGAATGATTGTTCATGTAAAATGGGTATGCACCACTTTTGTTCAGGGTATGCATTTAGTAGTAAGATGTTAAATTGCTTCATGAAGAATGATTTTTTTAAACTACTCCAATTGCTCTAAGGGTGTGCATGTGCATACCCTTGGTTATATATACATCCGCTACTGCTAGTCAGTTTGTAGTTTTGTTTAGATTCTTATAAATTTTTTGAACATTTAGGGCATGGATGTAGTTATTTACGAAAAAATATCTTCATATTTTTCTCGTTTTTCAAGTGTATCTTTTCCTTGAAAACTAATAAAAATTCAGAAAACGTGTTCAAATATAAAAGATGAAGTTTCATTTTTCATAATAATAAGAGTAAATTACACAAACCGTCATGTTTGGTCAAAATTTCACTGACAGTCCTTTACGAACTTTAATTACATCAACCATCCTTTATTTTGAAACTTGTTGTGCCAATAATCCTTTAGACTAACGACTGTTAAGTATTCGTTAACACTACTACAAAAAAGTTTTCAAAGAAACCACTTTTTACATAGAGACCAGTTTCTTAGATAACACTAGGTCTCTAAGTGGGTTAAATTTGAGACGAAAAAATAAAACAGGTCTCTATACTTTAGAGACCAGTTGGATAGATAACAAGTGGTTCCTAAACTTTAGAGACCAGTTGCTTGTATATAACAGGTTTCTATGATTTTTCAACAACTTTTCCATGATACTCGATCTGACCCTTTCCCACGTTCAAATTAATATACCAAATCAAATGGATATAGATATATTTGTAGATAAACCGGCCAACAAACAGATACACACGTACGTCTACATAAGTTTCATCATCTTCATTTTATTCCAACAAAATCACCATTCCTTTTAACAATTCTCCATAAATTCAACACTTTTAGCATTACCTTCTTTAATTGAAGGTATACAATTTATTTTTATTTATATGATGGTATTTACGGCATATGCTTATTAGTTATTAACCCTGTTATTTTATATTTGTAGTTATTCTCACAAACTTTGTTATATGTAACTTATAAATAAATATATTGTAGATCAATCAAGTAATGTGTAGATCAATCGTTGTATAGTATAATTATAAATATATGTAAGTGTATTTTATGAATAATATATGTGTTTAATGTTAATTTACTTATTTGTTTCATCTGTAGTTGAGTACTCGAGTTTGACGATCTTGTCACGTGCCGCGCGCGAATTGTAGCTTGGAAGCTTTGCTGAATGTATAGCCGTGAGGTATATTTTCCGGTTGTTAATAAAATATATACATTTTTATAATGACATGCATTCATATAGTATAGAATACATAACATATGCCTTTAGCTTTATACCCGTCCTAAATTAACCTACTAGAGGTTAATTTTGGATTGTCCCCATTTGGGACTGCTTTTTGAATACTTTGTCTCATTTAGGATATGTGAATGACGCATTAAAAGATTGAGTGTTTTTGGAAATTTCGGCAGCATTCCCCTTTACTCCTACGGGTTTGCGTTTTATACGCTTACTTGGGGAGTTAAGGGGAATCGCTGCCGAAATTTTCAAAAACACTAAATCTTTTAATTTGTCATTTACATGTGAGACAAAGTATTCAAAAAGTGGGTTAGGATGGACCACCTACAACATCTATATCATATCATACATGCATATATATATATATATATATATATATATATATATATATATATATATATATATATAGACACACACACACACATACATGTGCATCTATTTAAATAATCACTTTTATAATTTTCCAGATGGAGCATCGACGTAGATGGATGTATGAGATACCAAAGCGTTCTGACGAATTTGAGAATCAATTGGCTGAATTTATGAAGGTTGCTGAGGCCGATCGGTTGAACAATAGAATAGAGAAAATTTGTTGTCCTTGTAAAATTTGTCAAAATGCAGTTTGGTTCATCGATCATATTCAAATTAGTGTAAATATAATAACAAACGGGTTTATGAGAGACTATCTTTGTTGGTATAGGCATGGAGAAAAAATTATTGGCATGAATAGTGGTGTTTCTGTAGGTAATCAAGTTGATAGTGATGAAAATATTGATATTGAAAGTGATGACAATCGTGATCATATAGATGATATGTTAAATGATTTGGAGGGTAATGTTGATGAACAATATTATGATAAATTTCAACAACTGTTTGTCGATTCAGAAAAACCATTGTATGTCGGCTGTACAAAATTTACCAAGCTTTCTGCCGTGTTGAAATTGATGAATCTAAAAGCAAATAACGGATGGAGCGATACTAGTTTTACAAGCCTTTTAGAATTGTTGCATGACATGCTCCCTGAAAATAACGAATTGCCAATTTCGTTATATCGTGCAAAAAAGTTGTTATGTCCGATGGGATTGGAAGTAGAAAGGATACATGCATGTCCAAATGATTGTTTATTGTATAGAAATGAAAATAAAGACCTGGATAAATGCACTGTATGTGGTAAATCACGGTATAAGCGTAAAATGAATACTGATCTTGACGATGATGTAGAGAAAACCGGCCCCGCCGCTAAAGTTTTGTGGTATTTTCCCATCATACCAAGACTAAAACGTTTATTTGCGAACGCTAAAGATGCACAATTGTTGCGGTGGCACGAGGAGGGGCGTAAAAAGGATGGAAAAATAAGACACGTGGTGGATTCTCCTCAATGGAGGCGTATAGGGACTACGTTCCCAGAATTTGAATATGAGATTAGAAATATCCGTTTCGGACTTAGTTCAGATGGAATCAATCCTTTTCGAGATATGAGCAGTCAACACAGCACTTGGCCGGTACTTCTTTGCATGTACAATCTTCCACCTTGGTTATGCATGAAACGCAAATACATCATTATGACTTTGTTGATACAGGGGCCAAAACAACCTGGGAATGACATTGATGTGTATTTAGCTCCATTAATTGACGACATGAAAACATTGTGGAATCCAGGTGTTGAAGTGCATGATGGGTATATGAATGAGAACTTTAAGTTACGGGCCATGATTTTTTGCACTATTAGTGATTTTCCTGCTTATGGAAATTTGTCTGGTTATGGTATGAAAGGAGCTAGCGCTTGTCCTCTTTGTGAAGATGACACTGCATCAAGATGGTTAAAATACAATAGGAAAACCGTGTATATGGGGCATCGGAGATCACTTCCTCAGGGACACCCGTACCGTGACATGTCTACTTTGTTTGACGGTGATACCGAACACGGAAGTGTACGGAGACCAATGAATGGGATTACCGTATTATCTCGGGTTGAAAAAGTCAAGAATGCTTTCGGTAAAAAAAGGAAAAGAAGTAAAGCGATAAGCCTTTGGAAAAAACAATCTATCTTTTGGGATTTACCTTATTGGAAGCATTTGGAGGTCCGACACTGTATAGATGTAATGCATATCGAGAAAAATGTTTGTGATAGTTTGATTGGTTTACTTTTGAACATTCCAGGGAAATCGAAAGACGGTCTTAACGCTCGAAAGGACTTGGTCGATATGGGTATTCGACCAAGACTTGCTCCGAATACACTAATGATCGTAAACGGACTTTTCTACCAGCTGCTTGTTATACTATGTCTCGGAATGAAAAGACATCTTTTTGCCAATGCTTGCACAATATTAAGGTTCCGTCGGGGTATTCTTCCAACATCAAAAGGCTGGTAAAATTAAAAGACAATAAGTTGAGTGGTATGAAATCTCATGATTGTCATATTTTGATGACAAAAATGATTCCTATTGCAATACGTGGGTTGCTTCCAGATCGCGTCCGGCACACAATAACAAAGCTCTGTTTGTTTTTTAACATGATTCATTCCAAAGTTATTGACCCGGAGGTGTTGGATTCATGGCAACGTGATATTATCTTGACTCTTTGCCAGCTTGAGATGTATTTCCCACCTTCTTTTTTCGATGTCATGGTTCATCTCGTATCTCATATTGTCTATGAAATAAAGGTATGTGGACCGGTGTTTCTACGGTACATGTACCCGTTTGAGAGATACATGGGTTTCCTAAAAGGGTATGTAAGGAATAGATCTACACCAGAAGGTAGTATTGTTGAAGGATATGCTACTGAGGAGGTTGTTGAGTTTTGCAGTAATTACCTGGAAGGTTCTAAAAGTATCGGGCTTCCGGTGAATCGACACGAGGGTAGACTTGGAGGTCTTGGTACAAAAGGAAAGAAGGCGGAAGTTCCCCCACAGGAATATATGCACCGTGCCCATTTTACAGTCCTACAACACATGACATGCATTGATAACTAAGTAAACGAGCACAAAGCATTGTTAAAAAACAAGTACAGGTCCAAGAGAGATATATGGTTGGATGCTGAGCATTACAAAAGCTTCGCGCCATGGTTAAGAGCTAAGGTAGAGAAAGCAGAGTCTGTGAATGAAGAAGTGAAAATGTTGGCTTCTGGTCCGAAGAACCGTGTGTTAAAATACCAAGCATACGACATTAACGGCTTTACATTTTACACAAAACATCGCGATGAAAAAACTACCGTGCAAAATAGCGGCGTGACGGTAATAGCCACAACCACAACTTTCTCGACGAGGGAGTCGATTGCAAAGGATTCTTACTATGGTATTATTGAAGAAATTGTAGAACTGGATTATGGTGCATTTAGTATACCATTGTTCAAGTGTAAATGGGTGGATAATGACATAGGTGTTACTATTGATGAAGATTATGATTTCACTTATGTTGACCTTTCTACAAATGGCTATGTATCAGACCCATTTATTTTAGCTAGACTCGCCTCCCAAGTATTCTTTGTTGAAGACCCGAGTAATTCTAGACAACACATAGTCGTCCCCGGAAAAAGACGTATACTTGGTGTTGAGGATGTTGAAGACGAGGAAGAATATGATAAATTTGACGAGCTACCTCCATTCTCTGCCGCTCATACCTCATCAACAAATGACGTCATTGAAACTACTTTCTATTTAAGATCTGACCACAAGGAAGGATTTTGGGTTGATTTACCTAGCACCGAGTGAAGGTATTATATTTAGTCACTCCATGTCCGATTTAAAATTGTAATTTTCTAATATAAATTAATACCTTGTTTATATCTTTTCCTTTTTTCTTTTCCTTTTTTTAATTTCAGGAACACAAGACCATCCACAATAATAAAGAGACGTTGCACCATGTTTGATTTTGTAATTACTCTTTGCTAAGTATGTATCTTTTTTTGACGATCTATTTTAGGATATTTATGTTATCTCAAACTTGAATATTAAATATTCACATAGCCAATTTTGATTAGTTGTATGGTTTCTAGCTAGCTACTGTTTTTGGGTTTTTATTTTTTCATATTATATGTAACAACATACTCATTTTTTATAAGATTGTAAAACCATAAAAATGTTTATTGAATTAACTTAGATGATCTAAACTATTGTAAAACCATAAAAATGTTTATTGAATTAACTTAGATGATCTAAACTTATATTAGTCCTATGCGAACTGTTCGAGCCAAAATTGATGCTAAAACAAGTGCAGAACACGGATTCGAACTCAAAATAACCAGGTTACAAGTATTAAATGCAAACTGTCGGTTATTCTATAGACACAACTTGACACGAATATGTTTTTAAAGTATATATCTGATGATTCTATAGCTTGCACCCAAATATTTCACAACTATTTTATTTCCCCCCAAATATTTCACAAATTCCCCCCAAATATTTCACAGCTATTTGAGTTCCTTTTCCTCTTTTTCAATGCCATATTTTTTCGAGTTAAATTGTAACCACCGCCTACTTCTCTCAACCTCGGCGATATATAGACCCTAGCCCATCACCGTCCTCCAGACCGTAAGCCTCCACTACTGCCACCGCCACCCACCGGCCACCGCAAAACGTCCGGACCAAACCACTTATTTTACAAAACCTGTAATCCACTGCAGAACCACCAGTGCGCCACCGCAACCAGCTGTAATTCGGCACCAACACCACCACAAAATGGTAAACTTTGTCTTTGTTCTATTTTCAGTTTTAGGGTTTACAATTTTGTGTAAGTTATGGTTAATCACTATGGGTAGCTTATAAAATCGTAATTATTAGTATGATATTCATCTTAAATGCCAAAAAACAAACGTACTTTGGTTTATTAGAAATTGATTATAGTCCTAAATCAGTAGTTGCAAAAAGGGTTTAATAGAAATTGATTATAGTCCTAAATCAGTAGTTGCAAAAAGGGTTTAATAGAAATTGATTATAGTCCTAAATCTGTAATTGCAAAAAGGGTTTAATAGAAATTAATTCTATTCTTTATAGTGAAGTGATTGCATGTGATTGGTTGTTGTATACCTACGGTTACCATAGCATGAGTTGAAAATCTTTAAACTGTCTTTTTAATATTTGATGACATTTTAGGGTTATTGCTAATTGGTAACTGGTTGATAGTATGTCAGTTGATGAACATGATTCTCTCGGGTGGTTAACTGCTTGAGAAAAGTCCTTTAAGTTGTCCTGGGTTCAATGGAAAAATATATCTTATGGTATGATCTAAATATGTTTCGGATAATGTTCTTCGATTTCTGCTGGTGGTGATGTGTGTCCTGCTGCTGTGTTGGTTTGTTTAGTTGTTAGCTTTTAGTTTATGTGGCTGCTGCTCTTTTTTGTGTCTGTTTTGGTGCCATGTTTCATAGTAAAATCAATGAAAATTTTGATCATATAAAATGAATGTTTGACTAATTCTCGTATACTCTTAGTAACCTGGGAATAAGTTATTTGCCCATTAATATTTGATTGTCTATGTTTTAATGTGTATATATTTCGATCAAATGTGCTGCCAAGTACATTATCTTCTTAGTTAATATATATTTATGAACTCTGGAACAGAGTGTTAGTCTCAATTCACAACTATTTTGTTATAGGACCATAATGAAGAAGAATATTCGGATGATAGCTTTGAGGAAGAAATGGAAGAACGACCACAAAAACAACAACGTAGGGGTACTAGAGGTATAAATAAAAAGCTTAAGGAGAGTACCCATAGAGATGTTTCGTTTAATGAGTTTCAACAACCGATAGGAGCCAAATTTTTCACATTCGCTAATCAGGCTGGCATCATAACACGGAATAATGTAAACATTACATACAGCGATTGGCGCAAAGTACCAGCGGAGGTGAAAGATATAGTTTGGCATGAAATTAAACGTGATTATCACATTGAAAATGACACTGCCAAGGCTAAGGTGCTTCGACAATGTTCTGCAGCATGGAAAAGATTCAAAACCAAGCTTCGGAAGAAATACATGGACTGTGGTGAAGATCCTTGTGAGACTTATGGCATAGAGAAACAACATTGGGCTGAATTTGTAGCGTTTGAAAATACGCCAGAAAGAAGGGTAACTTGTTTCACTTAATATAGTAATATACAATATTGCTTATTCGTTATTATGTTACCACATTTATAATTTCATTTTTAACTTGTTCGTTTTAGGAGATGCGTGTAATAGGGCGAAAACGGGCCCTAATGAAGGATATTCAAACACACCTAGGCCCGAGAGGCTATCGGGGTTGGGAAGATGCATGGTTGGCAGAGTACGAGGAATACAAAAAAAATTCCCAGGAAGAAGATTCACAGGAAGAAGATTCACGGGAAAAAGAAGAAAAAGATATAGACAAGATCCACAGGTTGTATGACCCTCGTGCTCGACATTTCTTTTTAGCTAGGCTGATCAAAAATGGAAAGGGCGGGTATATACCTATCAAGTTGAGTGAAAAAATGGACAAGTTGGTAAGTTGGTTGATTTGTCTTTTTCTTATTAATAGCTAACTACAACATATTAATTACATGTCTTATTTGTTATAATCTGTAACATATGATTTTTTTTGGTTATAATAGCTACAATTAGATGGACAGCTACAAGCGGGACATTTGGAGCTTCCGCCTGGGCAAGACTTGTTGTGGTATGTCATAGGACCTGAACATTCTGGGCAATGCCGAGGGGTCGGGTACACTGTTGGAATCCGAGAAGGCCTAGTGAACTATAAAGAAACAAGGAAGAGGATGACAAAGGATCAGATGAGAGACCATCTGATTGCTGAAATAAAAGGTAGAATGAAGAACGTAGAGGACATTGTGGCTGTTATGAGAAGTGAGACAAGTATGCCGGAAGGGGAAGGATCTGGTAGTCCGATGTTGAGGAGTTGTGGGTTGACGATATTCGGTGATGATGATACACAGGTATTTTTCTATTTGGTTTGCTTTGCAATACTTTTAATACGTAATTACAAACATACATATGTGTTGTAGGAACCTAAAAGATGCGCATTGTTGCTCCCACACACTGAAAGACCTAGAATTTGTGCAAGAGGACTAGTATATGGTTCAAGGACACTGCATGGAAAGCCTATAAGGGAGGGGCATGTGAAGGTGCAGGTGGACAGCGTGGAACCGGAAAACCTTAGCTTTTATCTGCCCGTGACGGTCCCAGATGATCGTGATGTTGAACCTGAAATTTCTCAACTTCAGCATGCCATAGGCAGCTTTATACAGTGGCCTGAAAGAGCTATTTCTTTACATATGGTATAATTGTACAATACTACAAGTATGTAGCATAGTCCATGGAGTAAGTTTACTAACATGTGTAACAAATCGTACTTGTTTATAGTCATCCACCAGACCATCTACAACATCAGGCCGAAGAGATCATGGAGCTTCTTCCACGCTTTCAAGTTCTGGAATGCCGACCAACACCAGACCATCTACAACATCAGGTCGAAGTGATCTTGGAGCTTCTTCCACGCCTTCAAGTTTTGTAATGCCCACTAAACGTGCGCGTCATGGTGCATCGGTAAACATAAGAACCTTTCCTTTAATAATATCTATTACAATATGTTGCAGTAATCTTTACTCATGTTTAACTAACGGTACTTGTTAATAGATGCAGTCAAAATCTCGTCGAAAAAATAAAGATATTGAGGTGATGCCTATTGATGGAGCGGTAAACCTTAAACCTTTACATAAGCCTATATTTTCATTATATTTGTTTAATGTAATTTAGAACCTTTGCATGTGTACGGTGCATAGGGGGAAGATCGTTTGTCGGAGTACAGTGTTAAGATATTGAATAGACCTCCATATATGCAAGAGTATTATACGAGGTGGATGCAACGACGAAATCCTTACGTCCAAAAAACGATTACAGTCCCCGCTGATACTTTTATGTTGCCCTCCCTGTCAATGCTGAGGAGATTATGCAGTTATTGACTCAAGGAAAAGTCGACACGTCTATTATAGCACTCTTTGAATCGTAAGTACAGTTTCAGTGTACCATAGTCTCGTAACGATAGTTTAATGCATCATTTTATTGTACATCATAACATATGTATTTTTTCATTTTTTAGGTTTCTTCATAATATCATTACGACTAACGGGTTTGACAACAAATGTGCTTTTTTGAACCCATACATGGTCAACGGTGAAATGTGTCAAGATAGCCGACACATAGTTGAATCGTATTTCGCAATGGCCTTCTCATCAAAATATGGTATAGACACTTATTTAGTGCCTTATCTACAAGGGTACGCACCACATTATACAATTATCTTTGTTACATGCCTTATATATGTTTTGTGTATAATGAATGTTTTACACATTACTACATTATTAGGGGTCATTGGACACTTTTTATATTGCGTCCTGCTGAAGGAACCGGGTACATATTAGACTCCATCCGTCATGTTGATAAGACCAAACATTTCTATAGCTTAACAAACATTCTCGATAGGTAACAACTGTATAATATTTTTAAAATTATATCCATTTTGTTTATTTGGAAAAGTATTACCATTTTTTTTTCTGTTTAAATCTTTTAGGTATGTTGCTAGCCCTTTTGAATGGCATATTCCCCAGGTAAATCTTTTCGCCATGTATATACATTTATAAACGTATGGATTTAAGGAACAACTTGATTAAAAAATATATATTTCATTTGTTATTATTATAGGTCCAACAACAAAGATCTACATGGGAGTGTGGATATTATGTCATGCGATGGATGGACGAGTTCGTCAATATTCAACAACATAATTTCCCGGCTTTGGTAAGTGATTTTAAATCTATTTACAACATGAATTCGTCAAGGCCATAAGTTTTACTATTTCTTATTGATTTAGTATCTTATTACGCATCAATGACCTAATGTATCTATTTGGCACATGATATTTAGTATTGCTTTTAGCCTGTATGATTCCTTGATTGAGCTGGTCTTGCTTTTCAAATTCTAAATAGCGATGAGACCACTTAAGCTGATGTGCATTATTTGGACAGCAATGTATTTAACAATTAATAGGTGGCCTTGGGTTTTAAAGATAAATGCATATAAACCATCCCTGTTAGAGTGTTTCATGCCCACTTATCAGACTATTATGACCCGTAAGTTTTTAGAGATAATCAATGGATCGAGCTGAACGACCTCTTTATAAAATTGTTGTTGTTGTTAATTCATTAACCCCTTATGGTTTTTGGTACTACTCATACAGTACTAGCACCACAGAATTCATTACATATCACAAGAAATATGGTGGTCATGTTCAAGTCTCATGACATAAGTCTAAGTGTAGCAGGCAGGGTGTGTATGAGTTTCGCTATTCAGAAACATGTGTTAAGTTGAATTTTTTTTGATAATGTTTTAGTTTCTCATACGTTACTGACTATTTTTCTGCTGTATGTCAATCTGTGATAGTATTGCATATGAAGGTTTTAACATTCAGTTATCCTTTTTGTTCACGAGTTAAACTAATGTGTCACTATTATAGGTAAGTAATGCTAATTTCTTTTATCTTTTTGTTTCATACAGCTACCTTGGCACGAGAGAGGACCATACGACCACTCGAAGTTAAATGCCATTGTTCAGAAATTTTTAGGTCTATTTTACATTCCCGATGAATAAACTACGACTTTGTTATATGTATTTATGTTTTGATGAAAAAGTATGGCTTGTACAGATATGTTGAGTACGTTATATATATAATTTTGTTTGTGGAAAATTTTTGGTATATTCCTTTATATGTTGGGTAATGTTGTTGCACGAGCTAGTTTACAGCAGGTTTCTAGGAAAAATATTGGGAATATTGCAGTAGATTTAGCATTCTGGAAGGGAAAAAAAAGAGATAGAGACCAGTTGTTTACATAGCAAACGGTCTAAAAAAATAGATATAGAGACCAGTTGTTTACATAGCAAACGGTCTTTATAACCTGTGGCGGGAAAGTTTGGCCGAATTGGGAAACACAATAGAGACCGGTTCGTCTTAAACCAACAGGTTTCTATGCAATCATAGAGACCTGTTTACAAGTGGTTTCTTTGAGTGAAACCTCTAGCCAAAGAAACCCCACGTACAAATGGTTTCTAAAGGTGGTTTTAAGTGGTTTCTTAGTGGCTTTTTTGTAGTAGTGTAAAAAGGATAGTGTGTGATATTTTTTTTCTTTCAATTTATTTTCTTATGAGTAAAATATAAATTATAAAATCTAAAATATGTGCAAACACATTAATAAGTGCACCAATATAATTTTTATCTTTAATTCTCATTTCACTTAGCAAATTCATCACCAATTCGAAAATCTTCTCCACTTAAACATCAATATTTATAATCTACTACCCAAATCTACCACCATCTTTCACCACCATGCGACCTCCATCATCTAATCATCTTATCTATCTTATATGCTCATGACTTTGGTAGTTGACGCCTCTTCTCTTTTGCATTAATTTCTTACTCGAAACAAAAACCCTAGCTTCAAAGGATAACAACGTCGAAAACTATAAACCAACTATGTGACTTGTAATCTTTAAGCCACAAATTTATGTTTGGGTGGTGAAAGATAATGGTGGACTATAAAATTTGAGGTTTCTTCGGAGAAAAGCATCGTCTTTGGTGATGATTTTGTTAAGTGAAATTAGGAAGCTGGAAATGACATTTTGTGCACCTAATAACGTGTCTATAGATATTTTGGATTTTATAATTTATATTTTACGTACTCGAAGAAAAATAAATTAAAAGAAAAAACGTATCATACATGGTCTTTTTTAACAAATAGTTAACGGTCGTTAGTCTAAATGACTATTGACGTAACAAGTTTCAAAATAAATGATGGTTGGTATAATTAAAGTTTGTAAAGAACTGTCAGTAAAATTTGGGCAAAACTTAAAGGACGATTTGTGTAATTTTCCCTAATAAAAATGTAAAATATCATACAACATTGATTTTCGTTTTCTTAGAAAGTTTCTCAGAAAATACTATCCGAAGAAATTTTTTAACTTTTTAGAATTCTTAATTTTTTCAAAACATAGAAGTTTTTCGTAAATAAATGCACCACTAGTTTTACAATGTTTAGCTTACTCACTACAAGAAAAAAGGCCTATTGCAACTAAGGCTTTTAGCAACGACAAGATGTCGTCTCTAAAAGTCGCTAAAAGACAAAACTTTCGAGCTTTTTGACTTTGACTCGTATAAATTGTTGACTTTACTTTTAGCAACGACACATGTCGTTCCTAAAGATATTATTATTTTCTTTTTTCTTTTTTTTGTTTGGCTCTAAAAAGAAAATATTTCCCGGACGACCTTTTGCGACGACACTGTCGTTGCTAAAAGTTATTTTTTTTCATTATTGATTTTTTTGTTTTGGCTCCAAAATGAAAATATTTCCCGGACTACCTTTTGGGACGACAGTGTCGTTGCTAAAAGTTTTATTTTCATTTTTGATTTTTTTTTTGTTTTGGCTCCAGGATGAAAATATTTCCCGGGCTATTTTTTGGGATGACAGTGTCGTTGCTAAAAGTTTTATTTTCATTTTTGATTTTTTTGTTTTTGCTTGAAGATGAAAATATTTCCCGGGCTACCTTTTGGGACGACAAATGTCGTTGCTAAAAGTTTTTACTTTGTTTTTCTATTTGTGTTTCAGTTCAACTATATTATTTTAATAAAAAATTATACTTATTTACAAATGAATTATAAAATATTTAATATTTAATAGCTTATGAAATAAATATAAGTTAAAGTATAAATTTAAAGTTAAGTTTAATTACATTACATTTTAATTAGATTGTAAATGTTAACTCTAATATATTACATGTTATACGGTTTGTGTTAGTTGCGAAACGACTTAGCTAATAATATGTTATCTTTAAAAACTAATGACTTTTTTTGTCGAAGGTGTTTACGAGTATATTGACGAGCTTCTGTAAGATATAGAACACTACTAGAAAAGCTGGCAGCACCGTCTTTAACCATCGCCAAGTTAGCCTAGTGAAGTTTTTGGTGATACCACTCATGAGGATCGTTAGATTTGACTGATTGAATTCTAAAATATGTATTCATTAACATTGCAAATTCAACCCTTGAGGTTAGATGAAAACATCCCCGAAAGAATATTTTGTAAAGATAGTAAAGTTGATAAACGAACGAGTCAAAATAGGCATACATTTAAGGACAATAAAATAAACGTTAACATTAATGATTGGGATAAACTTCTGCTTCATAAATAAATAAAAATTATCCTCATATTATTTATACGAATAGAACCAAATAACACAAGTATGATATATTATTTATAAATGACTAATTATTATAAATCATAAATAATTATTATTAGTTAGTTGTTTAGGGTTAGTGCTTAGGTTTACGTAATGCGTTTACAATATGGGTTTAAGCGTTAACCCTATTCGAACATTCGAATGATCGAGATAAACCCTAAGGCATTTACACTACGGATTTAGGCGTTCACCCTATTCGAACATTGGAATGATCTAGATAAGCCCTAAGGCGTTTACACTATGGATTTAGGCGTTAACCCTATTCGAACATTCGAACGGCTGGGATAAACCGTAATGCGTTAACACTATGGGTTTAGGTGTTAACCATATTCGAACATTTGAATGATCGGGATAAATCCTAAGGCGTTTACACTATGGGTTTAGGCGTTAACCTTATTTGAACATTCAAATGATCAGGATAAACCCTAAGGCGTTTACACTATGGGTTTAGGCGTTAACCATGTTTGAAAATTCGAATGATAGAGATAAATTTTAAGGCGTTTACACCATGGGTTTAGGCTTTAATCTCATTCGAACATTCGAATGATCGAGATAAACCCTAAGGAATTTACAATATGGGTTTAGGCGTTAATCCTATTCGAACATTCGAATTGTCTGGATAAACCATGATGCGTTTACACTATGGGATTAGGCGTTAACCCTATTCGAACATGTGAATGATCGAGATAAACCCTAAGGCGTTTACACTATGGGTTTAGGCGTTAACCCTAATGCGTTTACACTATGGGTTTAGGCGTTAACCCTGTTTTAACATTCGGACGATTAGGATAAACCTCAAGGCGTTTACACTATGGGTTTAGGCGTTAACCCTGTTTGAACATTCTAATGATCGGGATAAACCCTAAGACGTTTATAGTATGGCTTTAGGCGTTAACCCTGTTCGAACATTCGAATGATCGGGATATACTCTAAGGCATTTACACTATGGGTTTAGGCATTAACCCTGTTCGAACATTCGGACGATCGAGATAAACTCTAAAGCGTTTACAATATGGGTTTAGGCGTTTCCTGTTCGAACATTCGAATGATCGAGATAATAGATAATCAATAGTACAACTTACTTTATATACTAATCAAACGCAAATTTTAACACTAATTATGAATTAATTTATGATATAATATAATTTAATTTAACACTAATTACAAAACATAATATTTTAGGAACCACACAAAGCCTCGTATAATTTAATTGGAATTAAATATAAATATAGTTAATATTTTGTACGTAGTACTGTAGTAGTATATATATAAACAAGCATTAATTAAAGATTAGTTTAATGTTAAAACATAACTTCTCCAAGAAAAATTAAAAAGCCCACCATAAATATTAGCTTCCCGAGTGACTTCTTCTCCAAAAGTAAAGCATATCCAAACCCTTCTCCTCTCCAGATCTGTGCCGCCAACACCCTTCACCATCACCTATCTCCTTCACCACCACCGAAACCACACCATCACCACACCGCCGACCTCCACCACCACTACTTGTTGTGGAGCTGCGCCACCCACCACCGACTGAGCGCCGCTACCCACCACATCCGACCTCCACCACCACAAAGAAACTTAAGGTTCTACAAACTCTCACACCTGTTTCATCGATCTGATTCGATTTATCAGTATGATGATTCGATTTTTTTCCGATTGATACATATGTATATATATGTGTGCATCTATCCTTCTCGGCTTCTCCAAATCTTTGAATCTCTGATATATTCTACTATGCGATCAACAAAATCTCAATCGACCCATGGTAAGTTTTTATTTTCTTCTTTTATCTGATTATCTCAATTGTTACAAGAGAATTATTGAATTAGACAATTAGGACTTTGAGTTATTATAGTTTATATGTGGACCGTGGTCATGTGGAATATATTATATAACTAGTACTTAGACCCGTGTATACACACGGGCCATCTAATTTTTAAATCTCAAACTATTCTTAAGTAGTTGAATATGTAATCGTATTATGACATTAGTTAATTAGAATGTGAAGATAATAAAATATATATATATACATGGGTTATAACAAGTATCCGAATAATTAAAGTTTTAAATTATAATAGTATTTCATAAATAATATTTATATAATTACATGGATTATTATATATATAAGTTAGGTTTAGATTATAAAATAATTAATTGGGTTTTTGTTTTCAAAATTACATAAAATATAGGGACTTAATTGTTCAATTGAACTTTAATTTTAAATTTTAAATGATGATGTCACAAACATGTTTCCTATATATAATTTAAGATATATATACTTGAATAACGATTAACGAAACTTGTTTATCAGTTAGCAAATGGCAATAGTCAATTTCCCATGATTGTTTATATACGGAGTATATTATTTGTCTTTGATGATGAATTGATTATTCGATACTCTGTAACTCTGTAAACAATAGCTCTAAGACTATAAGCTTTATTAATTATCTTTTCTATTTTTCTAATTTCTAAATTGAATGGTTATTAGTTGCAAATCTCAATTGCTACAATCTGTGATTCTCTGCATCGTTTATGTTTGTTTATTAGTGATAGTGTGAATGTTTGCTTAATATGTCAAGGCTTTTAATTGTAGTTTAAGACAATCTTTTTGTTTTACAGGGAGTACCATGGCAAACCAACAAACAATATTAAGTTTAATGATGGGAGTCAAAGGATTTAAAAACTGGAAAAAGGTTAATGGTGGGAGAAAGTGTGCATTCCTAAAGCATATTAGTTATTCACACGGTCACACCATAAAGATGCTGTAGTATTTAGTGAGAATCTGTTGAACCAATCAGCACATATTGAAAATATCATAGAGAAACGAAGTAAAGAGAAAGTTTTGAAGAATCGTATATGGTTGAAAGCAACAGTTGACATTGTTCTTTGGCTGACATTACAAGCATGTGCTTTTCGAGGCCATGATGAAACTCAGAACTTAAAAATCGAGGTAATTTTCTAGAAATGTTAAAACTTTTAGCTTCATATAATGATGAGCTTGCCAAGGTTGTTTTAGAGTGAGAGTCCCGGAATCACTATCAGTTAGTGATTTGGAATCGCAAAGTGTAAAGTTTAATTGTAGAAGGGGGGATTGAATACAATTTAACAACTAATTCTGATTTTACTTAAGTTACTTAGTTAGTTGTTAATTGATTAACAGAAACAGAGTATAACAGATATATAGATATGACAATATCAAAGTAACAAAGTAATAGTAGCTTAAATGGTGAATTATATTGATCATAAAATTCACAAGTGTTGAATGCAGAATGGATTAACCAAAGTTAATCAAATTCAAACACTTAGCTAATATATTACAGATTGAGAAGAACAGCAGTGGACAAACACGCTGACTGTTCTCTCGCTGGATCGTTAATACGTGCTTAGACTAACTACTCACTGACACACAAGTGATTAACATGATTGAACGACTAGCCTCTACAGTACAAAGTACAGAACTATTTATAATACAAGAGTTCCTAAAATGTCGCCTATAAAATAGGATCTTAGAATGACACGTGTCGCTGTTTGATTGGCTTGAACTCTGATGAACCGACATTCTGCGGGTCCCCAAATCTTCTGTAATCCAATCAATCCCTGCCACGTAATCCTTCGATCATACTTCAAGTATAAGGAACACTTGCTGATGTTGATAAGTACAGTACTTGTAGTTGAGAGGCTTTATTGAATAGTCCCTGAAGATGCAGTAATCCTCCTCACTCACTGCGAGCTAACATGCTCTTGTAGAATGACTTGAACTAGAGATCTTCAGTGACTAGCTATTATTCTGGCAGTGACTTTTGCCTTTATTGATTTGAAGATGTAAAGCTCTCGCTGTCATGATCAGCGACACACCAAGTTGAGCTTTAATCTTCCTCAGCATATCAATTCCTTGAGAGTAGAATGAATGACGATCAACGAAACCAATCTTCAGCAACAGCAGCTTTGATACAATTCATTTCTTCATAGAGTAGTGTTAAGTTGAGTTGGTCAGTGACCAGCGACTCAACATGGTCAGCGACCAGTGACTCAACAATCTCCCCCTAAATGATTGTGATCGAAGCTCCCTAGACAAACTTGTTGCTGAAAAAGTTTATAGTCAGTGTTTAAGATTTTAAACATTCAGTGACTTGTACTTGTGATCCATTCATTTATCTTTTTGGATTCTTTTGATATGATCTAAGTTTTGCACTTTGGTTTTCTCAAAAGATCAGATTTCATTGAACTATAAAATATAAGTGGCAGATAGTTTCAGTTACAATAATCCTAATCTATTACAAATTTATGACAGACTGTTCCAGATTTCTTCTTGTTTGACGATGCCAAGTTCATCAGCTAGCTCGTATTTATCTGTTGATGGCAAGTATCTGAACTGTCTGGCTAACCCTTCCTCTAGAATGGCCTTTCTCATTACATAATCTTTTGGAAGCATGCTGACTGATCTGATGAGGTGCACAAGCTGCTCATGGTCTATCTTTTCAAGTTCTAATTCACTTTGAAACCTTAATACTCCATTAAAGTCTCTGTAGACGAGCCCTTTCTCACCTTCAGTTACTTCAGTGCCTTCCACTCTTGGTACACCATCAGGGATTGACAGATTCAATTTTTCAGTGTTCGGAATTCGATATATGCTGCTGGTTCCTGATCTGTACCTTGGGCTTGGTGGCTGCACTATCTCTTCACCATGTATGACAGTGTCTTCTGGTCTGAGTAGCTGCAGATCAACCATCTTCTTAAATAACCTGTCAATCTCATTCAGAACTTCATTCTTTGCAGCACTTGAGGAGTGACTGATAGCAAGTCTGATTTCATTCCATTCTTCTCTATGTAGTTTGCAGACTTGATCAAGGTTAATTGCCTGAGTTTCCAGTCCTCTGTGAATAAGTAGTTGAGCCTGAGATTTATTCTTTGGCTTTTTCAGATTGACTTTGGTGATAAGAGCAGGGTTTGATCTTCCAATCATTCTTGCAGCATATTTCTTCCTGTCAATTTCATTCCACATTCTATCCACTGATGAGCTGACTCCCCCTTTCTTTTTTGATTTATTCCCCTTTCTTACAGCATCAAGCTCTCGCTGAAGTTCAGATTGTTCAACATCTTGAATCAGCTTAGCCATCATAAAATCAGTTTCTTCTTGCTGCTTTTTCAATAAACTTTCTCTCTCTCTTGTCATTGCCTCATCTCCACTTAACTTCATGATATATTCACAATCTTTAACAGCCTGTTCTTGTAATCTTCTTTTTATTTCCTCTTCATCTTTTGCATCTTGCTCAGCTTGAAACTTTAAAAGCATCTCCCTCTCCTGCTTCTGTCTCATTTTTATTTTTCTTTCTATTCGCCGCTTTTCAGTTTCTTCAGGATGAAGACTTTCTGAAGTTGAATCAGATGACATAAGGAGAGCTGGATCAGAAGAACTAGGTTTTGAGATTTCTGGTTGTGAAGAGAGATGTGATGTTGTTGTTGTTACTTCAGTTGGTGTAGTGTCTGTGGGGATTGAGAGGGTGATCTGTGTTGTTGCTATTGTGGTTGTTGTTGCTGGTGGAGTTGTTGTTGCTGGTTGTGTTGTTGTTGATGGTGGAGTTGTTGTTGCTGGTTGTGTTGTTGTTGCTGGTGAAGTTGTTGTTACTGATGTAGCCTCAGATATGACAGTATTTGCATGAGGCATTTCTGATGAAGATTCAGGTTTCTCTAGAATGGATCTGAGCTTGTACATGGTTGCTGATAATTCTTCTTAGGAAAAGATCATCTTTTTATGCTTGGAAGAGGTGGTCTCTGATAAGGGGGACTTGCTGGTCCTTTTTCTCTTGTTCAGAACAGAAGAGATGGGTTGCTGATCCTCTTGATCCTCCATTATGGTATCATTATCTTCATCATCATCCTTACCATTTTCCCCATCATCAGCACCATCATCAATACCATTTCCTTTTTCACCAGTCCCATCATCCTTATCATTACCATCATTATTTTCGTCATTACCATTATCACCACCATCCATATGAACATTACCATCTTCATTTTTCCTGTTCATCCAATTCCATCGAGCCAGCTCATAGCTTACTGACTCCCCCTTGATCTAAGCATTCCTATCAGCAGCCCATTCCTTGACTTTATAATCATACATCCTGAGTTCATCAGGATGAAAATCAGGGAAAGCTACTACATCTTCATTATCAGTAATGTCACCAGTTTCATCAAGATCAGAGTTGTCTTGAGGAGATGCATCTTTATTGATGAAGGTATCATTTTCAGTTTCAGCATCATCTTCTTCATTCTCCCCCTCTTCATCATTAACGAATGCAATGATCTCCTTAAGTCTTTTGTAAATGAACTTATGATCTGTATGAATAACTTCTAAGCCTTTGATGGTTGTTTCCTGATTGGCGACCATAATTGGAATTTCTCTCATAACTTTATCAGTGTAAATGATATAATCCACAATAGAAGTCGCCATTTCAGATTGCTGTTTAGTGAGAGTGGATATTGCTTCATCATGAGTTTTGAGACTGACTCTGGTGAAGGTAAAGAATTCAGAGAGGGATTTAGCCTGGGTTTCCAGTAGTCGATAGTGATCAAGTTCAGCATTAGCAACCGTTTTGACCTTTTCACTGATCGACTCGCTCCAGTCAGGAATGGGTTCATAGACTGTTGCTAGAGAGTGAATTTTACTAGTGAGATCAGCTAGTTGGCCTGTCAGAGACTCTCTATCCTCAGTGAGCATTCGAATTTGTTGCTGGGAAGAGGCAATATATTCGAGTAGCAGTTTATCTGTTGGAGAGGAAGTAGAGGTTGAAGCTTTATCAGTGTGTGGGGATTTTTGAGTAACAGGAGAAAGTGGTGGTGTTGGTTGTGGTTGAGATTGTGCTTCAGCTGTTGGAGTTGGAGGTTCATCATCAGCTACTTTGGAGATATTGTCACTAGAAAGAGATATGTTATCTAATTCCTGAATTGGTGAGGTGATATCAGTAGCTGGTGGGATAATGTTGATAGGTGGAATTGTAGAGACAGTAGGTGGGATATATGAGGTGGATGTGTGGCTATCTTCAGCAAGTATTTGTTTTTAAGATTTGTAAGGTGGTGGAGAGTGCAGGTCATTATCAGTTGAGGAGGAAGAGGTATCCTTTGGTTGGGCATCCTCAACGTCATCAGCTTGTGTTCTAACTGATGGATCATTGGATACAGAGATGGCAACCTGTATCTCTTCCTGTGACTGGAAAGAGACATTGACGGTTGGTGCAGTGCTAGATGGGAGTTGGCCCGAGTCTGTAGCCAGTGATGTGACATCAGCGACGAGTGTGTTATCACCCACTGATGGCACTTACCCTTTGATTAAAACATTATCCTTTTGTGAGGATAATGAGTGGCTGATGGGTTGACTCGATAAGGGGGTGTGGGTTGCACCCGAATCACTGCTGACAATGGGTTGAGCCATTGTAGCTGTCTGTAGGTTTCCCTTTATAGAGTCACTGGACTTTTGTGAGTCCAGCGAAGCGGCTTTAGGCTCAGGTTTATCAAGGGTGCCCGCAGGGACTGAAGGTTCAGTCTTTGCTTCACTCTTGGCGTCCTTAGACGTCTTTTTCCGACTCTGTCCCTGATCCTTTAATGTCAGGGACTTTAACTTGATTTTCTTTGGAGGGGGTTGTGATTTTTCCTTTGGTGGTTGACCATCAGTAGTCACTGGGGGTGTGGTCAGTGACGTGGTCGATTGGGGGGCAGGATCTGACGGATGTACACTTTGTAAAGGCTGGGGTGCATGTACTCCCTTGTTTTTCATGAAATCAGGGAGAAGCACAGTTGCATCTTTACCAAAAGTTTGTTTCCCTATCAGAGTGGGTTCAAAACCTTTGAAAGAAACCCTATCATAGGCTTTAAACTGATTTTTAAAAACCAGTGAGAGAAACCTAGGATAGGAAACATATTTTGCTCTGGTAGGTTCACTGATTCTTAAAACAATATCATTAAAGATCACACTTGCATAGTCAACTTTTAAGGAGTTGACCAGTGACCAGCTTATCTGTGCTTCTAGGGAGTTGAAATGATCATAACTCCCTGTTTTTGTGCCCAAATACTGAATAAAATTTGAAAACAGGGCATTCCACACACCATCCACTTTAGATTTATGAACAGTAGAATACTTACGATCTCCATTGCTATCAGTAGTGTATTTACAGTCAATCCCAGTGAGATTGATTATGCCTCCTTCCGAAACATCCTTGTCAGGCAGTGGGTCGTAAGTATCATGCTCAGGGAGTTGTAAAACGGTACGAATGGTGTGTGCAGAAATAATTATCTCTTGACCTCCGTTATCAATGAATCCCTTGAGTTGTGAAGTACTATCAACGATTGAATGAGTGCAGGTATACCAGAACCCACTCAACCATTCTGGATTCATTTCTCCAGGTGATAACGTGAGAGCAGAGAGAATAAAGTGGTTTTTCAAAAAGTTTATCACCTCCGCATACTCTGGTTTAGGGCAAGAAAGATTACCCAAACAGTTTGATTTTGGAACTGTAATGACAGAATCTTCACTTACTGCATAGGCTCGAAGAGCTTTAATCTCTACAGTGGCTGTGTATGTATTATTGAAAAATTTTGATTTAGACATAACAGATCCTTTGGAAAACTTGTTTTCGCACTTAATTTAGGGTTTTTGAAAACAGAGGGTTTTTGAAAATTAGGAAAGCGTAAAAGTGACAAGTCACTGATTTGTAAGTTTAAATAGAGTACGCTTTGCTGATGATCGTGTGAATGAAAATACGGCGACGTGGATGGTCGTGGTGGAAGTGGTAGAGGCATAGGGGGTTATGATGGTTGAGAGTGGTGGCATTAATGGTGATGGGAGTGGTGTGCCGGAAAAGTGCGCTGACGTAGGAGAGAGAATGTCAGAAGCGCGCGACTTTTCGTTGCACCAAAAAATATTTCTTTTTGAAATCCGTCAAGTTAAATACAAAAAGTATTAAACATAACGAATGTTTATCAATTTTATATACCACCATTAAATGATATCTCAGGGAGTAAATGTCCCTGAGATCACATAACCAAATTCTTGGTTTACCACCGAAAAAGAAATATAAATATCATAACTTGACACTTTCATAGATTTATCTAGCTGAACCTTTTGTTTTCCTGATTTAATCACAACTTAGAATACTGATTAAATCATTTAGACATGGGTTTAGTTTTGATAAGGACCATTATTTGTCAAATTTTGATATATATATATATATATATATATATATATATATATATATATATATATATATATATATATATATGTTTTATTTGAAAGAAATGAATATAGATTATGTTTAAAGAAAGATGAACATTATGTTTCTATTGATACAACTTACTGATTAGACCACAACTTAGAATACTGACCCGATCAGCTAGTGATATCATAGAAGAATGACATTAATCAAACTTTTAGACATAAAAGATATTCAAGTGACTTTATGAGTTATAATAGAAAATGAATATAACATACTAATTTCTGAACTTGCTGATTGTATCAGTGAAAGTCAGTTGATCAGTGAGTATATCCTTCTAATGTTATAAACCATAGAGTCAAATTATTCAAATTATTTATGTTTGATTGGTAAACCCATCCAGAACTTGGTTCATAGTGACTAAGCCTTGGTTTTGGCTTCCACTGATTTGCGTAAATCGTATCTGAATGCTCACTAATGATTTGATGTTTTGAAATAGGTAAAGCTAAGAATTCAGATGACAAGTGCTGTCTTTCACCACATTTATAACACTTTTTGTTAACATGACTGGCCTGTTTGACTTTCCTTGTTTTAAGTTGCTGATCTGACACAGTCAAACAACTTCGCTTGCTGATTTTAACTTCCTGCATCATTGACTTAAGATCACTGATAGAAGTTTTCTCAGTGACTGATACAGTGTCAGTGAAGTTTCTGATAATAACTTGATTATCAGAGATGGTTTTGATGAGATGTGAAGTTACTGATGTTTTGACAGTTTCTAAAACATTTATCTCATCTCTACCTTCTGTCATATCAGAATCATCAGTGACCAATTTTCTTTTTGTAAAATAGTTTGGTCTTGGCTCACTGAAGACTGATATGGGTTCAAAAACAGCTTCTGAAAAATTTCCCTTGGGATCAAAAACAGGATCAACTTTCGTTGAGTCAGCGAGTGATGCAGCGTATTCATAATCTCCTCCTAAAATAGCTTTAACTTATTTTGGAATTTGATTATTGACGCATTGATTGACGTTATCATTTGACTTGCACCAAAATTCCATGACCTTTTTAAGTTGTTGAAATTGTGTTTCAAATTTTACCTTTTCTTGAACACATACTTGATTTGCATAAGTTTGTGCGTCAAGATCTAGTTTTAATCTTTTTAGTTTTGACACATTTTCACCTTGATCATTTAGCCTTGATTTTAAGTCGCTGATCTCACATCTCTGTCTTTTCTGAATGTCATGAGCATTTGATAAGTCAACTATCAGAGACTCAAAAACATTCTCTTTTTCAGAAACTGAAGATGATTTGAAACAATGTACCTTGTAAAGAGTTTCAGGATCTCATTCAGATGCTGAACACTTAGGGGTGACTTCTTTGATATTTTCAAGAAATTCAGCGTCATCAGCCATCAGACAGTACTCCTTATCTAAACAAATCATTGCTTCTTCTTCATCTGATGATGAGGAGTCAGAGTCACTGGATGAACCTTCTTCAGCGACGAAACCTTTTCCCTTCTTCTTTCCAGATTTAGCTATTTCCTTCAGCTTCTTGTACTTTGCCTTGTATTTATAGTACTTATCATTCTTGAAGCTTGACTTCTGTTCAGGGATGGGATTCACTGACTTCGATCTGCAATCAGCTGCAAAGTGACCAGGTTTGCCACATTTGTATCATTCACCTTTTGATTGAAAATTATCAGATGATGGAGCACCAGCGAATCTTTTTGATCTAGTGTTCCTTATGAAATTAGCAACCATCATGGCCATGTCCTTTTCCAGCTTCTCCAGACCCTCATCATACTCATACTCTGACTTTCTTCAGCTTGATTACCTTCTTCTTCAGCTATCAGTGACTTTGAGCTTTTCTTTGACACTTTTGACTTCTGTCTCTGATCGATTTCATCAAGCTCAGCTACAAGAGCATTGGATATCTTCTGACTTCCAAGAGTAGCACGAATATGCTCACTTTGATCACTTTGCTTTTCAGACTGCTCCCAGTTGAGCAAAATACCATAGACCTGAGTTAGATTAAGAATTGAATAATCATTTCTCTGTCTAGTGCATGTAGCAATGGTTCCCCAGATTTTCCTTGGCAGCAACTCCAGAAACTTTTCAACAACAAATCTCTGTTCCTTGCCTATACCAGCCTTTTCCATTTTGTTCATCAGTGAATGGTATCTGGTGTAAGTAGAAGACAGAGATTCATTGGGTTCCATTGCGAATAGCTCATACTGGCGAGTGAGATTGTAAGTCCCTAGTTCTAGGATCGATAACTTCGTTATCTGTAGTATTAAGGTGCGAAATCCTTCAATACGGTGTTATCTTACTAACAACGAATACGTTCGTAATTGCGTTTAATAAAGCTTAACTTTAAACGAATAATACGTCAAAGTCTAGTCGTAGGTTTAGTTTTTCTGGGTTTTTTCTGAGTTCGCAGAATGCAAAAGTATCAAAAAGTGTTTTTGATTTACAAACAAAAATCGTTTATATATTTAGTCTCGGCTCGGCTCGCATGGGCCTGCGAGTTCAGCCCAACTCGCCTTGCAGCCCAAGCCCATTACCAAGCTCGACTCGTTACTGATCTCCACGAGTTCAGTTCTCATCTCGGCTCGCAAGGCTCGCGACCTGAGAACTCGACTCGCACAAAATGTATTTATTTCGTATTTAACATTCGTCCAACTTAACACAATAATATGTTTAACGAATATTACTAACAAAACAAATATTCATTTACAAATCTAAACCAATGTACAAACATAATAATAATTACACCAGTCCTATTTCAAGCTAGATCTGTTGTCACAATCTATGTCCCAACAGACTCCCCCTTGACAATAGCTCTAGCGTCTTTATCTTTACGCTTTGTCTTTGATCTTTATTTGTAAATTTTACTACCTGCGTAAATCTTCATCTTGATACAAGTTTTAACCATCAACTGATAATCTCTCGCTAAATCAGCCCATTCAATAGTCGTCAAAATTCGGTTCTCGTTTAACTTTAACAGATCCTTTCTCGACATATTCATCAGGTGTCGATGATCATAAACTCTGAAGATTTCTCTTTCACCACCTTCAACCTCATCATCAGCTTCAACCATAACAGCTTCTCCAGTTCCTGACTCCACGTGCCAACTCTTCATATTTCCCAAAATATCCTGTGGCATTGTCTTCAGTGGAATTTGCTGTATGCATCTAACAGCTGGATATATCTTTTTCCTTCTTCTTCTTCCGGTTCTTTGACTTTTCTCTTGTAGTTTCACAGTTTTTCCTTTTCTTGGCTTAATCTGAACAAACTTATTTGTACCAACTTCAGTTCTAATAATTTGTTCAACACGTTTAGCATAATCATCATTACTTGGATTATTTATCTCCAATCTAGCCAAGTCACGTATCTCATAACGTGGTAAGGAACTAAATACTGCAAGCTTTCGCTCAAAATATTGAACTCCATCAAACCTTTTAATAGCAAAAAGCTTCAGTTCAGAGTCAAAGTACCATCCAACAATCCCTTTACGAGGAACACGTTTTCCCGTAAGATCAACTTCTGAAACTCCAACCTTCTTTTTCTGTTTTGGAAGTTTCCTAAGAAAAACATCAGGATTCTTGGTAGGAATCAAAGTTTCATCATTTTCAGAATCGGTTGAGTCATCGATTTCTTCATCTACATCGACAACCATTGGACCTTGTTCATTTTCAATAACAACTTCTGTCCTAGATGGACTCACATGGTGTTCATCAATATTTGCATCTGGATCTACACCAATGTCTTGCACAATCTCAGGTACAACAGTCCAATCAGTAGGTGGTAGAAATTCTCCATCCTCAAGATCAAAGTCAATATCTTCATCTATCTCATCAAAAATATCATCTTCCGAATCAGATAGATCAAGCATTTCCAATCCTAGAGAAAAATGTAAATACAAATATATTAATAATTCAAATTCTTCATTGATTTCCCTGAACCAATCTAAGAATTTCTTTATTAACTCTTTTGTATGTTTTAACCTAAAATATAAACGCAATTTACATATAACTTATAAAATCTTTTATTGATTACCCTGAATCAATCTAAAATCTCTTAAGTCTTATTAACCTACTTAACAAATAATAATTAATTTTAAATTCTAATGCATTGTGAATAATCACCAAACATTCAAATTTACTATTAATTACCTTATATAATTTCCAAGTGTTAATTGATCTAATTCATTGTCAATTTAACCTTTAAATTATATATCATTTGTCTAGTTAATACTAATACATTTTTAACTTGTCAGTATACAAACTCTCAAGTCTAAAATGCATATGTTATTATAAAATTTTGACCGCCGATATTAATCAGAACACGCCGCTCGACTACTCAATGAGTCAAAAGTCTTTCGATCACTATTTTATCTTAACATATAATTTTATAAACTTAAATTACATCAAACATATTTTACTTAAAATAATAATAACCTTAAGCCGAATATATTTACACAATAAATTAAGTTTACATTTGTTCACTACAAACTATTACAAATATTACAGTACTATGATAATACTAAGCTATCATACCAGCTTCAGTATCACCCGGTACAGTCTTATCTGTACTTGTACCAGCTCCCGAACCGCTTGCACCAGCATCACCACCAGACTCCCCCTGACGTGTAGCTTGCTCACCAGTCTTTGAAGGACCAGTCTGCTCACCACCTTTCGGTGCATTGGGATCATCGTCTTTGTCTGAATCTCTCTTCCTCTTCAGCTCATTTTCTTTGCAAGACTCCAGATATACCAATATCTACCCATGAGTAGACTGTCCTGAATGAGTTTTCAAGACCAAACTCTCCAAGGAAGATAACTTCAGTCTCTGCACATTGAAGTCCGCAAGCAAAGTCTCATGAGTCTTCATCAGTAGATTGTAAGATTCACTCTGTTTGAGCATCTGCTGAGAAAGAAGAAGATTATTCGACACCAGCTCTGGAATCTGAGAAGTAAGCTTCTCTAAATCCTTTACCCTCGACTCTAAGGACGTAATCCTTTCAGCATCAGTCGTTGGAGTAACAGGTATCGTTCTGGGTCCAGGCGGTGTAAGAGACTCAATATGCCAGTCTCTTGTCAGCGGTGTATGAGGTTGAGACAAAGCTTGTGTAAGCAAGTTTGCCGCAAATCTAGCTCCTTTATTCGTCGGAAATTTCACCGCACGAACTAAATCAGCAACCTCATGCTGTAAAGTTAAACACAATTAAAATCAGTTATTGTTACAGATTACTCTGTCTCAAATTCTAATTAATTGCATAACACTTATAGTTATAGAACTTATATCTCATACCTGAAGCGGTACAGATATCTGTTCAGAAACCACCGGTGTATCCTTCTCCACCTGTGGTGTATCTTGAGCAACTGTATACAGAATTAACTGTCTCAGTTTAACTCCTGATAAACAACAAGTTAAGATTATTTAACTTTTATAATCAATACTAACCTTCTCTAATAGTCAGCGTTCTCGACCTCTTCCTCAAAGGAGTTTCAACCCCCCCAGAACCTTCCTCCAGAATACCCTTACATTTTCTCTTCTTTTCTGAAATAGACGGAGGAGGAGAAGGTGTATTCTCAGAATCCTCATCTGAAGCCGTTTCACCATCACGACCTCTAGATGATCTAACAGGATCATAAATATTAAACATTTATGATTAGCATAAGCTCTATCATACAAGTTCTATATATTTAAGATTAATCAGATATAATACCTCAGCCGGTACAACAACTGATCTATCTAGCTGTCTCTGCTCCCCCTCAGGTATTGCAACCTCTGGGTTTGCAGCCTCAGCTTCAGCTACCTGTTTATATAATGATATTTATATTTATATTAAATAATGACATCGAACATCTAAATATCTATATTATTATACAAATGATATAATACCTGTTCCAGTGTAATTTCAAAGAACAGATCAATATCCCTCAACTCGGGATCTTGTGCCTCATCATTCTGATCTAGCACTTCCTGCACTACCTGTGCAGCAACCTCAGCATCAACCTGTTGTCCTGGTTGATCAGCTTGTATCAACACATCCTCAAGCAATGCCTGTGGCTCAGGTTGTGGAACCACAGTAGCAGCAGGCTCTGGAACAGCAGCAGGAGCAACCACATCCAACCAACCATGATTTGGCGGTGCAACGTAGTTTGGGTCAATAATATACCCAAAGTGTGGTCTTACCTCAGGTTTTACCACTCCCTATTTCCTCACTGTTTGCATAAACATGGCGTTATACCCTCGATGATCAATCGTATTAACCACTAGATGTGGTTCAGGTATAGCCAAATCCGGTAGACGCGCACGGGTAATCAACATACAAAACCTCGGGTAGACCAAAAACCGTGATCTAACAGAACCCGATATCTGTTTCGCAATCTCACCAAAAAGATAATCACAGAAACTGTATGGTTTATTATAGACCAGTGACAGTGCAGCCGATAAAATAGCAGGGCTTAACTCATCAAAGCCACCCTTCTTCGGTGCAAAAACTATATTCATCACGTGCCATAGAAACCTCCACTGACCGATAACCAGAGGTTTCTGGAACTGACGTCCGCGCCTATCACCCGTATAACCCATACGGTCTATAGCACCCTCGATAAAATCCATAGGATACTCGGTATCCCCATTCTCTTGTTCTACTGTCCCAAGCTGCAATATCTCACGAAGATATCCAGCAGTAAATACAACCGGTTGTCCATTAACCGTTTTCCTAATCTCTGGTGGGTTGACATATTCGTCATATGCAATATCCGTCCAGAAATCGTTCAGAATCGCTTGAGAAATAGGTGGATTGGCCGTAATGGCGTATCGAATACGTGACCGTGCAAGAAAGCGAAGAATATCTGCAACCCTATCAGCCCGCTTGGCTTCAAGGTTCAGATCCACAAGTATATTGTGTCCCTTGTCAAATGCTCTCGCCATATCTGTAAAATAAACACAAACAACAGATATAATTTTAATGCACGATTAAAAGACTTTAAACTATAACGTATTATGAATCGGAATTCATCAAACATCTTAGTTTAAAATTGAAATTATATATAACTTGTTACAAAATAGTCTCAAGTCGTATATAAAAATTTAACTTATAACTAATAAGTCTTAAGTCTAATTTAAATCCATTATATATAAAAGTTATTATATACAAAGTATTAACATTTATATCACTACTAAAAAAAAAAAATTTTTTTTCTAAGTACTGGACTCGCATAAACTGGCCTTGCGAATCAAGGTCAACTCGGTTCGCATGTGAACTCGCCAAATGGTCAACTCGCCTACCAAGTCGATTCACAGATGAACTCGGTTCGCGAAGTCAACAAGTCAACTCACAATAGGTTCTCAACTCGCTTCGTTCAGGTATGCGAGTCGAGTTGAAAACTCAACTCGTTCGATGAACAGCCGTCTCAAGTTGATTTTCAAAATCATTTAAACGTATAATTTTAACATGATCTATCGATTGTTTTACGTTCATTGATGTTCGTTTAACATGAACCATAATGATCCATGTCCAATAACTTCTCAAATCTATGTAAATCGTTTAAACTTCAAACCGAAACCCTAAGTTTTTGAAAACTTCGATTTCTCGTTATTTACACGGTGAAATCCGTTGCATTATACCTCAAAATGTTCATAAAGTGAAGATGTATAAAGTCTACGGATCAAAAACTCGTTCTTCGTACTCTAAAAATCGAAATCAAACGAAAACTAAGTTTCGCCTCGTTTCGCCTGTAAGCGGATTCGCCAAGTTTAAGTGAACTCGCGAATAATGTGGATCCGGTAAGCTGTTGACTCGTTTGACCTTCTGTTTTATACCCTTTATCCGATTCGCGAGATTTCAAGTGGATCCGCAAGATAACTAAGTCGACTCGCAGGAATGAATAAAACGCGAATTAAATACTTAGTATAAATTAAAACTCCATCATTTGTACAAGTCTAAAATAAAATTATTTTTCACTTGTATTTGTTACGTTTGTTCAACACAAAATAGAAATTATTCAGTATAATTTAATTCCAAAGGGTAAAACCTAATAAACACAAAAACTTAAATTTACATAAATTAAAATAAGATAAAAACACAATTATATAAACCTTGGTATCAAGTACCATTTTATTAATCACTCAAAACAAAGTAAATATACAAAATAAATAAGATTTTATCTGCTTAGGGATCATATTAGTAGAATAAGCAATTAATTATATATTTAAAAGTCTAAGCAGATTGTAGTATGCATACTTCATGAAATTCAAATAGATTACTATAAAGTTACAACTAAATTTATCATTTATACATTTATATTTATGAAACTATATCTTAGGTACCTTTATCCACAAAGCATAATTAATAAATGCATTACTCACATAAAGTGAATATTTTAATTATAGATAGTTCAAGACGATTACCGGTATTATGATCCACATAAACAAATTATACTCGATTTTCTAAGCAAACAATTTATTATTAGTGTGAATATTATCAAGTGCTTCCTATTATATGACATACTGAAGAATTTCAAGTAAAACTCATAACACTGCATCATTAAATTTTCAAGGTAGTGGTTACTAAATGATGTATCTTTTCGAAACATATAACATACACTTGAATTTTAAGGTTAGACAAATATCAGACATACCTTGATTATGCTATGTTATTCAAGTCTGTACTTAGTACAACAAAGAATCCCTTCTAGCATAATTCAAAATACATTTGAGAATATTAATTTAATTAAAGGTTTCAAATCTGTACTTAGTACAACAAAGTTACCAGTAATTAAGTTAATACCCATATTGCTACTATTTGTCAATTCAAATTAAAAAGCATGATAACAGTGTATGGCAATACCATCATTCAACAATTAAGACTTAATGTCATACATCATAGAATAGTAACACAAGATAACAAACAAGTAGTTAATTAACTTCTTAAGGCTTGGAAAATTTCATATAATTTGCCTGCCAGTACATCATATGATGAAGCCATCTAAAGTTTTCACTAAAAATAGACAAATTATAACTTGTGGATATAGGTGCATAATCAAATAAATATAAACATATACCTGATAGAACCGCTGTAGTTCTAAAGCAACTTTATTTGAACCTACTACCATATCATACTTAGGACGTAAGCTTATTATTGTGAAGCTTATTCTCCTAATGTACTATCATTTCCCTTAGTTTTTGCAAATAAAAACTTAAATGAAGGCGATTCCCCTTAGGTAACAAGCAAATGAATGCCATACGCCCTTTATTTTTTATTTTTTTTTTAATGAACACAGAAATACTAACTATTACAAAAATACCCTTGGAAGACTAATCACTCTGGATTTCTCATTCCGTTTAGTTGAACAAACGTCTCAAATCTTGCTCTGTCGAATGCCTTTGTGTATAAGTCTGCTAAGTTATCCAATGATGGAACCTTAACTAACTTTATCAACTTCTTTTCAGCACAATCTCTAATAAAGTGATGTCGAATATCAATGTGTTTAGTTTTACTGTGCTTCACCGGATTATTGGTGATCGTCCCGCAGTTGCTGTTAAATCCAAAGGACTTGAGAGCAACAGCTGCCAGCTGCAACATACTCAGCTTCACATGTAGAAATGGCTACCGAGGTTTGCTTCTTGCACTGCCAGGATACTAATCTACCTCCTAGGAATTGACATCCTCCGGTCGTAGA
Organism: Helichrysum umbraculigerum; assembly: GCA_949592205.1. Classification (NCBI taxonomy): domain Eukaryota; kingdom Viridiplantae; phylum Streptophyta; class Magnoliopsida; order Asterales; family Asteraceae; genus Helichrysum; species Helichrysum umbraculigerum. The sequence continues at coordinate 44,543,441 of CATIUR010000002.1, read as the reverse complement.
TTTCCTATTCTGATTGCATCCTCCATAATCCGAATCAGTATAAGCTACGAGATCTAAGTCTCCATCAATCGGATACCAAAGACCCAGCTTAGGTTTCCCTTTGAGGTAACGAAAGATTCGTTTAACAGCTTGCATGTGTGACTCTTTCGGATTAGCCTGATATCTTGCGCATAAACAAACAGCAAACATTATGTCAGGCCTAGAGGCTGTTAGATACATTAGTGATCCGATCATGGCTCTATAAAGAGTTGGATCCACATCGCCATCACTCGATGTATCTGGACCTAGTCCATGATTGACTGGAATTGGAGTATTGTAGACCTTACTTTCATCCATCTTGAAGTGTTTTAATAGCTCATATGTATATTTAGATTGATGAATAAAGAATCCATCCTTCTTTTGGTCAACTTGTAACCCTAAGAAGAAATTCAACTCTCCCATTGTAGACATTTCAAACCTTTTTCTCATGACTTTCTCAAATTCTTGACACATCCTTTCATCAGAAGATCCAAAGATAATGTCATCAACATATACTTGCATGAGAAGAAAGTCTTTCTTTTTCCATTTCACAAACAGTGTACTATCAATCGATCCTCTTGTAAATCCATTCTCAAGTAGATACATTGATAGTGTTCCATACCATGCCCTAGGTGCTTGATGTAATCCATATAGAGCCTTATTCAAACGATATACTCTATCTGGATACTCAGGATCAGCAAACCCTGGCGGTTGTGAAACATACACCAATTCTTCTACTTTGCCATACAAAAAGGCACTCTTAACATCCAACTGATAAACTTTTATACCAAAATATGATGAGAATGCTAAGAATACTCTAATTGCTTCTAGCCTAGCAACTGGTGCAAACACTTCATTGTAGTCAATACCTTCTTGTTGATTAAAACCTTGAACCACCAGACGAGCTTTATTGCGAGTAACGATTCCCTTATCATCTCTCTTGCACTTAAATACCCATCTAGTTCCAATTGGATATTCTCCCTTTGGTAGGTCAACCAACTCCCATACTTGTAATTTAGTGAACTGTGATAGTTCCTCTTGCATTGCTTCTACCCACGAGCTTTCTTTTAAAGCCATTTGAACATTTTTTGTCTCGACTTGTGAGATAAAGCATGAATATAGACATTGATTAGGAATCCCTGTCTCTTTCATTGCAGTATACAAGCTTTGGTATTCTAAATTCTCAGACGTACTAACTCTGGATTGATGCCTAGTTTGAACTGGAGTATTAATATCACCGATGATGTTTTCAACGGGATGATTCTTACTCGTTCTAGTTGAAGCAACAGGCTCAACCGGAATCTCATCTTCTAAGTTAGTACCAATCTCTTCCAATGAAGGTACATCTTCCGTACGAGCAGAAGATATCCTTAAGTGTTTCAAAGGAGTAAGTATATCATCAAACTTTGTAGGAAGATCATCAAGATCTTCTGTTTCTTGAGACTTATCCTCTGAAGGTTGTTGTGACTCACTTGTAGAAGCTTTATCTGAGTCAACATTAGTCTTAATTCCAGACTGTTTAACACTTGATGTCGAAGCGGGACCAATATTCCCATCTTCAAACAATAAATGTTCAGCTATCTCTGAATCACTGACATAGTCACTAATAGGAACTTTAAATGATGCAAAAAGATCAGAATAGTCAAATTGCCAATCTAAGCCCTTATGAACATCCGGTGAGTAGCTCGTAACCTCAATATTATAAACTACCTCCAAACGTCCTGTGACTTTATTAAAGACTCTCTTGTTTGGCGAATTGGGCATATAACCTAGGAAAAATCCTTCGTCAGCCTTCTCATCAAATTTTGCTTGATGTCCAGTCTTTAATATGGTACATGAAACTCCAAAGGGTTCAAACCCCTTTAAGTTAGGTTTCTTATTGTTTAAAAGCTCATAACAAGTCTTGTTATGTCTCTTAACCGTAAGAACTCTATTAAGAACATAACATGCTGTATTCACTGCTTCTGCCCAAAAGATGACCGGAAGCTTTGAATCAGCAAGCATTGTTCTTGCAGCTTCAATCAACGTCCTATTTTTCCTTTCAGCAACACCATTCTGTTGAGGTTCATAAGGTGCACTGAATTGATGTAATATCCCTTTGCTTAAGCAATAGATATTCAATGTTGAATTCTTAAATTCTGTTCCATTGTCACTACGAATACGCTTCACTCTCTTTTTATAGACATTCTCTACTAGATGAAAGAACTCAATTAGAATTCCTGGAGTTTCATCATTTGATCCCAAAAAGAATACCCATGAGAATCTAGAATAATCATCTGTGACAACCAAACAGTACCATTTGCCACCTATACTTCTCTTGCTTATAGGGCCAAAGAGATCCATATGTAGCAATTCAAATGGCGAGGAGATAGAGTTTTCAGTCTTAGGTCTGTGTGGTTTCTTGTGCTGCTTTCCTTTCATGCAAGGAACACACTTATCTTCAGACTCGAAACGTTTTTGTGGTACACCTAGAACCAAACCATTTTTGGTTATATAATTCATCTTTCTCCAGTTTAGGTGTGCCATTCTCCTATGCCATAATAATACGTATGTTTCCAAAGCCTTGGATAATAAACAGGTAGACACCATTGAAGAGTTAGGAACACCCATGTTGATCGCATAGATGTCCTTCTTCCTTGGCGCCCTCATCAATATCCATTCATCAGGAATTTTGAAACCTGGCTTCAGGACTAAGGCCTCCTTTTCATTAAAATAAACTGGATGACCTTTATCACATACTTGGGAAACACTCACTAGTTTGTGAGTTAGTTCTTCAACATAGTTCACATCCTCAAGAGTCAAAGTTCCATTTGAAACTTTTCCTTTTCCCGAAATTACTCCTCCTTTTTCTCCTGCAAAATTTACTTTTTGCTTGAGACTCTCCTTGAAGTCCTTCAGTAGACTTCTTTCTCCGGTCATGTGCCTCGAGCATCCACTGTCTACATACCACCAGCTGTCCTTGTTCACAGCATGCTCCTGCACATAACACAAAACACAATCAGTTATCAAGAGGGACCCAAGCCATTACGGTCTTGGTTTGTCCCTTATCATCAACAAACTTAAGCTCTTTAAAATAACCATCCTTCCCATCAGGAGCTTTGGTTACTTTCGAAGTAGCTTGAGTTTGTGGACGATCAGCCTTAAGAGGTGAATTTGAGGATAACCTCCTAGGCACATAATTATGAGCTCTATTATGATAATTATAATTAAACTCATGTGATCGCGAAGTAGTACCACTCTCATAATGACTATGGCCTCTACTTGGAGTTCTAAACCTCGACGGTGTCACATCCCTAGACTTATGAATAAAATTATCACTTTGAGTATATGGCCGTTTAGGTTTAGGTGGGGAGACACTATGTTTACCATCTCTTTTAAGAATGTTAACAGGTTTATTACCTAACTTAGGTTTGGTATCTAACCCATCTACAGTCATACTAGAGTCGGTATGTGTCTTTTCATCAATCACAAGCTTATGTGGTGTTTCAGACTTTTTGTTAGGACAACACGAAGCCACGTGTCCCTTTTAGTGACACTTGAAACATGACATCTGCTTGCGTGATTTAGGAACTTTTGCATTACCACTCGGAGTCTTAGGCACTAAAGGTTCAGGTATTTGTTCCTTATTAACCTTATCATCAGTCTTAGCATCGTTAATCACTCCACCCGATACAAACTGTATTTTGGTGAACTGAAAAGCCTTGCTATTATCTAATGATACGTTCTTAATAACATCTTTCTGTGCCTCTGACTGTTCAGGTTTATCAGCTACTGAAATCTCAGGATTAACTTCAGTCATTTCAGAATCTTCAGGAATAGGAGTGTAATTGGCATTAAAAGGAGGGGATCCATCATTGTAACCTAACCCAGTCTTGTCCTTTACACTACGTTGAGCATCTAACATTTTATCCATTTGAGATGTCCTATAGTTCTCAAGTTTACGGTTTTGCTCAATTAACCTTAAGTTAAGGTTCACTATTTCCTGATCCTTACTAGCAATTGACTCATTTAAGTCTTTAATATTCATATAGAGACCATCTATGATAACAGATTTTTCACTTATGGTATCTCTAAGTTTTGTCCTATCCGAAGCATCAGACTTAATTTTATCTTTTAAGGCATGTTTATCATCACTTAATCTACGAATATCCTTGATGGCTTGATCAAGTTCAGATCTAACAGTTTTATAGGATTCCTTATCCACATTCAATTGTGATGACAAATTGCTATTTGACACAGTTAAAACACTATTCTGATATTGTAAATCAGTAACTAAGTAACAAACATCAGCAAGATTAAGAATATCTAAACATACCTTCTTCTTGTCAGTTTGTACTTCAGCCATGCGTGCCACGAATTCTTCAGGACTCATATCTGGAGTTGAATCCATATATAGCACGTCATCATCACTTGCCTTCATTTTAGACTCAGGCACCTCTACTCTCTGTTCCATATCAGTAGGCATGTAGGACACTGATTCAGCAGCTGTCTCTTCAATCTCGGCCATCAAGGCTTCCTCAGAATGAGCTTGCCAATCATAAGAGCCATCCAACTGCTTCACCACTAAGGCTTTGGAAGCAAGAGTACTTCCCGAACCTTGTTTTCCTTGTGCTTCTACTTTAGGTCTTTGGCATTCTCTAGCAAAATGACCAATACCCTGACAGTTAAAGCATCTGACCTTGGTTTTATCAAACCCTGATCTATTGCCCAACACCTTTCTACCAGTTCTCTTGAGGAAATTTTTAACTTTTCTTGAAACCAATGCTAACATCTCTTGAAGTTCCAATTCCTCAACATAATCCGGATCTATCTGTTCATAATCCTCGTCAAATAGAACAGGATCATTGATCTTTCCCTCTATGTAATTCTCATATGATGCCACAAAGGAAGCAAGAACAGACAGTTGCTGTTCAGCAGATTTCACACTCATAGGCATCTTCTGATGCTCTAGAGGTGACTTCTCAGAATTCTTTCCCTTTGTCTCATCACTAGAGAAGGAAATAAAGCACATATCTTCAGAAATTATTTCTCCATTTTCACCAGTATCACCAACTAACAGTGCAGTTGTCGAACTAGAGGACGCACTCGAAAGATTTGTCTTTCCATGATATAACCCAGGGTTCTGAACCTGATCAGAATCACTATCTCTTGACTTTCTGGAGAAATCATAACCTTTCAGCTTGTCAATGACTTGCTCTAAAGTCATAGTAGAATACTTGGTTTCGTTATCCTTAATCATAACGCCATACATTTCCCATTTAGAAGGCAAACCCTCAAGAAACTTGTCGGTTTTAGCTACTTCTTCTTCAACAATCTCATGGTATTCCAGTTCACTTAGCAGATGGTAGAAACGTGTGACATAGGCATCAAGATCTTCTCCTTTTAAAGCTTTAAACATAGTAAACTGCCTTTTGAGAAGACTTCTCTTGCCAGCTCTCACTTGTGGACTTCCCTCACCTCTTTTCTCTAGAGCTTCCCAGAGCGTTCTAGCAGTATGAAAAGACTTCAGTTGATGAGCGATCTCTTTAGGAAGACACATCTTTATGCATGAATGTGCTTTATTTTCATTTCTGTATTCTTCCTTCTGTTGATCACTCATGTTCGGATAGGTAAGAACCACAGTGGCATTTTGAACAGTTTGAGTAGGTGCGGTGTATCCATTCTTGATACACATCCAGATTGACAGGTCATGGAATCTACAGTAAGATTCAAATCTGTCTTTCCAATTGTAATAATCCTCGATCCTCAACAACTTAGGTGGAACGTTCGATTTTCCAACCTCGTGATCCATCTCGATCAATCTACTTAAGTCAGACATCTTAAAAACGTAAAATTAAACTGTTTAGCGAATTCAGAAAACTCAACTCGCAGGACTCAGCTCAAATCGCAATCTCAGCTCGACTCGCAGAATATGTCAATTCGCAAGCCTCAGTTCAGATCGCTAAAGATGTCGATTCGCAAGCGATTTCAATTCGCGAGAGATCTCAGTTCGACTCGCAAGTCTCAGTTCGACTCGCTAGTTCAACTCGGTTCGCAGGCGAAGCTGGAACCCTAATCTCGACTCGCGAAACGGCTGTTAAACCCAAAAACGAATGTTTAAGGTATTTTTACGATCGAAACAGGAAATTTCGACCGTAAACAAACCCTAAAACGTCCAGAGAGTGATTTTGATCGTTAGTATGTACTTATGCACGGATAAACGATCCGAATCACAACGCAATCACCTCTAAAACTTTTGAACACACTCGTATTTAGCCCGAAAGCTCTGATACCAGATGTAAGTCCCTAGTTCTAGGATCGATAACTTCGTTATCTGTAGTATTAAGGTGCGGAATCCCTCAATACGGTGTTATCTTACTAACAACGAATACGTTCGTAATTGCGTTTAATAAAGCTTAACTTTAAACGAATAATACGTCAAAGTCTAGTCGTAGGTTTAGTTTTCTCTGGGTTTTTTCTGAGTTCGCAGAATGCAAAAGTATCAAAAAGTGTTTTTGATTTACAAACAAAAATCGTTTATATATTTAGTCTCGGCTCGGCTCGCATGGGCCTGCGAGTTCAGCCCAACTCGCCTTGCAGCCCAAGCCCATTACCAAGCTCGACTCGTTACTGATCTCCACGAGTTCAGTTCTCATTTCGGCTCGCAAGGCTCGCGACCTGAGAACTCGACTCGCACAGAATGTATTTATTTCGTATTTAACATTCGTCCAACTTAACACAATAATATGTTTAACGAATATTACTAACAAAACAAATATTCATTTACAAATCTAAACCAATGTACAAACATAATAATAATTACACCAGTCCTATTTCAAGCTAGATCTGTTGTCACAATCTATGTCCCAACAGAGATTGACTTCCCTGCAGCGAATAATATCAGGAGTTCCAATATATATATTCCTAAGGGTATCCCACATGTCTTTAGCAGCTCTACAAAGCCTGATAGATTCGAACACTTCATCAGGAAGTGCCATGCCTATGTAGATTTTAGCTTGTTTATCCAGTCTAACCAATCGTCTATCCTCATCTGACCATTGTTCCTCTCTTTTGGGCACAACCATTTCTGGTATAGTAGGAGTAGTAGCTTTAGCAATGACAGCAGGAACAATTGTGGTTGGAATGTGGGGACCATTGGTTATTGTATTACAGAGACGGTCGTCAACTAGGTCTAAAAACATCATCATTCGGGACATCCAAGTTTCAATCCTTGAAGGATCAAAAGCTGGAGGTTTGGTTGTAGAACCATTTCCCTTCTGATAATCAGAGTCTACACAACTATACTTTACTGATTCCATTGCAGACCTGGTTAATTGAATTTAAACCAACTCTGCTCTGATACCAATTGAGAGTCCCGGAATCACTATCAGTTAGTGATTTGGAATTGCAGAGTGTAAAGTTTAATTGTAGAAGGGGGGTTGAATAATATTTAACAACTAATTCTTATTTTACTTAAGTTACTTAGTTAGTTGTTAATTGATTAACAGAAACAGAGTATAACACATATATAGATATGACAATATCAAAGTAACAAAGTAATAGTAGCTTAAATGGTGAATTATATTGATCATAAAATTCACAAGTGTTGAATGCGGAATGGATTAACCAAGGTTAATCCAATTCAAACACTTGCTAATCTATTACAGATTGAGAAGAACAGCAGTGGACAAACACGCTGACTGTTCTCTCGCTGGATCGTTAATACGTGCTTAGACTAACTACTCACTGACACACAAGTGATTAACAAGATTGAACGACTAGCCTCTACAGTATAAAGTACATAACTATTTATACTACAAGAGTTCCTAAAATGTCGCCTATAAAATAGGATCTTGGAATGACACGTGTCGCTGTTTGATTGGCTTGAACTCTGATGAACCGACATTCTGCGGGTCCCCAAATCTTCTGTAATCCAATGAATCCCTGCCACGTAATCCTTCGATCATACTTCAAGTATAAGGAACACTTGCTGATGTTGATAAGTATAGTACTTGTAGTTGAGAGGCTTTATTGAATAGTCCCTGAAGATGCAGTAATCCTCATCACTCACTGCGAGCTAACATGCTCTTGTAGAATGACTTGAACTAGAGATCTTCAGTGACTAGCTGTTATTCTGGCAGTGACTTTTGCCTTTATTGATTTGAAGATGTAAAGCTCTCGCTGTCATGATCAGCGACACCAAGTTGAGCTTTAATCTTCCTCAGCATATCAATTCCTTGAGAGTAGAATGAATGACGATCAACGAAACCAATCTTCAGCAACAACAGCTTTGATACAATTCATTTCTTCATCGAGTAGTGTTAAGTTGAGTTGGTCAGTGACCAGCGACTCAACATGGTCAGTGACCAGTGACTCAACATAGAGAATGCTCCATATAATTCAAAATATACGGAAGGTTCTATTCAAAGGGAAATCTTGGGTATTATTGCAAACAAAGTTCGAAAAAATATTCGTAGTGAAGTTGGATATGGTCTATATTAGAACGAATTTGACCCCCCCCCCCCCCCCCCCCCCCCCGGGTAAAGTGTTCAAGATCCGCCACTGTATGCGTGTGAATCTTTATGTATATAACCTCAAAACTTATATTATAGTATTGTTGGATGCAAAATTAGGTGTTCTAAATAGTTGAATGTGTCAGCTAATATATATTCATTCTTATTACTCGAGTTCTCGTTGTTTGCTTTAAACAGTCCATTTCCATTTCCATTTCCATGATTGGTTAATATAATTGTCACCTCTGTACTATTTTTTTAGAGTTTGAGTTGTTGATTGGGACTCCATTTTGAATATTTTATGGCTGTATATATGAGTATATATATGACAGCAATTTGTAATACATATTGTAATAGGTTTAGCTCTTTTTTTCTCCTTTTAAATATCTGTTTGCTTGTATCATGTCAGACCTATAAATACTCGAGGTAATTGTATTGCTATTTCCCGGTTTACGTTGAACTTATGAATGAGTTTCTGTCTACTCTCAAGCAGAAGTATGACAAGAAGGTGTCAAATTCAGGTAAGTTTTCACTTCCTTACAAGTTGATTCATAAAGGTTGATTCTAAAGGGTTAATACACACGGAGGGGATTAAAGTATCCCAAATATTCGCTTGGGGTACTAAAGTTTATGATTTGACAAAACTGTGAGTTAACTATACGTATTGTGTTTAAGGGTAATTAAAGTTTATCAATATGTTTACAAGGATAACTAAAGTTTATTAAAATGTTTACAAGGATAATCAAAGTTTATATAATTGTTCAAATTGATTAATCTTTATTAGCTCATTTTTCACTTCGGGAAGGTTTTAAAAGTTGGGTTATAGTTTTGTCAAATCATAAACTTTAGTACCCCAAGTGAACATTTTGGGATACTTTAATCCCCTCCGTGTGTATTAACCCGATTCTAAATTCTGATTGAATTTTAGATCTTGATAATGCAGTTTGAGGATTTTGCTAGACTAGGTGATTGATTTTCTTGCATGGTAAAGTGCCGCCAACATTGTTTTCAATGATGACATACAGGTACACAATTGAGTTCATATGTATATTGAGTCATAATTACAGATCATGAACTTTATTTGCTTAATCTTCTCCGAATGAACTTTTTATTTATATCTTGGTGCTGGTACGTCCCTTTTATTTTACACTGTCTTATGAAACTAAAATGTTCATACACCATCTCATAATGTCTATATTGCATCAGGTGCTTCTGTATAACTGCATTAGATATTGATCAAGCTGAAAGTGTATCTGATTTCTTTCCAATAAAAGACGAATTAGAAGCATTATATTAAAGGTACTTTGCTCAGTCCCATTCTCTTCTTTATGATTCCTGTACAATTTTATTGGTGCTACACTTGAATGTATAATTGTAAATAACTTACTTCAGTTAATATTATACTTCTAATATCTATTAGCAGTGCGAAAAGTTAAGTTCACAGGCCTAAGATCATACATGTACTTTACTTTCAATAGGATTGGAAGTAGTTCAGTAAGAAATAGTTTTTTTTTTATACATATCATGCTCCTTAGCTTTCTAGATTTCAATGGAGCTAACGGAGGCTGGTTGAGTCAAAGTTTCGAGTATTTGATTTGAATGAAGTGATAAATTATTATTGATTCTTCCTACGCTTGTGAAAGTAATGAAGCTTAATCCTATGTCTTACATTCCCATATAATACACATGCCACCATTTTTTATACAGTTTCTATTATTCATATAATTAATATGATATATTATGATTGCAGAGTAAGGTTCAAATGAGTCCATGATTTTTGAGTGAGACTAAGGGAACCAATGATATCATGCCACATGTACAAAGAGAATGTTCCATACTACAAAACCCATTTACCCCAAACATCAATTATCTCACAAACGACAAATCGCAAAATCATGAAACTTGCACCATAATATCAGCGTTTTATCCTCTTCGATTTGCCGTCTCTCAAGGCATACTTACGATAAAAAAAATTCGGTTTTTTGGTGGGTTTTATAAATTAGTAACACATGTGTTAGTGATTGATTGTACATTTTATTTACGGTCATGGTTAGGGTTTAGGGTTAGAATTTAGCAGGGTTCATGGTTTAGGGTTAAAATTTTATGTTTTAGTAGGGTTTATAAGGGTTTAGTATGATTTAGGGTTTAGAGTTTTATAAAGCGTTTAGGGTTTTGGGTTTGTGGTTTAGGGTTTAGGGTTTGGGTTTTGGGGTTTCGGGGAGAAACCCCAAAACCCAAACCCTAAACCCTAAACCCCAAACCCTAAACCCTAAACGCAACACTCTAACACATGTGTTAGTAACATATGAAACCCACCCAAAAAATGATAAAAAAAAAAAAAAATTCGTCGGAAGTATGCCTTGAGGGACGGCAAATCGAAGAGGATAAAACGTTGAAAATTATGGTGCAAGTTTCATGATTTTTTGATTTGTCGTTTGTGAGATAATTGATGTTTGGGGTAAATGGGTTTTGTTGTATGGAACATTCTATTTGTATATGTGGCATGATATCATTGGTTCCCTTACCCTCATTATATTCTACAGGTTCCTACATTTTTGAATTGGAAAGAGGAATGAAACTTTGGTACATACGTATATCCATGCTTCGTCAATCTGTATTGTACAAACAAAACCAACTCAACAGTCTTACATATATAAATTGCCATTTTGTTCTTTTTTCAATAACTTAACTAATGTTTTTAATTGAATCTTCCTTAATTGTTGGGTAGTGTATTACTTCCTCTTCTTAGAGATGCGTCTATTATCTAAACGGTAAAAGGGGAAGGCTATCGAGTGGTAAGTGAAGTTTGACATGGAGCTTTTCGGAGCTTTTAGGAGCTTTAAGCTTTTAATTTTCAAATTTATAAGGTCCAATAATGAAAAGCTTTGTTTGGAAGAATCAAATGGAGCTTTTAGTTTTGTTTGAAAAGCTCCTAAAAGCTTGATATTTAAACGCTAATAGGAGAAGCGTTTGAAATTGGCTTTAACTTTTTCTCATCCAAATTACTCAAAAGACCTTTCTATCTACGTCTCATGCAGACATGCTCCGTCCCATTTGCAAATTCTCTTTAACTTATTGTACACTACTGGCTAGTGCCACTACTAGTAAAAAGAATTATATTATATACATATTAATACATTAAACCTTAATATATTATAAGTATCTAAATTTTAACTTTAAATATGTATCTAAAATAAACATTTTGATCTAAGTTTTATTTATACCTTTTTATTTATTCATTTATGATTTTATACATTTTGTTACAATCGATAAAACACTTTTATTTATAAAAATAATAATATATATTTGTTGATTTATTGTTTTGTTATGTTCATCATTTATTTATATATAAATGTCCTTTTATGTCATTTTACACTTTTAAATTACATCTACAACTAGTTTACCAAACAGACATATACAAATAAAGTTACAGCCTACAGCTTACAGCTACAGCCTACAGCTACAGCTACTTTACCAAACATACCCCTAGTTCCATTTCGTTTTATGTATATATTTGTTATAGCATAATTTTGAAAATTGATGGTATTTTTATCCCTGTGTAGTTTGATATCTTAAAAACCAGAAAAACCAGAGAGATGGACAGAAGTGGGACAACAGAGCTATTATTTTGGCGTTACATTCTTGGCTCGTTGAAACAAGATGTCAGCCTTATATCAGAAGTAGAAGATTTTCGTGAGCTAGTCCATTCTTCATAGATTAAACTTACGTTAGCCTATCTAGTTTAGGTTTTCGTTGTCTTAAACACAAGTGTTGATGGGTCGGCATACTATGACCCGATATGTTCGGATATGATTTGAGCAAGTAATTAAATTTCATTTTGTTTATATATCGTGTTTGAACAATTGATGGTTTATCGGGATGTTAAAATTGTTTGTTTGGTGTGTTTTGGATGCGAAAACTGCAAAATATATGTTGTAACATTGTAGCAAATCTGCAGATCTGAAACAGGCGCGTACCTGGGTAAAATCGAAAAAATGCAAAAAGCTGTCCAGATTACAGTAACCTTTTGCAACGACAAAAACTTTTTGGGATGGCATATGTCGTTGCAAAAGGCCAATATATATTTTAATTATCACACTTTCTGGGACGACAAGCGTCGTTGCTATAGCTATTTATATTTTTATTTTTATTTTTTCAATAATTCTTTCTGCGACGACAGTTGTCGTTGCTACATGTATTTAATTTTCGTTTTTTTTTTATTTTGTTGATCGTGTTTAAATTGAGCTGTGTATTTACAACCTGAAAACATGTTCCTCAAATCAGTTTGGGTTAGGTACTTTCGACCTACGCATCCAAACCCGGAAACAAGCTCCGTATAACCTTCACTTGATTTGGTGCCTATAAAACCGTTGTAGCCTTGTAGGTCATTTTCCGCAATGCATGCCGAACGTGCTTGTGGATATATACAGTGGCGTTACTAGGGTGTGGACCACACAAAGATTTTCGTAATAACCATTATATAACACCCCACTGATTTAAGACATATATTTTTTTTTTAACAACCTGGAAGCGTTATCCCATTCAACAACCTTTACATATAATATAATATCAAAGGTTAGTTATTACACATACTATCATTAAGTTATTTCGTTACAAACCCATAATCTAGTGGTGTTATTTATACAAACATTTAACGCCAAACCAAAAGTAATCAAGAGTGCCCAGCTAGTCAAACATTTCACCCAAAACCTCTCAACCGAGCATAAGCAAACTTAACCTGCAAAAGTGAGGTGGGGGATTAGCACGAAGCTAAGTGAATAATGATTCCAACAATCTAACTTAGCATAACCAATCAGTTCACAACAATTAACTAATAGTAACAATAAAAATAGAGGATCGGTGGTTCTTGAGGTACCCTCAGCCCGCGGATGGCCCACCAAGAACACTTATAATCCACTGCAGGCCAATACAGAGATTTTACCGATAGTTCAATGCTATCTTTAATCAATATGGACGAATTCACAACGAATGTTCATCAATACCATAAAGATTAACCTATAGCAACTAAACCCAACCGAAATTGACCTCTATCATTCCAACCTATCATGGAATGAGTCATTAGCAATCAATCATTTAACCACAATCAACTTATCAATAAATCAATAATATCAATCTGCTTAAAATTGATGTAACTAAATTGTTAACACCAATTTAAATTGTGAGAACCAGTCACTCACATGTCTCTTCTCAAGCTCCACTAAAAGATCTAATTTTATTGAGTCGTATTCGGATCTGAAATACAAAAGAATTTCAAGTCAATTCTCATATCATAGTTACATAGCTTCATATCAACCATCAAACAGATACTAAGTAACACAAACACATTATGCAAGCTAAATCATATTATCCAACTCAAGTTAAATATTTTATTCAGCCCAGGGAATCCGGCCGTATTCCTTGGAATCAGGCCGTATTCATCTGAATACGCCCGTATTCCAGTGAATACGTCCGTATTCCCCATCACTTTCAGCAACCATTTGGATCAGAACCCATTCTTGGGAACCCGTTCTGGAATACGCCCCGGGAATACGCCGTATTCCCTTGAATACGTCCGGATTCAGGGGAATCCGACCGTATTCCCAAGTAATTTCAGACCTGCACATTTTAGTTCCTGCAAAATCTGCAGCTACGAACCAAAAACCCAATTTCGACCAAACTTGATTATATACTCACAGATTCATCAATATTTGACCATAACAACTACTAATAACAACTTATAACAAGAAATCAAGCTTCAAATCATTACAATCCATCATAATCAACTATAAGCTAGCTATTTCATAATCAAACCAAAAACTCAAGAACTCATAAAATTATATCATGAAATCAGTCACTTTTTGCCCACAAAGATCATAATATCATCATATAATCATCATACAAATATCAATCGAATTAATCAAGCTTAATTTCTATCATTCAAGTAATTTATGGTTTAGGTCAAACAAAGTTTTAACTTACAAGATAGATAGCTACAAGATGACAATCAAAGAAGCTTATGATGATGATAATGATGAGCTTATGATTCAATCTCCAATCTTGTTTAATCTTCACTAGCAATTTTGTGTGGTGATTTTAAGAAGTTTTTTTTTTTTTGAAACCCAAAATGAAGAACACATAGAATTGGGGAAATTAAAGTCGGCCTCCTTAATTTATTAAACCGCCTCACATTTATTTACAGTATAATATTGTACTACCTTTTGACCTATTGTCTGGAACCTCGATTTCAAATACGATAAATTTATTTTATTTTACCGTCACCTAATATTATTTAAAACAAATAACATTTCACTAACCACAATATTTCCTGAGACTTATTTACATATTAAATTTACAAGCAAACACATAAAACAATTAAATTACACAATTAATTTAACGAAAATTACCTGTTTCTTCTAAGCCCGAATTGAGGATGTTACAAATCTTCCCTCCTTAAGAAGATTTCGTCCCCTAAATCTCACTAGACTCAAACAAACTAGGATATCTAGTTTGCATACTCTCCTCATTCTCCCATGTAAGATCCGCCCCCAAGCTATGCTTCCATTTAACTAATACCATCGGGATTTCCTTTCTACGCAACTTGGTTATTTTTCTATCTAAGAGCTCCACAGGTTCTTCCACCAATTTCTTATTTGGGTCGACTCTAAGATCTTGCAAAGGAAGGATTTGGGATTGATCCTCCACATTGCATTTTCTTAAATAGCAAACATTAAACGTATCATGAATACCAACTAATTCAGGAGGAAGATCCAAAGAAACTGATTGATCATTAATCACTTGTCGAACTTTAAATGGGCCAATATATCGGGGAGCTAATTTTCCACGTTTACCAAATCTAATAACACCCTTCCACGGAGAAACTTTCAAATATACAAATTCACCTTCAACAAAAACAATGGGTCGTCTACGTGGATCAGCATACTGTTTCTGCCTATCACGAGCCGCTTTCAATTTCTCACGAGCAATCTTAACTTTATCAGCTGTAATCTGAACTATATCGGGGCCCGCAAATTGCTTTTCTCCAGCTTCTAACCAACATGTTGGAGTTCGACAACGACGGCCATACAACATTTCATACGGTGGCATACCAATACTAGAATGATAGGAGTTGTTATATGCAAACTCTATCAAAGGCAAGTGTGAATCCAAAGAACAGCCATACTCAAGTACACAGGCTCTTAACATATCCTCTAGAGTCTGAATAGTACGTTCTGACTGCCCATCTGTCTGAGGATGGTAAGCTGTACTGAGATTAATTCGGGTACCTAACTCACGCTGCAAACTTTGCCAAAAACCAGAAACGAATCGGGAATCTCTATCAGACACAATAGACAAAGGAATGCCATGTCTCACAACAATCTCGTGAATATATAAAACAGATAACCGAGTTAAAGAAGCAGTTTCACTGGTGGCAAGAAAATGAGCACTTTTAGTCAAACGGCCAACAATGACCCAAATCATATTATTACCCTTCAAAGTACGAGGTAACTTGGTAACGAAATTCATAGTGATATGCTCCCATTTCCACTCAGGGATATCCAACTGTTTTAACATACCATAAGGTTTCTGATGTTCTGCTTTTACTTGGGAACATATGTGGCAAGTTTCAACCATTCTAGCAACATCGGTTTTCATCGTAAGCCACCAATATAACGGTTTCAAATTATTATACATTTTCGTACTCCCTGGATTTACTGATAACCTCGATTTACGTGCCTCTGTTAATATCAAATCCCGAAGTCTCCCGATCAATGGAACCCAAACTCGAGACTGAAAAGTTTTCAATCCACGTGAATCATCCACCAATAGATTCTTTCGTTTCAACAAAATCTCAGATTTTAAATTCTGATCTAACAATGCTTCTAACTGTGTAGCTTTCAACTGAGAAATCAAATCAGAAGATATTTCTACACACATAAAGTAGATTCGGTTGGAAGTTACCTTTCGGCTTAAGGCATCGGCTACCACATTTGCTTTACCCGGATGATATCGGATTTCACAATCGTAATCCTTAATCAATTCCAACCATCGACGCTGTCTCATATTAAACTCTTTCTGAGAAAACATGAACTGGAGGCTTTTATGATCTGTACATACAATGCATTTGGTACCGTATAAATAATGTCTCCAAATCTTTAAAGCAAACACCACAGCTGCAAGTTCCAAATCATGTGTGAGATAATTCCTTTCATGAGTTTTAAGTTGGCGAGAATCATATGCAATAACACGATCACGTTGCATTAAAACAGCACCCAACCCAGCATGCGAAGCATCACAATAAACCACAAATCCATCAGAACCATCAGGAAGTGCTAACACCGGAGCTTGACACAACAACTTTTTAAGAGTCTGAAAAGAGGATTCTTGTTGATCACCCCACTGAAACTTAACATCTTTCCTAGTCAATCGGGTTAACGGGCCAGCAATCTTAGAAAAATCTTGGATAAATTTCCGATAATACCCAGCTAAAGCAAGGAAACTTTTAATCTCAGAAGGGGATTTAGGAGCATTCCAATTCATAACAGCTTCTACTTTAGAAAGATCCACCTTAACTCCATCCTTACAAATGATATGACCAAGAAATTGCACCTCTCGAAGCCAGAATTCGCATTTAGAAAATTTAGCATAAAGGTGTTCTCTTTTCAGAATTTCCAGAATCAATCTCAAATGACGTTCATGCTCAAATTCAGACTTAGAATAAATCAATATATCATCGATAAACACAATTACAAACTTATCTAGAAAGGGTCGACATATTCGATTCATTAAATCCATGAAAATAGCAGGAGCATTAGTCAATCCGAAAGGCATGACTAAAAATTCATAATGTCCATACCGAGTGCGAAAAGCAGTTTTAGGAATATCTTCCTCACATACTCGCACCTGGTGATACCTGGATCTCAAATCAATCTTTGAAAAATAAGATGATCCTTGCAACTGATCAAATAATTCATCAATTCGAGGCAAAGGGTATTTATTTTTCACTGTTCTCTTATTAAGTTCTCGGTAATCGATACACATACGTAAAGTACCATCTTTCTTTTTCACAAATAATACCAGAGCACCCCACGGAGAAGAACTCGGTCTGATAAACCCTTTATCTAACAGTTCCTGAATCTGCCCCATCATTTCCCGAATTTCAGCTGGAGCTAATCTATAAGGAGACTTAGCTATCGGAGTCGAACCAGGAATCAAATCAATCTTATACTCTACTTCTCTTACAGGGGGCAAACCAGGCAATTCATCAGGGAATACCTCCGGGTATTCAGAAACCACCCGGATATCGGAAATGGATTTCTTTTCTAATTTAGTATCAACCGCATAACACAAATAAGAATCACAGCCCTTAGCTAGAGATTTTCTAGCCTTCATCACAGAAATCAACGGAATGTTACCCTTTTCCCGTTCCCCTCGAGCCACGACGTGAGACTCATCAGAGACGGGATTTTTATAATCTTTCGATAACAATCAATATTAGCTTTATTTAAGCTCAACCAATCCATACCGATAACCGCATCGAAACTCGGAATTGGCATTAACAGAAATGAAATCAGAAAGTTATGACCCTCTATTAGTATACTAGCTCCAGTTACCGATGTGGTAACAATAACTACCTTACCATCAGCAATTTCAACTTCTAAAGGTTTCACAATCAAAGAGGGAATCAATTTCAGTCTATCACAAAATTTCACAGATATAAACGAGCAATTGGCACCAGAATCAAATAATACGCGAGCTGGTACAGAATTTATGAGAAATGTACCCGTTATAACGTCCTTAGTAGTGACAGCTTCATCCACTGTCATTCGACTAGCAGCTACTGGTGGAATTTTCCTCTTTTGGCTGGAGGATGAGGAACCCTTCGCCATAGCCATACTCTGTCTCTTTGCCTCTGTACAATCTCCAGCTCTATGCCCCTCTTTATGACAGTTCCAACACATGCTATTTGGAAACGTGCAATCCTTGGCAGCGTGCCCAAAAACTCCACATTTAACGCATCTAGATGTCTGAGGAGTACAAGGACCATTATGTCTAGCTCGACATTTGTTACAGTAATTACTATCCATTGGATTAAACCTCCGGTTCTGTTGACTACCTTGCCCTTTTTGCTTACTAGAAGAATCTCCCTTTGATTTCTGTGAATACCTTTCTTTATTCATTAACCTTTTAGCTTGAATGTCACCATCCACCGATCGAGCATAATCATATGCTTGTGAAAGAGAACCATCTAATCTCACTGAAGTACGGTAATCTGGAGGTAAAGTCTTCACAAAATGGTCAATCTGAGTTCTATCAGTCGGAACCCACTGTCTCACAAATCGCAATTTATCTGAAAATTGCTTAATAAGCTCTTCAATCGACATTTGATCCGTCTTTTGTAAGTTGAGAAACTCTTGTCTGATACGCGATAAATTGTACTCTGAACAGAATTGTTTACAAATCTCGGCATGAAAATCTGACCATCTAATCAGTTTTATTTGCTCTGATGTCAATGGGGCAGTAACAGAATCCCACCATGACATTGCTTGACCCTTTAACAGCTGAACCGCGTATGGTACTTTATCTTTTTTCTCACAATGGCAAACATCCAATTTTTGCTCCACATCACGTAACCAATCCAAAGTATCCGTAGGATTAGTACTCCCAGAGAATGAAGAAGGATTGGTAGACATAAAAGTCTTAAGTGAACAACCCACTTTTAACTGCTGAAATGGAGGAATCGCATGTATCTGGTAATTAGGAAAACCGGAAGAAGGAAAAGGTACAGTAGTTTGATAACTATAACCTTGTTGCTGCTGCTGAGAAACAAAAGGTATAGATGCCGGAATCCTTGCAGAAGATATAATTGGAGGAGCAGTGGTTATAACATGCGGCTGAGTAAGGATAGGCTGTCGAGAAGACCCAGCCTGTTCTTTCTGAAGTTCTAGCACCCGATTCTCCAATCTCATAATATATTCTTGGTCGGTCTCAATTTCCCCTCCGGTTGGATTAGAGGTACCATTATGACCCTGATCTTCTGGTGGTGCATCTATCCGAGAGGCTTCATTAAGAGTATGGAAAGGTTGCTCATTATCCGCCATATTTGTAATCACATCATATCTCCAATTTCGTTAATCATTAGTACTAGCAAACTAACCGAATTTCCCATCATAACTAATCCCCATTACAAGAAATGTTTGACCAACGGGACTAAGTTTAGGTTTGAACACTTAGAATGCTCAATTAACCAAAACTTACGCTCTGATACCAACTTATAACACCCTACTGATTTAAGACATATTTTTTTTTTTAACAACCTGGAAGCGTTATCCCATTCAACAACCTTTACATATAATATAATATCAAAGGTTAGTTATTACACATACTATCATTAAGTTATTTCGTTACAAACCCATAATCTAGTGGTGTTATTTATACAAACGTTTAACGCCAAACCAAAAGTAATCAAGAGTGCCTAGCTTGTCAAACATTTCACCCAAAACCTCTCAACCGAGCATAAGCAAACTTAACCTGCAAAAGTGAGGTGGGGGATTAGCACGAAGCTAAGTGAATAATGATTCCAACAATCTAACTTAGCGTAACCAATCAGTTCACAACAATTAACTAATAGTAACAATCAAAATAGAGGATCGGTGGTTCTTGAGGTACCCTCAGCCAGCGGATGGCCCACCAAGAACACTTATAATCCACTGCAGGCCAATACAGAGATTTTACCGATAGTTCAATGCTATCTTTAATCAATATGGAAGAATTCACAACGAATGTTCATCAATACCATAAAGATTAACCTATAGCAACTAAACCCAACCGAAATTGACATCTATCATTCCCACCTATCATTTAATGAGTCACTAGCAATCAATCATTTAACCACAATCAACTTATCAATAAATCAATAATATCAATCTGCTTAAAATTGATGTAACTAAATTGTTAACACCAATTTAAATTGTGAGAACCAGTCACTCACATGTCTCTTCTCAAGCTCCACTCAAAGATCTGATTTTATTGAGTCGTATTCGGATCTGAAATACAAAAGAATTTCAAGTCAATTCTCATATCATAGTTACATAGCTTAATATCAACCATCAAACAGATACTAAGTAACACAAACACATTATGCAAGCTAAATCATATTATCCAACTCAAGTTAAATATTTTATTCAGCCCAAGGAATCCGGCCGTATTTCTTGGAATCCGGCCGTATTTCTTGGAATCCGGTCGTGTTCATCTGAATACGCCCGTATTCCAGTGAATACGTCTGTATTCCCCATAACTTTCAGCAACCATTTGGATCAGAACCCATTCTTGGGAATCCGTTCTGGAATACGCCCCGGGAATACGCCGTATTCCCTTGAATACGTCCGGATTCAGGGGAATCCGACCGTATTCCCAAGTAATTTCAGACCTGCACATTTTAGTTCCTGTAAAATCTACAGCTACGAACCAAAAACCCAATTTCGACCAAACTTGATTATATACTCACAGATTCATCAATATTTGACCATAACAACTACTAATAACAACTTATAACAAGAAATCAAGCTTCAAATCATTACAATCCATCATAATCAACTATAAGCTAGCTATTTCATAATCAAACCAAAAACTCAAGAACTCATAAAATTATATCATGAAATCAGTCACTTTTTGCCCACAAAGATCATAATATCATCATATAATCATCATACAAATATCAATCGAATTAATCAAGCTTAATTTCTATCATTCAAGTAATTTATGGTTTAGGTCAAACAAAGTTTTAACTTACAAGATAGATAGCTACAAAATGACAATCAAAGAAGCATATGATGATGATAATGATGAGCTTATGATTCAATCTCCAATCTTGTTTAATCTTCACTAGCAATTTTGTGTGGTGATTTTAAGAAGTTTTTTTTTTTTTTTGAAACCCAAAATGAAGAACACATAGAATTGGGGAAATTAAAGTCGGCCTCCTTAATTTATTAAACCGCCTCACATTTATTTACAGTATAATATTGTACTACCTTTTGACCTATTGTCTGGAACCTCGATTTCAAATATGATAAATTTATTTTATTTTACCGTCACCTAAGATTATTTAAAACAAATAACATTTCACTAACCACAATATTTCCTGAGACTTATTTACATATTAAATTTACAAGCAAACACATAAAACAATTAAATTACACAATTAATTTAACGAAAATTACCTGTTTCTTCTAAGCCCGAATTGAGGATGTTACAAATCTTCCCTCCTTAAGAAAATTTCGTCCCCTAAATCTCACTAGACTCAAACAAACTAGGATATCTAGTTTGCATACTCTCCTCATTCTCCCATGTAAGATCCGCCCCCAAGCTATGCTTCCATTTAACTAATACCATCGGGATTTCCTTTCTACGCAACTTGGTTATTTTTCTATCTAAGAGCTCCACAGGTTCTTCCACCAATTTACTTATTTGGGTCGACTCTAAGATCTTGCAAAGGAAGGATTTGTGATTGATCCTCCACATTGCATTTTCTTAAATAGCAAACATTAAACGTATCATGAATACCAACTAATTCAGGAGGAAGATCCAAAGAAACTGATTGATCATTAATCACTTGTCGAACTTTAAATGGGCCAATATATCGGGGAGCTAATTTTCCACGTTTACCAAATCTAATAACACCCTTCCACGGAGAAACTTTCAAATATACAAATTCACCTTCAACAAAAACAACGGGTCGTCTACGTGGATCAGCATACTGTTTCTGCCTATCATGAGCCGCTTTCAATTTCACACAAGCAATCTTAACTTTATCAGCTGTAATCTGAACTATATCGGGCCCGCAAATTGCTTTTCTCCAGCTTCTAACCAACATGTTGGAGTTCGACAACGACGGCCATACAACATTTCGTACGATGGCATACAAATACTAGAATGATAGGAGTTGTTATATGCAAACTCTATCAAAGGCAAGTGTGAATCCAAAGAACCGCCATACTCAAGTACACAGGCTCTTAACATATCCTCTAGAGTCTGAATAGTACGTTCTGACTGCCCATCTGTCTGAGGATGGTAAGCTGTACTGAGATTAATTCGGGTACCTAACTCACGCTGCAAACTTTTCCAAAAACCAGAAATGAATCGGGAATCTCTATCAGACACAATAGACAAAGGAATGCCATGTCTCACAACAATCTCATGAATATATAAAACAGATAACCGAGTTAAAGAAGCAGTTTCACTGGTGGCAAGAAAATGATCACTTTTAGTCAAACGGTCAACAATGAGCCAAATCATATTATTTCAAAGTACGAAGCAACTTGGTAACGAAATCCATCGTGATATGCTCCCATTTCCACTCAGGGATATCCAACTGTTTTAACGTACCGTAAGGTTTCTGATGTTCTGCTTTTACTTGGGAACATATGTGGCAACTTTCAACCATTCTAGAAAAACATTGGTTTTCATCGTAGGCCAACAATATAACGGTTTCAAATTATTATACATTTTCGTACTCCCTGGATTTACTGATAACCTCGATTTACGTGCCCCTGTTAATATCAAATCCCGAAGTCCCCCGATCAATGGAACCCAAACTCGAGACTGAAAAGTTTTCAATCCACGTGAATCATCCACCAATAGATTCTTTCGTTTCAACAAAATCTCAGATTTTAAATTCTGATCTAACAACGCTTCTAACTGTGTAGCTTTCAACTGAGAAATCAAATCAGAAGATATTTCTACACACATAAAGTAGATTCGGTTGGAAGTTACCTTTCGGCTTAAGGCATCGGCTACCACATTTGCTTTACCCGGATGATATCGGATTTCACAATCGTAATCCTTAATCAATTCCAACCATCGACGCTGTCTCATATTTAGCTCTTTCTGAGAAAACATGAACTGGAGGCTTTTATGATCTGTACATACAATGCATTTGGTACCGTATAAATAATGTCTCCAAATCTTTAAAGCAAACACCACAGCTGCAAGTTCCAAATCATGTGTGAGATAATTACTTTCATGAGTTTTAAGTTGGCGAGAAGCATATGCAATAACACGATCACGTTGCATTAAAACAGCACCCAACCCAGCATGCAAAGCATCACAATAAACCACAAATCCATCAGATCCATCATGAAGTGCTAACACCGGAGCTTGACACAACAACTTTTTAAGAGTCTGAAAAGAGGATTCTTGTTGATCACCCCACTGAAACTTAACATCTTTCCTAGTCAATCGGGTTAACGGGCCAGCAATCTTAGAAAAATCTTGGATAAATTTCCGATAATACCCAGCTAAACCAAGGAAACTTTTAATCTCAGAAGGGGATTTAGGAGCATTCCAATTCATAACAGCTTCTACTTTAGAAAGATCCACCTTAACTCCATCCTTACAAATGATATGACCAAGAAATTGCACCTCTCGAAGCTAGAATTCGCATTTAGAAAATTTAGCATAAAGGTGTTCTCTTTTCAGAATTTCCAGAATCAATCTCAAATGACGTTCATGCTCAAATTCAGACTTAGAATAAATCAATATATCATCGATAAACACAATTACAAACTTATCTAGAAAGGGTCGACATATTCGATTCATTAAATCCATGAAAATAGCAGGAGCATTAGTCAATCCGAAAGGCATGACTAAAAATTCATAATGTCCATACCGAGTGTGAAAAGCAGTTTTAGGAATATCTTCCTCACATACTCGCACCTGGTGATACCTGGATCTCAAATCAATCTTTGAAAAATAAGATGATCCTTGCAACTGATCAAATAATTCATCAATTCGAGGCAAAGGGTATTTATTTTTCACTGTTCTCTTATTAAGTTCTCGGTAATCGATACACATACGTAAAGTACCATCTTTCTTTTTCACAAATAATACCGGAGCACCCCACGGGGAAGAACTCGGTCTGATAAACCCTTTATCTAACAGTTCCTGAATCTGCCCCATCATTTCCCGAATTTCATCTGGAGCTAATGTATAAGGAGACTTAGCTATCGGAGTCGAACCAGGAATCAAATCAATCTTATACTCTACTTCTCTTACAGGGGGCAAACCAGGCAATTCATCAGGGAATACCTCCGGGTATTCAGAAACCACCCGGATATCGGAAATGGATTTCTTTTCTAATTTAGTATCAACCGCATAACACAAATAAGAATCACAGCCCTTAGCTAGAGATTTTCTAGCCTTCATCACAAAAATCAACGGAATGTTACCCTTTTCCCGTTCCCCTCGAGCCACAACGTGAGACTCATCAGAGACGGGAATTTTTATAATCTTTCTATGACAATCAATATTAGCTTTATTTAAGCTCAACCAATCCATACCGATAACCGCATCGAAACTCGGAATTGGCATTAACAGAAATGAAATCAGAAAGTTATGACCCTCTATTAGTATACTAGCTCCAGTTACCGATGTGGTAACAGGAACTACCTTACCATCAGCAATTTCAACTTCTAAAGGTTTCACAATCAAAGAGGGAATCAATTTCAGTCTATCACAAAATTTCATAGATATAAACGAGCAATTGGCACCAGAATCAAATAATACGCGAGCTGGTACAGAATTTATGAGAAATGTACCCGTTATAACGTCGTCAGTAGTGACAGCTTCATCCACTGTCATTCGACTAGCAGCTACTGGTGGAATTTTCCTCTTTTGGCTGGAGGATGAGGAACCCTTCGCCATACCCATACTCTGTCTCTTTGCCTCTGTACAATCTCCAGCTCTATGCCCCTTTTTATGACAGTTCCAACACACGCTATTTGGAAACGTGCAATCCTTGGCAGCGTGCCCAAAAACTCCACATTTAACGCATCTAGATGTCTGAGGAGTACAAGGACCATTATGTCTAGCTCGACATTTGTTACAGTAATTACTATCCATTGGATTAAACCTCCGGTTCTGTTGACTACCTTGCCCTTTTTGCTTACTAGAAGAATCTCCCTTTGATTTCTGTGAATACCTTTCTTTATTCATTAACCTTTTAGCTTGAATGTCACCATCCACCGATCGAGCATAATCATATGCTTGTGAAAGAGAACCATCTAATCTCACTGAAGTACGGTAATCTGGAGGTAAAGTCTTCACAAAATGGTCAATCTGAGTTCTATCAGTCGGAACCCACTGTCTCACAAATCGCAATTTATCAGAAAATTGCTTAATAAGCTCTTCAATCGACATTTGATCCGTCTTTTGTAAGTTGAGAAACTCTTGTCTGATACGCGATAAATTGTACTCTGAACAGAATTGTTTACAAATCTCGGCATGAAAATCTGACCATCTAATCATTTTTATTTGCTCTGATGTCAATGGGGCAGTAACAGAATCCCACCATGACATTGCTTGACCCTTTAACAGCTGAACCGCGTATGGTACTTTATCTTTTTTCTCACAATGGCAAACATCCAATTTTCGCTCCACATCACGTAACCAATCCAAAGTATCCGTAGGATTAGTACTCCCAGAGAATGAAGAAGGATTGGTAGGCATAAAAGTCTTAAGTGAACAACCCACTTTTAACTGCTGAAAGAAGATTTCGTCCCCTAAATCTCACTAGACTCAAACAAACTAGGATATCTAGTTTGCATACTCTCCTCATTCTCCCATGTAAGATCCGCCCCCAAGCTATGCTTCCATTTAACTAATACCATCGGGATTTCCTTTCTACGCAACTTGGTTATTTTTCTATCTAAGAGCTCCACAGGTTCTTCCACCAATTTCTTATTTGGGTCGACTCTAAGATCTTGCAAAGGAAGGATTTGGGATTGATCCTCCACATTGCATTTTCTTAAATAGCAAACATTAAACGTATCATGAATACCAGCTAATTCAGGAGGAAGATCCAAAGAAACTGATTGATCATTAATCACTTGTCGAACTTTAAATGGGCCAATATATCGGGGAGCTAATTTTCCACGTTTACCAAATCTAATAACACCCTTCCACGGAGAAACTTTCAAATATACAAATTCACCTTCAACAAAAACAACGGGTCGTCTACGTGGATCAGCATACTGTTTCTGCCTATCATGAGCCGCTTTCAATTTCTCACGAGCAATCTTAACTTTATCAGCTATAATCTGAACTATATCGGGGCCCGCAAATTGCTTTTCTCCAGCTTCTAACCAACATGTTGGAGTTCGACAACGACGGCCATACAACATTTCGTACGGTGGCATACCAATACTAGAATGATAGGAGTTGTTATATGCAAACTCTATCAAAGGCAAGTGTGAATCCAAAGAACCGCCATACTCAAGTACACAGGCTCTTAACATATCCTCTAGAGTCTGAATAGTACGTTCTGACTGCCCATCTGTCTGAGGATGGTAAGCTGTACTGAGATTAATTCGGGTACCTAACTCACGCTGCAAACTTTACCAAAAACCAGAAACGAATCGGGAATCTCTATCAGACACAATAGACAAAGGAATGCCATGTCTCACAACAATCTCGTGAATATATAAAACAGATAACCGAGTTAAAGAAGCAGTTTCACTGGTGGCAAGAAAATGAGCACTTTTAGTCAAACGGTCAACAATGAGCCAAATCATATTATTACCCTTCAAAGTATGAGGCAACTTGGTAACGAAATCCATAGTGATATGCTCCCATTTCCACTCAGGGATATCCAACTGTTTTAACGTACCGTAAGGTTTCTGATGTTCTGCTTTTACTTGGGAACATATGTGGCAAGTTTCAACCATTCTAGAAACATCGGTTTTCATCGTAGGCCACCAATATAACGGTTTCAAATTATTATACATTTTCGTACTCCCTGGATTTACTGATAACCTCGATTTATGTGCCTCTGTTAATATCAAATCCCGAAGTCCCCCGATCAATGGAACCCAAACTCGAGACTGAAAAGTTTTCAATCCACGTGAATCATCCACCAATAGATTCTTCCGTTTCAACAAAATCTCAGATTTTAAATTCTGATCTAACAACGCTTCTAACTGTGTAGCTTTCAACTGAGAAATCAAATCAGAAGATATTTCTACACACATAAAGTAGATTCGGTTGGAAGTTACATTTCGGCTTAAGGCATCGGCTACCACATTTGCTTTACCCGGATGATATCGGATTTCACAATCGTAATCCTTAATCAATTCCAACCATCGACGCTGTCTCATATTAAGCTCTTTCTGAGAAAACATGAACTGGAGGCTTTTATGATCTGTACATACAATGCATTTGGTACCGTATAAATAATGTCTCCAAATCTTTAAAGCAAACACCACAGCTGCAAGTTCCAAATCATGTGTGGGATAATTCCTTTCATGAGTTTTAAGTTGGCGAGAAGCATATGCAATAATACGATCACGTTGCATTAAAATAGCACCCAACCCAGCATGCGAAGCATCACAATAAACCACAAATCCATCAGAACCATCAGGAAGTGCTAACACCGGAGCTTGACACAACAACTTTTTAAGAGTCTGAAAAGAGGATTCTTGTTGATCACCCCACTGAAACTTAACATCTTTCCTAGTCAATCGGGTTAACGGGCCAGCAATCTTAGAAAAATCTTGGATAAATTTCCGATAATACCCAGCTAAACCAAGGAAACTTTTAATCTCAGAAGGGGATTTAGGAGCATTCCAATTCATAACAGCTTCTACTTTAGAAAGATCCACCTTAACTCCATCCTTACAAATGATATGACCAAGAAATTGCACCTCTCGAAGCCAGAATTCGCATTTAGAAAATTTAGCATAAAGGTGTTCTCTTTTCAGAATTTCCAGAATCAATCTCAGATGACGTTCATGCTCAAATTCAGACTTAGAATAAATCAATATATCATCGATAAACACAATTACAAACTTATCTAGAAAGGGTCGACATATTCGATTCATTAAATCCATGAAAATAGCAGGAGCATTAGTCAATCCGAAAGGCATGACTAAAAATTCATAATGTCCATACCGAGTGTAAAAAGCAGTTTTAGGAATATCTTCCTCACATACTCGCACCTGGTGATACCTGGATCTCAAATCAATTTGTGAAAAATAAAATGATCCTTGCAACTGATCAAATAATTCATCAATTCGAGGCAAAGGGTATTTATTTTTCACTGTTCTCTTATTAAGTTCTCTGTAATCGATACACATACGTAAAGTACCATCTTTCTTTTTCACAAATAATACCGGAGCACCCCACGGGGAAGAACTCGGTCTGATAAACCCTTTATCTAACAGTTCCTGAATCTGCCCATCATTTCCCGAATTTCAGCTGGAGCTAATCTATAAGGAGACTTAGCTATCGGAGTCAAACCAGGAATCAAATCAATCTTATACTCTACTTCTCTTACAGGGGGCAAACCAGGCAATTCATCAGGGAATACCTCCGGGTATTCAGAAACCACCCGGATATCGGAAATGGATTTCTTTTCTAATTTAGTATCAACCGCATAACACAAATAAGAATCACAGCCCATAGCTAGAGATTTTCTAGCCTTCATCACAGAAATCAACGGAATGTTACCTTTTTCCCGTTCCCCTCGAGCCACGACGTGAGACTCATCAGAGACGGGAATTTTTATAATCTTTCTATGACAATCAATATTAGCTTTATTTAAGCTCAACCAATCCATACCGATAACCGCATCGAAACTCGGAATTGGCATTAACAGAAATGAAATCAAAAAGTTATGACCCTCTATTAGTATACTAGCTCCAGTTATCGATGTGGTAACAGGAACTACCTTACCATCAGCAATTTCAACTTCTAAAGGTTTCACAATCAAAGAGGGAATCAATTTCAGTCTATCACAAAATTTCACAGATATAAACGAGCAATTGGCACCAGAATCAAATAATACGCGAGCTGGTACAGAATTTATGAGAAATGTACCCGTTATAACGTCCTCAGTAGTGACAGCTTCATCCACTGTCATTTGAAAAGCTCGACTAGCAGCTACTGGTGGAATTTTCCTCTTTTGGCTGGAGGATGAGGAACCCTTCGCCATACCCATACTCTGTCTCTTTGCCTCTGTACAATCTCCAGCTCTATGCCCCTCTTTATAACAGTTCCAACATACGCTATTTGGAAACGTGCAATCCTTGGCAGCGTGCCCAAAAACTCCACATTTAACGCATCTAGATGTCTGAGGAGTACAAGGACCATTATGTCTAGCTCGACATTTGTTACAGTAATTACTATCCATTGGATTAAACCTCCGGTTCTGTTGACTACCTTGTCCTTTTTGCTTAATAGAAGAATCTCCCTTTGATTTCTGTGAATACCTTTCTTTATTCATTAACCTTTTAGCTTGAATGTCACCATCCACCGATCGAGCATAATCATATGCTTGTGAAAGAGAACCATCTAATCTCACTGAAGTACAGTAATCTGGAGGTAAAGTCTTCACAAAATGGTCAATCTGAGTTCTATCAGTCGGAACCCACTGTCTCACAAATCGCAATTTATCAGAAAATTGCTTAATAAGCTCTTCAATCGACATTTGATCCGTCTTTTGTAAGTTGAGAAACTCTTGTCTGATACGCGATAAATTGTACTCTGAACAGAATTGTTTACAAATCTCGGCATGAAAATCTGACCATCTAATCAGTTTTATTTGCTCTGATGTCAATGGGGCAGTAACAGAATCCCACCATGACATTGCTTGACCCTTTAACAGCTGAACCGCGTATGGTACTTTATCTTTTTTCTCACAATGGCAAACATCCAATTTTTGCTCCACATCACGTAACCAATCCAAAGTATCCGTAGGATTAGTACTCCCAGAGAATGAAGAAGGATTGGTAGACATAAAAGTCTTAAGTGAACAACCCACTTTTAACTGCTGAAATGGAGGAATCGCATGTATCTGGTAATTAGGAAAACCGGAAGAAGGAAAAGGTACAGTAGTTTGATAACTATAACCTTGTTGTTGCTGCTGAGAAACAAAAGGTATGGATGCCGGAATCCTTGCAGAAGATATAATTGGAGGAGCAGTGGTTATAACATGCGGCTGAGTAAGGATAGGCTGTCGAGAAGACCCAGCCTGTTCTTTCTGAAGTTCTAGCACCCGATTCTCCAATCTCATAATATATTCTTGGTCGGTCTCAATTTCCCCTCCGGTTGGATTAGAGGTACCATTATGACCCTGATCTTCTGGTGGTGCATCTATCCGAGAGGCTTCATTAAGAGTATGGAAAGGTTGCTCATTATCCGCCATATTTGTAATCACATCATATCTCCAATTTCGTTAATCATTAGTACTAGCAAACTAACCGAATTTCCCATCATAACTAATCCCCATTACAAGAAATGTTTGACCAACGGGACTAAGTTTAGGTTTGAACACTTAGAATGCTCAATTAACCAAAACTTACGCTCTGATACCAACTTATAACACCCTACTGATTTAAGACATATTTTTTTTTTTAACAACCTGGAAGCGTTATCCCATTCAACAACCTTTACATATAATATAATATCAAAGGTTAGTTATTACAAATACTATCATTAAGTTATTTCGTTACAAACCCATAATCTAGTGGTGTTATTTATACAAACGTTTAACGCCAAACCAAAAGTAATCAAGAGTGCCTAGCTTGTCAAACATTTCACCTAAAACCTCTCAACCGAGCATAAGCAAACTTAACATGCAAAAGTGAGGTGGGGGATTAGCACGAAGCTAAGTGAATAATGATTCCAACAATCTAACTTAGCATAACCAATCAGTTCACAACAATTAACTAATAGTAACAATCAAAATAGAGGATCGGTGGTTCTTGAGGTACCCTCAGCCAGCAGATGGCCCACCAAGAACACTTATAATACACTGCAGGCCAATACAGAGATTTTACCGATAGTTCAATGCTATCTTTAATCAATATGGACGAATTCACAACGAATGTTCATCAATACCATAAAGATTAACCTATAGCAACTAAACCCAACCGAAATTGACATCTATCATTCCCACCTATCATTTAATGAGTCACTAGCAATCAATCATTTAACCACAATCAACTTATCAATAAATCAATAATATCAATCTGCTTAAAATTGATGTAACTAAATTGTTAACACCAATTTAAATTGTGAGAACCAGTCACTCACATGTCTCTTCTCAAGCTCCACTCAAAGATCTAATTTTATTGAGTCGTATTCGGATCTGAAATACAAAAGAATTTCAAGTCAATTCTCATATCATAGTTACATAGCTTAATATCAACCATCAAACAGATACTAAGTAACACAAACACATTATGCAAGCTAAATCATATTATCCGACTCAAGTTAAATATTTTATTCAGCCCAGGGAATCCGGCCGTATTTCTTGGAATCCGGCCGTGTTCATCTGAATACGCCCGTATTCCAGTGAATACGTCCATATTCCCCATCACTTTCATCAACCATTTGGATCAGAACCCATTCTTGGGAATCCGTTCTGGAATACGCCCCGGGAATACGCCGTATTCCCTTGAATACGTCCGGATTCAGGGGAATCCGACCGTATTCCCAAGTAATTTCAGACCTGCACATTTTAGTTCCTGCAAAATCTGCAGCTACGAACCAAAAACCCAATTTCGACCAAACTTGATTATATACTCACAGATTCATCAATATTTGACCATAACAACTACTAATAACAACTTATAACAAGAAATCAAGCTTCAAATCATTACAATCCATCATAATCAACTATAAGCTAGCTATTTCATAATCAAACCAAAAACTCAAGAACTCATAAAATTATATCATGAAATCAGTCACTTTTTGCCCACAAAGATCATAATATCATCATATAATCATCATACAAATATCAATCGAATTAATCAAGCTTAATTTCTATCATTCAAGTAATTTATGGTTTAGGTCAAACAAAGTTTTAACTTACAAGATAGATAGTTGCAAGATGACAATCAAAGAAGCATATGATGATGATAATGATGAGCTTATGATTCAATCTCCAATCTTGTTTAATCTTCACTAGCAATTTTGTGTGGTGATTTTAAGAAGTTTTTTTTTTTTAAACCCAAAATGAAGAACACATAGAATTGGGGAAATTAAAGTCGGCCTCCTTAATTTATTAAACCGCCTCACATTTATTTACAGTATAATATTGTACTACCTTTTGACCTATTGTCTGGAACCTCGATTTCAAATACGATAAATTTATTTTATTTTACCGTCACCTAAGATTATTTAAAACAAATAATATTTCACTAACCACAATATTTCCTGAGACTTATTTACATATTAAATTTACAAGCAAACACATAAAACAATTAAATTACACAATTAATTTAACGAAAATTACCTGTTTCTTCTAAGCCCGAATTGGGGATGTTACACATTATATATGTAGAAAGTGGAAATAAAATAGGTGTTGCATGCATAGCCTTATGGTCAAGTCTTTTGGTTTAAATCATTGCTCTCTAGTTCGAGTCCACCTTATTTCTTTTTGTTTGCTATATTCTTTCTTTCCTTCTATTTCCCATTATATTCCATTTTTAGTATCTTTCTCTAATTTTTTGACTAATTATATTATATAGAAAATGATATCATCACAAACACAATTATCAATTATTTAACTCTTTATTATAAATGGTGATAGTTTTTCTTAATTTTTTTCTCCCAAAAAATATCTATAAGATTAGATAAACGCATCATTTATAAACAGAGCATTAGAATAATTCAAAACATTATGAGAGAAGAACTTGCTAATACAAGCACACATAATGATCACAAGGTTTGTTCACATTGCAAAATTTACGAACTTTTGAATGGTTCTTCGTGTTGAAATCAAATTAAGCTGATTTTTTTTGTTTTTGTCGAATTCATGCTAACATAAGTTTAAATTGGTTTAGTTAGACGTATTACTTCAAGAAAAAAATATCAACTTGTAACTTACAACTTAAGTTGTAGAATATTCTAAAACTTGCCCCCGCAAAGAGAAAGTTTTGGTACCGCCCCTGGATATATAGCTTTCGGGTCTAGTAACTTTTTATGATTCGAACAGTTTATACCTCTGGTTTGAAGTTTGGCTTGCACCCCACTAGTGTATACACTCTCACTAATATTCCATATATGATAAACACATCGCATATGCACATTATTCTTCAAAGGTATATAAGACCACAAATAGTTATAGAAGTCAACAACCAAAGTAATTATGAACTTCTAACTTACCGATCGGCTTTGTTAGGTTACTTGTCATCCATAAATGGATTAGATCTCTATTATTGATCGATTTTCATCTTTATCATTCATCAAAATGGTGACAAAGACATGTAAATTAAAATTTTTAATTAACTTTACTCATTGTTAGGAAAGATCGCACATCAAAAGCATTAAATGTTTCATTAATTTTGAACCCGACCTTCAACTAAACAACTGTTTCCCTCCCTCATTTCCTCAACATCTCGTCAAGCTACTCGTACAGTCGTACACGACATGCAAAAACACCAGTATAAATACGTACGTGCCCTAGACAATATTTCTTGTACCAACTCATTTTCCTAATAACATAACAACCACTAGTAATTAGTACTAAATCAATATACTACAAAATGGCGAAAAGTGGAATGATGGTTTTATGTTTGGTGGTATCTTGCATGGTTATGGTTGCACCATATTCAGAGGCAATAACATGTGATCAGGTGGCCGGCAATTTGCTTCCATGCCTTAGCTACCTACGAAGCGGTGGTGCTGTGCCACCTGCTTGTTGTAGCGGGGTTAGTGCACTTAATAAAGTAGCTAAAACAACCCCTGTTCGTCAGAATATCTGTGGTTGCTTAAAGAGTATGTACACAGCCATCGCTGGCATCAAAGTCCCTTTGGCAGCCAGTCTACCTAGCAAATGCGGCGTTAACGTACCTTATAAGATCAGCCCTAGCACTGACTGCTCCAAGTATGTTTAAATATATAGTATTTTTCAAACTATTTACATATATTTAGCTTGTATATACGTACATAGACTCGTGTAATATATATATCGGTCCCATCTTGTGCACGTAAGTACTAATTGTATTTTTTGTGTATGTTTAATTTTGCAGGATATAGGCTGGAATATATAATGTATAGTATGCATGGAGAAAGAAGTGTGTACTAGAACTCTAGAAACATATATATATATATATATATATATATATATATATATATATATATATATATATATATATGGAGAGCATGCATTAAGTCACGTACTACTCTTATGCTACGTGAATGAAGACATATAATGTCTCTGAATATAAATAATACTCTTGCTCTGTTTCTTTCTAATGCAACAGATCTAGCCAACTATGTGCAATTGTTCATGCATGGTTGGTGTATGTGGCGCAATACAATACAACAAGGGTTTAGGTCCCCGAAATGCTACTAACTTTGACCAAATCTCTATTGTATGCACCCAACTTACGTATACTAATTTTAGGGATTAGTGCAGGGAAATGCATCAAACTATGACCCGAAGTCTATTGTATGTACCCATCTAAATTTTGCTCTATTGTATGTACCCATCCCGGAAAAGGGTCTATTGTGTGTACTTGACCTGCTACGTAAGCAGTTAACCCACTGACCATGCCACGTTGGATGACCACGTGTACTGCCACGTCATGGATACATACAATAGACTTCGTGCCTAAGTTGGATACACACAATAGACTAGGCCCATTTTCTATTTGATATATTAAATGTGACTCGTTTGCTTATGAATGATTTGATTTATCTGTTCTAACTCGTATTTCGTTGCTTAAGTTGGATACATACAATAGACTAAGCGTATGTGTGGTTGGCTACCATATCGTATCGTGGGTCCTCAACTAGTGGGATGTTGGTGAAACAAGCATATAGTATGTCTGCAATCATGCCATTTAAAAGGTCTAATAACTGCTCTTCGCTAATTGGTTCAGTGTTCACTACTAGAAAATGACATCCATAACAACATTTTGAAAATTAGCTTCATAACTAACGACATGATAAAGATGTCGCTACAATATTGGGCGACCTACTATGAGACGTTGCGACTGTGGTCGCTAGTTTTTGCGTCGTAGATGTAGATGTTGCTAAATCTGCGACTTATTTATACCGACATGCCATTAGACGTCTCTAAGCAAGTCGCTAGCCTAAAAAAGTCGCTGAATTGTTCGTGCAATTCGGTACATTGAGTTCGCAGCAATCAACTTCTTAGGAGTGTTTTCCACCAAACAATTTAAAGATCTCAGTTGCTGTTTTCCCTTTCAAAGCATCTTTTCTTAAAGTATACTATAACCACTTGCAATTATTTTTGGCCTCAAGCCATAAGGTCATGGTACCCTTTTGAATGTTTTCGTATTCACTAGCACGATTAAGCCAAGCCATCGTAAGCTACTGCAACCTTCATTTTCCACCGGTCATCATCTCCAGTTACAACTCCGATGAAGGCTTATGGATGTTTATTCTTGCAAGAATAACATTGTTCAATTTTGCATGTATTTGGAATAGTTTGAGACACAGATACGATATGATAGCCAACCACACATACAAGACCCATCAAGATTAATGCACATGCAAAAACCCATGAATGTGCCAACTTCTACCCATGTATAGAAACATGCAAAACATCAAGATTAAACCCAACAATGTTATTCTTACAAGAATAAACATCCATAAACCTTGCAACAAAATCATCCATATTAAACATATACATACACATACTGATTAGGAGATGAAATCGAATTCGAAGCGAAATCTATCGAAATCCATGTTGAATGGTTTGGTGAAATGGAGTGAAAGAAACATTCATAAGCAAACACTATTAAGCAACGAAATACGAGTTAGAACAGATAAATCAAATCATTCATAAGCAAACGAGTAACATTTAATATATCAAATAGAAAATGGGCTTAGTCTATTGTATGTATCCAACTTAGGCACACAGTCTATTGTATGTATCCATGACGTGGCAGTACACGTGGTCATCCAACGTGGCATGGTCAGTGGGTTAACCGCTTACGTAGCAGGTCAAGTACACACAATAGACCCTTTTCCGGGATGGGTACATACAATAGAACAAAATTTAGATGGGTACATACAATAGACTTCGGGTCATAGTTTGATGCATTTCCCTGCACTAAGGGACTAATTTTAATGTAACCAACTTTCCAAAATGGTGTTTTTGATGTAACTTGATGACGTGTCGCGCGTATGGCATGCCACGTGGCGTATGGAGAGAGCGACATGTCACCAAGTTACATCAAAAACACCATTTTGGAAAGTTGGTTGCATTAAAATTAGCATACGTAAGTTGGGTGCATACAATAGAGATTTGGTCAAAGTTAGTAGCATTTCGGGGACCTAATCCCATACAACAAATATATAGTAGTGTGTTAAGGTTTGATTCTATATTTCTATTAATTACCTTCACGCATGGACAAATTAATAATGGTACCTGTTCCATAGACCACTCTCAATCGTTGTGTGTCAGTTACGTCACCTCAGCGCTACATCAGCACTTCCCAAACTGACATACAACCGACACAACGGACGGTCCCAACAATGATTGTGTCACTTCAATTTTCGGACCCCGAATCAACCAATATACCTTCATTTACGTACACTAAAAAAACATTTAAAATTGTACTTGACCACATATTTGCGTCGCTTGATATGTCGGTATACTGACCGACGCATTAAGTTGGCACGGTGTACCGACGCACCGGTGCCAATGGAGTCGGTCGGCCGACGCACGTCGGTGGTGAACCGACAAGGCATGTTGGGACCGACCTTAAGTACACTAACAGCATAAGGAGTGACTCCATAACTCGTTTTTCATGTTAGTATCACTATCACATTTGTGACTCGACTAACTACACCTAGTTTGTAATAACGACATACTGAAATCTGCGACCCATAATTTTTGGGATTTAGTTGTGTTGAAACGAACCTTCAACAAATCCGAACCGACGAACACGGAATTGAAATCGCTTATGTTAATCACACGAGATCAAACCAAGAAGTCGAATGACTTCTCCACGAAGAACCTTTAAAGAACGACACCACAAATATAACCGATAGTCAAACGTTTATTATAACTCAATCGGTTCAAGGGAAAGAATACAAGATGGGATAATTGTTGCCTCACCCCCTCACCTCCTTTTATAGGGTGAGGGGGTCAATACGTGTAATCCTCCTTGCAAATCGTATACCTTTAGAAAACCCTAAAGACGATTATCCAAGCACCCTAATCACTTACTTGCTCCCTAAGTTACAAAACCCGTAACTTGATACACAAGAAAACCCGACTGAACTTGGAGCACAAGAAACCCTAATAACTCCCGGTATTGTTGCTTATAGTCATTGAAACCGATAACTTGCTCCCCAAGAACTACACCATATCTTGATACGCAAGCAACCTCGATCACCCAAGAATCCTAGCAACACCTTCCTTTTCCTTCAACCTTGTCAAGTTGTCTTTTACCCTTTAGAAACCCTAAAGTTACAACCTTTCCCGACAAGTCTCACAAGCTGTGTGTTAAACCCGCTTTCTTGCAAAAGATCAACTAACCTTTAGAAAACCCTAAAGCTTCGATCCTTCCACCTCAAGTCTACAAACCCGATACCATGTACTCCAAGTAATTATTTTACCTTATTTGTCTTCCAAGAAACAAGAAGACTTGAATTCCAAGAAACCCGCGGAAACCTTCATACCCAACAAGAGTAGCCTAAGCACAGATTGCAGCAAGTACATTCTAATATATGCAAATTTTTTAATTTAATTTACTTGGGTAATTATATACATATAGAGTTTCAACAAGAACACTTTAAAATAGGAACATGTAAGAACGTTTCATATTCGCACATGTAGTCAACAAAAGTACTAGATTCATACTCACAGATCTCAAATGTGCATTATAAAAAAAGATGTGCATTATATTTAAAAAATTAATAAAATGATTGATGCACAATTATTAATGAAAAGTATAAAATTGAAAATCAACCGTTTTTTCAAATTTCATACACTTATGAAAATATGTCTTCATTTATTTATGAAAAAATGATCTTATCGAGTATATAAGTTGTGAATTTGAAACGTTCTTAGATATGTAGTATCTTTACCATGTTTTGTATACACATCTATATATTCGTTAACTGTTAAGGTTAATATATACCTGTGTACTTTTTCCCCCTTAAAAATTATTCTTCGATTAATTCTTCACTCGATATTAACCTTTTTAGCTTATCCTACAAATCTTTTGCTTATTAATATCTTGCGAGAATACACATACACGCAGCAATCCACAATTTGTATTGATACTCATGAATGGTGATTATTGCAGGGTGAAGTGAGGATGAGAATCAATGAATGGAAGAACTATGTTTAGAAGCATATATAAAATTTAAATAAATAGTATAAAGAGCTTTGTGTTCTAATGAAGATAGCATATATCACTGAGTATGTTGGCATCTTCATTGCAAATCTTCCTTTATGTAATCTACATATGTGTATATATTTATTTGCTAAGAGCACTTGTACTAGTGACTCGTGGTCATGCACATTCGTTTGTCATTTCATATCAGTTTGAGTAACTCCGACTAATAGCAACCAGACCTGCCCCTAATCATGACTGACCACCAGTTTCACTATTCAAGTACTTGAACAGTAAAAAAAAACAAAACCGGTTTATTAGTAGTTGTAGATAGTACGACTAGCTAAGCTATTCGTCCACAACACACGAGTTAGTCTTGAATTGTCGTGGTGTGCAAAACGACGAGCACCACCACTACCCACTACGAGCCCTCTAACTCCTTTATTTGTCTTATGTTATTATGTGCTTAGTTCACATGCATTTTGGCTTCGATTTTTTTATATATAGAAATGAGTTAATTGTGTGCATAAAAGCCTTAAAGCATTTGTATTATTATGCACTCTATAAATTTCATTACTTTGTCGCATCATTTTCGCTTTCTTGCTGTATTTTTGCAATACATTGATAACCGACAATGTTGGCGAGCCTATACAACCGACCATCCGAAGACAATACTTTGAACTGTGTAAACCAATGATGATGTGAACTATTAAGATGCATCAAGTAGGTACACAAGCCCAAGCCCAAGCCCAAATCCAAGTCCAAGTGCCCAACTATTTTTTTAATTATCCAAATGTAAATGAGTGAGAAGCCCGGTAATTCCATATAATTGGTAATTTCAGGCCCACTGCAAGTGGCCTTCTCCAGCCCAGTTGTGAAATAAAGACCCATTAGTGGTTTTGTAAAATCTTTGACTACATGTGCAATTTGTTCGAGTCCGTAGGTAACCAAATTAATTAGTACTGCGGTAGTGTAGTGTAGTGTAGTGCCAACAATTCACAAGTCTTTCCTAAATTTAGTTGTGGACTTGTGGACGAAACTTATTTTAAATATAATAAATAGGGCGATTTATGACGTCATCAAAAATTTAATTATCCAATAAGATTATTTGATTTTCTTAAATTAGCACACATGAATCATGATATAAAAATTTAGTTATATTTAAATAATTATGTTAAAATCAAAGTTAGATAAGGTCCAGGAAAAGATATATTTTTCCAGAGTGAGGTTCAAATGAGAATGAGATTTTTGATGAGAATAGAGGAACCAACCATAACATGTCATGTGTCACAAAACCCACTTTTCCTCAAATTTTTAAAACTTAAATATCTCCAAAATGATAAGTCAAAAAATCATAAAAATTACATCATAAAAATCAGTATTTTTTTCTCTTCGATTTGCCATCTCACAGGGTATACTTTCGACGAGTTTTTTTTTTTTTTTTTTGGGTTTTACAAAATTAGTAACACATGTGTTAGTTGCTGGTAACACGTGTGTTAGTTGCTGGTAACACATTTGTTAGTTGCTGGTAATACATGTGTTAGATGCTGGTAACGCATGTGTTACCAGCTTCTAACACATGTGTTACTCGTTTTCAAAACCCACCAAAAAATGAAAAAAAAAAAAGTTCGTCGAAATTATACCTTGTCATATCTCTAATCGAAGAGAATAACACGCTGATTTTTATGGTGCAATTTTTATAATTTTTCGACTTACCGTTTAAGAGATATTTAATATTTAAAAATGTGAAGGAGAGAAAGTAAAGTGACATGTGGTGGTTCTCTCATTCTCACCCAAAGTTGTTGTACTCTAATTATAAAATTTTGGGGGGAATGCGGTTAACTCTTTGCGTTTTGCTTATTGTTGTAGCCCATGGATTAAATCCTTTTGTTTATTTGTGGTCATGATTTACACAAGTAATTTAGGTAATGATTCTCGTTTGCGATTTTATTTGTAAACATGAGTTTTAAAGTTGGAGTTGTATTCTATTTGTATGAAGAAAAAAAATAGAATACTTGTGAAGGGCTTTGATTATGGATGTTTGTTTCAGTTTTCTTTAACATTTACACTGGGTTTGGTTCACGAAATATTTTGATATAATTAAAATTCGTTAAAGGATTTTAAATTTCAAAGAATATGAATTCCTTTGAGTGACAAAATTTGGTGGCTTCAAATTCAATTCAATTTGAACTAAACACCCTTTATGGGCTATATGGAATGAAATTGATATTCCAATTTATCATACTCCATTTGAAACAAATGCAACCTTATAGTCTCATAATGTTGAAATTCGTATTACATTACTCTTTTTTCTTTGTTTCAGTTTCATCGATGTAGAATGACAATGTGATATCGTGTAAATCATTATTTTATTATATATTAAAAACTAAAAAATTGTAATTATCACTAATTTTACTCATGTACAATACCACTAAAACATGTTTGATGGTGTATATAGATATTTTTGCTGGGTACAAATTATCATGAATTTCTATATACACACGTACTCGATAGATTGTCAAATGGACTAATATACTATGGAATTATTCTACATCAAAATACGATGAACTTATGGTATATGTTAGTGATTGTAGCATTTGCTTCTTTATTATAACCACCAAGTGTTTAACTATTGATTGCTAACCTTCTATATTTTCGTGAAACGTTCATTTGGTTATGTATAAATAAAATCGTTACAATTCAATGCATGCTTAGTAAACATACTGCACTAAACAAGATTGCATAACTTTTAACTTATATAAAACATTCCAATTTATATAGCGTATACATAAAATTTTTATAGAAGATAAATACAACTTCAATAGGCCGTGTATATACACGGGGTTGAAGTCTAATGTATATTTATTCATGGGATAATATAAATATTTGTGGTGGGTGCGTGTATTATATTATATTACCGATTTAAACAAAAATCTAGCAATTATCTTTTTGAGGCTATCCATGCAAATATTTCTTTTTTATTATGACATTACATATAAATTCTCCTCGACTTTTCAAATGAAGAGATCCAGGGTTGCTTATTTCAAAGCGAAATATTTACTTACAAAAATAAGCATGTATCATTTGTTCATTTCTGATCAAATAAGTAGAAAAGCATGATACCGCTTATTAATCTGTTGTCAAAATAATCAATAATCTAATTGTTAAATAATATAAGCAATGTTGTCTTCGAGGGTGAGCTAGGTGACCAAAGAACTAAATGGTTTGCTAATCTAATACGCAACTTTAGGCTTTGCTAGCTAGAGGGAAAGTTAGTGCCGCACGGTTTGCTAATAGAATACGCGTGTAACCCGTGACATTTGCTATCAAAGCCTTTGTAATCCAAAGCTTTACCTATCTAAACATCTAAATATTATGAATTATCGTAATTATATTATTACCCCTTACTATAAATTAGAATTCTAACAAATTTTAATCTTTTTGTTATTTCAATTTACGGTCGAATCATTCATGCATCTTCGCAAAAGAACTAATTAAACGTGTTTATAAAATATGAAAATATAAATAATAAACATCATATCTATTATATTCTTGTAAAAGTTGATTCAATTTAAAATTGTGTACAATTATATTTTTTTTGTTATAAAATGTGTGGGAAGACAACATTGAATTGGTTATTACTAATTAGCCATGTAAAGTGCCATCAAATAATAGCCACACTTTTGTCCCTTGCGTATAAGCTTTTTCTATCAACTTATTGAATCGTCAAATCGTTAGAGCCCAATCAGGTGAGTTGCGCCTCATTCGTGATCAAAGGAAGAATGATATATCCAAGATATGATCGTTATTATTCTTGATAATAATGATAATAATAAAATAATAAAAATAAATAAAACTATATAGGTTACTTCATCGAGTGTACCTGATAAAATTGACCGTCATTATATGTATGAACTATTTATTATCGTACATTGTGTGTATTTCAGTAACGTGTTAAGTGGCATTTTTTCAAGTTGACAAGTTACCAAAATACACACTGTACAAAAATATATAGTTTCGTACATAACAGTTAATATTGTTACATACACACAATGAAAGTCAACGCATAGTTATATATACGTATATACATTTACAAGCACGTAACACTTTCTTATTCTTTGTGTACTAGTCGTAGTTTTTGTTTGAAAATGTGTGAATTTTTTGAAAATTTAGTTCACGATTAGTTTTGATCTTTTTCCTTTTTTCAAAGTGTATATTTTTCTTGAAAACTAATGAAAATTCAGAAAACGCGATCAAATATAAAAAATGGAATTTCATTTTTTACAGTTTAAAAGTGAAAAATTAAATTAAATATTATATACGACTGATTTCCGTTTTCTTAGAAAACTTCTCACAAAATACTAACTTGAACACATTCTTTAATTTTTCTATATTCTTATTTTTTTTTTTTTTAGAAAGCAGAGTTTTTCATAGCTAAACGCACCATTAGTTTTACAATGTTAAACTTATAATATGAACTTAGGGGTAAGGTTCAAATGAGACCAAAAATTTGTGTGAGAATAGAGGAACCAATGATATGGTGCCATTTGTACAAAGAGAATACAAAACCCATTTACCCCTTAAGTTAAATATCTCACAAATAACAAATCGAAAAATTATGAAAATTGCACCATTAGATTCAGCGTTTGATCCTCTTCGATTTGCCGTCCATTAAGGCATACTTTCGACGAGTTTTTTTTATTATTATTTTTAGTGGGTTTCACATTACTAACACATGTGTTACAGTGTTGCGTTTAAGGTTTGGGTTTGGGGTTTAGGGGTTAGGGTTTAGGGTTGGGAGTTTGGGGTTTCGGGATGAAACCCCAAACTACCAACCCTAAACCCTAACCTCTAAACCCCAAACCCTAAACGCTTTATAAAACTCTAAACCCTAAATCATACTAGACCCTAAACCCTAAACCCTGCTAAACCCTAACACTAAACCCTGCTAAACCCTAAACCCTAACACTAAACCCTGCTAAACCCTAACACTAAACCCTGCTAAACCCTAACTCTAAACCCTAACCCTAAACCCTAAATCAAATGTATAATCAATCACTAACACATGTGTTACTAATATGTAAAACCAACAAAAAAAATGAAAAAAAAAAGTTCGTCGGAAGTATGCCTTGATGGACGGCAAATCGAAGAGGATAAAACGCTGAAAAATATGGTGCAATTTTCATGATTTTTCGACTTGTCGTTTGTGAGATATTTAATTTTTAAAAACGTGGATGGGAGAGAAATAAGTGACACATGGCATATTGTGGTTGGTTCACTCATTCTCACACAAAATAAATGGTCTCA
Organism: Helichrysum umbraculigerum; assembly: GCA_949592205.1. Classification (NCBI taxonomy): domain Eukaryota; kingdom Viridiplantae; phylum Streptophyta; class Magnoliopsida; order Asterales; family Asteraceae; genus Helichrysum; species Helichrysum umbraculigerum. The sequence goes on along the minus strand of CATIUR010000002.1, from coordinate 44,499,307 downwards.
ATTGAACTCTTCTCTATGAACTTATTAATTATTTTACAATGTTAAACTTATAATATGAACTTTATAAATTATTTGAAGATATATTGTGAAGTTCATAGTAATAAGTAATAACAAATATAGTATACAATAAATTGATTATTAAAAATAAATAAATATTGCGCTAAGTTTTAATTAAGTTAATAAAAATATTAGGGAAATTTAATGAAAAATAGCGATAGAACGTCAATTAATCAAATACTCCCTCCGTCCCAAATTTATAGTCCACATTTCCATTTTAGGATGTCCCAATTTTATTGTCCATTTTGTACTTTCAACCAATTAAAACATTTGAATGTGGTGAGACATTAAATCTTATTGGTTGTATAGTACGACTGGTACACTTTTCTTAAACTGTGTGTTTTTTGTATGTGGACAATAAAATTGGGACCAAGGGAGTAGTTAATAACGGATAATGATAATGATAATGATGTGATTAGTGACTTAAACGTGATTAATATAGGAAGCGAACTTAAGCCATTAAATTTTATAATTGAAATTCAATTAAGTAATTAACCAATCAGAATTCTGTATTTATTATTTTATTATTATTTAATTTTATTTATTTGTAATTTAATTAATTAATTTAATAAAAGAGTGACTTTTTCTTACTTATTATTTTATTTTATATACTTTTACCATATAAAGTTGAACGAGATTTTTGTTTGGTATTTGTATTTGGTTTTTATTTGATATTTGGATAAGCTTATAAGTGGATTTATGGTAGGATGGTTCATGATTGTATTGTGATGGGTTTGTTATTAGGTGGTTGGCTATATTAATGGGTGTTGATAAATACAACACAACTTTTAATTCATAGAACAAAATTTTACATAGTTAATGCATACAGTACAACTCATTAATGTACAGTTTTGTAGTATCAATCAAAATTGATGTTGTATCTATCAATTCCCTATATTAATAAAAACTCAAAAAACAGCCTTGGATTGGATGAGCCGAGGATAGGGATGTCACCCGCGGATCGTGGGTACAGATATGCCAAACCCGCTACCTGTCCATGCGGGGTTTTTTAGACCCGCGGATACCCGCTAGTGGGTTTATTTTTACACCCATACCCACGACCCGCGGATACTCACGGGTCGCGGGTAACCCGCCGGTTTTAAATAATACAAATATTTTATCAAATTTCAAAATATTTCATATAATTTTAATCTAAAAAAATGTTTTAAAGTATGTTCAAATCAACGGATCGTAATTTTGAACGACTTAAATTGTTAAAATTTAAGACAAGCGGACTAATAGTTCGTTACTATCAATTTGTTTGATATTTTTTTCTTGAACATCTAATAAGTTTTCGATTCGAAACATGATAACTATACTTTTTAATATCTACATGAATAGTTTCATTATATATCGTTAAAATAAACCATTATATATACATATATATGTGATAGATTATACAAATCCACGTGAGAGTAACTATAATGTGTTTTGTACGTTCACGGGTCGGGTTTACCTACGGGTAAAAGTTCATACACATCACCCGCCCGCAACCCACCAATGGGTAAAGTTCATACCCATAACCCACCCGCAGGTAAAAATTTTACGATTTTACTCCCCCATGATGGGCGGGTACCCACGAGTGACGGGTTTTTTCTCGTCTATTACCATCCCTAACCGAGGAGAGCAAAGGAAAAAAAATTTAAAAGAGAGCCGAAGTACATATGTACATGTGTAAGCTGAGCAACAACATATAATCTAACAAAAAATTTAGTTTGACTTAATTCATGATCGTCTAATGTATCCAAAATTTACGTTGTAGCAAAACGAATAAGATGCGACTTTAATTAATTGGGTGTGGTTTAGAGGAGCAGATGGTATTTTGGAGGCAGGGAGAGCTAGAGGTGTTCACTGTTCGGATAAAACTGGATTATCTAAATGGTCTAATTGGATTGGACTGTTCGGATTGGACAATTTGACTTTTTGGAACGGATCGGGCAAAAACCAAATTAGTATTTTGGTTTTTGGATTGGTTTTGGTTACTATTATTAGAACCGGATTATCCAAATAAACCAAATAGTAATAATTGTATATCTAATACTCAAATTTAATAATCAGAATCTTTAATTTTATCCAATTAGTTAAAATTTAGGACTTGATGATGTCATAAAAAATATTTAATTGAAGACAAATAATTACCCTCTAATATCAATTAGCAAACCTAGTTAGATTCAAATAAACATATAAAAAAATCAAGTTGATTACTCCGTATTAGATTAGAATATAAAATTAGGCTAATTCAAATAATTATTATTAAAACCACTTTTAGGAATTGTATCTGAACACATGTTTGAGGAATCAAATTCACCGCTAATGTGTTTTTGTTACTCTGTATTTGCATAGTGTTTCTTTGCCTTTTTATTTTAAAGTTGAGAGCATTATTGATAACTATCATATTATATGTTTGTTGTGTTTCTTTCCTATTTTTGTGTCTGTTTCTTGCAAGTTTACAATGTGGTAGTAGTTATTTGAGACATGAGATAATTGTATGTGATATCGCTCATTTTGTCTATATAAATATATCGCGATATCATTGTTTTGCATTTGTATTTTAGTGGATTTCGAGAACTTTCGATACTTATTTTGTTTGGAAATTCATTTCAGGTGAAAAGCTGGAAACGCATGCGATTTGGTGTGGAATTGGTGAAGTTTGGATCAAAGCTGGCTGGGCTGGAAAAAGACTACAGCCGATCGGCTAAACAAGTAAAGCAGATCGGCTTCCCATGTATAGCCGATCGGCTAAGTAAAGCAGATCGGCTTTTACAGTTAAATTCCGTTGCAGAAATTCACCTCGTTTGGAGCTTGGCCTAATATACTGAGGAAGCCGATCGGCTGGAGCTCGCGAGCCGTTCGGCTGGTCATGAAGAGCCGATCGGCTGGACATGTTAAGCCGATCGGCTATGTTTGGATCTGAGTGAGAGGTATGGTGGTTGATGAGCTGTCCGTTTCTGATTGGTTGGCATTTAATGCCAACCGTTTTCCCATCCGTTTTTCAAAATAAAAAAAATAAAAAAAAAAAGGAAAATGGAGGTGTTTGGTTCGGCAGCTTCATATCATTCATCATCTTCATCTTCATTAACACACTTCTCATTTACTACTCACTTCCAACATCCATCTTCATCACTCACCCACATTTACTCTCTTATCCATCTCATTTACCCCACTTCATCCAACCAAAATCACCATTTACTTCACATTTTCGCAAGGATCTAGCTAGGAATTTGTGAGGGAAACATCGAGCAAACATCATTTGGAACAATTGTGTAACAAATTTGGTATAATTTCGATTTAATCTAATTTCAAGTTATTTTATGGATTTGTTTAGTGTTTATGATTTTTGCTTGATGATTGTGATTATGTGTGGCTAGTACCATTGTGTTTGCTTGGATGAAATAACTAGATGATTAGGGGTGTATATTTTGGATGTTAATTTATGCTTGAGTTTGTGAATCATCCATGGATTTGTATGTATTTATTTAGTTGTTGTTATGAACTTTCGGCATTTTAGCTAAACGATTATAGCGAATGTTCTTTGTTTAGTAAAAATACCTTAATGAGTTGTTTGTCATTTGTGGAACAAAGCATTTGATGATTGTAACAACACTAGTTAAATTCATACAAGTTAGCGACTATAGCGAATGTTTGTCGTGTGGATGATTTGCAAACTCATAATATCTAAATTTATGTTTAATCGGAGAACCTTGTGTGATTGAGCTTAATCTCTAGAATTTAGCCATTTGGTAATTTACTAATTGATATAGCGAACATTTTCAACCAAGTAAATTGCTATTGATTATTTGTCTATAAATGATTGAACGAAATTGCGAATGTAATTTTGGAATGTGTCAAATGATTTAGCTAAATGGTGCAAGTTTGTAACCATGGCGAACGTCCGTTACTAGATTAAATCATAGGTTTGTTGATTGAAGTTGAACTATAGGTCTTAGCGAACGTTGAGCTTATGTTTGATGAATATTACCCTTGGCATATAGTATAACCGGCTATAACTATACACCCCGAAATCACTTGTGAAATAGTCCAAGCAAGCATTGTTTTTAATATCTGAAAATTTCCAATCAATCACTTTGACTCTTCAGAGTCCACCTGCCTAGATTAATTAAAGTTTGTAGTTTTAAGCAACGTGACAACTCGGTCACACAAAACCCCCACAGTTACTTTTCTGTATAAATTACTTGCACTTGGATATAACTTCTTAAACTCACATTCCCTGTGTTCGAACCCGAACTTACCCAACTGTACTACCACACGATAGGGTCCACTGCCCGGTTGTGTTTTGGTCTAGCTCGGTACTTTCTTGTTCACTTTTCAACGATAATTTTATAACTAGATAAACCACATCAAGTTTTTGGCGCCGCTGCCGGGGAATGTGATACTTTAAGAGTTTAATTTAAGTGTAATTGATTGATCCTTTCCGGGGTTTATTCTTGGAAAGTTACGTTCTGTTTTTAGTTTTGTAGAATCGGTGCATTTTATGTTTTTATTGTTTTTGTTTTAGCAGATTTTATTTCCTTTGTTTGTTTGAAGCGGATGAAACGACATGCCAATGGATGTACACAATGTTAGATTACGATTTTTGGCTAAATATGGAAGTTGCAACAAGGAGGATATTCCAATAATAGTGCTGAAATTTTTGGAGGAGTATCAAGATTGTGATTGGGATGATATTCCAATCATAATTTCTGATTACTTGGAGCAAGAAGTTTGCAATTGTCCATATTTCATGGTTAATGAAGAAACGGATAATGATGAGGAAGATAATGAAGTTACTTATTACCATCATGAAGTTTCACATTTTGTTTTGCAGGATTCCAGCATAATTGAGCATAAAATGGTTGAAAATTCAGATTTTGAGGATGATGGGAGCATTGAATATATTGATGATTATTCTAACAATTATGTTCCTAGATCTTTTGAATTTGTTTTTCAGGATGATAGTGATGATGAGGAGCAAGAATATTTTGATTATCCTCAACACACTTCACAAGTTATTTTGCAGGAATCACACTCACTTGAACTTGAACCAACTGAAAATTCTGATTTTGGAGAATTCATGGAAGATGGAGGCGAGGGAATTTTGGTTATTTCGGATTTGGGAGCTGCAGAATCAGCAGCTACTTCCGTTATGATGGAGGAGCAAAAGCCAAATATTTTGGACCAAAATTCTCAAGATGTTGCATCTTTCACTAAGGAAGCCATTAACAACTATGATGCTGATATAAAGGAGTTTCAAGAAGCGTTAGGAATTAGTGATCATGAGTTAGATAAGTTAGTGGAAAAGGGGCATGGTGATGATCTAATTCTTGAGGCTGAATTGGAAATTTTGTATCAAGCTAGTAGCACACAAGTACAAGCTAAAATAGGTGGTGGCGACTTAGATGATCCTTCAATCGAGCAGTCAAAATTAGGTTTGATGCCTCATCCTTTGCTATGCAATTGTGAGTGTATATTGTTGATAGAACCAAAACCACCCGGTTACTTGTTTGTAGAATCAGTCGTTAGTGGTGGGATTGTTAAGTCTAGCAGTATGCAGGGGCAAATGAATAAGGTCATTGAGGTTAATAGATTGGCAAGGTTGGATAGGAGTATTGAGTGTGTGCATGTAGACTACTTTGAAGAACCACCAGATTGTTCTCGTATACTTATTAGAGACTTTTCTGAAAACATGGGGATAACTAGTCGTCCATACTTGAAAGTGGCACTCATTAAGATTATCATAAGGCCATTGAAGGAATGGAGAGTTTATATTCATGTCATAAGTTTTAGTTGGAGGATGTTCTACCGAAATGAAAAAACGAAAGAAGACATTCTCCAATGCGAATATGATGAGAAAGGAGGTGGTAGCGTGATTGAAGATTGGTTATGAGAAAGCAGGGATCGAGTCTAGCTTGGACTCGTTAATAAATGAAGCCATTCGCGAGGAAACTCGCCTTGATATCCTTTTTGTTATTGGTAGTGTTTTTATGTGCATTTTCGTATCTTAATTTGCTGATCGGCTGCTGTTAATTGCTTTAGTTTTATGTGTTTGCTGATTGTGTGCTTGCTGTTACTGAAATCCTGCATTTTAACCCCACAGCCGATCGGCTAGGGTGTATAGCCGTTCGGCTGAATGTCCATAGCCGATCGGGTGAATATAGCCGTTCGGCTGTTTCTGTGAAAAATTTGATCAGCAGCAAGGGTGTGTCTGAAGGTGTGGTTGTTATCCTTGTTGAGCCGTTCGGGTGAAAGTGAGCCGATCGGCTAAGTGTTTGTCAGCCGTTCGGCTGTGTTGCCTTGAGCCGATCGGCTGGGGGATCGAATTGGGCTATTTTGAAAAAATAAAAATAAAAAAATGAATTAGGATTTTATTTTGCATGTATATATAGTGTGTTTGGGATTGTGTTTGTTTTAGTTTGTTTGTAGTTGAAGTGATGATTGAAGAAGGAAACTTTGTGCTATAAGAGAAAGTGTCTGAAAGGAATGGAAAGTTTGAAGGTTAATCAGGAAGAAGAACATGCAAAACCCTCGGGGAAGTTCTCGTTTCTTTTTACCCCCGCGCTTTTGTTTATTTATTGATTATATTTGCATTGGGGTCAATGCAAACCTTAAGTGTGGAGAGGTATTCACTTGAATTCCATTCCTAGTGAATTGTTGTTTCTTACCTTTCGTTAGGTTTGTGAAGTTTATCGGCTCTCCAATCGAACTTTACGAATCCCATTAACGGGCTATTGGTCACTTATTGGGTCTGTTATTGATCTTGGGTCCGATAGATTTTTGCAAATTCTAATGAAAGGCCGGGAAATGATAATTTGCTAGGGGTATGCTTGTCCTTAAAAGATTGATTGCTTTGAAAATCTTAAACTTTGAAAATTATTTAAAAGTGAGTTAATCTTCCCTCTTGCAACTTAACCTTTTGAGATGTGTCATAAAAAGCAACCTAATAGGGTGAATTGCATGACTAGCACGCTTGTAGCCTCCACTATGAAAAATTATGAGAAATTTGAGCCTTATTGAGAAAAACACTTACCTTTAGTGTTTATATTGTTGATTGCTATGAGTGTGCCGGTGATTGTAGTTTGTTCTAGAACTTGCCTTAGTGATGCATTTCGAGACCGCTGTGGGATCACAGTAATGTGATATAGGTGGGGTCGAAGACGAGGAGGTATTCTTAGGATTTTTGATCTTATTTTGCTTTAAAACCATTTATATCCAGTTTACACAGGTCGTTAGCACTCATTTTTAGTGCTAAGAAACCCCTAGAAAACTTCCACATTCAATCCACTAAATATTAGCCTTATTTTTGTGTAGTCAATTCCCGAACCATCACTTTTCTAAAATGTTGCCTAGTTGGAATTTATGATGAATTTTACCAAAAATGTGATTTAAACCGTTTTGAATTGGGATTCTGGTGTTAAATTCTATGAGTGAGGTTGGAAACAATTAAATGAGTAGAAGTTAACCTTTGTGCTTAAAGTTTATAGTTGGATGATTGTAGTCAACTAAATGGCCTTTGAATTCCTGAACAAGTAGTTCCCGAGGGGTGTTTTACGCCTAGCCACTTAAGGCCTTTATCCGGTCTAGGATGGTTGGTCCGAAAGTTCGTTACACAGGGTTCATAGAAAGTCATAGAATGCAATTATTCCAATCAAATGTGAAAAATCAATTTGAGTTATTTGTGCGAAATTGTTAAAGTATGAATCATAAATGAGAACAAATAATAAGTTGAATTGATTTGGCACGAGAGTCCTAAGTTTCACTACTGTCACATGTTTCAACCAATAGGTAACATTTCCACATTCTTCATGGGTCTTGGCTACCACTTTTCACCAATTATTGTGTCTATCATACCCCTATTCCATAATTAGCCTACATTGTTACAACAAATGCTAGAATACCTCCTTTGAGATCTCACTTGGTGCTCACGCCAAGTCGGTGGAGATTTGATCCTCTTGCAAGCTTATGGTAACAATGCATCACGACTTGGCTTGATTGAGTGTTACATTGCTTACTTCCTTACCTTGTAGTTGTATAGGTTGAGAGTGAGTGACTAAACACTTATCCTTATGTGAGGTGCTAGGTCGTGCATTCGGGCTTGACAACTAAAACATCTCGAGTTTTAATGCTTATACATATGTTGCTAGCCTAATTGCCTTGGTAGTTAGTGTTAGTATTGTTTTGGTAAACTTGATATTCACCTATTGTTGTTGCAAGAGTGGGTTTTGAAATGGTAAAATAATGGTTTGCTTGAGGACAAGCAAAGTTCAAGTGTGGGAATATTTGATATCGCTCATTTGGTCTATATAAATATATCGCGATATCATTGTTTTGAATTTGTATTTTAGTGGATTTCGAGAACTTTCGATACTTATTTTGTTTGGAAATTCATTTCAGGTGAAAAGCTGGAAACGCATGCGATTTGGTGTGGAATTGGTGAAGTTTGGATCAAAGCTGGCTGGGCTGGAAAAAGACTACAGCCGATCGGCTAAACAAGTAAAGCAGATCGGCTTCCCATGTATAGCCGATCGGCTAAGTAAAGCAGATCGGCTTTTACAGTTAAATTCCGTTGCAGAAATTCACCTCGTTTGGAGCTTGGCCTAATATACTGAGGAAGCCGATCGGCTGGAGCTCGCGAGCCGTTCGGCTGGTCATGAAGAGCCGATCGGATGGACATGTTAAGCCGATCGGCTATGTTTGGATCTGAGTGAGAGGTATGGTGGTTGATGAGCTGTCCGTTTCTGATTGGTTGGCATTTAATGCCAACCGTTTTCCCATCCGTTTTTCAAAATAAAAAAAAAAAAAAAAAAAAAAAAGGAAAATGGAGGTGTTTGGTTCGGTAGCTTCATATCATTCATCATTTTCATCTTCATTAACACACTTCTCATTTACTACTCACTTCCAACATCCATCTTCATCACTCACCCACATTTACTCTCTTATCCATCTCATTTACTCCACTTCATCCAACCAAAATCACCATTTACTTCACATTTTCGCAAGGATCTAGCTAGGAATTTGTGAGGGAAACATCGAGCAAACATCATTTGGAACAATTGTGTAACAAATTTGGTATAATTTCGATTTAATCTAATTTCAAGTTATTTTATGGATTTGTTTAGTGTTTATGATTTTTGATTGATGATTGTGATTATGTGTGGCTAGTACCATTGTGTTTGCTTGGATGAAATAACTAGATGATTAGGGGTGTATATTTTGGATGTTAATTTATGCTTGAGTTTGTGAATCATCCATGGATTTGTATGTATTTATTTAGTTGTTGTTATGAACTTTCGGCATTTTAGCTAAACGATTATAGCGAATGTTCTTTGTTTAGTAAAAATACCTAAATGAGTTGTTTGTCATTTGTGGAACAAAGCATTTGATGATTGTAACAACACTAGTTAAATTCATACAAGTTAGCGATTATAGCGAATGTTTGTCGTGTGGATGATTTGCAAACTCACAATATCTAAATTTATGTTTAATCGGAGAACCTTGTGTGATTGAGCTTAATCTCTAGAATTTGGCCATTTGGTAATTTACTAATTGATATAGCGAACGTTTTCAACCAAGTAAATTGCTATTGATTATTTGTCTATAAATGATTGAACGAAATTGCGAATGTAATTTTGGAATGTGTCAAATGATTTAGCTAAATGGTGCAAGTTTGTAACCATGGCGAACGTCCGTTACTAGATTAAATCATAGGTTTGTTGATTGAAGTTGAACTATAGGTCTTAGCGAACGTTGAGCTTATGTTTGATGAATATTACCCTTGGCATATAGTATAACCGGCTATAACTATACACCCCGAAATCACTTGTGAAATAGTCCAAGCAAGCATTGTTTTTAATATCTGAAAATTTCCAATCAATCACTTTGACTCTTCAGAGTCCACCTGCCTAGATTAATTAAAGTTTGTAGTTTTAAGCAACGTGACAACTCGGTCACACAAAACCCCCACAGTTACTTTTCTGTATAAATTACTTGCACTTGGATATAACTTCTTAAACTCACATTCCCTGTGTTCGAACCCGAACTTACCCAACTGTACTACCACACGATAGGGTCCACTGCCCGGTTGTGTTTTGGTCTAGCTCGGTACTTTCTTGTTCACTTTTCAACGATAATTTTATAACTAGATAAACCACATCATATGCATCAAAGAAAAAGGTTAATAATATCCAATGGTGTTATATGCAACTTTTTTATCACAATATCATGCACACTTATTGATTAGTGAAATTAAGTAAATGCATGCATCATACATTTACGAGTTTTGCATCAAAATATTTAGCTTATTAATATCATGCTTACCATATATGTTATAATGACCCGTATGTATACACGGGTTTAAATAAAAGTTAAGAAGTGGTGTCATGACATCATCAATTGAAATCAGATTCAATTAATCAATTAGATCCCTCTAATTTAATTGAATTGAAAATTTTACCTCTAATCCAATTAAATAATCAACATCCCGTATGAATACACGGGTTTGATGCTCATATGCTTCAAATTTTGAGCGATAGCATTTTAGATGCTCATATGCTTCATAATTTTTACGATTGATCATACTTAAAAATAATGCACCATATAAAAAGGTTATGAATTACCATTTACATAAGGGATAAGTCCCTAGAAATGCAACTAACTTTGGTCCGATATCTATTGTGTGTAACCAACTAACGTGTGGGTGTAAGAATGCAACCAACTCTCAAAAAGGACGTTTTAATGTAATTTTTTGACGTGTCGCTCGTTGAAGGTGCCACGTGGCATCCAAAGTTGCCACGTGTCATTCGGATAGTTTGACAAGGCATCAACACGTCAGTAAATTACATTAAAACACCATTTTTGAAAGTTACTTGCATTCTTACACCCACACGTTAGTTGGTTACACACAATAGATATCGGGCCAAAGTTAGTTGCATTTCGGTGAATTTATCCCTTTACATAATGTTTACAACCCAAAAGTAACCTGCTAAAAGTGACCTATTCGACTGTAAGATAACCAGGCGAATTTGAAATCAACCCGTTAATTCGTTAAGGCTGTTTGATCCATTAATTAACCTAAATTGGCTATGTGGACCGTGTTCGAGTTGTGTATTTTCAACCTGAAAACATGTATCTCAAATCAGTTTGGGTTCGGTACTTTCGACCTACGCATCCAAACCCAGAAACATGACCCGTATTACCTTCACTTGATTTGGTGTGATACTTGAACGAATTTGAGCCTATAAAACCGTTGTAGCCTTGTAGGTGTTTTTTCGTAATGCATGCCGAGCACATGCGTGTGGATTGGATCGGTAATAGATGCTCCTCAAAGGATTTGAGATGGAGCTGCTGGATTACGGACCCGACCGCAATCTGCTATATATTCTTAAATTTTTGGTGTCTTTGGGCTATTTTTCTAGTATATACTGTATCACATTATATATGCTTATGTATTTTCTTTTTATGCTATTCTTGGTCACCTACTGTGACCTCGATCTTGTAGCTCTGTAAAGCAAAACTTTTGTTTCCTTTTTATTTATCTATATATTGCCTGGCCTTTCAAAAAAAAAATGTTTGTGGATCGGATAGCTTCCGGGCCTAGTAACTTTTTACGATTCAAGAGTTTATATCCCTCTGGTTTGAAGTTTGGCTTGCACCCCACTAGTGTATACACTGTCACTAAGTTTATATCCATATGATATGCACATTATTCTACAAAGGTATTTAAGACCACAAATAGATATAGAAGACAACAACCAAAGTAATTATGAACTTCTAAGAGCAATGCCAACGCTAACCGGTTTCACCAACCGGTTAGCAAGTGGTTGGTTCGTTCAATGTCAACGGTAATCACTTCAAGAATCACTTCACCACTAAACCGGTTCAAACCACTTAACCGATGCAAACCACTTGCTAATCACTTGAAAAATAGTGGGGTCCGCTTCCTTTTTAATGAGTTTTGAAGTGTTAAATAGTGGGGATATTAAATAAAGTGGTTTGGAAGTGGTTAAACTGTTGGCATGGACGAATCAGTTTTGAATTAATTGGTGGAAAGCTGATGTGGCGCCGATGTGGCAGAAGTGGTTAGGAAGTGGTTCAACCACGGTTGGGAGTGGTCTAACTTACCGATCGGCTTTGTTAGGTTACTTGTCATCCATAAATGGATTATATCTCTATTATTGATCGATTTTTATCTTTATCATTCATCAAAATGGTGACAAAGACATGTAAATTAAAAAATTTAATTAAATTTACTCATATTGTTAGGAATGATCGCACATCAAAAGCATTAAATGTTTCATTAATTTTGAACCCGACCTTCAACTAAACAACTGTTTCCCTCCCTCATTCCCTCAACATCTCGTCAAGCTACTCGTACACGACATGCAAAAACGCCAATATAAATGCGTACGTATTCTAGACAATTTTTCTTGCACCAAATCATTTTCCTAATAACATAACATCCACTAGTAATTAGTACTAAATCAATATACTACAAAATGGCGAAAAGCGGAATGATGGTTTTATGTTTGGTGGTATCTTGCATGGTTATGGTTGCACCATATTCAGAGGCAATAACATGTAATCAGGTGGCCGGCAATTTGCTTCCATGCCTTAGCTACCTACGAAGCGGTGGTGCTGTGCCACCTGCTTGTTGTACCGGGGTTAATGCACTTAATAATGTAGCTAAAACAACCCCTATTCGTCAGACTATCTGTGGTTGCTTAAAGAGTATGTACGCAGCCATCACTGGCATCCAAGTCCCTTTGGCAGCCAGTCTACCAAGCAAATGCGGTGTTAACGTACCTTATAAGATCAGCCCTAGCACTGACTGCTCCAAGTATGTTTAAATATATATATTTTTCAAACTATTTACATATATTTAGCTTGTATATACGTACATAGACTCGTGTAATATATATATATATATATATATATATATATATATATATATATATATATATATATATATATATATATATATATATATATATTATAGGATCCGGTTCAATTGAGAACCAAAAAAATTACGAAAACCGTGAGAACCATTAGATTGCATACTTGTTCACATGTAATTAACTTGATTCACATGTGAACATTGATTTAGGTTAGATTAGGGGAAAAAAAATTCGAAAAACGCAAAAAATCAAATTTATGTTCACATATAAACGATAATATGAACAAATCAGGTAAAATATGTTTTAAGACATAATTTTTGAATTTTTTTTTTCCTAATCTAACCTAAATCAATGTTCACATGTGAATCAAGTTAATTACATGTGAACAAGCATGCAATCTAGTGGTTCTCACGGTTCTCCCAATTTTTTTTGTTCTCAATTGAACCGGACCCTATATATATATATATATATATATATATATATATATTGGTCCTATCTTGTGCACGTAAGTATTAAGTGTATTTTTTGTGTATGTTTAATTTTGCAGGATACAGTAAGGCTGGAATATATAATGTATAGTATGCATGGAGAAAGAAGTGTGTACTAGAACTCTAGAAATATATATATATGGAGAGCATGCATGTAGTCACGTAGTACTCTTATGCTACGTGAATGAAGATATATTATAATGTCTCTGAATATAAATAATACTCTTGCTCGATCTGTTTCTTTCTAATGCAACAGATGTAGCCAACTATGTGCAATTGTTCATGCATGGTTGGTGTATGTGGTGCAATACAATACAACAAATACATATATAGTAGTGTGTTAAGGTTTGATTCTATATTTCTATTATTTACCTTCACGCATGGACAAATAATGGTGTTCCATAGACCACTCTTAACCGTTGTTGTGTCAGTTACGTCACCTCAGCACCACATCAGCACTTCCCAAACTGACATATATACAACCGACATGACGGACGGTGCTAACAATGATTGTGGCACTTCAATTTTCGGACCCCGAATCTACCAATATATCTTCATTTACGTACACTAAAAAAACATTTTGAATTTTACTTGACCGCATCTTCGCGTCGCTTAATATGTCGGTATACCGACCGACACATGGAGTTGGCGTGGTCTACCGACGCACCGGTGCCAACGGTGTCGGTTAGCTGACGCACGTCGGTGGTGAACCGACAAGGCGTGTTGGGACCGACCTTAAGTACGCTAACAGCATAAGGAGTGACTCCATAACTCGTTTTTCATGTTAGTATCACACAGGCCCAGCCCAGGAAAATGGATGGCCCGGTGCGATGATAAAAAATGAGCCCTTTAATTACATAGTTTATAAATATTATCAAAACCATCATCACCAACAATACATGCATCCTCATTAACTATATCTTTATATCAATATTACTATCACGATCATCATAACCAACAATATTTTCATCCGAAGAATAAACTTGTCTCTCTTTGAATAAATCTATCTAAAGCAACATGTCGATACTTGGTAAGCTCTCTGCATTAATTTTTACCCTTCTAATGCTCGTATTCATAGTGTCTTAACCTAGAAGGCATGATTTATGATTAACTTTTAACAATGACCAAAGAATTGTGTCTAATTATCGATCTAATATCTAATATATATAAAATTTAAACATTATGTCAAACTTATCTAAATTCATTCTTCATATACAAATCCTAGAAAATGAAAAACCTAAACTTTAATTAAAACATAAATATAGAAATAAAAAGTTTAAAAATTAAAGTGTTGCCTGAATTGTAAAGATTGTCAAAGAGAATGAGAAATTGAAGAAATCATAAATTGCTCTAATGAAAAACAAAGACTCTACTTTTTTTCCTTCGTATGTTTTTGGTTTAGTCTACAACTCCACATACAAGTTAATTACTTTCTAAAGCGTTAGGCCCTTTTCTTAAATAAATGTACGACCAAACCAACAAGTCTAACTATTATAATCGGCCTCATCTGATGGATCATGTAACACCCCCAAATTTAATGATTTGCGGAAGCTTGATTTGGGTGTTACTAATCAATAACAAAGCACAAAGATATATAGTAAACGACTCTATATGCGTCATTTTAACAAAATATATTGATAGTTGAAATGTTTACAACATTTAAAGCTTTACATAGCTCGAGTTTAAATAAAAAGAGATTTCAGTACATAAGTACTTGTACAAAATATACTAATGCAAGGAAATCTCAATCGTCTGTATCCTGACTCGAGCTAAAGTCCTGAAGCAGAAACATCCTACTGCATGGTACCTGCGATATATGCTAAAAGGTCAGCTAAAAGCTGGTGAGCTCACAGGTTTGAAATCAAGTAATATAGTATGAACCGCAAGATTTAAATAATGAATTGCATCCAGCAATTGATAATGATAATAATCGTGTATACAGCCATGAGCACATAGTTGAGCTTAACTCGAGGGCCGGGTCCCCTATAGAGAATTCCGGGCGAGGTGCCTCCACGAATGCCTAATCAACATTCGTCTTCCCAAATATTAGTACGTTCGTTTACCCGGTTAGTGCTTGCTAACCCGAACGAGGTGGGTCAATCCTATATGGTACCATATACTAATATTCACGCTACAACGTATTAACAATTATGCTGACGGAGGACTTTAAATGATTAGTTGTGAAAAACTCATGTAGTATATGAAATGTTTGTACTTGCGTTCACATGTTAAAAATGAGCAATATATCACACCCCTGAGTAAAATAGTAAAAAGAGGGGCCATGAGACTCACCTGAGTCTGAAAGCGTTTAAACAAACGTAAGTTGATTAGCCGAGTATGAAGTCCAAAGACTTGTAACCTGAGGGTGTCCACGACACGCGATGGTTATAAACATGATTGGGTATCTCAAAAGATCACCCTTGTAGTTGTTACACAACTATATATATGTCCAAATTACTACGATTTGGTTGATTTGTTAAGTGTTTAAAAACGTGTACGGCCCGTTGGTGACGGATTTGAAATAATAACTTTAAGTATTATTATCAAGTTATTGATGTTTTGCACCTACAAATGTGTCCCAATGTGTTTTATAAGTCGTATCGTATAAGTGTTTGAGGTTATATAGTTTCGACACTTAGTAAAATTGTAGTTTGAAAACCTGCTGTTTTATGCGACACAATCATGCGACACAAAAGTGGTTATGCGACACAAGGGTTGTGTCGCATAGAAGTGCGACACAATGTCTATACGACACAAGAGTTGTGTCGCATAGATGCGAGATGCTGATTCAACAGCGACATAGTGATTG
This sequence comes from Helichrysum umbraculigerum, assembly GCA_949592205.1. NCBI lineage: Eukaryota > Viridiplantae > Streptophyta > Magnoliopsida > Asterales > Asteraceae > Helichrysum > Helichrysum umbraculigerum. The sequence goes on along the minus strand of CATIUR010000002.1, from coordinate 44,483,066 downwards.
TGTCGTATGGTGTATGCGACATAGTGGTTGTGTCGCAGGACTTGCGACACTAATTATCTGGTACGACACAAGGTGCGACACTGAGGCTTTTATACGACACAAAGGCTAAAATACGACACAACATGCGACACAAGGCTTGTGTCGCATGGATGAACATCAGCCCAGAAAGTCCGGCTGTCAAGGTTTTTCCGGCCAAAAATCCGTTTTAAACTCGTTTTCAAGCTATAAATTCGTGTTCTATACATTGTAATGGACATATACAAGTTATAATAACAACTAGAAATCGAAAATACTAAGAATCGACAGATTTCGGGATTTTGTCGGAAACTTACAAATTTCCGAAATGAAAATCCGGAAAGATAGCGTTGTAGATCGTCGCGAGGTGGTCGTGAATCTCTAAAAATATTGGTGATACGAGTGCGTTTGATAGTAGTATTTTGCAATTTTGGTAGTTGTGGTGATTTGGTTGTTTAGAGAGAAATGAAAGAGAAAAAGAAGAGAGAGAGAGAGTAAGATGTAAAAAATGAGGAAAAAGAAGGGGAAAGGTGGGGGTTATCCTCCACTTCCTCAGTCTTCATCCCGCGCTCCGCGCGGTGTTCGTTTTCTCCGTCTTTTAAACGTTAAATAATTATTTTACATATAAATTATAAGTTTTTTTTTTTAAATACAATTTCTTACGCAATATATTGTTTTAAATATTTTACTAATCCATTTGTATTTGGGTTATAAAATGTAAGTTAATTTGTTTGCGCGTTTTACATTTTTAAATCATATAAGTTTTGTTTGTATAATCCAAATGAATACGAAATATTATCATAATAATATTTTTGATATAAAAGCGTTATTTAATAAAATTGGTCACCAACGTCCGTATTAAATTGAATCGAAATACATTCGATTTAAATTGCGTACGATTTAATCAAATCGCATTTTCGTATATATTCAACAATATATATAATTCGATACATTAATTAGCCTAACACAGAACTAATTACATGTATTAACATAGGATTAGGCACTAATTACTAGTCCTAATTTGGCGGGTGTTACATTCTCCCCCTGTTGGAAGAATTTCATCCCGAAATTTAGCTCGAGGTCGTGTTCGAGGTAGAATCAGTGAAGAGTTGAGGATATTTGAGTCGCATCTGGTCTTCCCGTTCCCAGGTGAATTCCGGACCACGCCGCGAATTCCATCTGACCTTGACGATGGGAATACGACTTTGTTTTAGTTGTTTGACCTCACGGTCCATAATCTCAGCGGGTTCCTCAACGAAATAAAGCTTGTCGTCAACTCGAATTTCATCGAGTGGAATGATAAGTGTCTCATCAGACAGACACTTCTTCAAGTTTGAGATATGAAAAGTAGGGTGCACGCTGCTGAGTTCGGATGGCAGCTGCAATCGATAAGCTACGGGGCCAATCCGTTCGAGGATCTCAAAAGGCCCGATGTACCGGGGATTTAACTTCCCGCGTTTGCCAAAACGGATGACGCCTTTCCAAGGCGATACATTTAAGAGTACTCGATCCCCAACTTGGAACTCGAGTAGTTTGCGTCTCACGTCAGCATAACTTTTCTGACGATCACGTGCGGCTTTGAGTCGGTTTTGGATTTCCACAATTTTCTCAGTGGTGGCGTGTATGAGTTCAGGACCAGTGAGTTGACTATCTCCCACTTCAGTCCAACAAATCGGTGATCAGCACTTACGACCGTACAGTGCCTCAAAAGGTGCAGCCTTAATGCTGGCGTGATAGCTGTTATTGTACGAGAATTCGCACAACGGTAGATGTCTTTCCCAGTTTGTACCGAAATCAACTACGCAGGCGCGTAGCGTATCTTCCAGGGTCTGAATGGTTCGTTCACTTTGGCCGTCGGTTTGAGGATGATATGCGGTACTCATATCAAGACGAGTACCCAAAGCTTTTTGAAGTGATTGCCAAAAGTGAGAGGTGAAATGGGCATCTCTGTCAGAGATGATCGAGATTGGAACACCGTGATGAGAAACGATTTCTTTGATGTAGATTTGTGTAAGGCGTTCCATTTTATCGTTTTCCTTGATTGCCAGGAAATGAGCTGATTTGGTCAGACGATCGACGATCAACCAAATGGTATCGCAACCGCTCGACGACTTGGGTAGTTTGGTTATGAAATCCATGGCAATTTGTTCCCATTTCCATTCAGGGATTTCAGGTTGTTGGAGTAAGCCAGGTGGTTTCTGATGTTCGGTTTTGACTTTTGAGCAAGTAAGGCACTTGCTGACATAAGTGGCGATTTCGGCTTTCATGTTCGGCCACCAATAAAATTCCTTGATACCGTGGTACATCTTATCGGATCCCGGATGGATAGAATATTTGGACTTGTGAGCTTCATCCATCACCAAGTCTCGTAGGTTCCCGAAATTAGGCAACCAGATTCGGTTTGAGAAATACCTAATCCCGTTAGATTTGATTTCGAACTGTTTGTCAATACCCCGCAAGGCTTCATTTTTGATGTTTTCAGGTTTCAGGGCTTCGATCTGAGCTGTATGAATCTGAAGGGTAAGATCGTTATGAATGGTCATACTGAGGGCTCGGACTCGAAGTGGTTTTGGTCGTTCCTTTCGACTAAGGGCATCGGCTACAACATTAGCCTTCCCTGGATGGTACTTGATCTCGCAGTCGTAATCGGAAAGCAACTCGACCCATTGACGTTGCCTCATATTGAGATCCTTCTGATCGAATATATGTTGGAGACTTTTATGATCGGTAAAGATTGTGGACTTAGTGCCGTAGAGATAATGTCTCCAGATTTTGAGGGCAAAAACGACAGCTCCAAGTTCGAGATCATGAGTGGTGTAGTTCTTTTCGTGAATTTTCAGCTGTCGTGAAGCATAGGCAATGACTTTGTCTCGTTGCAACAGCACACAACCGAGACCTTGGTGGGAAGCATCGCAGTATACCACGAAGTCATCAGTGCCTTCGGGTAGTGACAGAATTGGAGCACTGCAAAGCTTTTGTTTCAAAAGTTGGAACGCTGACTCTTGTTTATCGGTCCAATCGAACCTCTTGTCCTTCTGAGTCAGTGTCATGAGTGGTTGAGCTATTTTGGAGAAATTTTCGATAAATCGCCAATAGTACCCAGCAAGACCCAAGAATTGACGTACTTCAGTTGCAGAGGTGGGTGCTTGCCAGTCTTTGATAGCCTCGATTTTTGATGGGTCAACGTGAATTCCCTGACTGTCGATCACGTGACCAAGGAATTGAACGGTTTAAATCCAGAACTCACACTTAGAGAATTTGGCATAAAGCTCCTCGTGTCTAAGTAGTTCTAGAATTGTTTTGAGATGTTGCACGTGTTCTTGCTCGTTGCGCGAGTAAATGAGTATGTCATCGATAAAGACAATGACAAACTTGTCGAGGTAAGGTTTGCACACCCGATTCATAAGGTCCATGAATACAGCCGGTGCGTTGGTTAGACCAAAGGGCATCACTTGGAATTCGTAGTGCCCGTAACGAGTTCTGAAAGCAGTTTTTGAGTAGAAACTTGATCCCTGCAGTTGGTCGAATAGATCATCAATGCGAGGAAGTGGGTATCGGTTTTTGACGGTCAATTTGTTCAACTCTCGATAGTCAATGCACATTCTGAATGAACCGTCCTTCTTTTTAACAAATAAGACCGGAGCTCCCCAAGGTGAAGAACTCGGTCTAATGAATCCTCTATCCAGAAGTTCCTGTAACTGGGCGGACAACTCCTGAAGTTCGGATGGGGCTAAACGGTACGGTGCACGGGCCACTGGTACGGCACCCGGCACGAGATCAATTGAGAACTCAACCTGTCTAGGCGGAGGTAAACCAGGTAGTTCTTCCGGAAAGACTTCCGGAAAGTCTCTAACAATTGGCACATCCTCAAGTCGCTTCTCCCCCGACTTCTTATCTGTGATGTGTGCGAGTATTGCAGGGTAACCCTTTCTCAGAAACTTTCGGGTTTTTAAGCAAGAGATGATATTGAGTCCCGTCCCACCGGTCTCCCCCTGTATGATCAAGGTTCCACCGGCAGCGAGTGGAATGCGGACGATCTTATCGTAACAAACGATTTCAGCTCGGTGTTTGGACAACCAGTCCATTCCAATGATGACGTCAAAACTCCCGATTTCAATGGGTACAAGGTCGATGGAAAAGGTTTCGTCAGCAAGGTTTAAAGTGCAATTAGGTATCACACTATTGGTTTCTATAAGTTTTCCATTTGCTAGCTCTACAGTGTACTTAACATCTAAGGCAACAGGAGTGATGTCAAGTAATGGGCAAAAGTCATCGGAGATAAAGCTTCTATCAGCACCAGTATCAAATAGAACAGAAGCATTTAAGTTGTTGAGGAGGAACATACCCGAGACCACATTAGGGTCTTGGCGGGCGTCCCCGGATTTGATGACGAAGGCTCTGCTTCGGGTGTTGTTGTTGTTGCTGTTGCGGTTGTTGTTGTTGTTGTTGTTATTCTTCAGTTTTGGGCATGTGTCCCTGAAATGCCCGGGTTTCCCACACTCAAAGCAAACTTTGGGTGGTCTAGTGTTGTTGTTGGAATTGTTGTTGGCAGGAGAATTGCAATCTTTGGTGAGGTGGCCGTACCTCTTGCAATTGTTGCAAAAGGGACCACAGGAACCTTCATGGTGGCGACTGCACTTGGAACAATAGGGTTTGCTCCCAGTGTAGCCCCGTGTGATGTCGGTGGTGGTGTTGTAGGCTTTGATGGTGTCGGGTTTCTTGTTTTGTTGGTTTGAGTGGTTGTTGTGGTAGTCGGACCACTTTCGTTTGTTGTTGTGAGAGGATGAAGTGGGTGGTTCAGAATCTTGGCTCATGGACATCAGGTCTTGGGCCAATAGGATTGCACCGTCAATGGTGGTTTGGTTTGAAGAGGCGACGTGCCCCCGAACAGGCTCAGGAAGACCAAGGATGTACTTTCTGATTTTATCAGGTTCTGTGCTTACCATAGCTGGGCGGAGGGCGGCGAGTTTTTGGAATCTGGTGGTATAACCATCGATATCACCACCCTGAACCTTTAGGTTCCAGAACTCCTCGTCTAGCTTTTGGAGTTTGGCGATTGAGCAGTATTTGGCAGTGAGTTTTGCTTTCAAGTCCTCCCAAGAGAGTTGGTAGGCAATGTCAGCACCCACTGATTGGGTATATGAGTTCCACCAAGAGTGGGCATCATCTTCGAGAGAGCAAGTGGCGAAGTTTACTTTGTCGTTCTCCGCGCATTTGCTGACACGGAAAATAGTTTCCATCTTTTCGAACCATCTGATCAGTCCGATGGCTCCTTCAGAACCCTTGAAGCTTGAGGGTTTGCAGCTTTGAAAGTCCTTGTAAGAACAAGGTTTAGCAGCAGGGGTTTCAGCGGCATCACTGTTCCTCGTGGAATTTTGTGGGGTATTCCGAGCCAAGGCTTCAGTAACAGCCTGGGTTATAAGGGATGTAAGCTGAGCACCGGTGTATGGTCTTGTCTTTGGCGGCATGATTCTTCAATCAAAGAAATGAAGATACATGAGATTTTGTAAGAAAATTGTATTTGTCTCAGATGTACATGTATAAAGACGGTAATACATAACATCAATATGAAAAAGGAAAATGGCAATTTATATGAGTTGAAACAGTAAGGAATATTTGATAGATAATACGAGTTCAAAGGTTACATCTCATGGATGTATTACAAAAGGGTGTCGGGAATTGTTACATCCGACCGAATTATAGAGTAACGCTTAGATAGTTATTAGACTACAAGATAGATTACAAGACAAAGACTACACTAGTCTTAACGTAGATTAATTTGTTCCATCATTTCAATGAGGCGATCCACAGTGTTTGCAAGCCTGCTAGCCTGTCGGGCGTTGTCTTCAGCCAACGCTAGTGGCTGTACCAATCCACGGGTATATTCATCCGTTTCCCGTGAGCGTTGCTCACATTCTTCAAGCCGGTGTTTCAAGAGGGCGGTTTCTACGCTTATCTCCACCACTTTGTTGAAGAGAATGTCTACATTGTTAACGGTGGTTTCGTGATCCTCGGTGACTTGTTCAATGCGTTCGAGAGATGTAAGTCTCCAGTTTTCATTGGTTTCTTGCAACACGACATCCATGGTGCGAAGTCACTGCTCGTGTTGGTTCACCCTAGCAGCTAAGGCCGGCAAGGTGAGGTGAGTGGGGTACGGGCCGGCTCGAGGCAACCTGGCATTCCTCCTAGCTACCCTTGGGTTCTGTGACCCAGATTGAGAGCGAGATGAATTTGATGGGGTGTTTGCCATTTCTGAGATAAAGCGTTAGTAAGAGTGAGGCCTATATTCATATAGTTCCTATATAATATAGCCTATTGAGTGTCTAGCATAAACATGTTTAAGTCTCTGTTCTCTCGAGGTCAGAGTCTTCTATTGTACCCTGTTCAGCCATAACTACTTCCAGATCTTACATCATCTTTGCTTAATTGTACATAGTTGATCAGGCTATGTTAAATTAAACTCGTATGATGTAATCACTGAACCAGTTACACCTAGTAAGGAATACCGCCTAATGGTCATAGTCTAGGTCCACTAAATGCAACCTAGTTCACTATAACCTTAGGCTCTGATACCAATCTGTAACACCCCAAAATTTAATGATTTGCGGAAGCTTGATTTGGGTGTTACTAATCAATAACAAAGCACAAAGATATATAGTAAACGACTCTATATGCGTCGTTTTAACAAAATATATTGATAGTTGAAATGTTTACAACATTTAAAGCTTTACATAGCTCGAGTTTAAATAAAAGGAGATTTCAGTACATAAGTACTTGTACAAAATATACTAATGCAAGGAAATCTCAATCGTCTGTATGCTGACTCGAGCTAAAGTCCTGAAGCAGAAACAACCTACTGCATGGTACCTGCGATATATGCTAAAAGGTCAGCTAAAAGCTGGTGAGCTCACAGGTTTGAAATCAAGTAATATAGTATGAACCGTAAGATTTAAATAATGAATTGCATCCAGCAATTGATAATGATAATAATCGTGTATACAGCTATGAGCACATAGTTGAGCTTAACTCGAGGGTCGGGTCCCCTATAGAGAATTCCGGGCGAGGTGCCTCCACGAATGCCTAATCAACATTCGTATTCCCAAATATTAGTACGTTCGTTTACCCGGTTAGTGCTTGCTAACCCGAAGGAGGTGGGTCAATCCTATATGGTACCATATACTAATATTCACGCTACAACGTATTAACAACTATGCTGACGGAGGACTTTAAATGATTAGTTGTGAAAAACTCATGTAGTATATGAAATGTTTGTACTTGCGTTCACATGTTAAAAATGAGCAATATATCACACCCCTGAGTAAAATAGTAAAAAGAGGGGCCATGAGACTCACCTGAGTCTGAAAGCGTTTAAACAAACGTAAGTTGATTAGCCGAGTATGAAGTCCAAAGACTTGTAACCTGAGGGTGTCCAAGACACGCGATGGTTATAAACATGATTGGGTATCTCAAAAGATCACCCTTGTAGTTGTTACACAACTATATATATGTCCAAATTACTACGATTTGGTTGATTTGTTAAGTGTTTGAAAACGTGTACGGCCCGTTGGTGACGGATTTGAAATAATAACTTTAAGTATTATTATCAAGTTATTGATGTTTTGCACCTACAAATGTGTCCCAATGTGTTTTATAAGTCGTATCGTATAAGTGTTTGAGGTTATATAGTTTCGACACTTAGTAAAATTGTAGTTTGAAAACCTGCTGTTTTATGCTACACAATCATGCGACACAAAAGTGGTTATGCGACACAAGGGTTGTGTCGCATAGAAGTGCGACACAATGTCTATATGACACAAGAGTTGTGTCGCATAGATGCGAGATGCTGATTCAACAGCGACATAGTGATTGTGTCTTATGGTGTATGCGACATAGTGGTTGTGTCGCAGGACTTGCGACACTAATTATCTGGTACGACACAAGGTGCGACACTGAGGCTTTTATACGACACAAAGGCTAAAATACGACACAACATGCGACACAAGGCTTGTGTCGCATGGATGAACATCAGCCCAGAAAGTCCGGCTCTCAAGGTTTTTCCGGCCAAAAATCCGTTTTAAACTCGTTTTCAAGCTATAAATTTGTGTTCTATACATTGTAATGGACATATACAAGTTATAATAACAACTAGAAATCGAAAATACTAAGAATCGAGAGATTTCGGGATTTTTTCGGAAACTTACAAATTGCCGAAATGAAAATCCGGAAAGATAGCGTTGTAGATCGTCGCGAGGTGGTCGTGAATCTCTAAAAATATTGGTGATACGAGTGCGTCTGATAGTAGTATTTTGCGATTTTGGTAGTTGTGGTGATTTGGTTGTTTAGAGAGAAATGAAAGAGAAAAAGAAGAGAGAGAGAGTAAGATGTGAAAAATGAGGAAAAAGAAGGGGAAAGGTGGGGGTTATCCTCCACTTCCTCAGTCTTCATCCCGCGCTCCGGCCGGTGTTCGTTTTCTCCGTCTTTTAAACGTTAAATAATTATTTTACATATAAATTATAAGTTTTTTTTTTAAATACAATTTATTACGCGATATATTGTTTTAAATATTTTACTAATCCATTTGTATTTGGGTTATAAAATGTAAGTTAATTTGTTTGCGCGTTTTACATTTTTAAATCATATAAGTTTTGTTTGTATAATCCAAATGAATACGAAATATTATCATAATAATATTTTTGATATAAAAGCGTTATTTAATAAAATTGGTCACCAAAGTCCGTATTAAATTGAATCGAAATACATTCGATTTAAATTGCATACGATTTAATCAAATCGCATTTTCGTATATATTCAACAATATATATAATTCGATACATTAATTAGCCTAACACAGAACTAATTACATGTATTAACATAGGATTAGGAACTAATTACTAGTCCTAATTTGGTGGGTGTTACAGATCATATGTATAATGAAACTTGGACTTATCATTGACCATACAAATATAAGTTAGACTTAAGATTTGGAGGTCCACCAATATATGGGGCCCTGTGCCACCGCCCATAGGGCACACCCCCAATCACCGGGCCTGGTATCACACTTGTGACTCGACTAACTACACCTAGCTTGTAATAACAATGTACTGAAATCTGTGACCCATTTATTTTTTGTTGTATATTTTAGTGCATTGGCGGTTTAGTGGACACGGGTTAGGTGATGCGGAGTGCATGCCTGGTTAAGTTACTAAATACCGGACGCTACCAAGTTGCGGGGGTCAAGGGGGTTCCGCCCTCTTGTGGGGTCCAAGGGGCAGAATTTAACTATATGTTACGACCCGGAAAAACCCATTTGGATATTTTGACCCGGTTTGGTCATTGGCAGTTTTATGTCTTATAACCAACATCCTTCTGGTCACAATTTATTCTGCATAATCACAAACATAGAAAACACACACAATAACGCTCTGCGATTTGATTTTGTGCCAAAAACAAATCGATTCTCTGGTTTTATCCCAAAGTGAATTTCGTGAACCCGGGCACGTTAGGGTCGAAATATCTCTTTTGGAAAGTGATCACACGACTCACAGAGAATATCCGGTCGAAATCATAACCCTGTTACACAAATTATCCAACAATCAAAAGAGATATTTTTGTTGATTTTAATGGATGAATCTGTGAAAGGAAGAAGATTGCATTATTTTATCATTGATAATCATGGCCGCTGAATATTATTGGTTCAAGTATACAAACAGATACGCATTTCTATCTTTCTTTTATGTTGAATCAGAAATAATGATGCATGTAATAATTAATTGCATGATAGTTATGTGATAGATGGGCATGTGATATAATCTGATAACTTATGTGATTAATTAATTGTTGGAATAGTGTCCAAGGTCATAACTAAATTGGTAAGACTATCATTAAAAGTAGAGTCTTTTTTGGGTCGCCCTCAATGAACAGTAAGAGAACTAAACAAGAGATAATTAATTATTGGATTAATTAATAGAACATTCTGGAAAGTGGATCCAACCGCCGGTTGGAAGGTTCAACCGGCGGCTGGAGTCAAGAGGATTGAGGCGGTGGAACACGCGGATCCAACCGCCGGTTGGAAGGTCCAACCGCCGGTTGGAAACCCTGGAGACTTGTCCCACATCGGCCAGAGGATGAAACCCTGGGCCTCCTCCTACCCTATAAATAGGGACCTCCCCTATGCTTTCAGATCCATCCCAGAATTGAATAGCTTTCAATTCTTTCTCTCTTTCTCATTCCTACTCCTTGTGAGAGTTTACAAGACTTAGAGTCGGGACCCTAGGAGTTTGGGAATTTCTCTTGGTTCGTGGATGTAAAGCATTAGAGGTGTTCTGGTTTGGGCACTCGCCTCCAAAGCAAGAAGGTTCTGCAAGGTGGTCTACACGTGAGAAATTGTTTTCTCAAAGGTTAGTAATTTCTATTTATCTTATTTGTTTTATTGTTTTTATTTATTCAAGTTAAGATCCCTTAGGGTTTAGTTTCCTAATTGCTTTAGATTAATTTTGTTATAATTCCGCTGCGTATATTAATCTAGTTAGGGAATAGAAAACCCAACAGTAGTATCAGAACCTTAGCTTAATAAATATTAGCATTTAATTATCTGCAATAGTATGTAGGTAAAGATAAATTGGAAATTGGCTTGTCTAAATTGGTAAAAAGAATTTACACTTTAGACCTTATATTTTAAAATGTTTAAAATATAACCCTAAATTTTAAAATGTAAAAAAATAAGACCGTAGACTTTAAGAGTTTTAAAGAGAGACCTTACATATGTTATGAGCTATAAGTATATGTATCATTAAAAGTTAAATACATCGTCAGTCAATTGATAAATCGGCTCACCCATAGTGAACAAACTATAAGAGAGGTATAAGGCGGGTCGCTCTGCTTCCCTAAAGAAGTCATGTTTTTAATAAGCTTCGCGCTGACCTACTTCTCCGCTTCTTTGTGCGTTCAATGGAGCTACCGATTACTTTTGATAGGATGATGTCAAGATCAAAAGTATGACCTAAAAGTACTAAAACAAAATCCCGTTCTAGATACTAAAAATGTGAATAGTATGCTAACCCATGAAAACTGCACATCTTTCGTATGGTCTGTTAATGGAGCGTGTGTGGTTTACCGGCACATTAATATGAGATCATATTGATAGGTGATGTGGAACTCGCGATTCTCGAGCGTACTCGGGCCGGGGACCATAAAACACCCCTCATTTACTAAAAACACTCATAATCATTATTGTGACTCGGAAGCGTATATTTCAAACATGTAACCATACTTTACATCACCTTATAATGTCAATAAACTTTTTCAAACTAAATACATGACATTTCAACAACTAGGTGTTATATAATTCAAAACATCTCTTTAGTTATCAAACTAACATCAGAGTAAAAGTCTGTCAAACATTCCTTCATTTCCAAGAACTTCCTGCCCGCCCCATATGTCCCATTAATTATAACCTGCAGGAAGAACTGTAGTGGGGTTAGCATAACGCTAAGTGAATGAAACTATAATCCACAGTCCAACTTAGCACAACAATCTGTTTACATCAAATAACAATAAACAATCAATCAATCATTCAATCAATCAATCAATCAATCATAAGGATCGGTGGTTCTTGAGATACCTTTATACCGGTTTGGTACTCAAAGAACACTTATCAATCATTTGTATTGGCATATACAGAATTACCGATAACCTGTTGTTAATCACACACGACCTAAATCTTTGAACCAACATTTCAAGTTCCAAGATTTCCTGTCGTCTATAATAACAACCAAGTCCAACCATCATTTCAAGTTGACCTCAGAATCTTACATACTAGCTCAAACAGCCAAGTAAGCAAACAACCAAACTAACATGGCAAGTTATCTACAAACGAAAACATTATATCAAAGTAATACTATAATTACTTGTTGTAACCAAATCATTACAACTAAATCACACTGAGGTTACAGATCCACTCACCGAATACCTCAATCATCCACTCAGTAGTCTAATATCACTGAGTCCTTCTGTTTATCTGAAAACACAACAGAACTGCACAAGTTAGTCATTTGTCCCAATGTAGATATAACATCATACAATTGTAATTATATCAAACAACTTATCACTAACTTGTATTAATTCAATTTTCATCATTTCAAGATTATGATTAATCACTTTAATCATCTCAATTCACAATCACTTAATAAACTATGATCGTCTTTCAACATCAAATCAAGTAAGTTTCCAAGATTATGAATAGCCATTATAAACATCAATATTCATAATCAATTACCAAATTATGATCATTAGTATCACATTCTCACCTTTATCCATCTTAATCATTGTTAACTAATATAATTAACCCATTAACAAGATTAATAACATCTAACATCAACAATTAATCAAACCCCTCATAATCATCTTCATGAATCAATCATAATCACCATGAACACTTAATCAACTTTACACAATTTAGTTTGAACACAACTAATCATCATCATGTATACTCTAACATGATCACTAACAACAATTATCAAACATACACTAATTACACAAGCTTATAAGCTTTGATCATATCATAATCAACTAAACCCTTTAACTTTATTAATGATCATATATCAAATTCACCATTTCTAAACTAGGTTTAGATTATAATCCACATATAATCATCAACTAACAACTATATGATCATTACAAGCTTCAATTTCATATTAATCATCCTAATTGAATCAAATACACAAAAACCCATTTCTAGGTTTATACATAATCACAAAATTAAGACTTACCACATGATTATGATGATCAATGGATGATTTACTCATGTTTTGGAAGCTTGAATTCGAGTTCTAGGGCTTCAATTTGATGATTTCTCATGGTTTTAGGGTTTTGAAATAATACATATGAATATATGATACGTACGAATGCATATGTATATAGATATATGTTGAAATAAAAGACCGACTCAACATATAGGTCTATTACACAATTGTCTAAATTTCATTCCACGTACTTATCATTATCTGGAACTTAAAACCCATTTGCGGGGAAACATTATTTTATTTTACCGTCAACTGAATTAATTTAAAACAATCAATAATTTATTAATCACAATAAATTATTCGAATCATTTCCTCATTTATTTTCAAATAACAAATGAAACTATTTTCTGACACATTAATAATAATTCACAGTCAGAAATTATTAAAATACTACTAGACCCGAAGACTGGGTGTTACAATTCTCTCCCCCTTAAAGAGATTTCGTCCTCGAAATCTGATCACGCTTAATCAATCTAGTGAAATATAATCACACATTTCATTTCACTAATACTATACTTTTCATGCACTTCTAACCACATAATTATTCATTGCTATCTGCACACAAGATGTGGTTATAATTTATTTCACTTATGCATATCATCCTTATGCATAACTTTAGTCACACCACTACCAAAATGTACTTACATATATTTAACCACTCATACACTAAATGTGTATATATCTTATCAACCTACACACCACCAGTGTGTATTTCAACTGAATTCATACAAACACATAAGTTGTGCTTTGTTCTATACTTAGTTTATTAACGCAAGATGCAATATTCATCATAATATGCAGCATCTTCAACTATTTAATCACAAATACACACATCAAACGTTACTCCCGTGAGTAACTTATAAATATAGATACACGTTTTCAATTCTTTCCACATTCACATATCCAAATGTATATGTTTCTATCATTCCCCCTGTATAAATACTGTGCATATATCATGTCTCTAATAAGTTTAAATAACCACTTTACATGACCATTCATACTTAGCCATGTCAACCATTCAAACGTATAATCACTTTCATCTTTATCACAATAACAACAGCAACAAGTGGTACTGAATACCACAACATGTATCTTATCAATAAAGATTTAACTTAATTCACTACTAGCAATTTAGCTAACAACTTGCTAGAATTTCCAACGTTGCAACTAGTTACCCATCACCTCACTACTTGAAAGTATAAACACAACTAGGTTATATGAAACTCTTTACTCTATAAGAATCAAAATCATATAACCATCAACACGTACGAATAATCTGTAAGCAGTATGTAGAGGTCAAATTTTATGGTAAAACCAACCATTATCACATAATCAATTAGCATCCTTTCACATCAACTCGGACGCTAAATCAACACCTGTTAATACCATGCGCCATCAGCATAGGTATTTCAACAACACAAGGTGCTGTCACTAGTCATCTATTCAACAATATCAACACAATATTATTCGCAATCAACTGACCTCTACTTTGCTTAAATAATCTTTTAATTAACACTTCACTTGTACCATAGGTACCACATTAACAACAATTTATGGTGTACTATTCTTTCATTTCAGTCAATCATTCATTGACTATTTCTCAATTACAGGTCAACATATCTTACCTGTTATTTTAAATCACTTTAAATTTTCTGGCACTTGGTAACCTCAACAATTCCATGTAAAATGGCATAATATAAATACGTTGGCCAGACGTCGTCATATTATGTCAGGTACACTTCATTTTCAGGTCACTTCATACCATCACTCTCCAAAGTGATTAACTTTTACTTTCACCTATCTCACAAGGTGATATCAATAATTATCGCACATATAATAATACTTTGTAGCAGTTATCTGACCACTTATTAACTTGCTACCAATTTCATTTATCACTTTGAATGAACAACTAATCACATAATCAGGTTATTATAACTCTTTTCACTATTTCATTAACACAGATGTAATGTCCAACACAATTACATCAATCAACACTTTTGTTACCCGATTCAATATCAATTACTAGTTATATCTCTTTAACATAGATGTAATATCCAACAATTACATCTATCAACATCATTTAACACTTATAGTACATTTAGTACTAAACGTTTTGTCAACACTATGTGCAACATTCAACACATATTTATCAATTTAGACACCTTTAATTGAATTACAATTGAGCATTTCATGTTTAACTATCACATAAATATGAGCTCATATATTTATTTTGCACATTCTTAAAATGCTCAATTCCACACTTTCTATTACTCTACATGATTCAAATACTTTATCATGTTTCAACTAATTCATATATATGATTCACATAATCCCATACTCAATGTTTAGTGACCCTAGTTAGCAACAATCAATCATACCAGTTACTAACATAATTTGCAGTTAAATAAACCGCCTGAGAATAACTCATACATAATAACATATGTGGACATCTTAAAACACATTTTAGTATTGCACATATACACAGGAATGCTCCCTGGGCTCAAAGAAACAAAAGCCCAATACAAAACGTAAGCTAAAAGTCCGAAATAAGGTCCGAAAAACAGTAAAATGCCATTTTCGGGCCCCAAACGACCCCGAATGGCCAAAAACCGTCTAGGCTAAGGCACTTAGCTTTGATCATTGGACCATTTTCGAGTGACCATGTAATTTTCAGCCCATTCCATGTTTATAGAAAATTTGTCAAATTTTCCGTCGCTAAAAACACTACTAAAGACTTATGCACTTTTGGAATTTGCAAAATCCTTCGAAAATTTTCATGCAAACGCGATCCGGAATGAGAGGGCTGGATCGCGTTCTTATGAAGGAAACATTCTGTAACCGAAATCAACATGCTAACGCGATCCGGATACTCATGCTAGGATCGCGTTCCTATGCATTTTTCAGACCTGCTACTTTAATGCAAATTTCCGAAATTCAAACGCACATATCTCTTAAACCGTAAAGAATTAGGGTCTGAAATTTTGCAGGCACCTTCATATAGTCAAAATGCAACTTTCCATTTTCACACTTTTTCAAAATTCACATTTATCGAGAAAACGGATGTACGACTCATTTTTGACCATTTTCAACCATTTTGGTGGACATGTCAAAATCCAATCCACATGGTTTCTGACTCCTACCTTTTAACAACATGTTTCTACATATAATTGTGACGTGTGGGCATATTCATCACTCCCATATACCCATTATCTATCATTTTAACACCTTGACCCGTTTAGGGGTCCAATTGGACACTTTCAGCAATTTTAACCATTTTGAATACCATAACACTTTCTACGCACATTCCTACTATTTGTAGGACTTAAAGTCACTGTTACATGGTTCATAACCAAACCACTACTCATTTTAACCGTTTTACCAAAAAGTGACCCATTTGGACACTTCAACAACCCATTTGGGTTTCAACCCTTATGATTACCATTCCATCACCCATTTCACATTACGTTGACTATTATAAGTCAAACCAACCCACTTTCACTATTGGTGTTCTATTATACCTTCAAAACATCAATTTCACATAAAATTCATTATGTTTCAAGCAATTACCACAAGTTTTCAACTTTTACTTCTTTTACAAACTTGTCAACGCATATCAAGACTCGTTGACCACTTTAACTTTCTATTTTACCACTTTTAATACCTAGATCATAATTCAACCATAATCATGATCAAGGCAAAACACTTAAACATCTAGCCATATTTAATTCTTTGTAACATAGTCATTACACAATTTGACTCTACCAATGCAAAACACATTCCAATCAATGAACACTTTCTAGATTAAACAACAACATGACTCCAAAACTATTGATTGCGATATACCAATATTTCATCAATTTCACTATAAGGAGTCACATTAATTCACTTTATCATGTAGCAACTAATTTCCTAGCAAGGATTCATAATCACACCTTGCCTTTATCAAATCATAATCACACCATGATTTATATTTTATTTTCATACTGTAGACACATTTGATTTCCAACAATCCACTATTACACCTTTGTCAACAAAGTGTCTACATAACTCAATTATTAATTCAATCATTTCTAATTCATTCAAAATTAATCGTTAATATTTCTATCATCACATTAACAAGTAATAATCATCAATGACTCACAACTGGGGAATCATATCAGTCTGACTCAATTCAAATTTACTACTAATCATCATAGCAAAGTAAACCACTAGAGGTAATTTAAATCCAAGTAAGCTTATCGAGGATTACCTGATGCAATTATGCCAACGAATGTAGAGGAATCATTGAGAATACCAATCGGTTCCTCATGTTCCTCCGTCTATGCAACCAAAACAACACTATTGCATCTTGTTATAGGTTAGTACACATTCAATAACCAATTCTCATACAACAACTAATCCCACACCCACTGGAATGTTTGACTTGACACATCTTATAGATTTGGGATTGAACATAACCAATGTCCAATTCACCCAAACCTATGCTCTGATACCAACTTAAAACACCCCTCATTTACTAAAAACACTCATAATCATTATTGTGACTCGGAAGCGTATATTTCAAACATGTAACCATACTTTACATCACCTTATAATGTCAATAAACTTTTTCAAACTAAATACATGACATTTCAACAACTAGGTGTTATATAATTCAAAACATCTCTTTAGTTATCAAACTAACATCAGAGTAAAAGTCTGTCAAACATTCCTTCATTTCCAAGAACTTCCTGCCCGCCCCATATGTCCCATTAATTATAACCTGCAGGAAGAACTGTAGTGGGGTTAGCATAACGCTAAGTGAATGAAACTATAATCCACAGTCCAACTTAGCACAACAATCTGTTTACATCAAATAACAATAAACAATCAATCAATCATTCAATCAATCAATCAATCAATCATAAGGATCGGTGGTTCTTGAGATACCTTTATACCGGTTTGGTACTCAAAGAACACTTATCAATCATTTGTATTGGCCTATACAGAATTACCGATAACCTGTTGTTAATCACACACGACCTAAATCTTTGAACCAACATTTCAAGTTCCAAGATTTCCTGTCGTCTATAATAACAACCAAGTCCAACCATCATTTCAAGTTGACCTCAGAATCTTACATACTAGCTCAAACAGCCAAGTAAGCAAACAACCAAACTAACATGGCAAGTTATCTACAAACGAAAACATTATATCAAAGTAATACTATAATTACTTGTTGTAACCAAATCATTACAACTAAATCACACTGAGGTTACAGATCCACTCACCGAATACCTCAATCATCCACTCAGTAGTCTAATATCACTGAGTCCTTCTGTTTATCTGAAAACACAACAGAACTGCACAAGTTAGTCATTTGTCCCAATGTAGATATAACATCATACAATTGTAATTATATCAAACAACTTATCACTAACTTGTATTAATTCAATTTTCATCATTTCAAGATTATGATTAATCACTTTAATCATCTCAATTCACAATCACTTAATAAACTATGATCGTCTTTCAACATCAAATCAAGTAAGTTTCCAAGATTATGAATAGCCATTATAAACATCAATATTCATAATCAATTACCAAATTATGATCATTAGTATCACATTCTCACCTTTATCCATCTTAATCATTGTTAACTAATATAATTAACCCATTAACAAGATTAATAACATCTAACATCAACAATTAATCAAACCCCTCATAATCATCTTCATGAATCAATCATAATCACCATGAACACTTAATCAACTTTACACAATTTAGTTTGAACACAACTAATCATCATCATGTATACTCTAACATGATCACTAACAACAATTATCAAACATACACTAATTACACAAGCTTATAAGCTTTGATCATATCATAATCAACTAAACCCTTTAACTTTATTAATGATCATATATCAAATTCACCATTTCTAAACTAGGTTTAGATTATAATCCACATATAATCATCAACTAACAACTATATGATCATTACAAGCTTCAATTTCATATTAATCATCCTAATTGAATCAAATACACAAAAACCCATTTCTAGGTTTATACATAATCACAAAATTAAGACTTACCACATGATTATGATGATCAATGGATGATTTACTCATGTTTTGGAAGCTTGAATTCGAGTTCTAGGGCTTCAATTTGATGATTTCTCATGGTTTTAAGGTTTTGAAATAATACATATGAATATATGATACGTACGAATGCATATGTATATAGATATATGTTGAAATAAAAGACCGACTCAACATATAGGTCTATTACACAATTGTCTAAATTTCATTCCCCGTACTTATCATTGTCTGGAACTTAAAACCCATTTGCGGGGAAACATTATTTTATTTTACTGTCAACTGAATTAATTTAAAACAATCAATAATTTATTAATCACAATAAATTATTCGAATCATTTCCTCATTTATTTTCAAATAACAAATGAAACTATTTTCTGACACATTAATAATAATTCACAGTCAGAAATTATTAAAATACTACTAGACCCGAAGACTGGGTGTTACAGACCACGTGTGTTTTGCATGGTTAAGTTCACCATCTTGTTCATGATCCTCGGCATACCAGTCATGAATGGTAGATGAACATATCCGAGATTAACATGCCATTGTTAAGAATCAATGAATCTCAAAAGAACTAGGAGTTTCATAAAGAATGAAATCGACAAAGGCATTGTCTACCTAAAATAAATTCGCAATATGATTACGGGAAACCTTTTCATAAAATGAATCTAAAATATGGATCCTAGCATTAATTTTGTAATTGGGTAATTAATTAAGGAATATTCAAAATAACTAAAACTGTTTATCTTATAGATGTCTTCTACAAATGGTAATAATCCTCCCGTCCCCAATCCCGCACATAACTCGAACTTCTCACTACTCTCGGTTCTTGGAAGGGAAAGACTGATTGGTCCAAACTATATAGATTGGATGCGTAACCTAAGGTTTACCTTGAGGTACGAGAACAAGGAGTATGTTCTCGATGAGCAGATCCCCGTAATTGATGATGATTCAACCCAAGAGGAGATTGAGGTACACAGGAAACATTATGATGATGCGAATAAAGTGTCTTGTATCATGGCATCCTCCATGAGCCCCGAGTTGCAAAAGACTTTTGAGAATACTTAGGCTTATGAAATGAACCAACAGCTTAAGGAAATGTTTCAGGCCAAAGCAAGCAAAGAACGCCTTGATGTGGTTAAGTCACTCATGGCTTGCAAGCCCAAACCTGGAGCATCTATCTGTGCTTTCGTCTTGGAGATGAAAGGGTACTTTGATAGGTTGGAATCATTGAATATGATGTTTGACACAGAGTTTTCCATTGCCATAATTTTGTCCAGTCTGCCAGCTGTCTACAATCAGTTTGTAATATCATATCTAATGAATATGAATGAGATAGAAGGCTCAATAATAGAACTCCATAATTTACTGCAAACCGCTGAGCAAGGAATCAAAAAGGATGATGTGTCCTCTGGCTCAGCAGCTCCTGTGTTGGCAATTGGTCAAACTGCAAAGAAAAGAAAGAGGTCAAATTGGAAAGCAAAGACTACGAATGGAAAGTCCAATCGTGGGTCCAAAAGAAAGACTGATTCTGATATTGCACCAGTGAATGATCCAAAGGAAGCAGTGTGCTTTTACTGCAACACAAAGGGGCATTGGAAACGTAGCTGCCCAAAATACCTGAAAGACCTTGAAGATGGCAAGGTTGAAAAGAGTGTTTCATCAGGTATGTTCATGATCGAACTCTATAATACTACAACTTCTAATTCGTGGGTTCTGGATACATGGTGTGGTACTCACATTTGCACTGTATTGCAGGGCCTAAAGGAAAGTAGGAAGTTGAAGCATGGGGAGCTTAATCTAGTCATGGGAAACAGAGGAATCGCGCCTGTTACCGAGATTGGAAAGTATGAGCTCGTGCTAAAGTCTGGAGTTAGAAAAGATTTAAATAATTGCTGTTATTCGTCAGAAATGACTAGAAACATAATTTTATTTCATGCTTTGTTTAAGGATGGTTATCGATTTTTATTTAATAATGAGAATGGTGATATTTTGGTTTATTTATTTGGTTGTTTTATTTTTAAAGCTTCTCCTTACAATGGCATATATGAAAATGTTGAATGTGTTAGCAATTTGATTTTAAATGTTGATTCGTCTAATGAGCTTGATAAATCCAAATTGTGGCATTATCGTCTTGGACACGTGAACAAGAAACGCATCCGCCAACTCCAAAAGGATAGAGTGTTGGAATCATTTGACCTCAAATCAGATGATGTATGCGAATCTTGTTTATTGGGCAAGATGACTAAATCACCATTCACCGGGTCGTGTGAAAGAGGTGAAGGACTGTTAGACTTGGTACACACAGATGTTTGTGGACCATTTCGATGCACCACAAAAGATGGAAATCGATACTATGTTACATTTACTGATGATTACAGTAGATTTGGACATGTATATCTGATTAAGCATAAGTCAGATACTTTTGAGGTGTTCAAAAGATACAAGAGCGAAGTAGAGAATCAACTGGGCAGAAAGATAAAGGTTCTCCGATCCGATAGGGGAGGAGAATACCTTAGTATCGAGTTTCTCGATCATCTTAGAGATTGTGGAATAGTGTCACAATTGACTCCTCCGAGAACGCCACAGCTTAATGGTGTTGCTGAGAGGAGAAATAGAACCTTGTTGGACATGGTTCGGTCTATGATGAGTCGGGCTACACTTCCGATAAGTTTTTGGGGTTATGCATTAGAAACAGCCGCTCGCATCTTAAATCTTTTACCCACCAAGAAGGTTTCAAAGACACCTTATGAGATGTGGAAGGGAAGACGTCCTTCTCTTGGTCACATCAAAATCTGGGGTTGTGAAGTTTTCGTTAGACGAGAAACTCAGGACAAGCTAGACTCCAGATCTGAAAGTGTCTTTTCGTCGGTTATCCACAAGAGTCATTTGGATATCTGTTCTACAGACCCGCGGATATTGTGGTCTTTGTAGTTCGAAGAGGAGTGTTCCTTGAGAGAGAAATGATATCTAAAGAGGACAGTGGGAGTAAGATAGATCTTGAAGAGATTCAAGAGTCGACCGATGAAGAACCTACAGTAAACACTGACGTTCAACAAGAGGTGGAAACACCTGTTAAACCAGATGACATATCCTTACCCGTTCGCAGATCTAGTAGAGTTAGCAAGCCTCCTCAGTACTATTATGATTTACAAATAGAAGAAGAGGATAAAATTAGTGACAATACACTAAATGACTTAGATGAACCTGCTAACTACAAGGAAGCGATGGCAGGCCCTGAGGCTGCCAAGTGGAAGGAAGCTATGAAAAGCGAAATTCAGTCTATGTATGACAACCAAGTTTGGAATTTGGTTGACACTACACCCTGTCTTAAGACGGTGGGTTGTAAGTGGATGTTCAAGAAAAAGACCGATATGGATGGGAAAGTACACACTTATAAAGCTAGGTTGGTAGCGAAGGGCTATACTCAAACCCACGGGATTGATTATGAGGAAACCTTCTCACCAGTAGCTAAGATAAAGTCAATTAGTATTATGCTAGCCATAACTGCATTTCATGATTATGAAATTTGGCAGATGGATGTCAAAACCGCTTTCCTTAATGGAAAACTGACAGAGGATGTGTTCATGGCACAACCGGAAGGTTTTGAAGATGCAAAGTATCCTAATAGAGTGTGCAAGCTTCAAAAGGCTATTTATGGACTTAAACAAGCCTCTCGTAGCTGGAATCTCTGCTTCCATGAGAAAGTCACAAAGTTTGGATTTTATAGAAGCGAAGCTGAGTCCCGTATATATGTCAAGTTCAGTGGGAGTGTTGTAGTCTTCCTAGTATTATATGTGGATGATATACTACTCATAGGAAACGATATCCCAACATTACAAAGTGTAAAGGACTGGTTGGGAAAATGTTTCGCTATGAAAGACTTGGGAGATGCAGCATATATTCTTGGTATAAAGATTTACAGAGATAGGTCGAAGCGTCTCATAGGACTTAGCCAGGATACATACTTAGATAAAATTTTGAAAAGATTCAAAATGGAGAACTCTAAGAAAGGGAATTTTTCCTTACATCATGGCATTAAGATCAGTAAGGATCTTTGTCCGAAATCTAAGGAAGAGTCGGATAGAATGAGTCGAGTCCCATATGCTTCGGCTATAGGATCGATCATGTATGCCATGACGTGTACAAGGCCTGATGTCTCATTTGCATTGAGCTTAGTGAGTCGACATCAGCAGAATCCTGGTGAAGGTCATTGGACAGCTGTAAAGAATATTCTTAAGTATTTGAGAAATACTAAAGACAGGTTCTTGGTTTATGGTGGAGAAGAGGAACTTAGAGTAACGGGTTATAGTGATGCAAGTTTCCAAACAGATAGAGATGATAGCCGTTCACAGTCTGGTTGGGTATTCTTACTGAATGGGGGAGCGGTGACATGGAAAAGTTCCAAGCAAGATACGGTGGCAGACTCAACGTGCGAGTCTGAGTACATAGCGGCTTGCGAGGCTTCAAAGGAAGCTATCTGGATAAAGAATTTCATTGGAGATCTTGGAGTTGTTCCAACGGTTCAAGACCCTATTGAAATATTCTGTGATAACGAAAGTGCGGTCGCCTTGAGTAGAGAACCCAAGGATCACGGAAAGTCAAAGCATATTGAAAGAAAATACCATTTTGTTCGAAGGAAAGTAGAAGAAGGACACGTGATTGTGAAGAGCATAAGATCAGAGGACAATCCGGCTGATCCGTTCACAAAGCCACTTGGAAGGTCCAAACATGATGAGCATGCTAGGAGCATAGGCTTGAGAGATAATGTAAAGTTTTAGTTGTTAGTTTGATTTTGAAACATTGTAAACATTGATAAATTGTTATAGACTTGGTTATTAAATAATGGAGATTTATTTATTGGAAGGAGTTCTGCCATTTACTATTGTTTGTCATTGTGTTTCAGTTTTGCATGTTTAGACACCACTTCCAGAGTAAAACAATTTTACTCAAAACTCCTCAGTCGTTCATACTCCTGGAAGTAAGTGATGAATTAAGACTGTCATGGAGTGTTAGTAGATTGTCTATGGAGATTAGACATTGCATAGAGAATGCTGCAACACTCATGGGTACTTAATGGGGATTTAAGTATAGGAGAGACCCGCACTCATGGAAGTTACTTCATGGATTGAATCACGAGTAACTCTGAGATGATAATATCCTCTATTCTTAAAATGGAGATACATTGAGTTCCTAGTTGTTCAAGTCTGTTATACTTTAGTCTATTCAAACGCTGTGCGTAACTGCCAGTCATAAAGGGTATGCTAGGTATGACATGATGAGTTGACTAGTGCTATGTAGTCAAAATTTATTTGTTCCTTTTCACCTAAATGGGAAAAGCGATATCTTGGGCCCTCTGATGATTAAAGATTGACTCTAAAGTGCTAGGCCTGGCCGAGACTAAGTTGATGGTTCAATAGTCTCATATAGTCAATGTAATCGGAAATTAGAAAACTAATTATGAATCTTGAGATTGATTAAAATCCATGTCTCGATTCGTACGATATCAGTAGAACAAAGGAGTAGTTGATCACTTATCTAAAGGGCTAACTCTAAGATAAGAATCAGAGTTCGGCAGTTGCGTTGGATGGCACTCTCTGCTTAGTTAATGGATAGGCTTAGACCAATAGTAGTTGATGACTTGTCCAAGTGGGAGACTGTTGGAATAGTGTCTAAGGTCATAACTAAATTGGTAAGACTATCATTAAAAGTAGAGTCCTTTTTGGGTCGCCCTCAATGAACAGTAAGAGAACTAAACAAGAGATAATTAATTATTGGATTAATTAATAGAACGTTCTGGAAAGTGTATCCAACCGCCGGTTGGAAGGTTCAACCGTCGGCTGGAGTCAAGAGGATTGAGGCGGTGGAACACGCGGATCCAACCGCCGGTTGGAAGGTCCAACCGCCGGTTGGAAACCCTGGAGACTTGTCCCACATCGGCCAGAGGATGAAACCCTGGGCCTCCTCCTACCCTATAAATAGGGACCTCCCCTATGCTTTCAGATCCATCCCAGAATTGAATAGCTTTCAATTCTCTCTCTTTCTCATTCCTACTCCTTGTGAGAGTTTACACGACTTAGAGTCGGGACCCTAGGAGTTTGGGAATTTCTCTTGGTTCGTGGGTGTGAAGCATTAGAGGTGTTCTGGTTTGGGCACTCGCCTCCAAAGCAAGAAGGTTCTGCAAGGTGGTCTACGCGTGAGAAATTGTTTTCTCAAAGGTTAGTAATTTCTATTTATCTTATTTGTTTTATTATTTTTATTTATTCAAGTTAAGATCCCTTAGGGTTTAGTTTCCTAATTGCCTTAGATTAATTTTGTTATAATTCCGCTGCGTATATTAATCTAGTTAGGGAATAGAAAATCCAACATTAATTACATATAAAATTGTTCTTGAATTAAATAAATAAAGAACCACTAATCATCTGATGGATTAGAACCACGTAGAAGTTTATATTTGAAGTCAGTCATTTCAATGTTCGATTAATTTACTGTATTCGGTAAATGATTTACAAAGGCATATGGAACATGATCCATCATTAATAGAAATGCATGCATATGGATTTTTTTAAGAATGGTTATTGTGGGTATGTGTTGCGGGCAACCGTGTATTAAAGAGTAGCCGTTAATGGCGGTTATTTTCCCACCATATGCAAGTGTTGGCTTTTTAACTTACAAATAAAATATAAGACATTGATGTGAATGTTAGTGGTAAATTTTGATTATCTTCTTTTGAGGAATATTTTGATAGTGATGATAATCTTAAGGATTTAAGAAAACCCACTGACTGATTGCTTATATCATGATCGGTTAAAATGGTTACATTATGAAAACGTGGATTCAATATAGTGTTTTTTGGCAAACATGAATCCTTTATTTGATGTGCGTCAAAACTATATATCTTTATTCTCTGCAATTTGATATCCATGAGTTATTTATTAACTGGTTGTTGTTAATTGGGATAAGTCCCTCGAAATGCAACGAACTTTGCCCAAAATGCTATTGTATGCGACCAACTTTCGACGAGGCATAAGAATGCAACCTACTTGAAAAAGTGGGGTTTTTGATGTAATTTGCTGATGTGTCGTTCGTTGAAGGTGACACGTGGCGTACGGATGTGCCACGTGGCTTACGGAGAGTTTGACAACTCATCGCCACATCAGCAAGTTACATCAAAAACCCCACTTTTTCAAGTAGGTTGCATTCTTATGTCTCGTCGAAAGTTGGTCGCATACAATAGACTTTTGGGCAAAGTTCGTTGCATTTCGAGGGACTTAGCCCTTGTTAATTTTGAAAGTTAATGTTCTTCATTAACGGTTGTAAATCTAGGTGGGTAATAATCAGGTTATTACTAATTGATTATTCTGCAAAATCCGTTTTCAAGAAAAGGGAGAGATCTTGAGTGCCTCGTTTACTTGTCTAATTCAGTAATTTATGGGATCGTCAAATTGACATTTGTTTTCTAACAAAACAGAGACCGTAAATGGATAATTTTGTAAACTTCTAAATGGTGTCAATGGGATGGGTAATGGCGTAAGCATTGTTACTCTGTTGCATTCAAATGCATGGATTTTAGAAGTTTAATACATTGAAGTTTAAATTTATTATACTATTATAGCTATACTTAATTAATAGTGAATTGAATTATCACTCTATATGTTACATGCTATCTTCAAAATCTAATGGTTTATTTGCGAACCCAAGTTTACCTGAATGTTTACTGAATTTGGTAATTCATGGGAATTGTTGTTTTATGTATGAATTGCCAAATGTAATGTAGTTGGAAAAAGAAATTGCATGACATCCTTTTGTGTGTGCATGATTTTTCTGGGATTGATGGCATGGTGACTAATTTAATTTGTCAAAGATTCAGAATCAATGTCTCGAAAAATTAAATGTATAATGGTCTAAGTGTTTCCTTTTGTTTATATAGGAATGATATGACATGGTTAGAATTATTGAATTTAAGTACCTAGAGTATTTGGGAGAACAACCATGAATTATGGTTCAATTTATAACATGTTTCTTAAATTTCGTAATAAATGCTTAATTTGTTGATCTTCTATTCTGATTTAATTGATGAATTTTAGAGGGAAGTTACGCTAACGGCTTGCTACTTGCTTAGGGTTCCTAACAAAAGGAGCCAGGTTACACCTTATGAACTTTGGTTCAAGAAAAAACCAAATTTGAATATCTTCGTGTTTGGGGTTGTAGGGCAGTTGTAAAACTTCCTGAACCCAAGAAGAAGAGTTTGGGGGAAAGAGGAATTGATTGCATCTTCATTGGATATGCCGAGCATTCCAAGGCATATAGGTTTTATGTCACTAAACCTAATGATTCTATTTTAGTTAACACTGTGGTTGAATCAAGAGATGCAATATTTGATGAGAACAGATCCTCATCTATACCTAGACCAAAGGACATGGTTCTTACTACAAGTGGAACTCATGGAACTGATGAGGTGGAGAGTTCTGAAATGGATTTAAACAATCCAGTTGAACTAAGAAGAAGCAAAAGAGAAGGAAACAAATGAGGTTGAGAGTTCTGAAATGGCTTTAGACAAGTCACTTGAACTAAGAAAAAGCAAAAGAGGAATGAAACCAAAATCATTTGGGCCTGGTTTTCAATTATATTTAGTTGAAGGCTCAAGGGATGAAGTTTCTATCCAATATGCATATTGCTTCAATGTTGAGGAGGATCCAAATCCATTTGAAGAAGCAATGAAGTCTCAAGATGTTGCTTTTTTGAAAGAAGCAATCAATGATGAGATGAATTCCATCATGGATAACAACAATTGGGTGTTAGTTGATTAACCACCTGGTTGTAAACCTTTGGGTTGTAAATGGATCTTCAAAAGGAAGATGAGAGTTGATGGAACCGCTGAGAAATTCAAGGCTCGGTTAGTCATTCAAGGCTTTAAACAAAGACCTGGATTGACTATTTTGATACCTATGCACCTATTGCTTGGATTTCTACTATTAGGTTGTTGATTGCCTTGGCTGCAATATGCAATCTAGAAATTCATCAAATGGAAGTGAAAACTGCATTCTTAAATGGTGATCTGATGAAGAGGTTTATAAGAAACAACCTGGAGGCTTTATTATGCCTGGAAATGAGCGTAAGGTGTGTAAACTTGTTAAATCCTTGTATGGATTAAAACAAGCACCTAAACAGTGGCATCAGAAATTTGATGAGGTGGTCTTGTCTAGTAGATTGAGTTTGAATCAAGCAGGTAAGTGTGGTAAGTGTGTATACAGCAAGTTTGATAATTCTGGTAGAGGAGTAATCATTTGCTTGTATGTTGATGACATGTTGATCTTTGGCACAGATCTGGAACAAGTCAATATGACTAAGGAATTCTTGTCATCAAAGTTCTCCATGAAGGATATGGTGGAGGCTGACCTGATCCTAGGCATTAGGATTAAACGTGAGAACAAAGAAATTTCAATTTCACAATCTCATTACATTGAGAGAGTGTTAAAGAAATTTAATTGTTCTGATTGTAGTCCAGTTAGTACACCTATAGATTCTAGTTTAAAACTTATGGTTAATACTGGTGATCCAGTTTCACAACTTGAGTACTCGATTGGCTGCTTAATGTATGCCATGATGAGCATAAGGCCGAACATTGCTTTTGCAGTGGGTAATCTTAGCAGGTATACTAGTAATCCTAGTGTACATCATTGGCAAGCTGTAAGGTGAGTGCTTAAGTACTTAAAGAGAACTATAGATTATTGTTTGCACTATTTGGGATATCCTTCGGTGCTAGAGGGATATTGTGATGCGAGTTCGATCATTTATATAGAATATCATTCTTCTACTAGTGGATGGGTATTCTTGTTTGGGGGAGGTGCCATTTCATGGGCTTCCAAGAAGCAAACATGTATAACCAACTCGACTATGGAATCTGAGTTCGTGGCATTAGCTGCTGCTGGTAAAGAAGCGGAGTGGCTAAGGAACTTGATATATGAGATTCCATTGCGGCCTAAAACCGATATCACCTATTTTATTCATTGTGGTAGCGCTACTATTTTGGTTAAGGCTTATAATCAAATGTACAATGGGAAGTCTAGATACTTAGTATTAGACACAGTATGATTCGCGAGTTAATCACGAATGAGGTGATAACTGTTGAATTTGTGAGATCTCATAATAACATTGCTGATCACTTGACGAAGGGGTTAGCTAGAGACTTGGTTGGAAAGTCTGCATTAGGGATGGGATTAAAGTCCATTTAATTTCTAATGGTGGGACACTCAATTCCCTTCTAATATAGTATTAGGAGCTGAATTCAATGTGGAAAGCCCACACTTAGAGATTGGAGTACATTATGAATTGCATATCATCCCAAAGGTATGTGCTCGGATCTGCATGACGGTTAGGTTGAAGTATAACTTCTTAATAGTTCTTTTGAAAAAGTACACGTGCAGATGTATGATGAAAAGAACTACCTATGTGAATGTGAAGTTTGGCCGCTTCAATAAGCTTAGGACTTTAGCTTTGTATGCATTCATGAATGAATATGGACACATGGCCTGTATAATGTCAGGAAATTAGTTATATGTGTAAAATTGAACTTATGTGTATATTATCTTCATGTATTCAAATGGGTTGAAGGGTTCAATTCTTAGAACACCCCGATTCTTGAGTATTTGGAATGTGTAATATACTAATGTGAAAATTCAATCTGCGTGACATTTTCATTTATGCATAAGTTTTTTCTGTGTTTGATTATTTTATGCAAAGGCATTGCACTAAAATGTGGGAGGAATGTTGTATATTTTAGTGCATTGGCGGTTTAGTGGACACGGGTTAGGTGATGCAGAGTGCATGCCTGGTTAAGTTACTAAATACCGAACGCTACCAAGTTGCGGGGGTCAAAGGGGTTGCGCCCCCTTGTGGGGTCCAAGGGGCAGAATTTAACTATATGTTACGACCCGAAAAAACCCATTTGGATATTTTGACCCGGTTTGGTTATTGGCAGTTTTATGTCTTATAACCAACATCCTTCTGGTCACAATTTATTCTGCATAATCACAAACATAGAAAACACACACAATAACGCTCTGCGATTTGATTTTGTGCCAAAAACAAATCGATTCTCTGGTTTTATCCCAAAGTGAATTTCGTGAACCCAGGCACGTTAGGGTCGAAATATCTCTTTTGGAAAGTGATCACACGACTCACAGAGAATATCCGGTCGAAATCATAACCCTGTTACACAAATTATCCAACATTTTTGGGATTTAGTTGAATAATCTCTACAGTTAGATCGTGGTTGGTTGATAAATGGTGGTTACAAAATCAACTTTTATTGTTAAATTTCAATACTTAACCGTAAGTATATGATCGTTGACGATTTTTCATGAAAAATGATACTTTTCATGATAATATCCTACAAATAAGGCATTAGAGACGCCTTTCTATTCCTTTATTCGCCACACGAAGACATTTCTATTCGTTTGCCAACTCTTGTTTAGTTACATCCAAGCTCGGTTTTGTGAGCTTCCGTGGTGAACTCTTGTAAGAAAACACAAGACTCTGAGCACGTGCGTTGACCTGTATGGGTTTTGCTTTGTAAAATTAAAATTTTTTGTTGTGAGAATTGGGCTAAATGGGCCACACTCTGAGCCCATACCTGCTTTTCGCCTCTACTATACTAACTTCAGCTACAAGGCGCGCAAGCTAATTGTTCGGGCTTCTTGAGACATTTGGACCAAATTTATCAAATAACAACTTCTTCCGCATGGGCTCAATATATCAAATCAATCTTAATCATATATTATCTTAAATAAAATAAAACTAGCATAATATCCACGCTATGGAGCGGAAATAATTTTTTTTTTTATGATTCGTAACTCGGCGATAGTTGTATATTATGTTTAATATTCACTGATATATTACTTATGATGTTAAATCGACTTCAATAGTTTGATTTGTAAAGTTGAAAATCGGAATACGAAATGTGAGGTTAAAAGTGAAAAAGTAGAAAAAGATAAGTTACTACAATTTAAAATATGTAGAATTTAAATTTGGTAGTGTTGAATCTTATTTCTAAAATGCATTATATTATATGTACTATAAAGATAAAGATATAGATTATAGATATAGAAAGCGGATTTTTATCAACATTTTAATTAATCAATAAAATTCTTAAAATTTTGTAAAACTAAATAAAATTTAGGATATAATGACATCATTATAAATAATAATTAACTATCTAATCTAATAAAATACATGAACATGTAAAATGGCTTTGTAGGTACTCATGAGATAATGCTATGGAGGATTCAAAGTACGCCGATGAATAGCGGTCCGATCTAAATTCGGAGATTATTAGATGTCAAAAGCATTTACGAAGTTGTACTTAAGGTGGTCACTACATTCTGAGTAGGTACATAGGATGTTGCAATTCTGGTAATATTTATCGTATGGTTTTAGGCTTGATGTATGTGGGGATGGTTTAGTGGTTTTGATGGTACTTTATGTGGTATTTCGTAATGTTTTGTTAGAGGTAGTTTAATTTTTGTGATTTAGTTCTTTTTACTCGGTGTAATTCTAGCATCTTGCTATTTTTTTCAATGAAAATTATGCCGTTCAAATAAAATATAATAAAATACAAATAAATTCAAATCTATCCTCCTTTTTACGTTTTCCTTATTATCAAAATTTTATGATTTTAATTTTTAACTAATTGATTAAGAACTCTATACAAAAAACAATTCTCTCATTATTATGTCTTTTATTTGCTATTAATTGTAACATGTTTAAAAGCTACTAAATGAATAAACAATATTTCTTAAAAACTACTTACCAAAAACGATAGTGGTGTATTGGAAGGATACTATAAGGTTTTAATCTGGTTGATGTAGTCCGATTGTATAGATATGTTCGACCTTATCACTACTATGCTTAATAATTATTATACATGGTGGGTTAGGTTCAAATGAGAACCAACTGAAAGTAGAGAACTACTCGATTACATATTTGTTCACATGTGATTAACTTTAATCATATGTGTGAACATTGATATACATTTAATTGATAAAGAAAAAAGTCAAAAAAATCTTAAAATTATATCGAAAAACACAAAAACAAATATATGTTCACATGTGAACGATAATGTGAACAAATCAGGAAAAACGTGTTTTAAGAAGTAATTTTAGGATTTTTTTGACTATTTTTTCTTTCTCAATCTAACATAAATTAATGTTCACATATGATTAAAGCTAATCACATGTGAACAAACACGTAATCTAGTAGTTCTTACAGTTATCTACTTTTAGTTTGTTCTCATTTGAACCTCCCTTTATACAGGGTATCATAACTTATAGTTTATTTATTACGATCATTACCATTAATGCAACTATACTACGACTTGATTAGCTTCTCCCACTTTACTACTTCAATTTTCATTTTTTTTTTATGAAACTAGCAAACTATTATATCTACTTACCAACTATTTACACAATTCCATAACATAATTCTTTTTCTTGATACCCTTTCATTTGCTTAAGCAATTAAGTTTTGGGTAGTAGTAACTAACTATACTCATTTGTTTTAGCCGACACAAAACACGTCAATACTCCATGATGCTAAACTTTTTTTATTTACCCAAAATGAGCTAACGCTCTCTTTAGCGAGTCGCTGAGTCAATGTAAAACGTATACCCAATATTGTCGTTCATATATTGTTTTCAGGTCGGCACGTATGGACGGAACAACGTGGTTATCAATGTTTTGCAAAAGAAATACTCCGTATAACTAAACTTGTGATTTAATTTCTTGATTATTGTAAAAATATACCAAGCTCAATGTTGATTCTTTAATACTTTAATTAGTAACTTTGAATGGAAAAAAAGAAAAGAATAGACATAAGCATTGAAAGGGATAATGACATATACCTATTTGAGGATTTGATGATATGCCCATCATCTAGGATTGTACATTTCGGCGATTGCAGCATGGGACGCGCATTTCAATCATAAATAAAATTATCTTTAATTTTATTAATAATATTTGTCGTTTTTCTCTATTTCTTATAAGCATTTCTATTAATATTAATATTAATTATTAATGTTAATGTTATTGACGAAATTAATAAAACCATGTATACTTCTTACAATCCTACATATGAATGATCCAGAGACGATTTGGACGCTTTCGAATTATTGAAAATACAGACTTGATTTTGTGTTTAAATATTTTTTTAAAGAAAAAAAAAAACATGTTTATACCCTACACTTGGGTGACTCTGTGCTCTATTACCTTGAACTCTTAAAAGTTTAGCGTAATACCGTGAATAAATTAAAATATAATTATATAATTGGGGATTATTAGTCCATATATATATGAATGAAATAATTATAAATTTATAAGTATATATTATGAAAATATTATATTAGTTAATGAGAATAGGATAGTAGAAGCATTCCCGTCGGTTCATCGGTTTGAGCGTTGGTTGAAACCGATGGAACCGACACCAATGATACGAAGCCATCGGTTTGTTCCGTCGATCGTCAGTTTTTTATCAATTATCTGACCATGCGTTATTGTATTTTGTTTTGTTTTTTGTTTTGTGTTTAGTGTATTGAAATAAAAGTATATGTATTGGTAAATGTAGGCTCAAAAATTGAAGTGACGGTGTTATTAATGGCAGTCGTCAGTCAATTTTGAAAAAAAAAAAAAAAAATTGATGTAGTGTTGGGTTGACATATATTGGCGAGTCGGTCTCAATCATCTATTGAAAGTAATCTTAACTAACGAAGTGTAAAGTATCATAGGATAGTACTAGTCAGTCAAGTTCGAATATTAACACACATTTTAGTAGGGGTGTCACAAATAACCGAACCCGAATAACTAACCCGAACCCAAACCCGAATAACCCGAATTCGAATAACCCGAGTCTTATTTGAATCGGATTTCGGATAAATATTTTACAATTCGGGTAACCCGAATAAGCACATAAGTTATATTATATTACAAATATAACTTTATATGTATAAGTTTTTTATGATTTATATGAATATATCTATATATTATATACATATAAGTTACTTATGATGGTTTATATAAACTATTAGTGTCCCTTTTGTAATATTTAAGTTTTGTTCAAGATGCGGAAATTCAGAATATCATTTTATTCGGATTTAAATGGATAACCCGAACCTAACCCGAATCTAAATAACCCGAACCCGAATGACCCGACCTTATTTGAATCAGGTTACGGGTTAGGTTATAAATTTGAAAAACCGAATAACCCGACTCGAATAACCCAAAACCCGATTAACCCGACCTAATGACACCCCTACATTTTAGTCAAGATAAAAAATATATATATATAATAATAATAGTTAAAATAAAAGAGAAACTAGAATTGAATACCCTCCATGTGCTATGATATGTATTAATGACACTCAAATGTCTTACCAATAAACTTCGTATCTATGTTTTTTTTTTTAAAGCAGTCGTGAAATCATTGACCGACCTTTGACTCATCCGATCATCTCTACAAGCGGTTACTCCATTCAGTTGTTGAACAAAACACTTTAAACTAAACTTCTATGATTCATAACCCAACCCTACATAATAGGCCCAGGAGTTTTAAATTACTACTTTTAAAATTTTGAGAATCAGATTAATGAATCTAATACATTTAGAAAAATTAGATACAGATGATATTTATTGGGTTATGTGTTTTTTATTATATGTACTTAATTTTCTTTTTAAAAAAGTTATATTTTCAACTTTTATTTTTTGTACCGGGATGACGTAATCATTAGGCCACTTTAACTTTTATAACGTGTTAACAAAATATATAAAATTGCCACGGCACCCATTATATTAGAGTAAATTGCGTGAATGGTCCCTGTAATTTACACACATTCTCACTGTTAGTCTCCATACTTTGTTTGTTGCACGGACAGTTCAAAAATTCAAAAGTTGTTGCATGCTTAGTCCCTCCTCTACCTAAAATGACCAAAATACCCTCCTCAAACCAAGCTAAATATATAGCTTCACCAAGGGTATTTTGATAATTTTAAGTAGAGGAGGGACTAAGCATGCAACAACTTTTGAGTTTTTGGACTGTCCATGCAACAAACAAAGTACATGGACTAACGGTGAGAATGTGTGCAAACCAATCGCACGTCATCAGCTTACAAAATAGTGTTTTAAAACCCGGGTTTTAGTCGACCCGGAAAAGTGTTAATTTATGATCGGACCGGTTGGGCTGGAAGGTCGAACCGGAGTTAATAATAGTATACAGTAGTAGTATTTAGTGAAATTTTTTTTTATTTTTTATAATTATAATGATAATTATTAATTATATCATGTATAATAATTATAATCCATAGAGTAATAAAGGGTGATGACACATCGATTCCCTCGCTATTCTTGGAATACATATCAATATAATAATTATATAATCCATAGAGTAATAAATGGTGATAACATATCAGTCAAAGATTCCCTCATTACCCTCATTATTCTTGAAATACACAATCAGTCAACATTCCCTATTTATAAATGATTAAATGTACGTAAAAAAGAAGAAGAAGAAATCGGGTCAATGCGCCGTTCCGGTTCCCGGTCCGACCGGCCGGGTCAACTGGGTCATTGACTAGTCAAAGAATCGAAAAAACCGGGTTTTTTGAGCCGGAATTCCCTAAAAATACAGTCCGACCGGGCCGGTCGAACCGGGTCTTAAAACACTGGGTTAGAGTCAATTAAATTACATACACGTATACATTATATTCTTATTATCAACGAACAAGACTGGTCCCCGATTCACGAGTGTTTTAACGTAGACTGACAAATAGTCCTTAGTTATAAGCCGTGACAGATATATAGGATACTGTTAGGATTACGAAGACTTAACGAAGAAATAATGCTTGATGGCATATACAAATAACGTGTAAAGTCGGATACGTTAATCAACTTTCAGTTGGATCGAATGATCGATTGATCGATCAATCAATCGGTAATGTCATCACATACTAAAGACTAACTTGATTAATCACTCATCTAACACATATAACGATGTATATACTCTCACATTTAAGGAACATCAAATGTCTTCATCACAATCACAATTAGAGATGAGCAAAGACCAGGTAAAACTGGTTTTCAGTCCAGTTCAAAAAAATCCAGTTTTTTAACTAGAAAATTAAAAACCAGTTTTTTCTAAGACTGGTTCAGTTTCAGTCCAGTTTTTTGCTAGTTTTGCCAGTTTTTCTTAGAATTTCAGTCCAGTCCCAGTCAAGTTTTAGTCATTTCCAGTCTTTTTTTTTCATGGTCGATAATTTTGTCAATAATTACAATAAAATTTAAAAACCAATAGAAAAAATCAATAAATGTGAAGTATGATTAAATTAAAATATAGATAATTGAAATTGTTGATGTGAAAATAAATAAAAGTTTATAAATAAAGAAATAAAAATGTATCAAATACAATTTGACCTAAATTTAAATTTTATAAGGAAAGAAAAATGTTAATAAACAATAAATAAACATAAATAAACATAAATAGCTTATAATACATTTCAATCTTTTTGCCGGTTTTAAACCAGTTTCAGTATTTAACCAGTTTAAACTGATTTCAGTCCAGTTTTTAACCAGTCTTCTGACTGAAAAGTATGACTGAATTAGGACTGTCAGGCAGTCCTAGGAACAGTCCAGTCTTTTTCCCAGTCCAGTTTTTCTAGGATCGGTCCCAGTCCGGTTCAGGATCAATTTCGGTCTTAGACTGTTTTGCTCATCTCTAATCACAATGAATTATAAATGGGGAATTATAAAAGTTTCTTTTCTAATTTGTTGGTGTAACATAAATACTAAACTTTGACATAACGCAAAGGCTGAGGATAGCTAGATCTAGTCGCAGTGAACACGTACTGTGTTCCTTGTAGGACCAAAATAATGGTCTCATAAATTTATTGGATTAAAGAGTAGGACTCAACGCCCAACTACCCATACTCAACTCTCATACCTCAATTTTCTCACATTTTCACTCTTGTTATTGGTGATTTCACACCCACATAATTAAGTGTGTTTACGGTTAAATGCTTCAAAATTTATTAAATTATGTAATTAGTTAAAACAATTTCTATCGTGTTCATTGGATGTCTTATAACGTAACTTATAGAACCGGTGAAGTAACACTGGTTTTAATAAAGTGTGGTGATATAAGTTGCCTCCAGTGACGACATGATCATGAAAATGTTTTAGATGATATGGCAATGTATTCAAATGTCATGTAAGCAAACTTACAGGGAACTTAATAAGCACGTCATTGAATACACACAATTACTATAATTGAAAGTTCATTACATACGGCGTACGTATATATAAGTCGTTTTAATTACTTACAAATAATAGATGTCGATGCATAGTTT
The DNA here is from genome assembly GCA_949592205.1 of Helichrysum umbraculigerum. Lineage (NCBI taxonomy): Eukaryota > Viridiplantae > Streptophyta > Magnoliopsida > Asterales > Asteraceae > Helichrysum > Helichrysum umbraculigerum. Next base: position 44,445,781 of record CATIUR010000002.1, on the reverse strand, counting down.
AATACTCTTTGATGCTATATATAACCATATTATTAGCAAGTGGTTTACTTTTAAATCATGGTAAGTAATTTGATTTCTCGCTTTTAACGGGTCAGATTATGATACCTAAAAGGTACACATTTATACGGAGTGTAGTATATGGTTGCTAATTAATGGTGTAACCACCCCCAAGAGTATCCCCGCTGGAGTTACCCTGAGATATACACCACAAGCGTAAGATTTTGGTCACCCCCGTGGATTAGTCCAGCTATCCCCGGAGTCGAACCTGCAGGGTAGCCCCCGCATGAAAAGATTCCCTGACACCGGTCAGCTTGGGAACAGTGCCTGTCGGGGTCAACGCATTCCCCGTTGGACAAAAGCATGGACCCGGGTCGACCCCCGAGGGTAGCCCCGCGTGAAAAGATTCCCTGACACCGGTCAGCTTGGGAACAGTGCCTGTCGGGGTCAACGCATTCCCCGTTGGACAGAAGCATGGATCCCAGTCGACCCCCGCAGGGTAGCCCCCGCGTACAAATATTCTAAAGGGTATATAAACTCAATAATAACACAAAAGGATACAGGATATCTTGATCATCAGAATCAAGAGATAACAAAGGGCAGCAGCCCTTCTCTGCTCTCATCTCCCTTTCATATCTATCATCAAGATGAGCAAGCTCATCATCATAAAACACATCTCTTAGATGGTAATAAACCGATCTTACCACCCTTCACCGTTTGATCACCGGTTCCTAGGGTTAACCACGTAATTCACGGAGTGTAACGATTCGGACCAACCCAAACCCGCACTCAAGCCATCAGACGCTTGATCAAATGGTGCCATCCGTGGGACCGGCGTACAAAGCTTGTTCTATTATTTTCTCATATCGGCGTACAAAGCTTGTTCTCGTCGTCAAATGAATTCAGGGCCAGATCTGACCCGATCCGTAAGTTTCCTTTCAAATTTTCTTCAAAGTGCAATTAATGTGCTGAGAAGTATAAACACACATGGAAAAACGTCTCGTGTTGTTGCCTGACTGAAAATAAGTTTTCATTTAAAACTGCTTATCCTAAAAAAATAAAAAGTGGAAACTATGATTTAATTATTAATATTGTTATTCGGAAGATTTGTTACGGAGCAAACCTGATTGGTTTTCCACTAAGCACTTTCTGTGCACATCAAGCTTATACCGTACAAGTTGTATTAGCAAGCATATAGTGAATAAAAAATCCTTTAATTCCTTGATCGATTTATGCTGCTCATGAGTCATATATGAAAACCAAATTTGAATACAAGGAATTTAATTACTTTATGGTGTGTTTAAGCACATAATGGTGGTGTTAAATAACCAAAAGACTTTGAGTTCTTGAATTTTTGACATAACTTACAAGTTTTAGATCAAAGTTACACTTGAATGTTTGGAATTAAAGTTTGATACAACGGTACGGTGGTTTTATACGCCAACGCAACTCAAAAGTTACAAATATTTATGTGCACACCAAGTGTTTGAGAAAATGCCTCAACCAATTGTATAAGTTTTTATGCATATTGTACAACCCACTTTTTGTTGGGATTACTCTATTATTGTGGCAGTGAAAGAGATTTAGTAACTTCATTTAAAAAAAAATTGTACAAGTACCATAGCTTTTGGTACAAGTCCAAATGTTTTAGAAAATGTCTCAACCAATTGTACAAGTTTATATGCATATTGTACAACCCGTTTCTTATTAGGATTACTCCATTTTTATTACTGGAAAATAGATATGGTAATTTCATGTTAAAAAAAAAAAGAAAAATGTCCAAGTACCATAGCCTTTGGTACAAATGAAATGCTTTTGTGCATAAAAGTGGTCACAGCTATTGGGTACTAAGAACCAGGTTGGTTTCCTTGTCTGAATTTTTATTGCTCCAAGATACATGTCAGGGAATATATTGAAATGCGGGGTCGAACCCCGGGGGATAACCCTTGATGCATGTCGGCGACCCCCTGACCCTAGCCGCAGGCTATATTGGTAATCCTTAGCCGCAGGCTATCGCGGCAATCCCTAGCCGCAGGCTATCGCAGCAATGTCTAGCCGCAACCTATATTGGCAATCCCCTGGCCATAGCTTATCGCGACAATCCCTAGCCGCAGCTTATCGCGGCAATCCCTAGCCGCAGGCTATCGCGGAAATCCCTAGCCGTAGCTTATCACGGCAATCTCTAGCCACAACCTATATTGGTAATCCCCTGGCGACAGCCTATCGCGGCAATCCCTAGCCGCAGCCTATATCGGCAATCCTTGGCCAATGCCTATCGCGGCAATCCCTGGCTCACAGCCTTATTGGAAATCCCCGTGGCCTTTATCGGAAATCCTTTGGCACTGCTTTCCATATTTAAATTTTCAACAATTGATCTTTCCAGCTTTAAGCTAGATTTCAACGCCACTAAATAATTTTGTAACATTGAAATGGGGGCTAGAATGGTGCAATGATGACGTCATTCGCACGCATCCACTCATCTAATTTGGGTTAAAACTCCATTGACGTTGCCTATCAGACTGGGCTGACCCGGCTAGCCCGTAGGTCCGTCCGTAGGCATGAAATTATTAATATAATAGTGGCACTGCGATATATCGACTCAGCAGGTCCGTCGTGACCTGATTGCTAGTCTCCCATAATCCAACACATGTTGGAATCATGATTAAACTCATTCCCGCCGCGGAATCAAATATGGCTTCATCTCTAATTTACAACGCCCGTTGGCGGCTGACACCATTTGTTGTCATGTGCGTGGTCACAACCCTCCGCGAAAGGGAAATCCGCCATACGTCTTTGGATAAGGCAATCAATCTATAATAGTGCCATCAAATGACATGCCATATTCCGGTATCGGATGAATTCCCACAAGGCATACCGAAAATTGAGACTAGGACATGCTTGAACTTTTCACCATTAAGCTCTAAATCGAGCTCCAATTATGCCATCCAGCTTTAAGCTACTCATCATCGCTTTCAAGCACCGAGCTATTCATCTTTTTCTCTTCGGCTCTGCCTTTTGTGGTGTGATCACCCCCAGGTATTCCAACCGGACCCCAGAGGGATGGTCCATAATTGCATAATGTCCAAATGCGCACAAGTGTTCAGTCTAGATCTTTTATGACGTAACACCCAAATACGGTGACCTTCTAGGGATTTCCCTATAGCAAGTTCAACATGGTACTCGATAAAGCTACCATCCCGAACTTGGGGGGAGTGAGATTGTATTATTACTCGACCCATATAAATTGTTGTGCAAATATTAATGTTCTTGCAGGTTGAAGGTATTACAATCATGAGGATATCCCTAGGGGCATACTTGTCACGGCGCAAGTTTCAAGTGCGCTAATACGCCCGATATTACTACGCTAAGGATACCCCTACGGCCAAATTTGCTAAAAGGCAACGCCCAAGTACGCTAAAGTGCCAAGTATTACCACCATGAGGACTTCCCTAGGGATAGGCCCTCCCTAGCTCAACATACGAGCATGCTGACCTGCCAGGAATTTTCCCTGTAAGCTCTCTAACGAGGTATGTTAGAATTATATACGCACATATATATACAAAGTCATTTTGTTAAAAAGCCTAAAAATGCTTCTTGCAAACAAGGATCTCAATAAAATCCTAAGAAATATTATGCCCAGGGATAACCTGTGGATAACCTGTGTCGAGGGTACACCTCTGCCACATATAAGGCATGTTCAAAGCCCCAACAATAAGATACTCAAATGTATGTCAAAAATCTGGCTACCTCCAGTTTGGGCCTGATCATCCCCTGGAACTTGTATTTGCACTCTGCTTTACTGCCCATAAACGAAAATGTAAATGGTCAAAATAATTCATATCAAATACTTGCGCAAATCTTAATGCCAAGAAAAGTTTGGCCTGCATTGGTCAAGCCATCTCATCCTACGACAATCGCCCGAGGCTTGCCAGCATAGATTGATGGGATGGTCCTACCCTCGCGGGAGGTGCCTTCTAGCCCTCCCCTGGTAGAGATCCCCCGGGGCTACCAAGTCCAAGGGGTTGATCCGAAAAGTTGCCCCATGCCGAACAACGGCCAAGAGACCTGCTATCCGGCAAGATGTCAACCGCTTTCAGGCAATCTAGACTTGCCAGTCATGACAAACAAACAAACAAGCGCAAATAATATTTACACATGTCGAAAAGGCGAAAACAAAATAACTGAATTAAATGAACCCTCAGGAGGTCAACAGCTGAAATGTGGGAACCCTCAGGGGCCACCAGCTAAATTAAAGGAGCCCTCAGAGGTTAACAGCTGAAATGTGGGAACCCTCAGGGGCCACCAGCTAAATTAAAGGAGCCCTCAAAGGTTAACAGCTAAAATGTGTGAACCCTCAGGGGTCACCAGCTGAATTAAAGGAACCCTCAGAGGTCAGAAACTAAAATAAAGCAACCCTCATGGGGTAACAGTTGAAATAAATGAACCCTCAGAGGTCAACAGCTGAAATGTGATGACCCTCGGGGGTCACCACCTGAATTAAAGGAACCCTCAGAGGTCAGTAACTGAAATAAAAGAACCTTCGGGGGGCAACAGCTGAAATAAAGGAACCCTCAGAGGTCAACTGAAATCAACGAACCCTTAGGGGTCAGCAACTAAGGTCTCGTTAACTGTGAGACCTACATCACTTACTATCTTTGTGAAAGCTTAACAAGCTAACCCTCAAGGATTGGTCGTCAGTATATTGTTAGCTGAGTGACCCATAATAAGTTCAACATGGTACATGATAGAGTTACCATCCTGAACTTGGGGGAGTGATAGTGTATTATTACCTAAGTGTGTCTAATAGACCATCATGCAGGTCAGTTGTGTTACCACCGTCAGGGTATCCTTGGGGTGAGGCCTTCCATGGTGCATCTGTCAAAATCACTGACCTTTCAGGATGTCCCTAAGATCATGCTTCTGTAGTGTAATGTTCAAATACGCTGACCCTTCAAGTATTACCACTATCCGGATATTCCTAGGGTTAGGCCTTTCATGGCGCAATGTTCAAATGCGCTGACAATTAAAAATAATAGGGCAAAGCTATAACACCCTGTATCTGCACCATATGCCTAGGGTCAGACAGAGCAGACTGGTGAAATTGCCCTACCATGGTAGGATGTGCCATCTAGCCTTAGGGGTAGCAGAGATCACCCCCTAACTTATGTCTCATAGGGGTTGATCAGAAAGGTTGCCTCACACATAGCGTCAACCCTACAAAAGGGACGTCAAGATAACCTCATAGGGGTCAAGATATCCACCATCATCGGGACGTCAACCCGACAAAAGGCAGTCAAGACCTGCCAAGTTACAACAACGAAATAAAATGAAAACGCACACGAATGACAAAACTAATATGGAAAGATCAAAGGATCGTCTCCCAAGGGATAACTCCGCTATGCGAACAACAAACATGCTTTCTTGAGGGATGTACCTCTGAGCATTACCCCGGGACCAAATCATACATTGGATGAAAACTATATCGGATCTTACCACCCAACTTGACTAAGTTAGGGTTATAACAGTGATTGTAGAGTAATTATCCGATCCTTTCCCCATTGAGGAATGGTATAACCACCCCTCAGGATACCCCACATATGAGCTACCCTTCAGGGTACCCCCAGGGATAAACGACGAATACCAAGGCAGGCTATCCTGAAAAACAGCCTTCATGCTCTGAATACCCCTGACATGGGTGATTCGGAAATCGTGCATGATAGCAAAAATATATTCAAGTCAACTCATCAACCCGATTACTTATCGGGTAAAAGTGTCGCACCCCCAAATTATGATGCGGAAGCGGGTCGGTTCGGGGCGCGACTAATCAATACACAAAGCACCAGATTACATAATGAACGACCACTACATGCGTCGTTTACAAATACATTGATAAAATAAAGGTTTTACACCGTTATAATATAGTTTACAAAATCCCTTGAGTTCAAATGATAAAGATTCTATGGCATAACTAAATTATACAAAATATAGTAATGCATGACAATCTCTTGATGTTTGTATGCGACTCGAACTAATGGGCATCCTGAATGGCAGTCCTACTGCTGCTGAGAACCTGAGAATACATGCTAAAAGGTCAGCTATAAAGCTGGTGAGCTCACAGGTTAAATGATAATATGTAATGTATGAACCACAAGATTTAATGATGTTTGAAATTAATCAAATATAATGTATATATATATCCTTGAGCACATAGTCTGAGCTTAACTGAGGTGTCAGGATCATAATTAAGTGCCTGAGCGAGGGTGCCTCTATGCGTATACCTAATCAACATACGTATGAACAAATGATAATGCGTCCGTTTTGACCAGTCAGTGCTTGCTGACCCGGACGGGGATTGTCAGTCCCATATGGATCCATACACTAACATTCACGCTACAAAGTATTACCAAACTATGCTATGAGGACTTAAAATGATTAGATGATAAACTCATGTAATATATAGCGATGTTTTGATACTTGTGTTCAGATGTAAAACAAAATGAGCATGTATCTCACCCCTAGGTAAAAGTATTTAAAATAGGGGCTATGAGACTCACCTGAGCCTAATGAATTGTTAGCCAAAATTATGATGATTCACACTGATTTGATGTCGTTACAACGACTGAACCTGCAGGGCGTCTTAGATGCGCAAGGTTTTGATAATGATTAGATATTGAACCTGCCGGGCGTATTAAACGCGCAAGGTTTTGATTGATTAGATGACTCTACGGACCATCTATGCTAGTTATCCCATTAACTAGTTATGACCAAATACTTTGGTTAATGATTATGTTTGAGTTTGTAAAAATGTATACAGATCGTTGGTGATTGATTGAAATAATAATTCTTCAATTATTATTACTACTTTCAGTTGTTGTGAACTTATAAAAGCATATGTGTTTCATATATAAATCGTATCGTATAGGTTAGGGGTGTACGTGGTCCAAAAACCGCACCGAACCGGACCAGAACCGCACCGGACCGCGAACCATTAAATGAAAAATCAAGAACCATGAACCGCACCATGTAATTCGGTTCTGGTCCGGTATGGTTCCGGTTCGGTTCTTGCGGTTTTGGTTCAAAACCGCGAACCAAATAATATACGCCCGTATGTTATAAAGAAAAAGATGTGTATAAGCATATAGTTATCAAATTAAATAAAATAATTAGGGAATCAAAAAAAACTTAAAATCGTCTAAAAATCGATACCAAAACGTTGTTATAATTCTAACATAATATGGATACATCTAGTGGTGGATCCAAGATTTACAGTGACCCGTAACATTGATATCTTACTTTTTGTGAACCCGTAGCACAAACAAAGAATGTAACAAAAGTGCAATATTTTTATAAGAAATTTACAATATATGTAGCGAATAGACCCGTAGCAACTATTACCCCTACCATCTACATGGCTCCGCCCCTAGATACATCTATAAATTTTTTCAAAAAAAACATGCATGTATGCCAAATACAAAAAAATAGGGTTGATCAAGTTCTCAAAAAGATTTATTAAATGGATCAATCGTTAACAATCTATCAAAAAAACATGATCGTGGAAGTATGCAGACGACGAATAAGAGAAAGAAAATGTAAGTTGAATTTTTTTGGTGCATAAAATATAGAAGATAAAAATCTAAAAAAACATATATACTTATATACTTATAATTAATATAACAATTTTATAAAATCTAATTATATAACTCAATTTCTATCAATATTGAAAGATACATATATCAAGCATATATTTCTCTTTTCCTATAAAACCGGTTCTGGCGGTTCGAACCATTTTTACCGGTTCTAGAACCGAACCGCACCGTGAACCATTAAGGCTAAAATATAGAACCGAGAACCGGACCGTTGTGCTACGGTCCGGTTCGATTCTGGTCCGGTCCTGGTTCGGTTTACCGGTTCTAGCGGTTCCGGACCATTTATGTACACCCCTAGTATTGGTTTAGTTGTTAATCAAGTTCATTATATCCGTTATACTTTATTTCATAATTTACAAAATTTGGTACGAGTCTGAAAACAGTAATCTGCCATTTTCGGCCCCTAAACGACCCCGGATGGCCTAAAACTGACAAGGCTAAGGTACTTAGCATTGATTATTGGGTCGTTTCCGAGTGACCTTGCGAATTTGAGCTCAATCCGTTATAATAAATTTTTCATCGAGAAGCACGTTTGAAATTGTCGACGTTTTCGAAAAAATGTTTATTCTGTTTTAGCTGGGATTCGCAGGGCTAGTTTATTGATTCGTTGGATCATGAAATATAAGGGGGGAATCCGCCGGATTCAATTGAATCCGCCGGCTTGGTGACAAATGAAGGGAATCCGCCGGATTCCCATGAATCCGACCGGATTCATGATAATTTAAAGGACGCGCCGGGTACAGACTGCACGCGCCGGGTTGTTCTTGGTTCTGGGTGGGAATCCGCCGGATTCACCATGAATCCGCCAGATTCAAAGGTCTGTAACGAGTCTGTCGTTTCAAAATCATAACCAAACCAAATCTAATCCGCAATATAACTAGCAATCATCAATCCTAGCACTAATACATGATAATATACGTTATTTAAACATGAAATCACAAAGATTAAGTTAGTGGTTCCTTACGTATTTAAAATGGAGGCGTGAGGATGATGATGATGAAAACAATGGAAATGATCACGATGATGATGATGATTATGCTTGATGCTCCGGATTTCGTTGTTATTGTTAATTGGTTGTTGTTTTTGGAATGAAAGAGAACCGAGAGAGAGTTGAGAGAATTGAGATAGATAGATAGAAAATGAAATGGATCGGCCATCTCCAACTATTGGAGGTGGTTGATCCGAGTTTCGATCCGTTCCGTGGTATTTTGACCCGTGTTTTGGTACCCGATCGAAAAGTAGTAAAATGTTTTAAATCGATAAATTTCTAAAAATGAATTCGTTTATACTTTTATTGGAAGTATTCTATAAAAATACCTTTGATGGGATATAATAATATATCTTTGTTTTACGTTTTAGAGACGGATACTATTCGAGTGGTTTCGTTGCGTTTGAGTAAAATGTTATAAAACGAAATATGTTTTATTTTTATCTAATGTAAATAATAATTACTATCTCCAATAATAATACATTATTTATATGTTTTGTCGCGAATGTTTTACATTAGTACGATACGAATACTTTATATATTATCAAAATAATATATAATAAATAATGAGTTGTTAAATAATAATTTCATATTACTTAATGTTTGTTTTTCACCAATGCCGTATAAATGAATAGGAAATTTGGCCGATTTGAAATTGCACGATTAAATATAATCGCGTACTGATATATATTCAACAATATATATATATATTGATACATACAATTAGCCTAATACTTAGCACTAATTACATGTATTTCTAAATGATTAGGAACTAAAAACTAGTCCTAATTTGACGGGTGTCACAAAAAGCAACCCCGACCAACACAATTTCCCACAAGAATATGGCCGTTGGACCGGAAAATGTAAAAGGCCATCCCTTGAGGTATAAAAGCCCATGGGTAAGCCAAACGCATTATTCACCTTTGGATATAGAACAGCTCATCCTCTCCAAGTAAAAGCAACACAATCGAATTTTCACCACCTGTTTTACACAACTCGGGTTAAAACAGCAACTGTAGTGTGAAGATCCAATTCACCCCCAAACTTAATTAATCCTTGTGCACTTAAGTAATCTATTACTTGATCAAGTTGCATGAACAAGACCTCTCACACTGTGAGGCCATAATAAGTTCAACATGGTACTTGACGAAGTTACCATCCCGAACTTGGGGGAGTGATAAGGTATTATAACCTAACATAAATGAGTCGTTTGGCAAAGACCAATTATTGGAAAAGTGGTTGCTAATTATATATTTTGTTATTTAATGGTGTTACCATTATCAGGATACCCCTAGAGGCATGCCTCCCGTAACACAACGACTAGGGGCAGCAACATTAAAAGTTTTATCACCATCAGGATATCCTAGGGCAGGTCTTACATAGCACAACAATTGACTGTGCTGACACCCCCCCCTCCGATATTTCCATCATCGGGATATCCCTAGGGCCTCCCCTGAAAAGTAACAATATAAAAAAGAATAAAAGAGCATGCTGATGTAGCATAGGCATGCAATGACCTCCTGGTAAATCATAGGGAGAGTGCATCCTCGGGGATTAGAAGCACAGTTGAGGAGTTCGACCTCTCAATTTGCATGAAATTGACAAGTCAAACTGGGGGGACTTAATGGTGTAACCACCCCCAAGAGTATCCCCGCTGGAGTTACCCTGAGATATACACCACAAGCGTAAGATTTTGGTCACCCCCCGTGGATTAGTCCAGCTATCCCCAGAGTCGAACCTGCAGGGTAGCCCCCGCGTGAAAAGATTCCCTGACACCGGTCAGCTTGGGAACAGTGCCTATCGGGGTCAACGCATTCCCCGTTGGACAAAAGCATGGACCCGGGTCGACCCCAGAGGGTAGCCCCGCGTGAAAAGATTCCCTAACACCGGTCAGCTTGGGAACAGTGCATGTCGGGGTCAACGCATTCCCCGTTGGACAGAAGCATGGATCCCAGTCGACCCCCGCAGGGTAGCCCCCGCGTACAAATATTCTAAAGGGTATATAAACCCAATAATAACACAAAAGGAGACAGGATATCTTGATCATCAGAATCAAGAGATAACAAAGGGCAGCAGCCCTTCTCTGCTCTCATCTCCCTTTCATATCTATCATCAAGATGAGCAAGCTCATCATCATAAAACCCATCTCTTAGATGGTAATAAACCGATCTTACCACCCTTCACCGCTTGATCACCGGTTCCTAGGGTTAACCACGTAATTCACGGAGTGTAACGATTCGGACCAACCCAAACCCGCACTCAAGCCATCAGACGCTTGATCACTAATCAACATGCTATAGTTATGAAGTAATAATTTTGATATATATAAGGATACAAGATGCCCTTAGGGGATAACTATGAGGAGTAGGGATATACATGGACTCCTGTAATAACTCTAACTAATTAAGATATATGCTACGTGATATATATGCCTAACATAGGTGACCTGTCTAATGGTTTAAACACAGGAAATGAAAAACAATTAATTAGTACTCCGATGATATAAAGAGGGAGTGTCGTTGTGCTATAATTGGAAAATCAAGGGAAGGATATAGATTATCTTGATGACAATCAAATCTTGGGTTTGATTATGGCACCATCATAATCAGATCAAAAATAGATGATCAGTAAATTACACCCCGATGTTTTACTCTCAGTCACCGGGTCGGGTTTCTTAAGTTATGTACAAATGCTTTCAAAAACCTCAATATCACCTTTCACCATGACTGAAAGTTGCCCCTCTTAACAAAGATATTCTTTTTATATATTATAATAAAATAAAAATAATAATAATACGGATAATAGTAAAATAACAAACAGTACGTGGTGGTCAGATCATGAATTGGTCACTTTTTTCTCTCTATATAAACACCATAATCCCCACATCTTTCTCTACATTCAAACCTAGCAAGCAACCACTAATTAATCACTTCAAATATTCCTTTTAATTAGTAACTTAACTAATATCTAAAACCACAATGGCAAGTATGTTCATGAAAATGGCTTGTATGGTTGTAGCTTGCATGGTTATGTTAGCACCACATGCAGAAGCAACCATCACTTGTGGTCAAGTGGCTGGTAGCTTGTTACCTTGTTTGAATTACCTACGGGTCGGTGGTCGAGTGCCTCCAAACTGTTGTAGTGGTGTTAAGAATCTTAACAGGGCTGCAGGTACCCCAGCTGATAGGAAGACTGCTTGTGGTTGCCTTAAAAGTGCTTATAAGGCGTTCCCTGGGATCCAAGCTCCCAATGCCGCTAGTCTCGCGGGTCGATGTGGTGTCAACATTCCGTACAAGATCAGCCCTAATGTTGACTGCTCCAAGTATGTTTACTACTATATATATATATTACATTCCGTATGATTTAACATTTAAATTTTGAAAAATGGTACATACCCCTAAAGATAGATCTAAAAGTTGGACTAATTAATGGCGGATGTCATTCATAGAGAATAGTGATTGAAACTACGGGATGATTGACATGTCAAATTAGATCAATTATTAGGTCATAACTTTAGGGATATGCATCATTTTTATTTTATTTGACGACGATTCTATATCACGTATATTTACAATTCCCACATCATATACGAATTGTAACTTCAAGACTCAACTTACAAACCTATCGGTTAATTAATAGGGTCCACCATTTCACTTTACGGTCACGGTACATATTCTTAGGGAAAAAATTAAATTTTTTACTTTTGCTTAACCTATTCTTAGGGAAAAAAATAGATTTTTTCCATAATTCTTACTAAAATGTTGAAGGTGATCTTGAAATTGCAGGGTTCATTAATTTACGAAGAATCAAGGGCTAAATTAAGTGATGGATGAATGGAGTTGAAGTTTTATTATGTGTTGCTGCATTTTCCATTTTAGAAATAAAAGATGGAGGGAACATTCAGTTATATATGGCCCTTTCTATATGGTCTTCTTTAATCTATTATCATCATGTATTCGATCGGCTTCAACAAATTTTCCTGTTTGTTTGTAGCCAATCTGGTATTTATATATCTACCGGTCTACTTTTGTTGCAACTCCTTGAATGTTTATTTTGTTTAATTATATTTAGTTGGTTGGTTGTATAACTTGAATGAGTTGGTTGGTGGTATAACTTAAATGTTAATTAGTAAATGTATGTGTAAATTTTCTACTTTTTTTCACTATATAAACACCATAATCTCCACACCTATCTCTGCATCCAAAACCACTAGCAACCACTAATCACTTCCAACAGTTCATTTAGTAACTTCACCGATATCGAAAACCACAATGACTAGTCTGTTCATGAAAATGGCTTTTATGGTTGTAGCTTGCATGGTTATGTTAGCACCACATGCAGAAGCAGCCATCAGTTGTGGTCAAGTGGCTAGTAGCATGTTACCATGTTTGAATTACCTAAGGATCGGTGGTCCAGTGCCTGCAGACTGTTGTAGTGGTGTTAAGAGTCTTAACAGTGCCGCAGGCACCCCAGCTGATAGGAGGACTGCTTGTGGATGCCTTAAAAGTGCTTATCAGGCGTTCCCCGGGATCCAAGCTCCCAATGCCGCTAGTCTCCCGAGTCGATGTGGTGTCAACATTCCATACAAGATCAGCCCCGATGTGGACTGCACCAAGTATGTTTGATTACTATATATATTACTATTACTATTACTATTATATTATAAATCTAAAATTGATCAGTACGCCTAAAGACATATCTAAAAAATTGGACTAGTGACATATGTCATTACTAGATAATTGACATGTGAAATTTGTAATCTGAAATTTATACAATTTATCTCACATACATTTACATTTTACACATTATATACATATTGTCACCCTCGACCCTCGAGACTTGAACACGCAACCTATTGGTAGTCGATCGAGAAGTTCCATCATTTCAATTTATGTTCATGGTACAAGTTCTTATACAGAAAGTATAACCTTCTATAGTTCTATTGGTTCCACATACATAGAGCTATAAGCTATTCTTTGATGGCTGAATAATGATCTTCACTCATTAAATTATGGTCAATATTTTATTTGACTAAATTTATTTACTTATCATATTCTATAAAACAGGGCAAGTGAAATGCTTCTAAATTTTTTACAAATCTGTAATCATACAACATAATATTAATCACTTTTGCTTAACATATTCCTAGGAAACAAATTGTGAAACTTTGATTATATTTACAGATATGCTTATGGTGATGTTGAAATTGCAGGGTTCATTAATTTTTGAAGACCCAAGAGCAAGATAACTAAGTGATGAATGGAGATGAGGTTCCATTATGAGTTGTTGCATTTTCGATTTTAGAAATAAAAGATGGAAGGAACATTCAGTTATGACCCTTTCTATATCGTCTTCGTCTTCTTTAATTTAATGTCATGTAACAAGTTTTCCTGTTTGTTTGTAACAAACATATCTAGTATTTAATATTTATATGTCTACCCATCTCCTTTTGTTGCAACTCCTTAAATGTCTATTTTTTTTAGAACGACAATAACTTACGCACACTACTACAACACAAATACATAAAATAACTCACAAATATTTACATTTTGTCAAACCCAAGACTTGCACCATCAACTTAAAGGTTAAAGGACCACCTCGATACCGCTCTGCAATGGGCCTTTGGTCCTTACATGTCTATTTGGTTAATGAAATAGAATAAACAATGAAATAAAATCACAATTAATGGTAATGAAATGTACTGTTTCATAAATTGTCATGTTAATGTTTAGTTGGTTGTTTGTACAACTTGAATGAGTTTTAATGTGAATATATGTAAAGCCCATGTGTAACTTTATCCATACTTTACACAGTAGTAAACGAACGTATTGAATACGGAGTACTAGAATAAATAAATTTGGGTTTGGCGTGCTGAAATGCATTTAACTTTAATCCGATTTCTATAGTGTACATTTAACTTTGTTTTGACCTATCATGTGTATCAAACTTTCACTTTTGGTATATTGTTTGTCATGACTTATTTGATAATGTGACAATCGTATAACTCACCACATCATCTGATACGCTATTCACACATTATAAAAAAATGGATGTGAGGTCAATCATATACACACTAAGACTAAATCTGTAACACCCCCGAAATTTACTGTTTAGCGAAAGCAGGTTTTGGGGTGCTACTAATCAAATATCACAGCACAAAGGTAAAGCAAGCGACATCTATATGCAACGTTTGTAAATTAGTTACATTCCATAGATATAATGTTTGAAAACTTAGTGTTTTCGTATACAAAAGTAGTCTCCTAGAGTCCACGCGTATAGCGGGAGATTCTATTACATAATCGTAATATACAAAAGATAATGCTAAGAATCTCCGTTAATGCAGTTGTGTTGAAATCATGCGACTCTAGCTAAAGTCCTGGAGTAATCCTACTCCATCCGGGTACCTGAAAAAACATGCTAAAAAGGTCAACACGAATGTTGGTGAATCTCACAGGTTTGTAAGTAATATCAGTTTTGAACACGAGATTTCATCAGTAGTGCCCATAGGCGTAAAATCAGTATTTGCAATCCAGCAAATGTAAAACCAGTATTTGCAATCCAGCAAATGTAAGTAAGTAAGTTATACCGTTGCCATGAGGCTCATAATCGAAGCTTAACCCGTAAGTAATAAGTTTGCTCCCGTGACATGCTCGTAATTGAGCAAGCATCAGTAACGAATAATTAGTCACCCGTTTCTACGTGAAAATCAGTACGTGGCAACGCTACTGCCCCGGGCGGGGAGGGTCATTTCCCTAATGGATCCATTAACTAGTGTTCGCGCTTAAGTCCATAACTAACGATATATGATGGAGAGACTTCTGTAAATAGTAAACAACTCATGCAATTCCGTTTGGTATAGTAAACAGTTTAGTACTTGTGTTCTAGAAAAATCAGTAGCATGTATCTCCCCCATTAAGATAAAACAGTAAAAGTGGGGCCGTAAGACTCACCTGAGTCTTGTAGTAATCAATAGCAATTAGCAAGTAGTAATAAAGCAAGTAGGTTCTCCGAACCCGTAACCTTCAAATGCCTAATCATATGAAGTTATGTAAGCATGTGTCTCGCGAGACGTTTCGTTTAGTTGTACACAACTAGTATATCCAATGTTTGTCCGTATGTCTGTAATTGTTTGTTTGTTGGAAAACATGTTTAACCCGTTGGTGACGGTTTGTATCAAAAATTCTAAAATATTGATTTTTGCTACAGTAACTTTGCTACAGTGAATTGCTACAGTAAAATTTGACTTTGCTACAGTAACTTTCACTAGTACAAAAATGAGATTTGGTCACACATAGCCAGAATTAAACGGCCACACATTTGAATATTTATATGGCTAAAGGTACCAAAATAAAATTCAAGTTATTAGTTAGCCACATATGAACTCCAATCATATGACCATTCGGGAATGTATTGCCACACCTTCAAACATTTATGTGGCTAACGGTCACAGCAAATTTTTGACTGATTATTTAGCCACATATGAATTGGAACGCGTGACGAATGAAGAGTAAGTTTGAAGCATTAGTCACGATATACATATAAAACGTGACAAATCTATGTCACACACTTGAATCACTATGACCAAATGCCATATATGGTCACATGAGGTAATTGTTTATGTGTCTAAATCATAAAGTCGAGTTTGTCACACTTGATTTTAGTGTAGCCAAAATTCGGTACATATGGTCACATAACTATTATGTGTGTCTAAACTTTAGCGTGTGTTAGCTTGCCAAAAGCTAATGTGTATAGTCACATTTATTTCTAGCACAATCATGTGACTATATGGATTTATAATAGCCACACCATATCACAAATGTGTATCTAAATAATGTTTATAGCCACACTCTAGGTGATTATATGTGACAAATATATTTATAATAGTCACGTCGTGAAATATTCATGTGGCTATTATTTAGGGCAAAAATGGGCAAAAACGATTATGATTAAATTTGATATTAGTCACATTGAGTGTTTGTGTGTCTAATTCATGAGACTTTATATGGTTACATGAGGTAATTGTTTATGTGTCTAAATCATAGAGTCGAGTTTGTCACACATGATTTTAGTGTAGCCAAAATCCGATACATATGGTCACATAACTATTATGTGTGTCTAAACTTTAGCGTGTGTTAGCTTGCCAAAAGCTAATGTATATGGTCACATTTATTTCTAGCACGGTCATGTGACTATATGGATTTATAATAGCCACACCATATCACAAATGTGTATCTAAATGATGTTTATGGCCACACTTTAGGTGATTATATGTGACCAATATATTTATAACAGTCACTTTATATGGTCATATGAAGTAATTGTTTATGTGTCTAAATCATAGAGTTGAAATTTTCATGTGGCTATTATTTAGAGCAAATATGGGCAAAAACGATTATCATTAAATTTGATATTAGTCACATTGAGTGTTTGTGTGTCTAATTCATGAGACTTTATATGGTCACATGAAGTAATTGTTTATGTGTCTAAATCATAGAGTTGAAATTTTCATGTGGCTATTATTTAGAGCAAATATGGGCAAAAATGATTATCATTAAATTTGATATTAGTCACATTGAGTGTTTGTGTGTCTAATTCATAAGACTTTATATGGTCACATGAAGTAATTGTTTATGTGTCTAAATCATAGAGTTAAGTTTGTCACACATGATTTCAATGTAGCCAAAATAAGGCAAGTGATGATGATCTAACGATCTGTCATAGGCTCGAAAATAAATTTATTTAGACCTCCAACGGCACCGCCTTCTTGGATACACAATTTAGGTTAAGCTAGTAGTGTTGGAACATGACAATACAAAGTTACAAACTCATATATCGTGCCTCTTTACAATATTTATTGTTTACAGACCCAATGAAGGTGACAGAATAAGCAACGCTAAAAAGATTTGAAATCAAAATTTATATAGAAACAGAAAATATTGCGATTGCTTCATCAAGAGCATCAACACCTGGGAGGATTTTGCCTTCCAACAATTCCAAACTCGCACCACTACCCATTGAGATGTGACTCATCACGTCTGCCACTCCAACTTTCTCTACTGCTACAACAGAATCACCACCACCAATGATTGTAGTCACACCCTTTCCACTAAGTTCAGCTAACTTCTTTGCAACTGCCTGCAATCACAATCAAACACATGATTCCATCATCTGTACTTTTAGAGCCTTGTTTGCGTTATAAGGAACATAAGTTTACCAAAGGGCCTTTGGCCTAAAAGTGTACGCGTAACAGCCTAAATTTACGAGGCACCGTATTTGTTGTTACAAACTTACTTCATGTATTCACCTACCTAATTCCAATATTTAGATATTCTCAACAGCCTGAATTTATATATCAAGCCAAACAAACAGGTAATGGGTTCAAGTCTTACACTAGTGCGAATATCGAGTGTCACATTCTGCCCAATAACTCAATTATGCAGCGTGTCCGTTATTATAAATATACTCTGTCATAGTTTATGTAAGAATAAGATAGTATCAAACTGAACAACTGTCAAAACTTTAGAATTTAATATGTCATACAAAGGTACTAGATTAATCAACTGCAAGCTACTAGAACGTGTTTTAACAAATACATATGCGAATCCTCTGCTAAACAATACCACACGATACCATTATTTCAAAGAGCTGATAGTTAATTATGTACGAACTAGGGTAATCTTGAGCCCAATTCCGCATTTTTAGATAAATGTTCCCATTTTAAAGCTAGTTAAAAGACCCAAACAAAAATCAAAACGAGTATTAAAATATATGGGATGAGTCATCAATATTTAGATCATTCAAACATTTTATCAAGCATGTGGGGTGCATCATCAAACATGTCAAGTATCTGCAATATGTAAGCAAAGTTATTATAGTATCATTCTTCACCACCATAAGAAAATTAAAAATGAAATAAAAGGGATTATAGTTAACAAACAGCAAATAAAATCCTTCATATCAAATAGGTGGGCAATGAAGACATGGATGTCAGTCAGTTTTATTCGTAATGAAACAGATACCTACACAAGAAACAATAAACAATTAAAATGTTAGCCCTAAGATGGATAATCAATACCTAAACAGAAATGAAAAAAAGCTCAAAACACAAAAGATGGCTAATGTAAATTTATGAATATTTTAACTACTATGTCTCAACAAGTCTTGTGTAAGCCGTCGTAACAACTAATCAATTCAATGATAAGAACGATAATGGATTGTGAGCCGTCCATGGTGAGTTGAAAAACTGACATTCGGTAAAAAAGGAACCAAAGTAAAAGATCTTTTTAGTTTGACTTTTTGAGATTGATAATCAAGTGAATGGAGAAGTGGAATTTTATTATTTGAATATGAGAACGACTGAACGAGGAAAGGTTTCGGAGGGAGAAGTGAATTTTTTGATTTTGGTGAATGAATTGGCGGTGATCTTTTGAGGAACAAAATAAAAAATTTGAGTTTAGGGAATATGTTGGCAATGATAAATACTCCATTATTAGTTGTAACTTAAAATTAATCTTTTGAAATATATATGTATATATGTATATAACTAAAAAAAGTATGAAATTTCAAAAGTTTCTAACGATAAACTTATGATCAAGTCATTAAAAACATATAGTACGGAGTACAAGATATAAATGATAAAATTATAAATAAAGAGCACTATGTGTTCTAGTAGTTCAATATCGCACCATATAGCGAAATAGGATGTTTTATTATAAATTGTAACTTAGCGTAGCGATTGTCATAACTTATGTTTGTTATTCACAGATTAGCAATAACGATAATTAACTTGTATGTGGATTAAGTATTTGGGATACGGTGGCAAATCTTATGAATATTGTATGAAATTAATATCATTTGAATATAATTATGACTCTACATTTCATGTAATTTTCATATACACACAACTATAACACTTCATTTTCACACGTATACAACTATTAAACTTAGGATAAAATTAATTTATCATTTTGGAATATATGACATTATCATAAGTTTAATAATGAAATATATGATATATGACATTACCAATATCACATATGCCACTATTAAACTTAGGATAAAATTAATTTATCATTTTGGAATATATGACATTATCATAAGTTTAATAATGGAATATATGATATATGACATTACAAATATCACATATGCCACTATCAAACTTAGGATAAAATTAATTCATCATTTTGGAATATATGACATTATCGTAAGTTTAATAACGGAATATATGATATATGACATTATCAATATCACATATGCCACTATCAAACTTAGGATAAAATTAGTTCATCATTTTGAAATATATGACATTATCATAAGTTTAATAATGAAATATATGATATATGACATTACTACTATCACATATGGCACTATCAAACTTAGGATAAAATGAATTTATCATTTTGGAATATATGACATTATCATAAGTTTAATAATGGAATATAGGATATATGACATTACCAATATCACATATGGCACTATTAAACTTAAGATAAAATTAATTCATCATTTGGGAATATATGACATTATCATAAATTTAATAATGGAATATACGATATATGACACTACCAATATCACATATGCCATATTAGACTTAAAATAAAATTAATTCATCATTTTGAAATATATGACATTATCATAAGTTTAATAATGGAATATATGATAAACATGTGACTTACTTGAAAAATATATTTTATCTATAATATATAATCTATAACTACTTATAATACATCTTCACATTTCAATTTCAACACTTCTTAAAATTCAAATATTCCCTAAACTACCCCTATCTCATTCCTCTATAATCTTGTACTATTTATTCTCCACTAACTACACTTCCATTAATACCCATATCCCATTATTTATTATTTTTAATTACTACTTATTCTCCACTAACTACACTTTTTAAATTCAAATTCTTATTATTATCCACTAACTACACTTTTCAAATTCAAATTCTAATTATTATCCACTAACCACACTTTTCAAATTCAAATTTTAATTAATACGGAGTACTTATTTTCCACTAACCACAATTTTCAAATTCAAATTCAAATTCAAATTTTCCATTCATATTAAATTTACACTTTTTACCCAAAATAGTAATGTCGACATCTTAAATGGGACGGACGGGGTACAATATGTTTTTATTTTAAAACATTTACTCGCTTCTCCATCTACCGTCACTACTTTCACCGTTGCATTGCGCGGGTATTGTGCTGGTCATAAAAATTGGTGAAACAGTTTACTACTTTATATGTAACATTAAATTACTTCCTATTAAACTAATCTTCATGCTCGGTATAACAAATTATATTTTGTTGCAAGAGATATAAAATGACTGAAATTGTAATGGTGTAAAAGTGAATAAATAGAAGTACATCTAAAATTGTTTTACTTAAAAATTATAACTAATAATATAATAATTTGGATATTTAACAAACCCGTGTTATCACGATCATAAAACTAGTTGAATTCTAAATTCTAAATTTGAATTCCCTCTTCTTATTTCATCAGTCACCTAATTTTTCCCCCAAATCAAACCATTATCCCTTTTCCCTCTCTGCGTTCTCGATTCCCCCAAATCAAATACCCTTTTGACGATTCACTCCATCTCTCCACTGATATATCTTCTTCGCCCTCCATGAGAGAGATCATAACTTACGCATTTGGGAGTTCAAGCGGCAGTTCATGTAAGTTCCTTCATTTATCTGTCTTTGTTATGACAACCCAACTATCATTCATGTAGGCGTATGTGGAATATTTATAAGGGCTTTTTCGATGTTGTTTATAAGGTTAGGGTTGGAATTGGGGTTTGGTTTAGGCATCTGGCTCATCAATTATAATCACTTTACTCATTGCTTTTGGAAAAAGTTGAAGTGTTCAATTTATACTTTTTAGCCATACATATAGTATCAAATTTTATGTGGTGTAAACTGATTACAATTGTGCTCATGAGTTCTCCCAATTATTTAGTTAGTAGGATTTATGCATCTATTCGATTCATGTCAAATATATGTTATTCTTTGTATAAATATAATGGTATAAATATATGTGTGCGTAATGGTATAAATATAAGCTTTTCTCAATAGGTTTGATACTTTGATGCACCTGTTCATGCGAACAATAGAGTTCACTCACAAATGATGCATTCATATTATCTTTACTTGAACCTTTAAACATCAATATTGTATCTTAAAAGTATTTTAGTTATATCTTTCTATTATAGAGAGTACCTGCTGAAATAAGCAATTGCTTTGTTTAAGTGTGTTTATATATCTTGATACAGGGAGCTAAAGTTCTTCTCAATAGTAACAGGCTTTACTTAATACTTAGCAATTACTTTACATGGCCTTGTGATTATACATGAAGTTGAGAATGAGATACTCATAGAAATGTAATTCTTAACCATGTATAGTAGGCTCTGGTGTTTTTGGGGTGGCTGAATTATTCTCATAAAAGTATTTTGGTATTTTATATATTTGTTGTTACACACAGAAGTAATGGGAGTTGTTGCACATGTACGTAGTTTAAGACATCAGAAAAAAAACTATGCATATTAGTAAGGGTACATGGTCTATTTTTATCAGAAAAAAATTGGTGCATGATCTTTAATTTACATTATCCCTTTATGTATATATTTTCACATACTTGCTAACCATTTGTGTTGTACCAGCCTTAAAGTAGTTGTGGATCACTGGATCATGTGGTTTCAGTAGAGAATCATATCGTGTTTAGTAATTGTACAGATGTAAATGTTTTGATTGTTATATATGTTTGGTTTCCAGCACTGAAATGAAATGCGAGTGTGAAAGGGTTGAAGATTTGGAGTACAAAACTAGGAAAGAAGAGGATACTCAGGAGGGGATGTCTCATTAGTTGATGGTAAATTGCATAACACTTTCAAATAGTATTTAAGTGTCTGCAAATGGATGTACAGATGGCTGCAGGTTGTAATAAAATTTTCAAGATTAAATGTGGAAAGGAACCTACAATATGTGTATAAAGGCAATTAGTTTGTGGGAAGGATGGTCATATACTATCTGTATTTGTTTGTTGACGATATTTGTAACATTTGAAATATTATTTAGTTCAACTACCCTTTTCATGAATTTCATTCAACATATATATAAGTTTGGTTGATTATCTATATTCTTGGTCTGAGTGCTTTAGTTGATTTTGGTGTTACTAAGGTGACTCATTTATTCTCATACAAGTCTCCGATATTGTGTGGCTGAGTCATTCTCATATTATACTCTGATATTGAATCTTGGTTGCTATGTGCAGGAAGTGCTGGGAGCTGTGGTGCATGTATATCATTGCCGAATGGTTCTTTTTATGATCAATAGAAATTGGTGTGTGATCTTTACATAGTTCCTTTATTTATCAATTAACCATATACATGCACGATGTACCGGATCAACTTCTTTTGGGATGAGTGGATTCGTAATCTGAAGGGTAACAGTCATGGTTGTTGTTGTTATTTTCTTTTTTTCCTTTTTGACATTTCATGCAGATTCTACAACAAATAAACAAATTATTGGAAGAGGTAATGGGACAAATAAGTTAGGAATGACTAAAGACGCTACAGGAAGGACCAAGTGATTTTTTGCTTGGAAATCAAATATATGGTGTTGCTGCTTCGACTGCTTTTGAATTGGGCATAATGCTATCACATTGCATTTAGGTTTTCCTGGTAGTAAAGTGAGGTATGTGGCTTGAGCGAGTGGTGAACTAGCATAATGGGTGGATGCGCCAGCTTGGGTAACGAGTGTGTGAGCATCTTTATAATGATGGGTGCATACACTTTATCAACCACTTCTATTGCGAGAATAAAGCTGTGAGCGATAATAATAATAGGCAAGTTACACTTACACAACTATCATATTTCTATAATTGTTAAGAGGTATTTAATCTACTATGAGAGTAGTTAAATTAATCCTATCTAAGAACCGTATTATGTCAATTGATCCAATTGTGAATATGTAGATTACTATTATCATTGTGTGAGTGTTAGGCTCAGTTTAAGGTTTGGGAATTGTTCCAGCTATTTAGGAGGTATTTGGGAAGCATTCCAAATGTGTTTAAATTTTAGGGCGACAGGCCGGTTGTTGACATGAATAATTTTCCCCTAAAATTAGATTATTGTATTTTTCTTGCTGCAGATTCTATGCCCTTACTCTTCAAAGAAGAACAAACATTACACCAATCAAACAAACCGGTCGTTTCACGTTCAAAGACCTACGATTGACTACAACAGGTGTGTGAATGTTGTCAATAGAATTGCATCAGATCATTAGTTGTCCATGTATAGTGTGTCTTATTTCATGTGTGAATTAAGCATATATTCGAGAAAAATGCCTCAATAAGATAGTTAAGATTTTATTTTCTATTTTAATTAATTAGTTGCGATTTTTTTTCTTTCTAGATTTATTATATTAAAATGGTGAGAGGATTGTTGAACAAGCTCGCAACTAAATCGATCACTGCTGCCAGAAAATGGCAACAGCAGCAGCTTCGCCGTCTCAACATCCATGAGTACCTGGTTGTAGTCAATCTCCTTTAACCTGCAATATCATTAGGATTTATTATTATATATTATGCATACGTTGATTATTCTTTTTATACTTTTGTAGTTAATATCACGGTGTTGTTCTGTTATCATTTAGAAAGTATTTAGGTATATAGGTAAACCTAGATTTATAATTTTGGCTTTCATTAGGTCATAAGAAATTTGTCACATTATTGGATTTAGGTGCTTTATGTGCATCTGTGGTTTGCTTATGGCCTTTATTTGACCTGTAGACTATTTGAAATCTTCATATTGTTATGCTATTATAACCTGTATGAAGACATGCCTACGTAATGTTTGTCTGCCTTCTCTAGATTCACTAATAACCATGTTATTAGTGCATAGTATGAGATAAGTGTGGATATATAATTTACATGCTATGAATTTTATTTCGACGTTGACTCAATAAATTTATCAAATCAGGGATCTGAATTGATGAGCTACCTGTCTATTCGTTTATTTAAGCATCATTGTTTCTTTTGGTTCAGTTGGCGGCTTTTGTCTTGTACAGGTAACACCACCAACTTCTGGACAAAAGTTGGTGATGAGAACAAAACTGCACCAGAAGTATCAAAGTAAAAGCGCAAATCAACGGTTTTTGTATCTAGTGATACCGTGCAAAAGCAAGCGATGACCAAATTCAAGAGTCAAAAGTCCTTAAAAATGTGATGTATAATTAGTTTATTTTGATATTTAAGTAATTACTTTCGGTTATTATTATGTAAAACGTTCCAATTTTAGTTTGGGTACATGCAATTATGTACATTCCAATTTTAATTTGTGGTGTTATATAATTCAAATTGTTACACAAATTAATGATTTGTTATATGTGACAAAAAAATGCACTCACATAATATGGTCACACTTTGTGGTCATTGTTTGATTAATTCGTTGTGTGACTAAATATTGCAAAACGTCACACTAACCTAAACTTTATGTGGCCATTGGATGAACAATAGTCACACAAAATTCACGTTTACTTGACTTTAAAAAGTATATGGTCACACTTATTAACACTTTTGGGCATTTTTGGCTTAATTTTATGGGACCAAATCTCAAAATAAAACAATCGTTGTGTGACTAAATGTTACAAAACGTCACACAAACATAAAATACAAGTGACCATTGGATGAACAATAATCACACAAAATACACGTTTACTTGACTTTAAAAAGCATATGGTCACACTTATTAATATCTATGGCCACTTTTGGTTTAATTTTATGTGACCAAATCCTAAAATAAAACACTCATTGTGTGACTAAATGTTACAAAACGCCACACAAATATAAAATTCAAGTGGCCATTGGATGAACAATAGTCACACAAAATACACGTTTACTTGACTTTAAAGAGCATATGGTCACACTTATTAACAATTTTGGTCACTTTTGGCTTAATTTTGTGTGACCAAATCCCAAAATAAAACAATCGTTGTGTGACTAAATGTTGCAAAACGCCACACAAACATAAAATTCAAGTCGCCATTGGATGAACAATAGTCACACAAAATACACGTTTACTTGACTTTAAAGAGCATATGGTCACACTTATTAACACTTTTGGTCACTTTTGGCTTAATTTTATGTGACCAAATCCCAAAATAAAATAATCGTTGTGTGACTAAATTTTGCAAAATGCCACACAAACATAAAATTCAAGTGGCCATTGGATGAACAATAGTTACACACAATACACGTTTACTTGACTTTAAAGAGCATATGGTCACACTTATTAACACCTATGACCACTTTTGGCTTAATTTTATGTGATCGAATCCCAAAATAAAGCACATGTTGTGTGACTAAATGTTACAAAATGCCACACAAACATAAAATTCAAGTGACCATTGAATGCACAATAGTCACACAAAATACACATTTACTTGACTTTAAAGAGCATATGGTCACACTTATTAACACCTATGGCCACTTTTGGCTTAATTTTATGTGACCAAATCCCAAAATAAAACAATCGTTGTGTGACTAAATGTTGCAAAATGCCACACAAACATAAAATTCAAGTGGCCATTGGATGAACAATAGTCACACAAAATACACAATTACTTGACTTTAAAGAGCATATGGTCACACATTTTATGGTTTTGGTTACTGATTTTAAATAGATACGGCAACTAACTCGCTAATGTCACCGTATATACCTTATGGTCGCTCGACCTTTCGTCACACCTACGTTAAAAAACCAAGTGTGACTATATGCATATCGTCACACTTTTTTGGTGTAACGAAATCTCAATTTTGTTCTAGTGTTTGACTTTGCTATAGTGAAAATCCTTCAAAATTTCCAAGTTTTCTGTTTTCTGCGACATAAGCTGCAACACAAGGATTTGTATGCGACACAAGGGTTGTGTCGCATGAAGTATGCGACACAAGAGCTCTGCGACACAGTGGTTGTGTCGCAGAAGCTTGCGATGCTAATTCAATAGCGACATAAGGGTTGTGTCGTATAAAAATACGACATAATATGCGACATAGAGTGCGACACAATATTGTGTCGCAAGGGTTACGACACTAACGGTAAAATACGACACAAGGTGCGACATAACAGGCTTTATGCGACACAACATACGACACAAGCGTTGTGTCGCAAAGATGAACACCAGCCCAGAAACTTTCGGGTTTCGATATTTTCCGACCAAAAACGCAAATCTAACGTATTTTTGAGCTGTAAAATCGTGTTTTCTTCATGGTTTAGGTTATAACTATGTTGTGTACACATCAAAACATCAAAACATTACACCAAATTGAATAGATCTAAGATTTTAGAAATTTCTTACTTTTGCAAATCGAGCTAGATTGAGGATGGAATGATGAAAACGGTCTTGATATTCTTGCTCCACTCGTGATGGTGATTCCGAATATGTAAATTTCGTGGGTCGGTTTGTATTCCGAAAATTTGGTATGAATTGAGATTGAGAGAGTTTATGTGTGTGTGTATTTTGGAAATAATGAAAATGAAAGGAAGAAGTGGGTGTGGGTGGGGTTGGCTGATCCAAGAGACAAGGGAGGGGAAAAACGCTCCCTAAAATACAGTGTTTACTCCGTGTCCTAATTGATTAATCGTTTGTTTTTAGTTCTTAACCAAACAGTTATATTTAAAAATGTAACTGGAGTGTTTAAATAAAAATACCTTGAAATTAATAATAAAAACATTTGTCAAAATATTTAAATTATTAATTTGCGTTAATACGTTTTTGTTGTATTATTTAAATGTCGTCGCGATAAATATAAATAATGTTCGTTCAATTGTGTATTTTATATAACAAAATACATTTCCATTAATTAAGTTAATTTCTGTCACCAACGTCCAAGTAAATTTATGTCGGAATTCCATCCGGTTACTTTGTACGATTTAACCAAATCGCGTGCGTACACATATATATAAATCACCTTATATACAAATAGAGCCTGTAATTAGTCTTATTACATACTAATTACAACTAGTTACAAATAATTAGGCATAATTAATTATCCTAATTATGCAGGTGTTACAAAAATTATATTGGATACACAATCCAGAGATATGGCTAACATTAATTGCATTCTCACGCGCAAATCCCAATAAATTTAAAGGAAAACTCTAGTATGCTGTGAAGAGCAATTGATTTTAGACAAAATGGAGGGACTAAATCCGTAAATATTTTAAGGTTTTTTCTAACGGAAGCCTTTAGAGCTTTCATTAAGGCTTTCAGATATACATTGAAATTTATACTTTTACCAAGGGTCAAAATAAACTCAAGGGTGGACATAGAGTTATGATTAAAATACAAGCTTTAATATATGTGTGAAAGCTTTAACGAAAGCCCTAAGGACTTCCGTTAGCAAAACCCATATTTTAAACTTGATGGACTAATTATGTCAAATTGATGTTTGCTGATTGGTAAACAATGTGCTATCAAGTATCAAGTAATATCACGGTCCATGATTTCCATAGGTTCCTCGACAAAATGAAGTTTATCATCGATTTGGATTTCGTCGAGCGGTATAATTAATGTCTCGTCAGACAGACATTTCTTCAAGTTAGAAATGTGGAATGTGTTGTGAACGCTGCTAAGTTCATCAGGAAGTTGCAGGCGGTATGCCACTGGACCAATCCTTTCAAGGATTTCGAATGGTCCGATGTATCTAGTGTTTAGTTTGCCTCGTTTTCCGAATCGAATGACACCCTTCCACGGTGCCACTCTGAGAAGTACCTTGTCCCCTACCTGGAACTCAAGGTGTTTGCGTCTCACGTCAGCATAGCTTTTCTGACGATCACGTGCGGCTTTCAGCCGGTTTTGAATACCAATGATTTTCTCAGTAGTTTCGTGAATGATTTCTGGACCCGTGAGTTGGGAATCTCCTAACTCAGTCCAACAAATAGGTGATCGGCACTTACGTCCGTAGAGTGCCTCGAAGGGTGCAGCCTTAATGCTGGTATGGTAACTGTTGTTGTACGAGAACTCGCACAACGGTAAATGATTTTCCCAAGAAGTACCGAAGTCAACTACGCAGGCTCGTAGAATATCCTCTAATGTTTGAATAGTTCGCTCGCTTTGGCCATCGGTTTGCGGGTGATAAGCAGTACTCATATCCAGACGAGTACCAAGAGATTTCTGTAGTGATTGCCAAAAGTTAGAAGTAAAACGGCTGTCCCTATCCGAGATGATCGAGATAGGTACACCGTGTCGCGAGATGATTTCTTTGACGTAGATGCGAGTCAGACGCTCCATCTTGTCGGTTTCCTTGATGGCCAGAAAATGAGCAGATTTCGTGAGACGGTCCACGATCACCCAAATGGTATCACAACCACTCGAAGTTTTTGGTAGTTTGGTAATGAAGTCCATGGTAATCTGTTCCCATTTCCATTGAGGAATTTCAGGTTGTTGGAGCAATCCCGAGGGTCTTTGGTGTTCGGCCTTGACTTTGGAACAGGTTAGGCATTTACTGACGTACTTGGCGATGTCAGCTTTCATGTTAGGCCACCAATATAACCCTTTGACGTCGTGATACATCTTGTCAGAACCAGGATGTATAGAGTATCGAGATTTGTGAGCTTCAGCCATCACCAAATCTCGCAAGTTTCCGAATTTGGGTAACCACACCCGGTTAGAGAAGTATCGAGTCCCATCAGGTTTGATTTCGAATCGTTTATCCAAGCCTCGTAAGGCTTCATTTTTCAGGTTTTCATCGCTGAGTGCTTCGAGCTGAGTGGTAAGGATTTGAGCAGGGAGCTCGTTACGTATTGTTATATAAAGGGCTCGAACTCGAAGGGGTTTCACTCGTTCTTTTCGGCTTAAGGCATCGGCAACTACGTTAGCTTGGCCCGGATGGTATTTGATCTCGCAGTCGTAGTCACTAAGTAACTCAACCCAACGACGTTGCCTCATGTTTAGATCCTTCTGATCGAATATGTGTTTGAGACTTTTGTGATCGGTAAAGATAGTGCTTTTCGTACCATAGAGATAATGTCTCCAGATTTTCAATGCGAAGACCACGGCACCTAACTCGAGGTCATGGGTCGTATAGTTTTTCTCGTGGATTTTTAGTTGTCGTGAGGCATAGGCAATGACTTTTTCCCGCTGCATTAACACGCAACCAAGTCCTTGGTGTGAGGCGTCGCAATAAACTACGAAATCGTCGGTGCCCTCGGGTAAGGACAAGATTGGTGCACTGCAAAGTTTGTGTTTCAATAGCTGAAAGGCTGACTCTTGTTTATCAGTCCAATCGAACTTCTTATCTTTCTGAGTCAGTGTTGTTAAGGGAACAGCTATTCTTGAAAAGTTTTCAATGAATCGGCGGTAATAACCAGCAAGACCTAAGAATTGTCTCACTTCGGTTGGAGTGGTCGGTGACTCCCAGCCCTTGATTGCTTCAATCTTGGCAGGATCAACATGAATTCCTTGGCTGTCAATCACGTGTCCGAGGAATTGAACGGTTCGAATCCAGAACTCACACTTAGAGAATTTGGCATATAACTCTTCGTGTCTAAGGAGTCCTAGAATGGTTTTCAGATGTTGAGCATGTTCCTGCTCATTGCGAGAGTAAATCAGGATGTCATCGATAAACACAATGACGAATTTGTCAAGATACGGTTTGCACACCCGATTCATAAGGTCCATGAATACGGCCGGTGCGTTGGTTAAACCGAATGGCATTACTTGGAATTCGTAATGCCCGTAACGAGTTCGGAAGGCTGTCTTTGGAATATCAATGTCGCGGACTCGGAGTTGATGATAACCTGACCGTAGATCAATCTTTGAGTAAACACTTGACCCCTGGAGCTGGTCAAATAGATCATCGATTCTTGGAAGCGGTTACCGATTCTTTATGGTTAGCTTATTCAGCTCTCGGTAATCGATACACATGCGGAAAGATCCATCTTTCTTTTTCACGAATAAGACCGGAGCTCCCCAAGGCGAGGAACTTGGTCGAATGAATCCTCTGTCCAGGAGTTCCTGTAGTTGGTTAGACAACTCCTGCATTTCGGATGGTGCTAAACGGTAAGGGGCTCGTGCCACGGGTGCAGCTCCTGGCACAAGTTCGATTTGAAATTCAACTTGTCTAGGCGGCGAAAGTCCGGGCAAGTCTTCAGGAAAGACTTCCGGGAAATCCCGCACGATTGGAACATCCTCAAGTCGCTTCTCCTCCGACTTATTCTCCGTTACATGTGCGAGGATAGCTTGATACCCTTTTCGTAGATATTTTCTAGTTTTGAGGCAGGATACAATATTCAGATTCCGTCTGCCGGTCTCCCCTTGTAGGACTAAGGTTCCACCGGAGACTAGAGGTATGCGAACGAGTTTGTCATGACAGATGATTTCAGCTCGGTGCTCGGATAGCCAATCCATACCGACAATAATATCGAAGCTGCCGATCTCGACAGGGATTAAATCAATGGGAAACGTTTCGTTCGTAAGGTTAAGTGTACAGTTGCGTATGATGCTATCAGTCTCAATCAGTTTGCCGTTAGCTAATTCTACAATGTATTTAGCATCTAAGGCAGTGGGAGTTATATCAAGTAAAGGGCTAAACTTTTCAGAAATGAAGCTTCTATCGGCACCAGTATCAAATAATACAGAAGCAGTAAGGTCGTTGAGAAGGAACGTACCCGTCACGACATTCGGGTCTTGTCTGGCTTCCCCAGCCTTGATAACGAATGCTCTGCCGCGAACAGGGTTGTTGTTGTTTTTCAGCTTTGGGCAATCTTTCTTGAAATGCCCTGAATTTCCGCACCCAAAGCAGGCCTTTGGTGCATTAGTGTTGGGGGTAGGAATGTTGGTTCGGCAATCCTTGGCTAGATGCCCGAACCGTTTGCAGTTAGTGCAAGGGCAGGAACCGTCGTGGTGACGATTGCATTTGGGACAGTAGGGTCTGTTCCCGCTGTACCCTTTCTTCTCCGAAGTCCCCGATGAATAAGCCTTAACAGACTCAGGCTTCTTGTTGGTGAGTTGGTTGGATGAGTTGGGGTTTCCTTCCCATTTGCGTTTGTTGTTTGTAGATGGGGTTGAAGTTGTGCCACGGCGGACAGAATTTGCCGTTAGCTCATGAGCCATACGAATGGCGCTCTGGATAGTACCCGGTTTGGATGAAGTCACCAGGTCTTGGAGTCTCTCGGGAAGTCCATCGACATATTTCTCGATCCTTTTGTACTCAGGATCGACCATGGTTGGGCACAGAAGTGCCAGTTGGTGGAAACGGTTGGTGTATCCAGTGATGTCATCACCCTGCATCTTGTGGTTCCAGAATTCCAATTCCAGCTGTTTCAATTCATCCCTGGGGCAGTACTCGCCCCTCAACATCTCCTTCAACTCATCCCACGGGAGTTTGTAAGCATTAGCAACACCCACAGTCTGGGCATAGGTGTTCCACCAGGTGAGTGCGGTGTCAGTGAAAGTACTAACGGAGAACTTAACCTTGTCTCCTTCCGCACAGTTGCAGATAAGAAATACAGATTCGACTTTCTCGATCCAGCGTACTAGACCGATAGCTCTCTCAGTACCTGCAAAGTTCAGGGGTTTGCAGTTCTGGAAGTCTTTGTAGGAACAGGGTTTGGGTTGTGGTCCATTAGTAGCTGTATCTTCGCTACCAGGAGTCGATGTTCGGGTAGCTAGGGCTTGGGTCACACTACGGGCAATCAGACCCGCAATTTCGGCTTCACTGAGGGTGATCTGTCGACGAGGAGGCATGATGCTGAACAAGAAAGAACAAGGAAAGAGGAATAAGATATTTGCATGAAATTATGATATGTCACAAGTGTAAATGATGAGATACACGATAACAGTACGAAGTGACAATCACATTTCATTTAGATAACAAGTTGAATACAAGGTACGGGTTTCCAAAAGATTACAGAGTAATAGTAGTACAAAAGTGCCGGGAATTGTTACATCCGGTTGGATTACATAGGCCCTAATAAAGTAGTTAGTTGGTTACAAGTTACAGACTGATCTAATCTTGATGCAGATTAATCTGTTCCATCAGCGCGACAAGGCGGTCCACGGTTTCTGCTAGTCTGTTGGTTTGCCTGGCGTTGTCTTCAACCAATGCCAGTCGTTGTACTAGTGCTCGAGAGTGATCCTCAGTCTCCTGTGAACGCTGTTCATATTCCTCTAGTCGGTTTCTTACAAGTTCGTCCGTACCTAATTCAGCGGTCATTGAATCCTGAATTATGCTTACAGAGAGGTTGGTATCCTCTTGTTCTCGTTGGAGTTGGGATATGTGATTAAGTGCTTGGCGAAGCAGGTAGGTCATTCGGTGTTGTTCCCGTTCGAGATGTTCGAGCCT
Organism: Helichrysum umbraculigerum; assembly: GCA_949592205.1. Classification (NCBI taxonomy): domain Eukaryota; kingdom Viridiplantae; phylum Streptophyta; class Magnoliopsida; order Asterales; family Asteraceae; genus Helichrysum; species Helichrysum umbraculigerum. The sequence continues at coordinate 44,412,796 of CATIUR010000002.1, read as the reverse complement.
TTGCTCCTGACGGCGGAGTTGGGTAGCCAATACTAGCATCGTGAGATGTGCCGAGTTCTGAGAGTTATGAACAGAATAGGGGCTGGTTCGAGGTGACCTTGTGTTCCTCCTGGCTACTCGTGGGTTTCGTGACCCATGTTAGTGAGAGTGTGACGGATTAGGTGGTGTGTTTGTCATTCCTGTGGCAGAGTGTAAGTAAGACGAGGCTAATATATATAAGTATATAATATCCAGCCTAGTGCATAGCACGTATCAAGTAATGGTCCGGTTCTCTCGTGGTCAGAGTCAACTAACGCATTCCTGTTCAACATAACCATTTCAGACCTCACATCATCTTTCCTTAATTGTACATAGTTGATCAGGGTATGTTAAATTAAAGTCGTATGATGTAATTCCTGAACCAATCATGCCTAGTAAGGAAATACTGCCTAATGGTCATAGTCTAGGCCCACTAAATGCAACCTAGTTCACTATAACCTTAGGCTCTGATACCAATCTGTAACACCCCCAAAATTTACTGTTTAGCGGAAGCAGGTTTTGGGGTGCTACTAATCAAATATCACAGCACAAAGGTAAAGCAAGCGACATCTATATGCAACGTTTGTAAATTAGTTACATTCCATAGATATAATGTTTGAAAACTTAGTGTTTTCGTATACAAAAGTAGTCTCCTAGAGTCCACGCGTATAGCGGGAGATTCTATTACATAATCGTAATATACAAAAGATAATGCTAAGAATCTCCGTTAATGCAGTTGTGTTGAAATCATGCGACTCTAGCTAAAGTCCTGGAGTAATCCTACTCCATCCGGGTACCTGAGAAAACATGCTAAAAAGGTCAACACGAATGTTGGTGAATCTCACAGGTTTGTAAGTAATATCAGTTTTGAACACGAGATTTCATCAGTAGTGCCAATAGGCGTGAAATCAGTATTTGCAATCCAACAAATGTAAAACCAGTATTTGCAATCCAGCAAATGTAAGTAAGTAAGTTATACCGTTGCCATGAGGCTCATAATCGAAGCTTAACCCGTAAGTAATAAGTTTGCTCCCGTGACATGCTCGTAATTGAGCAAGCATCAGTAACGAATAATTAGTCACCCGTTTCTACGTGAAAATCAGTACGTGGCAGCGCTACTGCCCCGGGTGGGGAGGGTCATTTCCCTAATGGATCCATTAACTAGTGTTCGCGCTTAAGTCCATAACTAACGATATATGATGGAGAGACTTCTGTAAATAGTAAACAACTCATGCAATTCCTTTTGGTATAGTAAACAGTTTAGTACATGTGTTCTAGAAAAATCAGTAGCATGTATCTCCCCCATTAAGATAAAACAGTAAAAGTGGGGCCGTAAGACTCACCTGAGTCTTGTAGTAATCAATAGCAATTAGCAAGTAGTAATAAAGCAAGTAGGTTCTCCGAACCCGTAACCTTCAAATGCCTAATCATATGAAGTTATGTAAGCATGTGTCTCGCGAGACGTTTCGTTTAGTTGTACACAACTAGTATATCCAATGTTTGTCCGTATGTCTGTAATTGTTTGTTTGTTGGAAAACATGTTTAACCCGTTGGTGACGGTTTGTATCAAAAATTCTAAAATATTGATTTTTGCTACAGTAACTTTGCTACAGTGAATTGCTACAGTAAAATTTGACTTTGCTACAGTAACTTTGAATTTGCTATAGTGAAAATCCTTCAAAATTTCCAAGTTTTCTGTTTTCTGCGACATAAGCTGCAACACAAGGATTTGTATGCGACACAAGGGTTGTGTCGCATGAAGTATGCGACACAAGAGCTCTGCGACACAGTGGTTGTGTCGCAGAAGCTTGCGATGCTAATTCAATAGCGACATAAGGGTTGTGTCGTATAAAAATACGACATAATATGCGACATAGAGTGCGACACAATATTGTGTCGCAAGGGTTACGACACTAACGGTAAAATACGACACAAGGTGCGACATAACAGGCTTTATGCGACACAACATACGACACAAGCGTTGTGTCGCAAAGATGAACACCAGCCCAGAAACTTTCGGGTTTCGAGATTTTCCGACCAAAAACGCAAATCTAACGTATTTTTGAGCTGTAAAATCGTGTTTTCTTCATGGTTTAGGTTATAACTATGTTGTGTACACATCAAAACATCAAAACATTACACCAAATTGAATAGATCTAAGATTTTAGAAATTTCTTACTTTTGCAAATCGAGCTAGATTGAGGATGGAATGATGAAAACGGTCTTGATATTCTTGCTCCACTCGTGATGGTGATTCCGAATATGTAAATTTCGTGGGTCGGTTTGTATTCCGAAAATTTGGTATGAATTGAGATTGAGAGAGTTTATGTGTGTGTGTATTTTGGAAATAATGAAAATGAAAGGAAGAAGTGGGTGTGGGTGGGGTTGGCTGATCCAAGAGACAAGGGAGGGGAAAAACTCTCCCTAAAATACAGTGTTTACTCCGTGTCCTAATTGATTAATCGTTTGTTTTTAGTTCTTAACCAAACAGTTATATTTAAAAATGTAACTGGAGTGTTTAAATAAAAATACCTTGAAATTAATAATAAAAACATTTGTCAAAATATTTAAATTATTAATTTGCGTTAATACGTTTTTGTTGTATTATTTAAATGTCGTCGCGATAAATATAAATAATGTTCGTTCAATTGTGTATTTTATATAACAAAATACATTTCCATTAATTAAGTTAATTTCTGTCACCAACGTCCAAGTAAATTTATGTCGGAATTCCATCCGGTTACTTTGTACGATTTAACCAAATCGCGTGCGTACACATATATATAAATCACCTTATATATACAAATAGAGCCTGTAATTAGTCCTATTACATACTAATTACAACTAGTTATAAATAATTAGGCATAATTAATTATCCTAATTATGCAGGTGTTACAAAAATTATATTGGATACACAATCCAGAGATATGGCTAACATTAATTGCATTCTCACGCGCAAATCCCAATAAATTTAAAGGAAAACTCTAGTATGCTGTGAAGAGCAATTGATTTTAGACAAAATGGAGGGACTAAATCCGTAAATATTTTAAGGTTTTTTCTAACGGAAGCCTTTAGAGCTTTCATTAAGGCTTTCAGATATACATTGAAATTTATACTTTTACCAAGGGTCAAAATAAACTCAAGGGTGGACATAGAGTTATGATTAAAATACAAGCTTTAATATATGTGTGAAAGCTTTAACGAAAACCCTAAGGACTTCCGTTAGCAAAATCCATATTTTAAACTTGATGGACTAATTATGTCAAATTGATGTTTGCTGATTGGTAAACAATGTGCTATCAAGTATCAAGTACTATCAACAATACCAACTATAATCCCAGATTTAAAACCTTAATTGGGAGTTGATATATTTTCTTTTAGTTATACTTGGAGGAAATATAAACTTGATGAAAAAAGTTGTTTGGCAATGAAATATGTTGTTGTATGCGATTAGCAACAAGTCTTTTTGCAACAACCCATTTTTGTTAGTAAACCCATAGGTGAGGGGTGTACGTGGTCCAAAAACCGCACCGTACATGATCAGAACCGCATCGGATCGCGAACCATTAAATGAAAAATCAAGAAGCATGAACCGCACCATGTAATTCGGTTCTGGTCCAGTATGGTTCCGGTTCGGTTCTTGCGGTTTTGGTTCAAAACCGCGAACCAAATAATATACACGCGCATACTATAAAGAAGAAGATGTGTAAAAGCATATAGTTATCAAATTATATAAAATAATTAAGGAACGGAAAAAATTTAAAATCGTCTAATAATCGATACTAAAACGTTGTTGTAATTCTAACACAATATGGGTACATCTAGTGGTGGATCTAGGATTTACAGTGACCCGTAATATTGGTATCCTATTTTTTGCGAACCCGTAGCACAAACAAATAATGTAACAAAATGTAAAATTTTGTTTATAAGAAATTTACACTATATGTAGCGAATGGACCCGTAGCAATTATTACCCCTACCATCATCTATGTTTTTTACAAACAAAACATGCATGTATGTCGAATACAAAAGAATAGGGTTGATCAAGTTCCCAAAAAGATTTATTAGATGGATCAATCGTTAACAATCTATCAAAAAAACATGATCGAGGAACTATGCAGATGACGAATAAGAGAAAGCAAATATAAGTTGAATTTTTTTAGTGCATGGAATATAGAAGATAAAAATCTAAAAAAACATATATACTTATAATTAATATAACAATTTTTTAAAACCTAATTATATAACTCAATTTCTGTCGATATTAAAATATACATATATCAAGTATATATTTCTCTTTTCCTATAAAACCAGTTCTGGCGGTTTGAACCGTTTTCACCGGTTCTAGAACCGAACCGCACCATGAACCATTAAAGCTAAAATATAGAACCGAGAAACGGACCGGTATGCTATGGTCCGGTTCGGTTCTGGTCCGGTCCTAATTCGGTTTACCGGTTCTAGCGGTTCCGAACTATTTATGTACACCCCTAAGGTGAATGATATTACCAATGGAATTTGCATAGTTACCAACGAATTTTTTCCGTTAGCAAATGTATTTTTTATTTTTTTTCCACTATGGATAATAGAAGAACCAGAGAAAATAATATTGAGAGAGAGTGTGTGTATTTTCATTTTTCACCACCTAAAAAATATACTAGTGTTTATTTAAGACCAATTGTTGATCAGCCCATTAGCCCATAAAAGAAGCCCAGCATTAGGTTCAAGTTCAGCAGATCACAATACACAAGCCCAGGTTTTATACCCTACCCGAAGTAAAATATATGGACTAGCATATATATATTTTTTATGGTCTCTAGTAGTGGACCAACCGGGTTTTATACCCTACCCGGGTTTTATACCCTACCCGAAGTCAAACCCGAAAACCCGACCCGGTCAAACCCGGTTTGACCATACCCGGTTCGGGTTTTTTGAGTACCCGGCGGGTAGGGACCCGGGTTGGGTTTTTTGCATTCAAAACCGGGGTGAACCCGGGTTCAAACCGGGTCGAGTTGGAAAACCGGTCAAAAACCCGGTTGAAAACCCGAAAAAAAAACCAAAATCAGTAAAAAACCCCGGTCAAATACCCGATCAAAAACCCGGGTCGGGTCGGGTTGGTCAACGAGCCGGTTTCTTTCTCGTTGACTAGGACCCGGTTCGAGTTTATCGTCGGTTCGGGTTTGGCATAACCCGGTTTTTGTTCACCACTAGTCTCTAGTCTCTACGAACTCATCCAATCACAGTAACTACAAGTACGACTGTACGAGGAGGAGCAAAATTAGAAAATCAATATAGTGGGGACGAAAAATATTTATTCTGATTTGTTTTATCATTTTGTGAGGGCGAAATTTTAAAATGTTATTAATAATTTAGAAAAATAAAATTTTTACATAGTTTAAATTTTTTTGTGGGTGTGACGGCCCACGATGCCCCCGCCTTGAGTATAAGGTATCATTAGATGAACTCCAACATCTTAACGACTCTAGCTTGTATTTGATCGTGATAAGCAGTGCCTCTTTACGATAATAATTCCAACATAATACTATTAATAAATCATACCATACATACAAATAATACTATTTTGGACTCTAGACTTTTGCATACTCAATTCTTATGGTCACATATAATATAATAATATAATTCACAATATAAATGATAGTTATAATAATAGTCGCCACTTGCATATGAAATACACTAAAATATCAAGTGACTCTTTATTGCTGCACTTTTGCTTCTTATAAGTTTGGCCTTCTCACTGAATCCTGTACAAAATTAAAACATAAATTTAATTTATGTACGTGACATTCTCATAAACATATTATTTATTACACTTCAAAAGACCTAAATTAGTCATGACACGCATGGCAAAAGAAAAAATTCACGAAATATATATTATCCGGGAAAGAAAAAAAAATAAGCGTATGAATTCGAGTTTGATTATATGTGTAGTACGTTATACCTGTTGCAATCGGTAGAGGGGCTAATCTTGTAAGGAAGATTGATACCACATTTTCCAGGAAGACTAGCGGCATAATTACCACTAACACCGCGATAAGATGAAGAAGCGCTCTTCAAGCAATTACAAATTGCCTTACGATCACCCCTAGTTCGTGCTTCATTTCTTAGCCTTCTAACCCCGTCACAACATACCGTTGGTGGAGCTCCACCGTTCCTTAAGTACCCAAGACATGGTGCTATTGAACTCACAACTTGACCACATGTCACTGCCTCAACTTCGTGTGTCGAAAAAGTCATCGAAAAGACCACCAGTAGTACCATCACACATGACAACTTTGTAAGCATGGAAGCCATTGCTAGTAAAAATGGTTTTATTAGGGGTGTTTATGTATTCGTAAAAATGGTTTAAATGTGGTATTAAATGTATGTGAATGTGGGGATTATATAGGACACTAAAGGATGCAACATGGATGCTTCCCAATAAGAAATTATGTTAATCTTCCTTTTCACTAAAGAAATTAGTACATCAAATTGGAATGAGACTTATGATAGTACCATATGTTTCTTAATTGAATAAAATCTTTATGAATTTTGATAAGTTTGATTGAAATATATGTAACATGTAGTTGAACTTTAATGATTACTTCAACACTTGATAGCTTTCATGATTACTTTTAGAAATTTAGTGGTTAAGTTTTAGGGATTAGAGGATAAGAATGCATTTAACTTTAGCCGCACTGTGTGTACCCAACTTCATTTTACTTTATTGTACGTATAACATTTCAATTTTGGTTTATTGTATATCTTCATCCGTTTTTGATGACATGCCAATGACGTGTTAGATGATGTGGTTAGTTATACGGTTTTCAAATCATTAAAAAAGTACTTACATATACACAATAGATCAAAAGTGAAAACTTTATACACATAATATGCCAAAATGAAACTAGGTACACACTATATTTAAGTTCATTTTCACGTACTAATTCGTAAGTGTTTATGGATGTAGAATTGAACTTGATTATAATAACTTAATAAGCTATCCCATGAACTTATAAAGAGTTGCTGTAATAAATTAAAATGTATACTTTAAAAGTGTTGAATGTGAACATGTAATGGTCAAGTTTGCTGTTTTGTGGGTGGTTGTGGTTTCAAGTTGACTAGGAGTCAATGACTTTGTAATCGTACTCAATACAAAATGCTATTCATAATTTCATAGTTTCATTTTTACTTGAAATTATGTTTTTTTAATTGCGAGTTACGTGATTTACCTTCCTCAAATTGATCATGAAATCGGTCGATGAGGGACTGACAAAGGGTCGGTTTTTCCTTCTTCTTTTTTCATAACATAACTACATAATTTTAACATCAAATGCCGTTGTTATAATGGCACAACAAGATAAATGGCTTTTAGTGACTGAAGAGTTCAGTCAGTAAACGTCAAAAATCAGTCACTAAAGCCCATTTGACCTTCTCCCTCTGAAATAGAAAGTGTCACTAATTCAGCCATCACTAGAAGCCTACATTGACGGATAAATTCAGTCACCATATGTCTCAAAGATTCAGTGACTGAATTTTAAGTCATTATAGGGTGTTGAAAATCAATCGATCAATATAGCTCATATTCCTTTAGTTACTAAACTTTCAGTCACTAAAGGTTCTAGTGACATATATTTTCAATCAATAAAAGTTATGATATATATACATATATATAAGCATTCCACTATTAAATTATTGAAATTGTACCACAATTTATAATAAATATAAAAACATCACAATTCAGGCAAAAAATACAATACAAGCAAAGTCATAATATTGAGGTATAAAGAGATACAAATATATCCATTTGACCCATTTGTACATGTATGTTTTATAGATTTGTACAATAGTTTCAAGACATTAAGCTACACATCAAGTGTTTTGAATATCAGAGAGTCAAACTACTACCCATCTAAGTTCCAACTACTCCATCTGCTCTTGCATTTAACAGTAGCACATCTGCAAAATAAAAAATTAAAAACAACCAATATTATTGATTAGTTAAGCAAATAGATATCAAGTATATAATGTTTAGTGAACTAGGAAATATGGTTTGACCCATTGAGCAGATTCTTGATAACTTGAACCATGACCCATTTCCCCACATATTTCCAAACCCATAGCATTACACTTATGAGTTACAGCAAGAATATGATATAAATTCATATAATCCAACTTCAATCATGTTAATCAAATACACATATTAGAGTGTATAATTAACATATCTTACTCACCTCTAGATAACTCTCAAGCAAAGGATCTGATCAAAGGTCAATGAAAAATATGGATGTCATTAATGCAATTAAACATATATTCACAATCTGAAGAGTGAAGCAAACTCAATAGAATGAGTTGTGAAAAATTAATTAGTATGCATTTAATGACGGAATGTAAATGAATCAAAAAGAAATGATCAACTTACAGTCCTCTTTCATTCTGGAACGTGTTATGAAAGCATCTACTTATCATGAAGGCTAGAATGATGTCTTTGAGAACTATTGCAATAAATATATATACACATTAATCTCTTATCAATTAATCTGTTGTTCCAGCAGTAATTCACCACATATATCTGGTACACAACATATATAGTTTAATCAAAATTAAAACTATTACCTGGTATGACTAGCATGAGATGATGTTAGGTGCCCATTAGAGCAAAGATTATAGGAACTACAAGAATCATTAGAAACCTACAAAATCAATACAAGACATCATTATGCAACCAAACATAATTATGTATTCACATAATAATTGTATTTTAAAGTACCTGCATGTTCAGACCATTAAAATTTTTTATGCAAACTTGCATCAGGTAATTGATCCTTAACAATGGCCAAAAATCGAACCATAGTCTCTTGTATTGCTTTCATTTCTTTCATTTCAATCTCTTGTTTGTCTTTCATTTCTTTCATTTCATCTTCAAGTTCATTAATACGGGACTTCAATTGTGGTACTTGCGGATCTTGTGGAAAAGAAGATCCTTTGTCTTTGACCATGACAACCCTTCCCAAGCATCGCACACGACCTCCCTTCTCTGGTCCTTTAATTTTAGCCAAATCATCATTTCTATAGTCAACGACTCCTGCCTCTGTACTGCCGGTAGACCCACATGTTGAACTTTTCAATGTATCCTATATATTATATATTATAGACAAGTTAAACATTAGAAAGCCTAGTACAAAGAAAAGTCATAGCATATTACATAAAAATCATAAAACAACATACATATGTAAACAAAGCAGGGCTACATAGAGGTTTATAATTTATTACTTTACACAAACTTTTCAACCATTACTTATCGGACTTGCTATAAACCAAAAATAAACTTAAATACTAATATATACATACCACAACTGTAGCAGCCACTTTGTTAACAATAGTTCCATCTTTTCATGTCCGACTTATATGATATATTGCTCCTCGTGATGGTCGAACACTGTTATTCTTTTTCCTCTACAACATTTAACAATTTATCAACATCACGAGAGCTGCTACAAGGTAGTTGGTATCATACTTTGTTAATGCAAATATGAAAAATAATGAATACCATGGCACAAGACATCATTGCACCATGATTTGGTACCTAAGATAATGAATACTCAAATAAGTAGTTACATACATATGAAATGAACATACACATAGACTAAAAATCATTTAGGTTTCTATAAATAAAGTATATACAAATATACACTAATAACAGAAGTACCTTTAATGCTTCTAATTCGTCTTTCGTTGGGAAGAAATTAGATACACTTTTCAACTTGATCAATATCTAATGCAGTTATACAGAAGCACCTGATGCAATATTGACATTATGAGATGGTGTATGAACATTTTGGTTTCATAAGACAATGTAAAATAAAAAGCATGTACAAGCAACAAACACAAAAAAGTCCATTTGGACAAAATTAAGCAAATAAATTTCAAGATCTGTAATAACGATTCATCAAAAATATGAACTCAATTGTGTACCTGTATGTCTAAAATGTATACCAGGAAGTTGAACCACTGTGCAGGGATTGCAAATAGAACACTAGAGATTGCTCTGAGCAGATATACGAAATGACTTCAATATCCTAAACAGTAAACGCACTAATCGGCTTAAGAAAATGTTCAAAGAACAAGCAGAACAAACATGTTCAAAGAACAAATAGAGCACTCTGTTTACATTACCCATTAAATGAGAGTTGATATATATATATATATATATATATATATATATATATATATATATATATATATTTATATATATATATATATATATAAATGAAATACGTACCTTAGCTTCTTGATAACTTTTCTAGTTGGCATGAGCTCCATGGCAACGTCCTTTTAAATTAGTCACTTCAATAAGTACCTACAATGCTCATTTTAATAAGATATGTGAGATCCCTAAAAGACATAATCAGATCATAAGTACTTGAAAAAATTTCAATTAGTTCCCAAGATATATATATCAACTGAACATATACACAAACTAAGAAATTCTTTAGGTTTCAAGATATATACACATATATGCACTTGATGACTATCAACATGGTTAAGTGTCAACACAGCTACAAACTCAATTCAAGCTAGAATGATCAAATATGAACAAGTTAGAGCTTAATGTAAGATAAGCCTCTAATCAAATCCAACTAGATGACTCTATTGAATGCAGAGAACTATACCTTCAAATTTGTGTCAATACATGATAATTAGAGATGAATAATATGCACCAACAAGATTGAGACTCATCAATATCGATCCATGTTAAAAGATGATTAAAGAAGCTAACTAAAAAAAACAACTAAAACTTTCTAAATCTCGATAAAGTTGATGCGAGTAGTAATAAAGCACATTTGAAACTAATTAGAGATCTTACCAGTCAACCTGCACAAATCATACAAGGAACGTATCAGCCTTACAATGCGGCCGTCGAGTTGTCGACGAGATAATGATGGAGCAGCCGCAGATAACGACAGAGAAATCGACGACAGAGAGATCGATGACGGAAAATCAAAACACAACGATGAAGCAACATCGACAACGACGAGTCAGATGCCGGTGAGGATTGATCGGACACCGGTGGAGACTGATCGGACGCCGGTGGAGACTGATCGGACACCGGTGAATACTGATCGGACACCGGTGAAGACTGATCGGAAGCCGGTGAAGACGGAACGGGCTGCAGCGAATCGGTCGAGGCTAGGGTTTGGGAGGGGAATAATCGGAATTTGCGTAAAGGAAAACGAAGTGTTGACTGTATTGACCAAATTTATTTCTATATATATATATATAATCTATCTTTATAACTAAGGGAGGAGACCCTTAATTATTTGTCAAATATTTACTCATGCCACATCATACAAATCCTATGTGTCATCACCATATAAAAGAAATTGATGATCTGGATTTTCCTACCCTTTTTATTTCAAATAAGGTAATATTCAATGAAAAATTATATTATAACTATTTTCATTTAATAAGGTAATTAATAAAATTAAATTATAACCATTGGAGGAGGTTCAAATAAAATTAATATTTATCGTAGTAATGGTAGGACACAATCTCATCCATACACCTGTCCCCTCATTTTATCAATTTAACCGTCAGTTACAAAAATTAAAATCCTTTCATATTTCAATTACGTCTTCTCTCACATAACTTGAAAAAAATCTCAGACCTAAATTACTCTTCACATCGCCGGCGAACGAGTATATCTTTTCCGGCGAGCGAGCTTCCATTTCCGGCGAACTTATTTCCTTTTTCCGGTTTACTTGTCTCTTTTTCTCCATCGACAAACCTGCATCGTGTTCTCGGCGACGAACGTGCGTGTAATTTAACTGCAGATCCGCGCCGTTCTCTCCGGCGAAGTGGAGATACGTATCTTTCTCTTTTTCCGATGATAACAGTTTCGAGAGGAAGCTCGTTCTCATCTTTTCGGTGATATGGTGGTAGATCTGGTCAACCGATAGTTTTCAGGTGGCCTTTTCCTTGCCTTTTTTTTCCGGCGAGATCGCTTTTGACACTTTTTATTTTGGGTGTTCTAAACATTTGGTTTTAGTTTTTGATTGTTCTTCGATTAGTTGTGTATCAGTACGTCAATTTTATGTGTGTATCCGAACGTAATATTGTGTGTATCCATACGTAAATATTTGGTGTATTTGTTCGTAATTTCCGGTGTTCACACGTAATTTTGGTGTCTCTGGATGTGTTGTTTGAGTTTTTTTTTTTTTATTGTTTGCAAGATGTAGCTACACTTGTGGTTGAGAATTGTATTAATCAAAATGTATTTTTAGTTTTGGATATCCGGATACTTAAGAAATCACGTGGATATGTGTTACGAGTTTGGCATAAAAATGATGAAGGTTGTAGGTGTAAGTGTAATGTTTTCTGAGAATAATTCTACCATCTGCATAAAGTGAGAGTTGATGTTAAAGTTGTGTATCTATGTTATCTTAGATAAAGATATATATGTGTATCACAGATATGCAAAATTTCTTTGCATAAATATATCAAACGTAATCTCAAATTAAAGAGGATCAAACGGTGATCATTATGGTATACTTATTTTATTCAAATATAATTGGTTATCTAAAAATACGGAGTATGTTGCAATTAAAGGAACGGAGGATTAACGCAATAAAACCCAGAAAATGGATGGAGTAAATGTGGACCGTGTCAATCATATATTAAATCCTACCATTACCACGGTAAACTACTAAAGTACACGAACCCTCCTCTAATTATTTTAATTTAAAATAATATGTCATGTGCTAACACTTACAATTTTTTATTATAGTCCAAACTCATGACATTCTTTAATCTATTTTTTCCTTCTAATTTTGTTTATAAAATCTTTTAGTTTTTTCATCCTACTCTTAACTCTTCTTTCTCTAACTTTCTCTAAGTCTCTCTTTTAAAATAAATAAATAAATAAACTTTTAGTACGTTATGAGAACTTGTTTTTAATGTAATTATATCTTTCATTAAAGTTTTGTTAATTTGAAATTTATTATTATCATCTCACAGAATAAGGGAATTCAATTTTCAATATTTAGTAACTGAATACAAACTTTATGGACAGGCAGATCAAGTTCATCATCTCTTTTTTTAAGAGTTTTTTTCTGTTTTTTTTAGATCACACAACTCAATTACAAATCGGTATCCAAATGGTAAGACGTGTACTTCTATTAATTTTATATTACTTTTCAAATATATTATTTGATTGTTGTAGAATGATTTATGTTTTGTACATATATATGCATATTAGTTATTCAATAAAATGTCTAAATTGTTATGGTAATTGTTACAATTTATTTTTTTCCAAGACTATTAACATACACATTGTTTATCGGATTGTTGCAAGGTTAACATATTATAACTTCATGAAACGAAAACGTCACAATGACTAGAAAATTATTTTTAGCTACAAAAATGTCAATTTATAACATACATATATTTGTTAACCTTCCCATTTCATTGATATATCGTGGGGAAAAAATGTTATTATTTCATTTTTGAGGGGTTAAAATTTATAAAGTATCACTAATAACGATAAAAAACGTTTCTCTCATAATCTAAAGTTTCCCCCATTTTATATACCGTTTTGACTTATGATTCACATATTACGACATTTTATAATGCTAGTCGTGCATCGCACGGGTTTAACACTAGTATATATATATATATATATATATATTAAATCTCCTATCTCCTATCTCCTATCTCCTATCTCCTATTATATTTATAACAAAACTATTATTACGTAGACAACATAAAATTAACTCTTCCTAATTTAATCTCATCCTTCCATTTAATTAGGTTCCCTACTTGATTACCCTTGATTTAATTCCCCTTACTTGTCCATGTGATAAGTCATATTAGGCAGAATTAATTTACCTAATTACCCCTATTAAATCTAATGTGGTCAATTATATTTTATTTTATTTTAAAAATTAAAAGAAGGTTTCCTTATTTTTAGATTCATTCAAAATTCAAATATCGATATCAAATTAAAAGCTTCTAGATACAACTTGCAAAATCAGTCAACAAATTTATTTTCCAATTTATTTTGTATATTCACCATAATCTTTCCTTCTATCCTGCCTTCTATTACTCAATTTTTTTAAAATCATGATGGCATCATGCTAATCTTAAAGCCACCCTTACTACTGATTGTGTTATCTTCTGCTGTTAGATCTTCTGAAAAGAATGCTTTTTCAGTGACTTATTGCTAGCACATGAAAAGTTGAAAACAACTATATATTTTTGAGGGGAAGAAAATAATAGCTGTAATGCTAAGATTTGCTGATTTGGTGGAAAAACTATAATGATGATATTGTAGCTCTTGAAACATGGAGCAATGGGAAGCCTTATGAACATACTCTTAAATTGGAAATACCAGGGTTTGGTTTGCATGTCTCTGTTCTGCTATTATGCAGGTAATAATCATGCAATCATGTCTATATCAGTCAATACATTTAGTAAAACTGTGCAGCTTGCGGTTTGTAAGGTAGCTATTTTGTCTATGAAACCTGCAGATTTGGGCGGATATCTTCCATGGGCTAACGGCCCCAGCAAATGGAACTTACCATGTGCAAACTTTGCATGAACTGATTTGGGTTGCAGGTCAAGTTGTTCCATGTAGATTTCTTCTTCTTGAAATGTAGGTCCGGCCCTTTACGTGTGGCAATACTATAGTTCTCAAAACAGTTGAATAAACTCCATTTGACCGCTCCTTATGCTGTAAATTTTTTCCTTGAGGTAGCATAAACTTTTGCAACTTATACATTATTTTGCTAACCGCCTTTTTCTTTAGTGCAAAAATTTTTATTTCTTTATCTACATGTTTTATGGGGTAGACTTGTCTTCTCCTGGTGTTCTTATTATAGAGTCTGGGTATGGTCTGATTGATGGTGCAACTCTTTCAATAGGAATGTTGATAAGGTAAGTAACCAATATTTAGATTCTTATATTATGCTCATAATTAGAGGTAGAAATTTTGACCAATTTACTTATGAGTTGGTTCTTGCCAACGTGTTGTTTTTCATCTTTAATTGGTCAAATAATAAAGGTTTAGCATAAAAGGAAACAACTCAAAAGGTTCGAAAATGGCCCATAGTGCAGTTGTACATAAAATGTCTTGAATAACTTTACTTGATGAGTTTGATTTTACTTGATAACATTTTTAATCATATATAGAACTCTAAGTTCGTAGCTACGTATAAAAGAATTACAATTAGTGGACAAAAAGTGTTTCGGCTTGACTGATGCTTCAATTCGTGCATTTGCAGATTGTTTTTAAAAGATTAGCTGAAACGCTTAAAATTATATCAGGATTGGCTGCCAAAAGAAATTTAAAGCCTGTGATTTAAAGCTTGGAGCGAGACCACAAATAACAGTGTGTATAAGGATGCCGGTGTCGATAGATAAGAGTTTTAATATGAAACAAAATGTGCATCCTACTAGACAGATCCTGAAAAGTTTGACCTTTTCCCTTTTTAGCTTAATTTTTCGTATTGTCATTTGTGATCGGACGTTATCGTAATTGACCCATTCATTACATGTGCTGACCTTTTTCCCTCTTTTGTTGTATAATTTAATGCTGAAATATTTACATGAAATTAGAGGATTGATGAAATGTGCTCATAGGTGCCATGTCGTGATCTTTATCACCTTTTTTTACGTGGTCTTTTCGATGTGTTTTGTTGGACTTGAGTCATTGACTGTTATAGACTTAGGTGTACCCTTTAGGTACACTAAATTTTTTGATTTGTCATTGGTGACCAGCATTTGTGTCAATTACCAATAGTCACTCTCTCTGGCACCAAAGACTTGTGGTGAGTCGGTCCTTCAGACTCTCTCTTATAATGGTTTTATTTCATGTAATAAACAAAACCCTCGTCTTAGGTGTCATGTGCTTGTCAGTTGGGGAAGCAAACTAGACTTCCTTTCTATCGATCCGAATCTATAGTCACGTCACCCTTTGAAATTGCTCTTTATGATATTTGGACATCTCCTGTCTCTAGTATCAGCGGATTTAAATACTACCTTCTTTTTCTAGGTCACTTCTCTTACTTCCTCTGGGTTTATCCATTACGAAGAAAAAAGGATGCTCAATCTAAATTTTTACATTTGTTAAAACTCAATTCGATCGGGAAATAAAATCCTTCCAATGCGATCATAGTTGAGAATTTGACAATAACTACCTACATGATCTGTTTGCCACACATGGCATTCAATTTCGCTTCTCTTCCCCACGTACCTCTCAACAAAATGACAGATCTGAACGCATTATTCACACCATAAATAATGATGTGCGTTCACTTCTCTTTCAAGCTCGCGTGCCACCCGAGTATTGGGTTGAAGCTTTACTAATGGCTACTACACTACTTAATCTCCTTCCATCCACCTCTATCAACAATGCCATTCCATACACTAAATTGTTCAATAAACTACCATCGTACTCGCATCTTCGCACATTTGGATGCCTTTGCTATCCCTATGCTTTCCCTCCACATAAACTTGCTCCCCGCACCACACCATCTATCTTTCTTGGGTACCCTTCCGACCATCGTAGTTATGGATGTTTTGATTTAAACACCAACAAAATCATCATTTCTCGTCATGTCACATTTGATGAGCATCTTTTTCCTTTCGGCTCAATGACTCCAACAAAATCTCCTTCATATCATTTTTTAGAAAATAATGTTGACCCCTCCCCAATCTCTCTACGACTTCTCACCACACCTAATAATTCTCAACAAACACCACCTCAAAACCAAACTTTAACCCTAACTCCACCTACACCACAACCTAATGTAACTTCACAACCACCTCCAACTCCACCACCACCTACTACATCTTCACCTCCGCCTCCAACTCCACCACCACCTCCACCACCACCTCCACCAACTAACAACGTTCTACTTTCACACCCCATGGTTACACGTTCGAAGGTTGAAACTATTAAACCTATTGAAAGACTAAATCTTCATATCACCCCTCTCTCTCTCTCTCTCTCTCTCTCTCTCTCTCTCTCTCTCTCCTATCCCTCGATCTCCTTTTCATGCTTTGCAGGACCCTAACTAGAAACATGCTATGTGTGATGAATATAATGCTCTCATTTAGAACAACACTTGGGTTCTTGTTCCTCGGCCTACAAATGTCAACGTTGTGCAATCTATGTGGTTGTATAAGCACAAATTTAACACCGACGGTTCATTGAGTCGCTACAAAGCATGGCTTGTTGCTAATAGTCGAAGTCAACAACAAGGTATTGACTGTGATGAAACTTTCAGTCCAGTTGTCAAACCAGCCACTATCCGTACAGTTCTCAGTCTTGCAGTATCTCGACAGTGGCCTGTTCACCAAGTCGATGTAAAGAATGCTTTTCTTAATGGTAATTTATCTGAAACAGTATATATGCATCAACCACCTGGCTTCATAGATCCTCAGCACCCTACTCATGTATGTCTTTTGAAGAGATCCCTATATGGTCTTAAACAAGCCCCTCAGGCTTGGTTTCAGCACTTTGCCACTTTAAAGCCTGTTCTTCGCTATGGCCATGGGATAATTGATCATGGCCTTCAGTTGTACGCATCTCATACTACCCAACTCATGGCTTACTCTGATGCCGATTGGGCTGGGTGACCCACCACGCGTAGGTCCACTTCAGGCTATTGTGTGTTTCTTGGTGACAACCTCTTATCTTGGTCATCGAAAAGACAACACACTATCTCTCGTTCTAGTGCCGAAGCCGAGTATCGTGGAGTTGCTTATGCCGTTGCTGAGACTGCGTGGATTCGGAATCTTCTTCGAGAACTTCATGCACCATTTTTCACTGCTACTTTAATCTATTGTGACAATGTTAGTGCTTTTACATGTCCTCTAACCCAGTAACAACATCAACGAACGAAACACATTGAGATTGACATTCGCTTCGTCCGTGACAAAGTGGCTACAGGACAAGTCCGTGTTCTTCATGCCCCGTCTTGTTATCAGTATGCAGATATCTTCACCAAATGACTTCCTTCCTCCTTATTCACTGAGTTCAGAGCCAGTTTGAGCGTTCGAAGACCTCCCGTTCCAACTGCGGAGGATGTTAGCGGATATATTATTCTAGCCCGTTATGTTTAAAGAGGGCCAGGCCCATTATATAGTTAGGGTTTCGTATGTTTCCTATATATTGGTATCTCATTTGTAAAAAGAATTCAATCATAAATACTAGCAATTGAATGGCCAAAGACGATCAAGTCAAAGGTGTAATGATTGTACTATATGTTCCCTTGTTACAAGGGAAACATATGTGAATTTAATGTTTCAACTTCTTAGTGAGATGTGACGATTTTGGATTGTAATGTTGAGGGGTACGTTGCTCTAATGTATGATTAAGGTTTAAAATCTAATGACATATATCGATGACTAATCGAACGAGCAAGGCTTAGGCTACATATCCATTCAATCCATTTCAGATTGAATTTATAAGTTAATTTAGCTATCCAAGTATACGTCAAAAGGTTAATCTTAACTTTGTCTACCACTTTGACCCTCTTTGATTTTTCCCATTTTGTTCAACTAATAGACAAGTAGATTGAAATGTTGGTTGATAAATTGGGAGGAAATATGTCACTACAGTAAGATATATCATATCAGTCGTGATAAGAATTGATTAGTAATGTTCGTGTGTTGTACGTATATAAGAACACGTCACAAATAAGGGTATTGATGGCTTTTGAGTTATTGACTTAAGGTTGAGAGTCGAGACATTAAAAAGAGGGGAGAAAGTAAAATGTCTGATTTGCTCTTGTGTTGAACACACATGAGGTAATTTAGTATTGAAATTAACTGGCGTTTCGATGAAAGGATCAATAGTGAAATAAAATGTCGAGTTAAGGGACTGATCCGCATATAACCTGATGATATCTGAAGAATGAATTCGTATCAGATGGTTACCAGATGGACTATAAATGTAAGGGAAATTAAAAAAAAATGCCACATTTTTTTATAGACTCATTCGTTTTGCCATTCCAAAAAAAAAATTGACGATATACCACCCGAACTCGCAAAAGCAAATTTGCTTTTGCGAGCCCGTGCATGCGAGTTGCGAGTGACCAAATTTGCGAGGTCGTGGCCGAGTAAAGGATGCCATCGCAAAAGCAAATCTGCGATTTGCTTTTTGCGATTTACCTATGCCCGAGGTCGTTGCGAGTAACGAGTCGCTAGCCAAGCCGTAGGCGTGAATACGTGCCCTCGCAAAAGCAAATCTGCGATTTGCGATTTGCTTGTTACCTATGCCCGAGCCGTTGTCGAGTAATGAGTCTTGCCTAGTCGTATCCGAGATCGCTTTCCTAGTCGTATCCGAGATCGAGATCGCTTTCCACGAACACTACTTTTTTCAATTATTTTTTATATATGAACATTTTTTTTTGACATATTTTTTATAATATATATGCATTTTTCAATTATTTTTTATATATATACATTTAACCTTGTTTTTTTGACATTATTTTTTATATGTACATTTATATGCACTGTATATATGCATTGCACATATATATATATATATATATATATATATATATATATATATATATATATATATATATATATTTGACATTTTCGGGATATATATATATATATATATATATATATATATATATATATAATTAACCATTTTTTTTTGAAATTTTTTGACATTATTTTTTATATGTACATTTATATGCACTGTATATATGCATTGCACATA
Organism: Helichrysum umbraculigerum; assembly: GCA_949592205.1. Taxonomy (NCBI): domain Eukaryota; kingdom Viridiplantae; phylum Streptophyta; class Magnoliopsida; order Asterales; family Asteraceae; genus Helichrysum; species Helichrysum umbraculigerum. The sequence continues at coordinate 44,393,049 of CATIUR010000002.1, read as the reverse complement.
TATATATATATATATTTGACATTTTCGGGATATATATATATATAATTAACCATTTTTTTTTTGACATTTTTTGACATTATTTTTTATATGTACATTTATATGCACTGTATATATGCATTGCACATATATATATATATATTTGACATTTTCGGGATATATATATATATATAATTAACCATTTTTTTTTACATTTTTTGACATTATTTTTTATATGTACATTTATATGCACTGTATATATGCATTGCACATATATATATATATATATATATATATATATATATATATATATATATATATATATATATATATATTTGACATTTTCGGGATATATATATATATATATAATTAACCATTTTTTTTTGACATTTTTTGACATTATTTTTTATATGTACATTTATATGCACTGTATATATGCATTGCACATATATATATATATATTTGACATTTTCGGGATATATATATATATATATATAATTAACCATTTTTTTGACATTTTTTGACATTATTTTTTATATGTACATTTATATGCACTGTATATATGCATTGCACATATATATATATATATATTTGACATTTTCGGGATATATATATATATAATTAACCATTTTTTTTGACATTTTTTGACATTATTTTTTATATGTACATTTATATGCACTGTATATATGCATTGCACATATATATATATATATATATATATATATATATATATATATATATATATATATATATATATATATTTGACATTTTCGGGATATATATATATATATAATTAACCATTTTTTTTGACATTTTTTGACATTATTTTTTATATGTACATTTATATGCACTGTATATATGCATTGCACATATATATATATATATATATATATATTTGACATTTTCGGGATATATATATATATAATTAACCATTTTTTTTTGACATTTTTTGACATTATTTTTTATATGTACATTTATATGCATTGTATATATGCATTGCACATATATATATATTTGACATTTTCGGGATTTTAGATTTTTGAATAAGATTTTTGGATACGCTTTTTCGTGATTTGTGGTATATAAAATTGTTGGATAAGATATCTGGATTTTTAGATAAGATTTTGCGTGATATTCGGGATATTAGATTTTCGGATAAGATTTTTAGATAAGATTTTCCGTGATTTGCGGGATATTCTCTGATAAATGGATAAGATTTTCTATGATTTTCGTGATATTCTGCCATTTATAAATAGTGTGATTGTAAGCAGTCATTGACCAGATTTTTACGAATTTTCAGAATATAAGAAATATAAATTTAAAAAATGGTTCAATCAGGTCACTTTTGGCAATTCCGATCCATTAATGAAGAATCATTTACTGAAGAATTATACGCAGAAGTTCCCGAGTTGTTTTCAATCGCTTTTCATCACTGTGGGCACTTTCAGGGAGCAAAAAGAATGTACACGCAAGGTTTGTTGACATATATCGACTGCGTAGATGTCGATGAATTTTCCACCAAATTTTTGGATTACGCTTTGGAAGAGCTAGGTTATTGGGCTCCAAAGAAGTGGTTCTATTACTATAAAGAGCCTGGTAAAGACCTAGATACTGGTTTACAATTGATAACGGATGATGTCGACCAACTGAAACAGATTACTGACTACGCAAAAATTCATAAAGAAATTGAGGTCTATGTTACACGTAACGATCTGGCACATTTCTCAAACTCTGATCAAACAATGCCAGTACAAATTTCTAAAATTAGTACTGGTTCTTCAAGTGCAAGACGTTTATTCGACTAGTGAGTAGTCAAATCTTGTAATTCGTACCTATTTTTCAATCAATTGGATGTTTGCCAAATTATGTTAATCATTATATAAGCTGTTTTCTTAGAGTCCATTTAATTGTTATGTAACGTTAATCGTTATGTAGTGAAGATGTTTTAGTATTGTTCAAACATGAAAAAATGAACAACAAGCAATTTCATTCACTCAAATTAACCACGATAATAAAAACATAAATAACATTGTTAACTAGTACATAACATAGGTTTTATTTTATTAAGGGTCACTCAAATTAACACTTGGATAGCTTTGAGTCGGCTGAGACCTGGTTGCAGCTTCGTCCTCGATATGGCCTTTCGTTGATTTTGTGGACGTTTTCTGCAAGTAAATATTTGAGGATGATTTAATGATACAATGTAATATGTTAGTTTTTATATTAATATTTTTGAGAACTCACCATTTTCGATCTTGATTTGGATCTTGATTTTGCCTTTGACTTGGATCTTGTTGTGGTTCTTGATCGGCTTGGCTCGTCTGTTCTATCGTATGGAGCCATACAATTAACTCGACTATGACCATGTTCCTTGCAACGGCTACATTGCTTTGTGTATTTTCCTTTATCCTCTCCTTTAGAAGGAATGCGTGCACGCCCAGGTGGGCGACCAGATTGCCTTTTCACAAGTATCGGCGGTAAGCAAATCTGCAAATTACCGGGATCGGCCCACTCTGAAGGATGAGGCAGTGGATTTATAGCCACACTGTAGGCCGCTCGATATGTTTCCGTGGTGAAATAACTCTCTGCAAAGCCGAACACGTTGTCCATATGAAAGTAACGGGTCACTGCCGATACGTGTCCGCAAGGTAAACCTGATAATTGCCATTGCATGCAAGTGCATGTTCTCGCTTCCAAGTTGACTGTCCCATTCTTCTTCCCGTCTACCACCTCACATATCATATTTGTCGATGGGTTGACCCTCCAGCGCAGCGATTTGTTAACCCTTTTACCGATTTTGTGCTCCGCATACGGTGTGACAGGTGTTGTAACAGCTGCGGCAGTATTCCGATGTTTGAAATACCATTGTTGTATAGAAGATCTAAAAAACTCCAATAGCATTGTGACCAGCAGTTTCCTTGCATGCTTTGTCATGGCGTTAATGGACTCCGCACTATTAGTTGTGAGGTAAGCATATCGTGTGTTTGTTGAGTGATGCCTCGACCATCTTTCTTTTCCCACGTCCGCAAGAACCTTAGCTGAAGCCGGTAAATGTCTAGAAATGGCATCATAATGGCGATCAAAATCTGATTTACGGTACGCCTTACACATTTGCCAATAATGCCATTCGAAGTGCTTGACCTTTGAAGATTTGCTTTTCAAGTTCATCAACAGATGACGACAGCACAAGGCATGAAATGCCTCTGGAAACACAGAAGAGATGCCGGATGCAATTGCTGGAGCCTTGTCAGAGATGAATGTCAGGTTGCTAATACCACCTGCAGATTCAATGGCGTCTCGTAAGTTCCCTAAGAATCACGTCCAAACGTCGGCCGTCTCTCCCGCCCCAATTCCATAGGCAAGTGGCAAGATACCATTATTACCGTCCATCGCCACGGCAATCAAGTTAGTACCCAAGTAACCCCCCTTCAAATGGGCACCATCGACGATTATAATTGGGATTGTATGATTGACAAAAGAACGTACCTGCAAGTTCAGATTAAAAAACACATAAATCTTGGAAACCATGTACGTATGCGAACATAGGATGTAAACAACAATAATTACTTACAGCTGCACCTATGGACATGTAACACATTACAAATTTATTCTCTTTGTCTGTACGCAGATTTGTAATGCTCCCCGGGTTATATAGCTTTAGGTTGTGGAGGTAAATTGGAAGTTTCGTAAACGATTCAGCTGGAGTACCTCTCAACAACTCTATAGCGTAACATTTTGCTCTCCATGCTTGGTTGTATGTAAGGCATATTTTAAAGCGTTCAGTCATATCAAGTTTGATCTCTTTGCCTCTGTATACACGTCCTTCCAAACTCATCGCCTCTTTTAAGATGTTACCAAGCACTTTCTTGCTCGCAGAACGGCTGTTAGGCATATTTTGAGTACGCGAACAAGTGTGAACATCATGTAACTTCCTAACTTGGAAGTTGTGACTATCTCTGATACACGCTGCACTAATCTTCCAATCACAATTAGGCAAGATACATTTTGCCGAGTACCTTTTCTTGTCTGAATTCTTCAACTTAATCTGAAAACCTTCTTCGAGACACTTTGTATGCAACTGGAGAAGAAATTCTTCTTTAGTTTCGAATGTTTTGCCCTCGCGAATCCGACTAGATGTCTCGTACATGCTCACTGGTCGTTGTTGAACTTCTTCTTCTTCGTTTCCTAAAGGCGATGGCATATTCCAGAATATCTCTTTTTCTGCCGCTCTTTGTGGTATTGGAATGTCATATGTATCTCTTGGATCAGGCTTATCCTCCTCATCATCCTCATCATCAGTAACAATGTGATTGCAAAATGGATGGTCATGATCCTTAGGTGGATTGACATTTTCTTCATCATAATGAGCAAAATCATCAGGATGTGTATCCGGCTCCTCCGGCTCCTCCACATAGTATTCTGAATTAGTGTGATCATATTGAACATTCACATGATATTTAGAATCATCTTGGGTTTCTTCATCTACCTTAAAAGATGTGTCTTGGGTGTGTTGTGTAGGATAGTTATGAATCGGCATGTCTTGGGTGTGTTGTGTAGGATAGTTATGCATCGGCATGTCTTGCGTGTGTTGTGTAGGATAGTTATGCATCGGCATGTTTGTTGGAGCCGCATGATAATGAAATTGATATTGTGGTTAGAAAGCAAATGGAATTTGTTGAAAGGGTTGTTGAGATGACTGATATTGGTGATGTTGATTGTATTCATTAGTGTGTAGTTGATGAAATTGTTGGTGAAATTGGTTTTGAATGCCAGAACTACTACTGCTAGGATTATTGCTACCCATATCCGAAACTTTCCTTACAATATCGACAATGTAAATTTCTATCGGAGCTTTGTTAATTACATGGCACAAAAAATCTCCAAAATCATCAGCATCATCATTTATATCAATAACATATTGATCTACTTTATATTTCAGACAAACTGGTGTATCCAGTGGCAGACCAAGTTTTTTTAAAACGTTTTTCATCAATACTTTGCATGTCATGGGTTTTTCCGGTGCCACTGGAAGTTTTAATGGCACTCTACCACACTCTATTGGCAAATACATCGGGATGTTATCAATATATTCAAAACGACCACCATAACATATAAATACCTTGAACTTTTCCATAATGAAAGTAAATAAAACTAAATCTTATCAGAACTCGTACCTGAAAAATTCATCGAGTGGAACTGAAGAATAAAATGTTTTTGGCGAATGGAAAATGATTTCACAGTTTGGTGTCAATGTGTTTACAAATGGTTGAGACTAAAGACGGATCTTCTGAGGTGATTTTATAATTACATTTCCATTGTGATAATGTTATCCGAAAAAATCTACAAAATCCGTAAAAAAATCTTATCCACAACGGATAAGGATAAGGATAAGGTTATGTCAGAATATCTCACCAAAAATCTTATCCACAACGGATAAGGATAAGGATAAGGTTATGTCAGAAAATCTCACCAAAAATCTTATCCACAACGGATAAGGTTATGTCAGGAAATCTCACCAAAATTTTTATCAACGAAGGATAAGGTCAGTCGCAAATCGCAAATCGTAAACGTGTCCAATATATATGTTAACATTTTGTAACTATTATTTTTGACAACATTCGTTTCAAATTGTAACGTTCGCTTATTACCAACTAGATTATTTGGTACCCGAACGCACAATTTTACAAAACATTATATATTATACCAACCATATTATTTGTTATCCATTTGTAAGATTCAGTTTTTACCAACCATATTATTTTATTATTGGACGAGATATTACAAAGCCGTTACACACTGAAATTAAAAACATACAAACTAGAATTAAAATCCTACATTACAACATATGAAATTCAATTCGGGTTCTTCACTCTCATACTCACTGACATTCAGCGGTAGTAATGTGCGTTGCTGTCATCACTCTCATACTCACTGAAATTCAATTCGGGTTCTTCATCCATGTGTACCAGATATAGCTCAATACCTTGACAACATTCTTTTGCATGTTTTACTACTGTATTCCAGTTTTCATCTGACAGAAGCATACGAGCACCAGCACTTTGAAGATTGCCGACTTCACAGTAGTATACGTCAGTAAAAGCGACATTTATGTTTCCCTTAAGATAGGAAAACAACTTACTGAGATCAAACGCCTTAACATCGAAATCGACGAATGTTTGTTTCAGCCCATTTTCGTACGCCTTATTGTCATCACGAAGTTCCCCCCCAAAAAAAACATTAAGGTTAATCAGTTGCATTTTGTTACCAGAGATTTAAATAAATGAAACAGACTAGAATTTGATGATGAAGGAAGAGTGATGTTATAAGGTCTATTTAAAGATAAATTTCATATGCCTGGTAAGCTTATCCAAAAGATCTGCATAGGTGGATAAGGTAATGTCAGAAAATCCCATCAATGGATAAGGTAATGTCTGAAAAATGGGCATACGTGGATAAAGTAATGTCATAAAATCACATTGAAAATCTTATCCACAATCACTATGGTGACTCGCAAATCGCAAATCGCAAAGCAAAAAATTCATTTGCGATTTGCGAGGGCACATAATTGTTAACTAGTACATAATTAATAACTACTACATAATTCCCAAAATATTCCATTACATGTAAGGCAATCATCCGTCAGCTGGCTCCCAATCAAAACGCGCACTGAAGAAAGTATCAATCATCCGTTGCCTATAATCCGCAGCAATCAAATCAGTCTCCCCACTCACCCTATAGTCCTCCCGATATGCAAGCTGCTCCATATTTCTGCACACCCATACCCCACAATCCCCTAGACTCCCAGACTGTTGAGGCACATCCTCCATCCACTGAGTTAAACACTCAGTGGTATCACGCGTAAAATGCTTTTTTTCATCAACGTGGTTCCAATAACCAATGGCGTCTACATATGTAACTAAATTTTGACCTAAGGTTTCAACAATTTTTAGTAGTTCCTTGTTGCATTTCAGTCTTTTACAGCTATCATATGCCTCTACATCCCAAGTATGGAGATCCAACACAATTAGAACCCAATGATCCCTACTCTCGATGTTGACCGGCATAAGTACCTACAATAGACATATTTTATTAGGGAAATGTGAAAATGTATCAACTTTTATTGAATGCTGATATTATACTTTACTGACTTTGTCGCAAGTCCACCATGGATAGTATGGGCTGCGTTTTCCGTTACCATATCCCATCAACAAGCTGTAGTCTGGTCCGGATGATGTCTCAGTTTTGTCAGCTGCATTAATAGACACAAGTATATTAAAGATTAGCCCAAAACTATAATACATTAAAAAAAATGGAAATGTCCTTTTCGTAAAACGGAAAACCAGCTAATATTTAAGCTTATCACATCATCAAAGGTTCAACAAGTACCCACAATTATCAACACTATAATATAATCGACACTACCATTTTACCAACTCTATGTTAAAATATATATATGTATGGGATATAATATATATACATACAAATTAACATAAATATATACTTACCCGGCTCGGCAACCACAAGATCTCCCTTCTTCTTCTGGGCCTTTTCCTTTATGTCGTCCTTGTAGTTCTTGAACGCACCTATCATATCAATAAAACCTATGGGCATAATTGTCCAATTCAATGTCTTTTCCAGCTGAGTTGGTCGAGTCCAGCTTCGATATTTCCACCACATGAGTAGATAGCTCCAACCGTCAATATGCTAAAAATTTGTTAAAACTAGGTTAGTATCACGTATGTAAGATGCCAAAGTTGGAAAAAAAAAGCACTCGTAAACTTACAAAGTTGTCCAAGTAACCACTATCGAAATGTCCATACAACCGCCCCCAAAATTCCTTTGTGATTTCCACATAAGTCGTGCCCGGTCGAATAAACATACAACGCACGGAACCTCCACTCGCAAACAACTCCTCAACTGTGGATGGCCCGTCGATCTCTCTAGTCTGACGTATGACAGGGGGCGGGGGAGTGAGAAAACCATTATCGTTCACCAAATTGTCAACCATGCCCAATAACGTTTCCTCGGGTAACGCCTTCTTGGCCGACCATTTCCTTGCCGGGCGCTTCAACTTCTTTCCGCGCTCTGTAGCCGCTCGCTCAACAACCGCCTTAGCCGGCTCAGCCGGCTTAGCCTGCTCAGCCTGCTTAGCCGGCTCAGCCGGCTTAGCCGGCTCAGCCGGCTTAGCCGGCTCAGACGCACCAACAATCACATCATCGACTCCTAAATTAACTGGTGGTGGTTCCTCATGCTCCACCACAGGCACCTTCAAGGGTTTCTGCAAAAGTCGTTTCATATGTGTTGGTGTAACATACGGCGAAAGTCTAGCCGGAGCACGTCGACGATCTCTCATACTTCGGCGCAACCCATATGCAACCGAGTACTTGCTGGCTGAAAAAAGCTGGGTGTCAGAAACGTAACCCTCATCAACAACATCGTCATCACCCTCAGCCTGAAAAATTAATTTGATACGTGTTAAATAAAAAACACTTTGGCACATATATATATATATATATATATATATATATATATATATATATATATATATATATATATATACTTTATATAAATACTTACTTACTTGAATTCATAACACTTATAATATTTTTTAGGAAAAATTGAAAATGACCTTTCTGTAAAACGGATAAACCACTTGACTTTTCAGCTTATAAATACATCCAAATTTCCGCTTATATAATGTACAATATATACAATATACTTATATATACATATATATACTATACAAATAATATTCCATACTATACATATATATACTTATATAACATAGACTTATATATATACTAACCATGTATACATACATATATATATATAAATTAAAGTGGTACGTGTTAAATAAAAAACACTTTGGCATATATAAAAGGCTAGAATTAATTGTAACACCCCCAAATTTAATGATTTGCGGAAGCTTGATTTGGGTGTTACTAATCAATAACAAAGCACAAAGATATATAGTAAACGACTCTATATGCGTCATTTTAACAAAATATATTGATAATAGAAATGTTTACAACATTTAAAGCTTTACATAGCTCGAGTTTAAATCAAATGAGATTTCAGTACATAAGTACTTGTACAAAATATACTAATGCAAGAAAATCTCAATCTTCTGTATGCTGACTCGAGCTAAAATCCTGAAGCAGAAACATCCTACTGCTTGGTACCTGCGATATATGCTAAAAGGTCAGCTAAAAGCTGGTGAGCTCACAGGTTTGAAATCAGTTAATATAGTGTGAACCGCAAGATTTAAATAATAAATTGCATCCAGCAATTAAATAATGAATTGCATCCAGCAATTAAATGATAGTCATCGTGTATACAGCCATGAGCACATAGTTGAGCTTAACTCGAGGGCCGGGTCCCCTATAGAGAATTCCGGGCGAGGTGCCTCCACGAATGCCTAATCAACATTCGTCTTCCCAAATATTAGTACGTCCGTTTACCCGGTTAGTGCTTGCTAACCCGAACGAGGAGGGTCAATCCTATATGGTACCATATACTAATATTCACGCTACAACGTATTAACAACTATGCTGACGGAGGACTTTAAATGATCAGTTGTGAAAAACTCATGTAGTATATGAAATGTTTGTACTTGCGTTCACATGTTAAAATTGAGCAATATATCACACCCCTGAGTAAAACAGTAAAAAGAGGGGCTATGAGACTCACCTGAGTCTGAGTGCGTTTAAACAAACGTAAGTTGATTAGCCGAGTATGAAGTCCAAAGACTTGTAACCTGAGGGTGTCCACGACACGCGATGGTTATAATCATGATTTGGGTATCTCAACAGATCGCCCTTGTAGTTGTTCGTTCAACTATAATGTCCAAATTTCCACTATTTGGTTGATAAGTTTGAGTATTTGAAAAGTGTACGGCCCGTTGGTGACGGATTTGTAATAATAATCTCAACTATTATTATTTTGATTCCGTGTCGTTTTACTTGAAAAATGTGTTTTGATTGTGTTTTAGAAGCCGTTACGAAATCTAAGTACGGGGGTCCGGGGGCAGCGCCCCTGGTAGCGGGGTCCAAGGGGCAGAGCCCCTGGCTGGGGTCGAGCTGCCAGGTCAGCTTGGAAAATTTTTATTTCTACTATATTGCTTTAAGGAAAAACGCACCTGGACTTGAAATTGGGTGAAATCGAGTGATAAAATTTAGGGTATCGACACTTAGTGAAAATCTATGTTTTTGAGGTTCTGATTTGTACGACGTTGGGTGCGACGTCGCAGGTAGGATTGCGACGTTGAGCATGACGTCGCTAAAGGCGACGTTTCGCAATTTAATGCGACGTAGGGTGCTGCGTCGCTAATGCGACGTTCGCAAGTCAATGCGACGTAATAGGCTGCGTCGCTATATGCGACGTCGAGGATTCGTGCGACGTTGTGACTGACGTCGCACTATGCGACGTTACGAGGGGTTTTGCGACGTTGAAGCTGACGTCGCATAAATTCTGGGCCAACTGCGACGTAGCGGTCTGTTGGCCGGAAAATGTGTCGAAAACGAGTTTTTCGGTTTCCGTTCGGTCCAAAACTTTTACCCAACCCATATATGGACATATTAAGTGTATACAAACAACCACAAGTATAAAATAATGGAAATCGAAGAGTTTCGAGAATTGTCGGAAACTTACAAAGTGTCGGATCAAAAATCCGAAAAGATAGGATGATAGATCGTGATGCCATGGTCGTTTTTCTCCAAAGCGGTGCTAAGATCCGAGTGCGTTTTAGGTTGTTATTTTGAAGATTAGTGAGTTGGTGGTGGTGTGGTGATTTTAGAGAGAAAAGGAAGAAAGAGAGTGTAAGAGAGAGAGAGAAAAGATAGAAATGGGGAAAAAGGAGGGAGGTGGGAGGTTAACCTCCCACTTTTTAGTCTCCGCAATCGCGGTCCGTGCGGTGTTCGTTTACTCCGTCGTTTAAACGTTAAATAATTATTTTACATATTAATTGGTACATTTTAAAATACAATTTATTACGCGATATTTTATTTAAATATTTTACTAATCACTTTGTATTTGAATTATAAATAGGTAAGTTAATTTGTTTGCGCGTTTTACATTTTAAATTATGTAAGTCTTGGGTTGTACGATACGAATGAATACGAAATATTATTATAATAATATTTTTGACATAACAACGTTATTTAATAAAATTGGTCACCAACGTTCGTATATAATTGAATCGAAATACATCCGATTTAAATTGCGTACGATTTAATCAAATCGCATTTTCGTATATATTCAACAATATATATAATTCGATACATTAATTAGCCTAACCAGGAACTAATTACATGTATTAACATATGATTAGGCACTAATTACTAGTCCTAATTTGGCGGGTGTTACATTCTCCCCCTGTTAGAAGAATTTCGTCCCGAAATTTAGCTCGAGGTCGTGTTCGATGTAGAATCAGTGAAAAGTTGAGGATATTTGAGTCGCATCTGGTCTTCCCGTTCCCAGGTGAATTCCGGACCACGCCGCGAATTCCATCTGACCTTGACGATGGGAATACGACTTTGTTTCAGTTGTTTGACCTCACGGTCCATAATTTCAGCGGGTTCCTCAACGAAGTGAAGTTTATCGTCAACACGAATTTCATCTAGTGGAATGATAAGTGTCTCATCAGACAGACACTTCTTCAAATTTGAAATATGAAAAGTGGGGTGCACGCTGCTGAGTTCGGATGGCAGCTGCAATCGATAAGCTACTGGGCCAATCCGTTCGAGGATCTCAAAAGGCCCGATGTACCTGGGATTTAACTTCCCGCGTTTGCCAAAACGGATGACGCCTTTCCAGGGCGATACTTTTAAGAGTACTCGATCCCCAACTTGGAACTCGAGTGGTTTGCGTCTCACGTCAGCATAACTTTTCTGACGATCACGTGCGACTTTGAGTCGATTTTGGATTTCCACAATTTTCTCAGTGGTGGCGTGTATGAGTTCAGGACCAGTGAGTTGACTATCTCCCACTTCAGTCCAACAGATCGGTGATCGGCACTTACGACCGTACAGTGCTTCAAAAGGTGCAGCCTTAATGCTGGCGTGATAGCTGTTATTGTACGAGAATTCGCACAACGGTAGATGTCTTTCCCAGTTTGTACCGAAATCAACTACGCAGGCGCGTAACATATCTTCCAGTGTCTGAATGGTTCGTTCACTTTGGCCATCGGTTTGAGGATGGTACGCGGTGCTCATATCGAGACGAGTACGCAATGCTTTTTGAAGTGATTGCCAAAAGTGAGAGGTAAAGCGGGCATCTCTGTCAGAGATGATTGAGATTGGAACGCCGTGATGAGAAATGATTTCTTTGATGTAGATTTGTGCAAGGCGTTCCATTTTATCGTTTTCTTTGATTGCCAGGAAATGAGCAGATTTGGTGAGACGATCGACGATCACCCAAATGGTATCGCAACCGCTCGCCGACTTGGGTAGTTTGGTTATGAAATCCATGGCAATTTGTTCCCATTTCCATTCAGGGATTTCAGGTTGTTGGAGTAAACCAGAAGGTTTCTGATGTTCGGTTTTGACTTTCGAGCAAGTAAGACACCTGCCGACATAAGTGGCGATTTCGGCTTTCATGTTTGGCCACCAATAAAATTCCTTGATTCCGTGGTACATCTTATCGGATCCCGGGTGGATAGAATATTTAGACTTGTGAGCTTCATCCATCACCAAGTCTCGTAGGTTCCCGAAATTAGGCAACCAGATTCGGTTTGAGAAATACCTAATCCCGTTAGATTTGACTTCAAATTGTTTGTCAATACCCCGTAAGGCTTCATTTTTGATGTTTTCAGGTTTCAGGGCTTCGATCTGAGCGGTATGAATCTGAATAGTAAGATCGTTGTGAATGGTCATACTAAGGGCTCGGACTCGAAGTGGTTTTGGTCGTTCCTTTCGACTGAGGGCATCGGCGACAACATTAGCCTTCCCTGGATGGTACTTGATCTCGCAGTAGTAATCGGTAAGCAACTCGACCCATCGACGTTGCCTCATATTGAGATCCTTCTGATCGAAGATATGTTGGAGACTTTTATGATCGGTAAAGATTGTGCACTTAGTGCCGTAGAGATAATGTCTCCAGATCTTGAGAGCAAAAACGACAGCTCCAAGTTCGAGATCATGAGTGGTGTAGTTCTTTTCGTGAATTTTCAGCTGTCGTGAGGCATAGGCAATAACTTTGTCCCGTTGCATCAGCACGCAACCGAGACCTTGATGGGAAGCATCGCAGTATACCACGAAGTCATCAGTGCCTTCGGGTAAGGATAAAATGGGAGCACTGCAAAGCTTTTGTTTCAGAAGTTGGAACGCTGACTCTGGTTTATCAGTTTAATCGAACCTTTTGTCCTTCTGAGTCAGTATTGTGAGTGGTTGAGCTATTTTGGAAAAATTTTCGATAAATCGCCGATAGTACCCAGCAAGACCCAAAAATTGTCGTACTTCAGTTGCAGAGGTGGGTGCTTGCCAGTCTTTGATAGCTTCGATTTTTGATGGGTCAACGTGAATTCCCTGACTGTCGATTACGTGACCAAGGAATTGAACAGTTTGGATCCAGAACTCACACTTAGAGAATTTGGCGTAAAGCTCCTCGTGCCTAAGTAGTTCAAGGATGGTTTTGAGGTGTTGCGCATGCTCTTGCTCGTTGCGCGAGTAAATGAGTATGTCATCGATAAAAACAATGACAAACTTGTCGAGGTAAGGTTTGCACACCCGATTCATAAGGTCCATGAATACAGCCGGTGCGTTTGTTAGACCAAAGGGCATCACCTGGAATTCGTAGTGCCCGTAGCGAGTTCGGAAAGCAGTTTTTGGAATATCGGTGTCGCGAACTCGTAACTGGTGATAACCTGATCGCAAGTCGATTTTTGAGTAGAAACTTGAACCCTGAAGTTGGTCGAATAAATCATCAATGCGAGGAAGTGGATAACGGTTCTTGACGGTCAATTTGTTCAACTCTCGATAGTCGATGCACATTCTGAATGACCCGTCCTTCTTTTTAACAAATAAGACCGGAGCTCCCCAAGGTGAAGAACTCGGTCTAATGAATCCTCTATCCAGAAGTTCCTGTAACTGGGCAGACAACTCCTGAAGTTCGGATGGGGCTAAACGGTACGGTGCGCGGGCCACCGGTGCGGCACCCGGCACGAGATCAATTGAGAACTCAACCTGTCTAGATGGAGGTAGACCAGGTAGTTCTTCCGGAAAGACTTCGGGAAAGTCTCTAACAATTGGCATATCCTCAAGTCGTTTCTCCTCCGACTTCTTCTCTGTGATGTGAGCAAGTATTGCGGGGTAACCCTTTCTCAGAAATTTTTGGGTTTTTAAGCAGGAGATTATATTGAGTCCAGTCCCACCGGTCTCCCCCTGTATGATCAAGGTTCCACCAACGACAAGTGGGATACGGACGATCTTATCGTGACAAACGATTTCAGCTCGATGTTTGGACAACCAGTCCATTCCAATAATGACGTCGAAACTTCCGATTTCAATGGGTATAAGGTCGATCGAAAAGGTTTCGTCAGCTAGGTTTAAAGTGCAATTAGGTATCACACTGGTGGTTTCTACAAGTTTTCCATTTGCTAGCTCTACCGTGTACTTAACATCTAAGGCAACAGGAGTGATGTCAAGTAATGGGCAAAAATCATCGGAGATAAAGCTTCTATCAGCACCAGTATCAAATAGAACAGAAGCATTTAAGTTGTTGAGGAGGAACATACCCGAGACCACATTCGGGTCTTGGCGGGCGTCCCCAGATTTGATGACGAAAGCTCTGCTGCGAGTGTTGTTGTTGTTGTTGCTGTTGTTGCGGTTGTTGTTGTTGTTGTTCTTCAGTTTTGGGCACGAGTCTCTGAAATGCCCAGGTTTCCCACACTCAAAGCATACCTTGGGTGGTCTGGTGTTGTTGTTGGAATTGTTGGTGGGAGAGCGGCAATCTTTGGTAAGGTGGCCGTACCTCTTGCAGTTGTTGCAAAAGGGACCACAGGAACCTTCATGGTGACGGCTGCACTTGGAACAATAGGGTTTGCTCCAAGTGTAGCCCCGGACGATGTCAGTGGTGGTGTTGTAAGCTTTGATGGTGTCGGGTTTCTTGTTTTGTTGGTTTAAGTGGTTGTTGTGGTAGTCAGACCACTTGCGTTTGTTGGTATGAGAGGATGAAGTGGGTGGTTCAGAATCTTGGCTCATTGACATCAAGTCTTGGGCCAATAGGATTGCACCGTCAATGGTGGTTGGTTTTGAAGAGATGACGTGTCCCCGAACAGGATCAGGGAGACCAAGGACGAATTTCCTGATTTTATCAGGTTCCGTGCTAACCATAGCTGGGCGGAGGGCAGCTAGTTGTTGAAATCTGGTGGTATAACCATCGATATCACCACCCTGAACCTTTAAGTTCCAAAACTCCTCATCTAGCTTTTGGAGTTTGGCGATAGAGCAGTATTTAGCAGTGAGTTTTGCCTTCAATTCCTCCCAAGTGAGTTGGTAGGCAATGTCAGCACCCACTGATTGGGTATATGAATTCCACCAAGAGTGGGCATCATCTTCAAGAGAGCAGGTGGCGAAGTTTACTTTGTCGTTCTCCGCGCATTTACTAACACGGAAAACAGTTTCCATTTTCTCGAACCATCTGATCAGTCCGATGGCTCCTTCAGAACCCTTGAAGCTCGAGGGTTTGCAGCTTTGGAAGTCCTTGTAAGAACAAGGTTTGACGGCAGAGGTTCCAGCAGTATCGCTGTTTCTTGTGGAGTTGGGTGGGGTATTCCGAGCCAAGGCTTCAGTAACAGCCTGGGTTATGAGTGACGTGATCTGAGCATCTGTTTAAGGTCGTGTCTTTGGCGGCATGATTCTTCAATAAAAGAAATGAAGATACATGAGATTTTGTAAGAAAGTTGTATTTATTTCAGATGTACATGTATAAAGGTGGTAATACATAACATCAATATGAAAAAGAATTATGGCAATTAATATGAGTTGAACAACAAGAAATATTTGATAGCTAATACGAGTTCAAAGGTTACATTCTACAGATGTATTACAAAAGATGTCGGGAATTGTTACATCCGACTGAATTATAGAGTAGAGCGTAGATAGTTACTAGATTACAGGATAGATTACAAGACAAAGACTACACTAGTCTTGACGTAGATTAATTTGTTCCATCATCGTGACAAGACGGTCCACAGTGTTTGCAAGCCTGCTAGCTTGTCGGGCGTTGTCTTCTGCTAGCGCAAGTCGTTGTGTTAGTCCGCGCGCATACTCTTCTGCTTCATGTGAGCGTTGCTCACATTCTTCCATCCTTTGTTGTAGAAGGGCATTTTCCACCCTTATTTCTATAATTTGGTTGCGAAGGACATCCATGTTGTTGTTTGTGGTTTCAAGGTCGTCGGAGACCTGTTCTATGCGTTCAAGAGACGTAAGTCGCCAGTTTTCGTTGGTTTCCTGCAACACGACATCCATGGTGCGAAGTCGCTGCTCGTGATGATTCACCCTGGCGGCTAAGGCCGGTAAGGCGATGAGAGTGGGATACGGGCCAGCTCGAGGCAACCTGTTGTTCCTCCTTGCTACCCTTGGGTTCTGCGACCCGGATTGAGAACGAGATGAATTTGATGGAATGTTTGCCATTTCTGAGACAAAGCGTTAGTAAGATTGAGGCCTATATTCATATAGCTCCTATATAATATAGCCTATTGAGTGTCTAGCATAAACATGTTTGAGTCTCGGTTCTCTCGAGGTCAGAGTCTTCTATTGTACCCTGTTCAGCCATAACTACTTTCAGGTCTTACATCATCTTTGCTTAATTGTACATAGTTGATCAGGCTATGTTAAATTAAACTCGTATGATGTAATCGCTGAACCAGTCATACCTAATAAGGAATACTGCCTAATGGTCATAGTCTAGGCTCACTAAATGCAACCTAGTTCACTACAACCTTAGGCTCTGATACCAATCTGTAACACCCCCAAATTTAATGATTTGCGGAAGCTTGATTTGGGTGTTACTAATCAATAACAAAGCACAAAGATATATAGTAAACGACTCTATATGCGTCGTTTTAACAAAATATATTGATAATAGAAATGTTTACAACATTTAAAGCTTTACATAGCTCGAGTTTAAATCAAATGAGATTTCAGTACATAAGTACTTGTACAAAATATACTAATGCAAGAAAATCTCAATCTTCTGTATGCTGACTCGAGCTAAAATCCTGAAGCAGAAACATCCTACTGCTTGGTACCTGCGATATATGCTAAAAGGTCAGCTAAAAGCTGGTGAGCTCACAGGTTTGAAATCAGTTAATATAGTGTGAACCGCAAGATTTAAATAATAAATTGCATCCAGCAATTAAATAATGAATTGCATCCAGCAATTAAATGATAGTCATCGTGTATACAGCCATGAGCACATAGTTGAGCTTAACTCGAGGGCCGGGTCCCCTATAGAGAATTCCGGGCGAGGTGCCTCCACGAATGCCTAATCAACATTCGTCTTCCCAAATATTAGTACGTCCGTTTACCCGGTTAGTGCTTGCTAACCCGAACGAGGAGGGTCAATCCTATATGGTACCATATACTAATATTCACGCTACAACGTATTAACAACTATGCTGACGGAGGACTTTAAATGATCAGTTGTGAAAAACTCATGTAGTATATGAAATGTTTGTACTTGCGTTCACATGTTAAAATTGAGCAATATATCACACCCCTGAGTAAAACAGTAAAAAGAGGGGCTATGAGACTCACCTGAGTCTGAGTGCGTTTAAACAAACGTAAGTTGATTAGCCGAGTATGAAGTCCAAAGACTTGTAACCTGAGGGTGTCCACGACACGCGATGGTTATAATCATGATTTGGGTATCTCAACAGATCGCCCTTGTAGTTGTTCGTTCAACTATAATGTCCAAATTTCCACTATTTGGTTGATAAGTTTGAGTATTTGAAAAGTGTACGGCCCGTTGGTGACGGATTTGTAATAATAATCTCAACTATTATTATTTTGATTCCGTGTCGTTTTACTTGAAAAATGTGTTTTGATTGTGTTTTAGAAGCCGTTACGAAATCTAAGTACGGGGGTCCGGGGGCAGCGCCCCTGGTAGCGGGGTCCAAGGGGCAGAGCCCCTGGCTGGGGTCGAGCTGCCAGGTCAGCTTGGAAAATTTTTATTTCTACTATATTGCTTTAAGGAAAAACGCACCTGGACTTGAAATTGGGTGAAATCGAGTGATAAAATTTAGGGTCTCGACACTTAGTGAAAATCTATGTTTTTGAGGTTCTGATTTGTGCGACGTTGGGTGCGACGTCGCAGGTAGGATTGCGACGTTGAGCATGACGTCGCTAAAGGCGACGTTTTGCAATTTAATGCGACGTAGGGTGCTGCGTCGCTAATGCGACGTTCGCAAGTCAATGCGACGTAATAGGCTGCGTCGCTATATGCGACGTCGAGGATTCGTGCGACGTTGTGACTGACGTCGCACTATGCGACGTTACGAGGGGTTTTGCGACGTTGAAGCTGACGTCGCATAAATTCTGGGCCAACTGCGACGTAGCGGTCTGTTGGCCGGAAAATGTGTCGAAAACGAGTTTTTCGGTTTCCGTTCGGTCCAAAACTTTTACCCAACCCATATATGGACATATTAAGTGTATACAAACAACCACAAGTCGAAAATAATGGAAATCGAAGAGTTTCAAGAATTGTCGGAAACTTACAAAGTGTCGGATCAAAAATCCGAAAAGATAGGATGATAGATCGTGATGCCATGGTCGTTTTTCTCCAAAGCGGTGCTAAGATCCGAGTGCGTTTTAGGTTGTTATTTTGAAGATTAGTGAGTTGGTGGTGGTGTGGTGATTTTAGAGAGAAAAGGAAGAAAGAGAGTGTAAGAGAGAGAGAGAAAAGATAGAAATGGGGAAAAAGGAGGGAGGTGGGAGGTTAACCTCCCACTTTTCAGTCTCCGCAATCGCGGTCCGTGCGGTGTTCGTTTACTCCGTCGTTTAAACGTTAAATAATTATTTTACATATTAATTGGTACATTTTAAAATACAATTTATTACGCGATATTTTATTTAAATATTTTACTAATCACTTTGTATTTGAATTATAAAAAGGTAAGTTAATTTGTTTGCGCGTTTTACATTTTAAATTATGTAAGTCTTGGGTTGTACGATACGAATGAATACGAAATATTATTATAATAATATTTTTGACATAACAACGTTATTTAATAAAATTGGTCACCAACGTTCGTATATAATTGAATCGAAATACATCCGATTTAAATTGCGTACGATTTAATCAAATCGCATTTTCGTATATATTCAACAATATATATAATTCGATACATTAATTAGCCTAACCAGGAACTAATTACATGTATTAACATATGATTAGGCACTAATTACTAGTCCTAATTTGGCGGGTGTTACATTAATAAACCTCATACCTGCCGCGTCTCAACCATCTTCAACAACCGGTTTATAGTACTTTGTTGTTCATCTACACGCGTAGCTAAAGTGGAAATGGTCTGTTTCATCTTCTGCATTTCGTCTTGTAAAGAATGATAAGTACCAGGCTGAGATGCTGGCTGAGAGGCCTCACGACGATCTGTACCCACGGAATCATAAGTCGCCTGATCGTCATGAGACGGATTCAATTGAAAATCATCATATCGTACGTCATGGGATGGGATCGGATCAGATGGCTCGGCATCCTCCTTTTGACTTTTCCGTGCCTTCTTCATTGGCCTCTCGGCAACTAGCTGGTCGTCAAAGTATTTGCAGCTATCAATCCACCATTGACACTTCTTCTCATACTTATTTGGCTTCAAAGTTATCTTCGGAAGATGCTCTGGTATAGTATCCTTCTGCATAAAACAAGTCATCAAATGTTCATCAATTTAATCCATATATATATATACTTACTTACTTATATATAAAAGTATATAAGTAACTATATACATATATATACATATATATAATACTTACTTATATATATATATATATATATATATATATATATATATATATATATATATATATATATATATATATATATATATATATATGTATATATAAGTGTATAAGTATACAAGTATATAAGAATATAAGTATACTAGTATTTAAGTATACAAGTATATATATATATATATATATATATATATATATATATATATATATATATAAGTATAAAGAGAGATATATAAAAGGTCCCTATATAAAATTGGGAACGGAAGAACTATTTTATTAAACAATACATATACATGTTCAACATAATCTACTTTATTAAATTTTAACTTACCGCAATCTTCAAGCATTGCTCGAACTCTTTGAATTCAGTCACCTTCTTTTTACGCTTCCAGTAGATCCCACGTGGTATTTGATTTCGTTGTGGCCTTGTAGCAACATTCCCTACCTGACGATAATAAGCCTCCCAAATCCAAGTCTGGGAAAGAATAACCGAACAACAAATCAGCATATTATTGTATTATATATTATATTAACAGTAAAAAGAGATAATAATCAATAGAACAATAGATGCTACCTTACACGCCCATCCGAAACCACTCAACGTGTACTGCATCCCTTCTTGGCTTAACCGAGTCTCCAACCCCTTATCCAGCTGCTCGTAAGTTCTGGCCCAGATAATATTATCCCAAGGGTACCGGTCACAGATACCTAAATCCTCAACTATATGCATATGATCATCCTCAACATTATGCCTACCCTGCTTTCCCAAAAACCCTTTATATATCAACACAAGCGTACACAGGCGCACGCAATCCTCGTCGCTCAACGTCCTCGGCCCACTAAACAAACCTTTATCTCGAAACTTGTCCATAAGGTCTGATACACGTACGCTGCGTTTGAGAATATCCGGGAATACGCGGCTTCTAAATGACGGGGTGTTCTCTCGAACCTCCTTTGGAATATGATCCGCCACGGCATGATTTGGACCAAATAGTAAACCTGTCACCAGACAGAACTCCCTGCGACCAAACCGTATAAAATGGTCATCAGTATTCGCCGCCCTAAACCACAACTCCTCCCCCTCCGCGCGAGGGTGCTTTAACCCAGGTCGCTCCGTTCGTCGAAACTGCAACACATGATGCACAAATCCAGGGTCATTTTCAGGAGACTTTACATCCAACCAATGGCCAAAACAGTGGTCTCTAAAAATTTTCAATTGATTCTGTGTTAAACGACAATTGATATGGCTAATAACGGTGAGGCTGCTTTTCAAAGTCAGGGTTGCATTAAAAATGTCCTGCAAAATCATCAATCAAGGCAATAAATATTTCGTTAATGCATACGTACATTATATACAATATACTTATATATAACTTTGAAGACCTTAAAAATCGTTAAAGTCTTTAAATATATATAAAGTCTTTAAAAATCGTTCACGTTCTAAGTAATATGAAATAAATCGATATCAACACATCTTATTAAAATGAATAATAATAATAGTACTAAAGGTTGTGATATAATAAACAACTACATTCGGTCTCTTATTATATGAATCAAATGAAGAACAATATTAAAGGATTTAATTTTTTATGCAAATAGCATATTTGAGAGTACGTGAAGTTACAATAAAATGCTAAAGTTCTCTATTTACTATGTTTGCATATTATCTAGACTACTCTATAGGTTTATGCAAGTTTTATTATTATTATTATTATTATTATTATTATTATTATTATTATTATTATTATTATTATTATTATTATTATTATTTACTATTATTATTATTATTTTTATTTACTATATCGACCAAGAATATGGTACTTATAACGCCAAATACAAACACAACTGTGCACTTGAAGGTTTATCCAAGAATATGGTACTTATAACGCCAAAACCTTGTTGGACCAAAAATTTATTGACAAGTTCACATGTGCACATCGGAAAAAAATAACCTAAGGTTTCACTTGTGCACATCGGAAAAAAAACGAAACAACGATATGACGATCATTACATTAATAAGGGACACATCCTAGTTAGTGGTTATACGTGCACTATTTATTACTACGTATCAAGTAATACATCGAAACAACGAAACAACCTGTGTGCACATAACACTTATAAGATTTTTTAGGAAAAATTGGAAATGTCCTTTCTGTAAAACGGATAAACCAGCTGATTTTTCAGCTCATCAATACATCCAAATTTCCGCAAATACAACCAATTAAACTTTAACCACTATCAGTATCACGACTGTAACAACCAATTAGTGTCGATATCACGATACACTTCGAGTTTTACACGAAATATAAAGTATGTAATCCTACAAATAATATTTAACAGATACTTATATCTATACTACTTAATAACAGATACTTATAATACTTATATCTATACTACTTAACAGATACTTGTATGTAATCCTAAAAATTTGTAATATTATATTTATTAAATGATATCATAATATACTCTTTTACATCATTCATTTGTAACCTAAACGTTTCGGAACCTAAATGATCCGACTGATACTATTGCTTAATATCATTCATTTGTAACCTAAACGTTTCGTAACCTAAATGATATCATAATATACTCTTACATCATACAATATATATGTTGCACACCAACTGTTCGATTAAATGTCACAACGAAAATTCAAATTAAAACGTAATAAATTCAAAAAATACGCGGTAATTTTATCCAATAACACACGAAAACAATTTCATACCTGAGAATCGGCCATCAATTACGTGGAAACCGGAGGTGGTGAAGCGTGACGGTGGTGACCGGCGGTGGTGGTGCTGGAGGTGACGGTGGTGGCGACGGAGAGTGGTTGGGGGTGTTGGAGGCTAAGGTGGGTGCTTAGGGTGGAGGGGGTTGTGCGACGGAGGGTGGTGGTGCTACGCCACCATTCAAATTGGAAGGAAATGGTGCTGCGGAGTGGTGGTGCCGGCGGTGGTGTGTGTGACAGCCGTGGCTCGTAACTCGCAAATCGAGTGGGGGTTTGCGATGGTGAGGTAGAGATGGGTCGCTGGAGGGTCGGGGTGGAGGTGGGCGGCGGGGTGGAGGTAGATCGCAAATCGATTGTGGGTTTTGAAATGAAACGAAAACAAAGGCTAAAAATAATTAAACCCGTTTTGTTTATCCGGCGCTCGCAAATCGCAAATCGGGCCCAAGATTTGCGATGGCACGTACTCGGGCATACTTCACGCCTACGGCTTGGCTAGCGACTCGTTACTCGCAACGACCTCGGGCATAGGTAAATCGCAAAAAGCAAATCGCAGATTTGCTTTTGCGATGGCATCCTTTACTCGGCCACGACCTCGCAAATTTGGTCACTCGCAACTCGCATGCACGGGCTCGCAAAAAGCAAATTTGCTTTTGCGAGTTCGGGTGGTATATCGTCAATTTTTTTTTTGGAATGGCAAAACGAATGAGTCTATAAAAAAATGTGGCATTTTTTTTAATTTCCCTAAATGTAATCTACGGTCAAAGATGTTACTCAAAAGATGATGCAAGTTTATTGCAAGGCCCACTTTAGCAAATAGAAACAGCCCAACGTTGTTGGGGCATTTGAATAACGCGTCGCCCAATACAAAACAGGTCATAAGTTTTCCTCTACATATCACGGGAATTTGATTTTTTTTAACCACTTTTTTAGCCCATATAAATTTTTGTTAAAATAAAATAAAAAATCTACGCTACCGGATACAAAGTGCGCATTGCGATTTGTGTCTGCCTTATGACCTTTGTGCCTGCCTGAAAACGCGAGTGTGTTCGTGGGCCGCAAATGGCTTTTGCGATTTACATCTCGACGTCTGAACTTTGCTTCCCCACCCATTTGTGCTTTGAGCCTTTGAGTATACCTTTTGTATTACCTATAAGGGTATACACAAAGCGCAAAAGTAGGGACGCAAAAGTCATTTGCTTCCTGTGTACAAAATCACGTTCCTAGGTAGACTCAAAATCATAAGGAAGACATTAAGCGCAATTTGCACTTTACATCCGGCTAGGGTATAATTTTTACAAGGTTTTTCTTTTTACAAGATTTTATGTATCACTATAAAATGGGTAAAAAATTAATTAAGTTATCACCTAGGACTCTAGATGAGTAACACTCCGTTTAGTTATGTAAAGCTTTTCATTATTTTAAAAAATAATTCTAAATTGTAGATTGAACATAATTACCATAAATCCATGTGTCGTATTATTCATGCTATTATTTAGTTGCTTTAATTGCTAAATTTGCAATTATCTGTATGTTTATCATACTGTTTGTCGGTGTAAAGCAATTATATGAGCGTTATTTGGTTTTTATTTTTACTAACAATTGATTATCGGTTAATGTTAATTGAATGTTAACAAATAAATTAGTTTCGCTTGACAACATAAATAGATGGATCTTATTCAAAATATACCATGCAATATTTGTGATTGAGACCAAGCATACTCGCTCTCACATAATAAAATAACTAACAACGGCTAAGATTATACGATTAAGACCATCCGAATTTGTTTGAAAAGCATGGGCACCAATAATGACATTGTGAAATCTAATAAGGGTGAATAGGTGACACTTCGTAAATTACTTTATATTGTATTTCGTATATCACTAACTATATATATATATATATATATATATATATATATATATATAGTGGCATGATCCAGAGGGAAGTCCATTTTTTGAGGGAAGGGGGAAGCGTTAGTACGCATCAGGAAGCATATTACCTTCACCTATACTAATCTCGAAAAAAGCAAACTGAAATTTAGTAAATGTTAATCAGAATCGATGTTATAAATGTTAAGCTTCCTTGATAAATTTTTTCTTCAAGTTATAGTATCGATTTATGAATATTTGATCCAAATCCGTTAAGATGCATCGCGGTGCATATTAGTTAATCTGCATTGTGATGCATCTTAACAATAAAAATATTTTTCAAATAATGTGAAGTTTTATGATGCATCGCGATGCATCTTAGTTAATATGCATCACAATGCATCTTAACAATTAATTAAATAAATATTCATCAATTAATGTTATGACTTAAAAATGAAATTCATTCGTTAAAATATTCTTTATAGCATCGATTTTGATTACTATTTACCGATAAAAATAATTTTTTGTTGACGTTTTGATTGATAATTGTAATATGCTTCCTGATGCGTACTAACGCTTCCCCCTTCCCCCCAAAAAGACATTTCCCTCTTGATCACTACCCTATACATATATATATATATATATATATATATATATATATATATATATATATATATATATATATATAGGGTTAGGTTCAAATGAGAACTGTGACACCCGTCAATCTAGGATTATAATTTAGTGCCTAATCAAGTTTTAATACATGTAATTAGTTCTGTGTTAGGCTAATTAATGTATCAATTATTATATATATTGTTGAATATATATCTACACAATTATATGATTTGTTTAAATCGTACGAGTTTCAAATCGAACGTATTTCGATTCAATAAATACGGACGTTGGTGAACAATTTTATTAAGTAATACAAGGATTTTAATAACGTTATTACACTTAAAAATATTATGTCAATAATATTTAGTATCCAAGTTTTATCACACGATTAATATAAACGCGAATAAAATGTAATTTCACAAACAAAACGGGACGAATCACCTTTTATAATGTAATTATTAAATGTTTAGTAAAATACTTCAACAAAAATACTGAATAATTATTCGTATTTTGGAATATATATATTAAAACATAGAAAATAAATATTTAACGTTTAAACTACGGAGAAAAACGAACACCACACGGAGCGGGAACGCGGGGCGAAAATGGGAGTTAACCTCCCATCCTCACCACCTTTTCCTTTCATTTATTCTTTTCTTTCTCTTTCTTTCCTTCCTTTCTCTCAACTACCATCCACCACCACCATATTCATCATCCTCCAAAAATCACCAAATTAACACACTAAACGACCTCGGATCTTCAAGCTTGTTTGGGACAAAAGATTCACCACTTCACGATCTACAATTTCATCTTTCCGGAATTTCATTTCGGCGATTTGTAAGTTTCCGACACAACTCCGAAAACTCTCGTTTTTAAGTTTTATAACCTGCTAGTTGTTTGTATAACCTTGTAATGTCCTAAAAGGGGTTGGGTAAAAATATTAGGCCGATCGATGGCCGGAAAATGCGTTTTTGAAGTTGAAACTCCGATCAGACTCCGTACGTCGCATTTGGCCTGGAGCAAATGCGACGCAGCGACCTACGTCGCACTATATCCCCAACGTCGCATATAGCGACGCAGCGACCTACGTCGCACTATATCCCCAACGTCGCATATAGCGACGCAGCGACCTACGTCGCACTATATCCCCAACGTCGCACATAGCGACGCAGACCTTAAACTCGCAAACCGAACCTACGTCGCATAAGCGACGTAGCACCCTACGTCGCTATTGACTTAGCACTATTGACTTTGGCGACGCAACCCTTTTCGTCGCAAAAACCTTACGTCGCAGCCTGCGTCGCAGGCTACGTCGCACAAAACAGAATCTTCAAACCTCAAAATTTTCGAAGTCAAAGTTACTGTAGAAAAGTCAAATTTTACTGTAGCAATTCACTGTAGCAATTCACTGTAGCAACAATATAATAACATTTTTTGAACTATTGTTACAACCGTCACCAACGGGCCGTACGCGTTTTCAAAACACACTTCAAAATCAAACAAGTCGTTGTAACTTGTATCAAGTCAATCAAACAAGTCGTAGTAACTTGTAACTATACAATCAACCAAATCGGGGTAATTTGGACATCAAGTTAAACAAACAATTTCAATGGTAGTCTCCCGAGATACCAATACAATTAATAACAATTTAAGTGTCGTGGACACATTCAGGTTTCAAGTCTTTGGACACCAACTCACAGCTAATTACTTCAAGTTTATTAAGTTAAACACTTCAAGAACCAGGTGAGTTTCATGGCCCCATTTTCACTACTTTTACTAGGGGTGTGATATTACTACTCGATTTTGTTTTACAAGTAGAACGCAAGTGCCAAACTTCAAATACTACATGAGTTTCAAGCTAATCAATTTAAAGTCCTCCATAAGCATAGTCTCTAGTATTTTATAGCGTGAATGTTAGTATATGATATCATATGGGATTGACAATCCTCATCCGGGTTAGCACGCACTAACCGGTCCAACGGATGTATTAGCATTTGGGAAGACGAGTGTTGATTAGGCACTCGTAGGAGGCATTTCAAGTTAGGTTTCCTTAATTGGGCCTGACAAATCAAGTTAAGCTCAGACTATGTGCTCATGGACAGTATAACTTTTATTTTGCTTAATTGCATTTTAAATTCAATATAAATCTTGCGGTTCTTACAACTATACATTGACATACAAACCTGTGAGCTCACCAGCGTTTTCGCTGACCCATTTTAGTATTTATCACAGGTACCCAGCAGTAGGTTGGCTACACAAGCAGGAATTATTAGCTCGAGTCAGCATACATACAACTAGAGATTGGACTGCATTATTATATTTTGTAAAAGTAATTATGCTATGTAATCTCTCAATTTCAGGAACCGAGCTAATGTAACAATATTTTTGATGTAAACATTTACTTTATCTATACAAGTTTAAAACGACGCATATAGTGGTCGTTCATTATATCTTATGTGCTTTGTATATTGATTAGTGACACCCAAATCGAGCTTCCGCAAATCAATCAAATTTGGGGGTGTCACAGATTGGTATCAGAGCCTAAGGTTATAGTGAACTAGGTTGCATTTAGTGGGCCTAGACTATGACCGTTAGGCAGTATTCCTTATTAGTTATGACTAGTTCAGGGATTACATCATACGACTTTAATTTAACATAGCCTGATCAACTATGTACAATTAGAGAAAGATGATGTGAAATCTGAAAGAGTTATGTTGAACAGGAATGCATTAGTTGACTCTGACCTCGAGAGAAACGGGACTCAAAACACGTCTGTGCTAGACACTCAATAGGTTATTATGTGATATACATATATATATACATAAGTAGACCTCATTACAACTTTAGGCTATATTATATTATATGAATATAGGCCTCTTTCTCTCTAACGCTTTGTATCGAAATGACAAACACACCACTAGTTCATCATACTCGGACTAGTATCTTATTTCATTTCCTTGTTCTTTCTTACTCAGCATCATGCCTCCTCGTCGTCAAATTACCCTTAGCGAAGCTGAAATCGCGGGAATAATTGCCCGCAGTGTGACCGAAGCCTTGGCTACCCGAACACCACCCGGTAGCGAGGACACAGCAACCAACACCCCACCACCCAAACTTTGCTCCTATAAGGACTTTCTTAGCTGTAAACCGCTATATTTCAAGGGCACGGAAGGTGCCATTGGCTTGATCCGTTGGATTGAGCGTATGGAATCTGTTTTCAGTCTCTGCGACTGCACTGAGAACAACAAGGTCAAATTCGCTGCTGACACCTTTCAAGAAGGTGTACTCACGTGGTGGAAAACCTACGCAAACTCTATAGGCCTTGAGGTTGCAAACCGACTTCCTTGGGCCGAACTGAAAAAGAAACTGACAGAAAAATACTGTCCTGAAGAGGAATTGCACAGGCTGGAAGAAGAATTCTGGCATCTGGAGGTGCAGGGAAATGATGTTGCCGAATATACCACCAAGTTTCAGCAGTTTGCCTTATTATGCCCGGGTTTGGTCGAACCGGAAAGTAAGGGCATTAAGAAATACATTCGTGGACTCCCCGAGAACATTCAGGGAAACGTCGCCTCATCCAAACCAACTACTACTGAGAGTGCCATTCGATTGGCCCACGAACTCATGGCTCTAGTTGTAAGCCGTGAGACCTCCAACACCTCATCCTCCAACAACAACAAACGCAAATCCACTGAACACCACCACAACTCAAACAAGAAAAACAACGCCATCCAAGTCTACACCACCAACTCTGAATCCAACCGCAACTACACCGGGGACAGACCTTATTGTCCCAAGTGTAACTATCACCACTTTGGTCAGTGCGGTACTCCTTGCAACAACTGCAGGAGGTACGGGCATTCGACTAAGGATTGCCGAGCTCCCAAATCCAACAACAACCCCTCTGACAAAAATGGCCGACAACCTAAGTCCTGCTACGAATGTGGAAACCCAGGACACTTTAGGGATTCTTGCCCAAAATTGAAGAACAAGGGCAACAACAACAACCACCGCAACAACAACAACACCAAAAGTAGCGCCTTCGTGATCAACTCAGGGGACGCCCGTCAGGACCCGAATGTGGTCACGGGTATGTTCCTCCTCAACAATTTAACTGCTTCCATACTGTTTGATACTGGTGCCGATAGGAGTTTTATTTCCGATGAATTTTGCCATCTACTTGACATTACACCTGTTGCTTTAGACGTTAAGTACACCGTAGAGCTAGCAAATGGCAAATTGATAGAAACCAATAGTGTGATACCTAAGTTGTAACATCCTCGAAATGGACCTAGTTATTTGTATAGTATTATTTCTTGATTTAAATATGTATTTAAATGTGTTTGGAAATAATATTGTTTGAAATAGTTGAAATAATTGGAATAGGATCCGAATATTCCAATGTGATAAGTGAAATATTAATTGTTGTAAATTAATATAGTTGACGGTGCAATAAAATCTTTGGACTCGCAAATGGTTTTCGGGTTCCAGACAATAGATTGAGATGGGGTATTAAATTATACCCATATATTGAAGGCGGTTCGTGAGGCCGACTTATATATATCCTTTCCTATTTAGGAAAGTTATTCATTTTTATTCCAAAACTCACAGAAACTCTCTGAAAACTTCCAAATCAATCTAGAAATCAAATCAGGAAGTTGTGATTCTCGTGAATCTTCATAATCATCAAATTACCATCGTTAGATTCTTCAATCAGTAAGTATTCTTGAGTATTTAAGAATTTGATTTTTGATTGAATTTGGGTAAATTGATGATTTGAGAGATTTGGATGTTAGAAACTTGTAATAACTGTTGTATAATGATTATATAAAGTTATTGGGCGTTTATAACTATTAGAAATCGAGTTTTAGTGGTTTGGTTGTTAAATTCGCGACTTAGGGTTTGAACAGGTCGCAGGTCTGCTGGAACGACGAGGGAAGCCGGCGGCTTATAGAGGAAGCCGGCGGCTTGTGCACTTTGGATAGAAGCCGGCGGCTTCATAGGTGAAGCCGGGGGTTTGTATTGCGTGGTAGGAACCCGGCGGGCATAAACCAGACCCGGCGGTT
The DNA here is from genome assembly GCA_949592205.1 of Helichrysum umbraculigerum. Classification (NCBI taxonomy): domain Eukaryota; kingdom Viridiplantae; phylum Streptophyta; class Magnoliopsida; order Asterales; family Asteraceae; genus Helichrysum; species Helichrysum umbraculigerum. Next base: position 44,362,825 of record CATIUR010000002.1, on the reverse strand, counting down.
GGTGTAGTCTTTAAAACCCATTTTAGTTCTGTTACCACAAATATTAAATTACCCGGCGGTTTGGAAAGGGGAGCCGGCGGGTGGTGGATTGAAGCCGGCGGCTTCTAGGAGGAAGCCGGCGGCTTGAAGGGCTGTTTCAGCATTACTTGTTTAATTTCGATAGTAATGTGCTTGATATATGTTATAGGATAATATATGATAATGATTATATTGTAAATCATTAATACACAATTAGGAACTAGTAATTGTAATGTTAATTATGTTAAGTTCCTAAATGTTAAAGATTGATATAAGTTATGTATTGATGATCTGGATTACTAACTTATATTTGATATTGATTCTCAGATGTGGAGAAGGCTCAGTGATATTAGACTACTGAGTGGAGGCCTGAGGTAGTCGGTGAGTGGATCTGTAACCTCAGTGTGATTTAGTTGTAATGATTTGATTTACAACTAGTAATTATAGTCTTACTTTGATAGAATGTAATTGTTGAGATATCTTGCCATGATAGTTTGACTAGTTGCTTACTTGGCTGTTTGAGCTAGTATGTAAGATTCTGAGGTCAACTTGACTTGACAGTTGGACTTGGTTGTTATTGTAGACGACAGGAGATCTTGAAACTTGAAATGTTGGTTTGGAGATCTAGGTCGTGTGTGATTAACAACTGGTTACCGGTAATTCTGTATAGGCCAATACAGATGATTGATAAGGGTTCCCTGAGTACCAAACCGGTATTAGGGTATCTCAGGAGCCACCGGTCCTCATGACGATTTATAATGTTTGATTGGTGTAGCTTGACATTGATTGGATGTCGAGTGAATGATTGATTTTCTGTTTATTGTTATTTGATGTAAACAGATTGTTATGCTAGGTTGTACTGTTGCTTATAGTTTCATTCACTTAGCTTTATGCTAACCCCACCACAGTTCTTCCTGCAGGTTAAATAGATGGGACATATTGGGCAGGAGGTTGTTGGACTGGATGGAATGTTTGACAGGCTGTTACTCTGATGTTATTTTTATAACTGTAAAAGTGTTTTGAATCATATAACACCGAATTTGTTGAAATGTCATGTGTTTGGCTTTGAAAAAGTCTAATGACATTTTGAGTACATTGATAGAATGTTTTTTTAATATACGCTTCCGAGTCACCAATATTATATGATTGTTTTTAATTAACGAGGGGTGTTATAAGTTGGTATCAGAGCAATAGTTTGGGTGAATTGGACTTGATAGAATGTTCAATCCTAAACTTTGATTGAGTTGAGTCAAACATTCCAGTGGGTGCGGGTTTAGTTGATTAGTGAATGTGTGAGAAAGTGATTAGTTGAATATGTACTAACCCTTAACAAGTTGTGAAGTTGTTGTTTGATTGCAGTGACGGAGGAACATGAGTATCTGATTGGTATATTTCATGTTTCCTCAACGCCCGTGGGCTTAAGATTTGCCAGGTAATCTCTGATAAGCCTATGTTAATTTAAATTAACTTGAATTGTTTACTCTGTTATGTTGAGTAAGCTTTGTTGTAAAGTTAATTGAGTCAGACTGATATGATTCCCCAGTTTTGAGTCAACTATTGATTGCTATATGTTGACATGAGAATAGAGGTATTAAATGAGTTAATTGTTGTTGCTCATTGATGTTAGTATTTCTGATTGAATTAAGAATGCAGAAATGTGATTAAATAAGTAGACAGAGAGTTGATTAAGGTTTTAGCAAGATTGATGTTAGAACCTAAGGAGTATCTTGATTGGTGAGACGAGATAATTGATAGTATTATGTTAATGGATTGATCACAAGGTGTGATCTAAATCCTTGTTAAGGACTGTTGTGTCATTTGATTTGATAATGACTGTTATTTGAAGAAATATGTGTTTATGTGACTATATGATATGTGTTGACTATAGTTAAACACTGGATCTAAACCAGGATGGATAGGTTTATGAGACACGTAGAGTATGAACATGTGAAATTGATTTGGGAAGCGATAGATCTTTCTGGTCAATTGAGAACTAACAAATGAAATGTTTTATAGTAACATGATTGAGTAGGCTTGTTGTGACAGTGATGCTTGATATGAAAGCATATGTCAAAGTAATGATAATTAATTAAGATGTGTCCTGAATTTTGGAGTAAATAAGGACATTGATTAGTGTTAAGTATTGAAACTATGATGATGAGTTATCATGTGTTTGAGGTTTCCGATAAGTGATATACTGAGTAATTCAGTTGTTGAAAATTAGAACATTGTGTGTATGTGAGATGGCTTGCATATGTAAGGTTGAATATGTAAAGTAGTAAACTGATTTGAGTGTGTATCGGTTGATAGAAACCATTAAATAGATTATGATTGATTTGAAATCATGAAATATTTAATATCTATGAGATAATAGTAGATCACATTGATAATTATAATGTAGAGTAGCCTGAGAATGGATTGTGAAGAACATAATCTTGCAACGCCTGATCACCGTTGTTATATTATGTGGTGTCACATGAACTTGTTGAGGCTACTTGGTATAAAAGAAATGTAATGTGATTTTAGAAATGGAGCGTGATGGTATGCTAAGTTGTTTAATAATTGTTTTGACAAGAAAACAATCAGTTGATAGGGCTGTGACTTTTAGACTGTAAAAGTGACAGTGTAAATGATAGTTGTCATTGATAGAGGTTTTGATGATAAATCTAGTTAACAAATTTGATTTTGTTGAACATGTAATTGTAATTGATTGTGATAAATTACATGTAGAGGAATTTGATAGTGTTTAGATGAATCACTATTTGATATCTGGCTTGTATGAAGCCAAAGTTGAGACATGATGGCATTGTCTTGCTTGAGAAATTACAAGTATTATTGAATGTAATAATGTGAAGTCTATGTTTGAAAGTAAACATACAATATGAAATGGCTTGTATGGAGTCAAGATTTAGGTAGGTTGATTTTGTTTTGTGAAGGATTGATAAAATTATTGAATGTAATAATTTGAAGTATATGTTTGAAAGTGAACATATAAGATGAAATGGTTTGTTGTGAGTTAATATTGATAGCATGTTAACTTTGAAGGTCAAACCATGAATAGAGAGTTGTGTATAAAATTAATTGCTTGTGATTGGTTTGAGTTTGGGTCAAACTTGAAGAAAGCAATTAGAGAATTTTATTGATTGGTTGATTGAAATCAAAGTTGACATGTAGTCAACTGTGTGTGTTGAAATAGTCTAACATAGATTGTAATGTTATGATTGTGAGGAATATGATTGGATTCCTAGATTAGTCATATTATGTTGAAAGGGGTCGTGTAAGATCCAAAGGAGATAGACGAATTGTCTAAGTTTATGAAACTTGATTTATTACTTAAAGCTAGTATTAAGTAATTGAAATAGTGTTAAGTATAATTGAGTATTCAGTTGGGTAATATTTGATATTTGAACTGAATATGTGTTAGAAAATTATACAGATGTGAAGTCATGATATGTATGACAACTATAATAGGTTGAGAGGTGTAAGTTAAATCACATTGATTTGAATTGTGATAAGACAGTCTTACCAGTGTATGAGGCTTGTAATGATAGCCATGATTGGGTAAGAATGTGAGATAAGAAATAATTGAAAGTTATTATTAATAGTTGCATAGGTTGATTTGTACCTCAGGGTGAGTTACTTAAGTACTGGAAGAATTGAATGGATTCTTTTGTTATTTATTGATAGTATATGAATAAAGTAAGTGGTAAATTGGGATTAGATCCAAATAAGAAATGATATGAAAGGATATCTGGAAGTTGAACTGTGTTAAAGGTCTAGTTTGACCTTGGTTGATAAATTAAGGAATATGAATTGAAAAGTTGTTCATATTTTGAGAAATTAGGTATGTGTGTATAGTTGAATGTGTAGAAGTAAGGGAAACCTTGAAATTGAGAGATGATGATTGTATTCACCAAACTTTTATTGTAAAGTGTAGATTAAATTGTTTAAGTTATATACGATGTATTATGTATATAAGTGAAACATAGAGTTGGTGATTGTTCCATGTCCTGTAGTATGGATATGTGATGACTAGTAGTACTGAGAAGGCTTGATAAAGACTTTAATAGTCTGAATGGCCTAGGGGGTAAGATGAAACGGAATTGATGTGTATGTGTCCATTTTAGAAAATACCTGAAATTGTGTAGGTATGTATGTGTGGTATACATGATAATAAATGGCATAATAAGTTTTAATAGATTGAATTAAAATGTGCCATAAGATATGTGGAGGTCAGTTAATTGTAATTAACTAGATGTAGACCTTATTGGAAATGTGTTGAAAGGTAGCACATTTTGATAATGTGATATTGTGATGCTTGACCTGTAGTATCATAATATGTGGATTAAGACTGACTTAGTTGCTAGATTGACGGGATCTAGTGTTGAATGATTGGGTGGTTAAAGTTGTATAATTTCTAATTGCTTGTGATTAGTAATTTAAGATTGTAAGGTTGAATGGAAATAACTGGTTGCTAAGATAAGATTCTTGATGTCTTACCAGTTTAAGCGTTAAGTAAATTCTAACTTGATGGTTAGTTAGACTTTGAAGACAAATATTAAGTACTGATAGGTGTATTGAAATGTATAATCACTAGTGTTGTGGTTATTGTTTGGATGGTTGTAGTAGTTGTCGACTCTGTTGTTGTTGACAAGTGATAGGTTGTAATGAAAGGAGTTACAAATTGAAATGAGTCGGTGTAGAGGTTGGTTGAATGTAGGTAATATTTGATTGTAGTACCTTTGTTGATTGAGCAAAGTACTTGTAAATTATGGTTTTACCTACTGAGTTTGACCTCTGCTTTGCTTATTAAGGTGAGTAGTGATATGTGAATATGATTGGCTATTCAAAAGAATAGATATGAAACTTTTGGATGAGAAGTTGACCTAGATTTGAAATTCAGATCTTTGATGGTAGAGATTTGAGATTGTTATCTGAATATTAGACGGGTTGTTAGTCATGAACTGAAATTAACTTTCAGTATTGCTAAGTAGTTTAATAACTACTATTGTAATAGTGTGATTGCTGTTTTATTGATAACAGAGATGAACAGTGAAAATAGGTTAAAGATTTTAGCATGTTGCTAATTTCTGGTTGCATAGACCTAGTAAGTGATGTTAGGTTTCACTTATTGTTGTTGGTTAAAGTGATTGAGTGCTTTAAACTTTTATCTGATTGGTGATAAAGGAATTAGATAGATGATTGGTTCCTATGAGATGTTGGTTGGATGCACTGTAAGTGTGCATAGGAAAAGATAGTAGCATGTACATTTGGATATGTGCATGTGGAAAGAATTCAAACAGTCTAAGTATAGTTGTAAATTGATATTGAGGACAAATGTATGTTAAGATATATGTGATTATATCACATTAGTTAGATTGATTGATGTTAGATTTCGGGGACGAAATCTCTTTAAGGGGGGGAGAGTTGTAACATCCTCGAAATGGACCTAGTTATTTGTATAGTATTATTTCTTGATTTAAATATGTATTTAAATGTGTTTGGAAATAATATTGTTTGAAATAGTTGAAATAATTGGAATAGGATCCGAATATTCCAATGTGATAAGTGAAATATTAATTGTTGTAAATTAATATAGTTGACGGTGCAATAAAATCTTTGGACTCGCAAATGGTTTTCGGGTTCCAGACAATAGATTGAGATGGGGTATTAAATTATACCCGTATATTGAAGGCGGTTCGTGAGGCCGACTTATATATATCCTTTCCTATTTAGGAAAGTTATTCATTTTTATTCCAAAACTCACAGAAACTCTCTGAAAACTTCCAAATCAATCCAGAAATCAAATCAGGAAGTTGTGATTCTCGTGAATCTTCATAATCATCAGATTACCATCGTTAGATTCTTCAATCAGTAAGTATTCTTGAGTATTTAAGAATTTGATTTTTGATTGAATTTGGGTAAATTGATGATTTGAGAGATTTGGATGTTAGAAACTTGTAATAACTGTTGTATAATGATTATATAAAGTTATTGGGCGTTTATAACTATTAGAAATCGAGTTTTAGTGGTTTGGTTGTTAAATTCGCGACTTAGGGTTTGAACAGGTCGCAGGTCTGCTGGAACGACGAGGGAAGCCGGCGGCTTATAGAGGAAGCCGGCGGCTTGTGCACTTTGGATAGAAGCCGGCGGCTTCATAGGTGAAGCCGGCGGTTTGTATTGCGTGGTAGGAACCCGGCGGGCATAAACCAGACCCGGCGGTTGGTGTAGTCTTTAAAACCCATTTTAGTTCTGTTACCACAAATATTAAATTACCCGGCGGTTTGGAAAGGGGAGCCGGCGGGTGGTGGATTGAAGCCGGCGGCTTCTAGGAGGAAGCCGGCGGCTTGAAGGGCTGTTTCAGCATTACTTGTTTAATTTCGATAGTAATGTGCTTGATATATGTTATAGGATAATATATGATAATGATTATATTGTAAATCATTAATACACAATTAGGAACTAGTAATTGTAATGTTAATTATGTTAAGTTCCTAAATGTTAAAGATTGATATAAGTTATGTATTGATGATCTGGATTACTAACTTATATTTGATATTGATTCTCAGATGTGGAGAAGGCTCAGTGATATTAGACTACTGAGTGGAGGCCTGAGGTAGTCGGTGAGTGGATCTGTAACCTCAGTGTGATTTAGTTGTAATGATTTGATTTACAACTAGTAATTATAGTCTTACTTTGATAGAATGTAATTGTTGAGATATCTTGCCATGATAGTTTGACTAGTTGCTTACTTGGCTGTTTGAGCTAGTATGTAAGATTCTGAGGTCAACTTGACTTGACAGTTGGACTTGGTTGTTATTGTAGACGACAGGAGATCTTGAAACTTGAAATGTTGGTTTGGAGATCTAGGTCGTGTGTGATTAACAACTGGTTACCGGTAATTCTGTATAGGCCAATACAGATGATTGATAAGGGTTCCCTGAGTACCAAACCGGTATTAGGGTATCTCAGGAGCCACCGGTCCTCATGACGATTTATAATGTTTGATTGGTGTAGCTTGACATTGATCGGATGTCGAGTGAATGATTGATTTTCTGTTTATTGTTATTTGATGTAAACATATTGTTATGCTAGGTTGTACTGTTGCTTATAGTTTCATTCACTTAGCTTTATGCTAACCCCACCACAGTTCTTCCTGCAGGTTAAATAGATGGGACATATTGGGCAGGAGGTTGTTGGACTGGATGGAATGTTTGACAGGCTGTTACTCTGATGTTATTTTTATAACTGTAAAAGTGTTTTGAATCATATAACACCGAATTTGTTGAAATGTCATGTGTTTGGCTTTGAAAAAGTCTAATGACATTTTGAGTACATTGATAGAATGTTTTTTTAATATACGCTTCCGAGTCACCAATATTATATGATTGTTTTTAATTAACGAGGGGTGTTATATAATTGCACCTTAAATCTAGCCGACGAAACCTTCTCCATAGATCTTATGCATGTTGAGATAGGAAGTTTCGATGTCATCGTAGGCATGGACTGGTTATCCAAACATCGTGCCGAAATCATCTGCTATGACAAAATTGTTCGCATACCTCTCACTGTCGGTAGAACCCTAGTCATACAGGGGGAGACCGGAGGGACGAGGCTTAACATCATATCTTGTCTTAAAACCCAGAAATTTATGAGAAAGGGTTATCCATCAATCCTCGCGCACATCATGGAGAAAAAGTCGGAGGAGAAGCGACTCGAGGATGTTCCAATTGTTCGAGACTTTCCAGAAGTCTTTCCTGAAGAACTACCTGGTCTACCACCACCAAGACAGGTTGAGTTCTCAATCGATCTTGTACCAGGTGCTGCGCCTGTGGCCCGAGCACCATACCGTTTAGCTCCATCCGAACATCAGGAGCTGTCCACCCAGTTACAGGAACTCCTGGAACGAGGATTCATCAGGCCGAGTTCTTCACCTTGTGGAGCTCCGGTCCTATTTGTCAAGAAGAAAGACGGTTCTTTTCGAATGTGTATCGACTATCGAGAGTTGAACAAGTTAACTGTCAAGAACCGGTATCCACTTCCTCGAATCGATGATTTGTTCGACCAACTTCAAGGGTCGAGTTGTTATTCAAAGATTGATCTCCGATCCGGTTATCACCAATTGCGTGTTCGCGATGCCGATATTCCAAAAACCGCTTTCAGAACCCGTTACGGGCATTACGAATTCCAAGTGATGCCATTCGGCCTAACCAATGCACCGGCTGTGTTCATGGACCTTATGAATCGGGTGTGTAAACCTTACCTTGATAAGTTTGTCATTGTCTTCATCGATGACATTCTCATATATTCACGAAGCAAAGAAGAGCATGCGCAACACCTTAGAACCATCCTTGAACTACTTAAACACGAGGAGCTCTATGCCAAGTTCTCTAAGTGTGAGTTCTGGATCAAAACCGTTCAATTTCTTGGTCACGTGATTGACAGTCAGGGGATTCACGTCGACCCGTCAAAAATCGAGGCTATCAAAGACTGGCAATCGCCAACCACTCCGACCGAAGTACGGCAGTTTCTAGGACTGGCCGGATACTATCGACGATTCATTGAAAATTTCTCCAAGATAGCCATACCACTCACGACGCTGACCCAGAAAGACAAAAAGTTTGACTGGACTGATAAGCAAGAGTCGGCATTCCAACTCTTAAAACAAAAGCTTTGCAGTGCTCCTATCCTATCATTACCCGAAGGCACCGATGACTTCGTGGTATACTGCGATGCTTCACATCAAGGTCTCGGTTGTGTGCTTATGCAACGAGACAAAGTCATAGCTTATGCTTCCCGACAGCTTAAGATTCATGAAAAGAATTACACCACCCACGACCTCGAGCTAGGAGCTGTCGTTTTTGCCCTCAAAATCTGGAGACATTACCTTTATGGTACCAGATGTACAATCTTTACCGACCATAAAAGCCTTCAACACATATTCGATCAGAAGGATCTCAACATGAGGCAACGTCGATGGGTCGAGTTGCTTACGGATTACGACTGCGAACTCAAATATCATCCAGGCAAAGCAAATGTTGTTGCTGATGCCCTCAGTCGAAAAGAGCGAGTGAAACCACTTCGAGTTCGAGCCCTCAGTATGACCATTCACAACAATTTAAACATTCAAATCCTTGCTGCTCAACTCGAAGCCTTGAAACCCGAAAATGTCAAAGATGAAGCCTTGCGGGGAATGGATAAACAATTCGAAATCAAACCTAGCGGGATTAGGTATTTCTCAAACCGAATCTGGCTGCCTAGATTTGGAAATCTACGAGACTTGGTGATGGATGAAGCTCACAAGTCCAAATATTCTATCCATCCGGGATCCGATAAAATGTACCACGGTATCAAAGACTTCTACTGGTGGCCGAACATGAAAGCTGAAATCGCCACCTATGTCAGCAAGTGCCTTACTTGCTCCAAAGTCAAAATCGAATATAAAAAACCTTCTGGTTTACTTCAACAACCCAGTCTTCCTGAATGGAAATGGGAACAAATCGCCATGGACTTCATAACCAAACTACCCAAATCCTCGAACGGTTGCGATTCCATTTGGGTGATCGTGGATCGTCTCACAAAATCTGCTCACTTCCTGGCAATCAAGGAATCCGACAAAATGGAACGCCTCACCAACATTTATCTGAAGGAAATCGTGACCAAACACGGTGTTCCAATCTCAATTATCTCCGATAGAGATAGTCGTTTCACTTCACAATTTTGGCAATCACTTCAAAAGTCCCTGGGTACTCGACTTGATATGAGTACCGCGTACCATCCTCAAACAGACGGTCAAAGTGAACGAACCATTCAAACACTTGAAGACATGCTACGGGCCTACGTAGTAGACTTCGGTGTAAACTGGGAAAAACATCTACCATTGTGCGAGTTCTCGTACAACAACAGTTATCATACCAGCATCAAAGCTGCACCCTTCGAGGCACTGTACGGTCGTAAGTGCCGGTCACCTATCTGTTGGACCGAAGTTGGGGATAGCCAACTCACAGGTCCAGAAATCATTCACGAAACGACCGAGAGAATCGTTGAAATCCAAAACAAGCTTAAGGCCGCGCGTGATCGTCAGAAAAGTTATGCTGACGTGAGACGCAAACCACTCGAGTTCCAGGTTGGGGATCGAGTTCTACTCAAAGTATCGCCTTGGAAAGGCGTAATCCGATTTGGCAAACGAGGAAAGTTGAATCCCAGATACATTGGACCATTCGAGATCCTCGAAAGGATTGGTCCAGTGGCATATCGATTGCAGCTGCCATCCGAACTCAGCAGTGTGCATCCCACATTTCATGTTTCAAATCTGAAAAAGTGTCTGTCTGATGAGACACTTATCATTTCACTCGATGAAATTCGAGTTGACGAGAAACTTCACTTTATTGAGGAACCTTCCGAAATCATGGACCGTGAGGTCAAACAACTTAAACAAAGTCGTATTCCCATCGTCAAAGTTAGGTGGAATTCGCGGCGCGGTCCGGAATTCACCTGGGAACTGGAAGACCAGATGCGACTCAAGTATCCTCAACTCTTCACTGACTCAGCTTCAAACACAACATCAACATAAATTTCGGGACGAAATTCTTCTAACAGGGGGAGAATGTGACACCCGTCAATCTAGGATTATAATTTAGTGCCTAATCAAGTTTTAATACATGTAATTAGTTCTGTGTTAGGCTAATTAATGTATCAATTATTATATATATTGTTGAATATATATCTACACAATTATATGATTTGTTTAAATCGTACGAGTTTCAAATCGAACGTATTTCGATTCAATAAATACGGACGTTGGTGAACAATTTTATTAAGTAATACAAGGATTTTAATAACGTTATTACACTTAAAAATATTATGTCAATAATATTTAGTATCCAAGTTTTATCACACGATTAATATAAACGCGAATAAAATGTAATTTCACAAACAAAACGGGACGAATCACCTTTTATAATGTAATTATTAAATGTTTAGTAAAATACTTCAACAAAAATACTGAATAATTATTCGTATTTTGGAATATATATATTAAAACATAGAAAATAAATATTTAACGTTTAAACTACGGAGAAAAACGAACACCACACGGAGCGGGAACGCGGGGCGAAAATGGGAGTTAACCTCCCATCCTCACCACCTTTTCCTTTCATTTATTCTTTTCTTTCTCTTTCTTTCCTTCCTTTCTCTCAACTACCATCCACCACCACCATATTCATCATCCTCCAAAAATCACCAAATTAACACACTAAACGACCTCGGATCTTCAAGCTTGTTTGGGACAAAAGATTCACCACTTCACGATCTACAATTTCATCTTTCCGGAATTTCATTTCGGCGATTTGTAAGTTTCCGACACAACTCCGAAAACTCTCGTTTTTAAGTTTTATAACCTGCTAGTTGTTTGTATAACCTTGTAATGTCCTAAAAGGGGTTGGGTAAAAATATTAGGCCGATCGATGGCCGGAAAATGCGTTTTTGAAGTTGAAACTCCGATCAGACTCCGTACGTCGCATTTGGCCTGGAGCAAATGCGACGCAGCGACCTACGTCGCACTATATCCCCAACGTCGCATATAGCGACGCAGCGACCTACGTCGCACTATATCCCCAACGTCGCATATAGCGACGCAGCGACCTACGTCGCACTATATCCCCAACGTCGCACATAGCGACGCAGACCTTAAACTCGCAAACCGAACCTACGTCGCATAAGCGACGTAGCACCCTACGTCGCTATTGACTTAGCACTATTGACTTTGGCGACGCAACCCTTTTCGTCGCAAAAACCTTACGTCGCAGCCTGCGTCGCAGGCTACGTCGCACAAAACAGAATCTTCAAACCTCAAAATTTTCGAAGTCAAAGTTACTGTAGAAAAGTCAAATTTTACTGTAGCAATTCACTGTAGCAATTCACTGTAGCAACAATATAATAACATTTTTTGAACTATTGTTACAACCGTCACCAACGGGCCGTACGCGTTTTCAAAACACACTTCAAAATCAAACAAGTCGTTGTAACTTGTATCAAGTCAATCAAACAAGTCGTAGTAACTTGTAACTATACAATCAACCAAATCGGGGTAATTTGGACATCAAGTTAAACAAACAATTTCAATGGTAGTCTCCCGAGATACCAATACAATTAATAACAATTTAAGTGTCGTGGACACATTCAGGTTTCAAGTCTTTGGACACCAACTCACAGCTAATTACTTCAAGTTTATTAAGTTAAACACTTCAAGAACCAGGTGAGTTTCATGGCCCCATTTTCACTACTTTTACTAGGGGTGTGATATTACTACTCGATTTTGTTTTACAAGTAGAACGCAAGTGCCAAACTTCAAATACTACATGAGTTTCAAGCTAATCAATTTAAAGTCCTCCATAAGCATAGTCTCTAGTATTTTATAGCGTGAATGTTAGTATATGATATCATATGGGATTGACAATCCTCATCCGGGTTAGCACGCACTAACCGGTCCAACGGATGTATTAGCATTTGGGAAGACGAGTGTTGATTAGGCACTCGTAGGAGGCATTTCAAGTTAGGTTTCCTTAATTGGGCCTGACAAATCAAGTTAAGCTCAGACTATGTGCTCATGGACAGTATAACTTTTATTTTGCTTAATTGCATTTTAAATTCAATATAAATCTTGCGGTTCTTACAACTATACATTGACATACAAACCTGTGAGCTCACCAGCGTTTTCGCTGACCCATTTTAGTATTTATCACAGGTACCCAGCAGTAGGTTGGCTACACAAGCAGGAATTATTAGCTCGAGTCAGCATACATACAACTAGAGATTGGACTGCATTATTATATTTTGTAAAAGTAATTATGCTATGTAATCTCTCAATTTCAGGAACCGAGCTAATGTAACAATATTTTGATGTAAACATTTACTTTATCTATACAAGTTTAAAACGACGCATATAGTGGTCGTTCATTATATCTTATGTGCTTTGTATATTGATTAGTGACACCCAAATCGAGCTTCCGCAAATCAATCAAATTTGGGGGTGTCACAAGAACCAACTAAAAGTTGAGAACCTTGAGAACCACTAGATTATATGCTTGTTCACATGTGATTCACTTTTTACATGATTTGTTCACATTATCATCAAATGTGAACATATATTTGTTTTTTGTGTTTTTCGCTATAATTTAGGATTTTTTTAATTTTTTTCTTTACAAATCTAACCTAAATCAATGTTCACATGTGAATGAAATTAAATCACATGTGAACAAGAATGTAATGTAGTGGTTCTCAAGGTTCTCAACTTTTAGTTGGTTCTCATATGAACCTCCATATGTTTTATAGTGTTGTTATAAAGTACAAAAAATGGTGTATGAAAGAAAATAACGGTGTACAAATAACTCTCCATATAATAGAGTATTAACTCCAATATATATACAATTAAAGTCGGACCGTGTGTATATAACTTTATTATTGAGTTCACATACTAAACTTTTAATCTATTTTGCATATATATCCGATGACTTAGGATGTATTTGGCCGACAATATTATATTCTAAGAGATTATAGGGGATTGAGATTATAATTTTAATAATCTTTAGCTCTTATAAATTAGAATCCCTTATTGGTAATATAAAAAAGATGAGTATTATTGGAAAAATAATCCCCTAGAATCTCCTGTAATAGAAGTTAATTCAGGTAGCTTCTGAAAAAAAAATCCTCAACCACATGAATCTTCAGCTACAATCTTCAACTTCAGCTCTAGCTATGTTGTTGTTGAACACACCCTTAGTCATAAGGTAACGAGTGATTTGTTGGTGATAAGTTGTCAAGTGCCAAATAACTGTTTTACAAATCACAAAAGATCTTATACATGAAATGAATTTAAAAGAATTCAAAGAGCTAGCAAGTGATATTTAAGTGAACATGTATCATGGGTATTACACAATTAAGTTTAAGGTAATTACAAAAGCTACTTGAAACAACTTATTTTTAAAGAGCTTATATTTTTAATTCCCTATATTGACCAATCAACTAAATGAAGTTTATAGTTGTAAATTATAAATGATATAAGTTCAAGCTCCAATAATGACTTCTCGTAAGTCTAGTTGTCAAATTTACGTATTTTTTAAGAGCACTCTCAATGGGAACTTATTTACTCCATTCTTCTTGCTTTTTAAAATGATACAATTGACACCAAAGCTTCTTTCACTTGCTTCCAATGTTTTGAAAACCGTTTTTAAGTTAAATCGCTTTGGGCCTCGGTTCTGATTCGACCGGTTTGACCACTCGGTTTGACCGCACTGTGTTGATGATAGCTAGAAATTAGAAAGGGTTTCATACTTTCATGCCTTTGTAATTTTGTGTACATGCTTGTACCAACGTGTAACTCTCCTCTCTCCTTATTTGTTCCTTCCCAATGCCACCTCTTTATTTGTGTATTTATTTTACGGCTAACATCACATTCAGGGTCTTGCTATAATACTCCCCATGGCCCATTTTTTTCCATCTTTTACCCCCCGGCCCATCTAATTAATCACATCTGTACTGAACTGGGACTGAAACTGGGACCGATCTTAAATAAAACTGAACTAGAAAAGGACTGCACGAGAGTCAAGTGGGCCAGAGGGTATCCCCCAGTAATTCTGGGGGTGGCTTTAGAAAACCCCCACATGAATACAAACAAAAACATAAAACCCCATACAAATTACCAGGGAGTAATAAATAGTTCTAAAAATTCTTTCACACAAACCAAACATATACAAATCGGAAAAATCCAAAATATTCACTAGCAAGATCCATCCTCATCTTTGTTTACACCATCATCCGCCATACACCACCTCCGTCCCACACCTCCGTCCACCACCACCTCCGCCACCGCCTTTTGCCACCATCCTTATCGTCGATTATCATAGAACCCACTCTTTTGTTGATCACACTAGTTCCTAAATAGCAAAAAGAAACTAACAATTCAACATCTAATTACGTAAATGAAAACTCAAAAAATACCTTATTGGATAGAAGTGTGGCCGGAAAATCAGCCGAAGAAGGTGCGAGAAGGCCGGCGACGATCAGAGGTGGCTGGAGGCGGCAGTAGACGGCCGGATTTGGCAAGATTTGGCCGGATCCGGTTTTTTGGGGTTTGGTGATTTGGTTGTACGTTCAGAGCGATACGAGGAAGGGAGGTTATACGTTTTTATTTTTTTTCCAAATATATACAGAGTAATATCTAACATAATTAAAGCAGATAACATAATAACAAAATTAAAAAAGAAAAGATTCCGGTCGAATCCGGTCCGGTTCCTAGTTCAACCGGTGAAAACCGAAAAATCGGACGGTTTGTTGACTGGTCAAACCTAGCTCAAAACCGGTTTTCAACCGGTCGGGAATCCCAAAATTCACGGTTCAACCGGTCAGACCGGTCCGAGTCAACCGGTTTTCAAAACATTACTTGCTTCCATCCTGCAAGGGATGGAGTGAGACAAAGTGGTTGTGGACCCACTTTTTTTTTGGTTTATGATAAATAAATTTAATGTATCATTGGTAAATGTAGAAACATTGTAGTGTGTTGTCTTTGTTCAGTTTTTTTATGGAAGCGGCAAAGATTATATTATAAGACCCCAAATAAAAGGGCAAAAACAGTACGCATGATAAATGCTTATAAGAGCACTCGGAGTGGGACATGAACGGTGTCGCCGTTCAACACCTTGAACGCCGGGGTACCAGCGTTCACTACACCCGGTCGGCGTTCAAGGCCGGTGTTCATGCGCAACGTGCCAGGTTGAACGTTAGGGCAACGGTTGTTTCTTCTTCTTTTTTTTTGGGGGGGGGGGGGGGGGGGGGGGGGGGGGGGGTACAACGGCTAGTTTATGAAAAAAAAATTTGGAAAGTTTTAAAAAATGTAGCCGTTTGAATACCTTTTTTTTTTTACTTTTTTAAAAAAAATATTTTTCACAATTTTACACTATAAATAATACCCTCAATTCTCTTCATTTTTTCACACCTCAAAACACATCTACTTCATACTATCTCAACAATTCTTCCAAACTAAAATTCCAACAATGTCTCAAGACCCGAACGATCCATACAACCTCCAATCGCAATGGAATCCATTTCTGCCAAACTACAACCCACAAACACCACAATCTTCTTCATACAACCCGTATCCAACACAACCTTCAAATTACCAAATGCCGAGTTTTGGTCAAACTTACAATATACCGCATACAAAAGTTCCATCCACCCAATATCCTCAATCGTCATCACAATTCCCGCAAATGACACCCGAGACTTACCACGAATTCATGTTACGGAAGCAAAATCAAGCGCCGCCTTTGGAGCATTCAGTTGAAGCCGAAACACCGACGTCGTCTCAGCCAAAACAAAAAAAAAATCCAAACATCCCGGCGAGCCGAAAAAGAAAAAAGTAATAAACGTTTGCAATCTTTGGACGTCCAAAGAAGAGCTACTTTTAGCTCAATGTTGGATTTGTATTTCCGAATGCCCGAACCGATGCATCGACCAAAAAGGAGATTCATTTTGGTACTTGGTGATGGACGAGTACAACAAACGTGCGGATGTTGAAAAAGTCGCCTAACGGGGCAAAGACGCATTGTCGTCTAAGTGGAAATATTTGAACAATCGGTGTCAAAAGTATCAAGGAATCCATGCTAGGTTGGGAAGAAAGAAACATAGTGGTGAAAAATATGATGATTTTAGGTTGCGGTATTTAGAGACGTACAAGTTTGAGGCGAAAGCGACTTTTCACCATGAAGTCGCTTGGGATTATTTGAAAGATAAACAAAAATGGTTGGTGCCCGACCCGGTTGTAGTCGGCCATAGGAACAAGCGGAGGGAGACGGTGGACTTGGAAGATATAGATTTGGATTTGGGGCATGACGAGGAGGATAATGAAAACCCGAATGCCGCCATTTTTGGTGAAGATGTACACCCGCGGCCATCCGAAAAATCAAGGCGTTCTAAAAGTGTCAAAACATCTTCCGACACTTCTACTAAAAGTAGCGCGCCTTCTTTTGATGAGTCAATCATTACAAACTTTGAACAATTGACTCAATCCAAAGGGCCCGAGACATCGCTGAAGCAATGCGGGTTTTGAAGATGTCAACGGATGGGTTGTCGGAAGATGGCGCGTGGTTTCTTAACATGGAATAAGGGAAGATTTGGGCCAAGTTCGGGTGGAAGCGACCGGGTTCGGGTGGTGGATCGGGTTCAGAAGACGTTGGGGGATCGAGATCGGAAGACGTTTAAGTTTGTAGTTATAATTATTGTTATTTGTTTTTATTGTCTTTTACTTATTGTCTTTTACTTATTGTCTTTTAATTTTCGTATTTTAATTATGTATTTCAAGGAACTTTAATTATTGTATGAAAGTACTTTTTAGTTTAATGTTATTTGTTTTTATTTAGTGTTATTTGTTTGTATTTAATTTGTTTTTACAAAAAAAAAAAAAATTAAAAGAACATTCAACTGAACACTGAACCTCAAGGTTAACCATTACCTTACTTTTCTGTTTCAGTGTTCAAGTTCAGTGTTCTTAAGAAAGAACACTGAACTTGAACACTGAAACTCAGTAAACGACTCCTCATGCTCTAAGAAGAAAGCAGGTAGCAACCAAATAAAAAGCAAGCCATCTTGAAATTTGGACTATAGATTCTAGACATATAGATCTACAACCTGACCGTTGGGATCTTTGATTGGAGGTTAGAGTTGAGAGATACTCCCTCCGTCCCACCCAAAGTGTCCTCTTTTGACATTTTAAAGTCTTACTTTTTCAACTTTGACCTCAAATATTTTTGTTTGTGTTATATAATACTTGATGCAAAATATATGAATGAGTTGGGTTTAAAATGTAATTTCATTGGAATAATCATCGTCGGGTATTATATAACACAAACAAAAATATTTAAGGTCAAAGTTGAAAAAGAAAGAATTCGAAAGTTCAAAACATGAGACTTTGGGTGGGACGGATGGAGTATATATTTCGAAGTTGCTGTCTGAATTTGGTTACGTTATGAATTTGGTTTCGGTTATTGTTTGGTTTTTGGGATCTGATTGTGATTAGATCATTAGGTTTTACATCGCGTTTGAATTTGGAAATCTGGACCGTAATCCTTATCAAATAAGTGGGTCGTTTGAATTTGAATTGGATATTTGGAATTTAAAGATCGATTTGGTGTTTGAAGACTTGATTATTATCATGTCGTTTGGATTTGTTCGATCGTTTGGAATTTGTTAGTTTAAAGATCTTCATTTGTTGAGCTTTTGAATTTATTGTCCGAGTTTGATTGTTTGTTTTGAAGATCGTTTGAAGCCGATTTGGTTTTGTTTGGTTTATGTCGCGCCCCTATCGGTCGGTCGGGTTTTACCCCGAATCGTTGCTCCGTCGGCCACCGAGATGCGCGAGGGTTGAAAGTTTTAAAAATTTATATTTGCTGGGCTCAAACTATGCAAGCTACCTACCTTGTGGGTAAGGCGGCAAGTATAACTCGAGTGTCGTCCAAAATCGGAACGAATTGAATTGAATGGGACCTACCAAAGATAACTTGGCAATAGGATGGGTTTAGAAACAAGGTAGGTATGGGTTTGGTTTTATCTAATCTAATCTAAAGACAGAAAATAAAGTGCAGAAAAGTAAACGAGAATATAAGCAGCAGGTAGAGAGTGATTGCTGAAACTTCGACGATTAGGGTTTCGGGATGATATCCATTATAATGATGATAGGTGATTACTCTGGTTAAGAATCTTCTAAACGGTCGGTGTAAACACTAGGACCCTACGTCTAGGTGTAACCCTAAAGCATATGTCACTGAATCCTAGGCTATCCTGATTCTGGTCAGATGGGACTGTCTTCAGACCCACCTCACCGTCTCTTTCGGAGACCAAGCGACCCTCTGAATGGGGTTAAGGAATAGGGCGACAGTCCACAACACTGACTTTTCTTAACACCTATGTCTATCCAATTTTAACAGAGTAATACTGGTTGTATGCTGAATAAGTTAAACTATCGGTTAAGTAGAGTTTAGGGGTTTTAAGCATCTGGGAACACAGCCGGCATCCTTGCTTTCATTTCCTAACTCGTGTTTTATCTGTTTAAGTTCTAATACTTCCGTCATGGATTAGACCCTCCTTTGCCATCGGTCGTTCATCCCTAGGCATGTGTACAGTGTATAGTGTCCTTATTTTCCACAGTACTCTAACCCTAGGTATATCTACGGTGTTTTAAAGACCTAATGCATCTTTACACAGCTTTATAACCAGAGGTAGTTTAACGGTGTACTATAGCATTTTCAAGGCTTAACAAGACCTAGACCCGTGTCTGGAAGGGTTGCTTCCAGGTAATCCACGGTGAGATAGACCACCGGCATTTCCTTGGCTTCCACGTGTTTGTACTCTACCAGTGGTATTTCCAACGCTATACCAAGTATTCTGCCGTATTACGGCGATCCCACAGTTTCATATAAACAGGAGATAACTGTGTATTCGTAGTTAGGGTTGATCAGATCCTATCCTAAGGCAACAGTCACGTGAGAGACCAGAAAGGGTGATTAATTAAGTCTACATCCAGGATAAGTCTAAACATGTACGCAGTATAACAACTACCGATCATATATAAGATATATTAATTAAATATCATCCCTAATCCTAACATCTACATTTCAACAATCACATATTAATCTAGCTAATCAGCATGGCAATAATCATAGATCGTACTGAAATAATATGCAAAGTAAACATTATAACAATAAGAAAGTAAGATAATATCACCGGATTAGAAGAGTAATACTGAGGATTACAACAGTCTGACTTGAATAACCTTGCTACAGCTTGATTACCCAATTACAACTTTCCTCTAGCTCTAACCGCTAACTTATATCTTTCTAGTTCTCCTCTAACTCCTAAGAGTAGTGCTAGAGAGAGAAACTAGAGAGAAAACTAACTACAAGAATAATTCTCTTCTAACTCCTAAGAGTAGTGCTAGAGAGAGAATTCTAGAGAGAGAAAGAGAAGTATGTGAAGAATGGTGTGTTTGAAATGTGAAAATGGAGTCACTATTTATAGGAGAAGGGTGGTAGCCTTTGCACAAGTCTTGAAGCATAAGATACAAGCATCAAAGCAGCATACGGGGCAAGCGGACCAGGGGGGCAAACAGCACCCTACAAGGCAAAACCCCCCGTATACGGCACCCTAAGGGCCGTATACGGCACCTAGGGTACCGTATACGGTATCTAGGTGCCCAGGGGGGGTTGGTGCTCCGTTTGGCCTCCGTTTGTTTCTCGGTTGCTTGGTTCATCCGTATCTTCCTCGTTTGGGCTCTGATTTGCTTGATTCTTGTGCCGTTGGCTTCGTTTTTCCATTACGCTTCTAATGGCACTAAGTTTGCCAAATTTGGAAGTGTTTGACTTTTGCGTGTTCCGAATGACGATCGGCGGGTTTCCAGGCTGCACATCTTCTTCATTCTTTACCCATTTCTCTTGATTCTTTCACCTCCGATCTTGGATTTTCCTATTGAATCATAAAATATGCATTAATGTAACACCCCAGTTTTTAAGGTATTATTTTAGTAAATAAAAATATGTTTTTATAGTTCAGTTTTACAGTATTATTTTAGTGTACGATAATATATACATCTTTTTAATTTTAGATCTCTAAATAGTGAGATATAATAGAAAACGTAAGCTAGTTGTCCAGTTCCAGACTGTGTAGTATAGAAATTAAAAGGATTTAGATGGTTCGTACGTGCTTATCTTTCAGTACCTTCTCATTTCATCCAGAACTTCAAAATAAACAGAGGAAAATCGCAGGGAACAAAGGAAATCAAGAATCAATAATCAAATCATAATTTAGTCTTTCAATTCAAGCTCTAATTTACTAGAATCAGCATCCTCTATCACTCTCTAATTCCTGTAAGTTGTTCTTCCTTCTCTAAAACCCTAGAACTTGGGTTTTATGGGGTTTTAGTTAATTGATATGAATTAATCCGAAATTAGAGTTTGTAATTGATTAGTTAGTGTTAGTATAGCATATAAATCATGATTAGAATCCTAATTTCATGCTAGAAAGGATAGATTATGATTTGAGTTCATGGGGTTTTTATGAACTTCATGAATTAGTTGAATTTAAAGAGTTAAAGTATTAGTAGATGTTAGAACTATTATGAAAGTAGTTAAATTCATAATAAAGCTATGATTTTGATCATGATAAGTAAGTTAGTTAGTTTAG
Source organism: Helichrysum umbraculigerum (assembly GCA_949592205.1). Taxonomy (NCBI): domain Eukaryota; kingdom Viridiplantae; phylum Streptophyta; class Magnoliopsida; order Asterales; family Asteraceae; genus Helichrysum; species Helichrysum umbraculigerum. The sequence goes on along the minus strand of CATIUR010000002.1, from coordinate 44,341,579 downwards.
TTAAAGTGAAGTTAGTGAATCTCAAGTGGGGGAGAAGAGAATTAGATGATAATAGTTTAAAGTTGTGATTAGTTATTGATTATGTGCCATGTGTATATGTAATAGGTGCTAAAGAGGAATTGTCATCATTTGATCATCTTGTTTCAAATTATTCAACCATACAAGGTGAGTTTATGAATTGACTAGATCATGATTATGTAACTTGTTAAGATTAGTTATGATTATATCATGATTATGATGAAAGCTCGTGATTAGAATGGTTAATGGTTATTAGCCATATTTTGATTAGAATAGCTAACCAAGGTTGGCTTTGTTTGATTAGTGGTTAACTTATGTTAGCCAAACATTGATTAGTTATGTGCACATATGATTAGAATTGTGAAAGTGAAGTTGCAAGAAAAGGGAAGTAGTTCCTTACTTTGTTCATTATTTGCTTTATGTTAATAATGCATTGTATCATGTAGTTTCATATTCTCACTAAGCAAATTGCTTAATTAGTTTAGTTATGTTGTAGGTACAAGTGAAAGCGGAAGGGGTAAAGAAGTTGCGAAAGGGTAGAAGTGGAGTGCTAGCTTGTTGTAAGTTACACAAGCTTTCTCTTTAAATTATCGTTTTGGAACCTTGAAAGATCGCCCAAACAATGTTTTGACATGTTTTGGTTTTGAAAGAAATGACTAGATTGATTATGTGTAATAGAGTAAAGTTGTGTAAGATTAGTAGATAATGTTTGGAAAGTGTTAAGTTGTAACTTGTAATAGAAGTGATATTTTGATTATGTACATATTGAAAGTTTTAACGAAAGTCAACGATGTTATTAGTTAATTTGGAAGTGTGTTTAGTTATTGAATGGGTCAAATTAGCTCTTTTGGATCAGCGGGCCATAATGGGTCAAAACGGGTCTTAATGATGCCTATGAACGAATTTGAGTTAGATAAAGATTGGAAGTATAGTGATTAGTCTCGCAAGTTTGTTTTGATAGTAGAAATGTGTGCCTAAAGTTTCAGCTTCTAAGTCTTAATGGTTTGAGACTTAGTATGTTAGAAAAATGTTGGAATTTAGCCGAAAATGACCCTTAAGCCCAAATTCCGATAAATTGAGAAATTTGAGAAAGTGCGAAAATAGAAAGTTTCATTTTGACTATAGTAAAGTGCCTGCAAAGTTTCATGTTTTAACTCTTTGTCGTTTGAAAGATATGCGCGTCCAAAGTTCGGAAAATGGTAAATAGTGGAAAGAAAACTGCAGGTGCTGTAAACGCCAGGGTACCCGGCGGGTAGCCTGAGTACCCGGCGGGTAAAAGCAATATTAAGATCAAGCCGGCGGTTTCCTAAGCCCACCCGGCGGCTTCTCAAGCCTTTAAACGGGCATTAGGTTCTGTTACCCCAAAAGTTAATTCACCCGGTGGCTAAGGGGGAAAACCCGGCGGCTAGACGTGGGTACCCGGCGGGTAACCCATCTACCCGGCGGGTAAGTGGTGTTTTCAGCAGATTTTTATTTTTAAGTTAAATGTTATACAGATCAATAGATTAGTATACAGGAACGATAATATAGATAATGGGACCAATAGAAATACATTTCAGTGTAAAAAAAAAAAAAAAAAAAATGTTCAGATTTTCAGGGCGTTTCAAGTTGGTATCAGAGCGATGGTTTAAGAGATTTAAGCAATCCACAGTAGGATTGCCTAAACTTAAACCACTTATAAATGTGCAGTAGTTAATTATAGTTATGTTTTCGCAATGTTTTGCATATGATTAGTAGATTATGATTAGAGTAAGAATGATTGCTTGGAATTGGAATATATTTAAGAATTTTGAATAGAAACATGTATTTAGTATAATATAACTACGTCTGGCCAACGAGGTTATATTTTGCTAAGCATGTGGGAGATTCAAAGTTGTTAAATATGTGAAGATAAAGGCAATCATTATTTAATAGTTGAAGTAGAGAATTCTTATGTTTAATTGTGTTTTTATATTGTTTAGTAAATGGAATCCACACCAAACAAAGAAGCTGAGGGTTCAAATGTACGTTCTCCTACTCAAGAGGAGAATGTTCAGAAAGAAGTCTAGATCCTGAGGACCGGATGCTATTAAAAGATGTGATTGGGCAAGCCCTACAGGAATTTGCTCCTAAGGTATATACCCGAATGGAGCAAATTATTAATACACGATTAGTAGAATTTGAACAGAAGCATCCTGTCTTAGCTAACCCTCAGTTGAATAGTGAAATGTTAAGTGCTCAGCAACAAATGAACAAAGAAAAAGAACGTTTTGAATATAAAAACTTTGCCAATTGTAGTCCCCCAGAATTTCATGGAGAGAGAGACCCGATTAGTAGTCATAGGTGGATTAGTAAGATAGAAGAAACTTTTCTACTTTGTGACTGTCCAGAAAGGCTACGTGTATTGTTTGCTGCTCATCAGTTGAAAGATAGTGCTCAGGATTGGTGGGGTACTCAAGTTAAAACACATGGTGCTATAGAAGCCGCAAAGTTTTCTTGGAGTATGTTTAAAGAAAAGTTTATAGCAGAATTTGCTCCAATGGCAGAAGTAGAGAGATTGAAAGGAGAGTTCTTAGCTATTAATCAAGGGAAAATGTCGGTAACTGAGTACACTAACGTGTTTTATGATAAATCTCAGTTTTGTCCCGAATATACCTCGAATCCAGGGTTAATGAAGGATCATTATTACCGACATTTGAACATAGATATCAAAGAAGCAGTTGACCCGACCATTTATGATTCTATTCCTAAGATGATGAATAAGGGGTTGACTCGAGAGAAGGAGTTGCAAGTGAAAGCAGAGGATCGCGCTAATAAGAGAAAAGCAGAACAAGCCTCTTCTCAATCACAGCAGTCAAAGAAATTTAAAAATTTCGGAAAGCAGCAGTCATCACAACCACAACAACAGAAGTCACAATCTCAACAATCAAACCGTCAATCACAAGCTCCAGCTCGGGAATTTCCCAAGTGTAATAATTGTGGTAGAAAGCATCCAGGAGAATGTCAGTTAGGGAGTACAGCTTGTTACAAATGTCGTCAGCAAGGGCATATCGCTGCTAATTGCCCTAATCCATATAGAATGTGCTTTTATTGCTATAAGGATGACCACTTACAAGCTAACTGTCCTGCTAAACTAGAAGATATGAAAAGAAATGAACAGAAGAAAGAAGCGGAAAAGAAAAGAGAAGCGGGCGGACAGAAAGCTAAAGGTCGTTCTTTTCAGATTACAGCAGATGAGGCAAAGGAGTCACATGACGTGGTGACAGGTACCTTCATAATTAACACTATACCTGCCCATGTTTTATTTGACTCTGGAGCCACCAAGTCTTTTGTATCATTATCATTTTGTGAAAAGTTGAATACTCCTATTGTTAAATTAGAACGCCCTTTGGAAGTTGAAATTGCCGATAGCAAATTGGTTATTGTTAGTGATGTTTATAGAGGGTGTACAATTGAAATAGGAGGTGAAGTGTTCAAAATAGATTTGATTCCTATGCAAATGGGGGAATTTCATGTAGTTATAGGAATGGACTGGATGGGAAAGAATAAGGGTATGATTAATTGTCATGAAAAGATAGTTCTCCTGAAAGCACCTAGCGGAAGGGAGATTGTTGTCTATGGCGAGCGTTCTAATAGATCCATTCCTGTTTGTACCTTTGCTCGAGCTAAAAGATTTTTGTCACACGGGTGTCAAGCCTTTTTGGCGCACGTGGTTGATAATTCTAAAGCTGTACCCGAACTTTCTAGTATTCCAGTGGTGAAAGAATTTCCTGAAGTGTTTCCTGATGAACTTCCAGGTATTCCACCTGATAGACAAGTGGAATTTCGAATTGATCTTATTCCTGGAGCTATTCCAATTGCTAAAACTCCTTATCGGTTAGCTCCAACTGAAATGCAAGAAATGATGAAACAATTGCAAGAACTTTTAGATAAAGGTTTCATCCGTCCTAGTAGTTCACCTTGGGGAGCTCCAGTATTATTTGTAAAGAAGAAAGATGGTTCCCTAAGAATGTGTATAGATTACCGGGAACTAAATAAAGTAACCATTAAGAACAGATATCCCTTGCCTCGAATAGATGATTTATTTGATCAGTTACAGGGTGCCAGTTTCTTTTCAAAGATTGATCTTCGTTCTGGCTACCATCAGTTAAAAGTAAGGGAAGAAGATATTGCAAAAACTGCTTTTCGTACTCGTTATGGTCACTTTGAATTTACAGTTATGCCTTTCGGCTTAACTAATGCTCCAGCTGCATTCATGGACTTGATGAACAGAGTTTGTCGGCCCATGCTTGATATCTTTGTTATAGTTTTTATTGATGATATTCTTATCTATTCTAAAAGTGAAGCTGAGCATGCAGCACATCTCAGGCAAGTTCTTGAAACACTTCGTTGTGAAAAGTTATTTGCCAAATTTTCTAAATGTGAATTTTGGTTACGAGAAATCCAATTTCTTGGACATGTGATCAATATTCACGGCATTCAAGTTGATCCTTCCAAGATAGCAGCAGTAATGAAGTGGGACCCCCCCTACAAGTCCTACTGAAATCAGGAGTTTTCTTGGTCTAGCTGGCTATTATCGTTGTTTTATTCAAGATTTTTCAAGGATTGATACTCCTTTGACTCAGTTGACTAGAAAGAGTGTTCAGTGGAAGTGGGGAGAGGAGCAATTCAAAGCATTTCAGATGTTGAAAGAAAAGCTTAGCCAAGCCCCTATTCTTGTTTTACCCGAAGGCAACGAGGATATGGTGGTGTTTTGTGATGCTTCAAAACTCGGATTAGGCTGTGTTCTTATGCAGCGTGGGAAGGTCATTGCTTATGCTTCACGCCAGTTAAAATCACATGAGCAAAACTATCCCACTCATGATCTTGAATTAGCAGCAGTGGTCTTCGCTCTTAAAATTTGGCGCCATTACCTCTATGGTGTTAAATTCATTATCTATACAGACCACAAAAGTCTTAAATATTTCTTTGACCAGCGTGATTTGAACAATCGTCAGAGAAGATGGCTAGATTTAGTTAAAGATTATGACTGCGACATACTTTACCATCCTGGCAAAGCAAATGTTGTAGCCGATGCTCTTAGCAGAAAGGTTAGTCATTCTATTCTTTCAGTGAAATCTCTTCAAATGACTGTGCTTCCTCAGTTATTTGATTCTATTAAAACCGCTCAGATTGAAGTTTTAGCCTCTAATGACCCGAATAATCAACGTTTAGCGGGTCAACTTTTTGAATTAGTAGACGATTCTAGAGGTTTGAAGACTCGTTTTGGTAGAATATGGATACCAAGGACGAGTGAAATAAAGAAAGTGTTATTAGAACAGGCGCATAAATCCAAGTATTCTATTCATCCTGGTGCTACCAAGATGTACCGTGACCTGAAACGTGACTATTGGTGGCCAGGTATGAAGCGTGATATAGTTAAACATGTTCAGAATTGTCTCACTTGTCTGCAAGTTAAAACAGAGCACCAGCAACCATACGGTAAACTTCAGCCTTTAGATATACCGATATGGAAATGGGAACACATCACCATGGATTTTGTTACCAAGTTGCCAAAGACCCCTAGGCAACATGACACTATTTGGGTGATCGTGGACCGATTGACAAAAAGTGCTATTTTCCTTCCTATTCAAGAAGCTTCTTCTTCAGAAAAGTTAGCCGATCTTTATGTTAAAGAAGTTGTTGCTAGGCATGGAGTTCCACTTTCTATAGTTTCAGATCGTGATACTCGTTTTACTTCTCGATTCTGGAATAAATTTCAAGAAGATTTGGGAACTCGATTGCATATTAGTACAGCTTTTCATCCTCAAACTGATGGTCAGAGTGAACGTACCATTCAGACTCTTGAAGATATGCTTAGAGCTTGTGCCATTGATTTTGGTGGTAGTTGGGATACTCATCTTCCATTGGTTGAGTTTTCCTATAATAATAGTTATCATTCTTCGATTAAAATGCCACCTTATGAAATGTTGTATGGTAGAAAATGTCGAACTCCAATTTGTTGGAGTGAGATTGGTCAGAGAGAGCTTGGAAGTACAGATATAGTACAGTTGACTACTGAAAAGATTGATCAGATTAGAGAAAGATTAAAGATGGCACAAGATCGACAAAAGTCATATGCAGACAAGCGGAGAAGGCCTATTGAATTTCAAGTAGGTGATAAGGTGATGCTTAAAGTTTCACCTTGGAAAGGGATTATACGTTTTAGAAAGCGAGGAAAGTTGAGTCCAAGATATATTGGACCTTTTGAAATTATTGATAGGGTTGGGAAGGTTGCGTATCGATTACAATTACCAGAAGAACTTGGTAGTATACATGATACATTTCATGTGTCTCAGCTCAGAAAGTGTTTAGTTGATGAGGCTTCTTATGTACCACTGACAGAAATAGAAATAAATGATAAATTAAGTTATATAGAAGAGCCAGTTAAAATCCTTGATCAGAAAGTAAAGCAGCTCAGAAATAAATTAGTTTCGATAGTTAAAGTTCAATGGCGACATAGGAAGGGTTCAGAATTTACTTGGGAACCGGAGGAGTGGATGATGATATACTACCCTGCGGTACACCAAGAATAATTCGTGAGGACACGAACAGAATAAGTGGGGGAGAGTTGTAACACCCCAGTTTTTAAGGTATTATTTTAGTAAATAAAAATATGTTTTTATAGTTCAGTTTTACAGTATTATTTTAGTGTACGATAATATATACATCTTTTTAATTTTAGATCTCTAAATAGTGAGATATAATAGAAAACGTAAGCTAGTTGTCCAGTTCCAGACTGTGTAGTATAGAAATTAAAAGGATTTAGATGGTTCGTACGTGCTTATCTTTCAGTACCTTCTCATTTCATCCAGAACTTCAAAATAAACAGAGGAAAATCGCAGGGAACAAAGGAAATCAAGAATCAATCATCAAATCATAATTTAGTCTTTCAATTCAAGCTCTAATTTACTAGAATCAGCATCCTCTATCACTCTCTAATTCCTGTAAGTTGTTCTTCCTTCTCTAAAACCCTAGAACTTGGGTTTTATGGGGTTTTAGTTAATTGATATGAATTAATCCGAAATTAGAGTTTGTAATTGATTAGTTAGTGTTAGTATAGCATATAAATCATGATTAGAATCCTAATTTCATGCTAGAAAGGATAGATTATGATTTGAGTTCATGGGGTTTTTATGAACTTCATGAATTAGTTGAATTTAAAGAGTTAAAGTATTAGTAGATGTTAGAACTATTATGAAAGTAGTTAAATTCATAATAAAGCTATGATTTTGATCATGATAAGTAAGTTAGTTAGTTTAGTTAAAGTGAAGTTAGTGAATCTCAAGTGGGGGAGAAGAGAATTAGATGATAATAGTTTAAAGTTGTGATTAGTTATTGATTATGTGCCATGTGTATATGTAATAGGTGCTAAAGAGGAATTGTCATCATTTGATCATCTTGTTTCAAATTATTCAACCATACAAGGTGAGTTTATGAATTGACTAGATCATGATTATGTAACTTGTTAAGATTAGTTATGATTATATCATGATTATGATGAAAGCTCGTGATTAGAATGGTTAATGGTTATTAGCCATATTTTGATTAGAATAGCTAACCAAGGTTGGCTTTGTTTGATTAGTGGTTAACTTATGTTAGCCAAACATTGATTAGTTATGTGCACATATGATTAGAATTGTGAAAGTGAAGTTGCAAGAAAAGGGAAGTAGTTCCTTACTTTGTTCATTATTTGCTTTATGTTAATAATGCATTGTATCATGTAGTTTCATATTCTCACTAAGCAAATTGCTTAATTAGTTTAGTTATGTTGTAGGTACAAGTGAAAGCGGAAGGGGTAAAGAAGTTGCGAAAGGGTAGAAGTGGAGTGCTAGCTTGTTGTAAGTTACACAAGCTTTCTCTTTAAATTATCGTTTTGGAACCTTGAAAGATCGCCCAAACAATGTTTTGACATGTTTTGGTTTTGAAAGAAATGACTAGATTGATTATGTGTAATAGAGTAAAGTTGTGTAAGATTAGTAGATAATGTTTGGAAAGTGTTAAGTTGTAACTTGTAATAGAAGTGATATTTTGATTATGTACATATTGAAAGTTTTAACGAAAGTCAACGATGTTATTAGTTAATTTGGAAGTGTGTTTAGTTATTGAATGGGTCAAATTAGCTCTTTTGGATCAGCGGGCCATAATGGGTCAAAACGGGTCTTAATGATGCCTATGAACGAATTTGAGTTAGATAAAGATTGGAAGTATAGTGATTAGTCTCGCAAGTTTGTTTTGATAGTAGAAATGTGTGCCTAAAGTTTCAGCTTCTAAGTCTTAATGGTTTGAGACTTAGTATGTTAGAAAAATGTTGGAATTTAGCCGAAAATGACCCTTAAGCCCAAATTCCGATAAATTGAGAAATTTGAGAAAGTGCGAAAATAGAAAGTTTCATTTTGACTATAGTAAAGTGCCTGCAAAGTTTCATGTTTTAACTCTTTGTCGTTTGAAAGATATGCGCGTCCAAAGTTCGGAAAATGGTAAATAGTGGAAAGAAAACTGCAGGTGCTGTAAACGCCAGGGTACCCGGCGGGTAGCCTGAGTACCCGGCGGGTAAAAGCAATATTAAGATCAAGCCGGCGGTTTCCTAAGCCCACCCGGCGGCTTCTCAAGCCTTTAAACGGGCATTAGGTTCTGTTACCCCAAAAGTTAATTCACCCGGTGGCTAAGGGGGAAAACCCGGCGGCTAGACGTGGGTACCCGGCGGGTAACCCATCTACCCGGCGGGTAAGTGGTGTTTTCAGCAGATTTTTATTTTTAAGTTAAATGTTATACAGATCAATAGATTAGTATACAGGAACGATAATATAGATAATGGGACCAATAGAAATACATTTCAGTGTAAAAAAAAAAAAAAAAATGTTCAGATTTTCAGGGCGTTTCAAAAAAGATCTAATTTGATAGGATAATCAAGAATGGAATATTTAAGGTGATTGTTTTTGCCTCGGTTTGCGTGCAAAACGGATGTTTTAACTGGTTTTGTAGCAACGCCCGTATTTAGACTACCTTGGTGATTTTTGATGATAAATGATTTAATTGAAATGTTTTCACCAGAGAATAGCCCAAAAAGTGCGGAAATAAGTACTTAAAAACATGACTTTTTGAGTCACATCAAGTATCCCTCACTTAAGCGTTACTTGTCCTCAAGCAACACTCAGTTGTGTCCCGTGAAAACATTTTATAGATTTTTAGGTGAGTTAGAGCACTTCCAAAAAGTTACCACTTTGTCATATGGGAAAATTATTTAGAGAACATAGGGAAAGCTAAGATGATCCTTTCAGAAATAAGTATTGACTTTCCCGGGCATACTTTCCAAATCTCGTGATCTTGGAGTATACATGACTAGGCGATCTCACTAAAGGTGGTCACTCAATTCACTCAGAGTGTATCGGGTTTCCTATTAATCTAGCACAATCGAAATCGCTCAAATAGCCAGTCATGTAGCACTCATCATCATAAGCTTGGTCGAGAATCGGATCTCCACCACTTAGGAAGAGGACGGTGCTAATTATCCCAAGACATTCGAGTGGGTTGTAGTGTTTGTGAGGGTTAAGGGGTATGGATAGTGGTGATTTTTGGTTTAAGGGGTTGCTTATCTTAGGCATTCTAAGAATCATGAAAAACCTTATTGTAGAACGGAGAAGATAGCTACTCGCATTTCATTGGATCTTTCTTTGAAAGATTGATACTCTGAAGCACTTTAGCTTTATTTTCTTTTCTTTTTATTTTCTTTCTTTTTCTGCTTTTCTTTCTTCAGAACTTCTTTGCCAGAGAACTTCCAAGGATATTTTTGCTTTTCTTTCGGAAATCTCTTCTTTCTTATCACGGACTTCTTCGAGTCTTTTCTTCTGGTGCCAATTTTTCGCACTCTTGATTTTCTAATTTTGGTGAACACGGAGGAGTAGATCAATTCAGAAAGAGATTCTTCAAGATGTTTTTTCATAACCTTAGAAGTTCAAAGATAAGTTGTTGGGAATTTGGGAAAAGAGGTTAAATATATAGGGTTTTAAAGAAACGAAAGGTTTAGGCTCAACAGGGTTTTCTAGGTGGATCATCGATACTAAAAATGAGTATCGGAAGGGTTTTGGGCTTGAAAAGGTATGTAAGAATGGGTTAAATCCTAAGGAATGTGGAGATCATCTAATTGCACCTATACCGCGTACGGTACTCTCCAATGTGGTCTCGAAACGTATGTCAGGAACAAGTTCTAATTTAGTGAAACTAGCATCGGCACACACAAGAAATGAACAATGTAGCATTTAAATGAATTCTTTTAAGGCTCAAAACCTCACTGCAAATTAGGGTTTGTATGTGCCTACCCATGCTCCTTAGATTGTTAATACTTATTTAAGAAATTTCTACCTTAATTTCCCTAATATTCTTGAATAACTAACTCATATTAGAAATGGTTCCTCTTCGAAAGAAATCGTAACTCAAAAATAGTTGAGCTAATCGGATGATTTTGCTCATACTTTATTATTTTTGTTTAAAAAGTTTTGAAAATTTTGAAAATTTGAGGAACATTTTCTGAGTAAAGCTATTCGGACATTAAAATCTGTAAAACATCTAATTCAAGGTATTCTATACCTGCTATCCCACACTTAGCGGAACATTGTCCCTAATGTTCTCTTGAGTTGAGATTATATTTAGAAAAATATAATCCCACACTTAGAGTTTGAACATATAGAAAATGTTTCTCAAGTGTTTGGTTTGGGCTGGAATCCCACACTTAGTGATAAGTTTAGGATAGAGTATAGATTACTTTGCATTCCTAAGCTAACAAAATGAATCAAGTTATGAAAACGAGGTGAAAGGTAAGAAACTCCCCAGATGACGATTTAACGTTTAGAGGCGAAAGCTGAGAATTAGAAGATCTTCATTAAGAGTGATTCAGCTCCGCATGTCCTTATCTGGTGCACAGCGCTTCTCATTCATGCTTAGCTAAGAGTCGATCCATAATGTAAGTGGAAATTCTTATTAGTGAATTTAACACTTTTGTGATTTAAGATTTGGAGACGATTCTTGCTAAGATGTCTTGGAGTGTGGGTTGAGATCCCACACTTAGATCTTTGAAGAGTTTGCGGTGCATGTGCGAGTTTCAGAAGAAGATAGACCGAAGCTCCTCTCCTGAGATGTGTGTAAGTTCCGCGGTCCGCAGTTGTGCATTCCTTGGTTGTCTGCCTTTTACTCCACGGTTTCTTTTTCTTGAAAGCTCGTCATCTCGGGCGCGTTTATTTCTTATTCATCACGCATTCAATCACTTATTCTAAAATAAAGAAACAAACATAATAAGTAACTACGATAAACATTATAAAGCTCAACCATATAGGTCGAGAAATATCCCAAAAGTTCAACCAAGTGCAAGATAGAGATCACTATAATCAATACAATACAGAAGTCAGTGATATGAAATATAAATCACAAGATAAGTAGTCTAGAATGGAGGATCCTCTGCTGGTATGTCATCAGGTTGAGCTGCGGGTCCTGCGACTGACTGCTGTCCACTGGACACTCTCTGCTCATCTGGAGGTAGTAATCCTCTCTGAATCAATATCTGCCTGAGGGTCATCGCTGGAATTGCCATCATATCATCATAACCCTGTGCGAGCATGTCCGCAGTGGTAACACCTGCCGTCTGTAACATATCAAGGTAGAGCTGCCTGAGAGTGCTCTTAGTAGGAACCTAATCTGAGAAGATAGGGCCCAAATCCAAGTAAGGGCCGACGCTACTAGTGAACAATGCATCGGTGCCAATGTAGAGTAGATCTGGTCTATAGGATGTGCTATCCTCTGGATGATGGTCATGGGTAGGAATGGGTACAGTCGGACGAGGCAATGATGCCTGCTGACGGGCTGGAGATGGTATGTGTACTGAGTAGACTCTGGCTATATCAGATGTGGATCTGTGAGTGGGTAATGGTGCGGAGTAAGTGGTAGGTGTGCGAGGGCGTCTATATGGATGTGGTGGCTGAGTGGAGGTATGTGGATGTGGTGGAGGAAAGGTAGTGTATGGGCGAGTGGTGGCATATGGGTGAGTGGCGGTATGGGTAGTGGGTGGTGGTGGTGGTCCACATCTGTATAGGAAGTGATCAGGCTCAGGGGTACCATGTCTCCTAGTTGTCAGAACCTGCTGATCACAGATAACCTGTAAAGCATGTAATAGATAGTACTGAGTAAGAAGAGTGACCGGATCCGTGTGATGCTCAACGGCCTGTGTAGGCAGTACTGATGTGTCTGCTCCTCGTGATGGCTCAGGTATCTCTGCTGCTACTGGTCTCTGTGGCTGGGGACCAACATCTCTATCCTCTGTAGTCACACGCTTCCTGGTCATGAAGCATCCAGGAATGGGCTGCCGAGTATGATACCATAAGCACTGTCTCTCAGGTCCCTCATCAATCATCCTGATCAACTTGCAGTACTCTAGGTTAAACGGCTGCGAACTAGCATGATGGGTATAATCCTCACTGTGGCGGTTAGTGAGAATCCCCATGCCGACTAACAGTCTCGTGATAATGGCTCCCATGAATACGTGGCGTCTATCCTCTCTCTTCTCCTTCCACAATCTATCCGCGATGATGTATGCGATATTCAGGTTCTGCTTCCTTATGATCGTATCCATGAACTTAAGCTCTTCTGATGTAGCACTCTTTCCAAAGATAGTACAGCACAGGAGCTTGTGAAGAATGTGGTGAACTGGTCGGGTCATGAGTGAAGCTTTCACTCCACTCCTGAAGTTTGTCCCCGTCAATCCTCTCCATATCTCCTTGTGATCCCGTGACGGTAAACTAGAGATAGACTGGAAACTGCTGGTGAACCAATCAGAACTGGCCTGTGACTGTGTGTAAAGGCCAAGGTGAAATCTCCCACTGTCATACGATACTTTTTTCCACGATTCCGAAAAGCGATTTTCTTATCAGTGATCTCCAATCTCTCTCGGAACTCGTAAGTCATCATAAACTCAGTGACGACCTCTCGGTATATAGCCTCATCAATGGTGAAAAGATGGAAAAATGCAGCATGTTCCTCGCCATCTTTATCATACTTAATCAATTCTTCCAACTCATCCCTAATACCCAAGCGTCTCATATCCGGCCACATGATGACTCTGTTTGACCCTAAGTATCGTCCCATCCATTTCTCAATATAGTCCATATTCTCGGGGGATGAAGCAAGCTTCCTCAACGAAGGGTTTGATAGATCCATCTATTGACAAGAAAATGAGATGCATAAGTCATAACAAATTGCTAAGTACATTTCCAAATTTTAAACAAAAATTGGAAATGTAGGCTTTAAAATATGAATAAATCCGCAATTTATTTTAAACTAAACCTAGGCCTAACCAATCCTCAATCCGCAATTTTTCGCAACCATAAGTGTCTAACCTATTTTAAGGGTATTAAAGTAATAATAATACTAGCGTTTAATCTAAGTGAACTCGTCATTTCAAACAACTAGTAAATATTCTTACTTTTATTCATGGCAACTTAATCTAAGTGAGCATAAGTTTTGTAAAAACCATGTAATTACCTCAAATATATCAAGTAAACCAAAAAGAGCATAAACTAATTTATTCATGCAAATACCATGTGGTTAAAGACACGTGTTCAACTTATTCGGTTACTTTTAACAATTTTGCAAGATTTAAAGATTTTGATAAATGAATGACGGTAGCTTACGTGTGATGGTCATATTAAAAATATTCAACACTTTATTAATTAAGGCGGTGAATAATTAAAATAATCAAGGACCAAAAGCTAACTAAAGATTTATTGAAAATCTAAGAAACTTGCCATGATTTAATTAACACAAGTACCATTTTAAAAATTGAAGATTTAAAATAAAGTATGATACTTGGTTAATTCTAATCACAACATGCTTACTTTAACTTTCAATAATTCTAAGGATCATTCAAAATGAACTAGCAATCATGTAATCATGTTTATCAAGTTATACTAAGCATGAATTAATCAAAACAAGTCAAAACAAGCTACTAGTTATCAAAAGTCAACAAATCAAGCAACTTTGACCACTTAAAGTCAACACTTGAAGATCAAAGTCACAAATTATCAAGTAATCTACTCAATCAAGCATGTAATCATGTTAAGCAACTATGCAAGAACACTTTTGAACTATAAAACACAAGTTTTCAACATGGATTTCATAGATCAAAAGTTGAAACCCTATTTTTTAAAAAGTTAATGAAATTTAAAGATTTGAGTTAGGAATTACCTTGCAAGTGATGAAATGATGTTATGTATGCAAGAGAGATGATAAAATGAAGAACTTGAAGCTTTAAATAATCAAAAATGGTGGAAAAATGGAGGTTTTAGAAATGGAGATGGAGGCCGTGGGTTTTGGGGAAGAGGAAGGAGAGAAAATTTTGACTTTTTGTTTGTAGTGGATCCCTTCCTCTTGGTTTAAATACGTTTCGATTTAAAACGCGAAAGATACGATACGTACGATTGGTTTTTGAAAGGTTTTAAGATTTTTAATAAGTAACCAAAAGTAAATACGAATCTTTATAAAAAAATTTCGCGAATTAAAATTGTGTTTTAAATCGCGCGCGAAAAGTTCTTTGTGTTTAAACTCAAACGAGTTTATTTAAAAACGAAATAATATTTTTGTGTACTTTAAACTTTAAAACAAATCATAATTAATTTACCAAAATTTTAAAATTAAAACTTTGTTAAATTTTTCTGAAAAGTTCGAACTTACGCAAATTGCGCGAGTTTAAAGTTTAAAGGACGTTTTCTTGATTTTTAAACGAAAGCTTTAAAACGAAAAATTAATTTAAACTAAAACTAATACTAACTAATATTAATTAACCTAGATAGGCTTGGGGTGCCTCCCAAGAGCGCTTTGTTAAAGACGAAAGCTCGTTCATACCAGACTTACTGTTTTACCGGATAGTGTCCGAGACGACACTTTTGGATACGGTTGAAGCTTTAAACAAAGATAAGGTGTGACGAGAGATAAACGTACCTCTAAGATCTCGGATGACATTGTAAATTAAGTCGGCAGGATTAATATAGTATCGCTAAAATTCAGTTAAGAATTCTCTTTCTACCTGACCGAGTTGTAGCAATGCATCAACGAAACGGTTAAACTCTCGTTTTACCTTCTTTGGGTTCGAAATACCATCCCTGAATCCTGAGTCTATATAACGAAGATTAAAGAGAAATTTTCCTAAGACTTGTAGAAATTCCGTTTCTTCGTTAGAATCAGGGTTTCCATGGGTAGTGTGCACCACTTGCGAAAGTTCCCTGATATAAATCTTTTGTTGAGCTGTAAACGGAAATCTAGTCTGTTGGAATAACTGGATCAGCTGGATATGAAGCTCCTTTCGTTTTGCAAAGAAAGCAGATTCAATAGCTTCCTCAGTTGATTCAGGAAAAATAACTTGCAATTCGTTAGTTAAATAAGAAGCAAGATCAGCAAAGAATGGAATATCCACAGAAATTGAGGCAGGTTTAATAGGGTTTCTCTCTATCCAATATTCGAGTTCATCAATCAGGGCCGCAACATAACGATTTATCTTTGTTTGTGAAACAGGCGAATAATCGGTGCTGGCTAATAAATCCATTAAAAGATCTAACTCTGATTTTAATGTTAACTCGTTTGTTCTGTTATAATCACTACGGAGAGATCTTAACATCCTATCAATTTCCACAAAGGTTTTTCTCTGTTCATACGAAAAGGGGAAGTCGGATATCTTAAGATTTCTAAGAAAGTCAGCACATATATCCATTCTCCTATCGGGGCTTTGAGAAATTCCTAGGTGATGGCCAATCTCAGATTCCGGTTGATTGTTTCTAAATTCAATGCTATTAGGGCTTGGTGTTTATGTCCTAGGCTTATTCTTGACCTGATATTGGAGACTCTCTTCCTCAACAACACTTGAATAAAGTGTAGTGGGGTGGGCTCGCAAAATATCGGGGAGATCGTATTCAAAATATTCATCTAGGCAATGAAGACGTTCATTCAAATCCATCCAGGGCATGGGTAGATAGAAGAATACTTCAATTCCAAATGGTTCATCATCAGGTAAAGTAGCAGGTCTAATATAGTATGGATACCTAGACAAGATTGATAGAATCTCAGGGTCAAGTGTGGGTTGACCACTTAAAGTAACAGTAACAGAAGCTGGAATCTTCTGCTGAGATTCATCTAAACCTAAGTCTAAGCTCGATATTTTTGGGTTCTCAACTTCATGGTTAACACAGACCTCTCTAATGTCAGAGGAGTTTGACTCATACTCTGGACAATCAAAGAATTCCGCATCTACCAAAGCCGTCATCTCATCCGTCATCATTTGATTGAGAGGAGAGATGGGGTTTGAAGGAGAATTAGGGTTTTTCATTTTCTAATTTTTTTGTATTTTCTAGGGTTTAAGAACTAGGTTATCTAACTAATAAAGCAATTAACTTCCTAAGTAATGATAATCTTAAGGAAGGATCTCCTAAAGTTAATTAACTAAGGCAGAATTCAATTCTTGACGAAACCGATCCCCGGCAGCAGCGTCAAAAAACTTGTCGCGCCCCTATCCGTCGGTCGGGTTTTACCCCAAATCGTTGCTCCGACGGCCACCGAGATGCGCGAGGGTTGAAGGTTTTAAAAATTTATATTTGCTGGGCTCAAACTATGCAAGCTACCTACCTTGTGGGTAAGGCGGCAAGTATAACTCGAGTGTCGTCCAAAATCGGAACGAATTGAATTGAATTGGAACCTACCAAAGATAACTTGGCAATATGATGGGTTTAGAAACAAGGTAGGTATGGGTTTGGTTTTATCTAATCTAATTTAAAGACAGAAAATAAAGTGCAGAAAAGTAAACGAGAATATAAGCAGCAGGTAGAGAGTGATTGCTGAAACTTCGACGATTAGGGTTTCGGGATGATATCCATTATAATGATGATAGGTGATTACTCTGGTTAAGAATCTTCTAAACGGTCGGTGTAAACACTAGGACCCTACGTCTAGGTGTAACCCTAAAACATATGTCACTGAATCCTAGGCTATCCTGATTCTGGTCAGATGGGACTGTCTTCAGACCCACCTCACCGTCTCTTTCGGAGACCAAGCGACCCTCTGAATGGGGTTAAGGAATAGGGCGACAGTCCACAACACTGACTTTTCTTAACACCTATGTCTATCCAATTTTAACAGAGTAATACTGGTTGTATGCTGAATAAGTTAAACTATCGGTTAAGTAGAGTTTAGGGGTTTTAAGCATCTGGGAACACAGCCGGCATCCTTGCTTTCATTTCCTAACTCGTGTTTTATCTGTTTAAGTTCTAATACTTCCGTCATGGATTAGACCCTCATTTGCCATCGGTCGTTCATCCCTAGGCATGTGTACAGTGTATAGTGTCCTTATTTTCCACAGTACTCTAACCCTAGGTATATCTACGGTGTTTTAAAGACCTAATGTATCTTTACACAGCTTTATAACCAGAGGTAGTTTAACGGTGTACTATAGCATTTTCACGGCTTAACAAGACCTAAACCCGTGTCTGGAAGGGTTGCTTCCAGGTAATCCACGGTGAGATAGACCACCGGCATTTCCTTGGATTCCACGTATTTGTACTCTACCAGTGGTATTTCCAACGCTATACCAAGTATTCTGCCGTATTACGGCGATCCCACAGTTTCATATAAACAGGAGATAACTGTGTATTCGTAGTTAGGGTTGATCATATCCTATCCTAAGGCAACAGTCACGTGAGAGACCAGAAAGGGTGATTAATTAAGTCTACATCCAGGATAAGTCTAAACATGTACGCAGCATAACAACTACCGATCATATATAAGATATATTAATCAAACATCATCCCTAATCCTAACATCTACATTTCAACAATCACATATTAATCTAGCTAATCAGCATGGCAATAATCATAGATCGTACTGAAATAATATGCAAAGTAAACATTATAACAGTAAGAAAGTAAGATAATATCACCGGATTAGAAGAGTAATACTGAGGATTACAACAGTCTGACTTGAATAACCTTGCTACAGCTTGATTACCCAATTACAAATTTCCTCTAGCTCTAACCGCTAACTTATATCTCTCTAGTTCTCCTCTAACTCCTAAGAGTAGTGCTAGACAGAGAAACTAGAGAGAAAACTAACTACAAGAATAATTCTCTTCTAACTCCTAAGAGTAGTGCTAGAGAGAGAATTCTAGAGAGAGAAAGAGAAGTATGTGAAGAATGGTGTGTTTGAAATGTGAAAATGGAGTCACTATTTATAGGAGAAGGGTGGTAGCCTTTGTACAAGTCTTGAAGCATAAGATACAAGCATCAAAGCAGCATACGGGGCAAGCGGACCAGGGGGGGCAAACGGCACCCTACAAGGAAAAACCCCCCGTATACGGCACCCTAAGGGCCGTATACGGAACCTAGGGTACCGTATACGGTACCTAGGTGCCCAGGGGGGGTTGGTGCTCCGTTTGGCCTCCGTTTGTTTCTCGGTTGCTTGGTTCGTCCGTATCTTCTTCGTTTGGGCTCCGATTTGCTTGATTCTTACGCCGTTGGCTTCATTTTTCCGTTACGCTTCTAATGGAACTAAGTTTTCCAAATTTGGAAGTGTTTGACTTTTGCGTGTTCCGGATGACGATCGGCGGGTTTCCATACTGCACATCTTCTTCATTCTTTACCCATTTCTCTTGATTCTTTCACCTCTGATCTTGGATTTTCGTATTGAATCATAAAATATGCATTAAGATCTAATTTGATAGTATAATCAAGAATGGAATATTTAAGGTGATTGTTTTTGCCTCGGTTTGCGTGCAAAACGGATGTTTTAACTGATTTTTGTAGCAACGCCCGTATTTAGACTACCTTGGTAATTTTTGATGATAAATGATTATATTGAAATATTTTCACCAGAGAATAGCCCAAAAAGTGCGGAAATAAGTACTTAAAAACATGACTTTTTGAGTCACATCAGTTTACCGTTTTGAATTTGTCAGTTAGCGTTTGATTGTCGGTTTGAAGTCGTCAGCGTTTGATTTGGATCGTTTTTGAAAATCGATTGTTTGATTTGTTTGGAATTTAGAATTTGGTTAGTATCATTAACGTTTGGAATTTGAAATTTGAAATTTGATTTTGGATAGTGTTTGGTTTGAAGTTTGAAGACGGAGTTTAAGTCACGGTTGATGCGTCTTTTTACGGACGATCGGTGGATGCTTAAAAATTTATTATTGTTGGGGTCTAAGTGTAACTTACTGATACTGAACCAAGGGTTAGTATGTGATAAGTTGGACCTAGAGTCGTTCTTAAAGAGAAACTGAATTGAAACGGAGGTGATCCAATCAATCTTGCTTTTCTAGTAAATGTTTTAAAAGAGTGCGTTCGGGGTTTTGGTTCAGTTGACTAAGTAAACTAAATAAAGCGAATAAAATGTAATAAGATGTCAGATAATGCAAAGTAGTATTTGTTGTGAGTTCATTAGCTAATAATCATGGGATGATGACTTTTACGGGAAAACGATTAACTAAATTGGGTTGCTTACGGGATTCATTAACTTATGGTATAACCAATAGATTCCTTATCAGTCGGTTATCAACTAATATGTCACGAGGAACTAAGGTATCATGATTCTGACCAGACAGACGATGCTCAACTCTCCACATTCTCCTGTAAGGGAGTCAGTGGCCCATATTATTGAACGTATTCGCTCGTGGGCGAAGGAATAGAGTAGCAAGTCCATAACATGTCTAGCCATTCTTAATACCACATCGATTATGAATCCATTAAACAACTAACTTAGAACTTGTGTCCGGACTTATTTAATGAATTTCTACCAATGAAACTTAAGCGTGATAAACGAGGGAAAGCATTTAGGTTTCTTACATACCGTACTTTAGGTTTCAAGGTTTTAGGAAAAAGTATCGGTTTAAGTTGGATTTCAAACTTGCCTTTCTTAATACAATTAACAAATCCATAGGTTTTCGTAAATGATCATTTAGCCTATAGCCTACCTAATCTAATCTAATCTAAACTAAAACAACTAATTAAAATGCTGACGGCTTTTTACAGAAAGTCAAACCCAGACCATGTCGGAAAATGCTATGGTAGCTCACAACGTATTTAATCGTTTACCGATGTTTCCGTTGTGAGTTTAATTGCTTCGCAATGATTACATGATAAGTACATTGTGATCGGAAGTGTACAATACTCATGGCAAGTCCACATAATCACATTGCATTTTATAATGCTTGCATGACGTTACAATTAAAAACATAGTTTTTACACAGATAACTATTGACCGAGTATTGAGGTTCGCGACTCCTCTTTACAAGGTTACAATCACGTTTGTTAATCGAAAGGCGAATGTAAGTTTTAGGTTTAAAATCACAAGATAAGTCCGTTCACAAAGTCTCCAATTTTGTAACGTCGATCCATAATACAACTACCTTTGGTCGTTACCGGCTTCCATATATTTGTACTATGCTCAAAATCATTTCCATTACTATACCGAGTAATCAGTCGAATCGGGGCCGTCGTATTATTTCACGACGTATTTAAAGGCATCCCACAATTATATATACTAACTACATCACAACAAATACAATAGTAATCTACTCGCTAATCATGGCATAAACGATCTCTAACATAATTAAAGCAAACATATTTAATTAAGATAGATAAGGATATAAATAACCGAGATTAATATGCGAGAAGGAATAGACTTGAATTAATGAGAGTAACTCCAAGCGTACACCAAAGATTACAAAACGTTCCTAGCTTTCTTTCTACTCTAAACAAAGTGATAAACTAATCTAATGCTAAATTTAAAGTAAGAAAGTAGAGTGAGAAAGTAAGAAAGTAATATGACTAGTGCATATGGGACATCTTGAAATGAAGCCTTATGCCTCCTATTTATAGGAGAGGTTTGGCTCACATTAGCATCAAGGGGTGCACATTAGCGTAATGCGGGTAAAAAGGTACACCAGGTACTGTACAACGCGGAAAGGTGGTGCACCGGGTACTGTACAACGCGGAAAGTAGGCGCACCAGGTACGGGAATTAGCCAAAAAAGGAAACCGGGGCAGGGGACAGCAGGCCGGCGCCGCCCCACCCTTGGCCAGCGGCGGCTGGGTGGTGGCCGGCGGCTGGTGGCTACCACCCGCCCCGTTTCGCCGTCTTTTGCTTCGTTTCTTGATTCATGCGTTTTTTCTTCGTTATGCGCCCGTTTGAGTCGATTCTTTTTTTGTTGGATTCGTAATTCAAAAACGAAGATTTTGACATAAGATAGCCCCTGAGATGAGGTCCCTAACTCCAGATATCGCGTACGAATCATTTGGATCTTCCGGCGGGCGTACAATCTTCATTCTTTATCCGTTTTAGTTGATTCTTCTTCTGTTGGATTCGTATTTTGAAAAAGAACATCATGGATAGAATGGATGTTGATGAAGGGAATTTTAGTCTTGAAATCTCATTTTGATGCCTTGAATCTTCAAACGTGTGTGGAATCTTCGTTTTTCATCCGTTTTGCTTGATTTTTATCGTGCAATCTTGTTTTGACCATCTTGGTATAATGTCATTGATTTGAACCATATTTGAATTAAATGCCAAGAATCGTTCCAGAATGAGAGAGATATCGGTAGTAAAAACGTGACTTTTTACGCGATATCAACGGTGAAGATTATTATAAAGTGACTTAAACTATAGGGTTTGTTTGATAAATATGTTTTGATATTTGAGTCGAATTAGAATTTGTTTGATTAGGATTAATATTTTTTGTTTGAGTCGAATTAGGATTAGTGTTAGGTTAGTCAATAAATAGACATTAATACCTTTGGATTTAGTTGTACATTCGAATTTGAATTCGTTAGTTTGTTTGGTACCTAGGATCTTTGATTTGTTTGGTTTGTTTGATTTGCAATTTGGTATTCGCTTCCATTTCGTATTTGTCTTTAGTTTGTTCTTTGTATTTGTTCGATATATCTCCAACATTATAGAACCGGTGAAGTGACACTGGTTTTAATAACGTTTGGTGATATAAGTTGCCTCTAGTGACAACATGATCATGAAAATGTTTTAGATGATATGAAAATGTATTCAACTTTTATGTAAGCAAACATACCGGGAACTTACTAAGCACGTCACTGAATAAACACAATTACAATAATATAAAGTTTATTACATACAACTTATATATAATGGCAAGTAGGTTCATGAAAATGGCTTATATGGTTGTAGCTTGCATGGTTATGTTAGACCACTCTCAACAGTGACAGAAACTAACAGAAACTGACGCGTCACATCAGCGTTACGTCAGCTTTTCCACCAAACTGACAGAAACTGACAGACCCTTGCCAACAGTGGTCCGTCACTTCATCTTTTCAGGGACCCACAACTATTAAATTAATTAATCAGTACACAATTAATTAAAAAAAATACATTTTCATTCAAATTAAAAACATTACAATAATAAAAAAAACGTTACAATAATAATAAAAAAAACATTACAATAATTAAACGTTACAATACTAAAAAAAAACGTTACAATACTTAAAAAAACGTTACAATAATTAACGACTACGGCTAGTTCCAACGGTTATATTTTAATTTTTAATTTTTTTCTTTCTTTTTTTTTTTATTTCTAACGGCTCCTTTTTTTTTAAACATTTTATGTTTTTTTTTCCTTCGCTTCCCCACACGAAAAATCAAACGGACGACCCGTCGGCCAGCCGACGAGGGGCAACCGACTAGGCAACCGACGCCTCGGTGCCAACGGCGTCGCCTTCGTCGGTGTAAACCGACCCCCCAACCGACGAACCGTTGGGAAGGGTCTTAGCACCACATGCAGAAGCAACCATCACTTGTGGTCAAGTGGCTAGTAGCTGGTTAACTTGTTTGAATTACCTACGGGTCGGTGGTCCAGTACCTCCAAACTGCTATAGTGGCGTTAAGAATCTTAACAGGGCAGCAGCAGGTACTCAACTGATAGGAAGACTGCTTGTGGTCGCCTTAAGAATGCTTATGGCGCATTCCCAGGGATCCAAGCTCCTAATGCCGCTAGTCTCGCGGGTCGATGCGATGTCAACATTCCGTACAGGATCAGTCCTAGTGTTGACTGCTCCAAGTATATTACTACTACTCGTATATATATATATATATATATATATATATATATATATATATATATATATATATATATATATTACATTCCGTATGATTTAACATTTAAGTTCTGAAAAATGGTACATACCCATAAAGATAGATCTAAAAGTTGGACTAATTAATGGCCGATGTCATTCATCGAGAGAATAGTGATTGAAACTACATGATGATTGACATGTCAAATTAGATCAATTATTAGGTCATTACTTTAGGGATCTGTATAATTTTTGTTTTATTTGACGATGATTCTATATCACGTAAATTTACAATTCACACATTATATATGTATCGTAACTTCAAGACTCAACTTACAACCTATCGGTTAATAGGGTCCACCATTTCACTTTACGGTCACTGTACAACTTTTTATACAAAAGTACAACCTTCTATTGATCCCACGTACACAGAGCTTTTCTTTGATGGCTAAATTATTTTCACTCAGTATCTTACTTATTTGTGGTCTAAAAGTTCTTTGAGTAACTTTATTTACTTATTCATTATTTTCCAAAACAGAGCAAGTGAGGTGCTTCTAAAATCTTTACTAATTTGTAACCATATGACATAATATTATTTACTTTTGCTTAACATATTCTTAGGGAAAAAGTGAAAAGTTCAAAGAAGTACAAAATTTTTTGAAAGTATGAAAAAACCAATGGGAATGCTCCAAGTGTACAAAGAGAATGTTTCACATATACAAAACTCATTTACCCCAACATCAATTATCTCACAAACGACAAATCGAAAAATTATGAAAATTGCACCATAAAATTCAGCGTTTTCTCCTCTTCGATTTGACGTCCCACAAGGTATTCATTCGATAATTTTTTTTTTCATTTTTTTGATGGGTTTTATAAATTATTAACATATGTGTTAGTGCTTAATTGGTTGTACATTTATTTTAGGGTTTAGTAGGGTTTATGGTTTATTAGGGTTTAGGGTTTAGAAGGGTTTAGGGTTCAGAGTTTAGTATGATTTAGGGTTTAGAGATTTGTAAAGCGTTTAGGGTTTAGGGTTTGGGTTTAGGGTTTAGGATCTGAGGTTTAGGGTTTGGGGTTTTTGCCAAATCCTAAACCCCAACCCTAAACCCCAAACCCTAAACGCAACACTTTAACACACGTGTTACTAAAATGTGAAACACCAAAAAAGAAGAAAAAAAACTCGTCGAAAGTATGCCTTGAGGAACAGCAAATTGAAGAGGAGAAAACGCTCAATTTTATGGTGTAATTTTCATAATTTTTCGATTTGCCGTTTGTGAGATAATTATTGTTGGGGGTAAATGGGTTTTGTAAATGTGGAGCATTCTCTTTGTACATGTGGAGCATTCTCATTCGTTCTTCCATACTTTCAAAAATTCTTGTACTTCCTTTCATATGGGAAAAAATAAAAATATCGATTCTGTAACACACCAAAATTCACTGTTTAGCGGAAGCAAGCTTTGGGATGCTACTAATCAAGTATCAACAACACAAAGTATACAGCAAACAACCTCTAAATGAGACGTTTAAAAATAGTTACATTTCAATATATGAAATGTTTGAAAACATAGTGTTTTCGATTACAAAAAAATGTAGTTCCCTAGAGTCAGGGCCGGATTTGAGCATGTGCAAGGTGCTCAATCGCACAGGGCCCATAACTTTTGAGGGGCCCGAAATTTTAAAGCTTTACGGTGAGTTGCACTAATTTTCTGACGATTTAAGCAACCAAACAAGGTATTGTGTGATGATATATGCACATTTAACATAACAAAGAACTAATTATCGAAAATATAATTTAGAACAAAGCTGCGTTTTGAGTTTTGATGGAAGAAAATGTTACAGAGGTGTGGGTGAGGAAGAAGACGACTCCTGTCTTGATTTTTGTGTATATTTTCAGTTCAACACCCTATAAATACTAAGAGTTACATGTTAACCCCTTCATCTTTTAGTTAATTGTTTAATGTCAATTTTTATATATCTCGATATTTGCATAAAGCTTGAAACTTTTATCTTGAAATTTTAGATCAGTTTAGACTTTAGACTATAACAAATATAATTTTATTTAGAAGGTTAATTATACACTGTTTAGATAGCAAAATATAAATTTTGGATATAACGATGTTTCAAAATAAAAATAAAAAATATTTATTCTAAATTTCATAGTAGCTTAGTGGTATGGTGATGTTGTAAATCGTATATTGTTTATTTTTAATGGTAATCTGCTTTATTCAAAAGAAGAAGACAAATTGCAATTAATCACTATATAATGTACTAGCTAACTTTTCTAAGTGAATACTCCGTATATGTTTAAGGTTAAAGGGCCCATTTTGTAGTTGCCGCACAGGGCATCCAAAAACAACGGACCGGCCCTGCCTAGAGTCCACGCGTATAGTGGGAGATTCTATTACATAATCATAATATACAAAAGATAATGCTAAGAATCTCTGTTAGATGCAATGTAGAAATCATGGGACTCTAGCTAGTGTCTTGGAGACATCCTACTCCGTCTGTGTACCTGAGATACAATCCTAAAAAGTGTCAACCAAAAATGTTGGTAAATCTTACAGGTTTAGTAATAAGTAATCGTTATGAACCACAAGTATGTACCAGTGTTGCCGTCAGGCAAGGTAAGTAAAGAAGTAATCAGTAGGTCAGCACAGTTTCCATGAGCTCATAAGTCGAAGCTTAACAGTGTGTAAGTATGAATCAATCAAGAAACATATAATGTACCCCCGTGAGTGCTATCCACAACACTCATATCTAACAAATACTAATATGCCTGTTTCTACGGTGAAATCCGTGGTAGCGCTACTACCCCAGGCAGGGATAGTCAGTCCCAAATGGATCCATTTACTAGTACTCGAGCTTAAGTCCATAAATAACAACTTACGATAGGAGGTTTTCAGTGGATAAAAAGTACTCATGCAATGTGTGTAAAAAGTAGTATAGTCAGTCCAGTACTCGTGTTCATGCCTAAAACAGTAAGCAAAGTATCTCACCCCAAGTAGAAAACAGTAAAAAGTGGGGCTGTAAGACTCACTTGAGTCTAGCAAGTATGATGTGTTCGTGTAATCGAACAAGTAAAGCGGATGTAAGTCCGTAGGTGTGTCGGATGTAAGTCCGTATATCGGTTCTCTGAACCCTGCAACCTTCTGGCGTCCGAAATGCACAAGGTTGTAAGTAAATAAGTAAATAAGTTGGTGTCTTGAAAGATCACACATGCTAGTTGACCACTCAACTAAGAAATGTCCAAGTGTTTGTTCAGTATTACGTTTGTAGTTTGAAAACAAGTATGGCATGTTGGTGACGGTTCGAATTATTTCAAAGTATAATTATCGTGTTTGTTTCATTGTATACCTAAAAGTATTTTCAGTATGTTTGTCATTTATGTCCAAGTGTGAAAATATCGCACGGGGGTCCGGGGGCAGCGCCCCTGGTAGCGGGGTCCCAGGGGTGGCAACCCCTGGCGGAGTCCAAGGGGCAAAGCCCCTGGCTGGGATCAAGCTGCCAGATCAGCGCGAAATTTTTTTATTTCTACTACATTGCTTTGGTGAAAGATGCATCTGAAATTCAAATTCGGGTAAATTGACCAAGTTTTGCCGCGGACTGAAATTGTGGTGCGGACTGAGTTCGCGATGCGATACTGAGATTGGACTCGCAAGACATAGTGGGTTCGCAAGTCTCGACTCACAGGTCTCGACTCGCAGGACAGGTCGGTTCGCAGTTCAACTCGCAAGTCAGTTCGATTCGTAGTTTGACTTCGCGAGTCCAGTTTTAGTGGGTGAATCTCGACTCGCAGTATGATCTGCGGATCGAGACGCATCTCAACTCACAGACGGAGCTGTTCGAACAATTTCGGTTTTAAAACGCATTTTAAGTATGTTTTTGGGCAAATCTTTGTTGAGTAAACGTTATAGCATGTAAATAAAAGCTTTACAAGTAATTTAAATGTGTTAGAAAGTGCCATACCACGAAATCGAAAACGAAGAAGATGAAGATGAAGAGCTCGAGATGGTGATCGTTTTCTCTTGAATCCACTCCATGAAATGGTGCGTTTTTGATGATGTTTTAGGATGATTTGGGCTGCCGAATGAGAGAAGAAAAGAGAGAGAGAATTGGGTTGGTGATGTGTGTGTAAAATGAGATGAATTTGGGGAAGAAATGAGGTTAAAAAGGGGGTTGGGTCCGCGGGTCAGGGTCTATCCACTCGAGGGCTCGGGCTCGCGTATTCTTGTTTCCCAGTTTTCGTGTCACGACTCGTAGTCGTTTAAATCCCGTAGTCGTCTAATCGCGAAATCTTTTTAAGATTTATAAATATGTTAAAATATATTCGAGATATTTTTAACCGAAGTATTTTAGCAAAACACTTTATCTCAAGTT
This sequence comes from Helichrysum umbraculigerum, assembly GCA_949592205.1. NCBI lineage: Eukaryota > Viridiplantae > Streptophyta > Magnoliopsida > Asterales > Asteraceae > Helichrysum > Helichrysum umbraculigerum. The sequence continues at coordinate 44,314,053 of CATIUR010000002.1, read as the reverse complement.
ATAAAATTATAAAAATATAATTTTCGTTAATAATCGCTCGTTGGGGTGCGTTTCGCGCGGTTTCATCGCATAGAATATGTTTTTAAACAATACGAAATTCGCGTAATATATTATCGTAATATATTATAGTAGATAATGTTTGTTTGGATAATTCCACATTATTTATAAATTTTGTTACCAACGTCCATATTAATTAATGTCGGACCTCGTCCGGTTCATAAGTGTACGATTTAAACAAATCTCGTATGTGTGTATGTAATTACACCAAAATGTCACATATATTTAGAAAATTACAAAACTAAATTCACGTAATTACAAGTAGTTTTAAGCACTAATTAAAGTCTTAATTTGGTGAATGTCACAGATCATTCTTGCTAAAATGTTGAGGGTAATCTTGAAATTACAGGGTTCATTAATTTCTGAAGAACTAAGGGCTAATTTAAGTGATGGATGAATAGAGATGAAGTTTTATTATGTGTTGTTGCATTTTCCATTTTAGAAATAAAAGATGGAGGGAACATTCAGTTATGACCCTTTCTATATCGACTTCTTTCGGCTTCAACAAATTTTCCTGTTTGTTTGTAACCAATCTAGTATTTATATATCTACCAGTGATCTACTTTTGTTGCAACTCCTTGAATGTTTATTTGTTTAATGCAATATATTTAACAATGGTAATTATGTTTAGTTGGTTGGTTGGTTGTGTATAACTTGAATAAGTCGGTTGGTTGTATAACTTAAATGTCAATTAGTAAATGTATGTGTAAATTTTCTACTTTTTTTCTCTATATAAACCCCATAATCTCCACACCTATCTCTGCACCCAAAACCACTAGCTAGCAACCACTAATCACTTTCAATAGTCCATTTAGTAACTTCATCGATATCGAAAACCACAATGGCTAGTCTGTTCATGAAAATGGCTTGTATGGTTGTAGCTTGCATGGTTATGTTAGCACCACATGCAGAAGCAGCCATCAGTTGTGGTCAAGTGGCTAGTAGCATGTTACCGTGTTTGAATTACCTAAGGCTGGGTGGTCCAGTACCTGCAAATTGTTGTAGTGGTGTTAAGAGTCTTAACAGTGCAGCAGGCGTTCCCCGGGATCCAAGCTCCCAATGCCGCTAGTCTCCCGAGTCGATGTGGTGTCAACATTCCTTACAAGATCAGCCCTGATGTGGACTGCGCCAAGTATGTTTGATTACTATATATATTATAAATCTAAAATTGATCCGTCGCCTAAAGACATATCGAAAAAATTGAACTAGTGACACATGTCATTCATCGGAAATAGTATTTGAAAACTACTGGATGATTGACGTGTGAAATTAGATCAATTTTTACGTCATTATTCTAGGCATATGTATTATATTAACTAAACTTCTTTACTTATTCATATATTCTATAAAACAGGGCAAGTGAAATGCTCCTAAAATCTTTAATTATATACGGAGTATTAAGTTATGCTTAATTGTTTACGGTGATCTTGAAATTGCAGGGTTCATTAATTTATGAAGAACCAAGAGCTGAATTCAGCGATGGATGAATGGAGATGAAGTTTTATCATGTGTTGTTGCATTTTACATTTTAGAAATAAAAGATTTAGGGAACATTCAGTTATGGCCCTTTCTGTATCGTCTTCGTCTTCGTCTTCTTTAATTTATTGTCGATCATGTAGCAATTTTTCCTGTTAGTTTGTAACAAATCTATCTAGTACGGAGTATTTAATATTTATATATCTACCCGTCTCCTTTTGTTGCAACTCCTTAAATGTCTATTTGGTCACAATTAATGGTAATGAGATGGACTGTTTTATTAAATTTTATGTTTATGTTTACCTGGTTGTGTGTCCAACTTGAATGAGTTTTAATGTGAACATATGAAAAGCCCATGTGGAGTGTTGGAGCTAGAAACTTTAATCATGTGTAGCAGAAAATAATTCGAAGCTTGATTTACTTCGCAACTTATCTACTTGGGTCAAAAATCAAAAGACGAACCCTATAAAAATATAATCATTCGTTGTTATGTTTTAGATCGAAAGAGAAACTCGGAAATACGAAAGTAAAAAAAGCTCTATACAATCATAAATCAAGTGTTGACATATAAAAGGTATTTGATCTAGTTAGAAAATAGTGATGTAATGCTAAGTGCTAAAGATAAATAACATAATCCACACTTCCACACTATATATTATAAGAGAATGTGAATTAGGTAGTCATTTTATTTTTAGTAGCTTATAAACTAATCTCCACCATTAATAAATTAAAACTTTTAATTTAGGCAATTGATCTTACATTAATAAAATGACTGCCTAAATAGTGAAGAGTGAATGATCAAATGTCTAAACTACCTCTTTATTCTTATTTCAACAATCAATTAAATTTAATTTTCAAATATTTAAGGTAAATACAAACCAAGGTTTAATCTTATTCACAAAATGATTGTCAAACAATTCATCATTTATAAATTCGAATTTGAATATTTTTTTAACTTTTTTTATTATATATACGCACTATGTATTGTTAAATTGCTGATAGTAGTTTTAATTTTTCATTTTCAATTTTTTTTCCTTCGATCATCAAATGTATTTTCACCGATTAATTATAAATTTTCAAGTTTCGTGAATGGACATGAGATGTTCGACTAAATGTCTCTAAGGATTTCAACGGTTCTATCCCAAATGTAGAATTTATAATTTTAATTTGGTTAGTTGTTCATTTTTTTTTATAAATCTCAAACCCCACGTGACCTATAGGTCATGGGTTCGAACCCATGCCTTGGCATATGTGGGTGATTTGTGGACATGTGATTTGTTCGGCGTTGATACTCGTCTTGCGGGGTGGGGCGAACACGTACCATTAAAAATTGGTACTGGAGTCGTGGGTACCCTCCAAATTACCTTTTTTCCCTAATTTATTATTTAGTTTAAGTTTTTTCCTAAAAAAAACACATTTTACACTTAGAGTCGATAAATTTCGGATATATATTTGTTTCTTTTTTTTTTTTTTTTTGTTATTAGTTTTGTTGCTTGCTTGAATTTAATACAATAATGTGATATCGCAAAGTAGTCTTTGGATTTAACCCCATGGAAAGTTTTTTTTTTCTATCTTTTTTTTTTTTTGAATTATGAACTTTGTAATTATATACATCGGCCTCAAATCATCATTTATAAATTTGAATATGAATATTTTCTTTAACCTTTTTATGATATATATGCACTATGTATTGTTAGATTGTTAATAGTAGTTTTAATTTTTCATTTTCAACTTTTTTTTTTTCGATCATCAAATGTATTTTCATCGATTTATTATAAATTTTCAAGTTTCGAGAATGTACACGAGATGTTCGACTGAATGTCTCCAAGGATTACAACTATCTATCCCAAATGTAAGATTTATAATTTTGATTTGGTTAGTTCAATTTTTTATATAAATCTTAGACCCCACATATGTCACCTATAGATGACGGGTTTGAATCCATACCTTGGTATATGTGGGTTATTTGTGGACATGTAATTTGTTTGGCATTGATGCTCGCCTTGCGGGGTGGGGCAGACACGTACCACTAAAATATGGTACAGGAGTCAGGGATACCCTCCAAATTACCTTTTTTTTTTGTTATATTAACTTTAGTTTTGTTGCTTGCTTGGATTTAATACAATAATGTGATATTGCAGTGTAGTCTTTGGATTTAACCCAATGGAAAGAGTTTTTTTTTTCTATATTTCTTATGAATTATGAACTTTGTTATTATATACGGCTAGCCTTATTATCACAACAATCCAAATTATAACGGCGACTTTCTAAAAAGAAAAAGAATTCTAATATACCAAATTAAATAACTCGATAATAAAAACGTAAAATGTCCTTACACAATAAAAGTGTGACACTCCTCCAAATTAGGTATATAATTATACTTAATTACATGCATTTCTTACGCTAATTCCCTGCATTTGTTTTAAACTAAACCTATGATGTGATATGAGTCTAGCGAGCCCAATACGATAATACAAAAAGTATTACATTATACGTAGTATTTATAAATTACGTACGAACGTATCGGAACGAAGCCGACAAAAATAATTAACCAGATTTGGTAACACGAAATAATTAATAATTCGATTATTAATTACGAGAAATTATATATCTATAACATATAGATAAAATGATTCAATTATACGTTTAACATATAACGTATTATATAACGAACAGAAACAATTCTAAAACGTACCAAAAAGGTCAAAATATGAAAAATGTTATTTTTCTAGTACGTTTTCAAGTATTTAGAACATTACTTCGAATTATGAATTCGAAACTCAACCGAAATTTGGCGCTTATTTGGACGCGCGCAGTAAAATGTACAAATATGTACAACAACTAAAAATAATGATAACTTCATTATTCTGAAAATATATTACGAACTAGGAGAGCATCTACAAAATAAAAATATAAAATGTTAAATTTTATATTGCTATAATTATACCCGTACTCGAAATTGAGGTACCAAAAATGGCACCTAACATCAATAATGCAGGCGACAGATTGGTTTTTAAACCATACTCCCTCCCTCTCTGTGATCATTCATTCGACATACACACAAACACAAATAATTCACCAAAATTCCATTTCCTTTTTCACAAAAGTTTAACAAGATCAGTAGCAGCAGCAGATAGTAGAAGTGGAGCAAAACCAGATCATCTTCTTCATCATCATCACTCACGGTCATCATCACCACCTTCAAATCTTTGTAAGAAAATCTAAAATCTTTGATTTCCATGCTTAAATTCGTATATATATCATGTCCTAAACATCATAATCTAGCTATATAACATACAAAATCTAAGATTTGAAGCTTTGATCTTGAAAATGAGCTTGAGAAACCAAAACCATAAAACAAAAATCGATTGGTGAAAACTTGTTAAAATGTTATATTATGAGTTAAAACGTGTTATGGTACGAGTGTGAATCTTTTGGGACGTATTAAAGCCGAACTATAAGCGATTGAAGTGAAAAAGACCAAAGTTTGTGCAGCTCTGTTCTGCGTCTGATGCTTCTGTGCAGAAGCACATGACGCGATCGCGTCACTTTCATGAACAAAACCCGCTAAAACCTTTTATTACTTCACGCGATCGCGTGAAACAAAAACTTCAGAAATCTTCGAAACTTAGAACGACGCGATCGCGTGGTTTTCAACCACGATCGCGTGAACCTTTTCGTACCAACCGATCGCGTGATTACTTAAACCGATCGCGTGAACCACTTTGTACCACGCGATCTCGTGATCATGTAAACCGATCGCGTGAACTTCATCTGAAGTCAAAACCTGTTGTGACTCAACTACGATGACCGAGTAATAGACAACCCAAATGATTACGATGAACTAGTAATAGACAAACCATGTGTTACGATGAACTAGTAATGGACAAGTCATGTGATTACGATGAATTAGTAAATGACAACCCAAATGTTTTCGACGAACGAGTAACATACTTACAAACATATACAAACTTAAATACATACATTTATCGAGTGGGATTATAAATGATTGAGACGTATTTATAGATGAACATTATGCGGGACAATTTGGACTTGTGTTTTGTAAACCTAAATGTCGAACAATGTTTATATATATACGAGATATATATTAAAGAAACAACGAATAATAATATATATATATACAAGAATATATATATATTCAACTATATAAGTATATATATGGATATGTACTTACACATTTCGGACAATTCGACAAACGAACAATACTTGGATAATATTATATATTTCCAACAACAATCATCAACGAAATACACAAACCTAAGAAATTGATAATTTCTTCAAACGAACGAATTATTAACATAAGTAAACAAAGTACTTATAGTTAATACATTGTTGTGTATAGGTTGACTACGTTTGGGCTTCGTTATATTATCTCGCTAGCATTCACATCCGAGCACTCACTGTGAGTTCACAAACCCCTTTTCAATGTTTTAATGTTTTAAAACTCGGGGTGGAAAACATAGAAATCGTATGTATAACCGCATGCGACAACTGCTTTAAATACTGTATGTATTTGCTTGAACTGTTTATGAAGGGGTACTTCATACTTGAACTGTTTGTGAAAGGGTATTTCACACAACTATTTGAACTGTGTTTTATGAAAGGTTTTTCATAACTATTTTGGGAATTTAGGCAATGAATCTTGGTACAGATCTAGGCTGAACGATGTAGTGCATAAAAGACCTTATGGCTACAGACTATAACCATTAGCTAGGTGACTCTAGCCACTGAGTATACGGATAGTACTATCGCCGTGACGACCCTCCTACGGATTTGGGAGCGTATACTTAAATGTCCTACTTGGCACAACAACAACAGATTAGGGTCGTGGTTTGGTTATAGGGTTAGATCGGGTTACCTTACTTGACAGGTTTAGCTCACCTTTCAAGGGATCATCGTCTAAATATTCCCACTAAACTATTGATTAGGAAAGGATTTCCTACGTACACTGATTTGGAAATGTTAATCTTTATTTAGGTTAACTTGTGTTTCCTACTGATAACTGATTTAGGAAATGTTATTTATTAATAACTTGTGTTTCCTACTTAATAAACAACACTTATTTGGAAATGTTATTCTTAAATGATTAACTTGTGTTTCCTACATAACAAACAAACTTGTGAATTCACTCAACAATTTTGTTGACGTTTTACTCTATGTTTTTCAGGGAATTAGCAGCGTAAGTAAGATCTGCATGCATATCAGGACGGACTACCCTGGACTTGTTAGGATGCCACTACTTTTGGGACACTTGGATTTCCTCTGTATAACTGCAACTACTGCAGTCATACCTATGAAATCTACTTTTGATATTATGTATTTTATGAAATACTGATTTCAACTACTACTATTACTGTTACCACTTTTCAAGTGGTAATCTTTTGTAAAACTTTAATTAATGGCATCTTAATCTATTTCGTTCTGCAATAACCATAAGCTCTGAGTATGTATGTATCTGTTGGTTGTTTTACTGCTCGCACCCCCGCCACGTCACTAAGCTTCCGCAAACCACTCTATATAATGGTAATTACCGTTTGGCGGGGTGTGACAGACTTGGTATCAGAGCCATTGGTTATAGCGAACTAGCAGTCTTTAAGTGACTTGGAACCTTAGAGACCTAGACTATAGCCTTGGCTAGAACATTTGTGCATTCATGCATACATACTTTGCATACAACTAACATACGACTGACATGTCACACACGATTCTTTTGTCTCAGCATGTCGAGACGCACACCGATCTATATCACTGATTCCGATTCTGAGGAGGAGCCCATGGAGGCCTCCTACTTTAGCGTAGTGAGTACTGGAGTGACCACACACCGTGGACCATCTGCTTACATCACTCCTACCTCTGTGCCAGCCATCGCGAGTACATCTCGTGTGCCTGTACCTAGGATGACAGCTAGGATTAGTGTTCGGGATTTTCCCAGGGGATCACTCGCGCCGCGCGATAAGGCGCCAGTGACTGAGTCTGAGGTTCCAATTGTCGAGCCGCCACAGAAGAGGCTTCGACCTTCTCATCTAGACTGGATGCCTAGTGTATTGAGAGAGTGGAGATCACTAGAGGGTTTTCCCTCGACCTTTGAGATTGGAGAGTCCTCCCATTCACCACCACATGCACCTTTCACAGGTGAGCCTCTGGAGCTCACTGTACCTACCCTTGTGGCTGTGATCTACTCTTTGATTAGGAGATATGCTAGTCAGAGCAGAGACGTGATGGAGTTACTGAGTGATGCCTCCCGCACTGACATGGATATGACTATGCTCCATCAGAGGATGGATTTTGTGGAGACTCACCGTCAGACAGACTGGCAGAGTCTAGCATCCACCCGTGCAGGCGTTGCAGCTTTAGAGAGGCGTGCTAGGGTGTCAGAGATTGTAGCTAGTGTTTGTGTGATGACTGCAGCAGTGATGGTTGCGGTTAGGATGTATTTACCATGGTTCCGTTAGGCCTGTGTATGGCGGTTGTGCCTACACCATTATAGACTATTACTTTTGGGGAAACTATATGTATGTACTAGTTATGGACTAGCTGGATGTGAATGGAACTTGTTAGTAGAATGGGTATATGTATAGGAAACCCATCATCTTTTGTATAACGCTAACCATCAATGGGTATATTAGAAATCTCATCTCGTTTTGTACTAAACTCATGTAACAGCGTTATGACCTTTAATATATAATGTATGTTTGGTTTACATCCCGTGTTCATTATGCTTATTATCAACCATATTATTTCCTCTTACAACTGTCGACTGGTGATTAAAACTATACGTTATCGATAACTATGTGATCAATTCTTGTAAACCCTGAAACATATTACATCTTGATGATTGATTATTCTTGAGAACCTTTGAAATTAACGGTGTTAAACGACAATGAAAAGAAATATGTATTGGACATTATATAATGACGCCTGGCCAACGTGATTATATTATGCTAGATACATGTGGGTGTTTCAAAGTTGTATGGCACGTGTTGTAAAACCCTATTCATTCATCTCTTCATGTCATTCATTTCTATCAAATGTGAATCTTTGATCTATTCACATTCAATATCTCAACATTAACACTCTGCATTTTATTCATCGCAGAGCTGAATCATGCCTCCCAAACGACGAGCCACTAGAAACAGTCAAAAGACAACTACGCCTCCACCACCACCCACTGAAACCACCGAACAAATGATCGCACGAAGAATAGCTGAAGGTATTGCTGAATATGAGGCAAGCCGTAATCGCGAACCCGTAGTTAACAACAGTGGATCTACCCCTGTTAATACTGAGACACCCGTGAATGCTAGCCGAGGGTGTTCATACAAAACATTTCAGGCTTGTAAGCCGATTTCTTTCCGTGGCACCGAGGGTGCAATTGGTATGATTCATTGGATAGAGAAAACTGAATCGGTATTGGACATTAGTGACTGTTCACCTGACTGTATGGTGAAGTATGCTACTTGCACTTTGGCGGACAAAGCGCTTACTTGGTGGAACAGTCAGATCCAATCACTTGGTCGACCAGCTGCTTATTCAATGTCATGGGGGACATTTAAAAGTTTGATGTTGGAGGAATTCTGTCCTCGCAGTGAGATGCAGAAAATAGAAACAGAGTTGTGGAACATCACCATGATTGGTGCTGATATTACTGGGTACACCACTAAGTTTCAGGAACTTGCACGTCTAGTGCCACATATGGTGACACCCGAGTATAAGCGTATTGAGCGCTACATATTCGGTCTAGTATCACAAATCCGTAGTCTGGTGACGTCATCTAAACCGGACACTTTCAGGAGTGCCGTTACTCTAGCGCAAAGTTTGACCGATGAGGCAGTCAGGATGGGAAATCTGACTAAGAAAGCTGTGTCGGGAAAAAGTGAACCGAACAGTACTTATGTTAGTAGTTCTGGTGGTGCAAAGCGAAAGTGGAACGGTAGTGGTGCTGATCGCCAGGGTCAACAAAACAAGAAACATTCTGGAAATGCGAAAGCATATGTTGCCACCACTACTGAATCGAAACCATACCTGGGTAACAAACCCAAGTGTGATAAGTGCAACCGACACCACGAAGGCGGGTGTGGGTATTGTGGAAACTGTAGGGCATGGGGACATAGAACCCGAGAATGCAAAACTTACCCTCCCCCACGGGCAAACACTGAGCGTCAAAATCAGGGATGTTTTGAATGTGGTGAGCAAGGGCACTACCGCAACCGATGCCCTAAGCTCAACAACAACAACCAAAACCGCAACAACAACAACAACCGCGGTAACAACAATAACCGAGCCAACAACATCAACAATCAACCGGCTCAAGGAAGGGCATTTGTGATCGGAGCACAAGAGGCACGCCAGGACCCTAACACCGTCACTGGTACGTTTCTTGTAAACAACCATTATGCCTCTGTGTTAATTGATTCGGGTGCTGATTTAAGTTTTGTGTCTACTGAGTTTAGACCACTATTAGAACTTGAATCCCGTAAATTAGACAACAAGTATACCATAGAATTAGCCGATGGTGAGTTGATCGAATCAGGAGAAATAGTACCGGGATGTACCTTGGAGTTAGAAGGTCATTTCTTCGAAATAGACTTACTACCGGTTAAGTTGGGAAGTTTTGACGTTGTAGTCGGTATGGATTGGTTATCTAAGAACCGCGCTGAGATCATATGTTATGATAAACTGGTACGATTACCACTGTCAACAGGAGAAACACTTGTGGTTCAAGGTGAGAAACGAAAAAGTTCTACAAAGATGATTTCATGTTTGAAAGCCAGTAAATATCTCCGAAAGGGGTACCAAGCATTTCTGGCACACGTTGTAGAAAAGAAAACCGAGGAGCGACGTATAGACGATGTACCCATTGTACGCGACTATCCAGGAGTGTTCCCTGATGAGTTGCCGGGATTGCCACCCCCACGACAAGTCGAGTTTCACATTGACCTGGTGCCAGGAGCCGCACCTATCGCACGAGCACCTTATCGTCTAGCTCCCTCGGAAATGCAAGAGCTATCCACACAATTGCAAGAACTTCTAGACTTGGGATTCATCCGACCGAGCTTTTCCCCTTGGGGAGCTCCGGTTTTGTTTGTTAAGAAAAAGGATGGATCTATGCGGATGTGCATCGATTATCGGGAACTAAACAAGGTAACTATCAAGAACCGATACCCGTTACCACGCATTGATGATCTGTTTGATCAACTGCAAGGATCGAGTCATTATTCAAAAATTGACTTGCGATCTGGTTACCACCAACTCAAGGTACGAGAAGAGGATGTACCGAAAACTGCGTTTAGGACTCGTTACGGTCATTACGAGTTCCTAGTCATGCCTTTTGGACTGACCAACGCACCAGCAGTATTCATGGACTTGATGAATAGAGTATGCAAACCCTATCTAGATAAATTCGTCATTGTGTTTATTGACGACATTTTGGTATACTCACGATCGAAAGAGGATCACGAGCAACATTTGAAGCTTATCCTCGAACTACTACAAAAAGAGAAGCTTTACGCAAAGTTCTCTAAGTGCGAATTTTGGATTCGAGAGGTTCAATTCCTTGGTCATGTGATAAATGACAAGGGAATTCACGTGGACCAATCCAAAATTGAGGCAATCAACAACTGGGAAGCACCGAAAACCCCAACTGAAGTACGACAATTTCTTGGTCTAGCTGGCTATTACAGGCGATTCATCGCAAACTTTTCAAAGATAGCCCAGCCACTTACCACATTAACTCAAAAAGACAAGAAATTTGAGTGGAATGAGAAACAAGAGAATGCATTCCAACTATTGAAGCAGAAACTGAGCAGCGCACCCATATTATCACTACCCGAAGGAGTAGATAACTTTGTTGTTTACTGTGATGCATCGCATCAGGGATTGGGTTGCGTACTGATGCAAAATGAAAGGGTCATTGCTTATGCATCACGACAACTAAAAGTGCATGAGAAAAACTATACGACTCATGATTTGGAATTGGGAGCCGTTGTTTTTGCACTGAAGATCTGGAGACACTACCTATACGGTACAAAGTGTACGATCTTCACTGATCATAAGAGCCTACAACATATATTCGACCAGAAAGAACTTAACATGAGACAACGACGTTGGGTCGAATTACTTAACGATTACGACTGTGAAATAAAGTATCACCCGGGTAAAGCTAACGTAGTAGCAGATGCCTTGAGTCGTAAGGAACGAATCAAACCTCGAAGAGTTCGAGCCTTGGGATTAACAATCCACTCTAATCTTATTACTCAAATTCGTGAAGCTCAAGAAATTGATTTCACTTCTGAACGCCTTAAGGATGAATCCTTGAAAGGGATGGAAAAACAACTCGAGAAAAAGGACAACGGAGTGTTGTACTTCATGAACCGAATTTGGGTACCATGCGTAGATGAGTTACGCAAGCTGATTTTGGACGAGGCACACAAGTCCAACTACTCGATACATCCTGGTGCGGACAAGATGTACCAGGACTTGAAAGGCTTTTACTGGTGGCCTGGAATGAAACGTGACATTGCCACCTACGTTAGCAAATGCTTAACTTGCTCGAAGGTAAAGGTGGAATACCAAAAGCCGTCTGGGCTTTTGCAACAGCCTGAGTTGCCCAAATGGAAATGGGAACAAATAACAATGGACTTCATTACGAAGTTACCTAGAACGGCATCGGGAGCAAATGCCATATGGGTGATTGTCGATCGATTGACGAAATCAGCCCACTTTCTCGCTATTAAGGAAACGGATGGAATGGAGAAACTAGCTAAAATCTATATTAAAGAGATTGTTTCTCGGCATGGTGTGCCACTATCCATCATCTCTGATAGAGATGCACGATTCACTTCTCGCTTTTGGCAAACATTACAACAGGCAATGGGTACTCGACTTGATATGAGTACTGCCTACCACCCGCAGACTGACGGTCAAAGTGAACGAACGATACAGACGCTCGAAGACTTGTTGCGAGCATGTGTGATAGACTTTGGAGGTAACTGGGATACCCACCTACCTCTAGCTGAATTCTCTTACAACAATAGTTATCACACGAGTATACAGATGGCACCATTTGAGGCGTTATATGGACGCAAGTGCCGATCACCACTCTGTTGGGCAGAGTTGGACGACAGACAACTATCTGGACCCGAACTTGTCCAGGAAACCACTGACAAAATAACTCAAGTATTGAGTCGACTGAAAGCGGCACGAGATCGACAAAAGAGTTACGCTGATAACCGCCGTAAACCTCTTGAGTTTCAAGTAGGAGACAAGGTCCTACTCAAAGTATCGCCCTGGAAGGGAGTAGCACGATTTGGCAAACGAGGAAAGCTGAACCCACGATACATCGGACCGTTTGAAATCCTTGCTAGGGTTGGTCCTGTCGCTTATAAGCTCAAACTACCGCAAGAGCTTAGTAGCATACACGATACTTTCCACGTTAGCAACCTCAAAAAGTGTCTTTCTGACGAAACACTTATCCTTCCTCCTGACGAAGTCTTCATTGACTCAAAACTTAACTTTGTGGAGGAACCTGTTGAAGTTATGGATTATAAAACTCAGAAACTTCGACACAAACGAATCAAACTGGTTAAAGTTCGTTGGAACTCGAAACATGGCCCAGAGTTTACCTGGGAACGAGAGGATGAAATGCGAAAGAAATACCCCAACCTATTTGAGAGCGTGACCGAGACTCACGGCTCGACTTAAATCTCGGGACGAGATTTCACTAACGGGGGGAGAATGTGACACTCCTCCAAATTAGGTATATAATTATACTTAATTACATGCATTTCTTACGCTAATTCCCTGCATTTGTTTTAAACTAAACCTATGATGTGATATGAGTCTAGCGAGCCCAATACGATAATACAAAAAGTATTACATTATACGTAGTATTTATAAATTACGTACGAACGTATCGGAACGAAGCCGACAAAAATAATTAACCAGATTTGGTAACACAAAATAATTAATAATTCGATTATTAATTACGAGAAATTATATATCTATAACATATAGATAAAATGATTCAATTATACGTTTAACATATAACGTATTATATAACGAACAGAAACAATTCTAAAACGTACCAAAAAGGTCAAAATATGAAAAATGTTATTTTTCTAGTACGTTTTCAAGTATTTAGAACATTACTTCGAATTATGAATTCGAAACTCAACCGAAATTTGGCGCTTATTTGGACGCGCGCAGTAAAATGTACAAATATGTACAACAACTAAAAATAATGATAACTTCATTATTCTGAAAATATATTACGAACCAGGAGAGCATCTACAAAATAAAAATATAAAATGTTAAATTTTATATTGCTATAATTATACCCGTACTCGAAATTGAGGTACCAAAAATGGCACCTAACATCAATAATGCAGGCGACAGATTGGTTTTTAAACCATACTCCCTCCCTCTCTGTGATCATTCATTCGACATACACACAAACACAAATAATTCACCAAAATTCCGTTTCCTTTTTCACAAAAGTTTAACAAGATCAGTAGCAGCAGCAGATAGTAGAAGTGGAGCAAAACCAGATCATCTTCTTCATCATCATCACTCACGGTCATCATCACCACCTTCAAATCTTTATAAGAAAATATAAAATCTTTGATTTCCATGCTTAAATTCGTATATATATCATGTCTAAACATCATAATCTAGCTATATAACATACAAAATCTAAGATTTGAAGCTTTGATCTTGAAAATGAGCTTGAGAAACCAAAACCATAAAACAAAAATCGATTGGTGAAAACTTGTTAAAATGTTATATTATGAGTTAAAACGTGTTATGGTACGAGTGTGAATCTTTTGGGACGTATTAAAGCCGAACTATAAGCGATTGAAGTGAAAAAGACCAAAGTTTGTGCAGCTCTGTTCTGCGTCTGATGCTTCTGTGCAGAAGCACATGACGCGATCGCATCACTTTCATGAACAAAACCCGCTAAAACCTTTTATTACTTCACGCGATCGCGTGAAACAAAAACTTCAGAAATCTTCGAAACTTAGAACGACGCGATCGCGTGGTTTTCAACCACGATCGCGTGAACCTTTTCGTACCAACCGATCGCGTGATTACTTAAACCGATCGCGTGAACCACTTTGTACCACGCGATCGCGTGATCATGTAAACCGATCGCGTGAACTTCATCTGAAGTCAAAACCTGTTGTGACTCAACTACGATGACCGAGTAATAGACAACCCAAATGATTACGATGAACTAGTAATAGACAAACCATGTGTTACGATGAACTAGTAATGGACAAGTCATGTGATTACGATGAATTAGTAAATGACAACCCAAATGTTTTCGACGAACGAGTAACATACTTACAAACATATACAAACTTAAATACATACATTTATCGAGTGGGATTATAAATGATTGAGACGTATTTATAGATGAACATTATGCGGGACAATTTGAACTTGTGTTTTGTAAACCTAAATGTCGAACAATGTTTATATATATACGAGATATATATTAACGAAACAACGAATAATAATATATATATATATATACAAGAATATATATATATTCAACTATATAAGTATATATGTAACATCTTCATTACTGGCCTAGGAGGATTTTGGTAAATTACTTAATTCATTTGATTATTTAATTAAGTTTGGAAATAATTGTGTTATTTGGCTAATTGAAATTGATAGGGTAAATGGTCAAATGACTTATTGTGATACATGAATTATTACTTGTTTTAAATTATTATAGTTGACGGTATAATAATATATATTTTCACGTAAACGGTTCTTAGGTTCCAGACAATAGATTTAGAGCGGGGATTATTTAGTAACCAACTTATACCCAACTTTGGGGATGGATCGGCTCATTGTTTCCCTCCCCAATTTTTATAACTCCCCAAAATAACACACATACATTGAGTTGAGATAGAAATCAAAAGGAGAAAACTTTGATCAATCAATTGGAGCTTGGGTTCTTGGTTTTAACTTATCAACATCATCATCCTCCTTGCTATTACCTCTATTGTAAGTTAAATTGCTTTGATTATGTGTTTATAAGCTAGGGTTTGTAAAAATGAGTTAAATGAATGATTATGCTTAGATTGATGATGTAGGAAGGTTTGTTGTGGTTAGAACTTGTTGTAGGATGTTATTTGAAGTATTTTGATTGTTAAAAACATGTATTGTATCTAGATTGGTGGAATTAGGGTTTTGGTTCGTGATGGTGTTCTTGTTGATCTGGGTTTTGTTGCTGAAACTGTGTCGAACGCGATCCAGCCTCGTCACCCGGATCGCGTTGCTATGTATTAAATGGTTACGACATGATTTTGTTCCTTGAAACGCGATCCAGATCACCTCACCCGGATCGCGTTGGTCAGTGAAAAGCTGAGTCCCTGGGATTTTGTTCTTGGGAACGCGATCCAGCCACCTTGCCAGGATCGCGTTTGATAGTGAAAAACGGTAACAGAACTTTTTGTGCATTGGAACGCGATCCAGCCTACTCTCACCCGGATCGCGTTTGCATGTTGTAAAAATGACAAAATTGTTAATCTGTGACTTATGCTTCGTGCTAATCCCTCTCCTCACTTCTTGCAGATTACTTTTGATGTGGGTGGGCAAGAAGTTAGTTTGAAGAATGTTTGACTGCCTACTCTGACTATACGACATGTAGTCGTTTATAAACTTATGTTTTGGAATTTAAATAACACCTAACTTAAAGTTGTAACTGATTTGGGTATTGTATTAACTTATCATGCAGGCATAGATTGTGTTTTGGGAACTATGTTATACGCAATCTATAATGCATGATTTGTATTTAATCGCTTCCGATATATGTTAAAAAAAAAAAAAAAAATGTCTCTTGAAATATTGTGGTGTTATAAATTGGTATCAGAGCCTAGGTTTGAGTGAATTGAGCATGGGTTAATTGTTCAATCCCAAATCTATGTGTGTCAGTCAAACATTCCTTTGAGTGGGATTATGTTAGCATGTGAAGATGGTTAGTATATAAGTACTAACAACTAACGTGTTATGAGATGTTGTTTGGTACAGATATGGCAGAGAATGAACCTCCAGCTGACCCACCTAATGATGCCCCTCGAACTAATGTATCCCCTCCTGAAACCCAAAATGTTAGCCAAGGTCAAACTGGTACTACCTTTTCTGCAGGGGATTTTGATCATGAGGATTATATGATTCATCTAGAGGCAGAAAATCTGAGACTTAAGGCAATAGAACAACAGTTTTTGCAACAACAACAACAAAACCGGTCTTCTCAACAAGTCTTACAATCTATGCCTCCTACTGTTAGCACTGTACCACCACTCTTGGTGACTTCGCAGATTCCAGTATCTCAGTCTTATTATCATCATCCTCACTATGGTACTTATCCGATTTCGACTCCGTTCTCTTCCGGACCTTCGGGTTATCAGACTCCGATATTCCAAGCTCAGAATCAACCTAAGCTATGCTCTTTTAAGACTTTCAAGTCTTGTGGACCATCGGATTATTCGGGTAGTACAAATCCCTCCGTTACCTTGGATTGGTTGAGGGATGTGGAAAGAAAGTTTGAGGTTTGCCGATGTGAAGAGGAAGTCAAGGTTCCTTTTGCGGTGCAACTTCTGAAGGGTCCCGCAATGGTTTGGTGGGATTCCATTACATCACATTTTACCCCACAGCAGAGAGCATCGATTTGTTGGTCTGATTTCCATAATGAGGTTTGTAAGAAATATTGTTCGGGATTTGACATGACCCGGATTCGACGCGAGTTTTTGGATTTGCAATTTACGGATAAGATGACGATGGATGATCTCATTTCCCAATTCACTGACAAGTTGAGATTCGTGCAACAATGGGTGCCGGAGGAACGTATGAAGATTGACCATTTTGTGGGAATGTTACCGCATACTTATCGGACAACCGTGAGGCTGGCGGGTACTCTTTCCCAAGCTTTTGATCTTGCACGTTCTGTGGATGGGGATGTTAGGGCACAAGGTTTGGAGGTTAGGGAAAAATCTCCATTTAAACCCAAGGGTGAATCTTCGGGTAGTCTTGGAAAGAAGAAATGGCAGGGATCTCATCAACCTAAGAAGTCCAGTTCGGATAGTAAATCATTGGACAGAACCAATTGGTGCCAAAATTGTAAATCGCGACACACGGGTCCTTGCACTCCACAAACTGCTAGGTGTATCAAATGTGGACAACTTGGTCATGACATCAAGGATTGTGCGTTTCCTAGACATGTGTGTTGGAATTGTCAAAAGGAAGGTCATCGGTCGGGTTTGTGTCCGGAGGCTAGGAAACAAAGGATGGGTGTGGTCGGAGGGTCTTCATCTTCTGGCCAGAAAAGAAAGAATCCACCAACGGCAACTGGTAGGGCATTCCAAATGACAGCTGATGATGCTGTCAGGACTGAAGATGTTATAACTGGTACATTTCTAATCAACTCTGTACCAGCTACTGTTCTGTTTGATTCGGGAGCCAATTGCTCATTTATATCTATGTTTTTCTGCGATAAACTGAAATTGACTCCCACTTGTATTACAAATCCTATTGAGGTTGAGATAGCAAATGGCAAGATAGTTCCAGTTACCACATCGGTGACTGGAGCTAGCATCTTGATTGAGGATCATAGTTTCCCAATTTCTTTTCTATTGATGCCCATCCCCAGTTTTGATGCGGTTTTAGGTATGGATTGGTTAAGTAAAAATAAGGCAAGTATAGAGTGCCATAAGAAACTAATTAGGATTCCAATCTCTAATGAGTCATTTGTTGTGGCTCGAGGGGAACGGGAAAGAGGTAGTATCCCTATGATTTCTATGATGAAAGCTAGTAAATCTCTAGCTAAGGGGTGTGTATCCTACCTGGCTTATATAGTTGATGCAAAATTAGAAAAGACAACCGTTTCCAATGTCCGGGTGGTTTCCGATTTCCCCGACGTTTTTCCTGATGAATTGCATGGGTTGCCTCCCATTAGAGAGGTGGAATATAAAATTGAGCTAATTCCTGGTTCTACTCCTGTAGCTAAGGCTCCTTATAGACTAGCTCCTTCCGAAATTCGTGAAATGATGACCCAAATCCAGGAGCTATTGGATAAGGGTTTCGTCAGGCCTAGTTCGTCTTCTTGGGGTGCACCCGTTTTGTTTGTTAAAAAGAAGGATGGCACCCTTCGGATGTGTATTGATTATAGAGAGTTGAATAAGCGAACCATAAAGAATAAGTACCCTTTGCCCCGAATAGATGAATTATTTGATCAATTACAAGGGTCTTCCTATTTTTCTAAGATTGACTTGAGGTCGGGTTATCATCAAGTGCGGGTTTGTGGGGAGGATATTCCTAAGACGGCTTTTCGCACTAGATATGGTCATTATGAATTTCTTGTTATGCCTTTTGGGTTGACTAATGCTCCGGCGGTTTTTATGGATTTGATGAATAGAGTTTGTCGACCCTACCTTGATAAGTTTGTTATTGTATTTATTGACGATATATTGATTTATTCTAAGTCTGAATCCGATCACGAAGTACACTTGCGTTTTGTACTTGATACTTTGAGACAGGAGAAGTTGTATGCAAAGTTTTCCAAATGCGAGTTTTGGTTGCGTGAGGTTCAGTTTTTGGGGCATATTATTTGTGAGGATGGAGTTAAGGTTGATCCATCTAAGGTTGAGGCAGTTATGAATTGGCAAGCACCTAAGTCTGCTTCAGAGATTAAGAGTTTTCTTGGTTTGGCGGGTTACTATCGAAAGTTCATCAAGGATTTCTCTAAGCTAGCGGGTCCTTTGACGAAATTGACTCGAAAGGATGTTAAGTTTCAATGGAATGATCAGCAAGAGTCGGCTTTCCAGACTTTGAAACAGTTATTGTGTCAGGCTCCAATTTTAGCCTTGCCTGAAGGGTCCGAGGATTTCATTGTGTATTGTGACGCTTCGCATGCGGGTTTGGGTGGTGTCTTGATGCAACGTGGTCGAGTCATTGCATATGTTTCTCGTCAGCTTAAACCTCATGAAAAGAATTACCCTACCCATGACTTGAAACTTGCAGCTGTAGTCTTTGCCTTAAAAATCTGGAGACACTATTTGTATGGTACTAAATGCGTTATTTGTACGGATCATAAGAGTCTTCAGTACATGTTTTCTCAGAAGGAACTGAATATGCGTCAGAGGAGATGGTTAGAGTTGATAAAAGATTATGATTGTGAGATTCGTTACCATCCGGGTAAGGCGAATGTGGTCGCGGATGCGTTGAGTAGAAAAGGGAAATTCGAGAAAGTTTGCTTTATGCGATTAGAAGTTTCCTCAGATTTGATTTACAAATTGAGAATGGTACAAATGGAAGCACTTTTGGATCAGAATTTGAAAGCCGAGATTCTATTGAAAAGAAAAGAACTGTTATGTGACGATTCTCGCGGATTAAAGACATACCAATCGCGTGTCTGGGTTCCTTTGCTTGGTGGGCTCCGTGATGTAATATTGATGGAAGCTCATAAGTCCCGATTGTCGGTTCATCCCGGGAGCACAAAAATGTATAATGATCTTAAACCTTTGTATTGGTGGCCTACTTTGAAAATGGATGTTGCTCGATTTGTGGAATCATGCCATATATGCTCTCAAGTAAAGGCCGAGCACCAGAAACCGTATGGGTCGTTGAAACAACTTGAGATCCCTGAGTGGAAATGGGAAAACATTACGATGGATTTTGTAACAAAATTTCCGCGAACCATTAGAGGAAACGACATGATTTGGGTGATTGTGGACCGATTGACAAAGAGTGCTCACTTTCTTGCTACTAGTGAGACGGCTTCTTTGAGTAAATTATCCCAATTGTACGTCAATGAGATCGTTTCACGACATGGAATTCCTTTATCTATTGTGTCGGATAGAGATCCGCGATTCGTGTCCGGGTTTTGGCAGGGTTTGCAGAAGGAATTAGGTACCCGAATTAATTTGAGTACGGCTTATCACCCTCAGACGGATGGTCAATCAGAACGCACAATTCAAACTTTGGAGGACATGTTGCGTGCTTGTGTGTTGGAATATGGTGGGTCTTGGGATTCACACCTGCCATTGATTGAGTTCGCGTATAATAATTCTTATCACTCGAGTATAGGTATGCCTCCGTATGAAATGCTATATGGGCGTCGTTGTAGAACACCCACGTGTTGGTTGGAAGCGGGTGAGAAGCAATTTGCGGGTCCAGATATTGTCCAGATTACTGCGGATAAAGTAGCTATAGCTCGTGAGAAGTTGAAAGCGGCTCGGGATAGACAGAAACAGTATGCCGATCCACGGCGTCGTCCGGTTTCGTTTGTAGTGGGTGAATTGGTATATTTAAAGGTTTCCCCTTGGAAAGGAGTGATTCGGTTTGGTAAACGTGGTAAACTTGCTCCTAGGTTTATTGGGCCATTTAGAGTTCGCCAAGTAGTTAATGATCAAACGGTATCGTTAGATCTTCCTCCTGAATTAGCGGGTATTCATGACACCTTCAATGTTTGTTACTTAAGAAAATGTAAGGTAGAGGACCAATCCCAAGTCCTTCCGTTACAAGACTTGCGTGTCGACTTAAGTCAGAAACTTGTAGAAGAACCCATAGAGCTTGTAGATAGAAAAGTGACTAAACTTCGAAAGAAGGAGATACCCATGGTTTTGGTTAAGTGGCGACATAGTCTGGGTGCAAATCTTACGTGGGAAACGGAGGAAAGCATGAGTTTGCGGTATCCAAATCTTTTTGAGCGTGGCGAGATTTCGGGGACGAAATCTTCTTAAGGAGGGAAGATTTGTAACATCCTCATTACTGGCCTAGGAGGATTTTGGTAAATTACTTAATTCATTTGATTATTTAATTAAGTTTGGAAATAATTGTGTTATTTGGCTAATTGAAATTGATAGGGTAAATGGTCAAATGACTTATTGTGATACATGAATTATTACTTGTTTTAAATTATTATAGTTGACGGTATAATAATATATATTTTCACGTAAACGGTTCTTAGGTTCCAGACAATAGATTTAGAGCGGGGATTATTTAGTAACCAACTTATACCCAACTTTGGGGATGGATCGGCTCATTGTTTCCCTCCCCAATTTTTATAACTCCCCAAAATAACACACATACATTGAGTTGAGATAGAAATCAAAAGGAGAAAACTTTGATCAATCAATTGGAGCTTGGGTTCTTGGTTTTAACTTATCAACATCATCATCCTCCTTGCTATTACCTCTATTGTAAGTTAAATTGCTTTGATTATGTGTTTATAAGCTAGGGTTTGTAAAAATGAGTTAAATGAATGATTATGCTTAGATTGATGATGTAGCAAGGTTTGTTGTGGTTAGAACTTGTTGTAGGATGTTATTTGAAGTATTTTGATTGTTAAAAACATGTATTGTATCTAGATTGGTGGAATTAGGGTTTTGGTTCGTGATGGTGTTCTTGTTGATCTGGGTTTTGTTGCTGAAACTGTGTCGAACGCGATCCAGCCTCGTCACCCGGATCGCGTTGCTATGTATTAAATGGTTACGACATGATTTTGTTCCTTGAAACGCGATCCAGATCACCTCACCCGGATCGCGTTGGTCAGTGAAAAGCTGAGTCCCTGGGATTTTGTTCTTGGGAACGCGATCCAGCCACCTTGCCAGGATCGCGTTTGATAGTGAAAAACGGTAACAGAACTTTTTGTGCATTGGAACGCGATCCAGCCTACTCTCACCCGGATCGCGTTTGCATGTTGTAAAAATGACAAAATTGTTAATCTGTGACTTATGCTTCGTGCTAATCCCTCTCCTCACTTCTTGCAGATTACTTTTGATGTGGGTGGGCAAGAAGTTAGTTTGAAGAATGTTTGACTGCCTACTCTGACTATACGACATGTAGTCGTTTATAAACTTATGTTTTGGAATTTAAATAACACCTAACTTAAAGTTGTAACTGATTTGGGTATTGTATTAACTTATCATGCAGGCATAGATTGTGTTTTGGGAACTATGTTATACGCAATCTATAATGCATGATTTGTATTTAATCGCTTCCGATATATGTTAAAAAAAAAAAAAAAATGTCTCTTGAAATATTGTGGTGTTATAATATATATGGATATGTACTTACACATTTCGGACAATTCGACAAACGAACAATACTTGGATAATATTATATATTTCCAACAACAATCAGAAATACACAAACCTAAGAAATTGATAATTTCTTCAAACGAACGAATTATTAACATAAGTAAACAAAGTACTTATAGTTAATACATTGTTGTGTATAGGTTGACTACGTTTGGGCTTCGTTATATTATCTCGCTAGCATTCACATCCGAGCACTCACTGTGAGTTCACAAACCCCTTTTCAATGTTTTAATGTTTTAAAACTCGGGGTGGAAAACATAGAAATCGTATGTATAACCGCATGCGACAACTGCTTTAAATACTGTATGTATTTGCTTGAACTGTTTATGAAGGGGTACTTCATACTTGAACTGTTTGTGAAAGGGTATTTCACACAACTATTTGAACTGTGTTTTATGAAAGGTTTTTCATAACTATTTTGGGAATTTAGGCAACGAATCTTGGTACAGATCTAGGCTGAACGATGTAGTGCATAAAAGACCTTATGGCTACAGACTATAACCATTAGCTAGGTGACTCTAGCCACTGAGTATACGGATAGTACTATCGCCGTGACGACCCTCCTACGGATTTGGGAGCGTATACTTAAATGTCCTACTTGGCACAACAACAACAGATTAGGGTCGTGGTTTGGTTATAGGGTTAGATCGGGTTACCTTACTTGACAGGTTTAGCTCACCTTTCAAGGGATCATCGTCTAAATATTCCCACTAAACTATTGATTAGGAAAGGATTTCCTACGTACACTGATTTGGAAATGTTAATCTTTATTTAGGTTAACTTGTGTTTCCTACTGATAACTGATTTAGGAAATGTTATTTATTAATAACTTGTGTTTCCTACTTGATAAACAACACTTATTTGGAAATGTTATTCTTAAATGATTAACTTGTGTTTCCTACATAACAAACAAACTTGTGAATTCACTCAACAATTTTGTTGACGTTTTACTCTATGTTTTTCAGGGAATTAGCAGCGTAAGTAAGATCTGCATGCATATCAGGACGGACTACCCTGGACTTGTTAGGATGCCACTACTTTTGGGACACTTGGATTTCCTCCGTATAACTGCAACTACTGCAGTCATACCTATGAAATCTACTTTTGATATTATGTATTTTATGAAATACTGATTTCAACTACTACTATTACTGTTACCACTTTTCAAGTGGTAATCTTTTGTAAAACTTTAATTAATGGCATCTTAATCTATTTCGTTCTGCAATAACCATAAGCTCTGAGTATGTATGTATCTGTTGGTTGTTTTACTGCTCGCACCCCCGCCACGTCACTAAGCTTCCGCAAACCACTCTATATAATGGTAATTACCGTTTGGCGGGGTGTGACAAAAAGAGTTGCATTTTAAATTTTGTTAAGAAAAAACAAAACATTAGTTTATTTTAAATATGAGTGTATGGTCCATGAAGAAAATTATAATATTGTCGTGACGGATCATTTTTATGATATTTTTTTTAACCAAATACAATATGCAACTCATTTAATGTGCAACATCATCTTATACGGAGTATTACTTATAAACTTTTTAGTATTACATGTTTCTCTTTATCACATACTCATGGTACCAAGTCGTGTTGATCAACTCTTATAAACTATTTTTCTATATATAAGTTTTGATAGATTAAAAAATATGTGAAACAATATTTTTATAAGCTTGAAATATTAGGTTTCCAAGTTTTTGTTTTTTCACATTATAAAGGAAATTTGATTCGGTGTCATGCATTAACGTAAAAAGGGGTTTTATGATAAAAACACCGTTCTTGTGGAAAGAAAAAATTAAAATACCTTACATTAATGAAATAAAAGATAAAAATTTGAGTATCTAAAAATTATTTTACTATCATTGAGATCTACAATATGTAGGGTACTATTATTAACAAATAAACAATGTTTCGGTTACTTTAATTTAATCATATTTAATAAACTTAAGACATATACGTCTTTCTTTCCAATTAAAAATATTTATACAACTAGTGTTGAACCCGTCCGTTGGACGGCTAGAAATTTAAATTATTAATGATACTTGTTTTTATAAAAAAAAATTACAAACTATAACAATTGAGTAAAGTGATGACTTTTTTTGAACATTTTTTATAGCAACGGTAGCTTTACGAATAAAATCATCCTGCGAAAATAAATATGAAAAAATTAGTGAAATAAATAGATAGATAAGTCATATAGTATTACATTAAAATTTTAATACAACTTGTTCATCGAATATAATATATTCTATTGTCTCTTCAGCTTGACCCCAATGTAGTTGATGCCAATTTTGTAAAACTTTACTTAGATAGATTGGTTTTGTAATCTCAAATTTATCTTCTCGTAGGTGATACCCATATTTTGATATTTAGTAAAACAAAAGAAAATTTTAAAAAAATATCATTACAGACATTAGAAACCATGTTGTAAAGTAGATAAAATCTATAATTATGTTGTCATTATCCATCACTCATACATATTAGCAATATACATGATGATGATGATATCAATCGTGACATTGATTTAAACATAATACATATCCAGCCATTAAATCCAATTATTAAAACGTTATATATTAATACATCAAATTAAGATGCACGTGTTAAAAAAAAAGAATAATAACATCAAATAATACCATCAAATAAAGATTAAATTGAAATATTAATGTTCACCAACAACATACACATTAAAAAATGACATCAAATAAAGATACACATGTTAAAAATAAGAACATAACATGTAATAAAGATTAAATTGAAATATTAATAAGATGACAGGGAGATGTGTAGGTAAACACCTTGATTAGAAATATATGAATGATTGGAACTAAAAACTGAGTTTGAGAGATGTGACTATGTGAGTAATATATAGAGAGAAAAAAAATTAAAGGTGAGAAATATATAGAGAAAAAATTAAAAAAGATACAAACTTTGTAATTTTTTAGTAAATACAATACTTTTTGTAATGCGAAATATTTATTAAGTTGAGCTACAATTATGGACATATCAAAGTCTGAATCTATAATCAAGGAAAGTAAATTATCTATTCCCATATCAAAAATCGTTCACACCTACATTATTTGAAATAATAATAATAATTTGATTTGAAAACGGATTCAGTTTGTAATTTGAAATTTCAATTAAAAATAGGTATTCATTATATAGGGATTATATATCTCTATCTTTACCCCTTATAAAGGGTTTCAATGTTTTGACCTTAAGTAAGAAAGGAAATTCCCAAAATACCCCTCCCCTTAATCTTTTAATCTTTAACCTTGAATAAAAGAACAGGATACGCTTTTCATCTAGCCTCCAGCTGTTTTCATATCTCTCTCTCTCTGTAATCACCTCCATCGCTACCAGACACCCATCACCACCGACACCCACCAGCACCACCGCGACACACCTTAATCGTTATGCTACTATGACAAGTCTTACTCGATATATCCATACATAATCACATATCCATTCACACTTTCCACCATCAAAATGAATCATTTTCAAAATCCTCTTTGACTTCCTTTTTGAAACCGGCAGCAAAGAACAACTCAAACTCCGGCAAGGAAGTTCCATGAACTCCGACCAGATTGTATTCGCGAACTTCATCCAACAAAATCACCTTATTGATTCACGATCTACCGTTTTCGATTTCATTCCGATCTACAAAATCATGTTGATTCACGATCTACAAAATCAGTTATCGATTTCGATTTTCCCGATCCACCATTTTGTTTTTGTTTCTCCAGATTCAAAGTCATAGTCCGACAACGACAGTCATATTCCGTTGAACGCCGATTAGTTTCGACGGAGGTGTTGATCGGAGATCCGGAAGCCTTACAGCCTTCCATGTTTTCGGGGTTTCAAATCACGAATCTTTTAACCTTAAGGTATCCTTCAACTTGAAGTTTTTTTTTTGTAATGTCAGAATTAAACAGACGACATAACTATGGCCTGGACCTATTCCTCTTGTCGATAGATGAAGGGATTACAGGCTACAGGGATGACTCACTCGAAACTGTTAAAATAAATGAAGTTCAGGTAAGATAAGGCCACGTTTATTTTCAAAGCAGATATGATTTGAAATACTACCACAGCATTGTAGTTTTCTCGATTTCAATTTGTATATTGAAAAATGCTGTATAATCTTATGATTTACAGTACGGGCTGCCACTTAAAGTCGTTTCATATAAGGATTTGTATGGATGGACAATGGATGAGATTGTGAAGATCATCAGTCTTAAAAATAATTGCACATTTGTCGACAGGTTAGCAATTTGTAGTAGAACAGTTTATGAGATATAATCTGCATAACCAGTTCATCAGCTAGGCACGATTGGTTTTGAATTAAATTGACATATTTAGAAATCAAATGTATATTGAAGCCTTTCTTGAGGAGGCAAGTTTAACCCATTTGAATATAGATGGGTTGATTTGGGATACATGTAATTTCTAGCAGGTTTATATTGATGTAAATATGATATATGTTATTGTTTTTGAGATACCTTACAAGTATAAACTTTATGGATAAGCAGTCTAACGGGTCAGCCCAACTTGGCCCAACGAATAAGTATTTGTTTTTATCTGTTGCTCAGTCCTTTCAACCCGCCCAAATTGCCAGCACCACTTTAAATGTGGATACGTTTAGTGATTGTAATATTTTATTCAGGCTCTTGATCGTGGTGCTGCGTTGTTAAAAGTGGACAAACTAGCTACCGGGCATAATGCTGATGATATTGCTGAGACGATTTTTTTGAATATTTTGAGAGTTGACATTGCTAGGTAACCTATTATAGATTTTGTTTCATTTTATTCTCCTGTAATAATTATATCTCCATGTGATTATTTACTTGTGGTTATAATGATAGATTAAGCAGATGTACATCTATAATTACCTGTGAATATGGACCGATTCCTAGATGCAAGCCATTTAAATACACATACGAGAAGGAAATAGTTATATATCCTTTATCTTTATCAAATGTTAGTTTATTTTTTTGGTAATGCATTCTTAAGCATTTATTGACTGTTGTTGCGATTCCTTAACAATTTGTTACGTATGCATACTTTAAGAAACTGGACTACTTTTCAACAGAGTGTAAGTTTGTTATCCATTTGTATACGACCCCAAGTAATTTGATAATTTATATGTCTATAAAGTTGCAACAGCTTTTGTTTTTGTCATAGTAATTTTCATTACAACATATTTCAATGGCTAAATTTTTAATTATCAGAAATGAAAACAAACAAATTTCATTTTTTTTAGTAAAAACTTTCTTTGATAAATGCAGGTATCTATTTGCCAAATGCTTATCGTGGGTTTGCTCGGGAGTTCATCAAAGACCTTGAGAGAATAAGGTTGTTTCTTGATTGTGCATCTTTTCTTATTTCGTTTACTGGGGCTAACAAATCAACGTTGTTGTGAAGATACATAAAAAAAATGTACATTTATCCCATTGGACAAGAACCTAGATATAACTATTGTGGGTGGCAATATGGGCAGGTCTGGCGGGGTTGTAACTATTCAAGAGTAGTAGTTTTTTTTTTTGTTTGTTTTGAGTTGAAAAGGGTTGTTGATCCAAAATACTGTTGGTCCATATCTAATAAATATTTATTGTGTCAACTATGATTACAGAGGGCCACTTCTGCTAACTAAAAAGCTATAATATTTGACTTTCAATTATATACTTACATAACTTTGGTTTAACCTGAATGGTTTACCGATATAGACCCCGAGCCATACTTGACATCATAAAATCGGGCGAGGATTTTAGGATTGCAGCGTCTACAAAATTGCCAGAGCAGGGAACCCGTCAACGTTGCGGCTACATTTCTAGCCAAGTAAGTTTGTTTGTTTTGACTAAACGCGTATTTCAGAGAAAAGTGTTTTACTATATAAGAATTGTGTTGATTTGTGTTATGTCTTACCTCATACGGTTCAAATGTGTCAACAAATTCTTATATCCGTATGCTTTGATCATTGTTAAACCGATATTTATTTATCGTAAATGTTCAAAACATGTAAGTGGGTCAATCCAACTCGACTCTTACGAATATTTTTCAAAGTTTGTATCTGATATGAAATTGCAGAAATGGTGTAAAGCATGTGTTTTGCTTGAGGGGCTAAATCGTGGTTTGCCGAAGTTGGGGATAGGGAGAACTCGAGGGATAAACAATGAACGACAAAAAGATGATCATCATGTTAGCACGAAGAATATACAAAGCAAACCATGTGGAAGTCTTGACTTCTAAAGAAGCATATAGCATAATTTAGTTCTCACTTGAAATGGTGAGTACATATTTGCTTTGAAATTAATATTTTGTTATTTGTGATTGTTCTGTCACATAAAATTGATGTTAACATTCACAGATTGGCATCGAACTTCTGCTTAGTGCATTCGCTGCCTTCAGATTAACTTGTGTTTGTGATGATAGTACAAAACTTCGCATAGTATGCTTATAGCTCACCATAAGCATCAAAATGTTGCAAGCACGCTTACCTCAACTCAGTATATACAAGTACTTATTTTAAAAGTAGGCGAGACTTTTTTGATCAACTTCTCCAGTCACTTTTTATATATTAAAGTTGTTTGCTTTCTACAACTCATGCGTTATCAATACCTAATAGATAAGAAGCCTGAATACTTATCTAAGTTGGCTTTCTACAACTTCTACTCATCTGTTGGTATCGTAATGATATACTTCATTACACTTTTTGATACCATATACATGATTGAATCACTTCTTGATACTTGCCAGTTGCTGCATGAACCTTTTGTCTCTCTATTTATTTTTGGTTTGGTATGCCCTTTTAGCTCATGGGTTGATGTCTCTTGTATGGCTGTGTGAAGTCTGGTCTTAAGGGTATGCTTTCACTTGTAGACTGCATTATTCATGGCAAGCCGCATAGCCGTTCTACCCATGCACATTTTATATTTCACTATGCTTTAGCATAAATTTCAAATATGTTTCCGCCGCATTGCGCGGGTTACCAGCTAGTATATACTAATTTGATTTGAGTTTATAAAAATAATATATCATGATGAGGTTTCAAATTAGTTTTTAGAAAGTTAATAATATGTTGACACGTAAGACAAAATATGAGTTGTCACAAAAAGAAGCTATCCACCTAAGAAAAAAGACCTCTGAATTAGAATATATAGAGATGTTAGCCACATAAATATGTTAATTAAAAATTGCATAGTAAAATAAAAATATAATATAAAATTTGTATAAAAATTATGTGGTAGCTCGCGAATTCGCGAGTTATAATCTTGTAAGAGTTTTAAAATATAGATATTTATTAGTTGCTACAAGGATTCTAACTTGTGATGATGCGTTTAACTATTCAGTGCACTAGCAGACTAAGCTAGGTAGTGATATGCAACATAGTTTGTGAGTAGGACTACTTAAAAGAAACATGTAGCAATTATTAATTAACCAATAAATTTTGAAATTTGTATTCTTAGTCGGCTAAAATCATGTGCAGCACTTGCACCGTTAGCATTAAGGTACATCCGCCCCTCCATGTGTAACTTTATCCATACTTTACACATTAGAAAATGAACGTATTGAATACGCATTACTAGAATAGATACTTTCGGGTTGGTGCGTGAAAATACACTATTTTGATCTATCGTATGTTTCAAACTTTCACTTTTGATTTATTGTATGTCATGACTTATTTGATAATGTGATAACCGTTTGACTCACCACGTCATTTGATATGTCATTTATACATCATCAAAAATAGGTAGCATGTCAGTAGATCAATATTAAGTTAAATACACAATATAGATTATAGACAAATAGCTAAAGTAAATTGCATTATCACGTACAAATCTCAATAAATTTAAAGGAAAACTCTAGTGTGCTGTGAAGAGCACTTGATTTTAGTCAAAAGGGAGGGACTAAACTCGTATATATCTGAAACTTGATGGACTAATAATGACAAATTGATATTTGCTGATTGGTAAAAAATGAAAGTCAATAGATACAACACAAAAAGTGTTTAATACAAGTATAACAATTACAGCTCATAGTTTAATTGTATTATATCATCATTTTGGTGTTTGAATTAATTTGTTTGGTTTTTTTATCACCTCTTAAAAACTGTGCTACTCCGTATCAAGTATCAACAACACCAATTATAGCCCCAGATTTGAAACCTTGATTAGGAGTTGGTATATTTTCTTTTACTTATATTTGGAAAAATGCATATTTACCAACGAAATTTTTCCGTTGGCAAATGCATTTTTTTTCCGGCATGGAAAGTACAGTGAACCAGGGAGAATGATATACTGAGAGTCTGAGAGAGAGATATACTAATTATATTTCATAAGCGATCAACTGTTTAAGACCAATTGTTGATCAGCTCATTACCCCATCAAAGAAGCCCAGCATCAGGTCCAAAGTCCAAGTCCAGCAGATCACAATACACAAGCCCATATATAGCATATACAATTTTATTTTTTATAGTCTCTACAAACTATGTCCAATCACAATAACTATGAGTACGAGGTATCATTGTCAAGTTGAGCTCCAACATTGTAAGAGCACACGGAGTGGGAGGGTTAAATTTTTGGTGTGAAGCCCAGGGTTCACCATGGTATCCCACCAATGTTCAAGTTCAATATCTCAACTTGAACGGTGTGTTTAAATGTGATTTTTTTCCTTCCTTTTTTTATTGGTTAATTAAATACTATTTTTGTGAGACAGTTTGAAGTTTCAGTTGATTGAACTACTGCCTTTAAAATCGTATATGTATTAAACTTCAGTGTTTAATTGAACATTGAGTATAAGAACAACCGTACCTTGTACTATAACTACTCTTTCGCTTGTATCTGCTCGTTATACGCATTGGCTCATTGCGATAATAAATCTCGCATAATTTTATTAGTAAAATCATACCATACATACAAACAATACAATTTTTGACTCTAGACTTTTGCATACTCAATTCATATGGTCCCATATAATATAACATAATTCATAATATAAATGATAGTTATAATAGTTGCGCCACTTACATATGAAATAGTGCAATACACTAAAATTTCAAGTGACACTTTATTGCTACACTTTTGCTTCTTAAAAGGCCTTCTCATTGGATCCTGTAAAAAAAATAAAATGAAATTAAGGGTGAGGTTCAGAGTAGCATACCCTTTATGAGGGGCAGAAAAAAGGTTTTTGACTAACCAAAAAGTGACACGTGTCACATGTAGTCCCCCCTTTATGCCACCAAGGACTATTTTGCAATTTCAAAAAATTTGTGAACCTAACCGAAAATTTATTCAATAAAAAAAAATCAAAAATCGAAGTTTTTCTCACGAAAATCAAATTACTAGTGTTTTTTTAACTGCAGTACGTAGGTAAAATGCAGTTTAAATGTTTTTATGGTGCTTTTTCCTATAAAATGCAGTAGTGTAGTATAAAATGCGGTAGACATTTTTTGTTTTTTTTTCAACATGTTAATGTAAAATGCAGCCTAATTCACATTGCATTGCAATTAAAATGCAGTAAGAGAATAACCGTAAAAATGCAGTGATTTTTTCAGATCTACTTATTAGATCTGAAATGCAGTAGATAAAACATAAAATGCAGTGGCTTTTTCCAGATCTACTTTTTTAGATCTAGATCTACATCTACATATTCAGATCTAGATAGTGAAGGTGGTGGTGGACGGTGACGGTGAAGGTGGTGGAAGACGGTGACGGTAAAGGTGGTGATGAACGGTGACGGTGAAGGTGGTGGAGAACGGTGAAGGTGGTGGTAGACGGTGACGGTGAACGTGGACGGTGAAGGTGAACGTGGTGGTGGCGGCGGTGAAGGTTGACGGTGATGGTTAAGGTGGCGGTGAACGTAAACGATGACGGTGAAGGTGGTGGTGGCGGTGAACATGAACGATGGCGGTGAAGGTGGTGGTGGTGGTCGTGAAGGTGGTGATGGTGGTTGTGGTGGTGATGGTGACCGGTTTGTGTAAGTGTGTGTGTGTGTGTGTGTGTGAATTTATTAGTGTAGAGAGAGTGTTTGGGTGTTGTGTGTGTTTTGTGTGAATGAAATATGTATCTGACGATGGGCTGCCCAACTTTTACCCCTCTCAACTCAATTCATGAAAACTACATTATGGTCCCTCCGCCCAAATGAGTTTGCAAACTAAACCCCTGAGTGACATGGGATGATATCAACCATTGGATCATAAAATGAATAGTTGGGATGGGGTTGCTCCTCCGGCCCCTTTGATCATTTTCTTAAAATTGAAACATAAGTTTAATATGTGTACGTGACATTCTCATAAACATATATTACAGTTCAAAGTACCTAAATTAGTGACATGAATGGCAAAAGTAATTCGCGAAATATATACGTTATACCTGTTGCAATCGGTAGAGGGGCTAATCTTGTAAGGAAGATTGATACCACATTTTCCAGGAAGACTAGCGGCATAATTACCACTAACACCGCGATAAGATGAAGAAGCGCTCTTCAAGCAATTACAAATTGCCTTACGATCACCCGTAGTTCGTGCTTGATTTCTAAGCCTTCTAACCCCGTCACAACATACCGTTGGTGGAGCTCCACCGTTCCTTAAGTACCCAAGACATGGTGCTATTGAACTCACAACTTGACCACATGTCACTGCCTCAACTTCACGTGTCGAAAACGTCATCAAAATGACCATCAATAGTACCATCACACATGACAACTTTGTAAGCATGGAAGCCATTGCTAGAAAAATGGTATAGGGATGTGGTATTATTAGTATGTGAATGTGGGGATTATATAGGACACTAAGGGATGCAACTTGGATGCTTCCCAATAAGAAAATATGTTAATCTTCCTTTTCACTAAAGAAATATGAGTCATCAAATTGGAATGAGACTTATCATATGTTTTCTTGATAACCTTAATTTGTATTTGTGGAAAATTTGAGTTCTTGTCTTATTGATCATAGCACTTTCGTATATGTTTCTTAATTGAAATAAAATCTTTATGTAACATGTAGTTGAAGTTTAATGATTAGTTTAGCCCTTTGTGGACGGTTGATAGTATTCATGACTATTTTAGAACTTAATTTAGTGGTTACGTTTTAGGGATTAATGCATAAAAATGCATTATTTAGCTTATAGTGTCTATCCAACTTCATTTTACTATATTGTGTATATCAATTTTTTAATTTTGGTGTATTGTGTGTACTCACCCGTTTTGATGACGTGTCAGATGACGTGGTTAATTAGACGGTTGTCACATCATCAAATAAGTAATTGGATACATACGATAGATCAAAAGTTAAAGCTTGATACACACGATATATGCCAAAAATGAAATTGAGTACACACTATAGAGATCGGACTGTATTTAATTGCATTTTTATGCACTAATTTATAAGTTTTATAATGGTTATGGATGTAGAAATGAACTTAACTATATTTATTATGTTCACGCTTCGCGTCGGGATATATAGGCTATTGTTGACATCAATTTAATATACTAGAAAAATACCCGCACAATGCGACAGCAGAAGTAATGGTAGTAGTGGCGGTGATGGTGAAAAATTAATACGTAATGTGGTTTTTTGTCGAGTATTATATATAGAGATTATTATTATTATTCTTATTACTACTACTATTACTATTATTATTATTATTATTATTATTATTATTATTATTATTATTATTATTATTATTAAGGAATAGTGTTTATAAATGGTAATGTTATAATGAGTTAAGGGTAATTTAGGTATTTACTTGTGTTGAGACTAATTTTAAAATATTGATGAAGATGTTTTATATGTAGTTAGAGATATGCATACTGGTATCGAAATGTATTTACAACAATATTGTCAGTTTAACTACTACTATAAACAAATGTACGTATTTAATGTGATTGTGTACGTGTGCAATTTGATTTTAAAATGTTATTAGGGCATTTAGAACTCATCACAATTTATAAGTCACTTTAACATCGTATGTGGTATATTCAATAAATTACGGAGTACTACTTATTTAGGCAACTATATATGAAAATAATATAAAACATAAAAATGTAAAATAAATGAAAAACTATTTAAGCTACATATAAACCCAAATTAGAAAATGTTATTTTATGATTAAGAGAAAAAGTTTAATAATCTCTCTTCTCTCTTAATAATTAAAAGAAAGATTTAAATGCGTAAACTTACTTAAATTAGCTCTTAATAACCTAATCCTAGCCTTAGATGAATTAGTATACTAATTAAGGACCCTTGATTTTAATCCAGGGGTTTGTTTACCTAAATACGGAGTAGCATTTAGGCTTCACACAAAAGTCTATAATGCCCTCACTAGAATAATTAGTCAAGTAACATTAATTGAATTACTAAAATCAACCTTTAAATTCAAACGAACCATTAAAGTCGCCAGTAACACCTTTTATTTCAAAATTGTAGGGAAATCTGATATGGCATGAATAAGTCAATAAATTTACTTTCATTACATCAAGAATAAATCAATAATTTGACTTTAATTACATCAACAATTGCCATAAGTATTCAAGTCAATTTTCTATTTATTACTTCTTCCGTCCCAAATAAAGTGTCCATCTTTCTATTTTGGTTTGTCACAACTTAAGTGTCCATTTTAAACTTTTTTAACCTATCAAAAAACTTTTCAAAGGTCAACATACAATTTTATTGGTTCATAATGTGATGGTTTTAACTTCTTCTTTTTTAAACTGTGTGCAAACTCATACAATTCGTACACTTAATCGGAGGGAGTACAATTTCTAACATTTACTGATTTACATTACTTAAGATATTTCAATACATACAGTCATAAAGAGTATGTACTCCAATTATGAAAATGTCATACATGCCACAAAAGGCTCATAACTTAATGTCATTTTTTAGTGTTATATACTTAGTCCATATATGTGTTTGTATGTATGTCTATCGAAACACATATAAACAAATAGAATATATTGTTATAAATACTTATTTTTTTTTTTTTAATAATTCAATTAATGTTGATTCGTTGCAACTTATCATAATATTGAACATAGTTTCTATTTACAAATTTTTAACAATGGATTATTCTTATTACATATAAATATAAATAACGTTTTATGCTCTACTGTTTAACCATACATTGATATGAAAAAGTTGATAGTTCGTCACGTCCGTTACATACTACGTACATATAACACGTTTATTATTCACAAAATATTTAGATATTAATTTCATAAGTACTACGTTACATATAACACGTTTATTATTCACAAAATATTTAATTTTATATAATAAATATGCATAAGTACGCAATAATCTTTGACACTCATTACAGTTATTTATTTCATAATACTCAATAACGAATTCATGAAGTTGTAATTACACGTCAATTTGATGGGCAACATGACTTGTACGTCCACGAGATTGACAACCCAAATTACATGGTTTCTAATTATTCTAAAGTTACAATATTCAATTTTTAAGCCAAGACTGTAATATTTATTTATTTTAACATATCTTATTTATTTCAGTCGAAATTTTTTTTCTAAAACAATTTTTTATATATATTTGAACAATTTAAACTAGAGTCTTTGTGTATTAATATTTTTTTAATACTTTACTTATCACCATTCTATATTTTTAACAATAGCCAACAAAAGAAGCAACATTAGGCCTATATTATGAAAGGTGATATTTACAAACATATTTGAGAAAAGACACATTCATAAAATGTAAAATGTTGTATTTAGGTTGTAAATACTTATTTAAAATTACTAACTTTTATATCAGACGAAATGTAAATACTTATTTAAAACTTAATTATCAGACGAAATGGTATGTGATAACATTATATTACACTTTTATAACTTTTACATCCTATTTTACTCGGCTAACACTTTTGATATGTTTAATAAACTTTTTAAAAACATATTTTCCTTTATTAGATTGCATGATAATTATTATTTTTATTTAAACTTCATTTCGGTAATCAACTATAAATTATTTACATGTTTTATCCCGCAAATTTTGCGGGTTATAAATCTAGTACAATATGAAAGAAATTACTCCGTAATAAAAAGGAAGCTTTAAAAATTAAAACTCATATATTTTTTATAAAACCTAAACAAAATTAGAATGCCACCATGAAGATTTTAACTTGCATATCTTCGTGCATTCAATTTAGTTTCTCAATTAGTTAACCTTTTCGATGTCTACTATTTAATTATAGATGTAAATCACAAAATGATAAAATACTTCCTATTCATGAAGTTTACCAACTGATACTTTATAAAGCAGAGTTGTTGTGACATAAATGTTTACTTAATACGGAGTAGTATAGAATGTGAACATGTAAATATGTAATGGTTTTGTTGTTTTGTGGGTGGTTGTGGGTAAGGAAATCATTTTCATTAATCGTAAATTGGGCAATTTACTTCCCTCATGTTGGTCGTGAGACTAATCGAATTACGTTATTTGCCTCCATCATGTTAATTATGGGACTGGTCAATGTGGGACCGACAAAGGATCGGTTTTACTCCTTTTTTATAATAATAAATAATATGCATCTCCAATGTATGCACTATTTTAGTGCATCAAATTGTACTATTTTAATGCAAAAATGGGATCTTTAAAGAATATGCTTCCACTAAAAAAAGTTACTCCAATGTGTTACACTAAATCATTTTTAATCGATTTAAAATACACAATTCAAGAACATAATATTAAAACTTTTATATAACTATTATATTATAATAAGATATATAATAACAATCATTATATTTAAAATTTCGAATCTATAAATATGATCACAAACATTATATTTAGTGATTTTAAATATATTAATGGCAAATTTATAATTAAAGCATCATATAAATATATTTTAATTATTATAAATATTAGTATTTAATGTGAATAGTGTTTAGTGTAACACTAAACACTATTTGCCACTACACTAAAATAGTGCAGTGTTTAATGATAACACTGGAGTGAGTTTTTACACTTTTGCACTGTTTTAATACAAAAAATACAAATAGCCCATACATCGGAGGTGCTCTTGTAACTAAACACGTTCGTATCCGTTGAATAACAAAATATCCTCTTCCTTTCATGTAATTTTACTTGATCTCTCCAAACACCTTGAAGACTTTTGTTCGGAGCATCGTCAAGTCAAGTCAACTAGCAATTAAATGGCCAAAGACCAAGACAAACTTGCAATGATTGTACTATATGTTCCCTCTATACAAGGGAAACATATGTGAAATTAATGTTATAATTTTCAAGTGAGATGTGACGGTTTTGGATTGTAATGTTGAGGGGTTGCTCTGATGTATATTAAGGTTTAAGGTTGAATGAGACATATATTATAGTGGAGTCGACTCAAGACTTTGTATACTTTTCAATGCATTATGCATATATGGTATACCACAAATCAATACACATAATGAGTGCGACTACAACGGGCACAGCTCAAGTGGTAACACCACCACAAATTTTCAGGCCCTACACGTGCGACCGACTTGTCAGAGGTTAGAATCTATGCTTCAACACATGTGGGTATTTGTGAATATGTCATTTGCCCAGCGTTGATGCTCTTTATGGGTGGAGCGAACGCGTACCAATGAAATAGGGAAATTAATCGAAATGCCACTTTTTCGGAAAGTATTTTTCGTTTTGCCACTTTTTAAAAAAATTTGCGGATTTACCCCCCCCCCCCCCCCCCCCCCCCCGGTCGCATCATGCGACCTGCGACCCGTTACCTGCGACCCGCGACCGAATGGATTACCGAGTAAAAGACAAGCCAAGTTCCTTACGACCCGTTCACCGGTCGCAGGTCGCACCACGCGACCTGCGACCCAAGCTCGGCGACCTGCGACCCGTATGTGAACGACATCGAGGGGTCTTGGTCACTAGCCGTAAGTCTTGGTCACTAGTCGTAAGAATTTCTGACATTTTTCAAATTTTTTCAAGATAAGATTTTTCAAGATAAGTTTTTTCAGATTTTCTAGATAAGATTTTCTGACATTTTTTAGATTTTTTGTACTTTTTGGATAATGATCTGGATAACTTTCATTTTAACAATATCAGATTTTTGTAGTTTCAATACTTTTTATTTTAACATCCATCTCTGCAATCACTCTCAAATTCTCACACTCCTCTCATCATCCTTTTAACATATCATTCTTCAGGTACAAATTTTCACCCACTCAGGTAGTATTGCGTTTTTTGATGGACAAGTTTAAAGTTTTTATATGTTTTGGGGGTCGTTTTGAATATGTTAACAACATGCCAATGTATTTGCCAATAGAATGTAGTAGAGTGCCGTTAAAACTTCCAGTGGCACCAGAGAAGCCCATGACGTGCAGAGTTTTGTTGAAAAACGTATTAAGAAAGGTAGGTCTACCACTTGATTCACCTGTTTGTCTAAAATATATGGAAGGTCAATATGTTGTTGATATAAATGATGATATTGATGATTTTGGTGATTTTCTGTGCCATGCAATTAACAATGCTCCGATAGAAATTTACATTGTTGATCTTGTACAAAATGTTTCTGGTAAGGGTAGCAATCAACCTAGTAGTAGTAGTTCTGGTTTTCAACCACAGAACCAACAACAGACTACTGAATACTACCAACAAGCTCAATATCAGTCATTTCAACAACCCTTTCAACAACCTCAATATCAGCCATTTCAACAGCCCTTTCAACAACCACAATATCAGCAATTTCAACAGCACGTTCAACAATTTCCGTTTCCTTATCAACCACAATATCAATTTCATTATCATGCTCCTCCACAAAATACAGTTTTCCATCCAACAGAACAACCGATGAACCCTTCATTTAGGGTAGTTGAAGAGACCCAAGATAATTATAAATTTGATTCGGATGTTCAATATGATCAATCTCATTCAAATTACTATGTGGAGGAGCCAGATCCAGATCCAGATCCACATCCTCATGATTATGATCATTATGATGAGGAAAATGTCAATCCATCAAAGGATCATGACCATCCATTTTGTAATCACATTGTTGAAGATGATGAGGATGATGAGGGTGATGAGGGTGATGAGGATGATGAGCCTGATCCAAGAGATATGTACGACAAACCAATACCAGTAAAATCAGCCGAACCTGATATATTCTGGAATATACCAACGCCGTCAGGAGAGGAAGAAAAAGAAGTTCCTAAATGGCCAGATGCAATGTATGAGAAATCTTGTCGGATTCGAGAGGGCCAAACATTCGTAAGTAAAGAGGAATTTCTGCTTCAATTGCATACCAAGTGTCTAGAAGAGGGTTTTCAGATTAAACTAACACAGTCAGACAAAAAAAGGTACAGAGCAAAATGTATTTTGCCTGATTGTGATTGGAAGATAAGCGCAGCGTGTATTCGATATTGTGACAACTTCCAAGTAAGGAAGTTACATGACGCGCACACATGTTCTCGCACCCAAATCTTTGCCAATAGTCGTCATGCAACCAAGAAAGTGCTTGGTAACCTTTTGAAGGAGGCGATGACTTTGGAAGGTCGTGTATACAGAGGCAAAGAGATCAAACTTGATATGACTGAAAGGTTTAAAATCAGCCTTACATACAACCAAGCATGGAAAGCAAAGTGTTATGCTATAGAGCTGTTGAGAGGTAGTCCCGCTGAATCGTTTAAGAAACTTCCCATTTATCTGCACAACCTAAAACTACATAACCCGGGGAGCACTACGAATCTCCGTACAGACGACGAGGATAAATTTGTGATGTGTTACATGTCCATTGGAGCAGCTGTAAGTAATTATTATTAGTCAATGACATACGTACATTATTATATAATTTACAATTATTTTTTTCTAAATTTGCAGATACGTTCATTTGTCAACCATACACGCCCAATAATAATCGTAGATGGGGCACATTTGAAGGGTGGGTACTTGGGTACTAACTTAATTGCTGTGGCGATGGACGGTAATAATGGCATCTTGCCACTGGCTTATGGCATTGGTGCGGGAGAGACGACCGACGTGTGGACTTGGTTCTTGGGAAACTTACGTGACGCGCTTGAATCTGCCGGTGGGGTTGACAACCTCACATTCATCTCTGATAGGGCTGCAGCAATTGCGGCCGGTATTTCAGATGTATTCCCAGAGGCATTTCATGCCCTCTGTAGCCGTCATTTGTTAATGAACCTGAAAAGCAAATCTGCAAAAGTCAAGCACTTTGAATGACATTACTGGAAAATGTGTAAGGCCTACCGAAAGTCGGATTTCGATGAACATTTTGATGTCATTTCTAGACATTTACCAACTTCAGCTAATGTTCTTAGAGAGGTGGGGAAAGAAAGATGGTCAAGGCATCATTCAACAAAGACACGATATGCTTATCTCACGACTAATAGTGTAGAATCCATTAACGTCATGACCAAGCATGCAAGAAAACTCTCGGTGACAATGTTACTGGAGTTTTTTAGATCTTCAGTACAACAATGGTATTTCAAACATCGAAACACTGCCGCGGCCGTTAAAACACCTGTCACGCCATATGCCGAACACAAAATTGGTAAGAGGGTTGGCAAATCACTCAGCTGGAAGGTCAACCCATCCACAAACATGATATGTGAGGTGGTGGATCGGCAAAAGAATGGAACAGTCAACTTGGAAGCAAGAACCTGCACTTGTAAGCAATGGCAACTCTCTGGTTTACCTTGCGGACACTTTAAAATGGACAATATCAGCTGTTTTGCGGAGAGGTATTTCACCACGGAAACATATCGGGCAACCTACAGTGAGGCTATAAATCCAACACCTCATCCTTCAGAATGGGAAGATCCAGGTAATCTGCAGACTTGCTTGCCGTCGGTACTTGTGAAGAGGCAATCTGGCCGCCCACCTGGCCGTGCTCGTATTCCTTCGAAAGGAGAGGAGAAACGGGAATACAAAAATCAATGTAGCAGGTGCAAGGAAATCGGTCATAGTCGAGTTAATTGTACGGCTCCTTACGATAGAACCGATGAGCCAACCCGATCAAGAACCACCGCAAGATCAAACTCAAGGTCCAAATCAAGATCCAAATCAAGATCGAAGAAAGTAAGTTATTAAATTTATTCATATTAACACATAAAATTTACATTGTGTTATTAATACAATCGTCATTACTTGACTTGCAGCAGACGTCCACAAAATCAACGAAAAGCAAGTTCGAGGAGGATGGAGGAGAGCCATCCCAGGCGACTCAAACTTATCCGAGTGTACATTTGAGTCAACCTTGAGTCACATTTGAATTTGTTGTGATGAAAAAAACTATGTTTGCATTATTGTGTTGTATTTGAAAAAAACTATGTTATGTACTTGTTTGCAATGTTATCTATGTTTGCATTATTGTGTTGTATTTGATTAACTTACTTTGTTTGAACATTACTAAACCTATCATTACATAATGATTATAAATCATATAATTACATTAACAACACAACATAACTGGCCAACTATCCACTTTATTGAAAGAAAGAGACGAATTACAAGATTTAACCAATAACTAATCGAATAAACGCCTAGCGGCAGAAGAGCCGGTAATAACCTTAGACATTGCAAACGGCATTGTTGGACCAGAATTCGAGAAATGTGACAGATCTTTACGGGTAACATACACCTCAATTTCTCTATGTATTTTGGCATAGTCAGTAATCTTCTTGAGTTGCTCGACATCATCTGTTATCAATTCTAAACCATTATCTAGGTCTTTTTCATGCTCTTTAAAGTAAAAATACCACTTCGGTGGAGGCACGTAACCGAGCTCGTTCAAAGCCGTTTCCAAAAGTTTGGTTGAAAATTCATCGGCCTTAACGCAGTCAAGAAACGTCAATGAACCTTGAGTGTACATTCTATAAGCGCCCTGAAAATGTCCGGCGTGACGGAAAGCAACACTAAACATCTAGGGTACTTGTGCGTATATTATCTTAGTTGATGGTTCTTCATTTGGAGATCGAAAATACCAAAAATGTTCATCCAAAACCATTTTCAGAAAACTGATGACGAAGATATATGAAAAAGTTGAGAATGTGGTGAGAATGTGAAGTGTTGATAATTCTATCTATCTTTCAGTTACACTATTTATAAATAAATAGAAAAGAAAATCAAGGAAAATCTTATCCAAAAAGATAAGATATCTTATCTCAAAAATAGAAAAAGTTATAAAAAAAACTTATCAAAAAAGTACAAAAAATCCAGAAAATCTTAACAAAATGTCAGAAAATCTTATCTGAAAAATCTTATCTTGAAAATTTTGAAAATTGTATTTTACGACTAGTGAACAAGACTTACGACTAGTGACAAAGATTTACGACTAGTGACCAACAATTCCGACTAGTGACCAAGACTTACGGCTAGTGACCAAGACCCCTCGATGTCGTTCACATACGGGTCGCAGGTCGCCGAGCTTGGGTCGCAGGTCGCGTGGTGCGACCTACGACCGGTGAACGGGTCGTAAGGAACTTGGCTTGTCTTTTACTCGGTAATCCATTCGGTCGTGGGTCGCAGGTAACGGGTCGCAGGTCGCATGATGCGACCGGCGACCGGGGGGGGGGGGGGGGGGGGGGGGGGTGGGGGGTGGGGGGTAAATCCGCAATTTTTTTAAAAAAGTGGCAAAACGAAAAATACGTTTCGAAAAAGTGGCATTT
The DNA here is from genome assembly GCA_949592205.1 of Helichrysum umbraculigerum. Lineage (NCBI taxonomy): Eukaryota > Viridiplantae > Streptophyta > Magnoliopsida > Asterales > Asteraceae > Helichrysum > Helichrysum umbraculigerum. The sequence continues at coordinate 44,270,741 of CATIUR010000002.1, read as the reverse complement.
CGATTAATTTCCCAATGAAATATGATACTGGGCACCCTTCGAATTACTTTTTTTTTTCCGATGAGTGCAGCTACTAAAAGAATTGTCACATGAAATAAAACTTTCACATCCATTTAGGTATGAAGAGCTTTATATCTTTGTTATATAGGGAGTACGTATATATATTGAATTTTTGTTTTTATCGATGACTAATCGAACAAGCAAGGCTTGGGTTACAGTGTTACACATCCATTCAATCCATTTAAGGTTAAATTCATAAGTTAGTTAGCTATACCTATGAAAACGTCAATCTTGACTTCGTCCAATTGACAAGTAGATTGAAATGTTGGTTAATAAATTAGGAGGTAATATATGTCACAGTAAGATATCAGTCGTGATACGACTTGATTAGTAAGGTTCGTGTGTCGTATATAAGCTAGAACACGTCACAAATAAGCGTCTTGACTTCTGAGGTATTGATGCCTCCCTGGAGGTCTGGGGTTCGAGCCCAGGCAGTGGTGTATGGGGGGAATTAAATTTAGCCGTTCAAAATAAAAAATAAAAAAAAAAGGTTAAGACATTAATAAGAGGGGAGAAAGTAGAAATGTGTCTGATTTGCTCGTGTTGAACGCACATGAGGTGATTTAATAGGGTAAATTAACTGGCTTTTAGATGAGAGGATCAACAATGAAATAAAATGTCGAGTTAAGGGACTAGATCTGCATATAACCCGATCTGAAGAATGAATTCGTATCTGATGGTTACCAATGGACTATATATGTAATCTACTCTTAAAGATATACTAGCCTCTATGCCCGTGTATTACACGGGGTTGGACAAAAATAAATAGATTTTAGAAGTTGTCAATATGAAGGATTAAATTTCATCAACTTATTATCAAATTGTGATATGATAATAGTCCTAATGTATTACGAATACCTATTTGGATAAAGTTATCATAATTAATTTTTTTTATAATATATAATTAATGATTTATGATGTCACTGAATCCTATAATTTAGCTAATTTGACAAAATTGAATAATTTTATTGGTTGATTAAAATTTTGATGACATCATCATATGTTTTTCTTATATATAATTTAAGATGTTTACTCGAATCTCGAAAAGTTGATGCAAATTTGTTGCAAGGCCCACTTTAGCAATAGAAACAGCCCAATATATGTTGTTGGGGCATCTGAATAACTCGTGGCCCAATACAAAACAGCCCAATGACTTTTGTGATTTACGTCCCTACGTTTGCACTTTGCTTCCTCCGTTTACACTTTGCTTCCACCCATTTGCGCTTTGAGTATATTACCTATAAGTGTATATACAAAGCGCAAATGGGTGAAGCGAAGTGCAAACGTCGGAATGCAAATTATAAAAGTCAATTGCTCCCCGTGTACAAATTGCGTTCCTAGGCAGACTAAAAATCATAAGGAAGACGTAAAGCCAATTAGCATTTTGCATCCAAATAGGGTATACTTATAACAACGGTAAGATTTTATGTATGGCTATAAAATGGGTAAAGAAATCAATTCAGTTATCACCTTAGACTCTAGATAAGGTGGTGTTTGGGGTAGTTTTGTTTTTTTCTAGCTTATTGCTTATAAGCAAATAAGCTAGAAAAATGGAGCTTATTTCAAATTTATGAAACTTCCCTCACAAATAAACAAATAAGTTCATCCAAACACTATAATGTAAACTTATTATGTAGAAATAAGCAATTAATTTAATAAGCTTCAAAAATAAGCCCCCCAAACACCCCCTAAGTAACGCTCCATTTAGTTACCAAAGCTTTTCATTTTTAAAAAATAATTCTTAGCTTTAGATTGGACATATTTGCGTTAAATCGTTGTATCGTATATATTGTTCATGTTATTATCTTGTTGCATCGTTTTAATTGCTCGGTTTGCAATTAGCTATATGTTTTTGTTTATTGGTGTAACACGATTATGAGTGTTGTTTGAATTTAATTTTTGCTAGCAATTGGTTATCGGTTATTATTAATTGAATGTTAACAAATAAATTAGCTTCACTTGACAAACAGATGTATCTTTTCAAAAAAAAAAAAAAAAAAATACCATGCAATTTTTAGTGATTGAGACTAAGTATACTCGCTCTCACATAATAAGATAACTAACAACGGGTGAGATTATACGATTGAGACCATGCAAATTTGTTTGAAAAGCATGGCCACCAATAATGAGATTGTGTAATTTAACAAGGGTGAATGGGTGATCATTCGTAAATTATCGTATATTGTATATCACTAACTATGTACGTTTTATATATAGTGTTATTATAAAGTATAGTTAGCGGTGTATGAAATAAAAAACAGTGGTGTAAAAATAGCCTTCCATTTAATAAATGATTAACTACATCAAAATTTACACAATTAAAGTCGGACAGTATGTATTTAACTTTATTATTGACTTCACATACTAAACTTTTTATTTATGTCGCATGTATATCCGATGACTTAGGGTGTATTTGGTCGATGGGATTCTAGGAGATTGAGATTATTTCGGCTCTTATATTAGAGTAAGGTTTAAATGAGTCCATGATTTTTGAGTAAGATTAAGGGAACCAATGATATTATGCCACATGCACAAAGAGAATGTTCCATACTACAAAACTCATTTACCCCAAACATCAATTATCTCACAAACGACAAATCGAAAAATCATGAAACTTGCACCATATTTTTCAGCGTTTTATCCTCTTCGATTTGCCGTCCCTCAGGGCATACTTTCGATAAAAAAAATTCGGTTTTTTGGTGGGTTTTATAAATTAGTAACACATGTGTTAGTGATTGATTGTACATTTTATTTACGGTCATGGTTAGGGTTTAGGGTTAGAGTTTAAGGTTAGGATTTAGCAGTGTTCATGGTTTAGGGTTTAGATTTTATGTTTTAGTAGGGTTTAGGGTTTATTAGGGTTTAGGGTTTAGTATAATTTAGGGTTTAGAGTTTTATAAAGCGTTTGGGGTTTAGGGGTTAGAGTTTAGGGTTTAGGGTTTGGGTTTTGGGGTTTCTAACACATGTGTTAGTAACATATGAAACCCACCAAAAAAATGAAAAAAAAAAATTCGTCGGAAGTATGCCTTGAGGGACGGCAAATCGAAGAGGATAAAACGCTGAAAATTATGGTGCAAGTTTCATGATTTTTCGATTTGTCGTTTGTGAGATAATTGATGTTTGGGGTAAATGAGTTTTGTAGTATGAAACATTCTCTTTGTATATGTGGCATGATATCATTGGTTCCCTTAGTCTCACACAAATTTTTAGTCTCATTTGAACCTCACCCATAAATTATAATCTATAGTTTGGTAACATAAAAAAGATGGGGATTGTTGGAAAAGAATTTAGTAGAATCTCCTAAAATAGAAGTCAATTCTGGTATCTTTTAAAAGTATCCCCAACCACATGAATCTCCAATCACAATCTCTAACTTCACCTCTAGCTATTTTGTGCCAAACACACCCTTAATCAGAAGGTTCCAGTGATTTGTTGGTGACAAGTTGTCAATTATGTCATTAAAATCAGTTCCACATCAGTACATTATTGTTTTGCAAATTACAAGAGATCTGATATATAAAATGAATTATAAAGGAACTGAAAGAGCTAGCAAGTGACATAGTTGGCACCCAAGCTTCTTTCACTATGTCTTTATAAAGTGACGAATCTAGGATTCAAATTTAATGGGATCCAACCTAATAAACCTTAAGTCAGGGTTTGGATAGAAAATCAAAAAAAGGTATTCTAATAGGACTGAGACGCTATAAACTACATATAAGATAACATATCATCAAAATGCTAAATATAAAAAGTTCAAAATGCCATTATAATTGATACAATTGTCTATAGAAAGTATTACTTGAACTTTTTTAAATCTTTCCATAACTTAAAATCAAAGTTTAATTGGGTTCAAATCAATTACAAGTAGTTTTCTATGTAATTTAGGGGGTGTTTGGGGGAGCGGTAAGGGAGAACTTTTTAGCTTTTGTGGTATCTTAACGTTGAAAAGCTCTATTTTAGTGTTTGAATATATGAAGCTTTTTCCTATTTTAAAGGGTTAAAAAGCTAAAAGCTAAAAAGTCAGGAATTTGGAGCGGTAAGCTACCGCTGAAAACTAAAAGCTTACAGGCGCTCCAAACACCCCCTTACTACAGTAAGATTTTTGTAGTTAAAATTGAAAAGTTAGTGGGGTCCATGGACCCCTTTGTATACACTAGAATCGCCCATGTCTTTATTGCTTCCATTCTTCAAGAGATGGAGTGAGACAAAGAAGTGGTGGGCACAGGAAATATATATATATATATATTTTTTTTTATTTTTTTTTTTTGTATTTCTTCAGTTTTTCATGTTATCATAGTGGCGGTGTGTATTTTTTGTTGAGTTTTTATGAGAATTTGCTGATGTGATGCTAAACTAACAGTTCGATTTTTCAGTATTTCATGTTATTATAGGAAGTGGCCTAATTATCTTGGCCGTCTTAATAAAAGTATGGGTAACTACATTATTTGTTTCTTATTTACTTTCTTACTTGCATCAAATCAAAATTTAAGGAAATAGATGTATGAATCTGCAATTTTCTTGTATAAAATTGTATTACTCCGTATTAAGAACGATAACTTTACATACTTTTAATGATTTAAAGTTGAACAATGATATATATTTGCAAATTAAAAAACGAATTACAATTCCAAAAATATGTAACAAGAGAAAGTATATTCAATGCATGTTTCTGTACATGCTTAGTTGAACCACATGCTTAGTTGAACCACAACTTCGCATAGATATTTTCTTCCTTTTAATTAAATGGTACACCTACCATTGTTGATTTACAAGTAAAAACATTAATTGTAGTTATAATTTTCACATTATCATGTTACTTGTGTTGAAATAAATAGAGTAAATAATTGTACAAATAGCATTAAAGTGAAACTCATCTACCAACTAAATTTATTTACAAACAATAGATCGATGAATTAAGTATGCAAAAATCTAGGTGGAGATGTACTATTTGGTATCCTGTTTCATTTATAGGTTTTACATTGATGCAATCGGATTGAAGAAAATCAAATCAATGCGACTACAACCAACCATAGTACGAATTCATGTTACAAATGGCACGCGTCGCTGGCTAAGTCCACAAAAAAGCAATGTGTCATATATAGAAGTAATTGTACTAAATTTCCTGTATTCATGAAACTTAAATCTCATGGCAGGGGTCCTTCCTATTTCGTGTCTTTGGTTGATGATTCGTGATTATAGTATGCAGTGAATACAATATATGTTGAAAAAGCTAGTTGATAGAATGTTTAAAGAATAGATTTGGTATAATCAAACGTATCAAACGTATATGCTTATAGTGGTCAAATCGGACAACTGCCCCTAAACAAAATTTAATTTAAGTTAAAAAGTTAATAAATAAAGTAAGGGTATTAGTAACATTTTCAAAAGTTTGCCTCCTAAAACTGTAGATGAAAAGATAAAAAAGTTAAATTTATTCGTCTGCGCTTAATTAAAGTTTTCGAACCCCGTTCAAGGATGGCAAAAGGACCCGAAGCCGATGGGATCTCCGAACCTTACACATTTCGGGTCGGGTTGGGGACGACATATCAAGTTTTGGGGCAGGTTTTGGGGTACAAAATGGGGATTCTTATCAGGTTCGGCTTAGAGAATGAGTATTATCATCTCTGCTCTGCCCCGCCCCAAAATATTTATCTACTTGTAAAAAATAACTACCAAAAGTCTTCAAACTTCCCATTTCACCCTCATTTATTACTTCCAAACATTTATTTCTTAAATAAATTCAATTAAACTTGCTTTGAATATAAGGGTAAAACTGACATTTACTCAACATATCTTAAATTTCAAAAAAAATATTGAGGGACAATTTTTTTGAGATGGAAGGAGTATATAGTTAGTACTCCATAAATAGACTTGTGTATCGGTGTTATTATGGTAATATATTTTAAAGTTTTTCTTACTACCTAGACATGGTATTCTTCTCGTTTTTAAAAAGTAAATATATTTTATAAGACCATTTTGTGATGAACTTGTAATTTTAAACCATGCACTTGTATTAATTAATGTAGACCAGTAACAATATATTATTTTGATCATGATGTTAATTTGTTTTTAGACAAATAGATTATTGCTATATGCATTGCTAGATAATATTATAAAAATATCTTGGGTTTAGAGTATTATCAATGTGGAAATAGTTTTAAAGAACCAACGTCTCCGATGGGGTACCCCGATCCCTACTGGAATTTGGAGAACCTATGTCCCTAATTGGGTGCCCTAATAAGATCTCCGTTGGAGTTTGGGGCGATGTTGAATATTTTTTTGGTTAACGAATTTGGAGTTGGATATATCACTCCTTATCTCGAACTCGACCATTGTCATTCCTAGTTTCGTCTCTGTCTGTTGAATTACTGCTACACGTAAATCAATTCGGGTTTATTGCTTCGTTATGTATCAAACTTTACATTTTTAACTATTGTATGAAACAAACCAATTGTATGTATTGAACCTATGAATACCATTTATTGTTTGTGCAGTTTCCTTTTTGGGTAAAGCCAAAAAGGAAACTTTTCTATTTTTGTCATACCTAAAAATGAAAGTTTATATACAATAGATGATATTTATAAGTTTAATACATACAATAAAAAACTTTTCAAAATTCGTCTCATACAATTGTAAAAGTTGTAAAACTTAATACATAATAACGAAACAATAATTCCAAATCAATTTCATAGCAATATCTACTTGCAAGTAAAACTCTCTTAAAAAGACTAACATGACCAAGAAATAATTAAGTTGCAGTAAGGGAAATATTAGTCAGTATACAAAATTACAAGAGCGATTTCTAATCATTTAAATTTTTACCGAAGTTATATACTTTCCTTTAATTATTACCCAAAAAAAATTAATAATATGACCTTCGTCGACATAATATTCAAAAACTAGTAAGATGAACGTCACCAATTTATTTAAATTCAAGGAACATGCACCATTTACATTTAGGGCTTAGTGTCTGGGAATGCACTAAACTTGTTGTAGTGTATTTTGATGACGTGTTGCTCGTTTAAAGTGTCACATGGCATCATGAGAGTTCGACACATCATCAAAACATCACCAATGTACACTAAAACACTATTTTTTAAAAATTGGATGCATTAAAAATGACGAGTGTAAGTATGATACACACAATTGATATCGAACACAAGTTTAGTGCATTCCCAGACACTAAACTCTTACTTTTAAACTAATGTTTATCGTTTATTGATGAAATGTAAAGAGTAAAAAAATTAGGTTAGGCTGTAGGCAAATTTCATTTTTTTTAAAGAATATTGCTGTACTTGTAATCTATCTATAACTACTTAAATTACACTTCAATATCGTCTTTATCATTTGCATCTATCACCTTTACTAAAAATTAATTTCAACGATGGTTCCAATAATGGTATGTATTTTTGGCCACCTTCATTATTTTAGACCTCTTACTTTAACTTTCTTTAAATTTTTTATCTCTTCATAAATAACTCAATTACTGTGCAACTTTCCTTTCCTTGTCAAAATTCTATATAAACCCCCCAACTCTACACTTCACAACCCACACCACTCCTTACTAACATCTAAAAAAACCTTACTCACACTCCCCACAACATAAACAAACACTAAAAGTACTAATGGCAATTGGAAAGATAACATTTGTGGCACTACTTCTCTGCTTCATGGTGGCAAGTGCACCGCACACCGCACAGGGTGCGGTGACTTGCCAGACGGTGGTGAGTAGCCTAACCCCGTGTGCCTCCTACCTAACCACAGGAGGTCAGGTCCCAGCGTCATGCTGCAATGGTGTGAACTCACTATTCAAGGCTGCAGTAACCACCACTGACCGTCAAACCGCTTGCAGATGCATGGAACAAGCCGCTAGAATGTACCCCGGAGTTAACCTTAATGCCGCTGGTAGCCTACCCGGGAAATGCGGTGTTAATATCCCATACAAGATCAGCCCTTCTACTGACTGTTCCAAGTAAATATTATTCACATGCACCATTCTTTTCGAAAAATAAAATAAACTTAACAAGATATATATACGTAATTATCTATTTATAGGCGATAAAGTGACGTCATAAAAAATAATGAAATTGAGCTGACTTGTTAATGACATTCTACACATATTAACTTTGGTTCAAAACAATGTTGCAGGGTGCAATGAGGATACAATATGGATGTGACTCAAATAGATCGAAGTACAAGCGCTAGCTAGTACGTATAATGCTCGGTGAATAAAGATGTAGCTCGATGTTGTAGTAGTCGTGTAGTCGTGTCTCATGCTAGGTTTTATCTATCTGGATGTCGATCGATGTTTAGTTAAGGGCAGTGATATATGTAGTGTGATTCCTGTGTTTGTTATTGTATGCTTGCTGCTTCTTTTTTATGTTACAAATGATTATCCGCTTTTATATGCTTTGTGATAAAAAATAAAAATAAAAAACCATCTAATCTCACCATTAGGCTAGCTTATTCAACCCATTTACAATTTAAATTGAATTCGAATAATCAAAAGATAACTCTACAAAAATACACAAATTTCTATTACAAATTACTGGTTAAGGGTTCTATTTGGTAACTGACATTCTGTGCTTCCCATTCAATCCATATATTTGTGGGCATGGAACATAATTATGTATCTATATATAATTTTATACTTAATAATAAAATATTCACACTCTCTATCTTAAACATTGAAAACCTAAAGACGAAAAGTTAATTCAAATATAGTCTATTTCCTAACATACCCCTGCATTCATTAAACTATCATTAATACCATCGTCAACTTTTGAACCGGTAGGAGTTACGGAATGTGACAATAGGTAATATAATGGAAATGTCGGGACTAGACGTATTTAGACGCAATTTGACAAATGCAATTTGTCTAACTTTTTAGTCAAATTCCACCTCTAATTCAGCTTTAGAGGCAATGAACCCTTAAATGCACTTTTTATGGAATTATAATTTTACACTTTAAATTTATAACTAAGGATCAAAGAGGCAGGGGAAGTTTGAGGGGCAGGAGGAGCAGCCTTTATCCCAACCATCCATTCACCCACGAACGGCCAAGATTAATCCATGTCACTCAAAGACCCATGTGTAATTATTTTCGAGTGCGGGACCGAATTGCAATTTAACATTTTAATGTGTGTATAGGGTAAAAAGATTGGGTAGGGGTCACCATTCCATCTCTTCCACAAACACACACTACACAAATTCTCTCTCTTTTCAAAAACACACAAACACACCTACACTAACACACACAATAACCACCACTGTTGTTCCTCCGTCACCACCACCACCACCGCCGCTCTGCCGTCATCACCACCGCCGTCTCTGTCTTCTGCTCCGTCGTCGTTCCTCCGTCACCACCACCATCGTCGCTTCTCTGTCACTACCACCGTCGTTCCACCTTCACCGTTACCACCACCACCACCTTCACCGTCAACGCTACCACCGCCTTCACTGCCACAACCTTCACCATCACCTTCACCATCCACCACCACCTTCACCATCACCGTCCACCATCGCCGTCACCATCCACCAACACCTTCACCGTCACCGTCCACCACCACCTTCACTATCTAGATCTCAAAATGTAGATCTAGATCTAAAAAATAGATCTGGAAAAAATCACTGCATTTTACATGTCGGTTACTGCATTTTAAATCTACTTCTAAAAAGGTAGATCTGGAAAAATCACTCACATTATGTTTTATTCTACTGCATTTTACGCTTCATCAATTTCATTTCACGTTTTTTCAGCATTTTTATACATTTTATTTTGTTTACCGCATTTTATATTTTTTCACTGCATTTTACGTTTTTTCAGCAGTTTAGTCATTTTACTTTGTTTACTGCATTTTATGATTTTTCACAACACTTTACGCTTTTTCAGCATTGATATTCATTTTACTTTGTTTACATGCATTTTACTAGCTGCCACCTCAAATGCCTAGACTCCGCATGCTTGACCTATAGGTTAGGGATTCGAATATGTGGCTCAACATATATATGTGATTGATTTGTATAAATTAGTTTTAAAATACATATATACCTCAAAGTAAATTTAAAATTAATACGTGTGTACAATATATATAAATTAAATTATATGAAGTTTCATATATATATATATATATATATATATATATATATATATATATGCTAGTGTTGAACCCGTCCATTGGACGGTTAATTAATATATGAAATATTAATAATAACAATTTATTACTCCGTATAATATTAAAGTGAAATTAAAGCAACGTACAATTGTCCATGGATACGATTGAAGTGTTGAGAAACATCAATTGAAGTATAGATAATAATCCAGATAATGAGAAGATTTTAAGTATGATGACGCAAGTACTCGATCAACTAAATAGTTAATAACACAATGAACATCAATTCATTAGCAAAAAGCCAACGTTAAATTGTGGTTAAAATCCTACAACAAATAAGGATTAAATTGAATTGAAATATAATTAAATATAGAGTTATAGCGATATATATGTAGCCAATGCTAAATTGTGGTTAGAATCCTAGCTACAACGTATGATAAAATCGTACGTGTCACGAGTAGAAGCTATAATTATTTTCAAATAGGAAAAAGGCTTGTGAATTGGATTATGTATCCAATAATAATAATAATAATAATAATAATAATAATAATAATAATAATTATTATTAATATTATTATTATTATTAGTGTTATTATTATTATTTTGGGAAATGTTGTTTTTATTTCGATTTTTGTTTTTTGTTTTTTAATATTAAGCATTTTTATGAATATTTTATTATATATTGCATTATTATTTTGAAAAAATATTATTTTTATTAGGATTATTGTTTCGTTATGTATTAAACTTTATACTTTCTACTATTGTATGAGTATAACTTTGAAAACTGTGTATGTATTGAACTTGTAAATAAGGTCAATTATAAGTAAAATTGACTTTTTGGGTAAGGCTCAAATAGGAAAGTTTCCTTTTCTCGCCTTACCCGAAAAGGAAATAATGCATGCATACAATAGGCGCTTTGGGACCTACTGTATTAAATATGCCATTTATTTTCCCTTTGAACAGTGTTCTGGACAATATTTAGAGCAGAATGTAGTACTTTTGTAATTATAGTGTTTTGAAAAGAATGTCGTTGTTGAGGAATTTGTGGTGTGATGGACACTGTTTTGGAAAATATTCTGGACGGCTTGATCTATCCATACCAATAATATCACTCACTGATGTGCTCACACCGTGTCGTTGTTTTTCAAATAATGATGCGAGCGCAGCAGGGGTTTTAAATTTATATTTTGCGGGGCTTAAATTATACGTACTACCTACTCTGGTTAGTAAGCGGTAAGTACAACCTAAGATCGTTCTATGAATCCAAACGTGTGGGCGATTAAAGTTGGCACTTTCAGCAAGGAAGCATTTAGGATGGAACAAAGTAGGTAGGTTTTGGGGTTTAAAGACAGGTAATTAAAATGCAGGAAAGTAAATTGCAGGAAAATAAAGTAAAGGAAAAAAAACAGGTAAAGATAAAGATGTGATTGCTGAGATTTCGATAATTAATATTTCAGGATGACAGAACAAATAGGGTTGATACATAATGTGGTAAATAAACTACAAGGGGTAAACTCTAGAACCCTACCAACTCAGTTTCCCATTGGCGTGTCACTTGGAACTAGGTTATCATGATTCTGATCGGAGCAATACGCAAACTTCCAATACTCATCTAGTTGAAAGATGAACAACCTATTTTGGTTTTATACCGAGGTGCATGAATCAGTAGCGTATCGTCTCATAGGTCCGACCGTTCTTAACTCCTAAGGTAATTTACTACTTCATTAGCACGCAGATTAATAACTTTGTATGTTTGGACCGCCGATTATGTAAGGCTTAGTGTTTTAAGGATTCTAGGTCACTCGGACTTTACTCTTACTCCTAAGTCTTGTTTTTGCTCGATTAATCTCTAATTGCTTCGACTTATGATTTAAGTTCTCCTTTTCAAACAGTTATACATCTCCAGATTATCCGCAGTTTGATAAAACGTGTTTCATATGAGGACCATGCCTTTCAATAATAGATAGTGTACTTTACATGGGATTTCCACTGCTTCTTATATCCAACACGCGGACAAGAGTAATTGACAGTGAAAGTGACACTCTAACTAATTAAATGTAAAGCAGTGCAGGAATGTAAACCTAATATATACAACGAGTGGTTTCATTGTGTCTTACTTATTGCATGTCATGGGCACAGATAACTACTTACCATAATTAAGGTTGATCAGGTCCTAATTACTAGGTTGCAGTCGCGTGGATAACTGGAAAGGTTGCTCCATAAATTAAACTCAAATTCACAAGGTCCTAACAGTACAAAGATTATTATCTCCTATTTTATCTGAACGTGTTTTACGAACATTATTTTATAATGCATTGATTCCCGTAGGATGCACCAGTTAGTTGTGTAGTTGTATTATCCTTTCGGAGTTCCAACTTTTGAACCAGAGCTGATTCCAATGATATAACTACCTTCGGTCGTTTATCGGCTTCCGTACGTTTGTACTTTGCATAGAGCATTTCCAGCACTATACCGAATAAACAGTTGAATAGGGGCCGTTATATCATTTTACGATTATCGTGCATTGATTGTGTAATGACATCCTTACTTATAATTATCTACATCATCAGCAATCACAATAATAAACTACTCGCAATTCATGGCAACAAATAAATCACATACCAGGCAATAATACATATTCAAAATATGAAATGAGACAAGTATAATAAAAGTTTAGATATCACCCGGAATTAAATGCGTAGCAGCGTATTATTATAATTGACAAACTCTTTCACACGTACAAAGATTGATCTCCGAATCTCTAGCGTTCGCCCTAGCTCCTACGTTAGTCCGTGGACTAATTACAATATTCCTAGAATGAGAAAGACTAAAAGACTACGAAAGATTTTCTAGTGAGAAAGAAAGAGTGAAATATGCTAGAATGTGTGCATATTTGGTGTGTCTAGGTGCAAGTCACAAATGAACCTAAAGCCTCCTATTTATAGGTGAGCTTTGGCTCACATTAGCACCAAGAGGTGCATGTTAGAAAAAGGTAGCCAAAAGGGTGCACCAGGTACCGTACAACACGAAAAGTAGGCGCACCGGGTACCGTACAACACGAAAAGTATGCGCACCATGTACCAAAAGTTACCAAAAACGGAAACCGGGGCGGGGCTGTGGTGGCCGGCGGCGGTGGGCCCCAGGCCGGCGGCGGCTGGCCTGTAGCCGCCCCGTTGCGCCGTCTTTTGCTTCTTTTCTCGATTCGTGCGTGTTTTCTTCGTTTTGAGTCCGTTTGCGTCGATTCTTTTTTTGTTGGATTCGTAATTCGAAAACGAAGATTTTGACATAAGATAGGCCCTGAGATGAGGTCCATAGCTCCAGATATTGCGTACAGTTCATTTGGATCTTTCGGCGGGCGCGAAATCTTCATTCTTTACCCGTTTTGGTTGATTCTTCTTCTGTTGGATTCGAATTTTGAAAACGAACATCTTGGAAATAATGGATGTTGGTGGAGGGCACTTTAGTCTTGAAATCTCATTTTTATGCCTCGAATCGGAATCTTCGTTTTACATCCGTTTTGCTTGATTTTTCTCGTGCAACCTTGTTTTAACCATATTGGCATAATGTTAGTGATTTGTAATGTTTTTGAATTAATATGCCAAGAATCGTCCTGAATGAGAGAGATATCGGTAGTAAAAACGTGACTTTTTACGCGATATCAAGTATCCCACACTTAGAACTTTGCTTGTCCTCAAGCAAACTCATTCATAAAAACTTCTGGAAGGATTCTGATTGCATCAGTTGTTAGAAAATACTATTTTCCGAAAATATAAACTATGGTTATGAAAGAGTTTTTACTAGAAACTAAGGGTTTATAGGACTTGATACCTTCTTCGGGCAACTTATATGATGATCATGACTAGGTAATACTCACAAGTGGGTCACTCAAATCAGTCGAAGTGTTTAGGGTTTCCTACTTACTAGTGTCAATCACTCAGATAGCCAGTCATGCAGCATTCTCGTCATAGGCTTAATCGAGAATCAAATCTCCATCACTTTTGATGAGGACGATACTAACCTTTCGAGATAACTTAGAAGGAATCGGGTTTTTGGTCTGAAGAAGGTAAGTGGTGAAGAGTGTGATGGTTTTCCTTGTGTTTTCTTGAAGTTTTTCTTCGAAATTCCTTAGCTTTTTGAAAGGACTACATAGCCTTTCATTGGATTCTTCCTTTTTCTTGGCCCTTTTCATGATTGTGCTGGCGTGATTGGTTTGATTTATTTTCTTCTACTTCGCCGATCTTGATAATGTACTTTGCGGCCTGGAAGGTTTCTAATGATCTTGAGTTATGTTGGCTTTTCTTTGCAAAGGTTTTGGGAATTTGGGAGTGTCTCCGAAGGTTTGTGAGACTTTTGAGGTTCGAGATAAATGACAGGAAATCTTTAGTGGGTGTGAAGAGTGGGTGTTGAGTGGGTGGATGTTTGATGGTGGAAAGGTGTTTTGGATTCCTTGGAAGCTATCAAGATAGGTTGTACCTATGCCACGTGTGGCACTCATCGATGTGATCTCGAAATGCATTACAAGAGCAAGTTCTAATTCAAATGCATACATTGGCACACACACATGAAACGAAAAGTGAAGCATTAAAGATGAATACTAGTTATGGGCTCAATCCTCACGAATCGAATGTTTTGGTCAGTATGTGCCTAGCCATGTGTTGCCTTTTTCGTCCGTATCTTGGTCTAAAACAGTTTTGTTTCTTTGTTAAAACTCGTTTCTAGCTATAGTTCATAGTTTTGAAAGACAGGATTTCTAGAAAACGATGTTTTTGAATCCGAAAAATTTGAATTTTTTTTTTTCATTTTTAGCCTTTTGATGAAAATATTGTCTGGCTTAAGGACAAGAGGTAAAACTTGCGGTTGTAGACCTAATATCCCACACTTATAGGAACATTGTCCCTAATGTTCGAATCTATTTGTTGAGCACCTCTTGACGAAGTATCCCACACTTAGAGATTCTACTTATCTTTGGATTGTTTCACAAGTGTTATGTGGTATGAGGTATCCCACACTTAGTGTTGGAATATTGGGTGAGATAATCAAAGCTTTAACGGATAAGGGTTTTTGGAACGGTGTACCGCTTTTGCTGTGCGCGTTGTTTGCTGTTTTTTAGAAGTTTGCTGGTCCGCGACTTGTAGCTTACGGCTCTCAGTGTTCTTCGCCGTGGGGTTCGTTGCTTCCTTTGATTTGGTCTCCGATAAATAGTCGTTTGGTTAAACAAACAATCCACTCAATCATTTAAATAATAGCTGCTAATAAGAAAGATAAAGTTAAAGCATAATAAAATAGTAAATAGATAGATGTGATGTCGAAGCATCAATCGTACATCAATACAGACAATAATAAAGAGTTTTGGTAGAAAGAAGTCAGAAAGTGGAGCAATCCATTGCTCTGCTCATGATCATACTACTGCTGTAGATGTGGTAGGTCCAGGAGAAGTTTCGTCTGATGAGGAGTCATCATACTGATCGTTGGTGCCTTCGTTTGACGCATCATGGTTAGCTCCTTCGTCTGGCATACCGATGGTAAAAGCTCCTTGATCTATAAGCTGATCGATAAGTGGTCCGGATGGTATTTCGAAGCTACCGAACGGGAACACGGCTGAACCTTGGTGTGCGTTGTCTTGGAAGAGGTCTGTCTGCCTATGAGAAGAAACCTGCACAGGTATAGGTACAGTAGCTGAAGCAGCATTGTGTCTGCGGGTCCTGGGACTCTGAATTGTGACAGTCCATGCAGATACTCTGGATGTCCTGCTGCCTCTCGACGTGTGTGCTCTAAATGACCCAACAACTGAGGGGATAGTCTGTCTGGTGACTGGGATATGCACTGGAGGTGGCTGAGGTCTAGGAATGATGATCCTAGGTGGTATAACATGCCCACGGCCGGGCGGTGGTCGAGGTGCTGGAGTAGGGACTACAGGTGGATACATGTGTGGTGGTGCTCGGCCCATCCCACATGGTAAGTGTGGTAGTGGGGTCATGGGCATCCCAGCTGCCTGCTGTCTCATGGCTGTATAGATCCTAATCTACATCTGCATAGACCAATACCAATAATCTGGACCTGGAGGTGCCCCGTAGTGGTAGATGTATGTAGGCCCTTGTGGTCTTGGGGCAGGAGTAGAAGGTCTTGCCCTAGTACGTGGTGGCTCCACTCGTGGTGGTGGTGGGATGTCATCATCTTCATCATCATCCCTGTCATCACTGTCATCGTCATCTGTATCTGAATCACTAGGTCCTTGCTGGCGTTTCCTCTTTTTTGTTTCTTTTGGTAGGACCAAGTCAGGTATCAATGTGTCAACACTGTCAGGATCTGCCGACCGTGCTTTGATGTAAACAGCACCATCTCTCGTGATACGGAGTATACCCATACTCCTAAGAAACTGGTAGTCGAGTGGCTTAGAGCTCCATCCTGCTTTAAATCCCTCGACATCTGTTGTCCGAAGTAATCCCATTTTTCAGATCAGTCGGGTAATTACTGTGCCCAAATATGATCTTCTTTTGCCAAAATCCTTTTCTTGCAGAAGTCTCTGAGCAACTAGATGAGCAACCTGTATGTTTCTCTTTTCGAGAATGATTGCCATGAGTGCGACATCAAATCCAGAAACTCGTCCGCTGGTAGTATGTTTCCCATCAAATGAACAAGCTATGAGCTTGTGGAGAATCTGAAGGACTGGATCCTTGAGTCGGGTTGCCTTAATACCCGAGAAGTATGGTGTAGGCGACCATTGACTCCATGCCTCAGCGCAAGTGGTGGTGACAGAAGCAGAGGTGGCTCCAGTGGTGAACAGAGGCGATTGTATCTCCTCTGATGTGTATAAGTCTAGATGGAGCGAGAACTAGGCGAGTGATAAAGTATGCGGGTTGCCCAGGTACTGAAACGAGATTGAACAATCTTCAATTTTCTCTCTCTGCTGAAATCTGAAGGTGGTCATAAACTCCGTTACCATCTCCACATATATCGGCTCATTTATGCTAAATAATCTCTTGAAGGATTCAAACTGCTGCCCATTCACTGTGTAGCTAAGTATGCTTTCGAGTTTTTCCTTAAATCCTAATGCTTGCATAACATTCCAGTCAATGTGCCTGAGACGCCCGAACTTCTTGTCTCTCCATATACGTGCCATTTTGTCATAGGCTGGCGTGGCACTCATGTAGGCTAAAGATCCTGAAAGGGGTCGTGCTGGGTTTAATTTCTTCTTTCGTGCCATTGTACCTGAGAACATTTAAAGTAATGGATTCTTTAAGAAAGAGAAATTCAAAGCACGCTCCGAAGAATTTCGAAGTGAGGGCTTTAATTTCTAGGCAATCTAAAGATTACATATAATGCTCCCATGTAGCAAACAGTTAATCATTTGTCAAGGTAATATCATCACTTAGAAAAATATAGTCATGGAATGGCAATCGTCTTATTGTGAAGTGTTTGTCACTTACAAAGTTTGGTGCAAACCAAGTTTGAAATGACGAGAATTTGCAAGTAATGATAATATCATTATTGAAAAGGTTTGACTTTGGAGATACAAGGTGAAGTAAGGTTTTTGAATAAAATAGTTTGTCTTAAAAATTCAATACTTCAAGTTGACTTTTAGGTCAAAGCTTTCTTCAAATGATATTTTCAAACATCCGCATGCCATAATTTTAATCTATTCATGCATACATGATCTAAGTCATTTTAAGCATTTCCTAATTGATAAATAAACTAGGTTGTGCATAAAAGAAGTTATCATGCCCATGTGTTTGGTGTGGTCCAAGACTTCTTATTCAAAAGTGATGATTCTCTAGTTATTGCCTAATTTGACTAGTCAAAACAAGTACAACCTGATCATGCAATTTTCAACCTATCATATTTTTCATGTGAGCTAGTCAACTTTTTGTTGACTTTCAAAAGTCGAAATTGCTAAACCTAACTTGTACACATGGAGCAATTAACATAGAGTGATTATACAAAACACCATAATTACCAAGATACTTAGCATACTAACACTTAATTAAGCAAAGTTCTAAGCTAAATCAATTGGTCAAAGTTGTTCCTATTGAAAAAGTCAAACATATGGCTAAGTGGTAGGAACATGTAGTAACTAAGTATTTAAGCAAGAAAAACTACATTTCCTAGTTAATAACCAAGCTATCTTTAAGAAACAAGCTTTTCAAGTTCAAAGTGGGTTTTGTAATCATACCTTGCTTTTAGTGAATGAAATGCAAAAACGAAAGTACAACCGCGAAGTATATGCAACAAGGAGCTCGAAAGGACAAGAGATTATGTAATTTGATGGAGATCTCATGGGGTTCATGGGTTGGCCGATTTTTAGAGAGGAAAGGGGAGGAAGATGAAGTTTGTTGGATAATTTGAATTATGGGGAGTTAAGGAGGTTCATAGTGGTCCTTTAGGGTACATGTACTCACCCTAAGTACTATGGTACTCATATGGTCCCTAAGGTGAATTGAATGCTAAGTATTAATGTCTCAAATTAATTTCCAATGTCCACTAATAATGGTGATGAATCTTAAATGTATTACTTGTAACTAGTTACTTGTTAGTTTCTTGTTACGTTGTAAATATTTTAAGAAACGCGCAAATTTTTGCGGAACAATCAAAATCAACTTTAAATATTAAACTCACGCTATTTTTGGTGTTTTAAAAATCTTTGTCTGACGCGGGTTTATAGAATGTACAATTATTTAGGCAAAATGCTTTAAGAGGTGTACTTTCTTTTTGACGTGCGTGTCTTCAGACAATAATTTAAAAAAACGTTTTCTGTTAAGGGAAACTTTCAAAAATTTATTGAATATATATGTATTAAAAATACGCTCATTTAAAGTCGCGAGCCTTGACCGTTTTCGGAAGGAATTGTTTTAAGATTCGATCCGATCCCTCCATAGGGAAAGGGTCGAGATTTGCTCCCTTAATTGAACATTTTTCAGTACAAAACATTTCGATAGCTCCCAGATGACATTGTAAACTAGAAAATGACGATCCTCTAAACTTCCTAGGATCTCTCGTTCCTCATACCCCAAATTAACAAGATCATCAATCAACTTATTGTACGCCTTCCTTATCTTCTTGGGATTTGATAGACCGTCGCGCTCTCCTTTGTTTTTGTAGTTCAGATTGTGAGTAAGTTTATTCACAGCTTCCATAAACGCATTCTCTTCTGGTGAATCAGGTTCTCCGGTTGTAAGTTTAACTAGCTTACAGAGTTCACTAATTCTGGCTTTTTGAGTGGAAGTGAAGGGGTATTTGGTGAAGGTGAAGATTTGAACAAGCTTGACGTGAAGGTCTTTTCTTTTCTCAAAGAAGCTTGTGTCGATTCTTTCTTTTGTGGAATTAGGAAAAACTTCTCGCAATTTTGAGATTATGTAAGAAGCGGGGTCAACAAAGAATGGAATTTTACCAAGAAATGTGATAGGAATCATCTGGTTTTGTTCTATCCAGAACTCAAGTTTGTTGATCATCGTGGCGACATTGTGATTTATTAATATCATAGATATTGGAAGGTAATCCATGTCGGCAAATGATTCGAAGAGAAGATTTAAATCTTCTACAAACGTCAGTTCTTGGTTCTCGAAGTTTGTGGAGGGGCTTTCGTATTCTCGATTTGACAGACGAAGAAGAAGGTTCACTTGTTTTTCTAACCCAGCAATCGTTTCTCGTTGGTTGAAGGAAAACGGGAGATTGGCATAGGTCAATTGTATGACGAATGCTTTATAGACGTCCGCCCTTCGGGAAGGATCGAAAGAAGCACCAAGGTGGCGTTCTTTAAAATAAGGTTGTTCTATTTCGATGGATGGAACCTTATCCACCACTCGGTATATGGTGTATTTAGGTTCGTATGAAGAGAATGGAAAGATGTTGTCATTGTGAGAATCGGATATAGTTTGGGCATATACCGATATCTCAGGAATGAGGGTAATTTGGTCACACGTTTTCGGAGGCATTACTTTATGATTTTCTTCGGGAAGATAATCGAAGTGGACAGAATTTGACACTTTAGGCATTTGCAAAGTTAGAGAGTGATCGTCTGGAGATGATGCCAGGTCAGGTAGCTGATCCGTGACATCAAAGTCCAGGAAATGGTTTGGAATGGAATGTAGGATCCTAAATTCTTCTAGGGAAGCATATAATTCATCCTTTGAAGTACAAATAGAAGTGGGTTTTTTAGATGTCATATTTAAACTAATATTATCCTAATTAACACTAAATTAACAGCGAACTAAATTAAAACTGCTTAAAGTAACTTTCGAGAGATTTCTAAGAAGGAATCAATTGGAAGGATCTCCTAAATACTACTACTTAAGGTGGCTTGAATCTACGTTTGTGATTCCCCGACAGAGGCGCCAAAAACTTGATGTGCTCACACCGTGTCGTTGTTTTTCAAATGATGATGCGAGCGCAGCAGGGGTTTTAAATTTATATTTTGCGGGGCTTAAATTATACGTACTACCTACTCTGGTTAGTAAGCGGTAAGTACGACCTAAGATCGTTCTATGAATCCAAACGTGTGGGCGGTAAGTACCACCACCACCTTCACCGTCAACGCTACCACCGCCTTCACTGCCACAACCTTCACCATCACCTTCACCATCCACCACCACCTTCACCATCACCGTCCACCATCGCCGTCACCATCCACCAACACCTTCACCGTCACCGTCCACCACCACCTTCACTATCTAGATCTCAAAATGTAGATCTAGATCTAAAAAGTAGATCTGGAAAAAATCACTGCATTTTACATGTCGGTTACTGCATTTTAAATCTACTTCTAAAAAGGTAGATCTGGAAAAATCACTCACATTATGTTTTATTCTACTGCATTTTACGCTTCATCAATTTCATTTCACGTTTTTTCAGCATTTTTATACATTTTATTTTGTTTACCGCATTTTATATTTTTTCACTGCATTTTACGTTTTTTCAGCAGTTTAGTCATTTTACTTTGTTTACTGCATTTTATGATTTTTCACAGCACTTTACGCTTTTTCAGCATTGATATTCATTTTACTTTGTTTACATGCATTTTACTAGCTGCCACCTCAAATGCCTAGACTCCGCATGCTTGACCTATAGGTTAGGGATTCGAATATGTGGCTCAACATATATATGTGATTGATTTGTATAAATTAGTTTTAAAATACATATATACCTCAAAGTAAATTTAAAATTAATACGTGTGTACAATATATATAAATTAAATTATATGAAGTTTCATATATATATATATATATATATATATATATATATATATATATATATATATATATATATATATATATATATATATATGCTAGTGTTGAACCCGTCCATTGGACGGTTAATTAATATATGAAATATTAATAATAACAATTTATTACTCCGTATAATATTAAAGTGAAATTAAAGCAACGTACAATTGTCCATGGATACGATTGAAGTGTTGAGAAACATCAATTGAAGTATAGATAATAATCCAGATAATGAGAAGATTTTAAGTATGATGACGCAAGTACTCGATCAACTAAATAGTTAATAACACAATGAACATCAATTCATTAGCAAAAAGCCAACGTTAAATTGTGGTTAAAATCCTACAACAAATAAGGATTAAATTGAATTGAAATATAATTAAATATAGAGTTATAGCGATATATATGTAGCCAATGCTAAATTGTGGTTAGAATCCTAGCTACAACGTATGATAAAATCGTACGTGTCACGAGTAGAAGCTATAATTATTTTCAAGTAGGAAAAAGGCTTGTGAATTGGATTATGTATCCAATTATAATTATAATAATAATAATAATAATAATAATAATAATAATAATAATAATAATAATAATTATTATTATTATTATTATTATTAGTGTTATTATTATTATTTTGGGAAATGTTGTTTTTATTTCGATTTTTGTTTTTTGTTTTTTAATATTAAGCATTTTTATGAATATTTTATTATATATTGCATTATTATTTTGAAAAAATATTATTTTTATTAGGATTATTGTTTCGTTATGTATTAAACTTTATACTTTCTACTATTGTATGAGTATAACTTTGAAAACTGTGTATGTATTGAACTTGTAAATAAGGTCAATTATAAGTAAAATTGACTTTTTGGGTAAGGCTCAAATAGGAAAGTTTCCTTTTCTCGCCTTACCCGAAAAGGAAATAATGCATGCATACAATAGGCGCTTTGGGACCTACTGTATTAAATATGCCATTTATTTTCCCTTTGAACAGTGTTCTGGACAATATTTAGAGCAGAATGTAGTACTTTTGTAATTATAGTGTTTTGAAAAGAATGTCGTTGTTGAGGAATTTGTGGTGTGATGGACACTGTTTTGGAAAATATTCTGGACGGCTTGATCTATCCATACCAATAATATCACTCACTGATGTGCTCACACCGTGTCGTTGTTTTTCAAATAATGATGCGAGCGCAGCAGGGGTTTTAAATTTATATTTTGCGGGGCTTAAATTATACGTACTACCTACTCTGGTTAGTAAGCGGTAAGTACAACCTAAGATCGTTCTATGAATCCAAACGTGTGGGCGATTAAAGTTGGCACTTTCAGCAAGGAAGCATTTAGGATGGAACAAAGTAGGTAGGTTTTGGGGTTTAAAGACAGGTAATTAAAATGCAGGAAAGTAAATTGCAGGAAAATAAAGTAAAGGAAAAAAAACAGGTAAAGATAAAGATGTGATTGCTGAGATTTCGATAATTAATATTTCAGGATGACAGAACAAATAGGGTTGATACATAATGTGGTAAATAAACTACAAGGGGTAAACTCTAGAACCCTACCAACTCAGTTTCCCATTGGCGTGTCACTTGGAACTAGGTTATCATGATTCTGATCGGAGCAATACGCAAACTTCCAATACTCATCTAGTTGAAAGATGAACAACCTATTTTGGTTTTATACCGAGGTGCATGAATCAGTAGCGTATCGTCTCATAGGTCCGACCGTTCTTAACTCCTAAGGTAATTTACTACTTCATTAGCACGCAGATTAATAACTTTGTATGTTTGGACCGCCGATTATGTAAGGCTTAGTGTTTTAAGGATTCTAGGTCACTCGGACTTTACTCTTACTCCTAAGTCTTGTTTTTGCTCGATTAATCTCTAATTGCTTCGACTTATGATTTAAGTTCTCCTTTTCAAACAGTTATACATCTCCAGATTATCCGCAGTTTGATAAAACGTGTTTCATATGAGGACCATGCCTTTCAATAATAGATAGTGTACTTTACATGGGATTTCCACTGCTTCTTATATCCAACACGCGGACAAGAGTAATTGACAGTGAAAGTGACACTCTAACTAATTAAATGTAAAGCAGTGCAGGAATGTAAACCTAATATATACAACGAGTGGTTTCATTGTGTCTTACTTATTGCATGTCATGGGCACAGATAACTACTTACCATAATTAAGGTTGATCAGGTCCTAATTACTAGGTTGCAGTCGCGTGGATAACTGGAAAGGTTGCTCCATAAATTAAACTCAAATTCACAAGGTCCTAACAGTACAAAGATTATTATCTCCTATTTTATCTGAACGTGTTTTACGAACATTATTTTATAATGCATTGATTCCCGTAGGATGCACCAGTTAGTTGTGTAGTTGTATTATCCTTTCGGAGTTCCAACTTTTGAACCAGAGCTGATTCCAATGATATAACTACCTTCGGTCGTTTATCGGCTTCCGTACGTTTGTACTTTGCATAGAGCATTTCCAGCACTATACCGAATAAACAGTTGAATAGGGGCCGTTATATCATTTTACGATTATCGTGCATTGATTGTGTAATGACATTCTTACTTATAATTATCTACATCATCAGCAATCACAATAATAAACTACTCGCAATTCATGGCAACAAATAAATCACATACCAGGCAATAATACATATTCAAAATATGAAATGAGACAAGTATAATAAAAGTTTAGATATCACCCGGAATTAAATGCGTAGCAGCGTATTATTATAATTGACAAACTCTTTCACACGTACAAAGATTGATCTCCGAATCTCTAGCGTTCGCCCTAGCTCCTACGTTAGTCCGTGGACTAATTACAATATTCCTAGAATGAGAAAGACTAAAAGACTACGAAAGATTTTCTAGTGAGAAAGAAAGAGTGAAATATGCTAGAATGTGTGCATATTTGGTGTGTCTAGGTGCAAGTCACAAATGAACCTAAAGCCTCCTATTTATAGGTGAGCTTTGGCTCACATTAGCACCAAGAGGTGCATGTTAGAAAAAGGTAGCCAAAAGGGTGCACCAGGTACCGTACAACATGAAAAGTAGGCGCACCGGGTACCGTACAACACGAAAAGTAGGCGCACCAGGTACCAAAAGTTACCAAAAATGGAAACCGGGGCGGGGCTATGGTGGCCGGTGGCGCCAGCAGGGTGGCCGGCGGCGGTGGGCCCCAGGCCGGCGGCGGCTGGCATGTACCCGCCCCGTTGCGCCGTCTTTTGCTTCGTTTCTCGATTCGTGCGTGTTTTCTTCGTTATGCGTCCGTTTGCGTCGATTCTTTTTTTGTTGGATTCGTAATTCGAAAATGAAGATTTTGACATAAGATAGGCCCTGATATGAGGTCCATAGTTCCAGATATAGCGTACGGATCATTTGGATCTTCCGGCGGGCGCGAAATCTTCATTCTTTACCCGTTTTGGTTGATTCTTCTTCTGTTGGATTTGAATTTGAAAACGAACATCTTGGAAATAATAGATGTTCGTGGAGGGCACTTTAGTCTTGAAATCTCATTTTTATGCCTCGAATCTTTAAACGCGTGTGGAATCTTCGTTTTACATCCGTTTTGCTTGATTTTTCTCGTGCAACCTTGTTTTAACCATCTTGGCATAATGTTAGTGATTTGTAATGTTTTTGAATTAATATGCCAAGAATCGTTCCAGAATGAGAGAGATATCGGTAGTAAAAACGTGACTTTTTACGCGATATCACTCACCATACCATTTATTTATTAAAAAAAGTACAAAAAGTACAGAATGATAAGAGAAAGTGATCGGAAAAAGTATAGAAAAAGTACAGAATGATAAGAATGGTATGTTTTTGTTATCATCATTCTAGACGGTATTCATTCTGGAGTCAAGTACAGTAATTCACTCACCGTACCACTTTTATTATTATTATTATTATTATTTCCCTATATATACATCATTTTATTTGTCATATGACAATCACATATCTATTTCTATTTCTATTGTTTTCAACTCTATTTCTTTTTTTTCTAAAAACCCTAAAGTTAAGGCATCTTCTCCTTCTTCCTCATCAAACAAAATATATAATTTATAAACTTTAAAACGATTTGCAATTGAATGTTAAATTGGTATACAGTAATGTTTTGTCGTACACAAAAAATATATATAAATGTAAAAAAGTACCATAACACAATAATATTCATTGATACATAAAAAAGCGACATTACACTTCAATCATCATCTATTACATATCGAAATCAAATTAAAGATATTTAGTAACCCACAAAATCATAGATGATGATAACAAAAACAAAAACAACAAATTAAAAAACATAGACTTAATTGTGACGTTTTTTATACCAACCCAATATCACTCTCTATTCATTCATTGAGTTTTCAAGTTTCTTGATTTCATCCCAAAGTTCCTTGTATTTTCTTTTATCCTTGTTAAGAGATTGTGCCATTCCATTAACACATTTTTGAAGACTTTCATCCCTCTGTCCAGGAAGAATGAAAAGTTCATACAAAGGAGAAGGTGGGCGTGGAGGATCAGTTTGAGAAACTTTTGGTAAATAATACTCCTGCTTTTTGTTTAATGAGGAAGAAGGAAAATATGCCATTTTTTTTAACTTTAGGGTTTTTTGAAAAAAAGAAATAGAGTTAGAAAGAGCTACGGAGTCTGTGATTGTCATATATATGGGGGGAAAAATAACAATAAAACATGCTTTTTAATTCTAAAAAGTTCACTAGTAATTTTCTCTTTAAAAAAAATAAAAAAATCCTTGTGGCTGTAACTAAAAATCGGAACAAAACCCAAACAATCATTCGGGTCGGGTCAGTTCGGTTACTCGCTTCCTTCTTCTCTAATTAAATACATAATATTAAATGTGATACATATATTAAAATAACCCAGTACAAAAAATCTTCATTTACAGTCAAAAACCCTCTTCTCTCACCTCCATTTACAGTAAAAATTTACCATTTTTGGTGGATTATTTTGATAAATCCACAAATATTTGTTCAATAAAAATAGATATAACTGATGATCACTTGTTTTAGCCTTTTAGGTGATTAAGTGATGTCACAAAGTCAAAAGGTAGCTAGCTACATGATTAGAAGTATCTGACTTATTTCAAATAATGACCACGGTTTCCATATATTAACCGTGGTCATATATATTAAATGTTATATCGACATATTGTTGTGATATTTCATATTTGATGTTTCAATATAATGCACCAAGGACCAAGCTAAGAATATATATAATATAATGCACATATAATATAATGCACATTTTGGTTTCATATAAACACAGACCAAACATATACCGTAAAAGATTTATAATTTATCGCTTTTCGCTAAAATAAAAAAACAAAATGAAAACAAACATAATTCTATTTTTTCATTAATTAATAAATATATATATAATACAGAGTAGAAAAATTACAACAAAGTTATGAACACATCATTTTGTTCAATATTTTTCTCGAAACGAGTCTTCATTTCTTCACATTTTTTTTTCTTCTTCCTGGTAAAAAAGAAGATTATCTTGAAGTTGTGAAAGGTACTCTATCTCACTTTCGGAAATGTCCCCTTCATGCTGATCTTCGTGTTTATCAACTAGTTCGGAAATGTTTCTGCTTGTAATACGAATTGCTTTATTCAAATTCTCGAGGTTTTCATCAAGAGCTTGAACCATCTTTTCATCAACGCCCGTTAGAAAAATCACTCTTTGGCCGAAAACATACTTTTCTGCATCGGTCGCCATTTTGTGAATCAATAATAGTAACCACAAACAAAAACAAAGAAATAATATAATTGTGGATTTGTGGTAATATGATTGAATGTGTACATGTATTGTGTGAGAGTCTATATATATAGTGAAAAAAACCTCGGTATATATTTTAGAGCTTGATAAATACAACATAGAAAATGATTCACATACCAAATTTATGTTATTGCAACATGTACTGTATGCTTTAACTATTGTATAGTTTGTTCTTTGAATCAAATTCTTTGTTGTATTTATGAACTCCATATATTTTAATGCAATTAAGTGTTTAACCTTCCAAATCCCAAGTCCCAACATCCAATTTTAATGCACATCAAATCACATATACTACGGCTGTGCATAGGCACAACCCCCAAGATTTGTTACTTATTTCAAATGTCATGGCTATGTATATGCAAAAAGTAATAACAAACGTATTGTATATACACATATAAGTGCATGTATATATCTAATATATGTTCATGTGAATTTACCTCATCACTAGAATGTTGATGTTGTTTTTATCCTATGATAATATTTCATGACATAGATATGAATTAAGAGTACAAACTTTATAAATTATTAGCTATAATAGCTAGTATATACTTACGTAGTTTGTCATGCTTTATGACTATAGGTTGTGTTACAAGCTAGTCTAGCATTTTAAGAGTATCAAATTTGATAATGTATCAAATTTAAAAAGTGTTACCATGTTTTATCGTAACCTTAAAAATATATAAATATGAGATAAATTATATTTATATAATATAGTATTATGTTTAATAGTTAGGCGCGCATATTATATACATGGCATATAATCATATAGTATTGTCATATTTGATCTTGATACGTTACATTTTAAAAGTATCAAAATGATGATACATCATATTCAAAGAGTGTTAAGGGTGTAATTTATAGTGTATATAAAAATAGAAGTTTTTGAAGTAGGTTTAAGCTTTGTTTTACAGTTTAACAAAAACAAAAGAGTTTTTTCATAATAATAATTACTACATAATAAATAATTTGATCACAAATAATTTTTCAAGTTTTAAGATGAAAATAATGATATCAACGATTTTTTTTCATAATAATAATTACTACGTAATAAATGGTATGGAAATGGAAAGGTTTTCCTGCTTGCAGACGTAAAATCATATCTGAAAAGGTAAAAAACTCTGAAACTTCAGAAGTCAGAACACTTTCTTGTAGTCCTTGACTTTTTCAACCACCTAGCTAATTAGCTATCCAAAGTCCAAGTCACCAGATGTTGTACAATACCATGGTTTTGTTCATGACAACCGTGGTCATCAACTTATATTTTTCCATTTTGATAATTTACATTTTTCTTTATTTTTAATGATATTTAATTTAGATTATATTTGAGTTTAAAGGTTTTTAGATAATAATAAAAAGGTATAATAATAACAATAATAAGGGAAATAAATAATATAAAAAGTATCAAAATAACAAAGGAAAGGTAAAAATAAAATAAGTTGGCATAAGGATTCGAACCTCAATCATATCGCTTGTGCTATATAAACATAGAGCACCAAGCTAGCAAACCATTTACTTTTAATTTTAGTAAAGTAAATATATATATTAAATTCGATATTTTTCTTGAATTAAAATGGTTCCAAGCATTTCTTATTTATTCTCGCCATATATTTTTGTAAATAAATAGTCAATATTTTTCTTGTACTATCCATTTATTAATTTGTATCGTGAGTTTGTGACTATTTTTGATCTTGATATAAATATGGAGTTCTAATAATCGAATCCCGGGGATTTCAACATTCAAATCCTCAAGTATTATTTTAAATATTGCTGGGATTTCAAAAACTTCAACAAACAGTGTATGACTGTATGAGCTATGAGTTACACAAAACGATGTAAATATAAATTCGTATATGATATGATAATATGATATATATACTAATATACATCCTTTCAAATGCTAACTAATTACCGAACACCATTGTACTTCTTCGTGGTCCGTCCTTGTGTAAGTAGTATCGTCATTAGCAACATTTAAGGGTTTGATGCCGATAAAAAATGGTGGAAGCTCGTCAAAATGGTTATATTCTTCCTCATCAACGACATTATCAACTCCAAGTATACGACGTTTACCATGCATAACAATATGCCAATTTGAATCTTCCGGGTCTTCAACAAAGAAAACCAGGTTTGCTTGATTAGCTAAAATAAATAGTTCATCTTTATAACCATATGTTGAAAGATTGACGAGGGTAAAACCATATTTATTGACTTTTATTCCTTTTCCATTGCCAACCCATTTACACCTGAACAGTGGTATGGTTAACACCCCATATTCAAGTTCCCAAATTTCTTGAATTACACCATAGAATGATTCTTTTGCAATGGTTTCTCTTCTTTCGTGGCCGTTCTCTGTAGAATCATCGGTTGTTGCAGCTACTAGCGTTACACCACTGTTTTGTAGTGTAGTTTTCCGGTCTTGTTTGTTGGTGTAAAATGTATATCCGTTAATATCGTATGCCTGATATTTTGCAACAACACATCGCGGACCCATCCCCAACTGTTGCACCTCATCATCAAGTTGTTCACGAAGTATCTTTGCTTTCAACCAACTTGCAAACTGTTTTTTGTGCTCAGAAGCTAGCCAATTAGTCTTTGTAATTTTCCCTTGCTTTTTCTTAAGCCGTAACATTTCCTTGTGCTCATTTACATAACGATCAATCAATATCACGTGTTGTAGAACAAAAAATGTGCGTTTTGAAGATCAGATCGGTCATCTGGTACACACATATTCAGTCCCATTGTGCCTTTCCCTCCAAGTCTACCTACGTGCCTAGATCTGGGAATACCTACATGTTGTACGCCTGTCAACCAATCCGTACAAAAATAAATAACCTCTGATGCTGTGTAAACGATGCTTTAATTTTAAAAATAGAAATACCTAATTTACTACACACAACACAGGCAAGAATACCTGGTCAGAATATAGTATAGCTCAGTAAGTCCGAGTCGAACACAGGGAACGGATGTCAATCTTAACAAATTGGAAATTGATACAATTAATTAAAGCAGTAGAAAGTGGGGACGTTTTAGTTCCGATCGAACAATTGATAAACAATTATAAAAGAAATGATTTATTAATTAAAAATAAAGTATAAAATAAAGGAATAGTAAAATGACTTAATTAAATAAAAGACTTAATTCAAATGATAAAAGAAATGCATTTGCTTAGATTACCTTCCTAAAAATCTGGAAATCATGTTATTTAGAATGCTCACGTATGAATTTTATTTTGCTATAACAAATGTATCAACCTTCCTTACAAGATAAATTGAATTAACACAATTAAGAAAGACATGAAGTTGTTTTCAACCCGCTAACAGTTCAGTTTAACGTTGCCCACCTAATTGTGTTTTATATTAATTCAACACCGTCTATGTGATTTATTCTTATAACTTGAATCAACAAAGTCTATAACTATTTCTAGTTATCTCGTTCTTGAATAATTATTACCAATTATTAACCCTAACTCATCAAACTCAATCTATTCGGTGATAATTATCAATTAAAACCAACAATCATCAATAATCTTATAATCAAAAGGAATTGAATCTCAATCAATCATAAAACCACGTTAGGTAATTAGTAATATTCACTCAATAACCAAGGTTCAATGAATAAACACATAAACTTGAATAAAATCCAATACGATTCGCAATTTCAATAATCAATCCATCATTATTCTCATCTAAGCAAACACATAAGAGATTTAGCCAATCATATTTTTACAAGAAATCAGATTCAATAACATATCAATATTCATAATCAAACGAAAGAAAGAAACGTATTCGAACCAAAATATCGAAATAACGATTGAACGAATGAAAGTCTTCAATTCTTTTTGATCATTTGCCTTCAAAAATCACTGGAAAATAAGGTTTTGTTGAGAGAAAAACGGCTGGAAGAAGTGTGCTGAGTGATGTGCAAAATGAGAGCAAAATGAAGTTTTTAGGGTTTCTGCCGAGGCAATCCATACGCCGTATGGATTGAAAAGCCCATGGGTCTGATCCGCGTATTCTGGCGGCCCGGCTCACTTCATCCATACGCCGTATGGATTCCATACGCCGTATAGATCATATTTTCCAACTTTCATCACCATCGACCTCCATTCTTCACTTTTCCTTATTTTAACTTCTTTTCTTCAATTCTCGCACGTTTTCAGCTTCTATTCCGATTCAAGCTCCAGATAATTCCTAAATGCAAATATAAACGAAATGAGTATCAAATTCAAATAAAATGCATAAGAAACTAATCAAACTAGGGGGTAATTAGCACTATAAAATAGCACATTTTGGCGTTCATCAACCTCCTCATAACAATACCCTTCAATAATACAGCCCTCCGGTCGATTTTGGTTTCTCACGTAGCCTTTCAAAAACCCCATATATCTTTCAAATGGATACATATACCGCAAGAAAATGGGCCCGCAAGCCTTAATTTCTCCTACAATATGAGATACCAGGTGCACCATGACATCGAAAAATGAAGGTGGGAAGTACATCTCTAACTGACATAACGTGAGAATAAGCTTACCTTGAAAAGCATCCAAACCCTCGGGATCAATTACCTTTGAATGAATCATGCTAAAAAACAAACAAAGCTTTGTTATCGTGTGTCGAATGCGGTCTGGAAGTATTCCACGAATTGCTATTGGAATCATTTGTGTCATTCACACATGACAATTGTGGGATTTCATACCGAGCAATTTCAAATCTTTCATGGACACTAACCTCCTAACGTTGGCAAAATAACCAGAAGGAACCTTAACTCGAGACAAACTTTGGCAAAATGAAATTTTTTCAACCCTTGACAACGTGTAGCAAGCTGCCGGTAAATACGTACATTTTCCTTCACTTTCTTTTGGATGCAACTCCTTTCGAATTTTCATCTCCTCCATATCCCTTCGAACGTTAATTCCATCTTTTGTTTTCCCGGGGATGTTGAACAATAGACCTATCAAGCTATCACATACATTTTTTTTTATATGCATAACATCAAGAGAGTGTCGAACGTCCAGTTGGCTCCAATATGGCAAATCAAAGAAAATATACCTTTTATCCAAATATTTTTTAGAGGTCTCGGAGACATTTTTCCGAACACAATAGGAGGATCCAAACGATCAAGTTTTGCAAGAACAGCTTTTCCATCCAATTGTGGCTTCATTACTCTGTGCTCAATTCTACCATTAAACAGTTTTGCTTTTCTGCAGTATGCATGCGTCTTTGGTAGCGATCTACGATGACCCATGAAAACCATTTTTCTATAGTTTATTAACCATTTAGAACATGTATCTTCTTCACAAACAGGATAAGCTTTTGCTTCTTTCGTACCGTACCCACACAAATTACCGTACATTGAAAAATCACTTATAGTACTGTAAATCATGACTCGCAGCTTGAAAAGCTCACGCTTATATGCATCATAGACTTTGACACCTTTACTCCATAATGTTTTAAGGTCATCGGTTAACGGAGCCAAAAAAATATCAATATCATTACCAGGTTATTTTGGTCCTTGAATCAACAATGACATCATTATGTACTTCCTTTTCAAGCATAACCAAGGTGGCATGTTGTAGAAGCATAAGAGAACATGCCACGTGCTGTAACGACTACTCATACTACTGAAAGGATTAAATCCGTCAGAACTTAAACCAAATCGTATGTTTCTAATCTCCCGTCCAAATTCAGGGTATGTGGAATTGATATTCCGACATTGAGGAGAATCGGCTACATGTCTTAATTTACCATCTTGCTTACGTTCTTCGGCATGCCAACGTAACAATTTTGCATCTTTGGGGTTTGCAAATAATCGTTTAAGTCTTGGTATTACAGGAAAATACCACAATACCTTAGTCGCGGGAGGGGTTTTACCCTCGAGTTCATCATTTTCTTCCTCATCATCATATGTATCTCTCCGTTTATATCTCGACGTACCACATGTATTACACGTTTGTAGGTCTTTAAACTCGTTCTGATACAACATGCAATCATTTGGACATGCAGGTATTCATTCTACTTTCAATCCCATTGGAGACATTAGCTTTTTCGCTTGATAAATGTTAACTGGTAACTCATTATCGTCCGGGAGCATGTCATGTAAAATCTCCAACAAACTGGTAAAACTTGTATCACTCCAACTATTGTTTGATTTTATATTAAACAACTTTAACACGGCAGAAAGTTTCGTATATTTAATACACCCATCATACAATAGTTTTTCAGACTCGGCAAATAATTGTTGAAATTTGGCAACGTTATTCACCTGAATATCATCCTCCATGTCATGTAACATTTGTTCAATAACATCCTCATCATCGACCTTGTCATCACTTACAAACACATCATCATCCCCTACAACTCTTTCACCACCATGATTAATCCAAGTTAAATAATTCGGAACAAAGCCACGCGTAATAAGATGTTCTTTAATCACTTCAGAATCAGCATAGCGCTGATAGTTTTTACACTCTACACAAGGACACCAAATATCTTTTTTATTTATTATCTATCGGTGTTTCTCGGCAACTCTCATGAAATGAAACACATTGGTAATAAACTCAATGCTAACACGAGGTATACTGCACATCCACATATTACGATCCATCTAATTAAAAAAAGGAAGAAAAACATGAATAATGATTAATTACTATATATACGTTAAAAAAAAATTCATGAGAGGGATCGGCAACCTTTATTTATTCATGCAATTATTTTGTATATGATCTAAATTAAATGTAGATGAAATCATTAAATTAAATTATGTAAACACATGCTATAACAGTTGATTGAGGATTTATACCTGAAATAAATGTTGATTGGAAGATGATCCGATCGATATGGTTTTTGGTAGGTGAGTGTTGTTAATGGAGTTTAATTTTGACCATCTAATATCAAGAATAAAATATGACCACGGTTTCTTTCATTAAACCGTGGTCAATGTTCCGTTGAAATGTTTCAATTCCCTCCAAAAACTTTCGGAGCACGATACCGTGGTCACGTAATTAACATATGTATATGTATGGTTTCTGGAGTACTCAAAAGTCAAAACCTTAAATCATTTATTTTTTGAAAAAAAATACCCTAAACCATTTATTCTTATATTGCCCGAAAAATGGATCCAGCGCCTAAATTCTGTCGGATCTTGTTGAACCCATCATCACCTCACCTGGTATAATCTTCTTTCTAATTAGAAGTTCTCACAGTTTTGTACCTTTTTTGTGGTTTTCATTTGAACCTAACCCGTTGCTAGCTTCTTCTTTTTAATTAGTTTTTATAACTTAATGAAATTAATATAATCTTAATCTTAATTTGCAGCTATTGCCATCTAGTTTTGAATCAAGATATTTGCAGTTGTTCCCTAAGAACCCGACTATTCAATCTTCAAATAGAGTGTATGCATGGCAAGTGAAGATCAAGAGGATTCGTGGAAATTATTGTTTTACCGATGGCTGGACCGACGACGTTGTTAGAGATGTCAGCCTTTCTTTTGGAGATCTTCTTTATTTTGTCTACTTGATGATTTGAACACCTTTAAGATGATCATTTATGGTCAGGATGGGTGTTTATGGACCTTGCCCCAAAATCATTAAGAACAATTCAAAGATCTTCATTCACAGACGACCCGGTTCGAAGTAATTTACTTTTTTTTAACTAATTAAATTAATAACCCCAAAAAATCAAACGCCCCTTCTCTTTTTCCATATCAATGGCGACCAGCAAACACAAACACAAACAAAACCCAAAAAATTAAACGCCCCTCTTTTTTATGTTTTAGGTAATGGACATGATAATGATATGGTGATTTGGGTTGACGTTGGTTTTTTGAACTTTGATGTTGAACTATTTAATATTTAGATTAAGAACGTTTTTTACTTGTTTGGTTGGAACATGTGTCAATGTTAGATTGTATGACTTTGTTGTTGGATTTTTCAAGCAATTAGCATGGAACATTTGTAGATTTGTTGAATTGTTAAGCTTTGTTGTTGAGTTTTGTATGTCTTTACTAATTACTCCATGTATATAATAGATTTCCAAGGTTTTAACAAATCCGGTTCGATTAAAAAACCGGGTTTTAAAACATTGATTCACACACACATAGTAGGCGGGGTGTCAAAAATCTCCGAATCCAAAAATTCGACCCGACTTTAATCGGATTGGACTATTCGGTTAATCGAATCCAAATAACCCGAATCCGAGTAACCCGAATCTTATTTGGATTGGATTATGGATAAATAATTTTGAATTTGGTTGATCCGAATAACCCGATGAATGGACTAATAATAGAAATACAATTTTTTATATATATGTTATTTATGATCTATACGTGTATATCTATATAGAATTAACATATACATCACTTATGATGATTTATATAAAGCATTTAGTATTATTTTGTGAAGTTTAGATTACGTTAAAGACGTGAAAGTTTAAAATATTCTCTTATTTGGATAAAAACATAATATCCGAATTAGAACCAATCCAAACAGAATCCGAATAAGCCGAAACCGAATAATATGAATCTTATTCGGTTTGGATTACAGATAAATTATAAACTTGAAAAATTTGAATAATCCAACCCGAACTACCCGAAACCCGAACAGTTTATCCGAACAACACTTTAACCTGACAATATACAATGGTCACAACTTCAATGGTCACAATGGTCACAACTTCAAAAGAATCATTCCGATAAGCACACATATGAAACAAATTTAAACATGATTTCTTGACTTTAACATCTTGACTTCTTCTTCCAATTTCAGCACCAACTGACGATATTCCATACCTTCATTTTTTC
Organism: Helichrysum umbraculigerum; assembly: GCA_949592205.1. Classification (NCBI taxonomy): domain Eukaryota; kingdom Viridiplantae; phylum Streptophyta; class Magnoliopsida; order Asterales; family Asteraceae; genus Helichrysum; species Helichrysum umbraculigerum. Next base: position 44,234,745 of record CATIUR010000002.1, on the reverse strand, counting down.
AGTTCCACAAGTTTTGTTTTGTACATCTCGATATTCTGATCAGGATCCCACCGATGAAAAAAACCACACTTCTTTTGTCCCTTGTAGTTTGGGCAGCCTATGAATCTTCGACATGGGTTGCTTTCAGTCCAAGATGTCCACAAACCATTTACATCTCCACACTCGCACAATACACGAACTTCGTTTATCAAATCTTTACTTTCCCATGCTGTGACACCCCCAAATTTAATGATTTGCGGAAGCTTGATTTGGGTGTCACTAATCAATATTCAAAGCACATAAGATATAATGAACGACCACTATATGCGTCGTTTTAAACTTGTATAAATAAAGTAAATGTTTACATCAAAATATAGTTACATTAGCTCGGTTCCTGAAATTGAGAGATTACATAGCATAATTACTTTTACAAAATATAATAATGCAGTCCAATCTCTAGTTGTATGTATGCTGACTCGAGCTAATAATTCCTGCTTGTGCAGCCAAACTACTGCTGGGTACCTGTGATAAATACTAAAATGGGTCAGCGAAAACGCTGGTGAGCTCACAGGTTTGTATGTCAATGTATAGTTGTAAGAACCGCAAGATTTATATTGAATTTAAAATGCAATTAAGCAAAATAAAAGTTATACTGTCCATGAGCACATAGTCTGAGCTTAACTTGATTTGTCAGGCCCACTTAAGGAAACCTAACTTGAAATGCCTCCTACGAGTGCCTAATCAACACTCGTCTTCCCAAATGCTAATACATCCGTTTGACCGATTAGTGCGTGCTAACCCGGATGAGGATTGTCAATCCCATATGATATCATATACTAACATTCACGCTATAAAATACTAGAGACTATGCTTATGGAGGACTTTAAATTGATTAGCTTGAAACTCATGTAGTATTTGAAGTTTGGCACTTGCGTTCTACTTGTAAAACAAAATCGAGTAGTAATATCACACCCCTAGTTGTAAAGCAGTGAAAATGGGGCTATGAAACTCACCTGGTTCTTGAAGTGTTTAACTTAATAAACTTGAAGTAATTAGCTGTGAGTTGGTGTCCAAAGGCTTGAAACCTGAATGTGTCCACGACACTTAAATTGTCATTAATTGTATTGGTATCCCGAAGGACTACCATTTGAATTGTTTGTCTAACTAAATGTCCAAATTACCCCGATTTGGTTGATTGTTTTATTACAAGTTACTACGACTTGTTTGAAATAAGTTGGTACAAGTTACAAAGACTTGTTTGATTGAATTGTCTAAGTTACTATGACTTAGTTGATTTAATTGTGTATTTGAAAATGTGTACGGCCCGTTGGTGACGGTTGTAACGATAGCTCTAAAATGTTATTATATTGTTGCTACAGTGAATTGCTACAGTAAAATTTGACTTTGAAAATTTTGAGGTTTGAAGATTCTGTTTTGTGCGACGTAGCCTGCGACGTTGGGTGCGACGTCGCAGATCCGGACTGCGACGTTGGGCACGGCGTCGCTATGTGCGACCTTCGCAATTTAATGCGACGTTGTACGTGGCGTCGCTATAGGCGACGTAGTTGATTTCTGCGACGTAAGGGTCTGCGTCGCTAAGTGCGACTTTCGCAATTTAATGCGACGTTGTACGTGGCGTCGCTATAGGCGACGTAGTTGATTTCTGCGACGTAAGGGTCTGCGTCGCTAAGTGCGACGTCGCAATTCAATGCGACGTAATAGGCTGCGTCGCTATATGCGACGTTGGGGATATAGTGCGACGTAGGTCGCTGCGTCGCATTTGCTCCAGGCCAAATGCGACGTACGGGTCTGATCGGAATTTCAACCTCAAAAACGCATTTTCCGGCCATCGATCGGCATAATATTTTTACCCAACCCATTTTAGGACATTACAAGGTTATACAAACAACTATCAAGTTATAAAACTTAAAAACGAGAGTTTTCGGAGTTGTGTCGGAAACTTACAAATCGCCGAAATGAAATTCCGGGAAGATAGGATTGTAGATCGTGAAGAGGTGAATCTTTTGTCCCAAACAAGCTTGAAGATCCGGGGTCGTTTAGTATGTTTATTTTGCGATTTTCGTTGATTTTTGGTTTGTGGTTTGGTTGAGAGAAATAAGAGAGGAAAGAGAGATAGAAATGATAAATGAAAGAAGAGAAAGAAAAGGGAGGTGATTAAGGTGGAATCCCCACCTTTTTCAGTCTCCGCGAAGTGCCCCGTGCGGTGTTCGTTTTCCCGATTATTTAAATGTTAAATATTTATTTTGTAAATTTAACTTTTCGTTTTGATTTACAAAAGTTTATTCCAATATTTTGTTGAAGTATTTTTACTAAATACTTAGATTTCATGTTATAAAAGGTGTTTTGTATCGTTTTGTTTGCGAAGTTACATTTGATTCGCGTTTATATAAATTGTGTGAATAAACTTGGATACTAAATATTATTGACATAATATTTTTAAGTACAATAACGTTATTAAAAATCCTTGTATTACCTAAATCAATTGTTCACCAACGTCCGTATTTATTGTATCGAAATTCATTCGATTTGTAACTCGTACGATTTAAACAAATCGCATAATTGTAGATATATATTCAACAATATGTATATAATAATTGATACATTAATTAGCCTAACACAGAACTAATTACATGTATTACCCTTGATTAGGCACTAAACTATAGTCCTAAATTGACGGTTGTCACATTCTCCCCCTGTTAGAAGAATTTCGTCCCGAAATTTATGTTGAAGTCGTGTTTGACGTTGAATCAGTGAAGAGTTGAGGATACTTGAGTCGCATTTGGTCCTCCCGTTCCCAGGTGAATTCCGGACCGCACCGCGAATTCCACCTAACCTTGACGATAGGAATACGACTTTGCTTAAGTTGTTTGACCTCACGGTCCATGATTTCAGCGGGTTCCTCAACAAAGAAAAGTTTTTCGTCAACTCGAATTTCATCGAGTGGAATGATAAGTGTCTCATCAGACAGACACTTCTTCAGATTTGAAACATGAAATGTGGGATGCACGCTGCTGAATTCAGATGGCAGCTGCAATCGATAAGCCACTGGACCAATCCTTTCGAGGATCTCGAATGGTCCAATGTATCTGGGATTTAACTTCCCTCGTTTACCAAATCGGATTACGCCTTTCCAAGGCGATACTTTGAGTAGTACTCGATCCCCAACTTGGAACTCGAGTGGTTTGCGCCTCACGTCAGCATAACTTTTCTGACGATCACGCGCGGCTTTGAGTTTGTTTTGAATTTCAACGATTTTCTCGGTTGTTTCGTGAATGATCTCTGGACCCGTGAGTTGGCTGTCCCCAACTTCGGTCCAACAGATAGGTGACCGGCACTTACGACCGTACAGTGCCTCGAAAGGTGCAGTTTTAATGCTGGTATGATAACTGTTGTTGTACGAGAACTCGCACAATGGTAGGTGTTTTTCCCAGTTTTCACCGAAGTCTACTACGCAGGCCCGTAGCATATCTTCAAGTGTTTGAATGGTTCGTTCACTTTGACCGTCTGTTTGAGGATGGTATGCGGTACTCATATCAAGTCGAGTACCCAAGGATTTTTGAAGTGATTGCCAAAATTGTGAAGTGAAACGACTATCCCTATCGGAGATAATTGAAATTGGAACACCGTGTTTGGTCACGATTTCCTTCAAATAGATTCTGGTGAGGCGTTCCATTTTGTCGGATTCCTTAATTGCCAAGAAGTGAGCAGGCTTTGTGAGACGATCCACGATCACCCAAAGGGTATCGCAACCGCTCGATGACTTGGGTAGTTTGGTTATGAAATCCATGGCAATTTGTTCCCATTTCCATTCAGGAAGACTGGGTTGTTGAAGTAAACCAGAAGGTTTTTGATATTCGATTTTGACTTTGGAGCAAGTAAGGCACTTGCTGACATAGGTGGCGATTTCAGCTTTCATGTTCGGCCACCAGTAGAAGTCCTTGATACCGTGGTACATTTTATCGGATCCCGGATGGATAGAATATTTGGACTTGTGAGCTTCATCCATCACTAAGTCTCGTAGGTTCCCAAATTTAGGCAACCAGATTCGGTTTGAGAAATACCTAATCCCGTTAGGTCTGATTTCGAATTGTTTATCCATGCCCCGCAAGGCTTCATCTTTGACATTTTCGGGTTTTAAGGCTTCGAGTTGAGCAGTGAGGATTTGAATGTTTAAATTGTTGTGAATGGTCATACTGAGGGCTCGAACCCGAAGTGGTTTCACTTGCTCTTTTCGACTGAGGGCGTCAGCAACAACATTTGCTTTGCCTGGATGATATTTGAGTTCGCAGTCGTAATCGGTAAGTAACTCGACCCATCGACGTTGCCTCATGTTGAGATCCTTCTGATCGAATATGTGTTGAAGGCTTTTATGGTCGGTAAAGATTGTACATCTGGTACCGTAAAGGTAATGTCTCCAGATTTTGAGGGCAAAAACGACAGCTCCTAGCTCGAGGTCGTGGGTGGTGTAATTCTTTTCGTGAATCTTGAGCTGTCGGGAAGCATAAGCTATGACTTTGTCTCGTTGCATAAGCACACAACCGAGCCCTTGATGTGAAGCATCGCAGTATACCACGAAGTCATCGGTGCCTTCGGGTAATGAGAGGATAGGAGCACTGCAAAGCTTTTGTTTTAAGAGTTGGAATGCCGATTCTTGTTTATCAGTCCAGTCAAACTTTTTATCTTTCTGGGTCAGAGTCGTAAGTGGTATGGCTATCTTGGAGAAATTTTCAATGAATCGTTGATAGTATCCGGCCAGTCCTAGAAACTGCCGTACTTCGGTCGGAGTGGTTAGCGATTGCCAGTCTTTGATAGCCTCGATTTTTGACGGGTCGACGTGAATCCCCTGAGTGGCAATCACGTGACCAAGGAATTGAACGGTTTTGATCCAGAATTCACACTTAGAGAACTTGGCATAGAGCTCTTCGTGTTTAAGTAGTTCAAGGATGGTTTTGAGGTGTTGCGCGTGTTCTTCTTGGCTTCGTGAATATATGAGGATGTCATCGATGAAGACAATGACAAACTTATCAAGGTAAGGTTTACACACCCGATTCATAAGGTCCATGAATACAGCCGGTGCATTGGTTAGGCCGAATGGCATCACTTGGAATTCGTAATGCCCGTAACGGGTTCTGAAAGCGGTTTTTGGAATATCGGCCTCGCGAACACGCAATTGGTGATAACCGGATCGGAGATCAATCTTTGAATAACAACTCGACCCTTGAAGTTGGTCGAACAGGTCATCGATTCGAGGGAGTGGATACCGGTTCTTGACAGTTAACTTGTTCAACTCTCGATAGTCGATACACATTCGAAAAGAACCATCTTTCTTCTTAACAAATAGGACCGGAGCTCCCCAAGGTGAAGAACTCGGCCTGATAAACCCTCGTTCCAGGAGTTCCTGTAACTGGGTAGACAGCTCCTGAAGTTCGGATGGAGCTAAACGGTATGGTGCTCGGGCCACAGGCGCAGCACCCGGTACAAGATCGATTGAGAACTCAACCTGTCTTGGTGGTGGTAGACCAGGCAGTTCCTCAGGAAAGACTTCTGGAAAGTCTCGAACAATTGGAACATCCTCAAGTCGCTTCTCCTCCGACTTTTTCTCCATGATGTGCGCGAGGATTGATGGATAACCCTTTCTCAGAAATTTCTGGGTTTTAAGACAAGAGATGATGTTAAGCCTCGTCCCACCGGTCTCCCCCTGTATGATCAGGGTTCTACCGACAGTGAGAGGTATGCGAACAATTTTGTCATGGCAAATGATTTCGGCGTGATGTTTTGATAACCAGTCCATGCCTACGATGACATCGAAACTTCCTATCTCAACAGGCATAAGATCTATGGAGAAGGTTTCGTCTGCTAGATTTAAGGTGCAATTAGGTATCACACTATTGGTTTCTATCAACTTGCCATTTGCTAGCTCTACGGTGTACTTAACGTCTAAAGCAACAGGTGTAATGTCAAGTAGAGGGCAAAATTCATCGGAAATAAAACTCCTATCGGCACCAGTATCAAACAGAATGGAAGCAGTTAAATTGTTGAGGAGGAACATACCCGTGACCACATTCGGGTCCTGACGGGCGTCCCCTGAGTTGATCACGAAGGCGCTACTTTTGGTGTTGTTGTTGTTGCGGTGGTTGTTGTTGTTGTTGCCCTTATTCTTCAATTTTGGGCAAGAATCCCTGAAGTGTCCTGGGTTTCCACATTCATAACAGGACTTAGGTTGTCGGGTATTTCTGTCAGAGGGGTTGTTGTTGGATTTGGGAGCTCGGCAATCCTTAGTCGAATGCCCGTACCTCCTGCAGTTGTTTCAAGGGGTATTGCACTGACCAAAGTGGTGATAGTTACACTTGGGACAATAAGGTCTGTCCCCGGTGTAGCTGCGGGTGGTTTCAGAGTTTGAGGTGTAGACTTGGATGGCGTTGTTTTTCTTGTTTGAGTTATGGTGGTGTTCAGTGGATTTGCGTTTGTTGTTGTTAGAGGATGAGGTGTTGGAGGTCTCACGGCTGACAACTAGAGCCATGAGTTCGTGGGCCAATCAAATGGCACTCTCAGTAGTGGTTGGTTTGGATGAGGCGACGTTTCCCTGGATGTTCTCGGGGAGTCCACGAATGTATTTCTTAATGCCCTTACTTTCTGGTTCGACCAAACTCGGGCATAATAAAGCAAACTGCTGAAATTTGGTGGTATATTCAGCAACATCATTTCCCTGCACCTCCAGATGCCAGAATTCTTCTTCCAGCCTGTGCAATTCCTCTTCAGGACAATACTTTTCTGTCAGCTTCTTTTTCAGTTCGGCCCAAGGAAGTCGATTTGCAACCTCAAGGCCTACAGAGTTTGCGTGGGTTTTCCACCACGTGAGTGCACCTTCCTGAATGGTGTAAGCAGCGAATTTGACCTTGTTGTTCTCAGTGCAATCGCAGAGACTGAAAACAGATTCCATGCGCTCAATCCAACGAATTAAGCCAATGGCACCTTCCGTGCCCTTGAAGTATAGCGGTTTACAGCTAAGAAAGTCCTTATAGGAGCAGGGTTTGGGTGGTGGAGTATTGGTTGCTGTGTCCTCGCTACCGGGTGGTGTTCGGGTAGCCAATGCTTCGGTCACACTGCGGGCAATTATTCCCGCGATCTCAGCTTCACTAAGGGTAATTTGACGGCGAGGAGGCATGATGCTGAGTAAGAAAGAACAAGGAAATGAAATAAGATGCTAGTCCGAGTATGATGAACTAGTGGTGTGGTTGTCATTTCGAGACAAAGCGTTAGAGAGAAAGAGGCCTATATTCATATAATAATATAGCCTAAAGTGGTAATGAGGTCTACTTATGTAAGTATATATGTATATCACATAATAACCTATTGAGTGTCTAGCACAGACGTGTTTTGAGTCCCGTTTCTCTCGAGGTCAGAGTCAACTAATGCATTCCTGTTCAACATAACTCTTTCAGATTTCACATCATCTTTCTCTAATTGTACATAGTTGATCAGGCTATGTTAAATTAAAGTCGTATGATGTAATCCCTGAACTAGTCATAACTAATAAGGAATACTGCCTAACGGTCATAGTCTAGGCCCACTAAATGCAACCTAGTTCACTATAACCTTAGGCTCTGATACCAATCTGTGACGCCCCCAAATTTAATGATTTGCGGAAGCTTGATTTGGGTGTCACTAATCAATATTCAAAGCACATAAGATATAATGAACGACCACTATATGCGTCGTTTTAAACTTGTATAAATAAAGTAAATGTTTACATCAAAATATAGTTACATTAGCTCGGTTCCTGAAATTGAGAGATTACATAGCATAATTACTTTTACAAAATATAATAATGCAGTCCAATCTCTAGTTGTATGTATGCTGACTCGAGCTAATAATTCCTGCTTGTGCAGCCAAAATACTGCTGGGTACCTGTGATAAATACTAAAATGGGTCAGCGAAAACGCTGGTGAGCTCACAGGTTTGTATGTCAATGTATAGTTGTAAGAACCGCAAGATTTATATTGAATTTAAAATGCAATTAAGCAAAATAAAAGTTATACTGTCCATGAGCACATAGTCTGAGCTTAACTTGATTTGTCAGGCCCACTTAAGGAAACCTAACTTGAAATGCCTCCTACGAGTGCCTAATCAACACTCGTCTTCCCAAATGCTAATACATCCGTTTGACCGAGTAGTGCGTGCTAACCCGGATGAGGATTGTCAATCCCATATGATATCATATACTAACATTCACGCTATAAAATACTAGAGACTATGCTTATGGAGGACTTTAAATTGATTAGCTTGAAACTCATGTAGTATTTGAAGTTTGGCACTTGCGTTCTACTTGTAAAACAAAATCGAGTAGTAATATCACACCCCTAGTTGTAAAGCAGTGAAAATGGGGCTATGAAACTCACATGGTTCTTGAAGTGTTTAACTTAATAAACTTGAAGTAATTAGCTGTGAGTTGGTGTCCAAAGGCTTGAAACCTGAATGTGTCCACGACACTTAAATTGTTATTAATTGTATTGGTATCCCGAAGGACTACCATTTGAATTGTTTGTCTAACTAAATGTCCAAATTACCCCGATTTGGTTGATTGTTTTATTACAAGTTACTACGACTTGTTTGAAATAAGTTGGTACAAGTTACAACGACTTGTTTGATTGAATTGTCTAAGTTACTATGACTTAGTTGATTTAATTGTGTATTTGAAAATGTGTACGGCCCGTTAGTGACGGTTGTAACGATAGCTCTAAAATGTTATTATATTGTTGCTACAGTGAATTGCTACAGTAAAATTTGACTTTGAAAATTTTGAGGTTTGAAGATTCTGTTTTGTGCGACGTAGCCTGCGACGTTGGGTGCGACGTTGCAGATCCGGACTGCGACGTTGGGCACGGCGTCGCTATGTGCGACTTTCGCAATTTAATGCGACGTTGTACGTGGCGTCGCTATAGGCGACGTAGTTGATTTCTGCGACGTAAGGGTCTGCGTCGCTAAGTGCGACTTTCGCAATTTAATGCGACGTTGTACGTGGCGTCGCTATAGGCGACGTAGTTGATTTTTGCGACGTAAGGGTCTGCGTCGCTAAGTGCGACGTCGCAATTCAATGCGACGTAATAGGCTGCGTCGCTATATGCGACGTTGGGGATATAGTGCGACGTAGGTCGCTGCGTCGCATTTGCTCCAGGCCAAATGCGACGTACGGGTCTGATCGGAATTTCAACCTCAAAAACGCATTTTCCGGCCATCGATCGACATAATATTTTTACCCAACCCATTTTAGGACATTACAAGGTTATACAAACAACTATCAAGTTATAAAACTTAAAAACGAGAGTTTTCGGAGTTGTGTCGGAAACTTACAAATCGCCGAAATGAAATTCCGGGAAGATAGGATTGTAGATCGTGAAGAGGTGAATCTTTTGTCCCAAACAAGCTTGAAGATCCGGGGTCGTTTAGTATGTTTATTTTGCGATTTTCGTTGATTTTTGGTTTGTGGTTTGGTTGAGAGAAATAAGAGAGGAAAGAGAGATAGAAATGATAAATGAAAGAAGAGAAAGAAAAGGGAGGTGATTAAGGTGGAATCCCCACCTTTTTCAGTCTCCGCGAAGTGCCCCGTGCGGTGTTCGTTTTCCCGATTATTTAAATGTTAAATATTTATTTTGTAAATTTAACTTTTCGTTTTGATTTACAAAAGTTTATTCCAATATTTTGTTGAAGTATTTTTACTAAATACTTAGAATTCATGTTATAAAAGGTGTTTTGTATCGTTTTGTTTGCGAAGTTACATTTGATTCGCGTTTATATAAATTGTGTGAATAAACTTGGATACTAAATATTATTGACATAATATTTTTAAGTACAATAACGTTATTAAAAATCCTTGTATTACCTAAATCAATTGTTCACCAACGTCCGTATTTATTGTATCGAAATTCATTCGATTTGTAACTCGTACGATTTAAACAAATCGCATAATTGTAGATATATATTCAACAATATGTATATAATAATTGATACATTAATTAGCCTAACACAGAACTAATTACATGTATTACCCTTGATTAGGCACTAAACTATAGTCCTAAATTGACGGTTGTCACACATGCCGAATTTGTTCTATTTCTTGATACCCGGGTTGAAGAACTCGAGGGATTATTGTTTACCGTTGTCATAAAATATCTCTGATATTCTTTTGGGCTTTTAATATTAATTGGGCTTTATATATAGATATTTCAAAAGGACCACGGTTCAAATGAAGAACCGTGACCACGGATCAAATAGTTTGTCAGAAACCACGTGCCTTTTAAGACGTTGAACCATATATTTCATTACTTATATTTTACTAGTTTAAATATTTAATTTAACACAAATTAAAAAAAATAAGAGCTAGTAAATATGGAAACAAAATCACATCACAATTTTCGATAATAATAGATATAAAAGTAAATAACGTTGCAATATATATATATATATATATATATAAAATAATGATAACAAAGTAATTAATTTTCAGCGTCTCCTTTTAGCATAATCTCTTTCCAATCCTTATGAATTTTATCATAATCTTAGAAACGTGATTTTAGACACTAGATCGATACTTTTTGGAATGTGTAGAATTCAAGATCATGATCTTCACATTTTTCAAGAAATTCGATCTCAGGTTTGGAAAGTTCACAATTAAATTGATCACGTTTAGCTTTTAGTTCTTTGATCCATTTATCGATCTTCCGAGTTGCTTCGTTCAAGTTCTTGAGAGTTTCTTCAAGTGACTCGAGAATGTTTTTGTCAATCTTGTTGATTAGTAGTCGTGCACCCCGCGGTCGGTCGGATTTTACTCCGGTCGTTGAACCTTCCGGCAAGGGCGCGCGGACAGTGTGTTTTATATTTGTTATGCTGGGTATCCTAAGTTTTGATACAACCTAAAGACCTAAAGGGCAGTAAGCGGTATGTATGACTCAGGTGTCGTTCTTCAAACTACAACGGGCATGGGAATCTAGGAGGATTAATTATCTTTTGTAATTTAGCTGGGATTTTTAAAACTTTTTGATAGGTTGGTTGGTTTTTTTTTTTCTAATCTAATTATTAAAAACTAAAGTAAAGACAGGGGTTTGTACGGAGTACGCAGAGAAATCAAGATAAGGAATATGTTTGCTGTGACTTCGGCAATGTTATTTGGATGGATAGTTATGATGGATGAGTTTACTAGATGTGATGATTAATCCGGTGAGGTCATAGAAACTTAATTGGTAGATAAAGTATTATGCCTACGACCTTTCCTCGGTTTCCCACGTATGTATGTTAACGCTATACCGGATACTCGAGCGTTTTACAGCTTTTCCGTTATACCAATTAGGGTTCTAGATTACTCACTAGATATTCCTGTATTTCTTAATGAGCTACAACTACGATCCTACTATATACCTAACGTAGAGTTGTCCGCAATCAGATATATAATATGTCACATGGATAGCAGTTATAGAATGTACAGTACACCGGAAGTTCTCCCAAATGCACAGACCAATTCAACTGACAACTATCCTCTAATCCAGGTCCCCATTTACAGACATCCGGAGGACGTTAGTATCATGGCATGAATTGTTCAGTGAACAATAACATGAACAGGGTTTAACCCGCGGAACCGGTTGGGATAATTTGTCTAACGGTCAGCTGACTTGTTCATCATTAATCATACAATCAGCACATCTATTACATACATGTTAACCTATCTGTAATATGTTTATTATGTTTGTAAAAATCTAATTAGCAGGGCAGCGATAATGTTTGCGTATGTCTAGCATGCAGTACCTAAGCAACAATCAAACAAGAACATGCAATAGGACGGAACACTAGTCATTACATTAACTGACCTAATAATTAAATCATGGATATCCCGGAAGTTGTCCCAAAGATACACAACAAACAAGCGTGAACCTAATCTATCTCTAATCCTATGCTTCGTGTCCCTCGGATGTGTTTCAATCAAGGGAACAACGACCATGTTGAGTTCATTGATCATCATACACAGAATAGTTGGCAATCCTACTTCTAGCAATTGGCCAGGTTCTAGGGAGGAGGATACAAACCACAGCATAAGTTGGATAGATAAACAATCAGAGGTTCAGCTTATAAGTTCGCAGACAGTTTTAAACTTACACAGACAGAGTAACAGTATGTTCACAATTGGGAATCATTATTTCTACAATGGATTGTGCCCACGACTTTCATAGCTTCCACGTTCCGTACTACACACATTCGTGATGATTCCGGCGCTATACAAATGAAAGCCTTATAACGTTACCTCCATTGTTTCATAATGGTGTTATCCCCAATTGTGTATTATATCATAACTATCCTAACATTGCATACATCACAACAAACATTGATTTGTCTAGCCTAGCATAATTCTAGCATTCATTCCTAAGCATGCGTAATAAGAAAGCATAATTAAAAGAATAAATGCGAGAGATTGTATTAAACCTGAATACGAGAGTAATACAGACAAATCTTCACAAATCTGAAGTCTCGGAGTAACTCCGTACAAAAGCTACTGAGAGCTTCTACTCTAACCTACTAATTCTCCTCTAACTCCTAAGAGTAGTGCTAGAGAGAGAATGCTAACCTAAATCTAGAGAGAGAGAGTTTAGAGAGAGAAAGTGTGAAAGAATGAAAAATGAGGTGTGTTGAATGAATGAAAGGAGTCCTCTATTTATAGATGAGGAGGTTGAAGCTTGGTACAAGTCCTAAAGCATAAAGAACAAGCATCAAAGCGCATACGGGGGGTACTGGACCAAGGGGGGGGGGGGTCAAACGGCACCTCACAAAGCAAACACCCTCGTATACGGCACCCATAGGGCCGTATACAGCACCTAGGGTACCGTATACGGTACCTAGGTGCCCAGGGGGGGGTTGGTGCTCCGTTTGGCCTCCCCTGATTCCTCGGTTGCTTGGTTCGTCCGTATCTTCTTCGTTTGGGCTCCGATTTGCTTGATTCTTGCGCCGTTGGCTTCGTTTTTCCGTTACGCTTCTAATGACACTAAGTTTGCCAAATTTGTAAGTGTTTAGCTTTTGCGTGTTCCGGATGACGATCGGCGTGCTTCCAGACTGCATAACTTCTTCGTCTTTCGTCCGTTTCTTCTGATTCTTTCACCTCCGATCTTGGATTTTCCTATGGAATCATAAAATATGTATTAAGCTCTATTTTCATAAGAATATTGAGAACGGAAAATTTAAGGTGATTGTTTTGCCTCGGTTTGCGTGTTATTTGGACGTTTTAACCGATTTTTGCAGCAGCGTCTATATTTAGACTACCTTGGTGATTTTTGGTAAATAATGATGGTTTTGAAATGTTTTCACCAAAGAATAGTCCAAAAAGTGTGGAATTATACTCTTAAAAACATGACTTTTTGGGTCACATCAAGTATCCCACACTTAGACGTTGCTTGTCCTCAAGCAACACTCATCAACATCCCCTTTGAAAACATTTTTTAGAAACAAATTTTTGAGGAGAGTTATGACATTCCCATCGGTCACCATTTTCTCGTATGAGTAGATAGTTTCAGGAAACCAAGGAAAAGTAAGATGATCCTTTCGGAAACAAGAAGCGATTTTCATAGGCATACTTCCAACTCTCGTGATCTCGGAGTATACATGACTAGGCGATCTCACATAAGGTGGTCACTCAATTCACTCAGTAGTGTATCGGGTTTCCTATCAATCTAGTTCAAACGAAATCGCTCATAAAGCCAGTCATGCAGTACTCATCATCATAGGCTTGATCGAGAATCGGATCTCCACCACTTAGGTGAGAACGGCGCTAATTATCCCAAGACATTCGGGGGTTGTAATGTTTTGTGAGGGTTAAGGGGTATGGATAAGGAATTTTTTTTTTGGTTTGTAAGGGTGTTGGTTATCTCAGGCTTTCCAAGAATCATGAAAAACTTATTTGTAGAACGGATGAAGTAGCTACTCGTCTTCTATTGGATCTCCCCTTTAATGGTTGATACTTTTGAAGCTTTGTGAGCTTTATTTTCTTTTCTTTCTTTTTTTTATTTTTTATTTTCTTTTCTTCTTCAGAATTTCTTTGTCAGAGAACTTCCGAGGATAATTTCTTTTCTTTTTTTCCTTCAGAAAGTCCTTTCTCTTATCTTGATCAATTCGAGTCTTTTCTTTGTGTGCTAATTTTCCCGCACTGTTGTCCTCTTGTCTCTCTTGTGTGCTAATTTTCCCGCACTTTTAGAGAGGTTTGATTCTTTTTGGAGAACACGAACGAGTAGGATAATCGAGTTGGATATTCTTCAAGACGTTTTTCATAACCTCAGAATTCCTAAGATAAGGTTTTGGGAGTTTGGGAAAGTAGGTGTATGATTAGGGTTTTTGAAGAAATGAAAAGGTTTAGGCTCAACAGGGTTTTCTAAGCGGGTCATCGATACTAAAAATGAGTATCGGAAGGGTTTTGGGCTTGAAAGAGAAGGCTAAAAAAGGGGTTCAAATCCTAAGGAATGTCAAGGTCATCTAATTGCGCCTATACCGCGTACGGTACACACCAATGTGGTCTCGAAGCGTATGTCAAGAGCAAGTTCTAATTCAGAGATACATGCATCGGCACACACAAGAAATGAACAATGTATCATTAAAAATGAATGCTTTTAAGGCTCAAAACCTCACTGCAAATTTGGGTTGTATGTGCCTAGTCATGCGATGCCCCTCTTAGGTTGTCGTTTCTTGCTTAGGAAATTTCTACCTTAATTTCCTTAAGTTTTTGAAATATTTTCCTCATATTTTGAAAATGATTTCTTTCAGGCATACCAAAACTCAAAAATTTAGAGTTTAATCGCAAGATTTAGCTCGTATTTTAGTTTTATTGAAAAATATTTGAAAAAAATTAGGGAACATTTTCTGAGATATGCCATGTAGACATAAAAATCGTTTGTCCAAGGTATTCTATACCTACCATCCCACACTTAGAGGAACATTGTCCCTAATGTTCTCTTGAGTTGAGATTTTACGACTAAAATCTCACACTTAGAGTTTGAACATGTAAGAAAATGTTTCCTAAGTGTTGAATTGGGCTGGAATCCCACACTTAGTGATAAGTTAGGATGTGGCATAGATTATAACACATAAACTTAAGTAAACATAGAAGCATCAAAAACGGAGAAAGGTTTAAAATACTCCCCATTCTGTTTACTGGACAGGACCAGATTAGTGTAGAAATGGTGCGTGTGATTTGCTGGATTGGAGGACCAGTCTCGTGTAAGATTATCCATTCCACAATAAGCTAAGTTCTGCAATAAACATTAACACAACGTCATATCTCGAAAATAACAAAGAGTTATAAAAAAATCTAAGTACTGAAAAATAGTAAATAAAATAAACTAAATAAACTAAAAGTCATCAAGTAGATCATCGCTGTCAGGATCGAAGGCAGCAATAGCAGCAGCAAGGACTGAGGTGGGTGATAGTGCAGGCTCCTCAATCGTATCCATGCTCGGCTCAGTAATGCCAGCAGAAGCATGAGCGTGAGGTGGGCTAAAGACATCCAACATAGCCATCAACTGCTCAGTCGGTGAAGGCTCTGCTGATGCACTCCCTGATGACATAGCAGGATCAACAGCAGCAGGCGGAGCAGTGGAAGGTCCAGCAGCGAACGGTCCAGCAGGAGGGAAGAATGACCAGGGCGGGCGAGACGGTCCTGGGTCCGGACCAAGATGGAACGGACAGTCAGAAGGCCTCGGAAGCCCTACATGCACACAGAGGGTGGACATGATGTCATGCTGAAGGTGGAGTGTCCGAAAGAGGGCCCAGGCTGCAACCGGGTCAGCTAGTGTAATCCCATACTCAAGAGTGGGTATGGGAGCTGACTGGTGAACAGGTGATGAGGGTCTCTCAGCGGATGGCTCCTCATGAGTGATCGGGACATCAGTAAGGTCCTCCTCGCTAATAGTGGGCATGGTCCTGCGTGCTCTACGTCCTCGTCTGCGATCTTTGCGACGTCTCGGTGGTATCTCAGCTATGATCTCTATGGTGTCACTGGAGCTGTCCATCCTGAAACAAACAAAATAAACAGGTAATGCATAAAATGATAAATACAAATGCACAGAGATCTGATGACAGTGTGAAGATGTTTTATAAAGATTTCTGTTATCAGAGTTCTGGCATTTGCAAAACTTATCTCTGATTTTGAAGTTTATAGTTAGATAAGTAGCAAATCCTGAAATTTCGTTAGAGATAATTATACTTAACAAAAATAACTAAAAAGTAAAAATTTGACAGAAAAGTAAATATAGGCTTGGGGTGCCTCCCAAGAGCGCTTGTTTTACGAGTCTCTAGCTTGACTCTTTGTACCTTTCTTGAAGACTCATGGAGGTTCAAAGATGAAGACGTCTTCCCTGATGGGAAAGTCCTCAACATAATGCTTTAAGCGATGATCATTAACCTTAAAATTACCTTCTGGAGCCTCGAGTTCGACTGCGCCATAGGGAAATACCTTTGAGATCGTGAATGGTCCGCTCCACCTACTTTTGAATTTTCCGGAGAATTTCTTGAATCGCGAATCGAAGAGCAACACTTTATCTCCTTGTTTGAACCTAGAGGGCTTTAACTTAGCGTCGTGGACCCTTTTAGTTCTCTCCTTGAAGCTCAGCGAACTGTCGTACGCTTGGTCTCTTAGTTCTGCTAACTCATTCAACTGCATTCTCCGTTGTTCTCCAGCTGCTGAAATTTCCAAGTTGCAGTTTTTTAATGCCCAGTACGCCCGATATTCCAACTCAATTGGAAGGTGACACGCCTTTCCATAGACTAGCCGATACGGTGTGGTTCCTAATGGTGTTTTGTAGGCAGTTCTGAATGCCCACAACGCATCGTCTAATTTTTCGGCCCACCTATGCCCGTGATTTCCGACAGTTCGTTCCAATATCCTTTTCAAAGCCCGATTTGTCGCCTCAGCTTGCCCATTTGTTTGTGGATGGTAAGCCGTCGATGTTTTGTGAGTGACACCATACTGCTGCAGCACTCGCATGAATTGAGTATTGCAGAAATGCGTGCCACGGTCACTGATTATAGCCCTAGGAGTTCCAAATCGACTGAACAACTTTTTGATAAATTGGGTTACTACTTTCGAATCGTTGGTCGGAAAAGCTTGAGCTTCGGCCCACCTGGAGACGTAGTCAACTGCGACTAAGATGTACTCTTTGCCGTTAGATTTAGGGAATGGTCCCATAAAATCTAATCCCCAGATATCAAAGATCTCCACGGTCTGGATATTAGTTAGTGGCATTTCGTTACGGGCTGAGATACTGCCTTGCCTTTGGCAAATATCACAGCGCTTTACCAGGTCGCAAGCGTCTCGAAATATGGTTGGCCAATAAAAGCCGGCATCGTAAACCTTTCGTGCAGTCATTTTGTTGCCATGGTGTCCTCCAGTAGGTCCGTGGTGGCTCTGGTGTAGAATTAGTTCTGCCTCCTTTCCATCGACGCATCTTCGAATAAGTTGATCGGGACAAACCTTAAAGAGATAAGGATCGTTCCAATAATAGTTCTTGACATCTCGGAAGAATTTTCGTTTCTGAGAGGTTGGCATTCCTTTTGGTATGATGTTTCCTACCAGATAATTGGCGAAGTCAGCATACCAAGGGTTGTGTGTGAACTGTGACCCTTGTTGGTAGCCTCCTATAGTCATGAGTTGTTCTTCGGGGAACTGATCTTGAATATCGTCCTCGTGCAACTTCTCCATTGATGGATTTTCCAATCGGCTAAGATGATCGGCCGCGACATTTTCTGCTCCTTTATTATCTTTTATCTCAATATCAAATTCTTGTAGGAGTAGAATCCATCGTAGAAGGCGTGGTTTAGCATCTTGTTCTTGAAAAGGTATTTCAAAGCGGAGTGATCTGTATAGACAATAGTTTTGGACAAGATTAGATAAGAACGAAATTTATCAAAAGCAAATACTACCGCAAGCAGCTCCTTTTCTGTAGTGGTATAGTTTTCTTGAGCATCTGTGAGCGTTTTGCTGGCGTAGTATATTGGTTGAAAGTGTTTCTCCTTCCGCTGTCCCAGTACAACTCCAACAGCGAAATCACTGGCGTCGCACATGATTTCAAATGGAAGACTCCAATCGGGGGCAACCATGATCGGTGCATGTACAAGCTGTTCCTTTAGGTAGTTGAAAGCTTTGAGACATTCATCTGTAAAGTCAAACGGAGTATCTTTTTCGAGAAGATGAGTCATAGGTCGAGAAATCTTAGAGAAATCCTTAATAAAGCGACGGTAGAATCCGGCGTGACCTAGAAAACTTCGGATGGCTTTCATAGAAGTAGGGGGTGGAAGCTTCGAGATGGTTTCAACTTTTGCTTTGTCAACTTCAATTCCAGATTTAGAAATGCGGTGTCCAAGAACTATGCCTTCATTCACCATGAAGTGACATTTCTCCCAATTCAGAACTAGGTTTGATTCTTCACATCGAGCAAGCATCCTATCCAAGTTAGAAAGACAAGTGGTGAACGAATCCCCAAAAACTGAGAAATCGTCCATGAACACTTCCATGCATTGTTCAATCATGTCGTGGAAAATTGCTACCATGCATCTTTGAAAAGTCGCCGGTGCATTACATAAACCAAAAGGCATACGTCGGTAAGCAAATGTTCCATAGGGACAAGTAAACATCGTCTTTTCTTGGTCCTTCGGATCGAGAGGTATCTGAAAATAGCCTGAGAAACCATCAAGGAAGCAATGGAATTTGTTTCCTGATAACCTTTCGAGCATCTGATCAATGAATGGTAGAGGGAAATGATCTTTGCGTGTAGCTTCATTCAGTTTCCGATAGTCGATACACACCCTCCAACCATTGACGGTTCGTGTTGGAATCAATTCATTGTTTATTAGCGATGACCGTCATGCCTCCTTTCTTTGGGACGACCCATGGGGAATCTGAGATAGGGTAGATCAGACCAGCATCCAGAAGTTTGATAACCTCCTTTTTCACCACGTCTTGAATCTTCGGGTTGACTCTCCTTTGCCTTTGAACTGATGGTCTGAAGTCGTTTTCCATTAAGATCTTATGCGTGCAGTAATTTGGACTAATCCCTTGTATGTCAGAGATTTTCCAAGCAATCGCCTTTTTGTGTGACTTTAGAACCTGTACCAGCCTTGCTTTCTCTTCGGGCTTCAATTCTTTAGATATGATAACCGGTAAGTGCGAAGTTCTTTCAAGAAAAGCATATTCAAGGTGTGGGGGAAGTTCCTTTAGTTCCAACTCGGGTGGTTCTTCAGTAGATTGTTTCATCCTGGCAATCTCGTCTCTTTTAAGCTCGTCATACGTTGTTTGATAATCTGACTCCATTGCAGGTGATTCCGGAATGTCGGCTGACGCTATCTCAAACCATTCTGTATTGTTGGACAGCTCATCTTTTCTCAGCTTATATTTTACTTGGGAAGATTGAGAGATTGCATTTTCTTCAGTGATAATTTCTTTTCCTTTGTTAGTTGTTGCAAATCTCTGAAATTGAGCTGATGAAGACTTGCTGATGGTGATTTCTGGATTTTCACAACCTTCAGATGGTTGCAAAGCAGGTGTTTTAAGCATTGACTCCATGTCTTTAAGAGTCTTCAGAATTTCTTCCTTTGAGAGAGATGAATGATCTACTTTAGAAGTCGGGTTCCTTCGTAGTAGAGTGACAGGAGTGCCATATCCAAGAGGAGCAGTCAAGATGGAGTTGAGCTGCGGCTCGGAATTCTTCAAAGGAAATAGTAACTCTCCAGATGTGTTGGAAGAATCCGAGATAGCCGAGCATAGACCCGCTCCTTCTTCACAGAGTATTCTTGAAGTGATGATAGTATTGGGAAGGGGGTTAATGTTGCTTACTGCGAGGATCTCTTCTAAGTGTTCTTCAATTATTTCCTGCATAGAATCTACAAGACCAAGATCTTCTCCCACAGGCTGTTTCATTAGTTTATCAACATTGAAGGTGACCTCTTCAGTTCCAACTCGGAGTTTTAAAGATTTTTCATTTACGTCAATGACGGCCTTGGCAGTGTTCAGGAAAGGTCTGCCAAGGATGAGTGGAACCTGGGTATCCTCTTCAATATCCATAAAAAACGAAATCAACTGGAAAGACGAATTTGTCGACACGGACCATAATATCTTCAGCAATTCCTCGAGGGAGTTTAACTGATCTATCTGCTAATTGGATGGTCATACGTGTAGGCAAGAGTTCGTTTAATCCTAGTTTCCTATAAAGCGAGAATGGCATGAGGTTTACACTAGCTCCTAGGTCAGCTAAGGCGTTACTTATTTGAACATCCTGAAGATAACAAGGAATAGTGAAACGGCCAGTATCTCCAAGCTTAGGGGGTAGTCCTTGTTGCATAATTAGAGAGCACTCGGCATCTAGGGGTAAGTTAACTATCTGTCTAAGTTTTTCTTTGTTGGATATCAGTTCCTTAAAGAATTTAGCACAACTGGGCATTTCTACTAAAGCCTCTAATAATCTGACGTTTAAGTGTAGGCTTTTGAACATTTCTAGATATTTTCCAAATTGAGTTTCTTGTTTCTCTTTCTTAAGCCTACCAGGGAAAGGTATTCGAACAGGTTTAGAAACTTCTGGGGCTTTAGAAGGTTCTGGCTCAGGAGAAGCGACAGGAGAGTCAGCTTGTACCGAGTCAGTGGGTAGAGAAGCAGAAGGTTTATCTGAAGGAATATCTATAGTTTTCTCGTTCTTAGTCTCTTTTCCTCCTCTAGTGACTACAAGCATGTCATCGTGCTCATAGGATGAGTGAAAGACAGAATTGTAGATCGCTTCCTCCCTTTGCTTCTCCTAAACTTTTAAAAACAACTTTTTAACATTATCCTCCATGTTTTTAATTAAATCATTTGAAATCCTGAGCAAATAATCATTTTGGTTTTGAAAATCAAGAATTCGTTTGTTCGTATTATTCTGCTCAACCATGAAGTTATTGAAAATCGTATTGTTTAGACGAGAAGTCAATTGGGTAGGAGTAGAGAGAACTAAAGATTGAGACGGGGGTATTGTGGCTAACCGCTGAACGAATGGTTTGGAATGAAAGGATTGGTCAGGGTTTCTACCAGTGGTGTCAAGAATTTCTTCGTTGGCCCGTCTGTTTGGGGAGAACTTTGAGGGTTTCTTCTTTTGCATGGGTTTAGAGGATTCTTGCAAGTCCTTGACAACTTTAGAGATGGATTCGAGTTGGGTTTTTAAGGTGTCCAAGGCTTGATCTGAAGTATTCCTTTCCTCTGAAGTGGATTCATCTGGCTCCAAGTCATGATGGTGCATCGTTATCGTCTCAATCAACTTCCAGGCTTCGTCTGAAGTATGTTGCATGAAGTTTCCGGATGAAGCAGCATCGAGGGTTTGTTGGTACTGAGGATTTAAGCTGTTGTAGAATGTGCAGACCAGATTCGTTTCAGCCAACTGATGGTTTTGATATCTTCCGATAAGATTCTTAAATCGTTCCCAAGCCTTGCTTAATGATTCGTTAGTTTCCTGACGGAAGTTAGCAATGTCGTTCTTAAGCTTGGTTTGCATGGAAGGAGGAAAGTACTTAGCTAGAAACTTAGTAGCCATCTCTTCCCATGTATGAATTGAATTGGGTTCGAAATCATAAAACCAGCTTAAGGCTCGAGAAGATAGAGAATAAGGAAATAGATGGAGTCGAAGAGGGTCTCTATTGGTTCCTTTTATATCGAAGGAGTCGGTAAGGTTGATGAACTTGTTGAGATGGGCGTTTGAGTTTTCAACCGAAAGACCATGAAACTGACACTCAGATTTAATCATTTTTATGTAGTGAGGCTTAATTTCAAGGGTTTCGTCGGTTGGTGCTACGATCGGTCCTCCTCGTCCCTCTAGCAGTGGCTTGATTGATGAGGCGAGCGTGATACGGTTCGTCATAACTCGTAAGGTAGAAATTAGGGTTACGGAATGGAAAAATTAACCTAATTAATCTAATTAAACTAATGATAAAGCAGGTAACTTCCGGATGATATTGATCTCCCGAAAGGGTCGCTAAATAACTAAGATAACTAAATTCCTAAAGTCGGTCGTTGTAGTCCCCGGCAGCGGCGCCAAAAACTTGTCGTGCACCCCGCGGTCGGTCGGATTTTACTCCGGTCGTTGAACCTTCCGGCAAGGGCACTCGGACAGTGTGTTTTATATTAGTTATGCTGGGTATCCTAAGTTTTGATACAACCTAAAGACCTAAAGGGCAGTAAGCGGTATGTATGACTCAGGTGTCGTTCTTCAAACTACAACGGGCATGGGAATCTAGGAGGATTAATTATCTTTTATAATTTAGCTGGGATTTTTAAAACTTTTTGATAGGTTGGTTGGTTTTTTTTTCTAATCTAATTATTAAAAACTAAAGTAAAGACAGGGGTTGTAAGTCCCCTAGTTTTAGGATCGATAACTTCGTTATCTGTAGTATTAAGGTGCGGAATCTCTTAATACGGTGTTATCTTACTAACAACGAATATGTTCGTATTGCGTTTAATAAGACTTAGCTTTAAACGATGAATCGTCAAAGCCTAGTCGTTAGGATTAAGTTTTCTCTGAGTTTTTCGAATTCGCAGATCAGAAATATGGCAAAAGTTATGTTTTTCACGGAGTAAAAAACATTATATACTATGGTCTCGGCTCGGCTCGCATGGGCCTGCGAGTTCGGTCCAACTCGCAGCCCAAGCCCAATAAAGGACTCGGCTCGCCAGACTCAACCTACACGAGTTCAGATCTCACCTCACAGCTCGACTCGCTGCGACCTGAGATCTCGACTCGCTACGCATCAAACGTCTATTATTTATTTTGTATTTAATTATTCGTCTAACTTAACAAAACAATATGTTTAAAGAATATCACTAACAAAACAAATATTCTTTTACAAATCCAAACCAATATACAAACATAATAATAATTACACTAGTCCTATTTCAAGCTAGATCTATTGTCACACTCTATGTCCCAACAGACTCCCCCTTGACAATAGCTCTAGCGTCTTTATCTTCACGCTTGTCTTTGGTCTTCATTTGTAAATCTTACTGCCTGCGTAAATCTTCATCTTGATACACGTCTTAACCATCATCTGATAATCTCGTCCTAAATCACCCCATGCATCTGTCGTCAAGATTCTATTTTCATTCAACTTAATCAAATCTTTCTTCGACATGTTCATTAGGTGTCGATGGTCATAGACTCTGAAGATTTCTCTTTCACCACCGTCAACCTCATCATCAGCTTCAACCATAACAGCTTCTCCAGTTCCTGAATCTACATGCCATCTCTTCATATTACCCAGAATATCTTATGGCATTGTCTTTAGTGGAATCTGCTGTATGCATCTAACAGCTGTATATATCTTATTCCTTCTTCTTCTTCCTGTTCTTTGACTTCTCTCTTGTAATTTCACAGTTTTTCCCTTTCTTGGCTTAATCTGAACAAACTTATTCGTACCAACCTCATGTCTAATGATTCTTTCAACACGATCAGCATAATCATCACGACTTGGATTGTTAATCTCTAATCTAGCCAAATCACGTATTTCATAACGTGGTAGAGAACTAAAAACTGCAAGATTTCTTTCAAAATATTGAACTCCGTCAAACCTTTTGATCGCAAAAAGCTTCAGTTCTGAGTCAAAGTACCAACCAATAATCCCTTTACGTGGTACACGCTTTTTCGTAACATCAACTTCAGAAATTCCAATCTTCTTCTTCTTCTTTGGAAGTTTCCTAAGTACAACAGCAGGATTTTTGGTTTGAACAAGAACTTCTTCTTCTTCATCAGAGGTTGAATCATCAATATCTTCATCTATATCGACAATTGTTGGACCTTGTTCATTTTCAATAACAACTTCTGTCCTAGATGGGCTCACATGGTGTTCATCAATGTTTGCATCTAGATCTACACCCATGTCTTGCACATTCTCAGGTACAGTAGTCCAATCTATAGGTGGTTGAAATTCTCCATCCTCTAGATCATAATTAAAATTCTCTTATCGATTTCCCTGAATCAACCTAAGAATTTCTTTATTAATTCTTTTGTATATTTTAACCTAATATATAAACGCAATTCACATATAACTCATAAAATCTTTTATTGATTACCCTGAATCAATCCAAAATTTCTTAAGTCTACTTAACAAATATTAATTAATTTTAAATTCTAATGCATTGTGAATAATCACCAAACACTTAAATTTACTATTAATTAACTTATATAATTTCCAAGTGTTAATTGATCTAATTCATTATCAATTTAACTTTTAAATTATATATCATTTGTCTAGTTAATACGAATACATTTTTAACTTGTTAATTACTTATATACCTTACGGTCTTAAGTCCATAATCAAATCTAAAATGCATATGTTATCATAAAATTTTGACCGCCGAAATTAATCGGAACACGCCGCTCGACTACTCAATGAGTCGGAAGTCTTTCTATCACTATTTTATCTTAACATAATTATATAAACTTAAATTACCCAACATATTTTACTTAAAATAATAATAACCCTAAGCCAAATATATTTACACAATAATTAAGTTTACATTTGTTCACTACAAACTATTACAAATATTACAGTACTATGATAATACTAAGCTATCTTACCAGCTTCAGTATCACCCGGTACAGTCTTATCAGCACTTGTATCCACTCCAGAACCACTAGCACCAGCACCAAACTCCCCCTGAATAGTAGCTTGCTCACCAGTCTTTGAAGGACCAGTCTGCTCACCACTCGGTGCATTGGGATCATCGTCCTTGTCTTGATCTCTCTTCCTCTTCAACTCATTTTCTCTGCAAGACTCCAGATATACCAATATCTCCCCCTGAGTAGACTGTCCTGAATGCGATCTCAAGACCAGACTCTCTAAAGAAGATAACTTCAGTCTCTATACGTTGAAGTCCGCAAGCAAAGTCTCATGAGTCTTCATCAACAGATTGTACGATTCACTCTGCTTGAGAATCTGCTGTGAAAGAAGAAGATTGCTCGACACCAGCTCTGGAATCTGAGAAGTAAGCTTCTCTAAATCCTTTACCCTCGACTCTAAGGATGTAATCCTTTCCGCATCAGTCGTCGGAGTAACAGGTATCGTTCTTGGTCCAGGCGGTGTAAGAGACTCAATATGCCAGCCTCTGGTAAGCGGTGTATGAGGTTGAGACAAAGCTTGCGTAAGCAAACTTGTCGCAAATCTAGCTATTTTGTTCGTTGGAAAATTAGCTCCACGAACTAGATCAGCAACCTCATGCTGTAAAGTTAAACACAATTAAAATCAGTTATTGTTACAGATTACTCTGTCTCAAACTCTAATTAATTGCATAACACTCATAGTTATAGAACTTATATCTCATACCTGAAGCGGTAAAGATATCGATTCTGTAACCACCGGTGCATCCATCTCCACCTGTGGTGTATCCTGAGCAACTGTATACAGAATTAACTGTCTCAGTTCAACTCCTGATAAACAACAAGTTAAGATTATTTAACTTTTATAATCAATACTAACCTTCTCGAATAGTAAGCGTTCTCGGACGCTTCATCAAAGGAATCTCAACTTCCTCAGTACCTTCCTCCAGAATACTCTTACCTTTTCTCTTCCTTTCAGAAGCAGATGGAGAAGGAGAAGGTGTATTCTCAGAATCTTCATCTGAAGCCGTCTCACCATCACGACCTCCAGATGATCTAACAGGATCCTAAAGTTTAAATATATTAAACATTTATGATTAGCGTAAGCTCGATCATACAAGTTCTATATATTTAAAATTAATCAGATATAATACCTCAGTCGGTACTTCAACTGATCTATCAAGCTGTATCTGCTCATCCTCAAGTAATATAACTTCGGGATTTGCAGCCTCAGCTTCAGCTTCCTGCCTAACGGTCATAGTCTAGGTCCACTAAATGCAACCTAGTTCACTATAACCTTAGGCTCTGATACCAATCTGTGACACCCCCAAATTTAATGATTTGCGGAAGCTCGATTTGGGTGTCACTAATCAATATACAAAGCACATAAGATATAATGAACGACCACTATATGCGTCGTTTTAAACTTGTATAGATAAATTAAATGTTTACATCAAAAATATAGTTACATTAGCTCGATTCCTGAAATTGAGAGATTACATAGCATAATTACTTTTACAAAATATAATAATGCAATCAAATCTCTAGTTGTATGAATGCTGACTCGAGCTAATAATTCCTGCTTGTGCAGCCAACCTACTGCTGGGTACCTGTGATAAATACTAAAATGGGTCAGCGAAAACGCTGGTGAGCTCACAGGTTTGTATGTCAATGTATAGTTGTAAGAACCGCAAGATTTATATTGAATTTAAAATGCAATTGAGCAAAATAAAAGTTATACTGTCCATGAGCACATAGTCTGAGCTTAACTTGATTTGTCAGGCCCAATTAAGGAAACCTAACTTGAAATGCCTCCTACGAGTGCCTAATCAACACTCGTCTTCCCAAATGCTAATACATCCGTTTGACCGGTTAGTGCGTGCTAACCCGGATGAGGATTGTCAATCCCATATGATATCATATACTAACATTCACGCTATAAATACTAGAGACTATGCTATGGAGGACTTTAAATTGATTAGCTTGAAACTCATGTAGTATTTGAAGTTTGGCACTTGCGTTCTACTTGTAAAACAAAATGAAGTAGTAATATCACACCCCTAGTAAAAGTAGTGAAAATGGGGCCATGAAACTCACCTGAGTCTTGAAGTGTTAATTTAATAAGCTCGAAGTAATTAGTGGTGAGTTGGTGTCCAAAGACTTGAAACCTGAATGTGTCCACGACACTTGAATTGTTATTAATTGTACAGATATCCCAAAGGACTACCTTTGTAGTTGTTATACAACTATGTATACATGTCCAAATTACTACGATTTGGTTGATTGAGTAGTTACAAGTTATTACGACTTGTTTGACTGACTTGATACAAGTTACAACGACTTGTTTGATTGAATTGATACAAGTTACAACGACTTGTTTGATTTTAAGAAAAGTTGTGAAAACTTGTACGGCCCGTTGGTGATCGATGAAATTTAAATATTTCAATGTTCTCATTATGATTTGACATGTTAACCTCGAAAAGTATGTCTCATAGTGTTTGAAAAGTCACATTGTATAGCGGGTTGAAGTTGTAATAGTTCGACACTTAGTGAAATTGTATTTTGAAATCCTGCTGTTTTATGCGACACAATCATGAGACACTAAATAGATTATGCGACACAAGGGTTGTGTCTCATAGGAGTGCGACACAATGTCCATACGACACAAGGGTTGTGTCGCATGGATACGAAATGCTGATTCAACAGCGACATAGTGATTGTGTCGTATGGGGTATGCGACATAGTGGTTGTGTCGCAGGACTTACGACACTAATTCTCGGGTATGACACAAGAGAGTTTATGCGACACAAAGGTCAAAATACGACACAACATGCGACACAAGGCTTGTGTCGCATGGATGAACACCAGCCCAGAAAGTCCGGCTGTTACGATTTTTCTGGCCAAAAATCCGTTTTAAACCCGTTTTCAAGCTGTAATTTCGTGTTCTATACATTGAAATGGACATATACTAGTTGTAATAACAACAACAAATGAAAAATACTAAGAATCGAGAGGTTTCGGGATTTTGTCGGAAACTTACAATTTGCCGAAATGAAAATCCGGAAAGGTAGCGTTGTAGATCGTCGCGAGGTGGTCGTGAATCTCTAAAAATATTGATGATACGGTTGCGTTTCGTGGTGTTATTTGCGATTTTTAATGGTTTGGTGGTTTTGTTTGTTTAGAGAGAAAAGAAAAGAGAGAGAGAGAGGAGGAAGTGATGAAATGAAGAAAGAAAAGTGGGAGGTGGGGGTTATCCCCATTTTTTCCAGTTTTCGCCCCGCGCTCCGCGTGGTGTTCGTTTTCTCCGTCATTTAAACGTTAAACATTTATTTTATTTGTTTTAATATACGTTTTAGAATACGAATAAATTCCCGATGATTTGATTGAAGTATTTTTATTAAAGTACTTTAGGTTGTAGTTATAAATTGTAACTTAAACTCGTTTTGTTTTGTCGCGCGTGTTTGTAATTTAACTAGGTAAATTGTTATTTACACGATACTGTTTAAATTGAAATATTACAAAATAATATTCTTGAGATATAATAGTTCCATTAAATAACGTTATGTTGTTTAGTTAAATTGTTCACCAACGACCGTATTCATTGTATCGAAATTCATTCGATTTGAAACTCGTACGATTTAAACAAACCGAAAAATTGTGTAGATATATATTCAACAATATATATAATAATTGATACATTAATTAGCCTAACACAGAACTAATTACATGTATTTACAACTTGATTAGGCACTAAATTCTAGTCCTAATTTGACGGGTGTCACATTCTCCCCCTGTTAGAAGAATTTCGTCCCGAAATTTATGTTGAAGTTGTGTTTGACGTTGAATCAGTGAAGAGTTGAGGGTACTTGAGTCGCATTTGGTCTTCCCGTTCCCAGGTGAATTCCGGACCGCGCTGCGAATTCCACCTAACTTTGACGATGGGAATACGACTTTGTTTAAGTTGTTTGACCTCACGGTCCATGATCTCGACGGGTTCCTCAACAAAGTGAAGTTTCTCGTCAACTCGTATTTCATCAAGTGGAATGATAAGTGCCTCATCAGACAGACACTTCTTCAGATTTGAAACATGAAATGTGGGGTGCACGCTGCTGAGTTCAGATGGCAGCTGCAATCGATAAGCCACTGGACCAATCCTTTCGAGGATCTCGAATGGTCCAATGTATCTGGGATTCAACTTCCCTCGTTTGCCAAATCGGATTACGCCTTTCCAAGGTGATATTTTGAGTAGAACTCGATCCCCAACTTGGAACTCGAGTGGTTTGCGTCTCACGTCAGCATAACTTTTCTGACGATCACGCGCGGCTTTGAGTTTGTTTTGAATTTCAACGATTCTCTCGGTCGTCTCGTGAATGATTTCTGGACCTGTGAGTTGGCTATCCCCAACTTCGGTCCAACAGATAGGTGACCGGCACTTACGACCGTACAGTGCCTCGAAGGGTGCAGCTTTGATGCTGGTATGATAACTGTTGTTGTACGAGAACTCGCACAATGGTAGATGTTTTTCCCAGTTTACACCGAAGTCTACTACGCAGGCCCGTAGCATGTCTTCAAGTGTTTGAATGGTTCGTTCACTTTGACCGTCTGTTTGAGGATGGTATGCGGTACTCATGTCAAGTCGAGTACCCAGAGATTTTTGAAGTGATTGCCAAAATTGTGAAGTGAAACAACTATCCCTATCGGAGATAATTGAGATTGGAACACCGTGTTTGGTCACGATTTCCTTCAGATAAATGTTGGTGAGGCGTTCCATTTTGTCGGATTCCTTGATTGCCAGGAAGTGAGCAGACTTTGTGAGATGATCCACGATCACCCAAATGGTATCGCAACCGCTCGACGATTTGGGTAGTTTGGTTATGAAGTCCATGGCAATTTGTTCCCATTTCCATTCAGGAAGACTGGGTTGTTGAAGTAAACCAGAAGGTTTTTGATATTCGATTTTGACTTTGGAGCAAGTAAGGCACTTGCTGACATAGGTGGCGATCTCAGCTTTCATGTTCGGCCACCAGTAGAAGTCCTTGATACCGTGGTACATTTTATCGGATCCCGGATGGATAGAATATTTGGACTTGTGAGCTTCATCCATCACCAAGTCTCGTAGGTTCCCAAATTTAGGCAACCAGATTCGGTTTGAGAAATACCTAATCCCGTTAGGTCTGATTTCGAATTGTTTATCCATGCCCCGCAAGGCTTCATCTTTGACATTTTCGGGTTTTAAGGCTTCGAGTTGAGCAGTGAGAATTTGAATGTTTAAATTGTTGTGAATGGTCATACTGAGGGCTCGAACCCGAAGTGGTTTCACTCGCTCTTTTCGACTGAGGGGGTCAGCAACAACATTTGCTTTGCCTGGATGATATTTGAGTTCGCAGTCGTAATTAGTAAGCAACTCGACCCATCGACGTTGCCTCATGTTGAGATCCTTCTGATCGAATATGTGTTGGAGACTTTTGTGGTCTGTAAAGATTGTGCATCTGGTACCGTAAAGGTAATGTCTCCAGATTTTTAGAGCAAAAACGACAGCTCCTAGCTCGAGGTCGTGGGTGGTGTAATTCTTTTCATGAATCTTGAGCTGTCGGGAAGCATAAGCTATGACTTTGTCTCGTTGCATGAGCACACAACCGAGACCTTGATGAGAAGCATCGCAGTATACCACGAAGTCATCGGTGCCTTCGGGTAATGATAGGATAGGAGCGCTGCAAATCTTTTGTTTTAAGAGTTGGAATGCCGATTCTTGTTTATCAGTCCAGTCAAACTTTTTGTCTTTCTGGGTCAGCGTCGTGAGTGGTATGGCTATCTTGGAGAAGATTTCGATGAATCGTCGATAGTATCCGGCCAGTCCTAAAAACTGCCGTACTTCGGTAGGAGTGGTTGGCGATTGCCCGTCTTTAATAGCCTCAATTTTTGACGGGTCGACGTGAATCCCCTGACTGTTAATCACGTGACCAAGGAATTGAACGGTTTTGATCCAGAACTCACACTTAGAGAACTTGGCATAGAGCTCCTCGTGTTTAAGTAGTTCAAGGATGGTTCTGAGGTGTTGCGCATGCTCTTCTTTGCTTCGTGAATATATGAGGATGTCATCGATGAAGACAATGACAAACTTATCAAGGTAAGGTTTACACACCCGATTCATAAGGTCCATGAATACAGCTGGTGCATTGGTTAGGCCGAATGGCATCACTTGGAATTCGTAATGCCCGTAACGGGTTCTGAAAGCGGTTTTTGGAATATCGGCCTCGCGAACACGCAATTGGTGATAACCGGATCGGAGATCAATCTTTGAATAACAACTCGACCCTTGAAGTTGGTCGAACAGGTCATCGATTCGAGGGAGTGGATACCGGTTCTTGACAGTTAACTTGTTCAACTCTCGGTAGTCGATACACATTCGAAAAGAACCGTCTTTCTTCTTAACAAATAGGACCGGAGCTCCCCAAGGTGAAGAACTCGGCCTGATAAATCCTCGTTCCAGGAGTTCCTGTAACTGGGTGGACAGCTCCTGAAGTTCGGATGGAGCTAAGCGGTATGGTGCTCGGGCCACTGGCGCAGCACCTAGTACAAGATCGATTGAGAACTCAACCTGCCTTGGTGGTGGTAGACCAGGTAGTTCTTCAGGAAAGACTTCTGGAAAGTCTCGAACAATTGGAACATCCTCAAGTCGCTTCTCCTCCGACTTTTTCTCCATGATGTGCGCGAGGATTGATGGATAACCCTTTCTCAGAAATTTCCGGGTTTTAAGACAAGAGATGATGTTAAGCCTTGTCCCACCAGTCTCCCCCTGTATGATCAGGGTCCTACCGACGGCGAGAGGTATGCGAACAATTTTATCGTAGCAAATGATTTCGGCGCGGTGTTTGGATAGCCAGTCCATGCCTACGATGACATCGAAACTTCCTATCTCAACAGGCATAAGATCTATGGAGAAGATTTCATCGGCTAGATTTAAAGTGCAATTAGGTATCACACTATTGGTTTCTATCAATTTGCCATTTGCTAGCTCTACGGTGTACTTAACGTCTAAAGCAACAGGTGTAATGTCAAGTAGAGGGCAAAATTCATCGGAAACAAAACTCCTATCGGCACCAGTATCAAACAGAATAGAAGCAGTTAAATTGTTGAGGAGGAACATACACGTGACCACATTCGGGTCCTGACGGGCGTCCCCTGAGTTGATCACGAAGGCGCTACTTTTGGCGTTGTTGTTGTTGCGGTGGTTGTTGTTGTTGCTGCCCTTATTTTTCAATTTTGGGCAAGAATTTCTAAAGTGTCCTGGGTTTCCACATTCGTAGCAGGACTTAGGTTGTCGGGCATTTTTGTCAGAGGGGTTGTTGTTGGATTTGGGGGCTCGGCAATCCTTAGTCGAATGCCCATACTTCCTGCAGTTGTTGCAAGGAGTATTGCACTGACCAAAATGGTGATAGTTGCACTTGGGACAATAAGGCCTGTCCCCGGTGTAGCTGCGGTTGGATTCAGAGTTGGTGGTGTTGACTTGGATGGCGTTGTTTTTCTTGTTGGAGTTGTGGTGGTGTTCAGTGGATTTGCGTTTGTTGTTGTTGGAGGATGAGGTGTTGGAGGTCTCACGGCTGACAACTAGGGCCATGAGTTCGTGGGCCAATCGAATGGCACTCTCAGTGGTGGTTGGTTTGGATGAAGCGACGTTTCCCTGGATGTTCTCGGGGAGTCCACGAATGTATTTCTTAATGCCCTTACTTTCCGGTTCGACCAAACTCGGGCATAATAAAGCAAACTGCTGAAATTTGGTGGTATATTCAGCAACATCATTTCCCTGCACCTCCAGATGCCAGAATTCTTCTTCCAGCCTGTGCAATTCCTCTTCAAGACAGTATTTTTCTGTCAGTTTCTTCTTCAGTTCGGCCCAAGGAAGCCGATTTGCAACCTCAAGACCTACAGAGTTTGCGTGGGTTTTCCACCACGTGAGTGCACCTTCCTGAAAGGTGTAAGCAGCGAATTTGACCTTGTTGTTCTCAGTGCAATCGCAGAGACTGAAAACAGATTCCATGCGCTCAATCCAACGTATTAAGCCAATGGCACCTTCCGTGCCCTTGAAGTATAGCGGTTTACAGCTAAGAAAGTCCTTATAGGAGCAAGGTTTGGGTGGTGGAGTATTGGTTGCTGTGTCCTCGCTACCGGGTGGTGTTCGGGTAGCCAAGGCTTCGGTCACACTGCGGGCAATGATTCCCGCGATCTCAGCTTCGCTAAGGGTAATTTGACGACGAGGAGGCATGATGCTGAGTAAGAAAGAACAAGGAAATGAAATAAGGTACTAGTCCGAGTGTGATGAACTAGTGGGGTGTTTGTCATCCCAAGACAAAACGTTAGAGAGAAAGAGGCCTATATTCATATAATATAATATAGCCTAAAGTTGTAATGAGGTCTATTCATGTAAATATATGTATATCACATAATAACCTATTGAGTGTCTAGCACAGACGTGTTTTGAGTCCCGTTTCTCTCGAGGTCAGAGTCAACTAATGTATCCTGTTCAGCCATAACTTCCTTCAGATCTTACATCATCTTTATTTAATTGTACATAGTTGATCAAGCTATGTTAAATTAAATTTGTATGCTGTAATCCCTGAACTGGTTATACCTAATAGGGAATACTGCCTAACGGTCATAGTCTAGGTCCACTAAATGCAACCTAGTTCACTATAACCTTAGGCTCTGATACCAATCTGTGACACCCCCAAATTTAATGATTTGCGGAAGCTCGATTTGGGTGTCACTAATCAATATACAAAGCACATAAGATATAATGAACGACCACTATATGCGTCGTTTTAAACTTGTATAGATAAATTAAATGTTTACATCAAAAATATAGTTACATTAGCTCGATTCCTGAAATTGAGAGATTACATAGCATAATTACTTTTACAAAATATAATAATGCAATCAAATCTCTAGTTGTATGAATGCTGACTCGAGCTAATAATTCCTGCTTGTGCAGCTAACCTACTGCTGGGTACCTGTGATAAATACTAAAATGGGTCAGCGAAAACGCTGGTGAGCTCACAGGCTTGTATGTCAATGTATAGTTGTAAGAACCGCAAGATTTATATTGAATTTAAAATGCAATTAAGCAAAATAAAAGTTATACTGTCCATGAGCACATAGTCTGAGCTTAACTTGATTTGTCAGGCCCAATTAAGGAAACCTAACTTGAAATGCCTCCTACGAGTGCCTAATCAACACTCGTCTTCCCAAATGCTAATACATCCGTTTGACCGGTTAGTGCGTGCTAACCCGGATGAGGATTGTCAATCCCATATGATATCATATACTAACATTCACGCTATAAATACTAGAGACTATGCTATGGAGGACTTTAAATTGATTAGCTTGAAACTCATGTAGTATTTGAAGTTCGGCACTTGCGTTCTACTTGTAAAACAAAATGAAGTAGTAATATCACACCCCTAGTAAAAGTAGTGAAAATGGGGCCATAAAACTCACCTGAGTCTTGAAGTGTTAATTTAATAAGCTCGAAGTAATTAGTGGTGAGTTGGTGTCCAAAGACTTGAAACCTGAATGTGTCCACGACACTTGAATTGTTATTAATTGTACAGATATCCCAAAGGACTACCTTTGTAGTTGTTATACAACTATGTATACATGTCCAAATTACTACGATTTGGTTGATTGAGTAGTTACAAGTTATTACGACTTGTTTGACTGACTTGATACAAGTTACAACGACTTGTTTGATTTTAAGAAAAGTTGTGAAAACTTGTACGGCCCGTTGGTGATCGATGAAATTTAAATATTTCAATGTTCTCATTATGATTTGACATGTTAACCTCGAAAAGTATGTCTCATAGTGTTTGAAAAGTCACATTGTATAGCGGGTTGAAGTTGTAATAGTTCGACACTTAGTGAAATTGTATTTTGAAATCCTGCTGTTTTATGCGACACAATCATGCGACACTAAATAGATTATGCGACACAAGGGTTGTGTCGCATAGGAGTGCGACACAATGTCCATACGACACAAGGGTTGTGTCGCATGGATACGAAATGCTGATTCAACAGCGACATAGTGATTGTGTCGTATGGGGTATGCGACATAGTGGTTGTGTCGCAGGACTTACGACACTAATTCTCGGGTACGACACAAGAGAGTTTATGCGACACAAAGGTCAAAATACGACACAACATCCGACACAAGGCTTGTGTCGTATGGATGAACACCAGCCCAGAAAGTCCGGCTGTTACGATTTTTCCGGCCAAAAATCCGTTTTAAACCCGTTTTCAAGCTGTAATTTCGTGTTCTATACATTGAAATGGACATATACTAGTTGTAATAACAACAAAAAATGAAAAATACTAAGAATCGAGAGGTTTCGGGATTTTGTCGGAAACTTACAATTTGCCGAAATGAAAATCCGGAAAGGTAGCGTTGTAGATCGTCGCGAGGTGGTCGTGAATCTCTAAAAATATTGATGATACGGTTGCGTTTCGTGGTGTTATTTGCGATTTTTAATGGTTTGGTGGTTTTGTTTGTTTAGAGAGAAAAGAAAAGAGAGAGAGAGAGGAGGAAGTGATGAAATGAAGAAAGAAAAGTGGGAGGTGGGGGTTATCCCCATTTTTTCCAGTTTTCGCCCCGCGCTCCGCGTGGTGTTCGTTTTCTCCGTCATTTAAACGTTAAACATTTATTTTATTTGTTTTAATATACGTTTTAGAATACGAATAAATTCCCGATGATTTGATTGAAGTATTTTTATTAAAGTACTTTAGGTTGTAGTTATAAATTGTAACTTAAACTCGTTTTGTTTTGTCGCGCGTGTTTGTAATTTAACTAGGTAAATTGTTATTTACACGATACTGTTTAAACTGAAATGTTACAAAATAATATTCTTGAGATATAATAGTTCCATTAAATAACGTTATGTTGTTTAGTTAAATTGTTCACCAACGACCGTATTCATTGTATCGAAATTCATTCGATTTGAAACTCGTACGATTTAAACAAACCGAAAAATTGTGTAGATATATATTCAACAATATATATAATAATTGATACATTAATTAGCCTAACACAGAACTAATTACATGTATTTACAACTTGATTAGGCACTAAATTCTAGTCCTAATTTGACGGGTGTCACAATATCTGTCCAAAAATCATTCAGAATAGCCTGAGAGATAGGAGGATTGGCCGTAATGGCGTATCTAATCCTTGATCGTGCTAGAAAACGTAGAATATCAGCAACCCTGTCAGCCCGCTTGGCCTCAAGGTTCAGATCAACCAAAATGTTGTGACCCTTATCAAATGCTCTAGCCATATCTGTACAATCACAAACAACAGATATAATTTAATGCACGATTAAAAATATTTAAACTATTACATATTATGAATCGAGATTCATCAAACATCATAGTTTAAAATTGAAATTATATATAACTTGTTACAAAAATAGTCTCAAGTCGTATATAAAAATTTAACTTATAACTAAAAAGTCTTAAGTCTAATTTAAATTAATTAGATAAAAGTTATTACAAAAAAAATTAAAATGTTTGTAAATTCCGGACTCGCATAAACTGGCCTAACGAGGTGAGGTCAACTCGTTTTGCTTATCAACTCGCTTTACTCATCAACTCGCTACATTGATCAACTTGCTATACTAATCTGATAGGAAGTGAACTCGCTAATCACACCGATTCGCTAGTCAACTCGCTGCGAGTTGATTCACAATGTCAACTCGTTCGATGAACTGCCGTCGCGAATTTACAATTAAAATCGATTAATCTTGTAATTTTAACATGATATATCGATTGATTCACGTTCATTAATGTTCGTTTTACATAAACCCTAAAGATCTATGTCCAATAACATCGTAATCGACTCAAATCGTTTAAACTTCAAACCGAAACCCTAAGTTTATAAAAACTTTCGATTTCATGCAATTTAAACGGTGAAATCCGTTGATATATACCTCAAAATGAGCGCAAATAAGTCTTGAATATAATCTACGGATTGAAAAACTCGTTCCCGTAATCTAAAATTCGAAATCAAGTGAAGATCAATAATCGCCTCGTTTCGCCTTTGTGACGGATTCGCAAAGTTTAGTGAACTCGTGAAATATGTGTGGGTTCGGTGGGTGATCTTGACTCGTTTGACCCCCTTTATACTTTGTATCCGATTCGCGAGAATTTCAAACGGATCCGCAAGTCGATGTCAACTCGCAGGAATAATTAAAAACGCGAATTTAATTCTAAGTATAAATAAAAACCCGATATTTTTACAAGTCTAAATTATAATTAATTTTCACTTGTATTTGTCACGTTTGTTCAACTCAAAAAAATTCAGTATAATTTAATTCCGAAGGGTAAACATAATAAACACTTAAATAAATAAAAATAAGATAAAAATACAACTATATAAACTTTGGTATTAAGTACCATTTTATTAATCACTTGATCAAAATAAAATACATAAACAAAATGAATAAGAATTTATCTGCTTAGGGATCATATTAGAAAGAATAAGCAATTAATTATATATTTAAAAGTCTAAGCAGATTGGTAGTATACATACCTCATGAAATTCAAGTAAATCACTGTTAAATTACAACTAAATTTATCATATATACATTTATATTTATGAAACTATATCTTAGGTACCTTTATCCACATAGCATAATTAATAAATGCATTACTCACATAAAGTGAATATTTTATTATAGACAGTCCAAGACGATTACCGGTATTATGATCCACATAAACAAATTATACTCGATTTTCTAAGCAAACTCTTTATTGTTAGTATGAATATTATCAAATGCTTCCTATTATATGACATACTGAAGAATTCAAGTAAAACTCATAACACTGCATCATTAAATTTCAAGGTAGCGGTTAATAAATGATGTATCTTTTCGAAACATATAATATACACTTGAATTTTAAAGGTTAGACAAATATCAAACATATTTTGAATATGCTATGTTATCTAAGTCTGTACATAGTACAACAGAAGATCCCTTCTAGCATAATTTAAAATATATTTGAGAATATTAATTTAATTAAAGGTTTCAGTTCTGTACTTAGTACAACAAAGTTACCAGTAATTAAGTTAATACCCATATTGCTACTATTTGTCACTTCAAATTAATATGCATGATAACAGTGTATGGTAATACCATCATTCAACAATTAAGACTTAATGTCATACATCATAGAATAGTAACAAAAAATAATAAACAAGTAGTTAATTAACTTCTTAAGGCTTAGAAAATTTCATATAATTTGCCTACCAGTATATCATATGATGAAGCCATCTAAAGTTTTAATAGAAATAAACAAATTATAACTTGTGGATATAGGTGTATAATCAAATAAATATAAACACATACCTGATAGAACCGCTGTAGTTCTAAAGCAACTTTATTTGAACCTACTACCATATCATACTTAGGACTTAAGCTTATTATTGTGAAGCTTATTCTCCTAATGTACTATCATTTCCCTTAGTTTTTGCAAATAAAAACTTAAATGAAGGCGATTCCCCTTAGGTAACAAGCAAATGAATGCCATACGCCTTTTTTTTTTTTTTTTTTAATGAACACAGAAATACTAACTATTACAAAAATACCCTTGGAAGACTAATCACTCTGGATTTCTCATTCCGTTTAGTTGAACCAACGTTTCAAATCTTGCTCTGTCGAACGCCTTTGTGTATAAGTCTGCTAAGTTATCCAATGATGGAACCTTAACTAACTTTATCAATTTCTTCTCAGCACAATCTCTAATAAAATGATGTCGAATATCAATATGCTTAGTTTTACTGTGCTTCACCGGATTATTGGTGATCGACATAGTAGATTCATTATCAATCATCATAGGAGTATTGGTTATATTTAACCCGTAATCCCGCACTTGCTGTTGAATCCAAAGTACTTGTGAGCAACAGCTGCCAGCTGCAATATACTCAGCTTCACATGTAGAAATGGCTACCGAGGTTTGCTTCTTGCACTGCCAGGATACTAATCTACCTCCTAGGAATTGACATCCTCCGGTCGTAGATTTCCTATTCTGATTGCATCCTCCATAATCCGAATCAGTATAAGCTACGAGATCTAAGTCTCCATCAATCGGATACCAAAGACCCAGCTTAGGTTTCCCTTTGAGGTAACGAAAGATCCGTTTAACAGCTTGCATGTGTGACTCTTTCGGATTAGCCTGATATCTTGCGCATAAACAAACAACAAACATTATGTCAGGCCTAGAGGCTGTAAGATACATTAGTGATCCGATCATGGCTCTATAAAGAGTTGGATCCACATCGCTATCACTCGATGTATCTGGACCTAGTCCATGATTGACTGGAATTGGAGTATTGTAGACCTTACTTTCATCCATCTTGAAGCGTTCTAATAGCTCATATGTATATTTAGATTGATGAATAAAGAATCCATCCTTCTTTTGATCAACTTGTAATCCTAAGAAGAAATTCAACTCTCCCATTGCAGACATTTGGAACATTTTTCTCATGACTTTCTCAAATTCTTGACACATCTTTTCATCAGAAGATCCGAAGATAATATCATCAACATACACTTGCACTAGAAGAAAGTCTTTCTTTTTCCACTTCACAAACAGTGTACTATCAATTGATCCTCTTGTAAATCCATTCTCAAGTAGATACGTTGATAGTGTTCCATACCACATCCTTGGTGCTTGATGTAATCCATATAGAGCCTTATTCAAACGATATAAGTATATGATCTGTATGTTTCTTATGATAAGTAAAGTATATATAACACCACAAAATTTCAAGAGACATTTTTTTTTTTTTAAACATATATCGGAAGCGATTAAATACAAATCATGCATTATAGATTGCGTATAACATAATTCCCAAAACACAATCTATGCCTGCATGATAAGTTGATACAATAACTACATCAGTTACAACATTAAGTTAGGTGTTATTTAAATTCCAAAACATAAGTTTATAAACGACTACATGTCGTATAGTCAGAGTAGGCAGTCAAACATTCTTCAAACTAACTTCTTGCCCACCCACATCAAAAGTAATCTGCAAGAAGTGAGGAGAGGGATTAGCACGAAGCTAAGTGAATAGACCACAACTATCAATCTAAACTATCATAGCAATTGATCACCACAAAACATCAGGATCAGCAAACCCTGGCGGTTGTGAAACATACACCAATTCTTCCACTTTGCCATACAAAAAGGCACTCTTAACATCCAACTGATAAACCTTTATACCATAATATGATGCGAATGCTAAGAATACTCTAATTGCTTCTAGCCTAGCAACTGGTGCAAACACTTCATTGTAATCTATACCTTCTTGTTGATTAAAACCTTGAACTACCAGACGAGCTTTATTGCGAGTAATGATTCCTTTATCATCTCTCTTGCACTTAAATACCCATCTAGTTCCAATTGGATATTCTCCCTTTGGTAGGTCAACCAACTCCCATACTTGTAATTTAGAGAACTGAGATAGTTCTTCTTGCATTGCTTCTACCCACGAACTTTCTTTTAAAGCCATTTGAACATTTTTAGGCTCGACTTGTGAGATAAAGCATGAATATAGACATTGATTAGGAATCCCTGTCTCTTTCATTGCAGTATACAAGCTTTGGTATTCAGAATTCTCAGACGTACTAGTTCTGGATTGATGCCTAGTTTGAACCGGAGTATTAATATCACCGATGATGTTTTCAAAGGGATGATTCTTACTCGTTCTAGTTGTAGTAACTGGTTCAACCGGTATATCATCTTCTAAATTAGTACCAATCTCTTCCAATTCAGGTACATCTTCCGTACGTGCTGAAGATATCCTTAAATGTTTCAAAGGAGTAAGTATATCATCAAACTTTGTAGAAAGATCATCAGGATCTTCTGTTTCTTGAGACTTATCCTCTGAAGGTTGTTGTGACTCACTTGTGGAAGCTTTATCTGAGTCAACATTAGTCTTAATTCCAGACTGCTTAACACTTGATGTTGAAGCGGGACCAATATTCTCATCTTCAAACAATAAATGTTCAGCTATCTCTGAATCACTGACATAGTCACTAATAGGAACTTTAAAAGATGCAAAAAGATCAGAATAATCAAATTGCCAATCTAAGCCCTTATGAACATCAGGTGAGTAGCTCGTAACCTCAATATTATAAACTACCTCCAAACGTCCTGTGACTTTATTAAAGACTCTCTTGTTTGGTGAATTGGGCATATATCCTAGGAAAAATCCTTCGTCAGCCTTCTCACCAAATTTTGTTTAATGTCCAGTCTTTAATATGGTGCATGAAACTCCAAAGGGTTCAAACCCTTTTAAGTTAGGTTTCTTATTGTTCAAAAGCTCATAACAAGTCTTGTTATGTCTCTTAACCGTAAGAATTCTATTAAGAACATAACATGCTGTATTAACTGCTTCTGCCCAAAAGATGACCGGAAGCTTTGAATCAGCAAGCATTGTTCTAGCAGCTTCAATCAACGTTCTATTTTTCCTTTCAGCAACACCATTCTGTTGAGGTTCATAAGGTGCACTGAATTGATGTAATATCCCTTTGCTTAAGCAATAGATATTCAACGTTGAATTCTTGAATTCTGTTCCATTGTCAATACGAATACGCTTAACTCTCTTTTTATAGACATTCTCTACTAGATCAAAGAACTCAATTAGAATTCCAGGAGTCTCATCCTTTGATCCCAAAAAGAATACCCATGAGAATCTAGAATAATCATCTGTGACAACCAAACAGTACCATTTGCCACCTATACTTCTCTTGCTTATAGGGCCGAAGAGATCCATATGTAGCAATTCAAATGGTGAAGAGATAGAGTTTTCAGTCTTAGGTCTGTGTGGTTTCTTATGCTGCTTTCCTTTCATGCAAGGAACACACTTATCCTCAGACTCGAAACGTTTTTGTGGTACACCTAGAACCAAACCATTTTTGGTTATATAATTCATCTTTCTCCAATTCAGATGTGCCATTCTCCTATGCCATAACAATGCGTCTGTTTCCGAAGCCTTGGATAATAAACATGTAGACACCATTGAAGAGTTAGGAACACCCATGTTGATAGCATAGATGTCCTTCTTCCTTGGCGCCCTCATCAATATCCATTCATCAGGAATTTTAAAACCTGGCTTCAGGACTAAGGCCTCCTTTTCATTAAAATAAACTGGGTGACCTTTATCACAGACTTGGGAAACACTCACTAGGTTGTGAGTAAGTTCTTCAACATAGTTCACATCCTCAAGAGTCAAAGTTCCATTTGAAACTTTTCCTTTTCCCGAAATTACTCCTCCTTTATCTCCTGCAAAATTGACTTTTTGCTTGAGACTCTCCTTGAAGTCCTTCAGTAGACTTCGTTCTCCTGTCATGTGTCTTGAACATCCACTGTCTACATACCACCAGCTGTCCTTGTTCACAGCATGCTCCTGCACATAACACAAAATACGATCAGTTATCAAGAGGGACCCAAGCCATTACGGTCTTGGTTTGTCCCTTATCATCAACAAACTTAAGCTCTTTAAAATAACCATCCTTCCCATCAGGAGCTTTGGTCACTTTCGAAGTAGCTTGAGTTTGTGGACGATCAGCCTTAAGAGGTGAATTTGAGGAGAACCTCTTAGGCACATAATTATGAGCTCTATTATGATAATTATAATTAAACTCATGTGATCGTGAAGTAGTACCATTCTCATAATGATTATGGCCTCTACTTATAGTTCTAAACCTCGACGGTGTCACATCCCTAGACTTATAGACAGAATTATCACTTTGAGTATATGGCCGTTTAGGTTTAGGTGGGGAGACACTATGCTTTCCATCTCTTTTAAGAATGTTAACAGGTTTATTACCTAACTTAGGTTTGGTATCTAACCTGTCTACAGTCATACTAGAGTCGGTCTGTGTCTTTTCATCCATCACAAGCTTATGTGGTGTTTCAGGCTTTTTGTTAGGACAACACGAAGCCACGTGTCCCTTTTGATGACACTTGAAACATGACATCTGCTTGCGTGATTTACTCACTTTTGCTTTCTCATCCGGAGTCTTAGGCACTAAAGGTTTAAACTGTTCCTTATCAACTTTATCATTAATCTTAGCATCGTTAATCACTCCACCCGATACAAACTGTATTTTGGTGAACTGAGAAGCCTTGCCATTATCTAATGATACGTTCTTAATAACATCTTTCTGTGCCTCTGACTGTTCAGGTTTATCTGCTACTGAAATCTCAGGATTAACTTCAGTCATCTCAGAATCTTCAGGAATATGAGTGTAATTGGCATTAAAAGGCGGGGATACATCATTGTAACCTAACCCAGTCTTGTCCTTTACACTTCTTTGAGCATCTAACATTTTATCCATTTGAGATGTTCTATAGTTCTCAAGTTTACGGTTTTGCTCAATTAACCTTAAGTTAAGGTTCACTATTTCCTGATCCTTACTAGCAATCCTCTCATTTAAGTCTTTGATATTCATATAGAGACCATCTATGACAACAGATTTTTCACTTATGGTATCTCTAA
The DNA here is from genome assembly GCA_949592205.1 of Helichrysum umbraculigerum. NCBI lineage: Eukaryota > Viridiplantae > Streptophyta > Magnoliopsida > Asterales > Asteraceae > Helichrysum > Helichrysum umbraculigerum. The sequence goes on along the minus strand of CATIUR010000002.1, from coordinate 44,191,563 downwards.
GTTTTGTTCTATCCGACGCATCAGACTTAATTTTATCTTTTAAGACCTGTTTATCATCACTTAATCTACGAATATCCATAATAGCTTGATCAAGTTCAGATCTAACAGTCTTATAGGATTCCTTATCCATATTTAATTGTGATGACAAATTACTATTTGACACAGTTAAGACACTATTCTGAGATTGTAAATCAGTAACTAAGTAACAAACATCAGCAAGATTAAGAATATCTAAACATACCTTCTTCTTGTCAGTTTGTAATTCAGCCATGCGTGCCACGAATTCCTCAGGACTCATATCTGGAGTTGAATCCATATATAGCACGTCATCATCACTTGCCCTCACTTCAGACGTAGGCACCTCTACTCTCTGTTCCATATCAGTGGGCATGTAGGAAACTGATCCAGCAGTTGCTTCTTCGATCTCTGCCATCAAGGCTTCCTCAGAATGAGCTTGCCAATCATAAGAGCCATCCAACTGCTTTACCACTAAGGCTTTGGAAGCAAGAGTACTTCCCGAACCTTGTTTTCCTTGTGCTTCTACTTTAGGTCTTTGGCATTCTCTAGCAAAATGACCAATACCCTGACAGTTAAAGCATCTGACCTTGGTTTTATCAAACCCTGATCTATTGCCCAACACCTTTCTACCAGTTCTCTTGAGGAAATTCTTCACCTTTCTAGAAATCAACGCAAGTTGATCTTGAAGCTCCAATTCCTCAAGATAATCAGAATCTATCTGCTCATAATCCTCATCAAACAGAATAGGATCATTGATCTTTCCCTCTATGTAGTTCTCATATGATGCCACAAAGGAGGCAAGAACAGACAGTTGATGTTCAGCAGATTTCACACTCATCGGCATCTTCTGATGTTCTTGAGGTGACTTCTCAGAATTCTTTCCCTTTGTCTCATCACCAGAGGAGGAAATAAAGCACAGATCTTCAGAAATCAGTTCTCCATTTTCACTAGTATCACCAACTAACAGTGCAGTGGTCGAACTAGATGACGCAGTCGAAAGACTTGACTTTCCATGATACAACCCAGGGTTCTGAACCTGATCAGAATCACTATCTCTTGACTTCTTGGAGAAATCATAACCTTTCAGCTTGTCAATGACTTGCTCTAGGGTCATAGTAGAATACCTAGTTTCGTTATCCTTAATCATAACACCATACATTTCCCATTTAGAAGGCAAACCCTCAAGAAACTTGTCGGTTTTAGATATTTCTTCTTCAACAATCTCATGGTATTCTAATTCACTTAGCAGATGGTAGAAACGCGTGACATAGGCATCAAGATCTTCTCCTTTTAAAGCTTTAAACATAGTAAACTGCTTTTTAAGAAGACTCCTTTTGCCAGCTCTCACCTGTGGACTTCCTTCACCTCTTTTCTCTAGAGCTTCCCAGAGCGTTCTAGCAGTATGAAAAGATTTCAGTTGATGAGCAATCTCTTTAGGAAGACACATCTTTATGCAAGAATGTGATTTATTTTCATTTCTGTAAGCTTCCTTCTCTTGATCACTCATGTTCGCATAGGTAAGAACCACAGTAGCATTTTGAACAGTTTGAGTAGGTGGGGTGTATCCACTCTTGATACACATCCAGATTGACAGGTCATGGAATCTACAGTAAGATTCAAATCTGTCCTTCCAATTGTAGTAATCCTCGATTCTTAACAACTTAGGTGGAACGTTTGACTTTCCCACCTCGTGGTCCATTTCGATCATTCTACTTAAGTCAGACATCTTAAAAACGTAAAATTAAACTGTTTCAGCGAATTCAGAAAACTCAACTCGCAAGACTCAGCTCAACTCGCAATCTCAGCTCGACTCGCAGAATTCGTCGATTCGCAAGCCTCAGTTCGGATTGCTAAAAGATGTCGATTCGCAAGTGATGTCGATTCGCGAGGGATCTTGGTTCGACTCGCAAGCCTCAGTTCGACTCGCTAGTTCAACTCGGTTGGCAGGCGACGCTGGAACCCTAATCTCGACTCGCGAAACGGCTGTTAAACCCGAAAAAACGAATTTTTAAGTTATTTTTACGACTGAAACTTAAATTTTCGACCGTAAACAAACCCTAAAATGTCCAGAGAATGATTTTGATCGTTAGTATTGCAAGAATGCACGTAAAAACGACCCGAATCAAAAACGCAATAACACTAAAACTTATGAACACACTCGTATTTAGCCCGAAAGCTCTGATACCAGATGTAAGTCCCCTAGTTTTAGGATCGATAACTTCGTTATCTGTAGTATTAAGGTGCGGAATCCCTTAATACGGTGTTATCTTACTAACAACGAATATGTTCGTATTGCGTTTAATAAGACTTAGCTTTAAACGATAAATCGTCAAAGCCTAGTCGTTAGGATTAAGTTTTCTCTGAGTTTGTCGAATTCGCAGATAAGAAATATGGCAAAAGTTATGTTTTTCACGGAGTAAAAAACATTATATACTATGGTCTCGGCTCGGCTCGCATGGGCCTGCGAGTTCGGTCCAACTCGCAGCCCAAGCCCAATAAAGGACTCGGCTCGCCAGACTCAACCTACACGAGTTCAGATCTCACCTCACAGCTCGACTCGCTGCGACCTGAGATCTCGACTCGCTACGCATCAAACGTCTATTATTTATTTTGTATTTAATTATTCGTCTAACTTAACAAAACAATATGTTTAACGAATATCACTAACAAAACAAATATTCTTTCACAAATCCAAACCAATATACAAACATAATAATAATTACACTAGTCCTATTTCAAGCTAGATCTGTTGTCACACTCTATGTCCCAACAGGGGTTTGTACGGAGTACGCAGAGAAATCAAGATAAGGAATATGTTTGTTGTGACTTCGGCAATGTTATTTGGATGGATAGTTATGATGGATGAGTTTACTAGATGTGATGATTAATCCGGTGAGGTCATAGAAACTTAATTGGTAGATAAAGTATTATGCCTCCGACCTTTCCTCGGTTTCCCACGTATGTATGTTAACGCTATACCGGATACTCGGGCGTTTTACAGCTTTTCCGTTATACCAATTAGGGTTCTAGATTACTCACTAGATATTCCTGTATTTCTTAATGAGCTACAACTACGATCCTACTATATACCTAATGTAGAGTTGTCCGCAATCAGATATATAATATGTCACATGGATAGCAGTTATAGAATGTACAGTACACCGGAAGTTCTCCCAAATGCACAGACCAATTCAACTGACAACTATCCTCTAATCCAGGTCCCCATTTACAGACATCCGGAGGACGTTAGTATCATGGCATGAATTGTTCAGTGAACAATAACATGAACAGGGTTTAACCCGCGGAACCGGTTGGGATAATCTGTCTAACGGTCAGCTGACTTGTTCATCATTAATCATACAATCAGCACATCTATTACATACATGTTAACCTATCTGTAATATGTTTATTATGTTTGTAAAAATCTAATTAGCAGGGCAGCGATAATGTTTGCGTATGTCTAGCATGCAGTACCTAAGCAACAATCAAACAAGAACATGCAATAGGACGGAACACTAGTCATTACATTAACTGACCTAATAATTAAATCATGGATATCCCGGAAGTTGTCCCAAAGATACACAACAAACAAGCGTGAACCTAATCTATCTCTAATCCTATGCTTCGTGTCCCTCAGATGTGTTTCAATCAAGGGAACAACGACCATGTTGAGTTCATTGATCATCATACACAGAATAGTTGGCAATCCTACTTCTAGCAATTGGCCAGGTTCTAGGGAGGAGGATACAAACCACAGCATAAGTTGGATAGATAAACAATCAGAGGTTCAGCTTATAAGTTCGCAGACAGTTTTAAACTTACACAGACAGAGTAACAGTATGTTCACAATTGGGAATCATTATTTCTACAATGGATTGTGCCCATGACTTTCATAGCTTCCACGTTCTGTGCTACACACATTCATGATGATTCCGGCGCTATACAAATGAAAGCCGTATAACGTTACCTCCATTGTTTCATAATGGTGTTATCCCCAATTGTGTATTATATCATAACTATCCTAACATTGCATACATCACAACAAACATTGATTTGTCTAGCCTAGCATAATTCTAGCATTCATTCCTAAGCATGCGTAATAAGAAAGCATAATTAAAAGAATAAATGCGAGAGATTGTATTAAACCTGAATACGAGAGTAATACAGACAAATCTTCACAAATCTGAAGTCTCGGAGTAACTCCGTACAAAAGCTACTGAGAGCTTCTACTCTAACCTACTAATTCTCCTCTAACTCCTAAGAGTAGTGCTAGAGAGAGAATGCTAACCTAAATCTAGAGAGAGAGAGAGTTTAGAGAGAGAAAGTGTGAAAGAATGAAAAATGAGGTGTGTTGAATGAATGAGAGGAGTCCTCTATTTATAGATGAGGAGGTTGAAGCTTGGTACAAGTCCTAAAGCATAAGGAACAAGCATCAAAGCGCATACGGGGGGTACTGGACCAAGGGGGGTCAAACGGCACCTCACAAAGCAAACACCCCCGTATACGGCACCCATAGGGCCATATACGGCACCTAGGGTACTGTATACGGTACCTAGGTGCCCAGGGGGGGGGGTTGGTGCTCCGTTTGGCCTCCGCTGATTCCTCGGTTGCTTGGTTCGTCCATATCTTCTTCGTTTGGGCTCCGATTTGCTTGATTCTTGCGCCGTTGGTTTCATTTTTCCGTTACGCTTCTAATGACACTGAGTTTGCCAAATTTGGAAGTGTTTAGCTTTTGCGTGTTCCGGATGACGATCGGCGTGCTTCCAGACTGCATAACTTCTTCGTCTTTCGTCCGTTTCTTCTGATTCTTTCACCTCCGATCTTGGATTTTCCTATGGAATCATAAAATATGTATTAAGCTCTATTTTCATAAGAATATTGAGAACGGAAAATTTAAGGTGATTGTTTTGCCTCGGTTTGCGTGTTATTTGGACGTTTTAACCGATTTTTGCAGCAGCGTCTATATTTAAACTACCTTGGTGATTTTTGGTAAATAATGATGGTTTTGAAATGTTTTCACCAAAGAATAGTCCAAAAAGTGTGGAAATATACTCTTAAAAACATGACTTTTTGGGTCACATCAGTAGGTCAAATTTCTTGCCCAACACATATTGTTCAACTTCTGTTGCCATTTTTTTCTTTTTGTGTATAGAAAAGATATGGTGTAAATTTTGTAAATATAAAAATAGACCTTCGAGTTATATAGAATGAGAATACTATTAGCAAGAAATTTGCAATCAATTTCACCCGTTAAACTACCAAATTAAACGCAACTTTCAAACTATCCAAGATCAAAAAATAATTAACGGTCACTTACATCCAAAAGGATCACGGTTCACACAACCGAGACGCGGTTGTATTTGAAAATTAATTCAATATATGGTACGTATGTATTGATCCAAACAACTTACATCTTGGACCAAAGGCCACAGCCCACGGCCCACATGGAAATCCATTTTACAATACAATTGGGTTATGAATTCGTTTCGAAAGAACCACGGTTTGAGATTAAAAACCGTAGTCCGATTAAATTAATTACGCTTTGTAGCTAGGAACAGTGGTCCTTGTCAAAAACATAGACCACCCCTCGTTGAATGTAACCGTGGTTTGTTTATTCAGGGAATTTGACCACGGCTTTGAATACAAGCCCGTGTCTAGCTAAATCTTTGACCCGTGGTCAGTGGAAAGAAAAGTAAAACACGACGTTTTGCAAATAGATCACGGGTTTGAAGTGATTTTCACCATTTCTGTGGTCTATTAGGGGTGGGCTATAGTGGTTTGTGTAGTAGTGTTAGCAAATAAGCTCAAATATGACATTAATCAATGATATTTTGTCAAGTAGGTCAAAATAAGGAAGCACGAGAAAAATCAAGCAAAACGGACAAAAAACGAAGATTCCACACACGTTTGAAGATTCGAAGCAACCAAGACATGATTATCAATCAAAAATAATCAACGCGGAGATTTCTCCATGCCAAAATCTCCGTTTTTGAAAATCGAATCTAATGCAAAAAGAATCAAAAAAATGGATAAGAAATGAAGATTCTACAAGCAACGGAAGATTTAAACCATTCGGAACAAGATATCTCAAGATAGGAAAATCATCTCAGGGATTTCTTTACATCAAAGTCTTCGTTTTTAAAAATCGAAAAATTATGAAAATTGCACCATAAAATTCAACATTTTCTCCTCTTCGATTTGCCGTCCCTCAAGGCATACTTTCGACGATTTTTTTTTTTTGCTTCATTTTTTGGTGGGTTTCACAAGTAATAACACATGTGTTAAAGTGTTGCGTTTAGGGTTTGGGATTTAGGGTTTAGGGTTTGGAGTGACCATGTAAATTTCAACTTAATCCGTCTCCGAAATTTTGTTGAACCAAATATGCGTCAATTGATGCTAAACGCATTATTTAACGTTTCAACTACTAAATCAACACATAACAGGGAATCATATTAGTTCAACTAAATCAATTTCACCACTACAGCTAATTATCATAGCAATTTAAGTAATGCATATTTGTTTAAGTCTAGGCAATCCTATCTTGGATTTCATAATTCCCTTAAACTATCGCTTTGATACCAACTTGAAATGCCCCAAATTTTTTATTTTTTTATTTACATTGAAACACGCCTAATTATGTCCCATTATTTATTACTAATTAATTTGAACCAATACAATACACAAACTACTCAATTAATGACTTAAAACAAAAGTACCAAAAATAGCCGGGTACCTGCCGGATATGCTTAAAGGGTGCCAAGGCGGTGACATTCTTAGAAGGGCTTATCCGGTAAAAGTGATTTACCCATCGGATACATTGACCGAGTAAGGGGTTTACCCGCCGGATACCAGTGCTACACAGCTGCAACTCAGTTTTTAAAGATCAACTTCCGATGCGCATAACATTTAACTCGTTTACAGTTAAGACCTGAAAATTTGCATACACTTCCACTATAATATAATAAAGGTTTTCCTTTTTACACTTTTTTCTAATTTCACGATAACGAAGAATTTGGACATCTCACTAATTTATGGTCATTTCGACCACTTTTTGATGACAACACAAATTGAAAACCATATGCAATGAAGCCTAGACTTTTTACCCACATTACAAACAACTCAAATCAAGTTTAAAACTTATGACAAATATACCATACCACAATTCTAACTCAATTTAACTTATAGTCACATTTATGACCCGTTTGGACACTTTTGACCCGTTTACCATAACAACACCCCTTTAATTCATTCACTTTCAACTTTCATACTCATTGACCAATTTAGTGTAACTAACAACATATCATCAACACTTACAAGCTAAAGACCGAATTTGATACTTGACCATTTTTACCACTTTACAAAACACATGGAACTCAATATTACTATTCACTTTCAATCCACTACCACTAGTTCACTAATTGCTAATGGACTTTACAAAGTCAAAGCAATATTCCACACCCATTATAACTTTATTCCATAATCCGATAATAGTGTCAAAAGTGATGTTTTGGGCGATTTATACAAGTGATAATTCACAACGACAATTCAAAAGAAAGTAGAGCTTTTCTAACTATATAGCAAGCTCCAATCCACGCTACCTTCATGTGAGCACAATCCACTCATTGTATTCAATTGGTTCAACCGAACCATACACCTACAACATAAAACAACTAAAGGGGTAAGCTAATAAGCTTAGTGAGCATACGAGCAATTAAACAAATAATCCACAAAACGACACTGAAACAACACTTAGCAAATATTAACAACATATATTTGCTTAAGCAGATAACTACTGAGCAATTGTAGAGATTACTCTGAATACTATGCGGATCCGCGACCATAATCACTTAGCACCAAATCACGTCCAAATGAATGCTAAGTCAATACTGATTAGTACCAACTACGTCAGCATGAGTACTAAAGCAACAACACCATGCTAACCGTAGTTAGTGATCTGATCAACACTGAATCTCTACAAATTATTCATTCCACATAATCCACTAAATCTTCCACATATCAACAAACTCTGTCAACACTAATCATCTTAGCACGTATTCAACATAACGTGCCATAACAACAATAATCAAATATTAGAACAAGATAATACACCACTTGATTGTATGAACCTCTTGCTCGGAAGCAATCTGGAACACACATATCACAAGTTTTATCAACACAAATCATCTAGCACGTATTCAACATAACGTGCTATAACAACCTCATAATTAAACATCAATTAGAAACAAAACAAGAAACAAGTCGTACACCACACAATTGTATGAACCTCTTGCTCGGAAACAATCCGGAACACATAATCATTACCCAATTAACCCCCATATCACTCACCTCTGTTTTTTTAGGCAATTGCGCGGTTTAGCCATCAATTTTAGAATACCACATCTTTGATCACCTATCATATAACACATTGATATAACCACACATTTAGCAACTAACAATCGTCATAATTCACTAATCATAAACATCAACCCATCACCTACTTGGGTTGACCGAGTTTGACTTTTAGTCAAACTATACATAATCTTACTTTTCAAAATCATCTTGATTCAATTTTGTGATCACTTACATTTGTTGGTGCATAAATGGGTGTCAGTCAGTTGGTCAACGTTTGTACTTATCAAAGTTAATTAGTCTGAGAATGTAAAGTGTTTAGTTTGTATATTCGAGTCTGTAAACGAATAGTGAATACGTAAATATACAAGTGTTGACCTGCGACACTTGGGCTAGTGTCGCAGTTTGCGACACTAAGCTAGTGTCACAAGATTTAGTAGCTGCGACACTTAGTAAGTGTCGCAGGTAGGTTAGGTTAGCCTATAAATAAGAGCATTATGTTTCATTTTAGGGTTAGCCATTTTGTAGAGAGAGAGGGGGACGAGTTAGAGAGAGAGGCAGAGTGTGAAAAGATCTTGTAAACTTTTATACGTCAATTGTTAATATATACAAACGTTATAGAGAATTGCGTGTTTGTGTAATCGTTCAATTGTTGTTTGACAGTCCCTTATTCACTATCTGTTAGTGAATTGGAATCTCAATAAGTAAATTTTAATTGTAGAAGGGGGGATTGAATACAATTAAAAACTTTTTCTAATTTAAATCAAGTTATTCATTCAAGTTTTAATTGTAATCAATGAACACATAAAACAGAGTATAACAAATAGATATAACAGTTTAAGTAAAGAGGTAATAGTAGCTGAATTGTGAGTCTTATTGATTATAAAACTCACTGAGTGTTGATTGCGGAATGGAATAGCCAAGGCTAAACCAAATCAAACACTTAAGCTAACCTATTACAATAAGATGAATAGTAGCTGACAAACAAGCTAATTGTTCACTCGCTGCTCGCTATCGTGCTTTAGACAAACTACTCACTGAACAAACAAGTGATTAACACGAAAACGGTAAGTTTCTAAGTACAACGTACTACTCTATTTATAGCCTAAATGATCCATAAATATCTCCTATAAAATAGGATCTGGAATGACATGTGTCGCTGCTTAATTGGCTGTGATCTCCCTGAAATGCGGCTAACAGACATTTTATGGGCCCTGATTCTGTTACCGGGAATATCTCTTTTATCTTCTGTCCAATCACTTGTGGCCGTTTGATGTGTGCTAAGTATAGGCAATTATAATCACAAGTTTTAAATTAAAGAAATACTAAATAATACTATCACACAATTCAGGCAAGTATCACCTGTTCATATAATATAGCTTTATAAGTAAGTCCAAATTCGAACACAAGGAACACAAGAAACGTGATTCTGATTTATAACCAATTATCTATTTACTTCTAATTACAACTATTTACAATTATACAAATAAAGTAAGGATCCAATTTACAATAATCATACAAGATAAGGGGGACGTTTTAGTTCCGAACGAACATATTTATATTTATATTTTGATACAGATTCTAATAGATAAGTTTCAGGAACAACTTAAGAATACTCAATTGGATAGAAGATTATAATTATTCAAACTATTATTTATTAAACCTATTATATTTACTTATGTCTATTTGCTTGTTGGCTATTATTACTGGTGAATTACTAATGTAGAAAATTCCTTAAGGTTAAGCTAATCTTCATCATAGCAATACAATCATAAGGTTACACAAAGTATCACTAATTAATAAGATCTATCATCAGTTTATTAATACAATTTCATCGGTATGGCGTGAATCACAATATTACTTTATATTAATGAATTATTCTTCGTCTATCGCATAAGGTTAAGATCTAGACATAAACACAATCACTTAATTTATAAAAACTTAAAATGGTCATCCTCGTTTAATATAAATCAGTCTAACTATGTCGCACCCCCAAATTATGATGCGGAAGCGGTTCGGGTCGGGGCGCGACTAATTACATATCAATAGCACATAGGTATAATGAACGACCACTATATGCGTCGTTTGAACTTGTATTGATAAAAACATAAGTTTACATCAAAATATAGTTATATTAGCTAGGTTGAAATTGAAAGATTTAAGTACATAATTAATCTATACAAAATATAATAATGCAGCTAAATCTCTGATTGTTTGCATGCTGACTTGAGCTAATTGATCCTGATTGAGCAGTCCAACCTACTGTTGGTTACCTGTGATACATGCTAAAATGGGTCAGCGAAACGCTGGTGAGGTCACAGGTTTGTATGTCAACACATAATTGTATGAACCGCAAGATTTATAATTGAATTTAAAGTGCAATTAAGCAAAATAAAAGTTATACAACCATGAGCACATAGTCTGAGCTTAACTTGAGTGTCAGGTCCAATTAAGGAAACTGATGTGACCCAAAAAGTCATGTTTTTAAGAGTATAATTCCACACTTTTTGGACTATTCTTTGGTGAAAACATTTCAAAACCATCATTATTTACTAAAAATCACCAAGGTAGTCTAAATATAGACGCTGCTGCAAAAATCGGTTAAAACATCCAAATAACACGCAAACCGAGGCAAAACAATCACCTTAAATTTTCCGTTCTTAACATTCTTGTGGAAATAGATCTTAATTCATATTTTATGATTCCATAGGGAAATCCAAGACCGGAGGTGAAAGAATCAGAAGAAACGGACGAAAGACGGAGAAGATACAAGTCTAGAAGCACGCCGATCGTCATCCGGAACACGCAAAAGCTAAACATTTCCAAAATTGGCAAACTCAGTGCCATTAGAAGCATAACAGAATAACGAAGCCAACGGCACAAGAATCAAGCAAATCGGAGCCCAAACGAAGAAGATACGGACGAACCAAGCAACCGAGGAACAAGCGGAGGCCAAACGGAGCACCAACCCCCCCTGGACACCTAGGTACCGTATACGGTACCCTAGGTGCCGTATACGGCCCTATGAGTGCAGTATACGGGGGTGTTTGCTTTGTGAGGTGCCGTTTGACCCCCCTTGGTCCAGTACCCCCCGTATGCGCTTTGATGCTTGTTCTTTATACTTTAGGACTTGTACCAAGCTTCAACCTCCTCATCTATAAATAGAGGACTCCTCTCATTCATTCAACACACCTCATTTTCATTCTTTCATACTTTCTCTCTCTAAACTCTCTCTCTCTAGATTTAGGTTAGCATTCTCTCTCTAGCACTACTCTTAGGAGTTAGAGGAGAATTAGTAGGTTAGAGTAGAAGCTCTTAGTAGCTTTTGTACGGAGTTACTCCGAGACTTCAGATTTGTGAAGATTTGTCTGTATTACTCTCGTATTCAGGTTTAATACAATCTCTCGCATTTATTCTTTTAATTATGCTTTCTTATTATGCATGCTTAGGAATGAATGCTAGAATTATGCTAGGCTAGACAAATCAATGTTTGTTGTGATATATGCAATGTTAGGATAGTTATGATATAATACACAATTGGGGATAACACCATTATGAAACAATGGAGGTAACGTTATACGGCTTTCATTTGTATAGCGCCGGAATCATCACGAATGTGTGTAGTACGGAACGTGGAAGCTATGAAAGTCGTGGGCACAATCCGTTGTGGAAATAATGATTCCCAATTGTGAACATACTGTTACTTTGTCTGTGTAAGTTTAAAACTGTTTGCGAACTTATAAGCTGAACCTCTGATTATTTATCTATCCAACTTATGTTGTGGTTTGTATCCTCCTCCCTAGAACCTGGCCAATTGCTAGAAGTAGGATTGCCAACTATTCTGTGTATGATGATCAATGAACTCAACATGGTCGCTGTTCCCTTGATTGAAACACATCCGAGGGACACGAAGCATAGGATTAGAGATAGATTGGGTTCACGCTTGTTTGTTGTGTATCTTTGGGACAACTTCCGGGATATTCATGATTTGATTATTAGGTCAGTTAATGTGATGGCTAGTGTTCCGTCCTATTGCATGTTCTTGTTTGATTGTTGCTTAGGTACTGCATGCTAGACATACGTAAACATTATCACTGCCCTGCTGATTAGATTTTCGTAAACATAATAAACATAATACAGATAGGTTAACATGTATGCATTAGTTGTAATGATTGTATGATTAATGATGAACAATTCAGCTGACCGTTAGACAGATTATCCCAACCGGTTCCGCGGGTTAAACCCTGTTCATGTTATTGTTCACTGAACAATTCATGCCATGATATTAACGTCCTCCGGATGTCTGTAAATGGGGACCTGTATTAGAGGATAATTGTCAGTTGAATTGGTCTGTACATTTGGGAGAACTTCCGGTGTACTGGACATTCTATAACTGCTATCCATGTGACATATTATATATCTGATTGCGGACAACTCTACGTTAGGTATATAGTAGGATCGTAGTTGTAGCTCATTAAGAAATACAGGAATATCTAGTGAGTAATCTGGAACCCTAATTGGTATAACGGAAAAGCTGTAAAACCCCCGAGTATCCGGTATAGCGTTAACATACATACGTGGGAAACCGAGTAAAGGTCGTAGGCATAATACTTTATCTACCAATTAAGTTTCTATGACCTCACCGGATTAATCATCACATCTAGTAAAATTATCCCTCATAACTATCCATCCAAATAACATTGCTGAAGTCACAGCAAACATATTCCTTATCTTGATTTCTCTCCGTACTCCGTACAAACCCCTGTCTTTAATTTAGTTTTTTATTTTAGTAATTAGTTTAGAAAACAAACCAACCTATCAAAAAAGTTTTAAAAATCCCAGCTAAATTACAAAAGATAATTAATCCTCCTAGATTCCCATGCCCGTTGTAGTTTGAAGAACGACACCTGAGTCATACATACCGCTTACTGCCCTTTAGGTTTTTTAGTAGTATCAAAACTTAGGATACCCAGTATAATAAATATAAAACACACTGTCCGCGCGCCCTTGCCGGAAGGTTCAACGTCCGACTGACCGCGGGGTGTACGACAAGTTTTTGGCGCCGCTGTCTGGGACTACAACGACCGACTTTAGGAATTTAGTTATCTTAGTTATTTAGCGACCCTTTCGGGAGATCAATATCATCCGGAAGTTACTTGCTTTATTCTTAGTTTAATTAGTTTAATTTAATTAATTTAGATTAGTTTTTCTTTTCCGTAACCCTAATTTCTACCTTACGAGTTATGACGAACCGTATCACGCTCGCCTCATCAATCAGGCCACTGCTAGAGGGACGAGGAGGACCGATCGTAGCACCAACCGATGAAACCCTTGAAATTAAGCCTCACTACATAAAAATGATTAAATCTGAGTGTCAGTTTCATGGTCTTTCGGTTGAAAACTCAAACGCCCATCTCAACAAGTTCATCAACTTTACCGACTCCTTCGATATAATAGGAACCAATAGAGACCTTCTTCAACTTCATCTGTTTCCTTATTCTCTATCTTCTCGAGCCTTAACCTGGTTTTATGATTTCGAACCCAATTCGATTCATTCATGGGAAGAGATGGCTACTAAGTTTCTAGCTAAGTACTTTCCTCCTTCCACGCAAACCAAGCTTAAGACCGACATTGCTAACTTCCGTCAGGAAACTAACGAATCATTAAGCAAGGCTTGGGAACGATTTAAGAATCTTATCAGAAGATGTCAAAACCATCAGTTGGCTGAAACGAATCTGGTCTGCACATTCTACAACAGCTTAAATCCTCAGCACCAACAAACCCTCGATGCTGCTTCATCCGGAAACTTCATGCAACATACTTCAGACGAGGCTTGGAAATTGATTGAGACGATAACGATACACCATCATGACTTGGAGCCAGATGAATCCACTTCAGAGGAAAGGAATACTTCAGATCAAGCCTTGGACATCTTGAAAACTCAACTCAAATCCATCTCTAAAGTTGTCAAGGACTTGCAAGAATCTTCTAAACCCATGCAAAAGAAGAAACTCCCAAGGCTCTTCCCAAACAGATGGGTCAACGAAGAAATTCTTGACACCACTGGTAGAAACCCTGACCAATCCTTTCATACTAAACCATTTGTTCAACGGTTAACCACACTACCCCCGTCTCAATCTTAATTCTCTCTACTCCTACCCAATTGACTTCTCGTCTAAACAATACGATTTTCAATAACTTCATGGTTGAGCAAAATAATACAAACAAACGAATTCTTGATTTTCAAAACCAAAATGATTATTTGCTCAGGATTTCAAATGATTTAATTAAAAACATGGAGGATAATGTTAAAAAGTTGTTTTTAAAAGTTGAGGAGAAGCAAAGGGAGGAAGCGATCTACAATTCTGTCTTTCACTCATCCTATGAGCACGATGACATGCTTGTAGTCACTAGAGGAGGAAAAGAGACTAAGAACGAGAAAACTATAGATATTCCTTCAGATAAACCTTCTACTTCTCTACCCACTGACTCGGTACAAGCTGACATCCCTGTCACTTCTCCTGAGCCAGAACCTTTTAAAGCCCCAGAAGTTTCTAAACCTGTTCGAATACCTTTCCCTGGTAGGCTTAAGAAAGAGAAACAAGAAGCTCAATTTGGAAAATATCTAGAAATGTTCAAAAGCCTACACTTAAACGTCAGATTATTAGATGCTTTAGTAGAAATGCCCAGTTTTGCTAAATTCTTTAAGGAACTGATATCCAACAAAGAAAAACTTAGACATATAATTAACTTGCCCCTAGATGCCGAGTGCTCTCTAATTATGCAACAAGGACTACCTCACAAGCTTGGAGATACTGGCCGTTTCACTATTCCTTGTTATCTTCAGGATGTTCAAATAAGTAACGCCTTAGCTGACCTAGGAGCTAGTGTAAACCTCATGCCATTCTCGCTTTATAGGAAACTAGGATTAAACGAACTCTTGCCTACACGTATGACCATCCAATTAGCAGACAGATCAGTTAAACTCCCTCGAGGAATTGCTGAAGATATTATGGTCCGTGTCGACAAATTCGTCTTTCCAGTTGATTTCGTTGTTATGGATATTGAAGAGGACACCCAGGTTCCACTCATCCTTGGCAGACCTTTCCTAAACACTGCCAAAGCCGTCATTGACGTAAATGAAAAATCTTTAAAACTCCGAGTTGGAACTGAAGAGGTCACCTTCAATGTTGATAAACTAATGAAACAGCCTGTGGGAGAAGATCTTGGTCTTGTAGATTCTATGCAGGAAATAATTGAAGAACACTTGGAAGAGATCCTCGCAGTAAGCAGCATTAACCCCCTTCCCAATACTATCATCACTTCAAGAATACTCTGTGAAGAAGGTGCGGGTCTATGCTCAGCTATCTCGGATTCTTCCAACGCATCTGGAGAGTTACTATTTCCTTTAAAGAATTCCGAGCCGCAGCTTAATTCCATCTTAACTGCTCCACTTGGATATGGCACTCCTGTCACTCTACTACGAAGGAACCCGACCTCTGAAGTAGATCATTCATCTCTCTCAAAGGAAGAAATTCTGAAGACTCTTAAAAACATGGAGTCAATGCTTAAAACACCTGCTTTGCAACCATCTGAAGGTTGTGAAAATCCAGAAATCACCATCAGCAAGTCTTCATCAGCTCAATTTCAGAGATTTGCAACAACTGACAAAGGAAAAGAAATTATCACTGAAGAAAATGCAATCTCTCAATCTTCCCAAGTAAAATATGAGCTGAGAAATGATGAGTTGTCCAACAATACAGAATGGGTTGAGATAGCATCAGCCGACATTCCGGAATCACCTGCAATGGAGTCAGATTATCAAACAACGTACGACGAGCTTAAAAGAGACGAGATTGCCAGGATGAAACCATCTACTGAAGAACCACCCGAATTGGAAATAAAGGAACTTCCCCCACACCTTGAATATGCTTTTCTTGAAGGAACTTCACACTTACCGGTTATCATATCTAAAGAATTGAAGCCCGAAGAGAAAGCAAGGCTGGTACAGGTTCTAAAGTCACAAAAAGGCGATTGCTTGGAAAATCTCTGACATACAAGGGATTAGTCCAAACTACTGCACGCATAAGATCTTAATGGATAACGACTTTAGACCATCAGTTCAAAGGCAAAGGAGAGTCAACCCAAAGATTCAAGACATGGTGAAAAAGGAGGTTATCAAACTCCTGGATGCCGGTCTGATCTACCCTATCTCAGATTCCCCATGGGTTAGCCCAGTTTAGGTCATCCCAAAGAAAGGAGGCATGACGGTCATCGCTAACGAAAATAATGAATTGATTCCAACACGAACCGTCAATGGTTGGAGGGTGTGTATCGACTACCGGAAACTGAATGAAGCTACACGAAAAGATCATTTCCCTCTACCATTCATTGATCAGATGCTCGAAAGGTTATCAGGAAACGAATTCTATTGCTTCCTTGATGGCTTCTCAGGCTATTTTCAGATACCTCTCGATCCGAAGGACCAAGAAAAGACGACGTTTACTTGTCCCTATGGAACATTTGCTTACCGACGTATGCCTTTTGGTTTATGTAATGCACCTGCGACTTTTCAAAGGTGCATGGTAGCAATCTTCCACGACATGATTGAACAATGCATGGAAGTGTTCATGGACGATTTCTCAGTTTTTGGGGATTCGTTCACCATTTGTCTTTCTAACTTGGATAAGATGCTTGCTCGATGTGAAGAATCAAACCTAGTTCTGAATTGGGAGAAATGTCACTTCATGGTGAAAGAAGGCATAGTTCTTGGACACCGCATTTCAAAATCTGGAATTGAAGTTGACAAAGCAAAAGTTGAGGCCATCTCAAAGCTTCCACCCCCTACTTCTGTGAAAGCCATCCGAAGTTTTCTAGGTCACGCCGGATTCTACCGTGGCTTTATTAAGGATTTCTCTAAGATTTCTCGACCTATGACTCATCTTCTCGAAAAAGATACTCCGTTTGACTTTACAGATGAATGTCTCAAAGCTTTCAACTACCTGAAGGATCAGCTTGTACATGCACCGATCATGGTTGCCCCCGATTGGAGTCTTCCATTTGAAATCATGTGCGACGCCAGTGATTTCGCTGTTGGAGCTGTACTGGGACAGCGGAAGGAGAAACACTTTCAACCAATATACTACGCCAGCAAAACGCTCACGTATGCTCAAGAAAACTACACCAATACAGAAAAGGATCTGCTTTCGGTAGTATTTGCTTTCGATAAATTTCGTTCTTATCTAATCTTGTCCAAAACTATTGTCTATACAGATCACTCCGCTTTGAAATACCTTTTCAAAAAGCAAGATGCTAAACCGCGCCTTCTACGATGGATTCTACTCCTACAAGAATTTGATATTGAGATAAAAGATAAGAAAGGAGCAGAAAATGTCGCGGCCGATCATCTTAGCCGATTGGAAAATCCATCAATGGAGAAGTTGCACGAGAACGATATTCAAGATCAGTTCCCCGAAGAACAACTCATGACTATAGGAGGCTACCAACAAGGGTCACAGTTCACACACAACCCTTGGTATGCCGACTTCGCCAATTATCTGGTAGGAAACATCGTACCAAAAGGAATGCCAACCTCTCAGAAACGAAAATTCTTCCGAGATGTCAAGAACTATTATTGGAACGATCCTTATCTCTTTAAGGTTTGTCCCGATCAACTTATTCGAAGATGCGTCGATGGGAAGGAGGCAGAACTAATTCTACACCAGAGCCACCACGGACCTACTGGAGGACACCATGGCAACAAAATGACTGCACGAAAGGTTTACGATGCCGGCTTTTATTGGCCAACCATATTCCGAGACGCTTGCGACCTGGTAAAGTGCTGTGATATTTGACAAAGGCAAGGCAATATCTCAGCCCGTAACGAAATGCCACTTACTAATATCCAGGTCGTGGAGATCTTTGATATCTGGGGATTAGATTTTATGGGACCATTCCCTAAATCTAACGGCAAAGAGTACATCTTAGTCGCAGTAGACTACGTCTCCAGGTGGGCCGAAGCTCAAGCTTTTCCGACCAACGATTCGAAAGTAGTAACCCAATTCCTCAAAAAGCTGTTCAGTCGATTTGGAACTCCTAGGGCTATAATCAGTGACCGTGGCACGCATTACTGCAATACTCAATTCATGCGAGTGCTGCAGCAGTATGGTGTCACTCACAAAACATCGACGGCTTACCATCCACAAACTAATGGGCAAGCTGAAGCGACAAATCGGGCTTTGAAAAGGATATTGGAACGAACTGTCGGAAATCACGGGCATAGGTGGGCCGAAAAATTAGACGATGCGTTGTGGGCATTCAGAACTGCCTACAAAACACCATTAGGAACCACACCGTATCGACTAGTCTACGGAAAGGCGTGTCACCTTCCAATTGAGTTGGAATATCGGGCATACTGGGCATTAAAACACTGCAACTTGGAAATTTCAGCAGCTGGAGAACAACGGAGAATGCAGTTGAATGAGTTAGCAGAACTAAGAGACCAAGCGTAATACAGTTCGCTGAGCTTCAAGGAGAGAACTAAAAGGGTCCACGACGCTAAGTTAAAGCCCTCTAGGTTCAAACAAGGAGATAAAGTGTTGCTCTTCGATTCGCGATTCAAGAAATTCTCCAGAAAATTCAAAAGTATGTGGAGCGGACCATTCACGATCTCAAAGGTATTTCCCTATGGCGCAATTGAACTCGAGGCTCCAGAAGGTAATTTTAAGGTTAATGGTCATCGCTTAAAGCATTATGTTGAGGACTTTCCCATCAGGGAAGACGTCTTCATCTTTGAACCTCCATGAGTCTTCAAGAAAGGTACAAAGAGTCAAGCTAGAGACTCATAAAACAAGCGCTCTTGGGAGGCACCCCAAGCTTATCTTTACTTTTCTGTCAAATTTTTACTTCTTAGTTTATTTTTTGTTAAGTATGATTATCTCTAACGAAATTTCAGGATTTGCTACTTATCTGACTATAAACTTCAAAATCAGAGATAAGTTTTAAAAAATGCAAATGCCAGAACTCTGATAACAGAAATCTTTATAAAACATCTTCACACTGTCATCAGATCTCTGTGCATTTGTATTTATCATTTTATGCATTACCTGTTTATTTTGTTTGTTTCAGGATGGATAGCTCCAGTGACACCAGAGAGATCATAGCTGAGATACCACCGAGACGTCGCAGAGATCGCAGACGAGGACGTAGAGCACGCAGGACCATGCCCACTATTAGCGAGGAGGACCTTACTGATGTCCCGATCACTCATGAGGAGCCATCCGCTGAGAGACCCCCATCACCTGGTCGTCAGTCAGCTCCTGTACCCACTTTTGAGTACGGGATCACTCTAGCTGACCCTGCCGCAGTATGGGCTCTCTTTCAGACACTCCATCTTGAGCACGACACCATGTCCACCCTCTGTGTGCATGTAGGGCTTCCGAGGCCTTCTGACTGTCCGTTCCATCTAGGTCCGGACCCAGGACCGTCTCGCCTGCCCTGGTCATTCTTCCCTCCTGCTGGACCGTTCACTGCTGGACCTTCCACTGCTCCGCCTGCTGTTGTTGATCCTGCTATGTCATCAGGGAGTGCATCAGCAGAGCCTTCACCGACTGAGCAGTTGATGGCTATGTTGGATGTCTTTAGCCCACCTCACGCTCATGCTTCTGCTGGCATTACTGAGCCGAGCATGGATACCATTGAGGAGCCTGCACTGTCACCCACCTCATTCCTTGCTTATGCTATTGTTGCTTTCGATCCTGACAGCGATGATCTACTTGATGACTTTTAGTTTATTTTATCTTATTTCAGTACTTAGATTTTTATAACTCTTTGTTATTTTCGAGATATGACGATGTGTTGATGTTTATTGCAGAACTTAGCTTATTGTGGAATGGATAATCTTACACGAGACTGGTCCTCCAATCCAGCAAATCACACGCACCATTTCTACACTAATCTGGTCCTGTCCAGTAAACAGAATGGGGAGTATTTTAAACCTTTCTCCGTTTTTGATGATTCTATGTTTACTTAAGTTTATGTGTTATAATCTATGCCACATCCAAACTTATCACTAAGTGTGGGATTCTAGCCCAATTCAACACTTTGGAAATGTTGATACATGTTTGTGTGTCTGTCAGTTGGTCTATCGAGTTGTAAGTGTCGTTAGGAAGTTTTAATAGAAAAGTCATTTTCTGTATATGCGACACTTAAGTTTAGTATTAGGCGACACTTGCCTTAGTGACGCATAGCGACACTTAGGTAAGTGACGCATGAGGGCGGCGACATGCGACACTTCCCAAGTGACGCATATCTGCCGATTTTGTTTTAGTATAAATACAAACCTACGGGTTTTTGGCTAGGGTTGACGAAACCCTAGCACCATTTGTCGACTAAGCATACTTGTAAACAGTTCCAATACGTTCAAGAAGTT
Organism: Helichrysum umbraculigerum; assembly: GCA_949592205.1. Classification (NCBI taxonomy): domain Eukaryota; kingdom Viridiplantae; phylum Streptophyta; class Magnoliopsida; order Asterales; family Asteraceae; genus Helichrysum; species Helichrysum umbraculigerum. The sequence continues at coordinate 44,170,766 of CATIUR010000002.1, read as the reverse complement.
AATAAACTAGTTTTACTTTGATTGATTCATTGTTTCGGTTTAAGTTTGTTACGTGTTTGTGTAATTGTTTGTTTCCGCCAATCAATTACTTTCGATCATCACTTAGATCCGACACCAGGGGAACTTTCAACTGGTATCAGAGCATCGGAGTTGATTTGATCGACGTGTGTTCGTGTATTGGAGAGTTTTCGGTTCGATTTTGTGAAGATCGTTGATATTCTAGCAAGATTAGGATCGATTTGGTGCTATTATTGTGTTTTGAGTAAAGTTTTACAGGTTTCGTACGATTGGGACTCAAGAATTTTCGTTAGGTTTACGAAAATTCGATTTTTGGGGTTTTTGGGCGTTCACAGCCGTTTCTGCGTCACTCGGAGCGTCACTTCGACACTTTGTGCGGCACTTTGAGCGACACTTCTGTAAGCAGCAATTAGGGTTTTAACGTCACTCAAGTACGTCACTAAGTAACGTCACTTGAGGATTATACGTCACTTACCTTAGTGACGCCTACTGTTTATTCCGACACTTAATTGCGTCATTTGATACAACACTTGTGTGTCATCCGTCACTTACTGTTAGTGACGCATTTCCACTCTGAGTCACTTACAGCGTCACTTTCCTTAGTGACGCCTGTTATTGCTAAGCGACACTCAAGTCCGTCACTTGAGTCCGTCACTTGAGTCCGTCACTTCTTTGGTTATACGACACTAATCTCTAGTGTCGTTCTGTTTGTTTATCAGTCACTTGATAGCGTCACTTACCAAGTGCCGCTACTCTTTGCGACACTTAAGTGCGTCACTTACCAAGTGACGCCTTCGTTACTAATCAGCTTCCTAGTTTTTGTTTTAAGTTGATTTTACAGGTACATTACAATGTCTGATAAAGAAGATATTAGAGGAATTAGAGAGATGCTCAGACAGAGCAATGATATTGGCTCTAGCAATAAACCTCCATTCTTTTGACCAGATTTGGATTATGTTTACAGGAGAGATAGATATGAACAGTATATAGATTTCCACTGTCCAGAACTGTGGGGACCTTTAAAGGAACGATATGTTGCTCCAGTGGCTGAAGGAAATTATCGTGGTGTTCCTCCAGCTAAGACATACAATGCTATGTCACCTCAAGAGAAGAAAGAGTATGAAACTGAAAGAAAGGCTCATTCTTCCATTTGTATGTGTTTGCCTAAGGAGGTTATGAGACTCTTTAAATCTCATGACACAACTTATGATTTGTGGAAGGCAATTGAAACAAGATGCGGTGGAAATGAAAAGTACAAGGAGGCCAAGCTAGAGTTAATCAAAAAGTAGTATGATCTATTTGACATCATTTCTAATGAGCTGACTTCCAGTCTATTCACCCGATACTCACATCTGGTTAGTGAGTTAAATGAAGGAGGATACAATCTACCTGCACTTGAGGTAAACAAGAAGTTGCTGGACGTGTTGCCAAGTGCTTGGGATGTGAAGGTCCAATTTTTAAAGGAAAATCCAGAACTACAGAGGATGACTTTGGATCAATTGATAGGTATTCTACAAGCTCATGCAATGGAATTGAAAAAGAAAGAATGCAAGTCAGGTGGCTCTGTACAGAATTCCACAACTGGTGGTGATGGACTAGTCAATTCTGGCAAGAGTTATGGTGGAGTGGCATTTATAACGGATACCAATTCATCTTCTGCTTCTTCTGGAGGTCAAATACAGCTTATCTTTCTGGTACATCTCCAGTCTCACCAGCAATACAAGAGCAAGCTGCTATTTATACAGCTTTTCTGAGCTCTTACAAAGATTTGGTTACTCAACCAAACACAACTTTGGAGCTGATCAAGGAGGATTACGGACAATTGGATGAAGATGATCTAGAACAAATGGACTTGAATTGGAACATTGCTATGATAACAAGAAGAGTTCAAAAATTCTTGCAACGGACTGGACGCAAGAGTTTAGAAGGCAATGGGAAGTCAGGATTTGGTTTTGATAAAAGCAAGGTCCGTTGTTATAACTGCCAGAATTTGGGTCATTTCGCTAGGGAATGCGAGAAACCCAAGATGCCACCGTCGGGCCTTACTAAACCTGATCCTCCAAAAGCGAAAGAAGAGGTCAAGACGTTAGCTGTGTACAATGCTTTGGTGGTTTTTGAGCCAACTACTCAAGACTGGAATGCGGAGGCAGCAAAGTTTCAACAGTGTCTAATGGCTCATATTACACCTGAGGTACTAAATGAATCACATGAACCTTTAAATTGTATCTCATGCATTAATCTAACTGAATCTCTAGAAGCTTTTCAAAAGGACAACCAAGAGTTGCGAGATAAAGTTGCAAAACTTAATGAGTCAAATAAGTTTTTGAAAGAAAATGAAAAACTCTATGAAAAACATATTGAAGCTCATAAGTTAGATACTCAAACTTATAAAGCGAAAGTTTTTAGTCAACAGGATGCAATTAAAAGTTATCTTACTGAAATTGAACTGTTAAACAAAGAGCTTTCAGACTTAAAAAGTGAGTATGGTAATTATCAAGATAAAGTCTTAGGTTCAACTTCTGCAACAATGATCTTTAATGAAATTGTTAGCAACCATAAGCAAGATAGGAAAAGTAAGGGAGGGAAAGGAATAGGTTTTGTTGAAATAGCACCTCCTATTACTTATACTCCTTTACCTGTTAAGGAAGGCCTTGATGAGATTCCAGTTGATTATGCTAAGTTATTGGGTATCAAGGGTAAAATGGCTAAAACTAACAAACAGGAGAAGGAGAAAACCACGAGGCTAGAGTATCCCACTCCTAAGTTTGTTAAGCCAATGAATGAATCTTCTGTTAGTGTTGAGAAGATTGTTGAGCAAAAGAATGAATCTCCAGTTTGTTTTGAGCAGATCGTTGAGATCGAGGACATTACGGATCAGGAGTATCCTGAAGTTAAGAAAGTTGAAGTTAAACCTGAAAAAGTGGTTTCAAAAGTTGAATCTGAAATTAAGGTTCAACCAAATAAGAGAAAAGCCAAGGTTTTAAATTCGAAACAAACTTTACAGTCACCTGTAAAGATTTTGCAACATAAAACAGTAAATGAAAAAGTTTCGTATGATAAACCTTCAACTTCAACCTCTCAACCAAAACAAACATTTTCTAAGACATGTACTCAATGTTCATGTTCTAGAAATGTTTCTCCACCTCCTGTGGTAATTCCTCAGTCTCAACCGTTTGTTGAAACTCGTTCTTGTTTCTACTGCAAGAGACAAGGACATTTAATTCGTGAATGTCCCAAGCTGTCAAATCAGCGCTATGGGAGAGAGATGCCTAGGACATCTGTTTATAGAAATTCTTTTTCAAAATCTCCACCTAGGCGTTACTCAAACTCTCCTAAGCCTGTCTTGAAGCCAAGTAATGTTGAGCAAAAACCTTTGCCAATTCAAAAGCCCAACATTACTTCTAATATCAATTCCGAACCTTCAAAAGTTTGGAAACGGAAAGAGTCTGATGTTGACTCTTCAGTCGTCAACAATAACACATCAGATAAAAATTCTAATTTGTTTAAAGATAAAATCCTATCTGACGTGCTTATTGTTGATGTTTATGGAAGACCTAAGTCTGTAAAGGCTTGGGTCTCCGTTTCTCACTAATCTCTTTCTTTTGGTGTGTTGCAGCAGTCGGAATGTTGGGTCAAAACTGTTTCAGGTCTGAGTTAAAGTTTTGATGAGAAGACAGAGTATAAGTGATTAAAACTGTTTGCTTTGAAGGTTAAAACTGTCTTTATGAAGTTACAACTGATAGAAGAAAACTGATGAGAAGACAAGTGTTACAACTGATTGAAGATAGATTACAACTGATAGTTATGTGTCTGTAAGTAGTTAAAACTGCTTATGTATTAGTAACTGTTAGTTATATATGAAACAGTTAATACTGATTATATATTTATACTTAGTCGTATATTACAATTGAAGCAGTTACCACTGAATGTGTAACAGTTACAACTGTTTACATCAGAATGGTAGTTAAACTGTTTATGATTTTGTGATAAGTATGAGTCGGTTATGGAAGTTATTTTATTCCATATTTGTAGGAGATTGTATAGGACTCTATATGTTATAAATAGAGATCCTTTAGACCTAGATAGGTTAATGATTTTTGCGCAGCTTCAAGGTTTTCTGTAACCCTAATACATCAAGTGTATTCGTCTTATATCATTAATAAGATTGAAGCTATCGGTATATTATTGTGTTCATTAAATTAATTAATATTCATTGATCTTCTTAATATTATTGAGTGTGATTCCGCAACTTCTCAATAATATATTCAAAGCTTATTACGTAAGATTGTTTATTAAGTTAAACAGGGACAAACAAAGTGGTATCAGAGCTTGTGAAGCTTTGAAGACAGGAAGATCTGGGATTATTAGTATTAGTATTTGAGTTTAGTTCAGATATTAAGTTTTGATTTCAATGGCGTCTGAAGGCAATGAAGGAATTCAAGCAACAAAGATACCAATGCTTAAACCTGATGAGTTTGACCTATGGAAGGTCAGAATCAGGCAATATATGCTTCTCACGGATTATCAGATGTGGGAAGTTGTTGTTAATGGTATACCAGTAACGCTTGATGGTGATGGAGTAAAGCAACCAAGAGCACCACCAACATCTGAAGCAGAGAGGAAAATCAGATCTACTGAGTACAAAGCACTTAGTACTCTGTTGCTATCCATTCCGAATGAGCATCAGAGCAGATTTGATAATTGTGAAGATCCCAAGGTACTAATGGAGGCAATTGAGAAGAGGTTTGGTGGTAATGATAACACCAAAAAGAATAAAAGATCTCTGTTAAAACAACAATTTGAAAATTTTAGCCATGTGAAATCTGAAACTCTAACTCAAACCTTTGATAGGTTTACTAAATTAGTTGGAGAATTGGAAAATCACAAGGTTAAGATTGACAAAGAAGATCTTAACAGAAAGTTCTTGAGATCATTAGGTGATGAATGGACAATCTATACTGTTGGATTGAGGCAGAGTTCAGACATTGAAGTTAAGGAACTAGAAGATATATACAATGATCTGAGGAACTTTGAGTCTGAGGTGGAAAGTAAGAAGCAAGCAACTGGATACAGTCATAATGCTGCTTTTATGTCTATGGCTGGAACAAAAGCAGAATCAAGTCAAATGGGTTCTACTCATGTTTCAGGGGGAGCAGGATCATCATCAAATAGTTCTAATGATCAAATATTAGAATCTTTCTTTGCAAGTAATGTGAATTCTTCACTTACTAATGAAGATCTGGAACAATTTGATGGTGATGATCTAGAGGAGATGGACATCAAGTGGCAAATTGCATTGATTACTCAGAGAGCAAAAAGGTTCATGCAGAGGACTGGTAGAAATAACTTTGCATACAAGAGGAATGATGCAAATTGGTTTGATAAGAGCAAGATTGAGTGTTTCAACTGTCACAAGATGGGACACTTTGCCAGAGAATGCAGAAACCCTAGGCAAGAGCAGAATGGTAATGGTCAGAGATCTGGAAGCACTGGAACACAGACAAGAAACATTCCAATTCAGGGGGCTTCAGCAAATGCTTTGGTGTCTATGGATGGCTGTGGATGGGATTGGAGTGATCAAGAAGAGCATGTTGTGAAGAATCAATGTCTCATGGCCATTGCAGAATCTGACAAAAAGTCAGAAGTTCCTACTGAGGTACAAAATAAATTATGTTCTGCTGTTTGTAAACAAACTGTTAAACACTACAGAGATCATAATATAAAAGTGTGTGAGGAACTAAAACAATGGGAAATCAAAAGTAAACACACCATAGCAGTCATTGAAAATCTGGAAAATCAAATAAAGGCATATGAAGTCAATGCAACACAGTTTAAGTATGACATTGAATATGCTAGGTGGGAGAGAGACTCTTTTAAAGATAAAGTTGATTTGTTATCTAAGAAACTTACTGAGGTCACATGTGAAAGAGATAGTATGAGGCTTGATGTAAGTAAATTAGAACATGCTTCAAAGAGTGTAAATAAACTTATTAATTCACAGATTCATGATAAACTTAAGACTGGATTAGGATACAATAATGTACCTCCACCTTATAATCACACCTACTTTCCTCCCAAAAGTGAAATTGATATCAATTCACTTAAAAGAGAAATGGTAGATGAGGTTAAAAAGGCTGATCCAATTAAAAGTTTATCTGATAATGATCTGTTTGTAGAAGGTGAAGTTAGTGACTGGACTGAAGAAGATGATCAGAGTGATAGGACATCTGATAGTGAGAAGAGTGTGAAATCTGAATCATCTAAGTCTGAGTCAACATGTGAGGATGTGAAGAGAGTAACTACTGATCTAGTTGTTAATCTTAAAACTGATAAACTAGAAGAGGGTAAGAAAATGTTTAAGGAAAAGGTTAAACTGGACTTAGAGAAGGTGAGTTTGAATACTAACAAATCTAAACATGGGTTAGGATATGTTAGTAATACAGTTAACTCAGTTACTAAACCTGTTGTTGAATCTGTTGTGAATAACTGTGTGAATTGTAAATGTAAAGCAAGTGCTTCTTCTTCACAGAGTTTTCAAAATCAAAAACCCAGAGGTAATCAAAGAAATTGGAATCAAATGATTTCACAAAAACTGGGTAATAATGTTACTGTGATTAAAGAAATGTCTTGCTTTATATGTGGAAAAATGGGTCATCTTAAATATGACTGTTATCATAATCCTGAGAATGTTCAAAGGATTAGAAAACAGTCATGGATGAAAGCAAATATGATTAACAAACAAAATTTTCAATCAAAAGTTGATCATACTGCCAGAGTTCAGAAGATAAACTCAAAGGCTACCATGTTAAACACTGTTACAGGTAAATCTACTGCAGCAGTAATAACAAAATTAGCCAAAAGCTCAAAGACTAAAACAGTGGTAACTGAATACAAAAACAGTGTTAACAAAATTAACACTGAATCTTCAATTGGTAAAACAGTTAAAACTGTTAAGCCAAAGAACACTGTTAAGTCTAAAATTAGTTGGATTTGGACACCTATTAAGTCTGATAAATTAACAGATCCAAATACCAACAGTGCTTCACAATCAATAATCTTTAAGAAAGTTGATTATGTGAATGCACATGGGAAACTCAAAGCCAAATTGGTTTGGGTTCCCAAGAGAAATTAATTCTCTTTTTGACTATTTGTGCAGGGCAAGCCTAAGAGCTTATGGCATATTGATAGTGGATGCTCACGGCACATGACTGGAGACAAAGAAAAGCTGCAGGACTTTAAATCTTTTGATGGAGGATATGTAGCTTTTGGAAGCAATCCAAAAGGAGGAAGGATCACAGGGAAAGGAACAGTTCAGAGTGAAAAGCTAAGTTTTGATAATGTTTATTTTGTGGAACAACTGAGGTATAATTTACTAAGTGTGAGTCAAATCACAGATAAAAAGAACCCAGTTCATTTTACTGACACTGAATGCCTTATCTTGTCCAAAGAATTCAAAATACCGGAAAACATGATTTTGATGAGAATTCCAAGACAAGATAATGTATATAAGTGTGACTTAGTAAATATGACACCTCAACCTGATTTAAACTGTCTTATTTCTAAAGCAAGTGTGAATGAATCTGAACTGTGGCATAGGAGGATGTGTCACATGAATTTCAAAACCATTAATAAACTTGTCAAAAACAAGCTTGTTAGAGGTTTGCCTGAAAAGGTCTATTCATGTGATGATCATTGTGTTTCTTGTCAAAAGGGAAAGCAACACAAATCCTCATTTAAGTCCAAATCTGTGAACACAAATAGCACACCCTTACACTTATTGCATATGGACTTATTTGGACCAACCAGTATATGTAGTATGGGGAAAAAGTCTTACTGTCTTGTGATTATTGATGATTATACTAGATTTACATGGGTTTTCTTTCTTAGGACAAAGGATGAGACAGGTGAAATACTTAGATCATTTATAACTAAGATGGAGAATCAATTGGATAAAAGAGTAAAGATCATCAGAAGTGATAATGGAACAGAATTTAAAAATCATGAGATGGATAAATTCTATGAAGTTAAAGGTATTAAGAGAGAATTTAGTGCACCTAGAACTCCTCAACAAAATGGAGTAGCTGAAAGGAGGAATAGGACACTGATTGAGGCTGCTAGAACCATGCTATCTGATGCAAAGCTACCTATGTCTTTTTGGGCAGAGGCAGTTAGCACAGCTTGTTATGTTCAGAATAGAGTATTAGTTGTTAAGCCTCATAACAAGACACCATATGAACTGTTATTTAAGAGAAAGCCTTTGGTTAGTTTCTTAAAATCTTTTGGGTGTCCTTGTACAATCTTAAATACCAAAGATCACTTAGGTAAGTTTCAGAGTAAGGCTGATGAGGGGATATTTGTTGGTTATTCTATTCAAAGTAAATCTTATAGGGTATTCAATCAAAGGACCAGAATCATAGAAGAAACTGTGCACACAATGTAGACGTCTAGAGAATTTTATCCCTAAGGTTCTTGTAACCCTGATACGAAAAAGTATCCGTCATTATTATTATTAATAATATGATTAGGGATTTGGCTTATGATAATATTGATGTTTGTTTTTATTCCGCTGCAAATTATTATCATCTTTGTTATCATTATTATCGTTGATTGTTAATCCTAGATCAAGACCTAAAAAGTCTGAGCTTAATCGATCATACGTTTTCACAATTGCAAAACCACCAACAAAAGCTCAAATGAAGAAGAACTTAATTGCAAAGTTGAAAGGTGGGTATATTCCTTTGAATGCATTGAAACAGATGAGTTTAGAGAGATTGCAGGAGTTATGGGATAAAGATGAGTTGAATCCTGATGTGATTGAAAAGAAACAAACAGAAAAGAAAGAAGCTGAGAAGAAAAAGCAGGAAGTTGAAAAGGAAAAGAAAGAGGCTGAAAAAGAAAGAAAATTGAAAGAAAAGGAAGAAAAAGAAAAAAGAGAAAAGATAGAAGCTGAGAAGAGGAGGAAAGATGAACTTGAGAAAAAGAAGAGAGAGTTAGATGAAATTCCTGATAGAGAAAGGAATATTGATGAATTGAAGGAGTTTATTCTGTTACAGCCTATGGAATCTGAGGTAATTAATGTTGAATTACCTGGTATCATTGATTGGTCTATTGAGCAATTTGTCAATCCTGTTAAGATTCACAAGATTAAAGTTGAAAGAGCAGATGGAAATGTATCTTGGTGGAGATCTTTTAGGGATTTGATAAAGAGAATTAGTAGGACTGATTTGGTGAGAATGTATGAGATTGGGATGGAAAAGAATTTAGATTTGAAAAGGTTTGATAATCTGGTTGAAAAAGTTACATGGCATTGGATTAAAGCTATGTTTGAGCCAGAAGAGTTTCCATTTCAGTTTGCTACTTTTAGCAAGGTCAGAAATTGGATTTATCATGCCAAACCTGGAGTACATCAGATTGTTATGGATGATGCAGTGTTTATGTGATTATTGACAGATAGATTTTATGATATAAATCTGAGATTTTTGATGGGCTTGAGAAATGCAAGGCTACAAGCTGCAGTTTTAGATGATGTAGCTCTGGAATTGGTATATATGGTGTTGAATCAGATTCATAAGAAGGAGGAGATTGATAGGAAGAAGAGAAGAAATAACTAACAGTTTTGAAAGAATTTTGTGAAGCTTATAATGGAGGATTAGAAGAAACTTAATGCTGTGAAGGACAGATTAAGTTTAGGGGGAGATTGTTGGGTCAAAACTGTTTCAGGTCTGAGTTGAAGTTTTGATGAGAAGACAGAGTATAAGTGATTAAAACTGTTTGCTTTGAAGGTTAAAACTGTCTTTATGAAGTTACAACTGATAGAAGAAAACTGATGAGAAGACAAGTGTTACAACTGATTGAAGATAGATTACAACTGATAGTTATGTGTCTGTAAGTAGTTAAAACTGCTTATGTATTAGTAAATGTTAGTTATATATGAAACAGTTAATACTGATTATATATTTGTACTTAGTCGTATATTACAATTGAAGCAGTTACCACTGAATGTGTAACAGTTACAACTGTTTACATCAGAATGGTAGTTAAACTGTTTATGATTTTGTGATAAGTATGAGTCGGTTATGGAAGTTATTTTATTCCATATTTTTAGGAGATTGTATAGGACTCTATATGTTATAAATAGAGATCCTTTAGACCTAGATAGGTTAATGATTTTTGCGCAGCTTCAAGGTTTTCTGTAACCCTAATACATCAAGTGTATTCGTCTTATATCATTAATAAGATTGAAGCTATCGGTATATTATTGTGTTCATTAAATTAATTAATATTCATTGATCTTCTTAATATTATTGAGTGTGATTCCGCAACTTCTCAATAATATATTCAAAGCTTATTACGTAAGATTGTTTATTAAGTTAAACAGGGACAAACACGGAACGTGTGAAGGATAGCTTATGGTATATGGATAGTGGCTGCTCGCGACACATGACTGGCGATGTGTCTCTTCTGACGGATATTAAACCATACTCGGGAGGATACGTTGCTTTCGCGGGAGATTCAGGAGGAACGATTTCGGGAAAGGGAATGCTAACAAATGGAAAAGTTAGCTTTGAGAATGTGAATTATGTGGCAGAACTGACTCACAACTTGCTGAGCGTATCACAAGTTTGTGATAAGGACTACACCACGTCATTCACAAAGACTGAATGTGTGATATTGAAGCCTGGGTATGTCATTCCTGAGGAATGGGTATTGATGCGTGCACCTAGAAAGAATGACACCTATGTGATGAACATGCGAACTGTGGAGACTACCAGTGACTATACTTGTCTCCTTTCAAAGGCTTCTGAAAAGGAATCACTCCTTTGGCACAGACGGATGGGACATATTCATTTCCGTAAAATGAATTTTCTGATTAATAATGATTTAGTGAGGGGAGTTCCAAAACAGTCATTTGCTCTAAAAGATGACTGCGTTTCTTGTCACAAAGGAAAACTCCACAAGAAGTCCCACAAGTCTAAGGTTGTGAATTCTATTGCTGCTCCGTTGGAACTACTGCATATGGATCTGTTCGGTCCAGTTTCAACAAAGAGCATTGGTGGTCGGTCTTACTGCTTGGTAGTTACTGATGACTACTCAAGGTTTTCGTGGGTATATTTCTTGACCACAAAGGGGGAGACTCCTGATATTCTGGTGTATTTGTTGGATAAGTTGGCAAATCTATGCAACTTAAATGTGAAAAGGATTCGAAGCGACAATGGAACTGAATTCAAGAACTCAACTCTCGAATTGTTTTGTGCTACAAGAGGTATTGAGCATCAATTTAGTGCTCCAAGGACTCCACAACATAATGGAGTTGCAGAAAGAAAGAACAGGACAATCATTGAGACAGCTCGGACTATGTTAGCTGACTCCAAGTTACCAATCATTTTCTGGGCTGAGGCAGTTAATACTGCCTGTTATGTTCTCAATAGAGTGCTCACGGTGAAGAAAAAGAACAAGACGTGTTACGAACTTTTTAATAACCGTAAGCCAAATCTTCAGTTTTTAGAACCATTTGGGTGTCCATGCATGATCATGATTACAAAAGATAAGGTCTCTAAGTTTGGTGACAAAGCTGTTGAAGGGATTTTTCTTGGATATTGAGTCAATTCTCCGAACAAAAGAGTCTTCAATAAATCAACGAATCAGATTGAGGAACAGTTTGAGGTGAAATGTTTAAGGTATACGGAACCTCCTCAAGGAACAGGTCCGGATTGGTTTTTCAACTATGGAAACCTCTTTAATTCTTTCAAAATTCCGGAAGAAGATGAAACGGAAGAGTTAGTTTCCATGCTTCATGGACTTGATCTGTCTCAAGATACACCAGTTAGTAAACCATCTGACCCATCTCCTAATGCAACACCCGAACCACCACCAACTAATACTACACCACTACCAACACCCACACCATCACCAGCTACACCTAATCCAACATCTACTTCACAAGTTACACCTTCGAAAGATGCTCCTTCTACCTCTAAAACAGTGTATAACTACACAAAGGAGCTTCCTTATGATCCAAACATGCCATCATTAGAGGAAGGAGGAGAGGATGAGGTACATGATGAGGGAGAGGAAGCAGAAAATATGAATTATTCTCATTTATTTTCTCAAGGAGATGAAGATGATGATGCTTCTCCGAATATTTCTGCAACTGAGGGAGATCTGAGTAACCTGGAACAGAATCTTGTGCCAGATCAAGTTCCAGTGACTCGGATACATAAGGATCACCCCATTGATAATATCATTGGTGATCCTCATGCAAAGGTTCAAACAAGACATCAAGCGAAACAGACTGATACTGAACAACTTTTGGGTCTGGTAGCTAATATTAATTCATGTTATCTTTCGCAGAATGAACCTAAGAAAGTTGAAGAGGCCTTAAAAGATTCATCCTGGATTGAGGCCATGCAAGAGGAACTACAGCAATTTGAAAAATTGCAAGTCTGGGAAGTAGTTCAATTACCCAAGGGTGCCCACTTGACTGGTACTCGTTGGGTTTTTCGTAATAAAATGGATGATAGGGGCGTTGTGATTCGTAATAAAGCACGTCTAGTAGTTCAAGGCTTCAGCCAAATTGAAGGCTTGGACTATGATGATGTATTTGCCCCTGTTGCTCGATTGGAATCCATACGCATTTTTCTGGCATACGCGTCCTTCAAGGGATTTCGCGTCAATCAACTTGATGTGAAAAGTGCGTTTCTGTATGGAAAAGTTGATAACGATGTGTACGTTAAGCAGCCTCCTGGTTTTGAAGACCCTGCGCATCCTGAATACGTCTGTAAATTGAACAAGGCGTTGTATGGTCTTCACCAAGCACCGAGACTTTGGTATGAGAGGCTAACTACACATCTGATTAAGCATGGTTTTGTGAGAGGAAACATCGATAGCACGCTATTTATTCTTCGTGAACAGTCAGAGGATAGGGAAGATATGCTACTTGTGCAGGTTTACATGGACGATATTATCTTCGGTTCTACTAATGAGGCAATGTGCAAGAACTTTGAGAAAATCATGAAGTCTGAGTTTGAGATGAGCGCGATGGGGGAGCTCACATTCTTTTTAGGTGTACAAGTTGAGCAGCTTGCAAAAGGTATTTATATACATCAGTCAAAATATGTCAATGACATGTTGACTCGGTATGACCTGCTCATTTGTAAAACCTATGGGACTCCCATCGAGCTTAATCACAATCTCAAACTTGCTGAGGAAGATGAAGATTGCAAGGAGAGGGACTATCGTTCAATGATAGGCTCTCTTATGTATTTGACTGCCTCTAGACCGGATATTGTATTTGCCGTGTCGATTTGCTCGCGCTATCAGGCTAAACCAAAGGTGTCACATATGAAGGCAGTGAAGCGAATTTTTGGTTATCTCAGAGCTAGACCTACTCTTGGTCTTTGGTATTCAAATGAGAAGACTTTCGCTCTCACAGCCTATTCAGATTCGGATCATGGAGGTTGCAGTATTGATAAGAAGTCTACAACTGGTGGATGTCAATTTCTGGGATCGCGTTTGGTCTCGTGGCAGTGCAAGAAGCAGACTACAGTCTCTCTTTCTACAGCAGAGGCTGAGTATGTTGCTGCCGCTAGCTGCTGTGCCCAAGTTCTCTGGATTCAGCACCAATTACGTGATTACGGGTTACTTCTTACTATGACTCCTATTCACATAGATAACACTGCTGCTATATCTATCACACGCAATCCCGTACAGCACTCTAAGACAAAACATATTGAACTTAAGTTCCACTTCATACGGGATTGCTATGAAAAACACTTGATAGACCTGGTCCACATAGACACCCTTAAACAAAATGCCGACCTATTCACCAAAGCCTTTTCACGTGCTCGATTTGATGAACTGGTCAACATGATCGGTTTAAGATTCTTTGGGTCTAAAAAGTAATGTGTGACTTGGATAGTTAACTTTGTTTACTTTTATGTGTGTTTAAAAAAAAAAAAAAAAAAAAAAAAAAAAAAAAGGCAATAGCCACTCTTTATACTCTTTAGTATTAAAGAAAACGCGAGGTTGCAACATTTTTAAAATAGACGTTGAGTTGTGTCTGTAAACAACTTGGGACATGATAGTACATCGGATGACATGCACAAAATGGAATTTTAAGGTTTATCTTGGATGTGTCAGTAGGTTTATCTGACACACTTAAAACAGTTTTTATCTAAATTATCTTCATCATACGATGTATTGGTAGGCATGATACACACCGGTCTCTGAGAAATTAAGAAGTAATTTAAATACATGTCTATGATCCTATGGTAAACACCTTGTGATGTACGACTCTAAGTCTTAATTCCTTAGCATAGCTTGACATACTTCTATTTTTGGATTGTTTATTTGAGATCTTTTGGGGGAGTATGCTGATTGTTTCCTCTGTTGTACGTAAGTGCAGACCTGGTCTCAATTCAGCTTACTCTCAAAACTAAGCAAACGTGAGTCAATGCACTTGCAAAGTCTTAAATTTAAGGTACTAAACAAGGTCGCCACAAATTTGGTTTGACTGCGTTTGGTTTTGCTTACACCTGAATCAAGTTATGTTGCTCTGTTGTACGCAAGTACAGACCTGTCACCGCTGGCTTGATTCTTAAAATTGATTCTCTTATATTCTTTCTGAATTTGGAAACTATGTTCATGTCTAAGTTATAGGGGTATATCTATGGTGGGGACCATGGTAAAATATTCATACTAACAATAAAAGGTTAACTCACAGACACAGATGTAACTTGTTTAGGTGAACAAACAATACCAATAATTGTCTTGAAATAATTTTTATAAAAGGTGTTTTAAATGTGCCAAGTAAATTTAAGGTGGACAAATATACTGATGATCGAAATAACACTTACTATTCCTAATAATTGCATGTTATTCCGATATGATCCCTAACCAGACTCAATCAACTCCGTCACCAAAAAGAATGTATTTAGTTTGGTTTTTATATTTGTAATTTTGTGAATTTATATTTTATTCTTAGTTTTAATTCTATTTTTAACCAAGTCACATTTACTGTCAAATTGTGCACTACGCAAAAGATCGACAAAATTTTAAAATTTTTCACAAACTGTCGATATGCGTCACTTCATAAGTGACGCTCATAGTGACGCATCTAAGTGACGCTTTAAGAGTCGTTCTAAGTGACGCCGATTAGGGTTTTGGTATAAATAGTCCGTATCCGGCACTTATTTCTACCACCAACACTATTCAATACGCGTCACTTCCACTACCCTTGCGTCACTTCCCTCGTCGCTGCGTCACTTCGACTGTTCGTGATTTCCGATCGATCTGTGGCTTTTTGTGTATTTTGCGTGCAATCGGCCTCCGTTACCTTGTTCATCTCATTCATACGCATCATTAGGTACCATTTTTATCTATTATAATTGCGTATTCATGATTTAATCGCCGATTGAAGTTTCGGGTTTTTAGGGTTTATGAAATCACGATGCTTGGGGTTCGATTTGTTATTATTTTGTGTAATAAAATGGTGTGTTTTACTCGTTGTTACATGCCGCATCTTTTGGTAAACTTGCTTTCGAAAAACCCCAATTTTGGTTCGTCGGGAATTCTGGGTTTGAACAGTGACACGATGATCTTCATCGTTGCGTCACTTCAAGCGTCACTTCCATAAGTGACGCTAAATGGTAATTTCACAGATTAAGTGTTACTTCCTTAAGTGACGCCATTAAACGTCACTTGCTGAGTGACGCCTTTATGCGTTACTTCATCACATTACTTACTAAGTGACGCCTAACACCGTCACTTCCTTAACTGACGCTATCAGTGCCGCTATTACTATCCGTCACTTTGTAAATGACGCATACCCGACACTTGTTACTGACGCTATTAATGACATGTGTTCTGGCAACGGCACTTACACCAGTGACGCGTTAACTGCGTCACTTACCATAAGTGACGCATCACTTGATTTTCTTATTTTAGTGCGACACTCTCTGAGTGTCGGTACTTTTTTATGCGTCACTCTATAAGTAACGCTAAAATCAGAGGTTTTTTTTAATTATTTGCGTGAGCTTATTCTGTAACGAAATTTCTGGTTATCTTTTGTATTTTAGCTTACAGATGGAAGCTCTACGAGATTATTATCGTCGCACCAACTCCAGGCACAACATCGTTGCATTCTTGGATTCAACGCACAAGAACTCGTTGCCTTTTCGGCCGATGATCGAGTTTCTTAGACGTTCACGGATTCATCATGCTATTACAGCTTCGGTACCAGTGTATATGAATCAAATCGAGGAATTTTATGATCACGCATTTATCAGAACAGAGAATGACACTCCGAGGATTGTGTCAACTATGTTTGGTCGTGAGATTCAGATTACACAGGATCCGGTTCGCCGTGTTTTGCAGTTTGATGATGCGAACAATATGCCGACTGTTTTTGAGACCGCGTTTATCTATGGGGGTCTTCAGAGAATGGGTTATCCGGCAGATCAGCTTGTGGATTTCAGAAAACAGTATCTCTGCAGGGTTTGGAGATACTTAGCTCACATTGTTATTGTCTGTTTATCTCCACGAAAGGGTGGATACGATGCTGCGAGTCATACGACTCTATCTTTGATGTTGGCGTTGATATACAACAAACCGTACAATTTCAGCGGTTACATTTTTGGGAATATGGTAGAGAATGTTCGAGCTGGAAAGGATAAGTGGTTATTATATCCTCGTTTCGTTCATCTTTTGTTAAACGACTTGAATTTGAGAATTGATCCGGATCTGCGGTCATTATTGGTTCAAACACCTATGTTATTGCGAGTTTTCAATGATTGCAAGCTTCCACCAAAGGATTCTCAGGTATTGCCTGATCGTGAGCTGTTTGGGCACGTAGTGAACGAAAACTACGTTGCGCCGCCTGGGGATGGTTATGAGGATGTTGTTGCTCCTCCGGTGAATGAAGAGGATTTGGTTGATGCTGCTATTGCTCAAGATTTAGAAGATATCGAGGAAGTTGAAGAGGTTGCAGCTGAGGAATCTGATGGTGGTTCCACACCACCTGACTCTCCAGGTGATGTGCCACCTCAGGATGCATTGGATGGGATTCATTTGGCAGATCCTAGACGCTTTAAGCGTATTTTGAGAAGGATTTCTGCGGGGCGTGTTCATGTACCGCCTAATCTTGGAAAGCGACCAGCTGGGTCTTCTCCGTCTTATGCTGATCTACCATTGAGAAGACGCCAGCGAACGGGTATAAGTATTCAAGAACCGGCTCAGCAAGCTCAACAACAACCGCCGCCTGCGATGCTTCAGCAGTTCCTTGATCAGATCAGTGAGATGAATAAGCGTTTTGATGATCAGGCTACCGTGATTGAAGCTCAAGCTGCTCAAATTAAAGATTTGGAGATCAAGGCAGCTCAAGTGCAGGAACTGAAGCTTGAATTGACGGACGTAAAGTCTAGATTGTTAGAGTTGGAAGCGGTTACTATTGTTTCGGGGGAGGAAGGTCAGGGAACCTTAGAAATAAATGTAACCCCTCCCCCTGAAACCGAAAATGTAAATCCAGATTCTATTAATGAAAACATTGCTTTGGATTATTTCGTTGACGTTCCAGGACAACCGAGACCCATTTCGGTTGATTATTCGAATGTTAATCTCACATACATTCAGAGTTTGATAAATCCGGGTGGTGAAGAAGATAGATCAGTCGATCCGGATGATATAGAGATGGATGCAGAGGTTCTAGGGTCGGACGAAGAATATTTGGATAATCCTAATCCGGAACCGGCACCTGAGCGAGAATCGGAACCAGTTCAGAAACAACCGGCTCAACCGTATGATTTTGATGCACCAATCATTGAGTCCGATGATTCTGATGATGATCATGAACCTCAAACAGATACTACTCAGGAACAACCAACTGCTGAATCTGTTCCTGAACAAGCACAACCGTCTACATCTTCAGAGCGCCCAATGTTTCGAAAGCTCAAGCCTGAATTGAAGATTTGCAAAACTTATCAGGTTCGAGGTGATTTGACTGGATTGATCAGAAGTTGGAAGTTTGATGAAGTCAACTTTCTGATTCTTATTAAGCGAAGAGATGGAGTACAGTATTTTCGGCCAAGATTTAACTGTATTAGTACGTTGCCGAAGGAGGAATTAAATCGTCTTGCTCAACTGAACATCGTTAACCACACTGATGATTTTCGTGGTAACATGTTTCAAAAGATTCTTAGAAGAGATATCTACAGCAAGAAGTATTTGTGGGTTAGACCAGAGCTGGGAGTTCGATATTCATACAAGAAAAAGTTGGATTCAAGAACTCAGCAACCGATTGTGAAATATCATTATCCTCCAGCTGCTAGTCAGAAAACTGTGCCATTGCAGTCTTTACCACTTGATTTTCTTAAAAGATTACGATATTGGTGGTTTGACTCCGTTACTCAAGAAGCAGTTATTGAATATCTTTCAGTTGAAGATCCAGTGATTGAGAAGGGTAATTGGAGTTTATCTACAAAGTATGGAAGAACTCTTCGTGTTTTTGATCCGATCAGCCTTATCAATTTGACGAAGAAAGATTTGAAAGCTCTTCACAAAAGCAAGATGGAGTATCATCGTTTCGATCAAGAAGAAGCTTCAAAGTTCGAGAAGGTGGTCGAGATTTGCGTTCGAGTGGGTATTCATGCTGGTGGAGTGTTTCCACCAGGTTGGGTTTGAGCTGTTGATGTTTTTGAAGACCAAGCTGAAGACACGGGGGAGTTTGTTGATACATGTTTGTGTGTCTGTCAGTTGGTCTATCGAGTTGTAAGTGTCGTTAGGAAGTTTTAATAGAAAAGTCATTTTCTGTATATGCGACACTTAAGTTTAGTATTAGGCGACACTTGCCTTAGTGACGCATAGCGACACTTAGGTAAGTGACGCATGAGGGCGGCGACATGCGACACTTCCCAAGTGACGCATGTCTGCCAATTTTGTTTTAGTATAAATACAAACCTACGGGTTTTTGGCTAGGGTTGACGAAACCCTAGCACCATCTGTCGACTAAGCATACTTGTAAACAGTTCCAATACGTTCAAGAAGTTAATAAACTAGTTTTACTTTGATTGATTCATTGTTTCGGTTTAAGTTTGTTACGCGTTTGTGTAATTGTTTGTTTCCGCCAATCAATTACTTTCGATCATCACTTAGATCCGACACCAGGGGCACTTTCAGGAAACATTTTCTTACATGTTCAAACTCTAAGTGTGGGATTTTAGTCGTAAAATCTCAACTCAAGAGAACATTAGGGACAATGTTCCTCTAAGTGTGGGATGGTTGGTATAGAATACCTTGGATAAACGATCTTTATGTCTACATGGCATATCTCAGAAAATGTTCCCTAATTTTTTTCAAATTCTTCAAAAATATTTTTCAATAAAACTAAAATATGAGCTAAATCTTGCGATTAAACTCTAAATTTTTGAGTTTTGGTATGCCTGAAAGAAATCATTTTCAAAATATGAGGAAAATATTTCAAAAACTTAAGGAAATTAAGGTAGAAATTTCCTAAGCAAGAAACGACAATCTAAGAGGGGCATCGCATGACTAGGCACATACAACCCAAATTTGCAGTGAGGTCTTGAGCCTTAAAAGCATTCATTTTTAATGCTACATTGTTCATTTCTTGTGTGTGCCGATGCATGTATCTCTGAATTAGAACTTGCTCTTGACATACGCTTCGAGACCACATTGGTGTGTACCGTACGCGGTATAGGTGCAATTAGATGACCTTGACATTCCTTAGGATTTGAACCCCTTTTTTTAGCCTTCTCTTTCAAGCCCAAAACCCTTCCGATACTCATTTTTAGTATCGATGATCCGCCTAGAAAACCCTGTTGAGCCTAAACCTTTTCATTTCTTCAAAAACCCTAATCATGAACCTACTTTTCCAAATTCCCAAAACCTTATCTTAGAATTTCTGAGGTTATGAAAAACATCTTGAAGAAAATCCAACTCGATTATCCTACTCGTTCGTGTTCTCCAAAAAGAATCAAACCTCTCTAAAAGTGCGGGAAAATTAGCACACATGAGAGACAAAGAAAACAACGGTGCGGGAAAATTAGCACCCAAAGAAAAGACTCGAATTGATCAAGATAAGAGAAAGGATTTCTGAAGGAGAAAAAGAAAAGAAATTATCCTCGGAAGCTCTCCGACAACGAAATTCTGAAAAAAAAAAAAAAAAGAAAAACAAAAAGCAGAAAAAGAAAGAAAAGAAAAGAAAAGAAAAAGAAAATAAAGCTCGAGATGCTTCAGAGTATCAACCATAAAAAGGGAGATCCGATAGAAGACGAGTAGCTACTTCATCCGTTCTACAAATAAGTTTTTCATGATTCTTGGAAAGCCTGAGATAAGCAATACCCTTACAAACCAAAAATTCCCTTATCCATACCCCTTAACCCTCACAAAACATTACAACCCCCGAATGTCTTGGGATAATTAGCGCCGTTCTCACCTAAGTGGTGGAGATCCGATTCTCGATCAAGCCTATGACGATGAGTACTGCATGACTGGCTTTATGAGCGATTTCGTTTGAACTAGATTGATAGGAAACCCGATACACTATTGAGTGAATTGAGTGACCACCTTATGTGAGATCGCCTGGTCATGTATACTCCAAGATCACGAGAGTTGGAAAGTATGCCTATGAGAATCGCTTCTTGTTTCCGAAAGGATCATCTTACTTTCCTTGGTTTCCTGAAACTATCTACTCATACGAGAAAACGGTGACCGATGGGGATGTCATAACTCTCCTCTAAAAATCTGTTCCTAAAAATGTTTTCAAAGGGGATGTTGATGAGAGTTGCTTGAGGACAAGCAACGTCTAAGTGTGGGATACTTGATGTGACCCAAAAAGTCATGTTTTTAAGAGTATAATTCCACACTTTTTGGACTATTCTTTGGTGAAAACATTTCAAAACCATCATTATTTACCAAAAATCACCAAGGTAGTCTAAATATAGACGCTGCTGCAAAAATCGGTTAAAACATCCAAATAACACGTAAACCGAGGCAAAACAATCACCTTAAATTTTCCGTTCTTAACATTCTTGTGGAAATAGATCTTAATTCATATTTTATGATTCCATAGGGAAATCCAAGACCGGAGGTGAAAGAATCAGAAGAAACGGACGAAAGACGGAGAAGATACAAGTCTAGAAGCACGCCGATCGTCATCCGGAACACGCAAAAGCTAAACATTTCCAAAATTGGCAAACTCAGTGCCATTAGAAGCGTAACGGAATAACGAAGTCAACGGCGCAAGAATCAAGCAAATCGGAGCCCAAACGAAGAAGATACGGACGAACCAAGCAACCGAGGAACAAGCGGAATCCAAACGGAGCACCAACCCCCCTGGACACCTAGGTACCGTATACGGTACCCTAGATGCCGTATACGGCCCTATGGGTGCAGTATACGGGGATGTTTGCTTTGTGAGGTGCCGTTTGACCCCCCCCCCCCTTGGTCCAGTACCCCCCGTATGCGCTTTGATGCTTGTTCTTTATGCTTTAGGACTTGTACCAAGCTTCAACCTCCTCATCTATAAATAGAGGACTCCTCTCATTCATTCAACACACCTCATTTTCATTCTTTCATACTTTCTATCTCTAAACTCTCTCTTTCTAGATTTAGGTTAGCATTCTCTCTCTAGCACTACTCTTAGGAGTTAGAGGAGAATTAGTAGGTTAGAGTAGAAGCTCTTAGTAGCTTTTGTACGGAGTTACTCCGAGACTTCAGATTTGTGAAGATTTGTCTGTATTACTCTCGTATTCAGGTTTAATACAATCTCTCGCATTTATTCTTTTAATTATGCTTTCTTATTATGCATGCTTAGGAATGAATGCTAGAATTATGCTAGGCTAGACAAATCAATGCTTGTTGTGATATATGCAATGTTAGGATAGTTATGATATAATACACAATTGGGGACAACACCATTATGAAACAATGGAGGTAACGTTATACGGCTTTCATTTGTATAGCGTCGGAATCATCACGAATGTGTGTAGTACGGAACGTGGAAGCTATGAAAGTCGTGGGCACAATCAGTTGTGGAAATAATGATTCCCAATTGTGAACATACTGTTACTTTGTCTGTGTAAGTTTAAAACTGTTTGCGAACTTATAAGCTGAACCTCTGATTATTTATCTATCCAACTTATGTTGTGGTTTGTATCCTCCTCCCTAGAACCTGGCCAATTGCTAGAAGTAGGATTACCAACTATTCTGTGTATGATGATCAATGAACTCAACATGGTCGCTGTTCCCTTGATTGAAACACATCCGAGGGACACGAAGCATAGGATTAGAGATAGATTGGGTTCACGCTTGTTTGTTGTGTATCTTTGGGACAACTTCCGGGATATTCATGATTTGATTATTAGGTCAGTTAATGTGATGGCTAGTGTTCCGTCCTATTGCATGTTCTTGTTTGATTGTTGCTTAGGTACTGCATGCTAGACATACGTAAACATTATCACTGCCCTGCTGATTAGATTTTCGTAAACATAATAAACATAATACAGATAGGTTAACATGTATGTATTAGTTGTAATGATTGTATGATTAATGATGAACAATTCAGCTGACCGTTAGACAGATTATCCCAACCGGTTCCGCGGGTTAAACCCTGTTCATGTTATTGTTCACTGAACAATTCATGCCATGATACTAACGTCCTCCGGATGTCTGTAAATGGGGACCTAGATTAGAGGATAATTGTCAGTTGAATTGGTCTGTACATTTGGGAGAACTTCCGGTGTACTGGACATTCTATAACTGCTATCCATGTGACATATTATATATCTGATTGCGGACAACTCTACGTTAGGTATATAGTAGGATCGTAGTTGTAGCTCATTAAGAAATACAGGAATATCTAGTGAGTAATCTGGAACCCTAATTGGTATAACGGAAAGGCTATAAAAAGCGCGTTAACATACATACGTGAGAAACCGAGTAAAGGTCTTAGGCATAATACTTTATCTACCAATTAAGTTTCTATGACCTCACCGGATTAATCATCACATCTAGTAAAATTATCCCTCATAACTATCCATCCAAATAACATTGCTGAAGTCACAGCAAACATATTCCTTATCTTGATTTCTCTGCGTACTCCGTACAAACCCCTGTCTTTAATTTAGTTTTTTATTTTAGTAATTAGTTTAGAAAACAAACCAACCTATCAAAAAAGTTTTAAAAATCCCAGCTAAATTACAAAAGATAATTAATCCTCCTAGATTCCCATGCCCGTTGTAGTTTGAAGAACGACACCTGAGTCATACATACCGCTTACTGCCCTTTAGGTTTTTAAGTAGTATCAAAACTTAGGATACCCAGCATAATAAATATAAAACACACTGTCCGCGCGCCCTTGCCGGAAGGTTCAACGACCGGAGTAAAATCCGACCGACCGCGGGGTGTACGACAGAAACCCAACTGAGGTGCCTCCTACGAGTGCCTAATCTACACTCGTCTTCCCAAATGCTAATACGTCCGTTTGACCAGTTAGTGCGTGCTAACCCGGACGAGGATTGTCAATCATATATGATATCATATACTAACATTCACGCTACAAATGTATTACCAGACTATGCTACGGAGGGCTTTAGTGATTAGTTGAAAACAACTCATGTAGTATTTATTTGATTTGTACTTGCGTTAAACATGTAAATAAAACGAGCAATGTAATCACACCCCTGATTGAAAAGCAGTGAAATAGGGGCCATGAGACTCACCTGAGCCTTGAGTGTTTATCGAAATAACTTGATTTGATTAGCTGTAAATTGATGTACGAAGACTTGTAACCTGAGGGCGTACATTACGCGCGATGGTTATTAATTGAATAGGTATCTTAAAAGACTATCTTTGTAGTTGTTCGTTCAACTATAATGTCCAAATTATCCCCATTTGGTTGATTGACTTGTCCAAATTACTATGATTTGGTTGATTAACTTGAGTTTAGAAAGTGTGTACGGCCCGTTGGTGATTGTTTGTAATAATAATTTTCAACATTATTATTTTGATTTTGAAATGTTGTACTTAAAAAAAATGTTTACAAACTTTTAGGTGACGGGGGTCCGAGGGCAGCGCCCCTGGTTAGCGGGGTTCCAGGGGTGGCAACCCCTGGCGGGGTCCAAGGGGCTGGCCCCTGGTTGGGGTCGAGATGCCAAGTAAGCTCGAAAAAATTTTATTTCTACTAAATTGCTTTGGTGAAAAACGCATCTGGACTTGAATTTGGGTGAAATCAAGTGATGAAATTTAGGTCTCGACACTTAGTAAAAATGAGTTGTAAACATTCTGTATTCAGCGTCACTTATAGCGACACTCAAGGGTTTAGGCGACACTTAGGAAGTGTCGCATGAAATGACGGATTCTGATCTAATGGCGTCACTTGTGCAAGTGACGCATTGAGGGAGACACTTAAGGAAGTGTCGGTATAAAGGTCATGAGTCACTAAGGTTAGTGACGGATGAAATCTCTTCTCGATTATAGGCGTCACTTAAACAAGTCACGCTATAAGTGTCGGTTTATAGTGACAAGTATTGAATTTGCGACACTTAGGCAAGTGTCGGGAAAAAGGGGTTTTATGCGGCACTTAGGCAAGTGACGCAAAATTAGGGCTTTTAGCGACACTCAATGCGTCACTTAAGTGACGCACGAAGTGACACTATACTGCAGTCGTCTTTGCGACACTTAAAGCTGTTGACGGATTTTTGAGCCAAAAACGAGTTTTTCGGCCATAGTTTGGTCCGATCCTTTTACCCAACCCATATATGGACATATAAGCTTATCTAAACCAAAATCAAGTATTATAACAAAGATTTAAGTGGTTACGAGAATTTGTCGGAAACTTACAAATCAACGCCGTGAAAATCCGGAAAGATAGAAAGATAGATCGTGATGCCGTGAATCTTTTACTTCAAATGAACGTGAAGATTCGAGGTCGTTTGAGGATGTTATTTTGTGGTTTTAGGTGATAATGTTGTTGGTGGTTTTTGGAAGAAAATGAGAGAAAAAGAGGTGAAGAGAGAGAGTGAGTGAGATGAGAATGAGGTGTGGGAGGGAATCCTCCTCCCTTTTGGCCGGTTTGGGTGGGGCCCACGGGTGTGGGCTTCACCCATTTTTCGTTCCCTGCATTCGTGCTACGCGCGGTGTTCGTTTTCCCGATCGTTTTAACGTTAAATATTTATTTTATACGTTTAAATGTACTTTTTAAGTTGCGAATAATTACCCAATATTTTGTTAAAGTACTTTAATAATTGCGTTATAAAATATAACTTTTAACTTATGTTGTTTTGTTTACGCGTTTATTATTTTAATCGCGTGACCATTGATTGTATGATTCAAAATGAATACGAAATATTATAAAAATAATACTTTGGATATGCTTGTGTTATTAAATAACGTTTATATTATTTAATTAAATGGTTCACCAACGTCCGTATTTAATTGATTCGAATTACATTCGAATTAAAAGGTGTACGATTTAATCAAATCGTATAACTGTATATATTCATCAATATATATTTTGATACATTAATTAGCCTAACACAGAACTAATTACATGTATTTACAATTGATTAGACCCTAATTAATAGTCCTAATTTGACGGGTGTCACATTCTCCCCCTAGAACAATCATCAATATGTCATAATAAAGACAATTCTTGTATAATAAACATTCAATAATATAGTTCCAACATAAATATATAACTCATATAATAAACTCAATAAACATTCATTCAAATAGTTATAACGAAAACCTAATTAACAAGTAATTCAAATAAACAATATCCATAAATTAACTCAATAAGGTTATTAAAGTTACAAGGATAAAGAAACCGAACCAATTGTAGAACCAGCTTTTCCTAGGGTTAAAAACCTTCAAACCCTAGCTCCTTAACCTCCAAAGTCGCACCTTAAGTCGACCTTAAACCCTAACAATCGATTTTTGTATTCTTGAATCATATATTTCAAACCCTAACTTGGGCCTCTATTTATAGTTTTGCTGGCCGACCTCCCAACCGCCGGTTGGGTATTCCAACCACCGGTTGGAACAATTTGTGTCCTGGTCCAACTCCGCGTCTTCCACCGCCTTAATCCTTTAATATCCCAACCGCCGGTTGGGTAATCCAACCGCCGGTTGGACCTCAATTCCAGAATCTTCCAACTTCGGGTTGGGCTTCTATTTTTGGGCTTCTTCTTTTCTCTAACGGATTTTAATCTTCATTTTGGCCCAATTCTTCAATATTAACATTTTAGTCTTCAATTCTTTAAGGTTTAAGCTCATTTTTCTTCATTTCTTCATTTTCTTCAGTTTTGGATTCGTTCTCGTTCCTTTTTCTTCAATCTTTAATTAAAATACATCTCTGCAAATATTAACAAAATAAGTATCTAAAATCATATGAATGCACTAAAATGTATATAAATATAGAGATAAATAGTATAAAATATAGTATCTATTTGATGCTTATCAAATATCCCCACACTTAAGTTCTACTTGTCCTCAAGTAGAATACTGAATAAAATTTAAAATAAGCATCAAACTAATATTTAAGAATCAGAATACCAATACTAAAAATCCGTTTCATAAATTAAAAATTTTAACAATTTAATTAATATGGATAACTATAATGTACAAATAAAAATTATTATTATTTGTGTTATATATAGCTCATGAATGATTACTAATATATTTGTCCACTTTAAACAATCTATATTCATACTTCTGAATACACCTTTATTGTTAGTATGTATATTACTTATGATTTCCATATATGATATACCTTTAAATTTAATTATACAATTTTCTTTTATATTCCCAATAAATATATGAAATACATTTTTAAGAATCAAGACATTGGTGACAGATCTGCATTTTCATGCAACATAGCGACATAACTTGATTCAGGTTTAAGCAAAACCAAACTTGGTCAAACCATTTTGGCAACCTCATTAGGTATCTTTTATTTTTAAGACTTTTCAAGTACTTTTGACTTGCGTTTGCTTAATTTTTAAGTATATATTAATAGAGACCAGGTCTATACTTTCGTATAACAGAGGAAACCATCAATATATACCCCCAAATGTTTTCACATAAGTAAAATGATATATAAAATTATTGTATAATAAATTTAAAATTTAAGACTTTTTATGTCATACATCATATTATGTACCATAAAATAATATACAAGTTATTTTATTAAATTTTTTTAAAATTCAGAAATCTTCATATAGATTGCCTATTAATACATCATATCACATAACTATACATCACTCCTTATTAAGGTAGCTTACATTATATATACAAAACAGTTAATCCACATTAAAGTCTAAACTTTTAAATACAAAACAAAACTTTTAACAAAAGTATTCTCACTAATAAATACTTAGTTATTAACTTAAAATTTTAAATTTTTAATAAAATCTAAGAACAATAGAAACTTAAATAATTAATTAAAGAGATTCTTTTTCTTACGAACCCTATCCCCACACTTAAATTATACAATGTCCTCATTGTATAAAAATTGATAAACAAAAGTGAGTAAGGGAAAGAAAAATAGAACAAAAAAACTCCCCTGACTGAAATTATAAATTCCATCATCGGCTAAGAAAAATCTGCTTGGTTGATTCCTTGATCTCTTGAAAAATAATATACAACATCCACACTTTCGTAGTTAATCACGATTGCATTTAGCATATGCAATAAGCCTTTAAACCCCTCGGTATCCCGAGTGGATGAGTTATAGTCTCGTGAGGTTTCTAGGGAACATACCCACAAAGTTCATATTTTTCCAAAAATTAATGCATTGTTAAGAAGAATAATGCATTGTTCAGCTGTACTTGTACGCATGTGTTGGCGCCCGATCAAGTCGGTGTCGTTAACGATTACTAACCGGGCACCATCAGTGGGTTGTTTTAAATTTGTAGTTGCGGGGCCTAAGTTTTTCCTAACAATGCTAATCCTAAGGGTGAGCAAGTGGTAGGTATGACCTAGAGTCGTTCTTCAAACCGACTGAATTGAAACTAAGGCGAGGCAGATGAGGGCTTTCAAACTAGTGAATGGTTTATAAAATAGTGGGGGTTTTGGTTTTTATATTAACTAACTTAGGCAAGTAAATAAATAAAAGCGAAATAAAAGTAAAACCTAAAGCAGATAAATAAAGATAGTGTTTGCTGAGACTTCGTTAATTAAGTTATGGGATGATATTTGGGGAAACTATTTTGAAAGATATTAGTTAATTATCATTCTTGAATACTTGCATGTAAACACTAGATTCCCTACTAATTAAAATCCCATTAGCATGTCACACCGGGAGCTAGGTTATGGTAACATTACAAAGTATTTTGAATAATAAGCAAAATCTTAATTAAGGTTTAATAATACTTTCATATGAATGGGAACAATATCTTAAGGTACTAGACATTACTTAATCATATAACGATTCCTCGTCATCCTAACAGATTCATGTATTTAAAACAGTTCATTTATGACTTTAAACCAGCCCTTGCTTAAGACTACCCAATAAATCCCCTAATTATCCACAGCGTTCCTCACTTTAAGTGGTTCCGCCGCTTCAAACCTTGGCCATGTCTTGTCCTATGATAATCCCCCATGTAGCCTTGCGGTTCCATAGTTTCATACCTTTGACAAATTATATTGACACAGATAATTGGCTACCTTTTAATTGGACGTCGTAAAAAGGTGTTGTAATCACGTTTATTGGTGGAAAGGTGATAGATTAATTTGAAGTTTAAAAGTCTATTTAGAAAGGTTAATTAAACTAGGTTTCTCATTTTATATATATTAGTCCGTAATATAACTACCTTCGGTCGTTACGCAGCTTCCACGTATTTGTACTAACCTAAAGTGTTTCCAACGCTATACTGAGTAACAATCGAATAGGGGCCATCATATTACTTCATAATATTATATCATTTCATAATATGACTACCTTCGGTCGTTCCTCGACTTCCATACATTTGTACTCCACCTTGAAGTGTTTCCAGTACTATATCGAGTAACAGTCGAATAGGGGCCGTCATATTACTTTACGATAATTAAGACCATTTATATTTTACTACTATGATGATCCTAAGACAACAATCAAACAAGAACATGCAATAAGACGATCAAAGTAATACTACCGATCTTTAATATTTAATTATAAATCATCCCATAATTAACTAACTACATCACAAGCAAACACAATAGTAATCTACTCGCTAATCATGGCACAAACTATCCCTAGCACAATTAAAACATACATATTTAATTAAGATAGATTAGGATAGAAAGAACCCGGATTAAAATGCGAGAAGGAATAGACTTAAATTAATAAGCGTAACTCCAAGCGTACACCAAAGAATATAAGATGTTCCCAAACTTTCCTTCTACTCTAAATAAGCTCCCTAACTAGCCTAATACTAATTTGAAGTAAGAAAATAGAATGAGAAAGTAAATAAAGAATAATGCCTAGTGTATTCAAGACTTAGGCATGGGACATCTTCAAATGAAAGCCTTGGCCTCTATTTATAGTTGAGTTTTGGCTCACATTAGCATCAAGAGGTGCATGTTAGTAAAAGGTAGCCAAAAGGGTGCACCGGGTACCGTACAACATGAAAAGTAGGCGCACCGGGTACTGTACAACACGAAAAGTAGGCGCACCAGGTACCAAAAGTTGCCAAAAACGGAAAGTGAGGCAGGTACACTGTAGCCGGCGCCGGGGGTACTGTGTCCGGCGGTGGGGGCACCCTGGCCGGCGGCTGGGGGCACACCCCCGCCCCGGTTCGCCGTCTTTTGCTTCGTTTCTTGATTCGTGCGTATTTTCTTCGTTATGCGTCCGTTTGGGTCGATTCTTTTTATGTTGGATTCGTAATTCAAAAACGAAGATTTTGACATAGGATAGGCCCTGAGATAAGGTTCCTAGCTCCAGATATTGCGTGCAAATCATTTGGATCTTCTGGCGGGCGTAGAATCTTCATTCTTTATCCGTTTTAGTTGATTCTTCTTCTATTTGATTCGTATTTTGAAAACGAACATCTCGGATAGAATGGATGTTGGTGACGGGCACTTTAGTCTTGAAATCTTGTTTTGATGCTTTGAATCTTCAAATGTGTGTGGAATCTTCGTTTTTCATCCGTTTTGCTTGATTTTTATCGTGCAACCTTGTTTTGACCATCTTGGCATAATGTTACTGATTTGTACTGTTTTTGAACTAATATGCCAAGAATCGTTCCAGAATGAGAGAGATATCGGTAGTAAAAACGTGACTTTTTACGCGATATCAAGTATCCTACACTTAGAACTTTGCTTGTCCTCAAGCAAACTAGTATTCAACATGGTTAAAGATAAGAAGATAATGAAATACTTTAAGGCGGAACTTTTTACTAAGGGGGTTTTGGAAAAAAATCAAGTACTTGTTCTTTGAAAAGGAAGATTGTAATCTTTAGGAGCATGCTTGTGATCTTTGACCTTGGATACATGACTAGGCGATCCTCTCAAGGTGGTCACTCAAATCACTCAAAGTGTTTAGGGTTTCCTATTCTATTATATCAATCGCTCAGAACGCCAGTCATGTATCGTTTATCGTCATAGGCTTGATCGAGTATCAAATCGTTACCTTTTAGGTGAGCGCGAAGTCGATCTAGCCACAATCATTCTAAGGGAGGTGATGTAGGGTTTGTGGAGTGGAGTGTTGGTGGTATGAGAGGGGGTTGTGTTGGTTTTTCATAGGTTTTCTTTTTGGTGAAGCGGAAAGCTGAAATTTTTGAATTTTCGGGAGATTTAACGCCTTTTTCTTTTGGGAGGAGTCTTTTTCTCCATTTGACTTTCTTTTCTTCAAATTTTCTAAGATATTTTTTTTTTCGACGTCATATCCTTAATACTTCTCTTTTTTCATCTTTGGAACTTTCTATGAAGTTTGAGGGATGCTTTTGAGTAGGTAAAGGGGGTAACGTACTTATTTTTAGGTGTATGGATGGGTTCAAGAATGATGTGATTCGATCTCCTTTTTGATTCACCAGTTCGGATTCGAAATGCATAGCAAGAGCAAGTTCTTATTCTAAACGCATACATCGGCACACTCAAGAATCGAAAAAGTGAAGCATTAAAAGTGAATGCTTTTCATATGGCTCAAGATACCTCACGAATCGAAAGTTGGGTTGTTGTGTGCTTAGTCATGCTATGCTTTTTATGGGATTACTAAACTTGTTTTTCAAAAGAATTTGTATTTTATTTTTCCTTCTTCCCCAAAGTAAATCATTCTTTGTTTAAATTTTTTCATTTTCAACATATTTTTAACTCAATTTTGAAAATTTTGTTTACTTTTATGGAGAAGCAGGGTCTTATAAAGAGCAACGAGTTTAGAATCAAGCATATACCATTATCCATTTAACAGTAGTGCAACTACTGCTATCCCACACTTAAAGAAACATCGTCCTCGATGTTAAACTAAGCTCATAATGGGGTAAAATCCCACACTTAGGATTTGAAACATCTTAGACGTATTCTTTTAGCGGTGTGTTTTGGGTTTGAATCCCACACTTAGTGATAAGCATAGTGGATATGGTAAATTTAAAACGAATGAAAGAGACGGTATAGAAGTACTCCCCAGTATTTGCTGTGTTTCTTGGTATGCGTCTGCCGAACTTCGTCTTCTTGGGTTCACTCTTGATCAAGTCTTCTTGTGATTGGTCTCGTAGGTGTGAACACGTTGGATATACTTTTCTTTAATGCGCGGCATCAAAAACTTGATGCGTCGGGCTGAAACTTGGTCGTATATCCAAGTGTGAAAGATAGTCGGAGACTTTATCACTTCTTGGAATGTAAAATTGCAGAAATGTAAACACAGGTTGCCTCCCGAGAAGCGCTCTTTTAAGGTCGAGAGCTCGACTTTTTTTCTCCTAGCTAGATGGAGATGGATGCATCCATGGGATCCCCTTTGTTGATGTTGTGGGCCCTAGGTTGCGGAAAATTATATCGAGGTGGATAGATTCTTATGAAATGATTGACTATTGTCGTAATCAATTCAAGTGGACTATCTCTCGATTCTTCCTTGTAGTTCTGAAGATGCTCTGAAGTTGTCCTTGCAAGTCCGTGAAGTCCGAAGGTGATGTAGTCGACTGCTTTAGTGACAGTCCCACTAGGGTCGGTCATGGTGGTTGTGTCTGTCTTAACAACCTCTCTTGGCAGTGGGTTTTGCCAGAGAGAGCAAACAAACGCCAAGAATTGCAGTTTTATGCCTTCATAATTCTCGGTCATGAGGTATCCGTTGAATCTTCTTATGCATGTGCACAGGTTCTCTATTTGCCAGTGCTGATGGTTATTGAATGGAAAGCCGGATTCTGAGAAAACTAGAGTGAGCTGACGAAGTATCTCCTTGCATCCTGAGTAGAATATGAACTTTCTTCTGGAGTTACTTTTCCGTTGTTGAATCTCCCGTAGATGGATCGTAACAAAAGTAGCGATATCAAGTGGTGATTCATATATGGCCCTAAAAGGTCGTTCGCGCCTTGATTCCTCCGAAACAAGATCACTAAGTTCTTCAATCAGTAACTCAACTTGTTTTTCAATAGTGGAGTTGATAACCATAGATCCGCTTTCTTTGGAACTAAGGTGATCTTCTCTATTTAGCAAGTCAAGCAATGATGTGAGGTCATTCATCGTCAAGATGTTGGCACGACTGCTTGGATGTCTAGTAGTTTCTTTCATATGCGCTCTAATGGATCCCAACATCTCCCATTGTGTTGAGGTGAATGGGATGTTAGATCTTTTAAAGGCATTGTAGATCCTAGCGTAAGCCCGTATCTGTTGTTGACAGAATTGCAGTTCAGCAGGGGAAGGAGCAAGCAAGTTGACTGCGTTGCTAATTCCTTCTACCGCTTTGTCAAATCTTTGGATGAATTCTTCGAGCACTTTGTGATCCATGATGGTTTGCGGTTGGTATCTTGTGCGTTTGGAATATTCTTCCAGTGTTTCTCTTCTCAAGGGATGGTTGTGGTTACTTCCCGCCATTTCTTCCGTGGTAAATGGATTAGTTGGCGGTGTGCTTCTTTTGTTTTCTTCTTCAATCATTATCTTCCCAATTTCTTCCATCGTTGGTTTGTTTGTTGATGCATTTTTCATCTCTTGTCCTATTCGTCGGAGGTCAATCGGGGAATATGGCGTGATTGCCATTTCCTTGCTAGATTTACTTTCACTTGTTGACTTTGCAGTTTCTTTGTCTCTGGCGGTCTTCCTGGAGATCATGTACATATCGGCTTGCTCTCCATCATTTGGATTGCCGATATGGAAAGTGATGGTTTCTCCCTGAGACTGCAAGCTGATGGTTTGTGCGAAGACGTTGATGATTGCCTTGGCCGTATTCATGAAAGGTCTTCCTAGTATGATTGGGATGTGTATGTCTTCCTGCATATCCATTATTACAAAATCTGCTGGGTAAAGAAATTTGTCAATCCTAACTAAAACATTTTCAGCTATTCCCCTAGGGTATTTGACCGAGTGGTCAGCAAGCTGTATGGTCATTTTGGTAGGTCGAAGATTTTCTAACTCAAGCCTCTTGAAAAGCGAGTATGGCATAAGATTAACACTAGCTCCTAAATCGGCGAGAGAACAGATAATGCCTGAATTGTAGATGGAAATAGGGAGAGTAAAACGTCCGGATGGTATTGTTAAGAATAGCTGAACATTCCTCGTTCAGCGGGACATTGGATACTTCGGGTACCTTATCCTTGGTTGTAAGAAGTTTTCTGAAGTACTTTTTGGAATTAACTTCAGGGACGGTATCTAGAAATTTCCTATCAAGCTTAAAAGACTTAAGCTTGTCGGGTCGTTGTTTAAGACGAGCCGGAAATGGGATTTTCCTATGTGATGTAGACTCTAAATCCATTGTCGATGGGACAATAGGTGGTTCCTTCACCGGAGAAGAAACCGTAGGTGTGCTATGTGCTACCTGAGAGTCTTGAATATGGGAAGCCTCCTTATGGAAACTAGTTAGACTATCCTGAGGTTTAGCATTGATACACTGTGCTAATTGTCCTAGGATGAGATCAGCTTGGTCTTGTCTAGCCGAGATTCCTTGAATGACTTGTATCAGGGTGTCGTCAAAACTAGAGGTTTGTAAGGAAGAGGGTTCGGAAGGTTGGGGTTGGTAAGTTAGTGGGCTATTCCTAGGTGGGTAAAGAGAAGGGTTAGTGTTGGGTGAAGTTAGATGAGACTGAGGAATTTGGGCTGAGTGGTTCAGATTAGCACAATTAAGGCAAGTTTGAACTTGACAGACTTGTTGTTGTTGACTTTTCAATTCCTTAATCTCCTTGGTTAGGTCTGCCACTTGCTGAGTGAGGGTTTTGATAGCTTCATTCCCGATTGTAGTAGGTGAATTCACTAGCGAGGGGTGATTTTCACTGTTCCAGTCATGGTTGTGTATTGTCATCTTCTCAATAAGGCTCCAAGCTTCATTTTCCGTACAGTCTATGAAACTACCTTGAGAGGCGGTATCAAGTAAAGGACGGTGATGTGGGAAGAGACCATTGTAGAAAATGTGCAACTGGTCTGAGCGCTCAAAACGATGATTTGGACATTTCTTAAGCAATCCCTTAAAGCGTTCCCATGCATCGTAGATTGATTCATCATGCACTTGAGGGAAGTTTATGATGTTGGTCCTAAACGTGGCTTGTTTTGATGGGGGGGAAATATTTGACCAAAAATTTGGTTGTTAATTCTACCCAAGAGGTTATAGAGTTAATCTCTAGTTCCTCAAACCAGGTTTGTGCATTGAGAGTGAGTGAATAGGGAAATAGGTATAGGTAGACTATGTCCTGATTAACCCTAATCGGCTTAAAAGAGTTGGATAAGGAAATGAATTTGTCAAGGTGGGAGTTGGGATCATCATTTGGTAGGCCACGGAATTGACAGAGGTTTTGGACTAACTGAACAATATGGGGCTTTAATTCAAATGAAGTTCTATCGGTTTCCGGATAGACAATTGGTCCTCCTCGACCTTCAATCAGAGGTTTAGAGTTTTCAACGAGGTTATACGTGTAGCTGTCATAGTCTCGTTGGCAGGTGGTTGACTAGTTGAGTGGATAGGGATAACGTAATTTGTGAAAATAGTGAAAGGAAGGAAAAATAAAGAAAGACGTAGGGGTCTAAGGAGAAGAGTTAATCCTAAAGGTTCACTAGCGAGTAAGTTCATCTTGACGCCTAAGGATCATACAGTTGGTTCCCCGGCAGCAGCGCCAAAAACTTGTTGGCGCCCGATCAGGTCGGTGTCGTTAACGATTACTAACCGGGCACCAGCAGTGGGTTGTTTTAAATTTGTAGTTGCGGGGCCTAAGTTTTTCCTAACAATGCTAATCCTAAGGGGTGAGCAAGTGGTAGGTATGACCTAGAGTCGTTCTTCAAACCGACTGAATTGAAACTAAGGTGAGGCAGATGAGGGCTTTCAAACTAGTGAATGGTTTATAAAATAGTGGGGGTTTTGGTTTTTATATTAACTAACTTAGGCAAGTAAATAAATAAAAACGAAATAAAAGTAAAACCTAAAGCAGATAAATAAAGATAGTGTTTGCTGAGACTTCGTTAATTAAGTTATGGGAAGATATTTGGGGAAACTATTTTGAAAGATATTAGTTAATTATCATTCTTGAATACTTGCATGTAAACACTAGATTCCCTACTAATTAAAATCCCATTAGCATGTCACACCGGGAGCTAGGTTATGGTAACATTACAAAGTATTTTGAATAATAAGCAAAATCTTAATTAAGGTTTAATAATACTTTCATATGAACGGGAACAAAATCTTAAGGTACTAGACATTACTTAATCATATAACGATTCCTCGTCATCCTAACAGATTCATGTATTTAAAACAGTTCATTTATGACTTTAAACCAGCCCTTGCTTAAGACTACCCAATAAATCCCCTAATTATCCACAGCGTTCCTCACTTCAAGTGGTTCCGCCGCTTCAAACCTTGGCCATGTCTTGTCCTATGATAATCCCCCATGTAGCCTTGCGGTTCCATAGTTTCATACCTTTGACAAATTATATTGACACAGATAATTGACTACCTTTTAATTGGACGTCGTAAAAAGGTGTTGTAATCACGTTTATTGGTGGAAAGGCGATAGATTAATTTGAAGTTTAAAAGTCTATTTAGAAAGGTTAATTAAACTAGGTTTCTCATTTTATATATATTAGTCCGTAATATAACTACCTTCGGTCGTTTCTCGTCTTCCATACATTTGTACTCTACCTTGAAGTGTTTCCAGTACTATATCGAGTAACAATCGAATAGGGGCCGTCATATTACTTTACGATAATTAAGACCATTTATATTTTACTACTATGATGATCCTAAGGAAACAATCAAACAAGAACATGCAATAAGACGATCAAAGTAATACTACCGATCTTTAATATTTAATTATAAATCATCCCATAATTAACTAACTACATCACAAGCAAACACAATAGTAATCTACTCGCTAATCATGGCACAAACTATCCCTAGCACAATTAAAACATACATATTTAATTAAGATAGATTAGGATAGAAAGAACCCGGATTAAAATGCGAGAAGGAATAGACTTGAATTAATAAGCGTAACTCCAAGCGTACATCAAAGATTACAAGATGTTCCCAAACTTTCGTTCTACTCTAAATAAGCTCCCTAACTAGCCTAATACTAATTTGAAGTAAGAAAATAGAATGAGAAAGTAAATAAAGAATAATGCCTAGTGTATTCAAGACTTAGGCATGGGACATCTTCAAATGAAAGCCTTGGCCTCTATTTATAGTTGAGGTTTTGCTCACATTAGCATCAAGAGGTGCATGTTAGTAAAAGGTAGCCAAAAGGGTGCACCGGGTAGCGTACAACACGAAAAGTAGGCGCACCGGGTACTGTACAACACGAAAAGTAGGCGCACCAGGTACCAAAAGTTGCCAAAAACGGAAAGTGAGGCGGTTACACTGTAGCCGGCGCCGGGGGCACTGTGGCCGGCTGTGACCCTGGCCGGCGGCTGGGGGCACACCCCCGCCCCGGTTCGCCGTCTTTTGCTTCGTTTCTTGATTCGTGCGTATTTTCTTCGTTATACGTCCGTTTGCGTCGATTCTTTTTTTGTTGGATTCATAATTCAAAAACGAAGATTTTGATATAGGATAGGCCCTGAGATGAGGTTCCTAGCTCCAGATATTGCATGCGAATCATTTGGATCTTCCGGCGGGCGTAGAATCTTCATTCTTTATCCGTTTTAGTTGATTCTTCTTCTGTTGGATTCGTATTTTGAAAACGAACATCTCGGATAGAATGGATGTTGATGAAGGGCACTTTAGTCTTGAAATCTTGTTTTGATGCTTTGAATCTTCAAACGTGTGTGGAATCTTCGTTTTCATCCGTTTTGCTTGATTTTTATCGTGCAACCTTGTTTTGACCATCTTGGCATAATGTTACTGATTTGTACTGTTTTTGAACTTATATGCCAAGAATCGTTCCAGAATGAGAGAGATATCGGTATTTAAAATGTGACTTTTTATGCGATATCAGCATGTACTGTATTGTACTGTATACCAACTTTGCAAAATGGTAGTCTAAAAAATAAACAGGCAAACAAATTAAACGTACCAAATATAAAAATAAAAACTAAAATTAAAGATAATCCATATAAACACATGCTATTATCTTCTATGGCTTATTGTGTATAAAAACTTATGAAACTACTACTATTCAGATTATCTCCAGATAAAGCCAAAAAGTATTCAACCTCTAATTGGATACCTACAACCATCGATTTTCTAATTCAATTACTGGTAGGATTCTAAAAAGTGTCCAACCGCCGGTTAAATATGTTAGCCACCGGTTGGTTTAGCAGCGATTTCTTTTAAAAGAACGACCTTTATCATATTAGCCCTGTTTAATTCAATTTACGTAGCAACGTTTTCTAGCGATTATGGTTTCTCAAACCTATCCTAAAACTAAAATTAAAGTCTACTAAATAGCCACACAATATTTCTAATATTAACACACTAATTCTTTAATAATGTTAAACTTATTGAACAAACTTCATTTACTTCAAATAATTGATTAAAAGTCTCTTTATAAATGTTTCATCTCATTATCTAGTAAAATATTTTTATAATAATTATCTTTATAGCAAAAACATATATACAATTCAGATTCCAAAAATCCTAACTATAAAGAACAATTAAATAAAAGCAATCACTGGATTAATGTATCCACACCTTAGTAAGAAAATAATCCCAATATTCAAAGAAAAACCAATCATTCACTAAGTTAACAATATATTAAGAATACGGTATGTATGTTATTAGTCTAGCATATACATAGTTAAATTTTTCATACCTACTTCCATTATTTATTAAAATATTTTAACAATTCTTATAAAATAACTCATACTTGTCAACTAACATTTTAAACATTTTACGGGGTCATAAAAAAAAAACTTATAAAAGTGAGGATAAAATCCAATATGAACCTTAAAATGATTTTTTTATGCAGGCATAAAATATGGTTATTAAATTGAAAAGTACCATACCTTATATAATATAACCGAGATTAATATGAAAACATTTAACCACTTCAATACTAATAAGAGAAATAACATTCAAATATATATACGAACATGACAATTATTCCTAAAATAACACATATATTAAAAACTTAATAACTGTCAACAAACAAATAACGAAAATTTAATCAAAAGAAATCATAAGTAATAACAAAATGAAAAACTCAAATGAGAATAAGAATGTTGTGAATGTCTTCAAGGTTGATGAACCCATTCTCGAGCTAGTGGTGAAACATGGTAACCATTCGGTAGCATAAAGGTTATAGGGATTTTCTGATCAGGTGAAAAGATTCTTAAAAAGTATCTAAACATGGTTTTAGTGATATCTGGTACTTGAGCAGTGGAATCTTCAAAATGTCGGTGATGTTCATCAGCTGCTATTTGTAATTCGTAAAATTCCCTCATTATTTTCTTTATTGCCTTAGCTACATGTCCTTCCTCATCAATCACCTTACATCCATTTACTTCCTTAATTTCACGCTCTTGATGCTTACGTCTTAACTCATCCATAAAACCATAAAATCCTAAATGTAACATTTCATACTTTCCAGTTGTAGGGTTTCTTACTACCTCTTCAATTTCCCATAGCATTCCTTTCATTAACTCCCTCTGACGCTCAGTAAATAACAATCCCGAAAATCTAAACATATTTATCATTCTTGTATAAATTTAAGATAATCCTAAACGAAACAGATCAATGTGACAAAAATGATTCATCCCATGAAAAATTGACTTAAGTTCCATAATCACATAATTCGTC
Organism: Helichrysum umbraculigerum; assembly: GCA_949592205.1. NCBI lineage: Eukaryota > Viridiplantae > Streptophyta > Magnoliopsida > Asterales > Asteraceae > Helichrysum > Helichrysum umbraculigerum. The sequence goes on along the minus strand of CATIUR010000002.1, from coordinate 44,131,396 downwards.
ACATTAACTAATGCCACTTCAGATATCCCATCCGGAACTTTCCTCCTCAGCTCATCTTGCGCTGGATAGTACAAATCATTGATTATTTGTTGCACATAATATTCCACCATGCAGTTTACATAGTAAGTGCTGCAATTCTTATAATCTTTTTGCTCCAATAAGCTAATTACTTCCTGCAATTCTTCTATCAAACAAATATCTGCCATCTGCGTTGGATTTCCAGTTGCCTATTCCATTTGATTCTTATAGGATTCCAATAAACTCATTTGTTTATCAGAATAAGGAAACGGGTATCTTGTCAATGCTCTGTAGACATATGAATACAAAATCTTCTGACCTTCACAGAAATCTTCCTCTTGAGCTTCTTGCTGATATAGTGTATCCTTCAGTTCAGTTATATACTTATCAAAATAGTTCACCATCTGGGTTTGGTTAGGATTATACCAGTCTTCATATTCTTTTTCAATCTTCTCAATTATGTACTTTTGTTCAGGTGTAAAGTCAATAGTAGATGCCCTGATGACAGCCATAATATAATATGTATCATCTTTTCCAACTTCTAAAAGCTGAATCATTCCACCTCTCGTACTAACTACTGGCACAGTTATCCTTCCTAAATAGTATCTTCAACCTCAGTGTTAATACCTAAATCAATCCCTTCTTCTTCAGACATACTTTATAAATCCTCTTCCTCTTCTTCAGATATAGTATCTAGTGTAGGGTTATCAAATATCCTAAGAGAATATTCATCAACACATACATCCTTGCATTCCACAGTTTCATTCAAAATTTCCATTTGCTTATTTTCCATTTCACTAACAGTTAACGAATTCTGTATACACAAATTATCACTTAATTTAGAACACATATAATACAAGTAAAACATATTATACAAATAAAATACATTTACATAATTACACATATTTAGTCAAATTATTAAATTTCTTTTACAAAGCTAGTCAACAGATCTCGGTAGCTCCATTGATAGTACACAAAAGCGGAGAAACAGGTCAGCGCGAAGCTTATTAAAAACCTATTTTTTTCGAGAAGCACCTTACCTCTTATATGATAAATCAATGAAGTAGGGCTTTACTCTCCTTATACCTTTATTTTTGTCAGTATTCTCAATGGGTGAGCCGATATTTCTTATTGATTTTGCAAAGTATTAGAAATAAAAATTATACAGGTAAAATAATTAGTTTAATTAAAATACACTGCTTCCCGATAGAACAAAAGTTCAACCGGTTAAGTGTTCCCCGGCAGCGGCGCCAAAAACTTGATGCGTCCTAAGTATAGGCAATTATAATCACAAGTTTTAAATTAAAGAAATACTAAATAATACTATCACACAATTCAGGCAAGTATCACCTGTTCATATAATATAGCTTTATAAGTAAGTCCAAATTCGAACACAAGGAACACAAGAAATGTGATTCTGATTTATAACCAATTATCTATTTACTTCTAATTACACTTATTTACAATTATACAAATAAAGTAAGGATCCAATTTACAATAATCATACAAGATAAGGGGACGTTTTAGTTCCGAACGAACATATTTATATTTATATTTTGATACAGATTCTAATAGATAAGTTTCAGGAACAACTTAAGAATACTCAATTGGATAGAAGATTATAATTATTCAAACTATTATTTATTAAACCTATTATATTTACTTATGTCTATTTGCTTGTTGGCTATTATTACTGGTGAATTACTAATGTAGAAAATTACTTAAGGTTAAGCTAATCTTCATCATATCAATACAATCATAAGGTTACGCAAAGTATCACTAATTAATAAGATCTATCATCAGTTTATTAATATAATTTCGTCGGTATGACGTGAATCACAATATTACTTTATATTAATGAATTATTCTTCGTCTATCGCGTAAGGTTAAGATCAAGACATAAACACAATCACTTAATGTATAAAAACTTAATATGGTCATCCTCGTTTAATATAAATCAGTCTAACTAAGTCAAGAACAATCATCAATATATCATAATAAAGACAATTCTTGTATAATAAACATTCAATAATATAGTTCCAACATAAACATATAATTCATATAATAAACTCAATAAACATTCATTCAAATAGTTATAACTAATTAACAAGTAATTCAAATAAACAATATCCATAAATTAACTCAATAAGGTTATTAAAGTTACAAGGATAAAGAAACCGAACCAATTGTAGAACCAGCTTTTCCTAGGGTTAAAAACCTTCAAACCCTAGCTCCTTAACATCAAAAATCGCACCTTAAGTCGACCTTAAACCCTAACAATCGATTTTTGTATTCTTGAATCGTATATCTCAAACCCTAACTTAGGCCTCTATTTATAGTTTTGCTGGCCGACCTCCCAACCGCCGGTTGGGTATTCCAACCGCCAGTTGGAACAATTTGTGTCCTGGTCCAACTCCGCATCTTCCACCGCCTTAATCCTTTAATATCCCAACCTCCGGTTGGGTAATCCAACCGCCGGTAGGACCTCAATTCCAGAATCTTCCAACTTCGGGTTGGGCTTCTATTTTTGGGTTTCTTCTTTTCTCTAACGGATTTTAATCTTCATTTTGGCCCAATTCTTCAATATTAACATTTTAGTCTTCAATTCTTTAAGGTTTATGCTCCTTTTTCTTCATTTCTTCATTTTCTTCAGTTTTGGATTCGTTCTCGTTCCTTTTTCTTCAATCTTCAATTAAAATACATCTCTGCAAATATTAACAAAATAAGTATCTAAAATCATATAAATGCACTAAAATGTATATAAATATAGGGATAAATAGTATAAAATATAGTATCTATGTGATGCTTATCACCGTTTCATTCTGTAGATATTTAAAGTACGAGGATGCACTTGCTGACGTATAAGTAATAAGCGACTTATACTTGTGTAGAAACTTTATTCTTTATTGAGTCACTGGAGATACAATAAGTCTCCTCACTCACTGCAAGCTAACGTGCTCTTGTTGAGTGACTTGATTAAGTCATCTTCAGCAACTTTCCTTTATTTGGGCAATGACTTTTGCCTTTTATTTCTTCGTAGATGTAAAACTCTCGCTGTCAATTGCTTGGAACAGCGACACACAAAGTTGAGCTTTAATTGACTTCATCAGATCATTCACCTAGAAGGAAATGAATAAGAACATCGAGCACTTACTTCAGCAACATCAGCTTTGACTTAATCATTTCCTTTAACGAGTACATCTTTATTGAGTTGGTCAGCGACCAGTGACTCAACATTGTTAACTAAACGGATTCCGCACGTTTGGTTAATCAAGAAGATCCGTTAGATCCTATCACTGGGAACCTACAACAGTATTACTTTAATTATAATCAAACATCATCAAATCATCATAATACTACTCTTTTCAACTACAATCAACATTTGGGTTATCACTAACTCATAAAACCATTACCACCCCTTCAAGTTTTCGACTAAACAAAGTTCCTCTTTCATGTTCATATTTAACACAAGCATTTACCACTTGGACTACTACTTAAATTTCTTATAATAACACTATAACAACTCTTTTAAGCTACCAATTAAGCTAGTTATCACTAGTTCATGAAATAAAACATAACCCATCAAATACCCATCAATATTATCATGAATTCTACTAATCATTTATCACTTCTAACTTGTAATCAAGTTAATAATCATCACTAGTGGACTAATTAACAACAATTCAACCATATGTTAACCCTAATTCGGATAATAATTACTAACTTCTCAAAACTCCCATGAAACCACATTTTCTAGGTTAAATTGAAAGGAAACAAGATCATACCTAGGTTGTAGAAGATTGATAGGTGATGAATTCGAGTTATCTCGCTTCAATTTGAAGATTTAGACTGACTTTTGGTTAAGAGTTTTTGGTTCTTGCGACTTTTCTTCCTTCTACAACTTCTGGAATGTTTTTGAGTGTGGATTGATATGTTTGAACATACGTACGTACATATTAAATAATATGTATGTTTAAATTTTTAGTCCCTGTAAGTTATTATTGTCTGGAACTTAAAAACCATTCACAGTTATTATTATTTTATACCACTTATAATAATAATAACTTAAAACAATTAGTAAAATAATACTTTAGATTTTGGGGTGTTACATTCTTGTAATATATTTTATAGTTTTTCTCACTACCTAGACATAGTATTCCTCTCGGTTTTAAAAAGTAAATATAATTTTTAAGACCATTTTGTGATGAACTTGTAATTTTAAACCGTGCACATATGTTAATTAATGTAGACCAGCTACAATATATTATTTTGATCATTATGTTAATTTGTTTTTAGACAAATAGATTATTGCTATATGCATTGCTAGATAATATTGTAAAAAAAATCTCGAGTTTAGAGTATTGTCAATGTGGAAACGGTTTTAAAGAACCAACGTCTCCGATGGGGTACCCCGATCCCTACTGGAATTGGGAGAACCTATGTCCCCAATTGGGTGCCCTAATAAGATCCGCGTTGGAGTTTGGGGTGAGTTTGAAGATTTTTTTGGTTAACGAATTTGGAGTTAGATATATCACTCCTCGTCTCGAACCCAACCATTGTCATTCCTAGTTCCGTCTCTATCGGTTGAATTACTGCTACACGTAAATCAATTCGGGTTTATTGTTTCGTTATGTAACTATTGTATAAGACAAATTTTCATTTGTTCTATTGTATGTATTGAACCTATGAATACCATTTATTGTATGTGCAGTTTCCTTTTTGGGTAAAGCCAAAAAGGAAACTTTCCTATTTTTGTCATACCCAAAAATGAAAGTTTATATACAATAGATGATATTTACAAGTTCAATACATACAATAGAAGTTTTTAAAATTCGACTCATACAATTGTAAAAGTTGTAAAACTTAATACATAACAAAACAATAAATCCAAATCAATTCCATATCAATTCCATATCAACATCTACCTGCAAGTAAAACTCTCTTAAAAAGACTTACATGAACAAGAAATAATTGAGTTGTAGTAAGGGAAATATTAGTCAATATTTTCAAAGTGGGGAGTCCCACAAAGTTGTTAGAGTATATCATATATCAATATTCAAATTGTCACACAATTGAGGAAATAAATAAACACGTATATGTAATTAGCTAAGAAAAGAATCATGTACCTTTTAGAAAAACTCCAATAAACTATAATTAAATAGTTGAGGGTTTAAAGAATAACCCCTCTACGATCGCACACACGACAGCAGCACTAATACGTATGCAAGTACCCGTTCACAACGACCACAACCCTTGTGCTTTTCTTCTTTGGTCGAACCACACAAGAACCGGTCTTTGTTAGGGTTGAAAACCTTCAAACCCTACCTTCCTAGCTCCAAAGTCGCACTTTAATTCGCACCCTTAACCCTTAAGTCGAATTAAGCTTTCCCGAAAACGTATGGTTTAAAGGCTGGGATTGAAGCCCTATTTATACTTGCTTAACCCAACTCCCAGCCGCCGGTTGAGCTTCCCAACCGGCGGTTGGGTTGGCTTTTTACCCAAGTATCCCCCAATTGACCAGCGTGCTCCACCGCCTTACCATATTTGATTCCAGCCGCGGCTGAAAAGGCCAATCGGCGGTTGGATTTCGTTTCCAAAATCTTCTATTAATTAAACGTACAATTAACACTTTTAATAACGTTTATTTATTCGTGAAAGTATTAATTAATATATCTCACATTTATATTAATTAATTATATTGAGCATAAGTGTCAATACGTGTGACCCCGTAGGCTTAAACATATTCTGGACATGCATTTATTTTACGTGGTCATATCCTAACAGCTCCCACTTGAGCATGTTATAATAAAGGCAATAACATTGGTAAGCGTCTAGCAACACGCCAATGTTCCCAGAAATGTTTAAGTATAGTTTCTTAAATTATATTATAGTTTCTCAAAGTATAATATAGTTTCTTAAAGTAAAATCAAGTTTCTTAAGTTAAAATGATTTCAGTGTTTACTATCCCTTTGTTTCAGATACCTTTGTTAAATATGGATATGGATCAAAGTCATTCCATAATTTAACGATTATGTTTCTCATTCCTATAATCAATCAAGATTACCAAATTAATCGAGACACATCTGGATTTCATTTGGGTACGGCCGTACACACATCTTAATTAATTCTAATGAGGGGCCCAGTTGTATCATACTTCACTAGCTAGTTGAAGAAACAAATTATATCTTGACTACATGTGTCAGTCATGTACTTCACTACACTTCTGAAAATAGCCCTTTATTACTACCTTATTCAGGAAGCTAGAACTATATCAAAAGATGCAATCCATACATGCAAGACCTACTTGAATCTCAAGTCTAAGGATAAGTAGAACAACCACTTACAAATTTCACTTAATGACGCCGATCCATAAAATGATAACTTGTTTAGTTGGGGTAGTCCGATATGCATCTTATGAATATCATGTGAGTTTGGAGGGACCATCCATACCAATCACTCAGATATATCTTAGTTTAACTATATTCCCACATAGTTAATAGATAATGGACATTTTATAATAATTTAAGAATTATTCAAGGATTTAAACATACAAATATAGGATTGACGTACACTGAAACGGAACGTTTATCACGGGCAGAGATGGTCGTCAGTTATCACCGACTTGCAGCTCGAGCGGGCGTCAGGGGTTTTAAATTTATATTTTGCTGGGCTTAAATTATACGTACTGCTTACTTTGATTAGTAAGTGGTAAGTATGACCTAAGATCATTCTAAAGATCACTACGTAAAGTGGATTAAAGCTGGTGCTTTCGGTAGGGAAGTATTTGGGATGAGGCAAAGTAGGTAGGTTTTGGGGTTTGTGCAATTAAAGTAAAGACAATTAATTAAAATGCAGGAAAATAAAATGCGTAAAATTAAAATTCAGGAAAGCAGGTAAAGATAAATATGTGATTGCTGAGATTCCAATAATTAAGGTTGGGGGATGACAGAATAAGTAGGGACATTACTTAATTCAATAAGTAGACTATTAGGTGTAAACACTAGAACCCTACCAATTAATTTTTCCATTGGCATGTCACTAGGAACTAGGTTATCATGATTCTGATCGGAGCAATACGCAAAACTTACAATACTTACCTAGTTGAAAAGTAAGCATCCTATTTTGGTGAAATACCGAGGTGCATGAATCAGCAGCGTATCGACTCATAGGTCCGACCGTTCTCAACCCCTAAAATAGTTTACCTATTAATTAATTATGTAACTGATTAGTAACGTTGTGTATTTAGACCGCCGATTATGTACGACCTAGTGGTTTAAGTATCCTAAGTCACTTGGACTTTTACTTTCATTGCTAAGTCTTTTTCGTATCTGTTTAAGTTCCGATTACTTCGACTTATGACTTAAATCTCTCCTTTTCAAACAGTTATACATCCCTGGATTATCCGCAGTTTGTTAAAAACGTGTTTCATATGCAGACCGTGTGTTTCAGTAATAACCAGTGTACTTTATAGAATAGTTTCACGGCTTCTTACGTCTAATATGCGGTCAAGAGTAATTGACGGTGAGAATGACACTCTTACTAACTTAAACTAATTAAATTAAAAGCAGATGTAAATGTAAAGCAGTGCAAAAATGTAAACCTAATATGTGCAATGAGTGGTCTCACTGTGTCTTTCTTATTTCATGCTATGGGCACAAATAACTACTTACCTTAATTAAGATTGATCAGTTCCTAATTACTAGGTTGTAGTCACGTGGATAACCAGAAAGGGTTCTCCATAAATTAGACTTAAGTTCATAAAGCATAAACAGCACAAACGTTATTAATTCCTATTTATCTGAACGTATTTCCGAACATTATTTTACAGTGTTTAGACGTTCGTAGGTTAGTTTATTAGGTTGTATTATCCTTTCGGAATTCCAATATAATACAACGCTGATTCCTGTAATATGACTACCTTCGGTCGTTCTCCGACTTCCATACGTTTGTACTTTGCAGAAGGCGTTTCCAGTACTATATCGGAGAAACAGTTGAATAGGGGCCGTCATATTACTTTTATGATAGCCTGAGGTCGATCCGTAATATAACTACCTTCGGTCGTCCCAGACTTCCATACACTTGTACTACGCATAAAGTGTTTCCAGTACTATATCTAAGAACAGTCGAATCCGAGCCGTTATATTACTTCACGAACATTTACACCGATTATATAATGGGTAAATACATTTTGTCGGCTACGTACTACAACTTTTTGTTCCAATGTCGGTAACTTACTCCTTTAATTACCAAGGTATGCAACTAACCGATAAAAATTGTGTCAAAGTAGGCTATTTGGTAACCGGTAAACGTAATTACGTGGCATTTTTTATACTCCGTATTAGATTATTTTGACTTTTGTTTGACCTATACAAATCCTCATGCCTTCGTCGAAATCAACCAGTATAATTAGAAAGTATTAATTTTGTTTTTCCCATTTCTTTATCTCATCTTCTAACCTTCAACAAATGAAAAAATTTCAAAACAAATTACTATTCAAACGTTTATTATTCACCCCCAAATTCTCCGGGCCTTGTTAATCACCAATGACCAATTTAATCGAATATGGTCGCCGATCTGCAAGGATAAATGTTGTCGTCGGTCACCGATTCAACTATGGTTAGTTTGTAGATGTTGATGACTTGAAAGGAACCCGAGGATAAATGTTGTCCTTCTCCGGCGTCATTTTTGTTACATGAAGGTTCTCCGGCGACGTCGGCGGGTGGACGCCACAAAGCAAAAACTCAGGTACGGGGTCGGCGAGTCTTGCTTGTTTCAGGCGAAGACGATGGCAACAATTGGGTTCCATTCAAAGAATAACTTGATTGCGGTGTTAGGACCACCGCAAATCGACAGGAACGACTGTTTTGGTGCTTGTTGTGGGTTAGAAGCACCATCAAGAAATATAAATAATGCTTAACATAAATAGGGAATAGATTGCTACAGTGATGATTTTTATTGTGCCACAAAATCACGAAATTCAAATGAAGTGAAATCGATAAGAATAAAAAACAGGGAATATAATTAATGGAGGTTACGGGTTTTGGATTAGTTGATGATGTCGTCTTGTTATCTTAGCATATACTGATATACGAGTAAAAATTTAAATATATGAAAACGGTACAACTTAAAGAACTATCATTTGAATCTGGATGAATATGAATATGTAAAAAAATCTGACATGTATTTGTATGTTGAGGTTGAGGTTGAATACGAGGATATTTTAGTCATTATACTTGTACATCTTTTAATTTGATGACGTAGATTACAAATGCAAAAACAGGTGGCACTATTAAAACACATGGCAAGAAACGTGGCATCCTAATCATCATTTTTATCACGTAAAATCAAACTTTGTAAAGATATTAGCATAAATTAATCGGTTACATAGCATACATTGGTAATAAAAGGGGTAAGTTGCCGACCTTGAAATAAATGGTTATAGTACGTAGCTGACAAAATGCAATAACCCTTATGTAATATCATCCTTACTTATAATTATTTTACATCTCAACAATCACAATAATAAACTACTCGCAATTCATGGCAATAAATAAATCACATACCAAGTAATAATGCATAATTAAATAACATAAAACGAGTACGTAAAAGGAATTAGATCTCACCAGGAAAATTAAAGCGTAGCAGCGTATTATTATAATTGACAAACCCTTCGCACGTACAAAGAAAATCATCAATTCCGATCGTTCCTTCTAGTTCCTAAATTAATCCATAGATTAATTAAACTAATCCTAGAGCGAGAAAGATTACAAAAATCAAAGAAAATCTAGAAGTGATAATTTGGAGCTGAAAATTGCCCAAGAGTGTGTGTTTTTGAATTGTGAATCCAAGGATGCTTTTATAGTTGAAATCCGGCTCACGATAGCAGTTCTAGGCTCATTTTAGAGAAAAAGCGCACGCGGTATGTGTACCCGACGAAAAAGGTGGTGCACGGACCAAAAAGTAGGCCAGCACCGGGTGGCAACGGGCCTGTACTGGTCCAAAACACGTGTAATGAGCCGGCACCTGTTGGGCAGCGGGCCGGCATAGGCTGGTAACCAGCCGGTACCGGTTGGCGGCTAATAACATCAAATAAGTACTATATTTATATACTAATTTACCCCTATTTTTATATACTTTTATTGCATTTATGTAGATTTAGATACGGATTTCATTCATATTTGCAAAAAGGTGTTTAAAATGAAGAATTGAAGAAAAGGAACGAAAAAGGGCTTTAGAATGAAGAAAATGAAGTAAAAACCAAGACTCCAGAACAATTGGGCTTAAATTAAAGACTAAACTCGGAATTGAAGCCAAATGGGCCAAAGAAGAAGGTTAAATTCGGATTAAAAAAATTGGGCTAAAAGGAATGAGTTGAGCCGCATTTGGAAGATTCTGGAATCAAGGTCCAACCGACTGTTGAAGAGATTAACCGACGGTTGGATTGAAAAAGGAAAGGCGGTGGAGATCGGAGACTTGGAGTCCAAGACAAACACCTCCAACCGACGGTTAGAAGGTCCAACTGACGGTTGGAATCGCGAATCTGAAAACTATAAATATAGACCTCGGCTAAACCATTTGATATACGAATTTAAAGAAGGCTTGTGCGATCTTAGTGTTTAAAATACGATTAGGAGTCGAATTTGGAGGCTAAGAGGCTAGGGTTTGAAGACCTTCAACCCTAACGAAGAATAGTTCGGTTTATTTGGTTCGATTCTCGATCTTTTACTTATTAAATGAACGTTTATTTGTATTTAGATCTTGTTTCTTTCTGTTTTAACATGAACTAAGATTTCTTTAATATATTTGTTTAGATGAATGATGTTTATATGAGTATTTGATTATATGTTTATAGTGATTTGAATTTAAAAATGTTTATTAAGATTATATCTATTTTGGTTATATGATTAAGATATCCATGCTATAGTGAACGCTCGTTTGAATTGATTAATAATTCAGGTTTATTGTCTGATTATAACTTTAAAACTGGACGGGATTATAAGTTAGAGTCATAACAATGTATAAACTATAACTAAATCGATAATAATATTCGAGACTTCGAAGTTAGTTAATCTTAATACTCGTTGAAAGGTTTAATAGAATGAATATTTAAGAACGCATGAGGAGACCTCCTGTGTGTGCTTAATATTTATAAGATAGTTAAAATTGACCAAGGAGATTATCTACATTTGTAATTTAACTTAGGATCAATTAACTATTAAGTAAACATATTTGAGAATAGAAATATAAACATTACTAATCTATATATCTCCTATCTGCCTAATTTCCCTAATAATATTTATATTGCCTTGATTGTTTAAGTTTATCTGAATTTAGTATCAAATTAAATATGTTCGTACGGAACTAAAACATCCCCCTTTATATTTAATATTAATTGTAAATATAGGATTTAATTAATTATTTTAAATACCATTCCCAGTGTTCGACTCGGACTTACTTTAAAAGATATATTATACAAACGGGTTATTCTTGCATGTACTGTGTTATAGTAAATTTTAGTATTTCCATTATTTAAAACTTCTTTTTATTTTATACCACTACTTAAAACACATCAGCGGCGAGCCGGCCGGGTACGGTGGTCGGCCGGTACCAGCCCAGTGGTGTCCGTGCAATTTTTCTTTTTACGTTTTGCTTCGTATCTCCTTCGTTACGCGTCCGTTTTCGTCGATTCTTTTTGTGTTGGATTCAATTTTTAAAAACAAAGACTTTGATGTAAAGCAATCCCTGAGATGATTTTCCGATCTTGAGATGTCTTGTTTTGATTGGTTTCAATCTTTCGTAGCACGTGGAATCCTCATTTCTCATCCGTTTTTGGTGATTCTTTTTGCGTTAGATTCGGTTTTTGAAAACGAAGATTTCGGTATTGAGAAACCTCTGAGGTGATCCTTTTATCTTGAAATTGTGGCTTGATTGCTTCGAATATTTAAACGTGCGTGGAATCTTCGTTTTTTTGCCCGTTTTGCTTGATTTTTCTCGTGCTTCCTTTTTTGACCTACTTGACAAATTATCACTGATTTACATAGTATTTGAGCTTATATTCCAAGCATTGATATAAAATGAGAGAGATATCGGTAGTAAAAACGTGACTTTTTACGCGATATCAAGGATACAATTAATTATTAAATGAAAACAAACATACCAAGTACTTTAATTCATTTATTGAATAATAATTGTCTCAAATCCTTCATCCAAATACTAAAACACAGAGTTAAATGAAATAACTAGCAAAACGAAGTCCAATGCCCTCGGCATGTTGATTAAGCTTTCCCTTAAGTAAAGCCTTCGTAAACGGATCAGCTAGATTATCATCTGTGTGAAATTTGAGTAGATTGATTTCACCTATTTCAATCTGCTCTCGAACATAGTGATATCTTCTAGGATAATGTCTGACCCCTTTCTGAACTCCAGGTTCATTGGCAATGATAATTGCTCCTGAGTTATCGCAGTATAACTCCATGGTGTTTTTATTTATGGGTACCACGTCAAGCCCAGAAATAAATTTTCTAATCCAGACGGCTTCCATCGCAGCTTCCGAAGATGCTATGTACTCTGATTCAGTTGCAGACATGGCAGTTGTGGATTGCTTCTTGCTCTTCAAATCCACTGCGCCTCCATTCAAGATGAAGACGTATCCTGTTTGAGACTTCGTATCGTCTCTATCGGTCTGAAATCCAGCATCACAGTTGTAACACCCGGCAAATTAGGTTAACTGTTAAACCTAACCGAAACCCTATTTACGTGTATTTAGATGTGATTTAGGCTAAATATTTGTAATTACTTGTATATTTGAATATACACTTACGTGATTATGTGTTTATCTATAATTGCGCGAACAACCGGACGGAGTTCGCCTAATTATACGACGTTCGTGAAAACATTTCTATAAATAACTGGAATCTAGTTTTAGAAGTTATTTATCATTATTTATTATTTTGTTAAAATAATACATGAAAAACCTAGACGTTTCAATTAAAACGTCTCAAACGCAACGAAAATGCGCAAATTTAATTCGGCAACGAAACGAAACTCGATAAATATTTCGGTAACTTAAAATAAAGTATTTTAACAATACTTCAATGAAAAATAATCCCAATTATGTCGTGAATTAAAACGATGAAAGAAAACGTCACGCGATTTAACAAAATACCGAATAAACGAACACTAAACGTAACACAGTCTAAAAATTAAATTAAATCACACACCCACCTAGTGGACCCCACCCAAATCTGGCCCTCCTTCTCCCATGTGATCATCACCCTCACCAACCAATGAAAACCCATGCAAGACCCTCTTTACTTGCACCCATTAGCATCACATGCATTTCCACCTCATTTTTCACCAACACTTTCACACACACACACCTAAACTCTCTCTTCTCTCCTTCTCCCCTCCCTAATTTCGTCCAAGAAGCAGCCCCAACACCACCCTCAACCACCCTTTGACCACCATACCAATCCCTTTGACCACCATAGCACCACCAACAACCACCACCTCAAAAACATCATCTTTTGCTAGAAAACAAGGTATCAAGGTCTTCTCATCTCATTTATGTCTAAACATCTTCATAATCACCATTGTAAGAAAGATTCTTACTCCTAATTACTCTTATTATATGTATTTAAAGTTCACTCAAGGATTTATGTCCAAAAACTTTGATAATATTGGTTTTCATAACTTAAAACTCAATAAAATGTAACATGCATATTCTGTCCAGATTTCTATACGAATTTCACCAAAATGTTTCTCACTCATTTCTTAATGAAATTGGACGTTTTTATAGTCTAAAATTAATTTCAAGAAGTCATCTTTCAAACCCCACTGGCCTCACCTTTTTATGAGTTTTTTACTATTTTTAATATTTTTTGTGAAATCACATAGACAATCTGTCTCTAAAAGTCATAAACTTTTATCTCAGTGTTTTGGCCATATCTAGAGCTACACACCTCCAAATGACTTGAAACCAATGCCAAAAGTTTAAAATTTTCGTTTGCTACAACTTTTATGTTGGCCACTTTTACTGGATCCGTAAGGTTTTTTCCCAGAAAGTAGATCTTCTTGCATGTCACCAAAACCGAGTATAGGAGAGAGAAATAATGATTAAAAATAGTAAAACATTTTAGTTAGATCTATAAAAATTACTGGAGCTAGGTAACACATGGGGGAACACCTGGAAATTTTGTTGTATTTGATTTTGGAATTTTGATATTTTTAATAATTAGAACAAGTGGATGGAAATTCTGAAAAACTAAGTTTGGGAGTGATTTTGTTATAACATAAAAACCGACACTTTTGGGCTTGCTAAAAATAGAAGGAATGACTTTTTGGGACTTTTGAACATATCTAAGGGTTTCGGGAAAGTTTCGGGTCAAACCGAGTAGGTTTGACCAAGTCAACAAAAACGGGGCTCGATTTCTAAAAACCGACAAACTTACTATTTATGGAAAATGGTAACAAAAATGGGTTTGGGTAACTTAGTTAGTAACTTGGACCTAAAACTAAACTTGAAAAGTTTCCCGAATTAGAAACCGACACTTAGAACACTTTGACCAGCTTTGACCAATGGGTTGACCAACTTTGACCTACGGTTTGAGCTTTTTACGAACTAAATAATTTGTAAGCGACACATGATATATAATGTACAACGAAACAAACTTAATAATAATGTCTAAATGAATTATTATTACAAACTTTCACCAACGGGTCGTTCTTGTTTTTTAATAAACATATTTGAACAAACATACTTGGACATATTAGTTAAGTGAACTAGCTTTAGGTGGACATTAACCCTCCACCTACATTATTGATTTAAGTGGACATTAACCCTCCACCTACATTATTGGACTTTTGAGACATCTACATACTTACAACCTTATACGTTTAGGTTTAGGACGTTAGAAGGTTGCACTTTGGGACACTCATTGCTTGCTTATTTGATTATTTGCTAGTTGTTGCTAAACTCAGGTGAGTTCATGGCCCCACTCTTTCAACTATTTTACTATTTTCGGGGGAGAATGCATACTCGTTTTACTCGCTATTCATTGTTTAATGAATACACAAATCATTTGGATGACTTTTATAACAAACATGCTACGTTTTAACATCAGTAACTTTTCTTAATATACTTAAATATATTAAATATCCTAGAGCTTGTTAATACCTAGACTCGTACATGTACATTCTCCTAGGGACTTTAGGTCTCTCTACACCTAAGCTCTACAATCACTAGACTTATACTAGCACTTAAGTGAACATCGCCTAGAAGCATTATCTCACTTGTTAAACTTGGAGTTGCGAATACATAAAAGTAGCATACAATAGTTTGGTATATTATACTATTTATGTCAAGAATTCTATGTGCTAGAAATGGCAAGAAATTGTCAAGAATGTCAAGAACCTTTACGGCAAGAAATTGTCGAGAATGTCAAGAAAATGTCAAGAACCTTTACGGCAAGAAATTGTCGAGAATGTCAAGAAAATGTCAAGAACCTTTATGGCAAGAAATTGTCAAGAATGTCAAGAACTTTAGATTGCTAAAAATGTCAAGAAATGTCAAGAACTTAAGAAATTCAAGAAATAGAAATTCAAGAATACTTCAAGAAACCTAGACTTAGGACTTTCAAGAAAACCGAAACTAGATAAACAATAATAGAAGCTAAGACTTCAAGACACATTCGGGGCCACACCTTTATATAAGAATTTACACTCTAAATCACTGAATTTACTAAAGTATAACTTTTATACTTCATCAATTGTTTTATCAATCATATTACTGTTTTCTGATAAAACCTGTGAACTCACCAGCTTTATAGCTGACTGTTTTAGTATGCATTTTCAGGTAACCTTGCTTTAGTAGGATCGGCCCATCAGGATCTTAGCTCGAGTCGCATGCATAATCTTTTTGCTGGAGATTTTCTTACATTATTTTTGTATTACTAGTTATGTAGAAAATCTCTAGTATCTCTTTTGCGAACTCCAACTATTTTGTAAAACTTATGACTTTAATGTAATGTAATTTCAAACGTCTCATTTAGAGGCGTTCATTATGTACCTATGTGCTGTGATTATTGATTAGTCGCGCCCCGAACCGACCCGCTTCCGCACTGTAAATTTGGGGGTGCGACAACAGTATCCAATCACTTTGAGCTCAGCTTCAGGATTTCCACCATATACCAGGAACATATCTCTAGTAGCTCTCAAGTACTTGAGAATATTTTTCACAGCTGTCCAGTGACTTTCACTTGGATTCTGTTGAAAACGGCTGGCCATGTTCTGTGCGAAAGCCACATCAGGTCTAGTGCATCTAACTGCATACATTATAGATCCAACAGCCGAAGCATAAGGAACCCTTTGCATACGCTCCACCTCCTCAGGTGTAGAAGCACACTGTTTGCTATTTAAGTCAAGTCTCTCTTGCATCAGAACATTTCCACGCTTAGAATTCTCTATCTTAAATCTCTTTAAGATCTTATCAATATAAGCACTTTGACTTAGTCCAACTAACTGCTTTGTCCTATCTCTATAGATCTTGATTCCAAGAATAAATGCTGCTTCTCCCAAGTCTTTCATAGCGAAACACTTTCCAAAGTAGGATTTTACATCTTGTAACATTGGAATGTAGTTTCCTATGATCAATATGTCATCAACATATAAGACAAGGAAAGTAACATTACTCCCACTAGCCTTTTGATATACACATGGTTCAACAGGGTTTTGAGTAAATTCAAACTTTTTGATTTCCTCATCAAACCTCTTGTTCCAGCTTCTTGATGATTGCTTTAGTCCATAAATGGACCTTTGAAGCTTGCACACTTTGCTGGGATGTTTGGGATCAATAAAACCTTCAGGTTGAACCATATAGACATCATCGTCTAAGTAACCATTCAAGAAGGTAGTCTTGACACCCATTAGCCAAATCTCATAGTCATAGTACGCTGCTATAGCTAAGAGAATCCTAATAGCCCTAATGTCTGCTACAGGAGAGAAGGTTTCATCATAGTCAACTCCGTAGACTTGAGTATGACCCTTCGCTACGAGACGAGCTTTATAGGTGTGTACATTTCCATCCATGCCGATCTTCTTCTTGAAGAGCCATTTACACCCAAAGGTTTTAGCATTGGGTGGAAGATCAACCAAGCGCCAGACTTGATTATCTTTCATGGATTTCATTTCCACATTCGCAGCTTCAAGCCATTTTCCAGATTCTGGATCTGATAATGCAGCTTTGAAATTAAGAGGTTCATTAAGATCCCCTAACATGTGCTCCTCAGATTCTACATTTAGACACAACTTCTCTGGAGCACGTATTGTCCTTGCAGACCTACGAATTGGAATAACATCGACTTGAGGTTCAACAATTTGAATACTCCCCCCCCCCCCCCCCAAGTTGATGTTCGCTAGTGTTTGTTGAAGGTGATGCATCTTCCTCTTGATGCTCATCAAGTTCTACTACCCTCCCACTGTTTTCTTGAGCTATAAGATTTTTCTCAAAGAACTCAGCATATCTAGAAACTTTAACAGTGTTTTCAGATGGAATGTAGAAGTAGTAACCCATTGTTTTCTTCGGGTATCCTAAAAAGATGTACTTAACAAATCTTTGCTCGAGTTTGTCAGGCGTATCCTGCTTCACAAGCACCTCATATCATCAGACCTTTAAGTAAGACAAATTAGGGACTTTCCCATGCCATAATTCATGTGGTGTCTTATCAACTTTCTTGGTTGGAACCATATTCAGAATACGTACAGCAGATTCAAGAGCATAATCCCAAAATGATAATGGGAGAGTTGTAAGGTTCATCATCGATCTTACCATGTCTAACAAGGTTCGATTCCTCCTCTCAGATGCTCCATTATGTTGTGGTGTGTATGGAGGAGTAAGCTGTTGGACAATTCCACACGCTTTCTAGAATAATCCTTAAACTCTTGGTTTAAGTATTCACCACCTCGATTCGAACGAAGTATCTTGATGGTCTTACCGAGTTGATTTTCTACTTCATTCTTAAACACTTTAAATGTTTCAAAGATTTCATGTTTATGTTCAAGCAAGTAAACATAACCATAACGACTGAAATTATCAGTAAAAGTGATGAAGTAGCTAGCACCTTGTCTTAACACATGTCTAAATGGACCACAAACATCCGTATGTATGATTCCAAGTAGATCTTTAGCCCTTTCCGTTTGATGCGAAAAGGGTTTTCTTGTCATCTTGCCTGACACGCAAGATATGCATTTATCAAAGGATTCGTCATCGTTTGATTTTAAGAGCCCTTCATGTTGAAGCATTTCAATGCGTTTCTTGCCAATGTGAGCAATACGACAATGCCATAGATAGGTAGAGTCCAAATAAAGCTTGGCTCTTATATTGCTAACAGAATATATAGAATTAACTTTTGAAATACGATCATGCATATCAATTTTCAAAATATCATCACAAGGAATAGCATTAAAATAATGAACATTATCCTTAGAAACTGAAATACCATAATCATTAAAAACATTAAATCCATTATCCTTCAAAAGTGAAACTGAAACTACACCTCTATTAATAGTAGGTGCAAAAAATTGTCTAATACAATAACTAAGCCCGAAGGCAAAACTAAGTCAAAATTTCCGATGGCTTCTACAGTTGCACGTACACCATTTTCCTACGTACAAGTAGAGTGCCCCATGTCTCGATTTCTTCTTTCCCCTAAATCCCGGTAGGGTATTACAAATGTGAGTACCACAACCAGTGTCATATACCCAGGAATTTGAATTAGAGAAAGAATATAATTCTATTGTGAAGATACCTGAAGGTCCGGATGAGCCGGCTTGCTTCTTATTCTTCATCAACTCATCAAGATAAGCAGGACAATTCCTCCTCCAGTGCCCCACTTCCTTGCAGTGGTGACACGCCTCATCCTTAGTCGGATGCTCTTTCTTTGCTGGAGGGGTTTTCTTAGGTTTAGGGACATAAGCACCTTGCTTTCCCTTAGTCTTTCCCCTAGTTTGCGGTTTCTTATCTTTCTGGATCTTGCTACTTCTAATCGCAAGGACTTGTGGGGTAGCCGATTTCTTTGGAAGACTCTTCTCATACTCTATGAGCATGGCATGAAGTTTAGCAATTGTTTTTCCCATGCTGTGCATATTGTACTTGTGCACAAAACCCTCAAAATCCTTTGAAAAGGAGTTGAGAATCATGCCAACAGCAATAGGCAGAGGATAAGTATACTGAAGTCTTTCCAATTGATCTAGATAGAACTTCATTTTCAAAACATGTGATCTAACTGGTGTGCCTGCTTCATGTTTGCAAGCATGGAGTGATTGAATCAAATCAAATAGTTCAACTCCAGCTTGCTTCTCAAACATCGATTTAAGCTCTGTGTTAATATCAAGTGGGCTATGACTTTCAAATTGATTTTGAAGTTCATGAGTCATGCTGCCGAGTATCAAACAAGCAACTTCATTATGACGATCATAAAGAGCATTCCATGCTGTTAATTCCTCAGCAGGAGCAGTAGCAGCAGGAGCAGGTCCCAACGGCTGTTCAATGACCTCAGTTTTCTTCTCAACACGAAGGACAATCCTTAGTTGACGAAACCAATCATTGAAATTATTTCCAGAAAGTTTTTCTATTTCTAGCATTTGCCTGAAAGCCAAATAATTCGAGTTCGTTGCAGGATTTGCTTAAGGCTAGGATCCTACTTTACATACCACTATCACATCAGTTGATCTGCAAGTAATGGTGTACTCAAAAGGTAAGTGACGATCAATAATTGTATTATAAGTGCAATTCCTAGAAATTATGAGACTTAATGGCTCTAAGTGATCAAACAATAAGTGTTTTATGCCACGGGCTTAAGGATCTGACCGCTTAACTCGTTTTAAGTCGTCCAATTAAGAACAGTAAATAGTTCACCACCGTCTCACAATGAGTGATAATTTACCTTGGGATACAATTCACCTACGTCTCACGTAGAGCAAAAAGCAAAGTACAAGTGTTCTTGACAAATTGGATGGCAATAGACTTAATTTAATGGGTAATAATTATGTATCAAATATGTACGAAGAAGCATGCCCACATTTTCATATCATTAATTTTTAATAAAAAAACTTTCTTCATTAAGTTATGTGTGTCAAGATGTCTAATTTAATATTCATATTAAATTAGAGATTGCACATTTATTAAAATTGACGATTAACATGTTTTAAATCTTTTCGGTCATGTATAAGAGAGGCCATGAAGAGGCCAGTCGAGGGGCTAGGATCTTTACATCGTTTATCCAACCCGTCATCTTAGACACCAAGCTGAAGATACCTCTCTTATACAATATCTTAGTCAACTTGCAAACTCGTCGTGGGAAAAAATTACGGTATGTGAACCCAACCCGAGTTGACATATAAGATTTTGCAAGAAAATAATAAATCTTATTTCATAGTTATTAGTCCAGTTTATTTTTTTTTCATAAAACCATTTTGCTTTACAAGTTACAATAAGAATAAGCAAAATAAATAAACTTACAAATCAATTAACAATTAATTTTCATGCAACATTTGGTGATATAAATAATTGATGAAAAATCATCCAAACAAGTATATGAAAAATCTAGCCACTCATAATCACAACAATCATCAAACAATCATAAATAATTGATGAAATCAAAAATAATTTAGATCAAAAATAAAGCAAGAGTAAAATGTTACCAAAGGATTACACAAGTCCAAGTGATTGTTGATGAACTACTGTTGCTTCCTGGTTTTCTCCACAAATTACCAAAGAAAATTACAAGAAAAATGAGAGTAAAAGTCGTGGTATTTTTTTTAGCAGTGAGTATCCCCTTTAACAGTGGTGAAATCGTGGTATATACAATCCGACCCATCAAAAAGCTCCAAAACCCGTGGATAAATCTTGAGCGGGAAGTGTTTGGACCATAAAATGGTTGGAGCATTAATTGCTTCTCCATTAAAAAGTGCACACGCAATTAAAAACCTTCAGACATCGCGAGCCTTTATCCAGTCCGAGAAGATGTACAGTGCCCGCCAAATTACCCGACCGGGTGAGATAACACACCCGATCGCGTATGATTCCTTACCCGATCGGGTAGGTCTTCTTACCCGGACGGGTTACTAGTAAAAATCCCATCGTCCGAGCTTAGCTTTCCGCTGCAACCAAAATGAACTAAAACACCCGATCGCGTGAATTTACCCGATCGGGTTGGTCTTCTTACCCGGACGGGTATGGTGTCATACCCGATCGGGTATGCCCATTTTCAAGCCAGCCCATTTTCAAGCCAGCCCAGTTCAGCTCCAAAATTCATCCGAACTTCACCATTTGCATGCCTTTTCCTGCGTTCATCCTGAGATCAATTTCCAAACAAAATAAGTATCGAAAGTTCATGAAATTGACTCA
The DNA here is from genome assembly GCA_949592205.1 of Helichrysum umbraculigerum. Classification (NCBI taxonomy): domain Eukaryota; kingdom Viridiplantae; phylum Streptophyta; class Magnoliopsida; order Asterales; family Asteraceae; genus Helichrysum; species Helichrysum umbraculigerum. Next base: position 44,109,975 of record CATIUR010000002.1, on the reverse strand, counting down.
AATACAAATGCAAAACAATGATATCGCAAAAGATTTATACAGACAAAATGAGCGATATCAATAAGTACACTATTAACAATTAATATTAACTAGCATATCATATCAAAGTGATATCCATGACAAATTATGCATGAATTTCATGGATACCCTTTATTTTGCTAATTTAAAGTACACAAATAATAACAAACAATTTACAGTAACCATGTTATGATTCTCGTGAAACATCAAATTTACAATGGGAATTTTAAAGTTTAACAATTTAACAAAATTAAAGCAAACAAAAATTAGGGTTTAATTTACCAACCGCCGGTTGGGAACAAAATATGTTGTTTTTCTTGTCATTTGACTTTTAAATTACCCTACATAACCAAAACAATTTTCTTTGTGATCATCGAATTAGACAACTATTACCACATCAAATTTGATGTTTAACTGATCTAACTAATTACATCACATACGTGTGGATCTGATACCGCTGTTAGAGTATATCATATATCAATATTCAAATTATCACACAATTGCGGAAATAAATAAACACGTATATGTAATTAGCTAAGAAAAGAATCATGTAGCTTTTAGAAAAGCTCCAATAAACTATAATTAAATCGTTGAGGGTTTAAAGCAAAACCCCTCTACGATCGCACACACGATAGCAGCTCTAATACGTATGTTAGTACCCGTTCACAACGCCCACAACCGTTGTGCTTTTCTTCTTTGGTCGAACCACACAAGAACCGATCTTCGTTAGGATTGAAAACCTTCAAACCCTACCTTCCTAGCTCCAAAGTCGCACTTTAATTCGCACCCTTAACCCTTAAGTCGAATTAAGATTTCCTGATAATGTATGGTTTTAAGGTTGGGATTGAAGCCCTATTTATACTTGTTGAACCCGACTCCCAGCCGCCGGCTGAGATTCCCAACCGGCGGTTAGGTTGGCTTTTTACCCAAGTATCTGCCAATCGACCTGCGTGTTCCACCGCCTTACCATATTTGATTCCAGCCGCCGGCTAAAAAGGCCAATCGGCGGTTGGATTTCATTTCCGTACAAGTAACACTTTTAATAATGTTTATTTATTCGTGAACGTATTGATTAATATATCTCACATTTATATTAATTAATTATATTAAGCATAAGTGTTAATACGTGTGACCCCGTAGGCTTAAACATATTCCGGACGTACGTTTATTTTACGTGGTCATATCCCAACAAAAGTTACAAGAGCTTTGATTTCTAATCATTTAAATTTTTACCGAAGTTATACACTTTCCTTTAATTATTACCCAAAAAAATTAATAATATTACGGTTGAGTCCTTACCTTCGTCGACATAATATTCAAAAACTAGTAAGATGAACTTGAACCAGTGGCGTAGCTAGGATTTTCATCTTAAGTGGGCCAAAACAAAAATTACAATAAATAAATAATAATCATCAACTAAAAAGTTTTAGCGCCACATCGTTAAAATCATCTAAAATAAAAATATAAACTATAAGTCTTATCAATTTCTCTCTCAAAGATAAAGAACTAGATTACTAAAAAGTTTTACTTGTTGTAGTATATTTTGATGACATGTCGCTCTTTAAAGTGTCATATGACATCATGAGAGTTCGACACATCATCAAAACATCACCAAAGTACACTAAAACATCATTTTTGAAAGTTTGATGCATTAAAAATAACGACCGTAAGTATGATATACACAATTGATATCGGGCACAATTTATAATGCATTCCCAGACACTAAACTCTTACTTTTAAACTAATGTTTATCGTTTATTGATGAAATGTAAAGAATAAAAAAATTAGGTTGGGCTGTAGGCGAATTTCATTTTTTTTAAAGAATATTGCTGTACTTGTAATTTATAACTACTTAAATTACACTTCAATATCGTCTTTATCATTTGCATCTATCACCTTTAGAGCCTGCTCTCGAGATTTTTACGAAAAGAAAAGAGAAGAATGGAATGTAAGATGACAGAATAGAAAAGAAAATGAAGAAAATTTTTGCGTTCCTAATATCACGTAAAAAGTCATGTTTTTACCGTTGATATCTCTCTCATTCTGGAACAATACTTGGCATTCGGACTCAAATAATGCACAAATCAATGAAAATTTGCCAAGACGGTCAAAATGAAGTTGCATGAGAAAAATCAAGCAAAACGGACGAAAAACGAAGATTCCACGCACAGTTGAAGATTCAAGACATCCGAGACAAGATTTGAGATAAAATATCCATCACTGAGATCTATCTTATCCAAGATGTACGTTTTCAAAATACGAATCCAACAGAAGAAGAATCAATGAAAACGGATGAAGAACGAAGATTCTACGTATGCCGGAAGATTCAAAAGATTCGCACAAGACATCTAAAGATCAGAGAAACATTTCAAAGATTTCTTGTCATCAATGTCTTCGTTTTTGAAAAACGAATCCAACGCAAAAAGAATCGACAAAAACGGACGCATAACGAAGAAAACAAGCACGAATCAAGAAACGAGCAAAATACGGCGAACCGGGACGGCAGCCTGCCCGCCGCCGCCGGCCACACTGCTGCCCACGCCGGCTGCCTGTCCCCCATCCATTTGGTGCTTTTTCGTCCTTGCCCATACTCGCTTGGTACATGTGCTAGCACTTTACGCAACTTTAGGGTACATGTGCTAGACCTTTACGCGCTTTAGCGTACATGTGCTAGCCACTTTACCACCTTTTGCTAACATGTGCCCCAAGTTGCTAAAATGCACCGGATTTCACCTAAATAGAGGCCTTTGGTTCATTTGCAAATACACCTTCCATTATCTTTCTTACTTCTCTCTAGCTTCTAGTTTTACTTTCTCATTTTATTTTCTTACTTTAAATTAGTATTAGGCTAGTTTAGGAAGCTTGTTAGAATAGAACAAAAGCAAGGAACGTGCTTGTAATCTTTGGTGTAAGCTTGGAGCTACTCTCATTAATTCAAGTCTATTCCTTCTCGCATATTAATCTCGGTTATTTCTATCCTTGTCTATCTTAATTAAATATGTATGCTTTAATTATGCTAGAGATAGTTTGTGCCATGCTTAGCGAGTAGATTACTATTGTATTTGTTGTGATGTAGTTAGCATAAATAATTATGGGATGACTTTAAATATGTCATGAAATAATATGACGGTCCCTATTCAACTGTTTATTTGATATAGTGCTGGAAACGCTTTTAGGCGGAGTACAAACGTATGGAAGTCGATAAACGACCGAAGGTAGTTGCATTATGGATCGACATTATAAAAATGGAAACTTTATGAACGGACTTATCTTCTCCTTATGATTTTAAACATAAAACTTATATTTGTCTTTCGATTAACAAACGTGATTTTAACCTAGTAAAGAGGAGTCGCGAACCTTAATACTTGGTCAATAGTTATCTATGTCAAAACTATGGTTTAATTGTAACGTCATGCAGTCATCATAAAATGCAATGTGATTACATGGAATTACAATGAGTATAGTACACTGCCAATCACAATGTACTTATCATGAAAACATCGCGAAGCAATCAAACTCACAACGGAAACATTGGTTGACAATTAAATACATTGTGAACTACCATAGTATTTTCTGACACGGTCTGGGTTTAACTTTATGCAAAAGCCGTCAACATTTTAATTAGATTAGTTAGTTTAGATTAGATTAGAGTAGGTAGGCTATAGGCTAAATAACCATTCACGAAAACCTAGGGATTTGTTAATTGTATTGAAAAAGGCAAGTTTAAAAATCCAAATTAAAATGATACTTTTCCTTTGAACTATGAAACCTAAAGTAAGGTAAGCAAGAAACCTAAATGCTTTCCCTCGCTTATCATACTTAAGTTTCATTAATAGGAATTAATCACTTAAGTCCGAACATATTTTCTAAGTTAGTTGTTTGCCGGATTTGTAGTCTTTATAGTATTAAGAACGGTTAGACTTATTATGGACTTGCTACTATGTTCCTTCGCCCATGAGCAAATGCGCTCAATAATAAGGGCCACTGACTCCCTCGCAGGAGAGTGTGGAGAGTTGAGCATTGTCTATCTGATCAGAATCATGACACCTTAGTTCCTCGTGACATATTAGTTGAAAACCGACTAATAAGGAATCTATTGGTTATACCATAAACTATCAAATCTAGTAAACATTCAAAATTTAGTTAAATGTTTCTCCCTAAAAGTCATCATCCTATATTATGAGCTAATTAAATCACAGCAAATACTACCTTCCATTATCTGATTTATTATTATCTTTTATTCGCTTTATTTAGTTTATTTAGTTAACTGAACCAAAACCCCCCAACGCACTCTTATAAAAACCTGTTACTAGAAAAGAAAGATTGATTAGATCACCTCCGTTTCAATTCAGTTTCTCTTTAAGAACGACTCTAGGTCATACTTACCATCTACTAGCCCTTTGGTTCAGTATTAGTAAGTCATACTTAGACCCCAGCAAATACAAATTTAAAACACCCACCGATCGGCGTTGTGACCGCTCGCGACGACGCCATCAGTTCCCAAGTTGGAAAGAAAAGAATAGAAATTTACATGTTTCGTGTTCCCGAGTTGGAAAGAAATGGAAGGAATTGACATTTTATAACTAGTTAAACATTCCATGGCCAAATCTTCCCAATATTGCAGAGAAAGTTTGGAGAGAAAAGAAGGTCCAATTCTCCTCTCACTTCTCCTCTCTTCTGTCCATCAGAAAAACTCGGGAACACAATATATTTTTTCTTCATTCCAATTCTCTTCTCTTCTCTTCTCTCGAAAAATTAACTCGAGAGCAGGGCCTTACTAAAAATTAATTTCAACGATGGTTCCAATATATAATGGTATGTAATTTTGGCCACCTTCATTATCTTAGACCTCTTACTTTAACCTTCTTTGAATTTTTTAATCTCTTCATAAATAACTCAATTAATGTGCAACTTTCCTTTCCTTACTTGTCAAAATTCTATATAAACCCCCAACTCTACACTCCACAACCCACACCACTCCTTACTAACATCTAAAAAAACCTTACTCACACTCCCCACAACATAAACAAACACTAAAAGTACTAATGGCAATTGGAAAGATAACATTTGTGGCAGTACTTCTCTGTTTCATGGTGGCAAGTGCACCGCACACCGCACAGGGTGCGGTGACTTGCCAGACGGTGGTGAGTAGCCTTACACCATGTGCCTCCTACCTAACCAAAGGAGGTGCGGTCCCAGCGTCATGCTGCAATGGTGTGAACTCACTATTCAAGGCTGCAGCAACCACCACTGACCGTCAAACCGCATGCAGATGCATGGAACAAACCGCTAGAAAGTACCCCGGAGGTAACCTTAATGCCGCTGCTAGCCTCCCCGGGAAATGCGGTGTTAAAATCCCATACAAGATCAGCCTTTCTACTGACTGTTCCAAGTAAATATTATTCAATTCACATGCACCATTTTTTTCGAAAAATAAAATAAACTTAAACAAGATATATATGTAATTATCTATTTATAGGCGATAAAGTGACATCATAAAAATATTATTTGATATTGAGCTGACGTGTTAATGACATTCTACACATATTAACTTTGGTTCAAAACAATGTTGCAGGGTGCAATGAGGATACAATATGGATGTGACTCAAATAGATCGAAGTACAAGCGCTAGCTAGTATAATGCTCGGTGAATAAAGATGTAGCTCGATGATCTAGTAGTCGTGTAGTCATGTCTCATGCTAGGTTTTATCTATCGGGATGTCGATCGATGTTTAGTTAAGGGCAGTGATATATGTAGTGTGATTCCTGTGTTTGTTATTGTTGTTGTTCGTTGTACTTGATGCTTGCTGCTTCTTTTTTATGTTACAAATGATTATCCGCTTTTATATGCTTTGTGATAAAAAATAAAAATAAAAAACCATCTATTCTCACCATTAGGCTAGCTTATTCAACTCAATTACAATTTAAATTGAATTCGAATAATCAAAAGATAACTATACAAAAATACACAAGTTTCTATTACAAATTACTAGTTAAGGGTTCTACTAGCTTATAACCCGCAAATTCACGGGAGTAAACATGTTTTGTACACAATAGTGGTGAACTTATAATAAACGCACCTAAGATTGCTATTATCGTTGTATTTTATATTCTTCATTGTTATAAGGATACAAGATGACACATTTTATTGATATAATAACTTGAATAGAATCTTCCATGGTTAAAACGTATTTTGAGACATAGAGATACTACTAATTTGACGAGAGAATTCTCGAAGTTAGTTTTTATTTAAAATGTTCGTTATTAACATGCATTAAATGCTATGTATAATTTTTGTATTGATCGATTAATAAGAGAGTTTATTGGTCGTTCATATAGTGTGGGTCTGACGCACTTCTGTCAGGAAAAATTGAAGATTAAACAAATTTGTTGTAGACAACCATAGACGGTTAAAGTAAGACTTACAAACTTCAGTAGTATCGTTTTACTTTTAGATGCACTATGTAAGCAGAGGTGACAATTTCAACCCATATACTTGAAAGTGGGTTGACTTGGGTCATATTCTAACTCCAACCGGTCAAATAAATCAAAATGAAAACAGACCAAGAAGGTTATGCGTGAAAGAAGTAATGATTGTGTCACCCTGAATTTAAACAAAGATCAAACATTTAGAACAACACCACCACCACCACCTCCCGAAAGCTTTGCTAATCTGTCTAGCAGCTTCTCCCAATTAAAATCAGATGTGCTCAACTCAATTCACGATCTCAACTGTAACAATAGAAACGCAATACCTGGGCAGTGCCCCGGGAACACCGTCTTTTTATGTCAAACTTTGGTGATGTATTCTCTTTAACATCGACAAATGTAGAGAAACACTTTTTTCTGAATCAAAGCCGATGTAATGCATATGGGTTGCCTGGATGCACCTTTTAATTACCATACATTGTTTTCTTCTAAAGTGTTTTTCAAAGCCAATGACTCCAACCAGTTTGTCTTAAACTTATCTATAGTGTTACTCATTTTTATCCAATCCACTAATATATACATATACATTAATAGTAAAAACCAACTACTATACTCATATCAGGTGTGGTGTAATATCCCATGACAACAGGGGCGGATTAAGCATGTAACCATGGGGGTCCAAGGCCCCCCATGACTTAGGCCCAAGTAATGTAAAATTTTAGCTATTTAATGGATACTTTGGCTCAACTAGCTGCTTGGCCCCCCTAACAGTGATAATGTATCATGTATTTTTGAATTGGTACGTGTGCAGTAAGTAATCTAAAATGTGTTCCAATGGATAAATATAGGAGTTGCAGTGATATTTTTTGAATTGCAGATGAAAATATGGGAGTTGCAGGTGAGTTTTGGTAGAGATGATGACTTTTGGTCACTTTTTCAATTTAGGCCCCTCAATTAATATTTTTATTCATTTTTAGCCTTTCAATTTAGTAGTATATCATTAAACTCCCATAAATTTTTAGCCTCTCAATTTGGTACGTGTACAGTAAGTTATCGTTTTAGTCAAACGCGTTATGACCCGAACTTATTTGATCATATTAGAAACCCGCTCATATTTTGTCGGACCCCCGTGAAGTATTTTTCAGGATCCGCCACTGCATGACAACCAAATATACTCATATCAGGTGTGGTGTAATTGTCCATTTGCAGCAAGACATGCACAGATAACTCTTGCCCCTTGGTGAGCAAAGGATATGATTTTCACAGTAACATCTAAAAACATTAAATATGTACATAAAACATAATAGAAGTATCATACTTAAAATTTACAGAGTATTACAAAAAATAACAAAATAACTATAAATAAGAAATACATAAAAATTATCGACCAAGAAAGCTTACATAAATTGTCTTTTTCATGCCCAAATGCAGTTGCAAATCGGATATCCTGACCGAGATTCCATACAGCATGAGATTTCATCTAACAAGAAATGTATCTCGATGTTTATGTTAAAACTTTGATAAGGTTCCCCAAAAATAGTTTTTCATGTGCAACTGAAAGAGAACCACAATCTCTTGAAACATATATTTAGGACAAGATGATTAAAAAGTTCATGAGCATAAGCATAATTAAAAAAAAAAAAATGTATAATATCTAAAAAAACTATATTGCACTCTCACTTATAAGTTTCAAGTTTCTTACTATAGTGTTTTTTCATCCAATTTGATGTAGCGAGAAATAAGGATAACCAAATTAAACCTGTTGATTTCTATGAATACCAGGAATAATTTCTTCCGAATCACGTTGATTCACAAAGAATGCCGTGAATGGGTACTTTGATTCACAAAATTGAGAGTGAAATCTGATTTTTTGATAAATGAAAAACTAACTCCAAAACAATGTCATACCAACCATTATAAACAAGCAGAAATTTAAATGGGCCGATAAAACATAACGGGCCAAACCACAAACCCAAAACAAAAGTCTAATTCGAACAGAAAATTTATTAAAAAGCCCATATCTTCCAAACGGAGCCGTTTTTGGGCTTCGAGCATTGGGCTAACCGCCTCCGGCGGTTAGCGGCTTGGTGGGCCTCGAACCGAGCTTCGATTCGCCTGCTCATGGGCCTGAAACGGACCCCTGTAGCCCAAGTTATGCCCCTTTCCGTGCAGCCCTTTTCGTCACACAATCTTGGGCTTCCAAATACATTAGAGCTTGGTCTTCCACACTTGGGCCTCCATCATTCCCCCCTGGGTAGACAAAATTCGTCCTCGAATCTGCAGCTGGTTCATCATCAGAAGAATCACCATGAAAAGGCAACAAATGCTTCACATTGAAAACATCAGAGCAACGAATGTGACTCGGCAGCTTCAAACGATAGGCATTAGAATTGATCTTCTCCAGAATCTCCACTGGTCCAATCTTCTTGGCTGACAACTTGTTATAATCACCAACTGAAAAACGATCTTTAGTTAAAACTGCCCAGACAAAGTCTCCCTCCTCAAACTCAACCTGCCTGCGTTTGTGATCCGCATCTTGCTTATACTTGGCATTAGATTTGGCCAAGTTATCACGAACAGCTTGATGGATTCCATGTAACCCTTCAACAAAATCCTGCACTTTCTTTGGAACATTATTGGAAATAGAAGATGACATTAAATCAAGTGGTCCTCGTGGCTGAGCAGAATACACCACTTGAAATGGGCTAAAACCGGTACTACGATTCACAGCATGATTATGGGCAAACTCAGCCTGACAGAGCTTCTGATCCCAAGATTTCACATGGTCACCAACCAAACACCGCAACAGATTACCAAGAGATCGATTAACAACTTCAGTCTGCCCATCTGTTTGAGGATGATAAGCACTACTGAAATTAAGCTGAGTGTTAACCATCTTCCACAAGCTACGCCAAAAGTGACTCAAAAACCGGGTGTCTCGATCAGATACAATAGAAGATGGCAAACCATGCAAACGATAGACATCACTAAAGAAAAGCTGAGCCACATTAACTGCATCTGTTGTCTTTTTGCAAGGAATAAAGTGCACCATCTTAGAAAAACGATCAACAACCACAAAAATTGAATCATTACCTCTTTGAGTACGTGGCAATCCCAACACAAAATCCATGCTAAGATCCACCCACGGCTGTAAAGGAACAGGTAAAGGCATATAAAGCCCAGCATTAGTAGCTGTGCCTTTAGACACTTGACAGATCCGACATCGCTTAACATAACGATCCACTTCTTTTCTCATAGTAGGCCAAAAATAAGATGATTGCACTAACTGTAAAGTGCGATCACGTCCAACATGCCCCTCACCATGTGACTCCTTAATGATTTGCAAACGAAGACTGGAATCAGGAATACACAACTGATTTCCCTTGAAAAGAAAACCATCATGCACCAGGAAATCTGATCTCTGCCCAGATTGCACATCCTGAATCACTTTAGAAAAATAGGGATCAACAGAAAGTTGTTGTTGCAGAACATCCATCCCTGGCACACTAACCCTCATAGTCACAAGCAGATTATTCCTCCTGCTCAAAGCATCCGCCACACGATTGGTGATTCCCGACTTGTGTTTCACTACAAAAGTAAAGTTCTCTAAGAAAGCCATCCACCGTGCATGCTTATGAGACACCTTATCTTGGCTACGAATGTGTCTCAAAGAGTCATGATCTGTAAACAAAACAAACTCTTTATGAAATAAATAATGGCGCCAATGCTTCACAGCTTGAACTACAGCATAAAACTCCAGATCATAGGTGCTGTAACGAAGCTTTGGTCCCGTCAACTTCTCACTAAAATAAGCAACAGGTCGTCCACCTTGGCTGAGAACACCCCCTATTCCAACCTTAGATGCATCAGTATGAAGTTCAAAAACTTTAGAAAAATCAGGCAATACCAGAATTGGTGTTGTTGTAAGCTTCTCCTTTATTTTCTGAAAAGCCATTTCTGCCTCATCAGTCCACACAAACGTCTTCCCCTTCATACATTCAGTCACTGGTGCCATAATAGAACTGAAGTGAGGAATGAAACGCCTATAAAATGAAGCAAGACCATGGAAACTACGCACTTCAGTGATTGTAGTTGGGGTTGGCCATTGCTGTATAGCCCCTACCTTAGACTCATCCACCTGTATACCATCACCAGAAACAACATACCCCAAAAACAAGACTTTAGGGGTCATGAACACACACTTCTTCACAGCAGCATAGAAACTATCTCTGCGAAGTAATGTCAACACCTGCCGCACATGACTTACATGCTCATCAAAAGAAGCACTGTAAATAAGAATATCATCAAAGTAAACAACCACAAACTCGCCAATAAAGGGCCTTAGCAATTGGTTCATCACACGCATAAATGTACTAGGAGCGTTTGATAATCCAAAAGGCATCACCAACCATTCATACAACCCTTCACGAGTCTTGAAAGCTGTTTTCCATTCATCTCCGGGTCTAAGACGAATCTGGTAATACCCACTTTTCAAATCCAGTTTTGTAAAAATAGTAGCACCACCGATTTGATCAAGTAAGTCATCAAGTCGGGGAATAGGGAACCTGTACCTCACAGTAATTTTATTTATGGCACGACTGTCAACACACATACGCCATGTACCATCTTTCTTTGGAGTTAATAAAGCAGGAACAGCACAAGGACTCATGCTCTCACGCACATGACCCTTTGAAATCAACTCCTCAACCTGTCTCCGCAATTCCTCATGCTCTACTGGACTCATTCTGTAATGTGGTCTGTTTGGCAATTGTGCACCAGGTTCTAAATCAATATGGTGTTGGATGTCACGCAAAGGTGGCAACCCATCAGGTAACTCATTAGGGAATACATTTGCAAATTCCTCAATTAAAGGAATCATTTTATCAGGAATATCAACATCTTCAGCTACTTCCTTCCCTATCAATACAAACACATCATCCGCCACTTCCAATTCATTTTCAAACTGTGTAAGAGTCAAAAGAGTAGCAGAGGGTTTTGTGACCAATTCCTTAGGCTTATTAGGAACCAAAGTTATTTTCACCCCATCAAACAAAAAGCTATAAGTATTAGACCGCCCATTATGAGTTATGCTACGATCATATTCCCAAGGCCTACCCAATAACAAATGACAGGCATCCATGGGAACCACATCACACCAAACATCATCTTTATAATACATGCCAACAGAAAATTGAACAAGAGATCGTTTAGATACCGTTACCTCACCACCCTTTTTAAACCATTGCAGCTTGTAAGGTTTTGGACGATTCTCTGTTTTTAAACCCAACTTCTGAACAGCCTCTTCAGATACTAAGTTATCACAACTTCCAGAATCAATAACAAAGGTGCAAACCTTACCCAAAACAGTACAGGTGGACTGAAAGATGTTGTGCTTGAGCCAATCGTCACCAACAGCTTTTGGCGTAAAGCAAGAGCGCCTTACAACCAAACTAGTACCCACATCACCAGTAACTAACTCTTCTTCAGGCTCGTCATCATACACTGGATCTTCATCTTGCTGCTCATCATTAACATTATCACCGTCCCAACCATCAGGTTCAACAAACAGATGCCTTTTACCAGCTTTCTTGCATTCTGCTATCCGATGACCAATTTCCCCACAGTTGAAACATTTCAAATTACTACTGCCAACACCCCTAGAAGTTGTGCCAGTACTACTACCCCCTGTTCTTGGCTGATTGGGCACAAAACGAGATGCCACATTACCCGTACCAGAACCTCCGGCAACCGCGGTAGAAGAAGTTGAACTACCCACCCGGCGATTCTGTTTCTCAAATGTCAGTGCTCGTTGGTATGCCTCAGAAACTGTCAACGGATCAAACAAGTTAACAGCATCCATGGTCTGAACCCTCAACCCTCCAATGTAACGAGAAACCAATTGTTCATCCGTTTCCTGAATATCATTACGTGCAATCAACTGATAAAATTCAGTTGTGTAATCATCAAGCGATTTGGGTCCCTGTTTCAGATTCTGTAACCGTTGGTACATTAAACGTTGGTAATTATGAGGAATAAATGTATCCCGCATGCACTTCTTCATCTTCCTCCAAGTCACGACTTTTGGTTTTCCAAGTCTGGCTCGTGTCAGTTTCAATTGCTGCCACCAAGCAGATGCCCTACCACGCAATCTGGTAGCGATCAATGAAACACGTTTGTTTTCAGGAACATCCTTGAATTCGAACACTTCTTCAACGGAAGCTAGCCAATCAATAAACGCCTCTGGATTCAAAGTATCCCCATCAAATTCAGGGATATTAGTTCTCAACCCAGATTCCCAACGTCTATTATCATCCCTTTGATTCTGCCTAGGGTGTCTTTCCGGATTCCCTTCGGAAGATGAACCGTCACTTTCTGCAAAAGGATTTTCTTCAAACCCTTCATCTTCATTTTCTGGAGGAGTACGTTCACGCCTCCGGCGATTCATCAAACCCTCCATCTGGACCGTCATTTGATCCACAAACTGACCCAACCGTTCTTCCATCCGTACCATGATACGATCCTCAATCTCCTGCCCATAGACATCATTGAGTGGCCTAGTTTGTCTCCTTGGAGGCATCTCGAACAGGAAATTTAGCTCTGATACCAACTGATGTAGCGAGAAATAAGGATAACCAAATTAAACCTGTTGATTTCTATGAATACCAGGAATAATTTCTTCCGAATCACGTTGATTCACAAAGAATGCCGTGAATGGGTACTTTGATTCACAAAATTGAGAGTGAAATCTGATTTTTTGATAAATGAAAAACTAACTCCAAAACAATGTCATACCAACCATTATAAACAAGCAGAAATTTAAATGGGCCGATAAAACATAACGGGCCAAACCACAAACCCAAAACAAAAGTCTAATTCGAACAGAAAATTTATTAAAAAGCCCATATCTTCCAAACGGAGCCGTTTTTGGGCTTCGAGCATTGGGCTAACCGCCTCCGGCGGTTAGCGGCTTGGTGGGCCTCGAACCGAGCTTCGATTCGCCTGCTCATGGGCCTGAAACGGACCCCTGTAGCCCAAGTTATGCCCCTTTCCGTGCAGCCCTTTTCGTCACACAATCTTGGGCTTCCAAATACATTAGAGCTTGGTCTTCCACACTTGGGCCTCCATCATTCCCCCCTGGGTAGACAAAATTCGTCCTCGAATCTGCAGCTGGTTCATCATCAGAAGAATCACCATGAAAAGGCAACAAATGCTTCACATTGAAAACATCAGAGCAACGAATGTGACTCGGCAGCTTCAAACGATAGGCATTAGAATTGATCTTCTCCAGAATCTCCACTGGTCCAATCTTCTTGGCTGACAACTTGTTATAATCACCAACTGAAAAACGATCTTTAGTTAAAACTGCCCAGACAAAGTCTCCCTCCTCAAACTCAACCTGCCTGCGTTTGTGATCCGCATCTTGCTTATACTTGGCATTAGATTTGGCCAAGTTATCACGAACAGCTTGATGGATTCCATGTAACCCTTCAACAAAATCCTGCACTTTCTTTGGAACATTATTGGAAATAGAAGATGACATTAAATCAAGTGGTCCTCGTGGCTGAGCAGAATACACCACTTGAAATGGGCTAAAACCGGTACTACGATTCACAGCATGATTATGGGCAAACTCAGCCTGACAGAGCTTCTGATCCCAAGATTTCACATGGTCACCAACCAAACACCGCAACAGATTACCAAGAGATCGATTAACAACTTCAGTCTGCCCATCTGTTTGAGGATGATAAGCACTACTGAAATTAAGCTGAGTGTTAACCATCTTCCACAAGCTACGCCAAAAGTGACTCAAAAACCGGGTGTCTCGATCAGATACAATAGAAGATGGCAAACCATGCAAACGATAGACATCACGAAAGAAAAGCTGAGCCACATTAACTGCATCTGTTGTCTTTTTGCAAGGAATAAAGTGCACCATCTTAGAAAAACGATCAACAACCACAAAAATTGAATCATTACCTCTTTGAGTACGTGGCAATCCCAACACAAAATCCATGCTAAGATCCACCCACGGCTGTAAAGGAACAGGTAAAGGCATATAAAGCCCAGCATTAGTAGCTGTGCCTTTAGACACTTGACAGATCCGACATCGCTTAACATAACGATCCACTTCTTTTCTCATAGTAGGCCAAAAATAAGATGATTGCACTAACTGTAAAGTGCGATCACGTCCAACATGCCCCTCACCATGTGACTCCTTAATGATTTGCAAACGAAGACTGGAATCAGGAATACACAACTGATTTCCCTTGAAAAGAAAACCATCATGCACCAGGAAATCTGATCTCTGCCCAGATTGCACATCCTGAATCACTTTAGAAAAATAGGGATCAACAGAAAGTTGTTGTTGCAGAACATCCATCCCTGGCACACTAACCCTCATAGTCACAAGCAGATTATTCCTCCTGCTCAAAGCATCCGCCACACGATTGGTGATTCCCGACTTGTGTTTCACTACAAAAGTAAAGTTCTCTAAGAAAGCCATCCACCGTGCATGCTTATGAGACACCTTATCTTGGCTACGAATGTGTCTCAAAGAGTCATGATCTGTAAACAAAACAAACTCTTTATGAAATAAATAATGGCGCCAATGCTTCACAGCTTGAACTACAGCATAAAACTCCAGATCATAGGTGCTGTAACGAAGCTTTGGTCCCGTCAACTTCTCACTAAAATAAGCAACAGGTCGTCCACCTTGGCTGAGAACACCCCCTATTCCAACCTTAGATGCATCAGTATGAAGTTCAAAAACTTTAGAAAAATCAGGCAATACCAGAATTGGTGTTGTTGTAAGCTTCTCCTTTATTTTCTGAAAAGCCATTTCTGCCTCATCAGTCCACACAAACGTCTTCCCCTTCATACATTCAGTCACTGGTGCCATAATAGAACTGAAGTGAGGAATGAAACGCCTATAAAATGAAGCAAGACCATGGAAACTACGCACTTCAGTGATTGTAGTTGGGGTTGGCCATTGCTGTATAGCCCCTACCTTAGACTCATCCACCTGTATACCATCACCAGAAACAACATACCCCAAAAACAAGACTTTAGGGGTCATGAACACACACTTCTTCACAGCAGCATAGAAACTATCTCTGCGAAGTAATGTCAACACCTGCCGCACATGACTTACATGCTCATCAAAAGAAGCACTGTAAATAAGAATATCATCAAAGTAAACAACCACAAACTCGCCAATAAAGGGCCTTAGCAATTGGTTCATCACACGCATAAATGTACTAGGAGCGTTTGATAATCCAAAAGGCATCACCAACCATTCATACAACCCTTCACGAGTCTTGAAAGCTGTTTTCCATTCATCTCCGGGTCTAAGACGAATCTGGTAATACCCACTTTTCAAATCCAGTTTTGTAAAAATAGTAGCACCACCGATTTGATCAAGTAAGTCATCAAGTCGGGGAATAGGGAACCTGTACCTCACAGTAATTTTATTTATGGCACGACTGTCAACACACATACGCCATGTACCATCTTTCTTTGGAGTTAATAAAGCAGGAACAGCACAAGGACTCATGCTCTCACGCACATGACCCTTTGAAATCAACTCCTCAACCTGTCTCCGCAATTCCTCATGCTCTACTGGACTCATTCTGTAATGTGGTCTGTTTGGCAATTGTGCACCAGGTTCTAAATCAATATGGTGTTGGATGTCACGCAAAGGTGGCAACCCATCAGGTAACTCATTAGGGAATACATTTGCAAATTCCTCAATTAAAGGAATCATTTTATCAGGAATATCAACATCTTCAGCTACTTCCTTCCCTATCAATACAAACACATCATCCGCCACTTCCAATTCATTTTCAAACTGTGTAAGAGTCAAAAGAGTAGCAGAGGGTTTTGTGACCAATTCCTTAGGCTTATTAGGAACCAAAGTTATTTTCACCCCATCAAACAAAAAGCTATAAGTATTAGACCGCCCATTATGAGTTATGCTACGATCATATTCCCAAGGCCTACCCAATAACAAATGACAGGCATCCATGGGAACCACATCACACCAAACATCATCTTTATAATACATGCCAACAGAAAATTGAACAAGAGATCGTTTAGATACCGTTACCTCACCACCCTTTTTAAACCATTGCAGCTTGTAAGGTTTTGGACGATTCTCTGTTTTTAAACCCAACTTCTGAACAGCCTCTTCAGATACTAAGTTATCACAACTTCCAGAATCAATAACAAAGGTGCAAACCTTACCCAAAACAGTACAGGTGGACTGAAAGATGTTGTGCTTGAGCCAATCGTCACCAACAGCTTTTGGCGTAAAGCAAGAGCGCCTTACAACCAAACTAGTACCCACATCACCAGTAACTAACTCTTCTTCAGGCTCGTCATCATACACTGGATCTTCATCTTGCTGCTCATCATTAACATTATCACCGTCCCAACCATCAGGTTCAACAAACAGATGCCTTTTACCAGCTTTCTTGCATTCTGCTATCCGATGACCAATTTCCCCACAGTTGAAACATTTCAAATTACTACTGCCAACACCCCTAGAAGTTGTGCCAGTACTACTACCCCCTGTTCTTGGCTGATTGGGCACAAAACGAGATGCCACATTACCCGTACCAGAACCTCCGGCAACCGCGGTAGAAGAAGTTGAACTACCCACCCGGCGATTCTGTTTCTCAAATGTCAGTGCTCGTTGGTATGCCTCAGAAACTGTCAACGGATCAAACAAGTTAACAGCATCCATGGTCTGAACCCTCAACCCTCCAATGTAACGAGAAACCAATTGTTCATCCGTTTCCTGAATATCATTACGTGCAATCAACTGATAAAATTCAGTTGTGTAATCATCAAGCGATTTGGGTCCCTGTTTCAGATTCTGTAACCGTTGGTACATTAAACGTTGGTAATTATGAGGAATAAATGTATCCCGCATGCACTTCTTCATCTTCCTCCAAGTCACGACTTTTGGTTTTCCAAGTCTGGCTCGTGTCAGTTTCAATTGCTGCCACCAAGCAGATGCCCTACCACGCAATCTGGTAGCGATCAATGAAACACGTTTGTTTTCAGGAACATCCTTGAATTCGAACACTTCTTCAACGGAAGCTAGCCAATCAATAAACGCCTCTGGATTCAAAGTATCCCCATCAAATTCAGGGATATTAGTTCTCAACCCAGATTCCCAACGTCTATTATCATCCCTTTGATTCTGCCTAGGGTGTCTTTCCGGATTCCCTTCGGAAGATGAACCGTCACTTTCTGCAAAAGGATTTTCTTCAAACCCTTCATCTTCATTTTCTGGAGGAGTACGTTCACGCCTCCGGCGATTCATCAAACCCTCCATCTGGACCGTCATTTGATCCACAAACTGACCCAACCGTTCTTCCATCCGTACCATGATACGATCCTCAATCTCCTGCCCATAGACATCATTGAGTGGCCTAGTTTGTCTCCTTGGAGGCATCTCGAACAGGAAATTTAGCTCTGATACCAACTGATGTAGCGAGAAATAAGGATAACCAAATTAAACCTGTTGATTTCTATGAATACCAGGAATAATTTCTTCCGAATCACGTTGATTCACAAAGAATGCCGTGAATGGGTACTTTGATTCACAAAATTGAGAGTGAAATCTGATTTTTTGATAAATGAAAAACTAACTCCAAAACAATGTCATACCAACCATTATAAACAAGCAGAAATTTAAATGGGCCGATAAAACATAACGGGCCAAACCACAAACCCAAAACAAAAGTCTAATTCGAACAGAAAATTTATTAAAAAGCCCATATCTTCCAAACGGAGCCGTTTTTGGGCTTCGAGCATTGGGCTAACCGCCTCCGGCGGTTAGCGGCTTGGTGGGCCTCGAACCGAGCTTCGATTCGCCTGCTCATGGGCCTGAAACGGACCCCTGTAGCCCAAGTTATGCCCCTTTCCGTGCAGCCCTTTTCGTCACACAATCTTGGGCTTCCAAATACATTAGAGCTTGGTCTTCCACACTTGGGCCTCCATCACAATTTTTCATGCTACAATGTTTTTGTTAATAGCTAAAGGTAAGAACAATCTTTACAAACAGTGATGGTTCCTTTTGAGTGATGGTTCCTTTTGAATAATCCGTTCAGCTTAAATTTGAATGAGATTTTGTAGTTCATTCCAGTCAAGAAAATGAGCAAATAATTAATATTGTCAACTTGTAGCCACATCTATCTGTAAACTTTCTTTCGTAAAATTTTGTGGTTCTGGCATCGCTCAAAATTAAATTAATTACTTAGTTAATCCTATAAAGGACTAATGATTTAAGAGTTGAGGACCAACAGTACGCCAGGACCAGAGATGAACGAATTCCTCTAAAAAGTAATGAAAATAATATGAAATTCAATTGATATGGTCTAAAAAATTATCAGAGCAAAACCCAATACCTTTCGATAAGCCATTAACTTGTTGATGACAATGTTAAGACATACAATCTTGACACGATCACGAGTATAAATCATGATTAGATCCTTGCCGCAAGTTTTAAGGAACGTTTATTGATTATTCCCTCTCCAAATCTTCAGTAACTTCCTCCCTCTTATCAACCTAATTTATTTGTTCTTGTACATCTTGTACCAAATTCTCTCATTCACAGTAATTAAACAACTTAATTGGAGTACAAACACATAAATGTGTGAAAAACAACTTAATTGGAGTACAAACCTGTTCGGTTCCTTTCTTATCAACAGCCCCATCAAGATCTTGTAATAGTTAATCTAAGATTAACTATATCATTCTTCAATATTGTAACCAAAATTTATGCACACCTTCTGAACATTATCGTACATTACATACTCCATTTGTGAGTTTAAAAAAGTAATTGGGTAAACAAATCGCTTTGACATTGTGAATGAATAGATTTGGTATGTGATTTGTTTGGCAATTTATTTGTTTGGCAATTTATCTTGTAATAGTTAATCTCGTGAGCATGTTATTTGTTTGGCAATTTATTTTGTTTTAATTTAAATTCATTAACTTTATTTATGTAAAGTAATTTTATTTTTAATTTGTAATAAGTAATTAATATAGAAGGGTTGTTAAGTCTTTTAATAACTTAAAGACCCATTTATTGGCAAATCACTAAAACAATTCTTGATCAATGGTTAGGATTAATGGTTCTTTTAAATTTAATGGTTAGGATTAGACCATTTGAACCTAATTTAATTTGATTTGCCATTTTTCACTCTCTTTTAATAGTAACTAGACTAGATCCTAACCCACAAAATTGCGGGCGAGATCATTGTATTGTATTCATAAGCAAAAGCAAATTAAAGTATTTTAAATGACATCTTAAGCTTCTCAAAATTGTGTATATCATAAATTGAGGTATCTAAAAACTAAAATACCAAAACATATAGTCAGATTTAGATCAAACCATTATTCGAGTTATCTGGTCACTCAAAAATTTTAAAGGTCACCTAATAACCGAAACGAGTAACCCATATAAGGAAATTAACCGACACCGACCGATATACAATTAAAAAGAACCGTTCAGCCCAGTACTTAACTGTGTCCCATGGGTTATTCCGGCTTTGGGTAAAAATGACACCCCTAATTACTTCTACTTGTAACCATGTAATATATGACCATGAACGTTGTTTCAAGATAACTTTCAAAACTTACATGTATTATTCAGAAAATGATAGACATCGATTTTAGATTAACCTGGATTTTCATGGGTTGTGCTTTGCACACCCTAAATAACTACCTAATCTGTATACAAGGAACTTGTTGCAAACCATTAACAAATAAGAAATTGCAATATTACCTGAGTTACAATACCATCATAGCTACCACCATCAGTTCTTGCAATGTCATCCCCATGTTTGCTGCCATATCGTACCTTATATTGGCTTTTGAGTTGACGGATTTTTGGCCTGATAGATTATATATACTTAATATGTATAAAAAGAAGGGTGATTCATGAAAAGAAGGGCATGATACTTAGTTAAAACAATGTAAATGTGATTGAATAGATAGACAACCACAACTTATAAAGTCTAAACTCATTATTTAACGCATCAACTGTTTATTTATTGGACATGAAAAATGTTTCCGGGTCAGCCCGTACTTAAACATGACCTACTTCAGCCCCAAACAGTTTTGAACCGTTAACAAACATGTCTAAACATCCCATCATGCCACTATAACATATTTACTAAATATGTTACGAAAGCTTAATACAAATGAGGCACCTCAAAAGGCACCCACTGATATGCTCTAGTTTTTGCTGCCATGACACAAGTCTGAGTCTTCATTCTTACAACACCAAAATTGACCACCTTAATGACACGTATAGGAAACACATAATAGCAAAAGCTGCACAATGGCCTTGATTTTAAGCAAAAGCTTTATCTCAGTCATTTGAATTCGGTCTCCGCTTTCTCCTGCATCATAATAGCATAATGATACATGTAAAAACGTTTTTTTTAATTTTTTGAAGATAAATGTAAATATTGGAGAAATAAAAAAGAAAGAGATAAAAGAACATAATTCTCGAATAATACTTTCAATATTGTTTGCAGCTGCACTTCCTATTCTTCTTTTAGATTAAATTTCTCTGCAAGTTTCTGAAAGTGAATTAAAGATTAAGAAATGAAACCTAAAGTATGATTGGAAGGTCTGTATAAATGTACTCGAGAATGAAGAGATAGATGTCAATTGTTGCATGTTTTCTTCGAGTGGCTCTTCCTATGTTCTAAAGGTGAAGGGGATGATATAGTTGGCGACTGCAACCTATTTATATAATCACTCGGAGACTTCGAACTACTGGCACACAAGTGGGAATAGCCAAAATCAGAAAAGTTGATTCATATACTTTTTATACATCAATTATACCATCACCTCATAAATTTGTGTTGAAGTAGAAAGCATGCTCCCAACAAATCCATGCAACCCATCAATGTGTATAACCACCCACTAAAAAGCAGACATAAAACATATATCGAACTTTGAAGCACATATGTATTGACATTTAACAGCTTTGGATCATTTGACAAAATGAAAACTCAAATGTTGCTTTCTTATTCAAATACGTAGGTTGGATCAGCATAAATATCAAAAAAGAAATCAAATGGTATCACATGATTTTCTGTAATGAACATTAAGATCCATGACACAAAAAAAGAGACAAAAAACGAAGAAACAAAAACCCTAAATGTATTCTTGGTATCACAGAATTTTATTGTTGTCAAAGACTATTAGTACGTACCTCTGTTGCAGTTGTAACCCTTTTTCTCGACATATTCAAGCTCTCTGAAAATAGAGAAATTGGCCACATATATAAGACATATACACCGATTGAGCAATAAAAAAGGTTAAATCATATTTTTCGCTCTAATTATCTGATACATTTAGTTTTTTAGGAAGACGGGTTTTAGGTTAAACCCACTGTTTTGATCCGTTACCCAACCCGTCCATTTTTCACACCTTTAGTTTTGAGCACTCTATACCTATAAAATGAATCAAAAAGCAAAGCCTCTTCTTTTTTATATTCAAATCTCTGAACCAATTTAAGATTAAATAAATTTGACAATTCATTCATTTATATACTAAATAATACGTATAATAAGTAAGCTATACTGATATTAATACTAATAACTTGTGGTTAGACTGTAAGAAGTATTCAAACATAAGGCTATCAAACTTGTGTTCATCTAATCATCTACGTATAAACGTCATAGTAATTTTAATTATCTATCAGAAAGCACATGAAACATAGGCAAGGGATAGAAACCGAATGCATACCTCATACAATACTAAGTAACATTAACTTACTTAGTATTGTTGATAGATATGATATCACTCAAACCATTATCCAAGTATAGCTCGTTAGTAGCACCAAGATATACAGTCAACAAATCCAGGGTAGGTCCCTACGTCTCTGGATCATGCAAATGAAAGCTGAGATGAGACATCAAGTACAGTGAACTCAAGAAAAGTACATCTGGATCCTTATTGAGTCTCTTGCACCCTTTTAAACTCCTAAATGATGCACCCGTTACAGAAGCCTACATAACAAAAAAAACGTAATCTTAGGTATTGAATGTGACATTAATGGCTATTTCCGGACTGTGGAAAGTGATACTTACACTGAAATAAGTATGGAGAGTAGTAGTACATAAACAAATTACAAAAGAACTATTTCAGCCAAACTAACAGTATATATAAACATATATAAATTACTAAAATGATTGAGCAATTTAATAATCCAGTCCAAACACTTTTATAACAATATAGAGTACCTAACCCAATTGCAAATTGATATTGATCAGAATCAATCAAATTTAAACTTTAACAAAAAAGTACCAATCTTTGACCTAATATACTACCCACCAATTTTGTCACACCAGTCTAATAAACTTTAAAGTTATGTGTATATTATGCAAATCGGACTTTGTTGGGGTAATGCACATATTTTGAGCCTAAAATTTTATTTAATAATTACTAATTACATCACTTCACTTACCTCAAGGTTGACCTGTTGGACCAGATCGTCACTCAGTAGATTCCTACTTTTGTCACGTTACCGCATCCTATACATATATATATAGCACGCATACAATCATCCTTGTGGCATTTGACTCAGGAAAAATCATGAAAGAAGAACGATATATATGTTGTCATCCTTGAGGTCACCTGTAACGAAGATTTTAGGACCCCCCAACGGACTACCGATCACTTATAAGAGAAACTAAATCGTAATAATAAACTTAAACAATTCAAACGAATACCTTTTCGTTGATCACTTTACAGGCCTGCGATAGTATAGTACTTTAAAAAAGCTTTTTCGTACGTTTCATAACTTCAAGAATGTAATCGCCTTTATTATTATACTTGTAGCAGTTCTCCCAAACATATTGCACATATGTGTATTCATCCTCTAAAATTTTAAACTTAACACCACTTTCAAGGTTTACTATTTATAGTCCCGAAATCCATTTTTGATGACATCCAAATAGTCTGGCGCCAGCCCACAAATTTAGTTTCAAAGGGATATGCCTACAAATATTCCCGAGTCTAAAATATGACCAACCAACTCTGCAAAATAAGATACAAATGTACTGATATTAATATTAATATTAATAGTTGTGGCTAGAAAAATGATCATAGAATAATCGTAAGAACTATTTCATTTTCATTGAGCAGTTGGTGTACAAAAAATAAGGAAGGGTTGCAAGATGGGCGGGTCAGCGTGATCCAGTGGTCCACGATGCAAGTCAACACAAAAATAACCTCCACATAGCAGTTGACTCTCCCTGAACCATAGGTGTTGGTGTTTGTATTGTTTATGAAAAGAACTTGGAAATAATCATGTAACCACAATATATATAAAGGATTAATACCTTCTTTGGACAGAGCTTAGCATAAAGATCTGAGATTTAAGTCTCCGGTAAATAATGAGATAGTCAATATAAACACCAACTTTATAAGAGCTTACCGAATATTGGTACACATATAACCTCAACCGTTGGCAGTAGAAAAACAATGGCACTACAACACTACCTTGTCGTCTAAACCTAGCAGTCCGGCCAACTTTATGAATGAACATATTAGGATCTTGAGGAGGGTTATACTACAACCAATGTAAGTATATATATGGTTGAAATTAAAAAATTTATCATATTCGAAGGAGGAGCTGATTACATGTTAACAACTAATCTTTCAGAAGTTTCATACTTTATTTAAAATTGACAAAACCTTTTCTACTTCACTACTTGAAATGAACAGGGGCCTCCCATGGTTGCCTTATTGGCTTCAATTTTATCTCATATAGCTTTGGACAAAGTTTCCCGGTTAGTGGTCATTGCAACAAATAAGTTACTTCATAGTTATAATTGATGTACATCATCATTGATCTGAATCATTTTAACCTTAGACAGAAAATTGAGAAATATTTGACTTAGCTGAAAATACATAATGTTATATTGTTATAAAGTTATTACAATGGTTAGACCTACCAACACTCTTAATACTTTTGGCAACTCCTCTAAGTGGCTTAACCAACTCGATTCTTTATGTAATTAACCAACTCCTCCAAGTGAATTACTCAGTACTGTTGCACGACTGCCGCTACAGAGAAGCAAAAAGTAACGAAGGTAAGACATTTTTCAAGATCGAGATTCAAAACAGAAAGTCAGCAACATAGATAACCTTACCTAATACATCCCTCATCAACCAAATGTTGTGAGAAATGAGCATGACCAGCAACAAAAATACAATTAAGAACTGAAACAGAAAATGGTTTTGCGCATATCAGGAGTTACATGATTCCTTTAAGCTCTTATCCAAAAAACAGTTTGACCCGTTACCCAACTTGGATGCGTACGTAAATTATAAATTGATATGTATATTGTTATACCAGGATTAAGAAAAATCATGCTTTTTTGGTAGTCCTCTGGCATCACTAAGTAAAAGTCAAAAACAGCGTACCGACACTAATAGCAAGCAGGCTTTGTTGGTTATAAGGGTAGCTGAGAGCACCTCATAATATTAGTTGACCCACCGGACTTCACCTTACTCGGCTTAAGAATGTTTTGTTAACGACTGCAAACATCGTATGAATGAACTTCGTTAGCCAGTTCAACTCATCTATTAATGAGTTTATATAAAGTTATAAATTAATATAAATAATATTATTTCAAAAGGCAAGGAGTCAGCCTTGCCACAAATTGAGAGAAACCTTCAGCACCAGTCCATTATAATCTACAATAAATATGGAAGAGCATTATAAAGAGATTATAATCTACAATAAATACAGAAGAGCATTATAAAGAGTTGTATTTATGCCGAAACCAACTCAAAATCCATATCTAGTCCACCTATTCTAGCACGAAACAATTAAAGTCTGGATCAGTTAACTTTTTTGTTAATACACAAAGTACAAATTTTGGACCCAAATTAAACTTCGTGAAATTGGAGTGCAATTAACAATATACACAAAAATCTTAACTCTATAATTCTAACAAATACAGAATTGAAGATAGACAGATCTAGTCTGAAACCCACTTACCTTACACCCCATTAGAGCCATGAAATTGAATTAACAAAAAACCACTTACCTTACACCCCAACAAAGCCATGAAATCGAATTAACCGGCTTCAGAGTACATCCAAAAAATAAAGATTACCCCCCTCCTGGCTTCAGAAACCATGTCCACGTCATCTATTCTTGTACTTGTTATCCACAGATAACCATCCACGCCCATTACTTTGCAAATCATAACCATACGAAGAGCGACAAGTATTTCCATATTGGCCATTTAAGTTGTTTGGATACATTCTGTTCATCTATCCATTAGTCGTATTCATGCTAGACACAGGTCTTGGGGTCTGCAAACATGTATTCATCAATATCTTTGAAGTTACTCCAAACTATTTTAGACACACAAAAGAAGTGTATTCATAAATGACAAACAAAATATATATGAATTCTTGCCAACATTCCTGAAAAAAATTAAATAAAAATCAATGTCGCCAGCGAATTAGATTTTGTATTTCATTCAAGCGTTCAATCAAACATTTAGTATGCTATCCAAAAGTGGTTATATGAGAATGACATAATAAAAAGCTGTAAAAATCAAGCTTCTTTACCTATGATCATCAAATATTGATTACATCAAGCTACATCAAACCTAAATATGAAATAACATTAGGATCATAAAATATAACAAAATCAAACAGTTGATGCGATAGCTGAAAGTTGTTAGTAAATAAAAAGCTAACAAAATCAAGCATCTTTGTTGTTACATGTGATCAGCCAGGCGCTCGTCTTTAATTGTACGCGGTTTAATACACATAAATTGAATGAGATAAGAATCAAACGATTCGAATAATACACTTGAGATTCATTACAACCAACTGGTTCCGATCAGTATACGCTCTGGTTCCTGGTTGTTAATCATTTAATTTTTTTGATTGGCCCAAGAATCTAGCGCCGTTTTGGTTACTGGTTGCTCCATGGTTTTGATTTTTTTGATCGGCTTTTGAATGATGATATGTTTTGGTTCCTGGTTGCTCCATGATTTTGATTTTTTATCGGTGTTTGAATGATGATACAAATACAAACGACGTTTTTTTTTTAACAGAAGGAAAGGGATGGATGCTGGATCAAAAGGACGTAGTTGGAATAAATTAGGTAAAAAAGATTAAGATTAATTAATCACCTTGCTAACGACAATTAAGGGTTAGGATTAATTTGACTAAATCAATGAAGGGGGGAGATTAATTCTTGAAGGTTGACTTAGGAGAAGATTAGTTAATTAGCCCTATCCTTTAATAGATAATAAAGTGAGAAGTGAGAAGAGTGAAGTGAAGTGAAGTGAAGTGAAGTGAAGTGAAGTGAAGAGTGATTTGGTAACTGACATTCTTTGCTTCCCATTCAATCCATATATTCGCGGGCATGGGCCGTAATTATGTATCCATATATAATTTTATACTTAATTATTATTATTATTTCACACTCTCAATCTTAAACATTGAAAACCTAAAAACGAAAAGTTAATTCAAATATAGTCTATTTTTTAACATACCCCTGCATTCATTAAACTATCATTAATACCATCATCAACTTTTGAACCGGTAGGAGTTACGGAACGTGACGATAGGTAATGTAATGGAAATGTCGTCGGGACTAGACGTATTTAGACGCAATTTGACAAATGCGATTTGTCTAACATTTTAGTCAAATTCCGCCTCTAAAACATTCAGCTTTAAAGGCAATGAACCCTTAAATGCACTTTTTATGGAATTATAATTTTACACCTCAAATTTATAACTAAGGATCAAAGGGGCTTAAGGGAAGTTTGAGGGGCAGGAGGAGCAGCCTTTATCCCAAACATCCATTCACCCACGAACGGCCAAGATTAAGCCATGTCACTCAAGGACCCGTGTGCAATTAATTTTCTAGAGAGGGACTGAAGTGCAATTTAACATTTTAATGTGTGTAAAGGGTAAAAAAATTGGACAGGGTCACCATATCATCTCTTAGCTTCCACAAACACACACTACACAAATTCTCTATCTTTCCACAAACACACCTACACTAACACACACAATAACCACCACCGTTGTTCCTCCGTCACCACCACCACCACCGTCGCTCCACTGTCATCACCACCGCCGTCTCTGTCTACTGCTCCGCCGTCGTTCTCTGTCACCACAACCACCGTTGCTTCTCCGTCACCACCACCGCTGTTCCACCTTCACCGCTACCACCACCATCACCTTTGGTGTGACGTAAAAAGTCATATTTTTAGAAGCTTTATTCCTCACATTTTGGACCTTTCTTTCGTGAAAACATTTCAAAACATTGATTATTTATTAAAATTCACTAAAGTGGTTCAAAAGTAGACGTTGTGGTAAAAATCACTGAAAACACTTTGAAACCGCACAAAACACAGCATTTTTATACAAGCCGATTCCTCCGACCTCATTTTCCTGTCAAGGCATACCTCCTAACTTCTACCATCTGTCGTATAGGTAAAATTGAGATGGAAAAATCTGGAATCAAGTGAAACGGCCAAAGGACGGAGAAGACACTGCACTTTCAGAGCCACTAAAAGTCATTTCGACTACGCCTGAGTTCTACATACCCAATTTCTATGCGATTGGCATCATTAGAAGCGTAACGGAATTACGAAACTACAGGTGAAAGAATCAGGTCAAACGGACGCGTAACGAAGAAGATACGGATGTTTTAAGCAACGAACGAAATCAGACGGAGACCGTATACGGCCTCAGGCACCATATACGGCCCTTGTAAGACCGTATACGGCCTATATACCACCGTATACGGCCCCTGCAATGCCGTATACGGCCCCCTGCACCCCATATCCTGCTTCGTTTGCTTGTACGTGCTGCTTCGTGAGTTGTACGTGCGATTTTAGGGTTTGCCTATAAATGGTGGACTACCCCAACACTTCAAAACACACCATTTTTCTCATTTCATTTCTTCCTTACACTTTCTCTCTCACACACATCACTCTCTCTAGTTTCTCTCTCTAAAGATTTTCTCTCTCTAGAATTGGGCTAGTTAGAGAGCTAGTTAGGTAGAGGTAGCTTTTAGCTTTTGTACGGAGTCACTCCAAGACATTGTATTCGCGAAGATCTATCTGTAATAAATTCGTATCAGGTTCTATTTATATATCTCTTACTTTCCAGTTTTAAACATGTGTTGCTTTGTTTATGCTTGTTTAAGATTGTATGCTAGATATATAATGTTAGGCTAGACATTTCTTTGTGTTTACTATGATGTAGTTATGTTAGAATAGTCAATATGTTTATGCCATGTTGTTACTCTGCCCGTGTTACTTTAAACTGTGTATGAACTCAGAAACTGAATCTCGAATGTTTATCTATCCAACTTATGCTGTGGTTAGAAGCTTCCTGCTAGAACTTGGCCAATTACTAGTGGTACGTTCTCTACCTATTCTATACTTGATGATCAATGAACTTGGTATGGCTGTGTTCTCTAGGTTGAAATAAATCATAAGAGACACGGAGCGTAGGATTAGAGATAGGTTAGATTCATGTTTATCTGTTATATATCTTTGAGAGAACTTTCGGGATATCTATGATCTGATTATTAGTTATCTGCTATGCTTAGGATTATGGTGTTCTATTATGTGTCACCCTATTGCATGTTCTTGTTTGATTGTTGCCTTAGGAATGATGCATGCTAGAGTTATCCTCCTGGTTCATACCAGTAACTGTATAATTAGGTTTTCAGACACAGAATATTGGTTTACACAGTAGATTAACATTCATGGAATAGTTGTGATGATTTATATCTGTAATGCTGAACAATTTAACTGATCGTTAGCCCGATTATCCCAACTTGGTCAACGGGATTATCCCCGTTCGTGTTCTTGTTCAATCAACAATTCACGCTACGATATAGACGTCTCTGATGACTGTGACTGGGGACCAGGATTCGAGGATAGTTGTCGGTTAAATTGGTCTGTACATTTGGGAGAACTTCCGGTGTATTTGACTTCTATAACTGCTATCCACGTGACATATTATTTATCTGATTGCGGACAACTCTACGTTAGATATTTAATAGGCTCGTAGTTGTAGCTCATTAGGATATAGGAAATCTGCGAGAGTAATGTGGAACCCTAACTAATGTAACGGAAAAACCGTAAAACGCCCTATTACTCGGTATAGTGCTGGAAACACCAATTGGTGGAGTAGAAACGTATGGAAGCCGCGGAACGGTCGTAGGTACAATACTTTGCATTAATTATGTTTCTATCCTCTCCGAATTAGTCATCACATCTAGTAGCCTTACCCTTGACTATTCATCAATAACACATAACGAAATCATAGTAAACACTCACTTATCCTCTGTTGACCGAGTCTCCGTACAAACCTTTTTTGTTTTATTTCTTTATTTAAATTAGTATTTAGTTATAAAAACCAAACCTATCCAAAAGCTTTTAAAAACCCTAGCTAGATTCCCAAAGATAATAAAACTTCCTAGACTCCGATGCCCGTTGTAGTTTGAAGAACGACACCTGAGTCATACATACCACTTACTGCCCTTTTAGGTATGTCAGTAGTATACAGCTTAGGATTCCCCTGCTATATAAATTTAAACCCTGTCCGCGCGTCCCGGTTGGGAGATTCAACGACCGGAGTAAAACCCGTCCGACCGCTGGGACCGCGACAAGTTTTTGGCGCCACTGCCGGGGACTACAACGATCGATTTTAGGAATTTTGTTATCTTAGTTATTTAGCGATCCTTACGGAAGATCAATATCATCCGGAAGTTACAATTTTTTTATCCCTAGGTTAGTTAGTTTTTAATTTCCCGTCCTTAGTTAAACCTATCCTTTCCAAAACCCTATTTTCTTCCAAAACAAGTTATGGCGAATCGTATCACTCTCGCCTCATCAACCCAACCACTACTAGAGGGACGAGGAGGACCAATCGTATCACCAACCGACAAAACCCTTGAAATCAGACCACACTTCATTAAATTATTTAAATCTCAGTGTCAGTTTCATGGTCTTTCGGTTGAAAATCCAAACGCCCATCTTAACAAGTTCATCAACCTTTCCGACTCTTTCGAACAAACCGGATCCAGTGTTAAAGTCACTCGACTTCACCTGTTTCCTTATTCTTTAGCTTTCCGAGCTCAGACATGGTTTTATGAACTCGAACCTAATTCGATTCATACATGGGAGGAGATGGCTACTAAGTTCTTAGCTAAGTTTTTCCCTCCGTCCCTACAAACCAAGCTCAAAAATGAAATCATTAACTTTCGTCAAGGAACTACTGAATCATTAAGCTCAGCTTGGGAACGCTTTAAGAATCTACTTGGAAGATGTCCGAATCATCAGTTGGCTGAAACGAATCTGGTCTGCACATTCTACAATAGTCTGAATCCTCATCACCAACATACCCTCGATGCTGCTTCATCCGGAAATTTCATGCTACATATTTCAGAAGAAGCCTGGAAGTTGATTGAGACGATAATGATGCACCAACATGACTTTGGAGTTTGATGAATCAACCTCGGAAAACAAGGACACTTCTACTCAAGCCTTAGACACTTTAAGAGCTCAACTCGAATCCATCTCTAAAGTTGTCAGGGATATGCAAGACTCTTCCAAACATAAGAAGCAACCTCAACGGATCTTCTCACGCTCGAAGCCCAAGGCAGATGTCCTCGACACATCTGGAACCACTGATCAAATCATTCATTCAAAACCTTTCACTCAGCGGTTATCCAAACAACCTATCTCTCATTTGTTAGTTCCCTCTACACCCTCTACTTCTTCTCAATTGTTTTCTCGTCTAAACAATTCGATTTTCAATAACTTCATGGTTGAGCAAAATAATAAAAACAAACAAATCGTTGATTTTCAAAACCAAATTGATTATTTGCTCAGAATTTCAAACGATTTAACTAAGAACATGGAGGATAATGTTAAAAGATTGTTTTTAAAAGTTGAGGAGAAGCAAAGAGAAGAAGCGATTAGCAAAGCTATTCATCATTCCTCTTATGATTATGATGATATCCTTGTTGTCACTAGAGGCGGAAAAGAGACTAAGAATGAGAAATCGATAGATATTTCTTCAGACGAGCCTTCTAGTTCTTCTCTACCCACTGATTCAGTACCTGTTGACACTCATGTCACTTCTCCTGAACCAGAATCTTCCAAAGCCCCAGAAGTAGTTAAACCAACACGTATACCTTTCCCTGGTAGGTTTAAGAAGGAGAAACAAGAAGCCCAGTTTGGAAAATATCTAGAGATGTTCAAAACCCTACACTTAAACGTTCGATTATTAGATGCTTTAGTTGAAATGCCTAGTTGTGCCAAATTCTTTAAAGAACTTATATCCAACAAAGAAAAACTTAGACAAATAGTTAACTTGCCCTTAGACGCAGAATGCTCTTTAATTATGCAACAAGGACTGCCCCCAAAGCTAGGAGACACTGGCCGTTTCACTATCCCTTATTACCTTCAGGATGTTCAAATAAGTAATGCCTTAGCTGACTTAGGAGCTAGTGTAAACCTTATGCCATACTCGCTTTATAGGAAACTAGGATTAAGCGAACTTTTACCAACCCGTATGACCATCCAATTAGCTGATAGATCAGTTAAACTCCCTCGTGGAATTGCTGAAGATATTATGGTACGTGTTGATAAATTCGTCTTTCCTGTTGATTTTGTTGTTATGGATACTGAGGAAGACACTCAGGTACCACTCATCCTTGGTAGACCTTTCCTAAATACTGCCAAGGCCGTCATTGACGTGAATCAAAAATCTTTAAAACTTAGAGTGGGAACTAAGGAAGTCACCTTCAATGTCGATAAACTAATGAAACTTCCTATGGGAGAAGACCTTGGTCTTGTAGATTCTATGCAGGAAATAATTGAAGAACACTTGGAAGAAATCCTCGCAGTAAGCAGCATTAATCCCCTTCCAAACACTGTCATCACAACAAGGAAAATATGTGAAGAAGGTGCGGGTCTATGCTCAGCTATCTCGGATCCGTCCATTGCATCAAAGGAAGTGCTATTACCTTTAAAGAATTCCAACTTACAGCCCAACAGATTTATCACTGCTGTACCACTTGGACAAGGCACTCCGGTCACTCTCTTGAGAAGAAGCCCTAATTCTGAAGTTCCTGATTCATCACTCTCAAAAGAAGAAATTCTGAAGACTCTCAAGGAAATGGAGTCAATGCTTAAACCATCCGATCCACAACTTTCTGAAAGTTGTGAAAACTTGAATCCAGAGATTACTTTTAGCACATCTTCTTCAGCTCAATTTCAGAGATTCGCATTCACAAAAGACAACAAAGAAATAATCACTAAAGATAATGCAATCTCTCAATCTTCCCAAGTAAAATATGAGCTGAGAAAAGATGAGCTTTACAACGATACAGAATGGGTTGAAATAGCATCATCCGACATTCTAGAGGCACCTGCAGTTGAGTCAGATTATCAGACAACATACGATGAGCTTAAAAGAGACGAGATTGCAAGGATGAAGCCTTCCACTGAAGAACCACCCGAATTAGAGCTGAAGGAACTTCCCTCACACATTGAATATGCTTTTCTCTAAGGAACTTCGCACTTACCGGTTATCATATCTAAAGATCTGAAGCCTGAAGAGAAAGCACTACTCATTGAGGTTCTAAAGTCGCATAAGAAAGCGATTGCATGGAAAATCTCTAACATACAAGGGATCAGCCCAAATTACTGCACTCACAAGATCTTAATGGAAAATGACTTCAGGCCCTCTATTCAAAGGCAAAGGAGAGTTAACCCAAAGATTCAAGACGTGGTGAAAAAGGAGGTTATCAAACTCTTGGATGCTGGTTTAATTTACCCTATTTCAGATTCCCCATGGGTCAGTCCAGTTCAAGTCGTCCCAAAGAAAGGAGGCATGACGGTCATCGCTAACGAAGACAACAAGTTGATTCCAACACGAACCGTCACCGGTTGGAGGGTATGCATCGACTATCGGAAACTAAATGAAGCTACACGCAAAGATCACTTCCCTCTACCATTCATTGATCAGATGCTTGAAAGATTGTCAGGGAACGAATTCTATTGCTTCCTCGATGGTTTCTCCGGCTATTTTCAAATACCTCTCGATCCAAAGGACCAAGAAAAGACGACGTTCACTTGTCCATACGGAACCTTTGCCTTCCGACGTATGCCGTTTGGCTTATGTAATGCACCGGCGACATTTCAAAGATGTATGGTAGCAATCTTCCACGACATGATTGAACAATGCACGGAAGTGTTCATGGATGATTTTTCGGTTTTCAGAGATTCGTTCACCATTTGTCTTTCTAACTTGAATAAGATGCTCACCCGATGTGAAGAATCGAACCTAGTTCTGAATTGGGAAAAATGCCATTTCATGGTAAAAGAAGGCATAGTTTTAGGACACCGCATATCCAAAGCTGGAATTGAAGTTGACAAAGCAAAAGTCGAGACTATCTCAAAGCTTCCACCACCCACCTCTGTCAAAGCCATCCGAAGTTTTCTAGGACACGCCGGGTTCTACCGTCGCTTTATCAAAGATTTCTCTAAGATATCCCGACCTATGACTCATCTCCTCGAAAAGGATACTCCGTTTGTCTTTACAGACGAATGTCTCAAGGCCTTCGATCATCTGAAAGATCTGCTTGTTCATGCACCGATCATGGTTGCTCCAGACTGGAGTCTCCCATTTGAAATCATGTGCGACGCCAATGATTTCGCAGTCGGAGCAGTTCTGGGACAGCGGAAGGAGAAACAGTTTCAACCAATATACTACGCTAGCAAAACGCTCACTGACGCCCAAGAGAATTATACGACCACAGAAAAAGAGCTGCTAGCGGTAGTATTTGCTTTTGATAAATTTCGTTCTTATCTAATCTTGTCCAAAACTATTGTCTATACAGATCACTCCGCTCTGAAATATCTTTTTAAGAAGCAAGATGCTAAACCTCGCCTTCTACGATGGATTCTACTCCTTCAAGAATTCGACATCGAGATCAAAGACAAAAAGGGAGCAGAAAACGTCGCGGCGGACCATCTCAGCCGATTAGAGAATCCTTCAATGGATAAGTTGCACGAAAAAGACATTCAAGACCAGTTTCCAGAACAGCTCATGCATGTTGGTAAGTACTATCAAGGGTCACGATCTACAAATGATCCCTGGTATGCTGACTATGCCAATTATTTGGTGGGAAAAGTCGTACCTAAAGGAATGCCAACCTCTCAAAGACAAAAATTCTTCCGCGATATAAAACATTACTATTGGGACAACCCTTTCCTCTTTAAGGTTTGCCCTGATCAAATCATTAGAAGATGCGTTGAGGGAAAGAGGCAGAACATATCTTACACCAAAGCCACCATGGACCTACTGGAGGACATCACGGTACCAACATGACTGAAAGAAAAGTGTATGATGCCGGCTTTTTCTGGCCAACCATATTTCGAGATGCGTACGATCTGGTGAGACGCTGCGATATCTGCCAAAGACAAGGCAGTATAACAGCCCGGAATGAAATGCCACTAACAAACATCCAGGCCGTGGACATCTTCGATATCTGGGGATTAGATTTCATGGGACCGTTCCCTAAATCTAACGGTAAAGAGTACATCTTGGTTGCAGTCGACTACGTCTCCAGGTGGGCCGAGGCCCAAGCTCTCCCAACAAATGACGCCAAAGTAGTTACCAAATTCCTCAAAAAGCTATTCAGTCGATTTGGGACTCCAAAAGCAATAATCAGTGATCGTGGTACACACTTTTGCAACGTTCAATTCATGAAAGTTTTGCAACAATATGGTGTCACTCACAAGACGTCAACAGCTTATCACCCCCTAGACAAACGGGCAAGCTGAGGCAACAAATCGAGCTTTGAAAAGAATCTTGGAAAGAACTGTTGGTAATCAAGGGTACAAATGGGCTGAAAAAATTAGATGATGCATTGTGGGCATTCAGAACCGCCTATAAAACACCATTAGGAACCACACCGTATCGTCTAGTTTATGGCAAGGCATGTCATTTACCAATTAAGCTGGAATATAAAGCATACTGGGCTTTGAAGAACTGCAACTTAGATATTTCTACAGCTTGAGCAAATAGACGAATGCAGTTGAACGAGTTAGCCGAAATAAAGGATCAGGCATATGACAGTTCGTTAAGCTTCAAGGAACGAACTAAAACAATTCACGATGCTAAGCTGAGGCCCTCAAGATTCAAAACAGGAGATAAAGTGCTGCTTTTCAACTCGCGATTCAAGAAATTCTCTGGCAAGTTTAGGATCAGGTGCAGCGGACCATTCATAGTATCAAAGGTATTTCCTTACGGTGCAGTCGAACTCGAGGCACCAGAAGGTAATTTTAAGGTTAATGGTCATCGCTTAAAGCATTACTTCGAAGACTTTCCCATCAGGGAAGATGTCTTTATCTTTGAACTACATCATAGCTACAATCCTAATACATCGTAGATATAGTCCTACTACAACATACATACATCACAATCGGTCTAATGGAAATATGATAGACACCATTCCACAACCATCCTAACAACTGCCATCAACACACAGAATCCAACTGCGGTACCTACAGTCTCCAAACGACTCTCTAGTCGGATCAGACGTGTTCTAGTAGCATCGGCAGACTCCCTGTCTACCTCGATATGCAACTCAGAAGTCGCAAGGCGTCCATATATCGCCAGCACATCATCGTCAAGACGAGAGGCGTCACTGCGCATCACTCGGATGGCAGACTGCGTACCAAAATGAAATCCCAGCAAGGTACGAATAACGGCAACCATAGTAGGGACCGTGAGCTCCAGAGGCTCCTCGGTCAAATGTAGAGATGTCGGCGTGTGAGATGACTCCCCAGTCTCATACGTGGAAGGAATCCTCTCTATGGTCCTCCAGTGGCGTAGTATGTGCGGCATCCAATCCAGATGCGGAACTCTAGCTCTCGGTGTCTGCTGATCACAGTGGATGTCTCGCTCCTCAGTCATCGGCTCCTTGCCGTGAGATGATGAGGGTCCTACGGAAAAATCTCTGACACACAACAGCGGTGTCCTCGTAGGTATAGGCCGATAAGAAGGCTCTCCAATAAGGTGGCGTCTAGACAGGGAAATAGATCCTAACATATGGGTAGCAGGATCAGTGGATACTGGATGGCAATGGTGGAGTGGCTATCGAACCATCTGAAGTATCTCTAGGGAGTGTAGGCGGGTAAACCTCCTCAGACATGACTGTAGCTACTCCGTCGAATGACTCCTCCATGGGCTCCTCGTTCTAGTCAGAGATATAGATCGGGCTCTTCCTAGACATAACTGTGAAAAAGGAAATTGTGTGTGTCGTGTCAGATGTATGCAAAAGTATGAATGCAGAAGTGTGTTAGCCAAGGCTATAGTCTAGGTCTCTAAGGTTTTCAGTCACTTAAAGACTTCTAGTTCTCTATAACCAATGGCTCTGATACCAAGTCTGTCACACCCCCAAAATCGGTAATCGCGTTTATTAATGGTTTAGCAGAAGCATTTTAATATTAGTTAAAACAGCGGGGGTGCTGACGTTACAATAGTGCATTCACTGTATCAGAGCATATGATCATACAGAACATATATATTTAAGATGCCAAAGTTTAAAGTTATTACAAAAGATACGATTTATAAAGTCGTACATAAGTAGGGTTGTCAAAGACAACAAAAGTATTTGCAAATACTAGTTTATAAAAGAGGGATTTCGTAAGTATAACCAATGAAATTGATAATACAAAGGAAATCCAAGTGTCCCAAAAGTGGCATCATAAATAGTCGGGTTGCCTACGTCCTTGAATGCGAATTGTAACATCCACTCCTCGGGTCTAGATGTATTTTAATATTTCTGACATAGAATCATTATTTAATTTGTCAGAAAATAGTTTTGTTAAATTATTTGAAAATAATTGGTTAAAGAGTCACATAATTTATTGTGACTAGTAAATTGTTAACTGTTTTAATTTAATTCAGTTGACGGTAAAATAAAATAATATTTCCCCGCAAATGGTTTTTAAGTTCCAGACAATGATAAGTACGGGGGACAAAACTAGTACACATATTATGTAATATATGTGTAAAATACGTTCTTATCATGACAACATCTCCAGAAAATTCGATCGGGAACGAGAAACAAATCTAAAACCCTAGAACTAACTTAAATCATCATCAAACATCAAAATCTTGTAAAATCAAAATGTTTTCTTTCTCCTGCTTCCTTCTGTACGAACTGAACAAGCCACAGGGATGATTGAAAATTTGAAACAAGCTTGGAGATTAAAATTGAGGCTATAAAACTTGGATTCAAGCTTCCATAACTTGAATTAATCATCTCTACATCATCCTAATCAATTGTAAGTATCAATTTCTTGATTCTTTAAAACCTAGAAAGTGGGGTTTTGTGTATTTGATTGAATTGGGATGGTTGATATGAAATTAAAGCTTATAATGGTGATATAATTGTTAATTGATGCTTATTTCATGATTATAAACTAAACCCTAACATAGAAATGAAGAAAATTATGTATGATCATATAGATAGTTTATGGGTTAGTTGAATATTCATGAATTGAAGCTTGTGGTTATGATAGAGTGATTAGTTAATGCTTAATTCATGACTTTAATTGAAACTCTAAATAGAAATGATGAATTGGTGATATTTGAAGTTTATAATCTTGTTAAATGTCTAACCATGTTAATGGTGATAATTTAACTTAAGTAAAGTGATGTTGTGATCATGAAGATCATAACTTGATAAGTAATTGTGAATCTTGATGTTCAAGGTGATTATTCATAATCTTGAAAGAAATTGTGTTAAATGATTATAAGTAAGTAATAACTTACTTGATTTGAAGTTGAAAAGTGGTCAATATGATAATTAATCATGATTAAGTAGTTATTCAAAGAATATAGATTTGATATTGATAATTGTGATAACTGTGTTAATTCGTATGAATTGAGTTATTTGGAATTGTTGGTGTAAATCTATTGATACGATGTTATATAGAATTTGAGACAAGTGACTAACTTGTGTTATCCTATTGTATTCTCAGATATGGAAAAAGACTCAGTGACATTAGACTACTGAGTGGACGACTGAGGTAGTTGGTGAGTGGATTTATAACCTCAGTGTGATTTAGTTGTAACAGTATTGGTTACAACGGGTAACGTATTATTACTGTTTTATTATTGCCATGATGATAATGGTTGTTAGTAATAATACTGTTGATAGACTGTTTAGTCTGATATGTTGACCTAATTGAATATGTGATCACATGCTATATTTGGCCTTCGGGCATCAGTATTGAGGTCAACGCGATAGTTGGGTTTGGTTACTATTGAAATACGACAGGAATTTTCTTGTACTTATCGTTAATAGGAAATTAGATCGTATGTGATTAGTACCAAACTATCGGTCTATTCTGTATTGGCCTTACAGATTGACGGTAAGTGTTCTTGGAGAATCCCCGGGTATTATGATATCTCCAGAGCCACCGATCCTCATTGACATGTTATTGTATTGAGATGTTATCTCATTGAAATAGAACTGTATGTTCTTAGCTGAAGGTTTCCCTAAGAACTCTAGATACTCTGTGATATTGTGTATTTACGATGCTTTGATGTAAAAGAGTTGTTATGCTAAGTTGGGCTGTTGTTTATTATTCACTCACTTAGCGTTGAGCTAATCCCCCCCATTAACCCTTCTTGCAGGTTATAGATTGGATATTAGTTGGGCAAGAAGTCAGCTGGATGGAATGTTTGGTGACAAAGCTTTACTCTGATAACTGATTTGTATAAATCAGTGTTGTCTTTTAATTTCATATAACACCCAGTTTAATGTATTTTGGTTGTAATTCATAAGACTAGTTTGAATCTGGTTTTGAATTATCAGATTTTAAAGATGTTAATATTATAAGTTAAAATGTTGAAAAATGGACTGACGCTTCCGATGTATTAAATAATACGATAGTAAATGAGGGGTGTTATAAGTTGGTATCAGAGCATAGGTTTGGGTGAATTGGACATTGGTTATGTTCGATCCCAAATCTATAAGATGTGTTAAGTCAAACATTCCAGAGTGTGGGATTAGTTGTTGTATGGGAAATTAGTTAGTTGGATATGTACTAACCTATAACGAGTTGCAAGATTATGTTTTGGTTGCAGAGACGGAGGAATGTGAGGAACCGAAAGGTATTCTTAATGATTCCTCAATACTTGTGGGCCTAAGTATATCAGGTACTTCTCTATAAGCTTGTTGAATTTATATAAGCTTGAATTGTTTACTTTGCTATGACATGATTAATAGTAAAGTAAATTGAGTCAGACTGATATGATTCCCCAGTTATGAGTCATTGGTGATTATTATTTGTTAATGTGATGCTAGGAATATTTGTTGAGATGTTTAGCATCATGAGTAGTTCATAATGAACTAGAAATGAATTGTGTAGACACATTGTTGAATAAAGTGTAATAGTTGTATTATTTGGATTTACGTGTGTCTACAATAGAATATAAATCAGTGTGTGATTATGATTTGATAAATGCAAGGTGTGAGTATAAATTCTTGCTAAGGAATTATGTGATACATGATAGTTTTGCTGATATGACTCCAAATAGTGAAATAAAGGAGATGTTGGTATATCTCCATAGATGTGATTTGGAATCATGTTCTTGTTTAAAACTAAAAGTGTCCATTGATTGGAATGTGTGTCTTTGACTTGGAAAAGTCAAAGTTGAATTTAGTAGAGTCATATTTGGTAATAACTATGAATAAAGCGATAAATGTGGCTAGATGTTTGTGTGTAGCAGTGATCATGATTCGGTGGTATTATGATCTATGCATTAAAAGTGGTAAAGTAAAAAGTCAAAGTTGAAAACTTGTGGTAATTGGTGTAAATATGATGATCATATGTGAAATTTGTGTTTTAAAGTTATAATATGACACCAATAGCAAAAAAAAAATGAAGTTGTTTGACTTATAATAGTCAACGTAATGTGAAATGGGTGATGAAATGGTAGTTATATAGATTGAAACCCAAATGGGTTGTTAAAGTGCCCAAATGGGTCACTTATTGGATAAATGGTTAAAACGAGTGGTGGTTCGTATATAACGAATGCTGAAGTGACTTTAAGTCATAAATATAGTAGCAAAGTGTGTTGAAAGTGTGGTAGTATTCAAAATGGGTGAAAGTGTCCAATTGGACCCTCAAACGGGTCAACGAGTCAAAACATGATAGAACGAGTACATGAAAGAAATGAATATGCCCACACGTCACAAATGTATATATGAACATGTTGGCAAAGGGTTGAAGTCAGAAACCTAGCCATTTGGAATATGGCGTGTCAACAAAAATGGTTAAAAATGGACTAAAATGAGTCGTACGTCCATTTTCTC
Source organism: Helichrysum umbraculigerum (assembly GCA_949592205.1). Classification (NCBI taxonomy): domain Eukaryota; kingdom Viridiplantae; phylum Streptophyta; class Magnoliopsida; order Asterales; family Asteraceae; genus Helichrysum; species Helichrysum umbraculigerum. The sequence continues at coordinate 44,069,084 of CATIUR010000002.1, read as the reverse complement.
GATAAACGTGAATTTTGAAAAAGTGGAAAAATAGAAAGTTGCATTTTGATTATATGAACGTGCCTGCAAAATTTCATACCTTAATTCTTTACGGTTTAAAGATATGCGCGTTTGAATTTCGAAAAATTGCATTAAAATTGCAGGTCTGAAAAATGCATAGGAACGCGATCCAGCCCTTTGTTTCGGATCGCGTTACCAAGTGTTATTTGGTTACAGAAAGTTTTCTAAAGGTGAACGCGATCCAGCCACCTTAGTCCGGATCGCTTTTGAAAGAATAAAATTGACATGTTTTTGCAAATTCCAAAAGTGCACAAGTCTTTATTAGTGTTTTTAGCGACGGAAAATTTGACAAATTTTCTATAAACATGGAATGGGCTGAAAATTACATGGTCACTCGAAAATGGTCCAATGATCAAAGCTAAGTACCTTAGCCTAGGCGGTTTTTGGCCATTCGGGGTCGTTTGGGACCCGAAAATGGCATTTTACTATTTTTCGGATCTTATTTCGAACTTTTAGCTTACGTTTTGTATTGGGCTTTTGTTTCTTTTAGCCCAGAGATCATTCATGTGTATATGTGCAATGTTAAAAACCTGTTTTAAGTGGTCCACATATGTTATTGGGTATGAGTTGTTTTCCGGCGGTTTATTTAACTGCACAGTATACCAGTAAATGGTATTGTTGATTGTTGCTAACAAGAGTTAGTAAACATTGATTATGGGATTATGTGGATCATATATGTGAATCAATTGAAACATGATAAAGTATTTGAATCATGTAGAGTATTAGCATATGTTGAATTGAACATTTAAAGAAATTGCAAGAAAAGTACATGAGCTTATATTTGTGTAATAATTGAACATGAAATGCTCAATTGTAATTCAACTAAAGTTGTTGTAACACCCCCAAATTTAATGATTTGCGGAAGCTTGATTTGGGTGTTACTAATCAATAACAAAGCACAAAGATAAATAGTAAACGACTCTATATGCGTCGTTTTAACAAAATATATTAATAATTGAAATGTTTACAACATTTAAAGCTTTACATAGCCCGAGTTTAAATGAAAGGAGATTTCAGTACATAAGTACTTGTACAAAATATACTAATGCAAGAAAATCTCAGTCGTCTGTATGCTGACTCGAGCTAAAGTCCTGAAGCAGAAACATCCTACTGCTTGGTACCTGCGATATATGCTAAAAAGGTCAGCTAAAAGCTGGTGAGCTCACAGGTTTGAAATCAGTTAATATAGTGTGAACCGCAAGATTTAATTAATGAATTGCATCCAGCAATTAAATAATGAATTGCATCCATCAATTAAATGATAGTCATCGTGTATACAGCCATGAGCACATAGTTGAGCTTAACTCGAGGGCCGGGTCCCCTATAGAGAATTCCGGGCGAGGTGCCTCCACGAATGCCTAATCCACATTCGTCTTCCCAAATATTAGTACGTCCTTTTACCCGGTTAGTGCTTGCTAACCCGGACGAGGTGGGTCAATCCTATATGGTACCATATACTAATATTCACGCTACAACGTATTAACAACTATGCTGACGGAGGACTTTTAAATGATTAGTTTCGAAAAACTCATGTAGTATATGAAATGTTTGTACTTGCGTTCACATGTTAAAAGTTGAGCAATATATCACACCCCTGAGTAAAACAGTAAAAAGAGGGGCTATGAGACTCACCTGAGTCTAGCGAGTTTAACTTAATAAACTTGAGTTGATTAGCCGAGTATGAAGTCCAAAGACTTGTAACCTGAGGGTGTCCACGACACGCGATGGTTATAAACATGATTGGGTATCTCAAAAGATCACCCTTGTAGTTGTTCGTCCAACTATAATGTCCAAATTACATTTGGTTGATTGATTCGAATGTTTGAAAATATGTACGGCCCGTTGGTGACGGATTTGTAATAATAATCTCAACTATTATTATTTTGATTTCGTGGCGTTTTACTTGAAAAATGTGTTTTGATTGTGTTTTAGAAGCCGTTACGGAATCTAAGTACGGGGGTCCGGGGGCAGCGCCCCTGGTAGCGGGATCCAAGGGGCAGAGCCCCTGGCTGGGGTCGAGCTGCCAGGTCAGCTTGGAAAATTTTTATTTATACTATATTGCTTTGACGAAAAACGCATCTGGAACCGAATTTGGGTAAAATCGAGTGATAAATTTCGAGTCTCGACACTTAGTAAAAATATATGTTTTTGAGGTTCTGATTTGTGCGACGTTGGGTGCGACGTCGCAGGTAGGATTGCGACGTTGAGCATGACGTCGCTAAAGGCGACGTCTCGCAATTTAATGCGACGTTGTACGTGGCGTCGCTATATGCGACGTTGTTGATTTCTGCGACGTAGGGGCTTGCGTCGCTAAGTGCGACGTGGTGAGGTATTGGCGACGTTAAGGCTGATGTCGCTATATGCGACGTCGCAATTTAATGCGACGTTGTGACTGACGTCGCACCATGCGACGTCACGAAGGGTCTTGCGACGTTGAAGCTGACGTCGCAAAAATTCTGGGCCAACTGCGACGTAGCGGTCTGTTGGCCGGAAAATGTGTCGAAAACGAGTTTTTCGGTTTCCGTTCGGTCCAAAACTTTTACCCAACCCTTATATGGACATTACAAGGTTATACAAACAACTAGCAAATGATAATACTTAGAAACGAGAGTTTTCGGAGTTGTGTCGGAAACTTACAAATCGCCGAAATGAAATTTCGGAAAGGTAGAAAGATAGATCGTTGCGTGGTGGTCGTGAATCTCTAAAAATCTTGAAGATCCGAGTCGTTTGATATGCTTATTTGTCGATTTTTGATGGATGGTGGAGGTGGTTTGATTTAGAGAGAAAATAGAGAGGAGAGAGGAAGAGAGAGAGTGAGTGGAATGAAATGAGAAAGAAGAGGTGGGGAATGGGAGGTTATCCTCCCATTTTTCGCCCCGCGTTTCCGCTCCGTGCGGTGTTCGTTCGCTCCGTCGTTTAAACGTTAACTAATAATCTTATGTATTAAATGGTATGTTTTAAAATGTAAATTATTACGCAATATTTCATTTAAATATTTTACAAATAATTTTATATTTGAATTATAAAATATAAGTTTGTTTATTTAGTTTGCGTGTCGTAATATTTCAAATTGTGTAAGTTCGGTTTGTATGATACGAATGAATACGAAATATTATCAAAATAATATTTTTGATATAACAACGTTATTTGATAAAATTGGTCACCAACGTCCGTATAAAATTGAATCGAAATACATTCGATTTAAATTGCGTACGATTTAACCAAATCGCATTTTCGTATATATTCAACAATATATATAATTCGATACATTAATTAGCCTAACACAGAACTAATTACATGTATTAACGTATGATTAGGCACTAATTACTAGTCCTAATTTGGCGGGTGTTACATTCTCCCCCTGTTAGAAGAATTTCGTCCCGAAATTTAGCTCAAGGTCGTGTTTGATGTAGAATCAGTGAAAAGTTGAGGATATTTGAGTCGCATTTGGTCTTCCCGTTCCCAGGTGAATTCCGGACCGCGCCGCGAATTCCATCTGACCTTTACGATGGGAATACGACTTTGTTTCAGTTGTTTGACCTCACGGTCCCTAATTTCAGCGGGTTCCTCAACGAAGTGAAGTTTATCGTCAACACGAATTTCATCTAGTGGAATAATAAGTGTCTCATCAGACAGACACTTCTTCAAATTTGAGATATGAAAAGTGGGGTGCACGCTGCTGAGTTCGGATGGCAGCTGCAATCGATAAGCTACGGGGCCAATTCGTTCGAGGATCTCAAAAGGCCCGATGTACCTGGGATTTAACTTCCCGCGTTTGCCAAAACGGATGACGCCTTTCCAAGGCGATACTTTTAAGAGTACTCGATCCCCAACTTAGAACTCGAGTGGTTTGCGTCTCACGTCAGCATAACTTTTCTGACGATCACGTGCGGCTTTGAGTCGGTTTTGGATTTCCACAATTTTCTCAGTGGTGGCGTGTATGAGTTCAGGACCAGTGAGTTGACTGTCTCCCACTTCAGTCCAACAGATCGGTGATCGGCACTTACGACCGTACAGTGCCTCAAAAGGTGCAGCCTTAATGCTGGCGTGATAGCTGTTATTGTACAAGAATTCGCACAACGGTAGATGTCTTTCCCAGTTTGTACCGAAATCAACTACGCAGGCGCGTAGCATATCTTCCAGTGTCTGAATGGTTCGTTCACTTTGGCCATCGGTTTGAGGATGGTACGCGGTGCTCATATCGAGACGAGTACCCAATGCTTTTTGAAGTGATTGCCAAAAGTGAGAGGTAAAGCGGGCATCTCTGTCAGAGATGATTGAGATTGGAACGCCGTGATGAGAAACGATTTCTTTGATGTAGATTTGTGCAAGGCGTTCCATTTTATCGTTTTCTTTGATTGCCAGGAAATGAGCAGATTTGGTGAGACGATCGACGATCACCCAAATGGTATCGCAACCGCTCGCCGACTTGGGTAGTTTGGTTATGAAATCCATGGCAATTTGTTCCCATTTCCATTCAGGGATTTCAGGTTGTTGGAGTAAACCAGAAGGTTTCTGATGTTCGGTTTTGACTTTCGAGCAAGTAAGACACTTGCTGACATAAGTGGCGATTTCGGCTTTCATGTTTGGCCACCAATAAAATTCCTTGATTCCGTGGTACATCTTATCGGATCCCGGGTGGATAGAATATTTAGACTTGTGAGCTTCATCCATCACCAAGTCTCGTAGGTTCCCGAAATTAGGCAACCAGATTCGGTTTGAGAAATACCTAATCCCGTTAGATTTGACTTCAAATTGTTTGTCAATACCCCGCAAGGCTTCATTTTTGATGTTTTCGGGTTTCAGGGCTTCGATCTGAGCGGTATGAATTTGAACGGTAAGGTCGTTGTGAATGGTCATACTGAGGGCTCGGACTCGAAGTGGTTTTGGTCGTTCCTTTCGACTGAGGGCGTCGGCTACAACATTAGCCTTCCCTGGATGGTACTTGATCTCGCAATCGTAATCGGTAAGCAACTCGACCCACCGACGTTGCCTCATATTGAGATCCTTCTGATCGAATATATGTTGGAGACTTTTATGATCGGTGAAGATGGTGCACTTAGTGCCGTAGAGATAATGTCTCCAGATTTTGAGGGCAAAAACAACAGCTCCAAGTTCGAGATCATGAGTGGTGTAGTTCTTTTCGTGAATTTTCAGCTGTCGTGAGGCATAGGCAATAACTTTATCTCGTTGCATCAATACGCAACCGAGACCTTGGTGAGAAGCATCACAGTATACCACGAAGTCATCGGTGCCTTCGGGTAAGGATAGAATTGGAGCACTGCAAAGCTTTTGTTTCAGCAGTTGGAATGCTGACTCTTGTTTATCGGTCCAATCGAACCTTTTGTCCTTCTGAGTCAGTACCGTGAGTGGTTGAGCTATTTTAGAGAAGTTTTCGATAAATCACCGATAGTACCCAGCAAGACCCAAGAATTGTCGTACTTCAGTTGCAGAGGTGGGTGCTTGCCAGTCTTTGATAGCCTCGATTTTTGATGGGTCAACGTGAATTCCCTGACTGTCGATCACGTGACCAAGGAATTGAACAGTTTGGATCCAGAACTCACACTTAGAGAATTTTGCATACAGCTCCTCGTGTCTAAGTAGTTCAAGGATGGTTTTGAGGTGTTGCGCATGTTCTTGCTCGTTGCGCGAGTAAATGAGTATGTCATCGATAAAAACAATGACAAACTTGTCGAGGTAAGGTTTGCACACCCGATTCATGAGGTCCATGAATACCGCCGGTGCGTTTGTTAGACCAAAGGGCATCACTTGAAATTCGTAGTGCCCGTAACGAGTTCTGAAAGCAGTTTTTGGAATATCAGTGTCGCGAACTCGTAACTGATGATAGCCTGATCGCAGGTCGATTTTTGAGTAGAAACTTGAACCCTGAAGTTGGTCGAATAGATCATCAATGCGAGGAAGTGGATAACGGTTCTTGACGGTCAATTTGTTCAACTCTCGATAGTCGATGCACATTCTGAATGAACCGTCCTTCTTTTTAACAAATAAGACCGGAGCTCCCCAAGGTGAAGAACTCGGTCTAATGAATCCTCTATCCAGAAGCTCCTGTAACTGGGCAGACAACTCCTGAAGTTCGGATGGGGCTAAACGGTACGGTGCGCGGGCCACCGGTGCGGCACCCGGCACGAGATCAATTGAGAACTCAACCTGTCTAGATGGAGGTAAACCAGGTAGTTCTTCCGGAAAGACTTCGGGAAAGTCTCTAACAATTGGCACGTCCTCAAGTCGCTTCTCCTCCGACTTCTTCTCTGTGATGTGTGCGAGTATTGCAGGGTAACCCTTTCTCAGAAATTTTCGGGTTTTTAAGCAAGAGATGATATTGAGTCCCGTCCCACCGGTCTCCCCCTGTATGATCAAGGTTCCACCGGCAGCGAGTGGAATGCGGACGATCTTATCGTAACAAACAATTTCAGCTCGGTGTTTGGACAACCAGTCCATTCCAATGATGACGTCGAAACTTCCGATTTCAACGGGTACAAGATCGATTGAAAAGGTTTCGTCAGCTAGGTTTAAAGTGCAATTAGGTATCACACTATCGGTTTCTATAAGTTCCCCATTTGCTAGCTCTACAGTGTACTTAACATCTAAGGCAACAGGATTGATGTCAAGTAGTGGGCAAAAGTCATCAGAGATAAAGCTTCTATCAGCACTAGTATCAAATAGGACAGAAGCATTTAAGTTGTTGAGGAGGAACATACCCGAGACCACATTCGGGTCTTGGCGGGCGTCCCCGGATTTGATGACAAAGGCTCTGCTTCGGGTGTTGTTGTTGTTGCTGTTGCGGTTGTTGTTGTTGTTATTCTTCAGCTTTGGGCGCGTGTCCCTGAAATGCTCGGGTTTCCCACACTCAAAGCAGACTTTGGGTGGTCTGGTGTTGTTGTTGGAATTGTTGTTGGTAGGAGAATTGCAATCTTTGGTGAGGTGGCCGTACCTCTTGCAGTTGTTGCAAAAGGGACCACAGGAACCTTCATGGTGGCGACTGCACTTGGAACAATAGGGTTTGTTCCCAGTGTAGCCCCGTGTGATGTCTGTGGTGGTGTTGTAGGCTTTGATGGTGTCGGGTTTCTTGTTTTGTTGGCTGGAGTGGTTATTGTGGTAGTCGGACCACTTTCGTTTGTTGTTTTGGGAGGATGAAGTGGGTGGTTCAGAATCTTGGCTCATGGACATCAGGTCTTGGGCCAACAGGATTGCACCGTCAATGGTGGTTTGGTTGGAAGAGGCAACATGCCCCCGAACAGGCTCAGGAAGGCCAAGGATGTACTTCCTGATTTTATCAGGTTCGGTGCTCACCATGGCTGGGCGAAGGGCGGCAAGTTGTTAAAATCTGGTGGTATAACCATCGATGTCACCACCCTGAACCTTTAGGTTCCAGAACTCCTCGTCCAGCTTTTGGAGTTTAGCGATTGAGCAGTATTTGGCAGTGAGTTTTGCTTTCAAGTCCTCCCAAGTTAGTTGGTAGGCAATGTCAGCACCCACTGATTGGGTATATGAATTCCACCAAGAGTGGGCATCATCTTCGAGAGAGCAGGTGGCGAAGTTTACTTTGTCGTTCTCCGCGCATTTGCTGACACGGAAAACAGTTTCCATTTTCTCGAACCATCTGATCAGTCCGATGGCTCCTTCAGAACCCTTGAAGCTTGAGGGTTTGCAGCTTTGAAAGTCCTTGTAAGAACAAGGTTTAGCAGTAGTGGTTTCAGCGGCATCGCTGTTTCTGGTGAAGTTTTGTGGGGTATTCCGAGCCAAGGCTTCAGTAACAGCCTGGGTTATAAGCGATGTAAGCTGAGCATCGGTGTATGGTCTTGACTTTGGCGGCATGATTCTTCAATAAAAGAAATGAAGATACATGAGATTTCGTAGGACAGTTGTATTTGTTATAGATGTACATGTATAAAAGCAGTAATACATGACATCAACATGGAAAAATGACAATTAATATGAGTTGAACAACAAGGAATATTTGATAGCTAATATGAGTTCAAAGGTTACATCCTACAGAGTTATTACAAAAGGCGTCGGGAATTGTTACATCCGACCGAATTTTAGAGTAGCGCGTAGATAGTTACTAGATTACATGATAGATTACAAGACAAAGACTACACTAGTCTTAACGTAGATTAATTTGTTCCATCATCGTGACAAGACGGTCCACAGTGTTTGCAAGTCTGCTAGCTTGACGGGCGTTATCTTCTGCTAGTGCTAGTCGTTGTGTTAGTCCACGGGCATACTCTTCTGCTTCATGTGAACGCTGTTCACACTCTTCCATTCTTTGACGCAGGAGGGCATTTTCCACGCTTATTTCTATTACTTGGTTGCGAAGGACATCCATGTTGTTGTTTGTGGTCTCAAGGTCGTCGGAGACTTGTTCGATGCGTTCAAGGGATGTAAGTCTCCAGTTTTCGTTCGTTTCCTGCAGCATGACATCCTGCTCGTGTTGGTTCACCCTAGCGGCTAAGGCCGGCAAGGTGAAGTGAGTGGGGTACGGGCCAGCTCGAGGCAACCTGTTGTTCCTCCTTGCTACCCTTGGGTTCTGCGACCCGGATTGAGAGCGAGATGAGTTTGATGGTGTGTTTGCCATTTCTGAGATAAAACGTTAGTAAGATTGAGGCCTATATTCATATAGTTCCTATATAATATAGCCTATTGAGTGTCTAGCATAAACATGTTTAAGTCTCGGTTCTCTCGAGGTCAGAGTCTTCTATTGTACCCTGTTCAGCCATAACTACTTTCAGATCTTACATCATCTTTGCTTAATTGTACATAGTTGATCAGGCTATGTTAAATTAAACTCGTATGACGTAATCACTGAACCAGTTATACCTAATAAGGAATACCGCCTAATGGTCATAGTCTAGGCCCACTAAATGCAACCTAGTTCACTATAACCTTAGGCTCTTATACCAATCTGTAACACCCCCAAATTTAATGATTTGCGGAAGCTTGATTTGGGTGTTACTAATCAATAACAAAGCACAAAGATAAATAGTAAACGACTCTATATGCGTCGTTTTAACAAAATATATTGATAATTGAAATGTTTACAACATTTAAAGCTTTACATAGCCCGAGTTTAAATGAAAGGAGATTTCAGTACATAAGTACTTGTACAAAATATACTAATGCAAGAAAATCTCAGTCGTCTGTATGCTGACTCGAGCTAAAGTCCTGAAGTAGAAACATCCTACTGCTTGGTACCTGCGATATATGCTAAAAAGGTCAGCTAAAAGCTGGTGAGCTCACAGGTTTGAAATCAGTTAATATAGTGTGAACCGCAAGATTTAAATAATGAATTGCATCCAGCAATTAAATAATGAATTGCATCCATCAATTAAATGATAGTCATCGTGTATACAGCCATGAGCACATAGTTGAGCTTAACTCGAGGGCCGGGTCCCCTATAGAGAATTCCGGGTGAGGTGCCTCCACGAATGCCTAATCCACATTCGTCTTCCCAAATATTAGTACGTCCTTTTACCCGGTTAGTGCTTGCTAACCCGGACGAGGTGGGTCAATCCTATATGGTACCATATACTAATATTCACGCTACAACGTATTAACAACTATGCTGACGGAGGACTTTTAAATGATTAGTTTCGAAAAACTCATGTAGTATATGAAATGTTTGTACTTGCGTTCACATGTTAAAAGTTGAGCAATATATCACACCCCTGAGTAAAACAGTAAAAAGAGGGGCTATGAGACTCACCTGAGTCTAGCGAGTTTAACTTAATAAACTTGAGTTGATTAGCCGAGTATGAAGTCCAAAGACTTGTAACCTGAGGGTGTCCACGACACGCGATGGTTATAAACATGATTGGGTATTTCAAAAGATCACCCTTGTAGTTGTTCGTCCAACTATAATGTCCAAATTACATTTGGTTGATTGATTCGAATGTTTGAAAATATGTACGGCCCGTTGGTGACGGATTTGTAATAATAATCTCAACTATTATTATTTTGATTTCGTGGCGTTTTACTTGAAAAATGTGTTTTGATTGTGTTTTAGAAGCCGTTACGGAATCTAAGTACGGGGGTCCGGGGGCAGCGCCCCTGGTAGCGGGGTCCAAGGGGCAGAGCCCCTGGCTGGGGTCGAGCTGCCAGGTCAGCTTGGAAAATTTTTATTTCTACTATATTGCTTTGACGAAAAACGCATCTGGAACCGAATTTGGGTAAAATCGAGTGATAAATTTCGAGTCTCGACACTTAGTAAAAATATATGTTTTTGAGGTTCTGATTTGTGCGACGTTGGGTGCGACGTCGCAGGTAGGATTGCGACGTTGAGCATGACGTCGCTAAAGGCGACGTCTCGCAATTTAATGCGACGTTGTACGTGGCGTCGCTATATGCGACGTTGTTGATTTCTGCGACGTAGGGGCTTGCGTCGCTAAGTGCGACGTGGTGAGGTATTGGCGACGTTAAGGCTGATGTCGCTATATGCGACGTCGCAATTTAATGCGACGTTGTGACTGACGTCGCACCATGCGACGTCACGAAGGGTCTTGCGACGTTGAAGCTGACGTCGCAAAAATTCTGGGCCAACTGCGACGTAGCGGTCTGTTGGCCGGAAAATGTGTCGAAAACGAGTTTTTCGGTTTCCGTTCGGTCCAAAACTTTTACCCAACCCTTGTATGGACATTACAAGGTTATACAAACAACTAGCAAGTGATAATACTTAGAAACGAGAGTTTTCGGAGTTGTGTCGGAAACTTACAAATCGCCGAAATAAAATTTCGGAAAGGTAGAAAGATAGATCGTTGCGTGGTGGTCGTGAATCTCTAAAAATCTTGAAGATCCGAGTCGTTTGATATGCTTATTTGTCGATTTTTGATGGATGGTGGAGGTGGTTTGATTTAGAGAGAAAATAGAGAGGAGAGAGGAAGAGAGAGAGTGAGTGGAATGAAATGAGAAAGAAGAGGTGGGGAATGGGAGGTTATCCTCCCATTTTTCGCCCCGCGTTTCCGCTCCGTGCGGTGTTCGTTCGCTCCGTCGTTTAAACGTTAAATAATAATCTTATGTATTAAATGGTATGTTTTAAAATGTAAATTATTACGCAATTTCATTTAAATATTTTACAAATAATTTTATATTTGAATTATAAAATATAAGTTTGTTTATTTAGTTTGCGTGTCGTAATATTTCAAATTGTGTAAGTTCGGTTTGTATGATACGAATGAATACGAAATATTATCAAAATAATATTTTTGATATAACAACGTTATTTGATAAAATTGGTCACCAACGTCCGTATAAAATTGAATCGAAATACATTCGATTTAAATTGCGTACGATTTAACCAAATCGCATTTTCGTATATATTCAACAATATATATAATTCGATACATTAATTAGCCTAACACAGAACTAATTACATGTATTAACGTATGATTAGGCACTAATTACTAGTCCTAATTTGGCGGGTGTTACAGTTGTCTAGATTGATGAATATGTGTTGAGTATTACACATAGTATTGACAACAATGTGTGGTACTAAATGTACTATAAGTATTAAATTGTCATACCAATAATTGACATTGAATCAGGTAATAAAGAGATTGGCTGATGTAATTGTGTTGGACATTACATCTGTGTTATGAAATAGTGAAAAGAGTTATATTTACCTGATTATGTGATTAGTTGCACACTCAAAGTAATAAGTGAAATAGTACAGTACCATCACCTTCACCATCACCTTCATCATCCACCACCACGTTCACTGTCACCGTCCACCACCGCCGTCACCGTCCACCAACACCTTCACCGTCACCGTCCACCACCAACTTTACTATCTAGATCTCAAAATGTAGATCTAGATCTGAAAGGTAGATCTGGAAAAAAATCACTGCATTTTACATGTCGGTTACTGCATTTTAGATCTACTTCTAAAAAGGTAGATCTGAAAAAATTACTGCACATTATGTTTTATTCAACTGCATTTTACGCGTCATCAACTACATTTTACGATTTTTCAACATTTTTATGCATTTTATTTTGTTTACTGCATTTTATATTTTTTTCACTGCATTTTACGTTTTTTCGGCATTTTAGTCATTTTACTTTGTTTACTGCATTTTATGTGTTTCACTGCACTTTACGCTTTTTCTGCATTTTTATTCATTTTACTTTGTTTACAGCAATTTATGTTTTTTCACTGCACTTTACGCTTTTTCTGCATTTTTATTCATTTTACTATGTTTACCGCATTTTATGTTTTTCACTACATTTAGATTTTTTCAATGCATTTTATTTTTTTTACGGAATCTTGCATATTATCAAGTTTCTTGAATAAATATATAATTTTTTGGATAAATTTCTGGGCAATTTCTTGGGCAGGTCCCCAAATTTTTTAAAATTGCAAAATAATCCCTGATGGAAGAAAAGGGAGACCACATATGACACGTGTCACTCTTTAGTTGGCCAAAAATCTGCTTTTTCTACCCCTCATAAAGGGGCTGCTCCTTTGAACCACACCCTAAATTTATATGTTTAATTTACTTTTTATGTCGTCAATTTAGAAATGGCGAATTTCACTTTTTCGATCAAATTTTATGATTACAAGTTATTGTACCATGAAATACATATTATCTTTCATACAATTTACAGCTTTAATAATGTTAAGTGTCATAGTACCAAAGAAACGTTTTTAAAAAATAGACGAAAGTAAAACTTCATGACCCAGTCAACTAGTCCGCACGAAGGTAAAAAGTTATTTTATTATTATTTTTTTGTTATCAACATTTTTTTATTTGTCTCTATTAATATCTAGATTAAATAAATATAATTCGGGTTGAGTGAGGTTAGCGGACTTGGATTTGGGGATAAAAAGATCACAATACGAACCCAAACTCATATGTTAAATTGGTTAACAAGGTCAACACAACCAATATAGACATGACTTACATAACCTGTTTAGGTAAACAACTCAAACAGACTGATAGCTAGGCAATATGTTTTTTATTTTTGTTTTTAATTTGTTGGCCAATCAACCTATTGATTCGAGTTTTAACCTAAACCAAACCAAAATTATTACACTAGTCGGCAAGTGTGAGCTAATTAGATGAAAATTCAAATCTAACTAGCTCATTTAATTTCGTGCATTAGCCTTTTGTATGCGTCGAGTATTGTGAACCTTAATTCTAATATTTTGAATTATAATGTATAACATAAAGTAAGTGAATGGTGTATCAATATTATTGTTAATTATCATTCAAGGATAACCTATCGGTAATTGAAATGTTATCGAAACTAAAAGAATTTTGTTTGTCGCTACATTGTGCGGGTAACATACTAGTATAATATAAATGAGTGTATTTATAGTTGAAAAAAGAGTTTAAAAGATATATCTATAATAACCCATATAAAGGATTTTACACTCTCTTCCTTAATTTATTAGAAATGTCACATGGAAATTCCCTATTTTACCCTTTCATTCACTTAAATAAGTAATTAATATGGAAAATGTTACTCCATCCGTCCCAATTTTATTGTCTCCAAAAAAAAAAACGCGCAGTTTAAGAAAACATCACCATCTCTCTTACTTTTTGGTAAGAAGACAGTTTTACCCTTTACTTTTTACCTACATTTTTGTCTTACATATATAAATTAGGGGCAAAAATGAACTTTATCTTATTATTCTTATCTATTTATGGAAGTGGACAATTAAATTGGGACATCCCAAAAAGGAATACCGGACAATAGAATCGGGACGGAGGGAGTATTATGGAAAGTCTAAAATTTCCTATGAAAAATATTATTACAATAGTACACAATCATTTGTTATGGAAATTCTAATCTACTTTTACATACAGTTTAATGAAAAAAATACATTTTTAAGTTTTGAAGTCGGACACATAGTTTTGCCCTTTTTATATTAATGTATTTCTAAAACACAATTTATATATATATTGATAATTATAAATCAAAGTGGAGTATAGTAGTTGTAGACTTGTACATATGATAATGATAATTCTAATCAACTTTTACATATGGTTAATCGCATCATTATATGATCAATTTTAATAAAAGTTTCGCTACATTGTGCGGGTAATATACTAGTATTTTTCTAAAGTATTCGTTGGGGTGCAACGGTCAATTTTTTTAAAAAATTTTTAATTTTTTTAAACAGTTAGATAGCCCATTTATTAAATTCAGTTTAAGGATTAAAAAAATTCGAAAAAATGTGACGGGTCCCACCAAATGATCATGCTGGTTCCGTGTTCCCATCTATGCCCACTACAACACACGTGGTGGATTTTTCCGGGGTACCGTCCCCTTTACTCAAAAAAAAAAAAAAAAAACACACGTGGTGGCTCCAACTCGGATAAGCCTCCCGATGAAGCCACGATACAAGTTATCTTAGGCTAAAAGAAGAAAGAAAGAAAATGAAAACGAAAAAATAAACACCCGTGGTGGTGTTGTGTCGGCTCCGCGAATCCCCACCGGCCACCACGCCCAGATACAAATGGTCTGAGGGGTGTTTGGTATAAAGTTTGAGCTACCAATATTTTTTACAATTTATTGTAACAATTAAACACCATTCTTATTTATTGATGTAACACCTTAGCAAAATCTCACATCGGCCGTGGATATGAGATATGTTGCATTTATGAGGTAAATCTCATTCTTACTAGATACAACACGTTTTGGGGGCCATAAGCACCGTAGATCCTGTGAAAACCTTGCAGTTAAGCGTGCTCGAGCGGAAGTAGTATTTAGGATGGGTGACCTCCTGCTAGAAAAGCGGACGATATTGTGCTCATGATATGACGGGATGTTACAAGTGATTTCAACGTTTGCCGAACAAAAGTGAATTTTTAATTTTAGTATAAGCCCATTTTTGTAAATAAAATTTTTGCCATCTTCTTATGAAATCATTATGTCTTGATACACATGTGAAAAATCCATTTCGAGTATCAGTATATAACAAGATTGTGAAGAATCCTCATATTGGCCGGATCATTTAGCTGGAGACGATGCAATTTCGCCGGAGAATTTACGAATGGACATTGATGATGAATCGCCGAGAGGGGAGAGTTTGCGTTTTGAGGCTAGGGTTTAATAAACTGATTTGAAGGGATTTATAATAAGAGGAACTGTAAGATTTTTTTATAATAATAAAAATAATATAATAAAAAAAATAAAACTTATGAGGAATTTATCATACAAACTAAAAAACGTAAGTACATAATGGAGGCTTAGTATTTTATTTATTAGTTTATATAAACAAAATTCGAAATACACATTTACCATTGTCCTCTATCTCATCACTTCTTTGTTTATATCACTTTGCGTAAAGACAATTTAGAAGAAGAAGAAGGAAAAAAAAAGGAGTTGGTGATTTTAATTAAAAGTTTAGACCGTAGTTGAGATATGTACCATTATTGAAAGTGACCACTATTTTTTGGTCTCATAGTTTTCAAATTAAGTAACCATTATTTTTTTTGGTCTCTCACCATCCCAATTCTTTTAAGTTTAGTGCTAGCGAGTGACGATAATCTACCATTGGTCTCTAGTTTTGTATCATTGACCAAAATGTAATGACTACTTAATTTATGGTAACTAAACTCCAATATTAGTGACCAAATAATAAGCCGTCACCATAAAGTTGGTCACTAATGAGCATTTTTCTTGTAGTGTTTCTAAACCTGTTAACTATCTACTCTCGCCGTTTCATCATAAGTGTCCACATTATTATTTTTGGGTTGTCCCAAACAAGTTCAACCATTTGATTGGTGAAAAGTGTACTTGGTGAAGAATCTAAAAACTGTGTTTAAAGTCAAAATGGACACTTTGATTAGGACGGAACGAGTATATTATATCAAAAATCAAAAAGGTTAATAAAGTACCAAATAGGCAAATAGTACTTCGATTTTATAATCGCTAGGTTGAAATTGAAACTATAGGTAATCCAGACTGTGGTTTCATTCGTACCGTGAACTGTGTATTTTTCTTGAGAAAAATATATTAGTACTTTGTTAGTGTTACGGTACAAAATAATTTGGATACTGGATATATGAATAATGAGTCCGTTTTCATGTTATCATTTTTATAAAGATACTCGTAACATCTTTTAAGACAAATGATACTAAGAAGAAAATAAAAAATGTTACAAGTCCCCTTTCAGTTTGATACGCGACTTCTGCCCAGTCAAATCTACATTTCAATTGACTTTTGACTTTTAATTAAGATGACTAAAACTATTCTAAGCATTGGGTTCATTCACGTAGAAATGCAATTAACTATGATGAAAATTTTATAAAGAGTATCAACTATTCGGGTGTATATTGTGTACAAGAAACTTGTTATTTATTAACATTATATGTATTTTGGTGACGTGTCAACTTGTAAGAATGTCACGTGGCATCTTATATAGATGACACATTGCAAAATACCATAAATTACATACAACATCTTTGAGATGAAATGCGGCAATGTCCAAGTTTGTTACACACTATATACGCCTGAATAGTTGATTATACACTATGAATATCAAATCTTAATTAATTACATTTTAACGCACTTAACCCTTCTTTCTTATATGTTTTTTTCACTTTCATTATACCAGTTATCCTGTCCATGTTGTGTCACAATTATCTTATATTGCTTTCCTCAAGAAATTAAAATTTTATATTTATTCATATCTACTAAACATGTGAAAGTGAACCAAAACCACTTGTTGTAATAAATTTGCTTGCCTAATCCTAACAACTTCAATCATTAGGAAAACCTCACACCCTTGACCTAACCTTCCCATTTTCACCAATGTTTGTTCAACTGCAGCCTCAAAACTCTAACCAATTAACTTTGCTAACATTACTTGGATCTCATGTATGTTTTACATTCTATTTAATAAGATGTTACTACTATTTATGCTTAGACTTATTTAATTATTGATAAGAAATATTTAAATTTGTTCAAACTTATGTAACATTTGGTATGACCCGTACTTGAATAGCCTAACAAACATAGTTCAATTAATAATCTTATTTGTAAAGTTTCATGACTCAAAGTAGCAAAACAAAAGGTGACATTATATTCAACAAATTCACAGAGTTTGTACTGGATTTGGTAGTGATTATTAGGTAAGCTGAACCTTCATTGTTCTATACTTATAGACAGAGAAACAACATTTTTAAAGGAAACCGATTTCCATTCCTCGATCCATAACTAGAGCTACAAACAAAACAATGGTCGGGTCAAATCGTCGTCTTCTTTTGAAGAATTACCCCTTGGATGGGGACAACACAAACGATTCATCTGAAGCTGATGCAAATTTCGACGCTGACATGATAGTAATGTTGGCTGCTTTATTATGTGCGTTAGTAGCTGCACTTTTATTGAATTCAGTAATTCACGTGTACTTAAGACGTCGACGTGAGTCCATGGAGGCAGCTGTGACAAATGCACAAGGTTTAGGACTCGAGAAACGTGTCCTAAAGAAAATCCCCGTTTCAGTGTTCAAGTTGCGAACAAGTGGAAGTTCTTCAGCTACTGAATGCTCGATTTGCCTTGGAGATTTTGTAGACGGAGAGAAAGTAAGAGTGTTGCCAGAATGTAACCATGAGTTTCATGTTAAGTGTGTAGATAAGTGGCTAAAGGATCATACGTCGTGCCCAAATTGTAGGCGGTCCTTGGTCCCACCTAAAGTTGTTGATGGTAGAGACCAAACGACAATGCTTGGGCGCGGTGGTATAGTCATGATTTAGCATTATGATTTTTTGACTATATTTCAAGATGTTTGGTTAGGTGTTTTCTAAGTGAAGCTATTTGTAAATATGCTAGTTTGCAAAAGAAAGATAGAAAGGATAGCGTAATGATCATATTAGCATTTCAACGAAGAATTTGATCGCTTGCTTTATTAAAAATCGAGTCCTTTGAATGCATACTTGTGAATTTGAGGCTAGTTGCTTTCAATGTGTTTGAAGTTTTGTTACCAATTCAATAATAGTCTAACCTTTCTATTTTGAATGGTATTTTCAGCGAAACCAACAATACAAAAAGAAAACACATATAGTTGGTTCGTTATTATCGTCTACACCTCAATCAGAGCAAATACATTAGAAGCCACAAAAACTTATTCAAGTTCAAGTTTAAGAGACCTTAACTAAAACAACAAGTGTCATATATCAGGTGTTAGAGGCTCGTACAACGAGCTGATTACATATGTGATGTAGTGCAAAAGTGAGATAATAGGTTAAACCTGTTGATTCCTGTGAATACCAGGAGAAACCTCTTCCAAAAACACGTTGATTCACAAAAGAATACCGTGAAATGGGAAATGATTCACAAATTGATAGTGAAATCGAAATTCTTGAAATTGAAAACTGAGTTCATTACAATGAAGAATAAAGCATAAATAACAAGCAGAATTTTAAACGGGCCCTTAAAACATAACGGGCCAAACGTAAAACCCAAAACAAAAATCCAAAATGAACAGAAAAATCCTGAAATGGGCCATATCTTCCAAACGGAGCCGTTCAATTCGCCTGCTCATGGGCCCGAAACGGAGCCCTGTAGCCCAAGTTATGCCCTTTTTCGTGCTGCCCGTTTTGTTACACAATCTTGGGCCTCTAAGAACATAAGGGCTTGATCTTCCACACTTGGGCCTCCATCAATATGTTATTCTGTTTAAGCTCAATTACACTATGTATATATACATAATATGTACCAGTTGCAAGTGAGTAGAAAAAGGTATTATTTTCCATTGTGGGCGAATTATATGCACACTTGAAACAAAGTAAGAAGCTCACAAACAAGTGTCTTGAATATTGTCAGGCTTGTCGTTTTTACCAACGTTATCCTCTTGAACCACAGGAGCAGGGCAGTCATCATCCGCTTCATCTCCACCTTCAGTTTCCCCTGTTTCTTGAGGCAATATGTGTGAACTCGAACTAGCTTGTTGCTCAGAGATTAAACCAGTAAGACCATTTTGTCTCAAATACATCTCTAATGGCAAGTTTGCCACTTGAATAAGACTCATCATACTGCGATTTGTTTGACCATGATTATCTTCTCCACCATAAGGAGTGATATTTAAGTCTAAGTGTCCCTTGCTGCTATTTCCATGTTCTAACACTCTTGGCTCGTTGACTTGCATACTCTCAACGTCCGCCTCTACCTTGAAATTTTTCAGAACAATACTTGCTTCATGTTCTGACTCGCGTTTTTTCTTGCGCAACATCAAAGTTGTGAAGCGGCGTTTGACTGTCATACATACATTGCAAGTGCAAGTTGGCTTGTGTTTCCCTTTACCACTTGGAGGTTGAATGCAGACAATGCACGAGCAGCCAGGACGATGCCTCGGGTGTTTAGTAGTCATTGCAACGGATGGTTCAGCCTCATTATCCCAAATGGCTACTGAAGCTGTTTCAGCATCGACTATGATATTATCTCCCTGCTCTTGTTCTGGCTTATGACTCAGAAAATACCTCCTCTTTTGAAAACCTAACGAAAAAACAAAATAAAGATGCAGACTTGCACATAGCTTTTGATGTTTAAGAATGCTATATAGGTGGTGTACTTTTTGCCTGATTATTTGGTTATTTCTACAAGTCATAATAATCCATTTACTCCCATTGCACTAAAGTTCAATTCAAAAATCTAAACAAAAATGTCTTTTTTTAGTCATTTTATCTACTAATACTATTAATAATCAAACTTGAAGAAGCAAAAACACATCCGAACACTATATTATATAGCCCATTTTCTTACAGCTAATTATTTGATACTGATTATTCATTATAACATAATCATTTTCAAAAAGCGCATCAAACGCCACAATAGACTACCATGAATTTAACATCGCCCTAACATCGATTATCATATCAGATCTTTAAACACGATATAATGATATATACAACATTGGTACCAAGGTGTATTGGAACCATACTGTTTATGGTATAAGTCACTTAGGGATGTACTGTATTATATATAATATATATGGTGAGGAATTCATATTGAAAGGCAATGAATAACAAAATTTCAAAAAAATACTGACAAATTAAAGCGCATCGTACCTTTGGCAAGTCTAAGAAGGTTCTCAAGTACTGTAGGGTTGAGCTCATCAGGTGCAACACAGGCGGCTCTAAAAGCACAAACTAGTTAAGCAACCTTATTGATCTTATATGGACAAATGAAAAAAGGTAATCAACTTTGGTCCAGGTTCTATTTTAAGTAACGAAGTTATTTGGATAAAGAAAACCCATCAAGTTTTATAAAAGTTACCTTATGTTATATTACCTACTATAGTAATATAAGCAGTTTTGAGTACCACATCAGAAGAAAGACAAAAATCAACAAGGTGAAAACTTACGCACACGTAAGCTGCCACACCATCAACTTTTTACCAGGTCAGATTACAGAATAAACTTTAAGTTGGTTACCTTCAATCCATACATCTAAAACTTTTCCCAGGAGTCCAGGACAAACCTGTTTCGGTCCCATGAATTATCTTGGCAAGTCCATTTAGGAGGGAGAAGGAAATCAGCAGGTAATTTTCGCCATTTTGAGCAATTATCACACTGAGCCCATTGTTCTTGGTCCCTGAAACATCAAGTGTTCCAAATTCAAAATCATAATAATTGTATTTCATGTCTACAACACCAGAGAAAAATTAGTACACTGCATGCACAAAAATTACAAATAAGTCCTTACCCGGATGAGCAAACTGAGAATATACTCCCTTTCCCAAAAATAGGTGGTCCCTACAAAAAATAATCAGTAGATGACTAATTGCAGAGTGCTACATGAGATATTATGAGTAGAGGTGACAATTTCGGCCCATTTACATTATAAATGGGTCAATTTGGATTGTTTTATGTCTCAAAAAAGTCAAATGAAAAAATTACCTAAAAAAGAAAAGGTCAAACGGGTTCGGCTGAAGTCTACAAAAGTAATTTACCTTTTACAGCCTCCGACTTTGTTTTTATCCAAAATTTCAGATTACTTTCTAATAATGTTGCTTTTGTACTCCTAATGCATAGTTATGTTTAAATACATTTAGAAAGTGGCCAACAAACTGTCCGCGGGTCAACCCAGCCCGGCCTATTTTGAGTGGTACTAAAGAATGACCTGTATCAACCTAAATCCATTTTGACATGTTACCCAACCGCCCATATTTCCACCTCAAGATGTGATATGAACGATAAAATTACTAACTTCATATTCTTCAAACACATTGTCATCGATGGTCACGATGGATGGCGTTAAAAGGGGGGCTGGGAAGAGCATTTCCTGTGATTCCTCCCATGTATGCTTTAGCTCCAGAGAATCTTGACTTTCAATGAGCAATCGTTTACTTTTTGACCCAATATTTCGACTTCTTTTCTTCTCTGGAATCAGCATTGATGGTGGAAATGAACCAGCAATTAACTTACTTCCAAGCTGCTCGTTTGTCGGCCAACCAACATCTCGATTAGGTAAATTCACATTTCTTGCAAACTCATTTAGATTGGGGCACATGCTTCCCTTCAGCAGCTGCAAAATACTAGAGCAATCAATATCGTATGTTTGGATTTATTTATTCTGCATATGATTTATTAACTAATTAGTTCTGAATATACAATTTATACCAACTGCAACAAAACTGATTATTTTAGAGAAAATTGCAGTTACCTATTACCCCTCATTTTTTACCCTACTTTATAGACTTTTTAACCTCTTACTTATCGTTTGATATACTATTAGGAAAACATATAATCGCCTGAATTATAAACGATAGATATGAGTATCATCTTTGTTCATTCTATCTGTTGATTACTTAAACACCTGAACAGATGTACTAGTTGAGGCCTTCCGAAAGCCCATAAGAAGCTTTCCTTCAGGTTCCATCCGGCTGAACATCACTACACAAAAATAGCTAAATATGATAAAACATAACCAAAAAAATGAACTCCAAATTCCGAAACACCTATTAAACAAAAGGTCTTGATAATACCAGTATCCCCAGCCAGTAATTGCATCGACTGTATGCATGGGGTAACACCTTCTAAAACATACATTCGACTGTTATTATTTGGCCAAAATCTGAACTGAAACAGCCATTCTTTGCCCTTCACATCCTGAATTCTCAACGGAATCCCCTCAGGTTGAGATATGGGTGGGAAATACGCCTGCAAAGTAATAAAACTTTTACTCATAAGAGATAAATTCCCAAGGTTTATCGATGATTATAATGTGTGGCTTGCTTACTTCTGCACATGCTTTTGGGAGAACCAAGCGACCTATTCGACCAGCATCACTGGCACTTAGAACTTTTTCAAATAATGGCACAACGGTGGCATTTGAGCTAACACGTCAAAATTAAAGAAATAGTTGCAATGTAACACACTGACTGATCTACAATACAGAAACGGGTTAATTGCCTTAACCCGGGTAAATTATATATTTCAGGTAACCAACATCTTTTGCACCATACCCTCAAACTTCCAAAATTTTCAATTTGGTTAACCTTGAGATCAGGTAAACCCCCGATATGCCAATAAATATGGTCAAAATGGTCAAAGGTACAACTGACCTGTTAGGATTACGAATTATTTTAAATCAGATCTTTTGGAAGTTTAAACGTTTTTTTGGGGGCTAAAGTAAGATGATTCTTGGAATAGAAACTGGACAAAAGTTGGTTACTTACCATTTTATGCATCTACCCTAAAGAAAACAAGAATACGTTTGTAACCATGGATACTCTCCAGATATTTGTTGCAGTTCTTGGTCTGTAATCCGGGGCCAATAACGAGGAAGCAACTGATTTTTAGTCCTCCCCTCAACAGGTGGCCTTGCCACCCGTATCGGTGTACTCACACCAGCATTTGCATTAATAAATGCTCGAGGGAGGATGGATTTTGGCAAAATATGGCGAGGCGAAGTCCCTTGTTGGAAGTAAGATAAAGTTGACTTAGAGTCCTGTTCTTCTACAGCTTTGCTAGGATAGAAAACCGGTTTTACACTAGAAGCATCCAACCCCATTGCTAAGTTTGTTTGGAAAAGTGATCCATAAACTTCTTTAAGTCCATTTTCTCCTGAACAATGAACATTTTCTTCGTGTTTCATTTGAGACTTAGACACAGAAGGAAGCAATGATTTTTCAACATTGTCAGCACCTTCATCGTTCATTTTGGTCAACAATGTCCTGTTCAAGTTGCCAATATTTGCATGATTATCAATAGAGGATAATTGTATTTCGCCAACAGTATGTTCTACTGAAATGCCGGTTTCTTTGGACTTCTCTTCTCTTTTCCTCTGCATCTAAATTAGTAAATTATTAAGGACCTTGAAACTTCCAACGTCGCATTTTAGAATCTCCGGGAAAAAGTCAAAGTCAATGCAAGATAATCAATCTTACAGGATTATGGCCCAGACCATTTCTGCAGCTGACACAAGTTACACCACCATTGTCAAGTAGCTCCAGGAAGGCACTGGACGCAATGCATCCACAATGGAGTCTCTGCATGACCATAAGCGTTCAGATAAACCTGTAAACACCAGCCAGAAAGTGCAAGCAAGTAATGGAAACAGTCCAGAGGTGTCAATTCCAACCCATTTAGATAAAAATGGATTCATTTGGATGTATGTTTTACCTTAACAGGTCAAACAGGCCAAATTAAACTAATAATTTAAAAGAGAAAGAATTCAAATTGGTCAAAAGTCACCTAATATTATGCAAAACAACATTTTAATTCATGTTGTAAATTTTGCAATCATATTAAGTACTTAAAAATATCAATGAAATTGTGTTTCAGGTGGGCCTGACACGACCCGTTGCATACAAAATTACCCGTTTTGACCACTTAGTCACTTACCCCAACCACCCATGTTGGCACCTCTAGACTCTAGTATAAACAATCAATGGAGGTAACTACGTTAAAGGCTACCTTGGCACAAGAAGTGCACTCCCTCCAACCAGTGTCATCTCTGTGAAATAGTTCACAGAAACCTTGTTGCTCATATGCAGTACTAAAATAATACACATAGTTGAATGTCAAAGAGAAGATCTAAAATAACAACAAATCAAATTTGTGCATTTGGATAAGGGACCTACTCTGTCACACCAAAACCCTCATAGGTGTCGCTAATGTATCATCTCATATATGGAAATCACATATCAGACACCCGTGTCACAGCATATATTATTTGTTAAGGTACATGAAATTATGAAATGAATAAAGATACCCTCTCTTCGCTTCGAAAAAACCAACGTTATCTATATTATGTTGTCCTACTAATACGCAGCGTTCCTGTTTGACTACATGTCCACCAAATTCTACATATTTTCTCAGTTGCAGCAACATTTGCAGGACTGATTACGACCCATAATGTTTCTTTACTGTTATTGATTTAAGGTGTACTTTAGATATTTCTTAGTTAGTTTAAAATGACCAAATCAAGGGTGGCTACGACACAGTATTACTCTAAATATTTAGCGTAACTCTAACATATAGAGAGCAAAAGCGATGGATATAGATAACAATTACTGGATGAAATAATAACTATCTCATTCTATATATTAACAATCATCCTCAACTTAAAGAACAATTTTCAAGCATTACCAACTTAATAAACGATATAGAATCTCAAATTCAGAACAAACCATTTAAGACCATAAGCTCTGTGACTATTGTAATTAAAGAAAATTAAAAAAAAAAAAATTATATAAAAGAATCAGAGAGAATGTTACTATACAAGTTTTCTTACAGAAAAGGTTATCAAAAGATTGTGAAAATAAATATATCAATCAATTAAATGACACAAAAGTACTAAACACTGTTGCATTAACAGAGATACTTCCCTAATTTCAATTAAAATTTTACAAAACCGAAAAGGTATGTGATCATACCTGCATCTGTCACAAAGATTTGCAACACCACCAGATCTCAAGTTCCAACCTTTTTTAATATCACCACCACCACCATCACCACCTGCTGCTGCTGTTATTGTTAATGAAGCACCACATAATTCATTCATGCATACTTCAGACTCCATTCACCAAAAACATCAGTTTCAGAGTAGCCGAAATTCAAATTTCATCCAACATGAAAAGCAGACGGATCTTTTTTTTTTTTTTTTTTGGTCAACTTAAGTAGCAAAAAGTTACAGAATTTTAATAAAATGAAACTAATTGCAACAAGTAGTTACTTACATGTATTTGTATTCGTGTGCATATATATATATTATAGTAATAGTAAATTTTTAGTAATATTAGTAATAACAAGAAATGCAGGATGCTTAAAGGCACAGCAAACCAACGTGAACAAACACTTGTACTTTAATATTATTATTTATTCTCTTTGGTTCTTTCTTTCTGGGTATGATTTCTATGTTGAAAAATTTCACCAATGCTATTGCTGTTTTTATATTTATTTTTCTCTTCTTTTACTCTCATTTTTAATATTCTATACCCATCATCATATAAATATTGACCTCGCGATATGAAAGGAATTCATCAAACAAAAGGTTATAATTAATCTTATTGGCTTGAATACATAATGTGTGATGTATATAATGTGGAGTTATCTCGTAATAGTCATTTAGGAATATTCGGGATTGCTTATTTAAGCGTTTATTTTGATATTGGCTTAGTTTGACACTGATAAGACAACTCAGCACTAATAACGCAAATTAGCATTTGATAATTTTTAAACGGAAAAACGTTTTATAATAAACAATACCAAAAATCCCCTTAATTTTCTAAAAAATTACTAAAATATATGGATAGTAATAACTGTAGGAATAAAATTCAAAGAATACAAAACTGATTTTATTGAACAAAATAAAATAAACAGAAAAATTATGAATACATAAAACTGAGATATATTACTATTGACAGTAACACAATTCAGTTGCATAAAACGACATAAACGGGTACCAATTACTAGAATTAAACAGTAAAGTAAGGTTGGCCGGAGCTTGCGTTAAACGCAATTCCCTTAAAACAGATACGAGCCTGTTTCCCAGGGTACGGCGGCCTAAAGCTGCGTACAGCCGGAGTCGAAAACTTGCCTGAAAATTGCAGTCACTAGTGTGTGTATTTTTCCTGTGAATTTTTGGTTTCTGTAGTAATCAGAATGGTAGAGGTGGTGGTACATTTATACAACTAAGTATAACTGATGTATTAAACCAACTCATTATTGGATCAATAAAGAAACCAATTAACTGTGTTTAATGGACATCAGGTACAAGTCTGTTGATCTACACACCATGGCAACTGAACCATTTGGGTTAATGGGTCATCTTTGATGGGTCGTGGGTCGGGTCAAAAGATCACAGGTTACATCAATACCTGTTGCCCAAACCCATCAAGTTAAGTTCCATACACCTCTTTTTAAGTCTTGATATCTCATTCAACACAACTTAACTTTGGACATATAATATATCGTTACGAAGCCCTTGGCAAGGACTACATTACCATATAAAATATCATGCGTAAATAATATATACACATATACTTATTTAGGTCCAAAGTTTGGAAAAATTGCATTAAAAATACACTTTTTCCAACAATCCCACACATGAATAGATATCGATCAATAACACACAAAAATACTACATTCTCAACAATTGAGTCTTGCATAGGATAGGTAGGTGTTACCCTTTGAACCTTCCCTTATGAAACATACTTAGTCTCCTGGCTCTCAGTAGACGCGATATCTTTGAACTGATCTGCCGCTTGTGTAGACGACAATACATTTCACACATGACTCTCCCTGACAGTTTCAACTCCTCATAGTCGTGTCCATTATGGTCCTGAACACTAGCCTGGTTCTGTGAGAGCTCTAGGAATTGTGCCCAATAATTCCTTTCGAAGCGACCCCACTTCTCTCTCACATAGGTGATTATTCCGTAATCATTAAAAGCTTAACGCTTAACCTCACATTGTTGTCACTGAAATTATAGGAATGGACTAGGAAGTTTATGAAAACTCCCCCACAGTGACCTACCCTAGTCTATACAATTAGGTTGTCCTATTGAACCTAGATCTTGGGATCTCCAGTCAGCTAGGTTAGGTTTCCTTCGTATAAACTTATTCATTCAAGGGCTTTAGTCCCATTCCTCTTGACGACCTATACACTACCTCTCTGCTTAAGCCTTTTGTAAGCGGATCCGCAATATTATCAGTTGACTTCACGTAGTCAATTGTGACAATTCCAGTTGAGAGTAGTTGTCGTATCGTATTATGCCTACGTCGTATATGCCGAGACTTACCGTTATACATTATGCTATGAGCTCTGCCAATGGCCGATTGGCTATCACAATGTATACATATGGCCGACACCGGCTTAGGCCATTCTGGTATGTCCTCGGTGAACTGACGTAGCCATTCTGCCTCTTCTCCACATTTATCTAAAGCGATAAACTCAGATTCCATTGTGGACCTAGCTATAACTGTTTGTTTACAAGACTTCCAAGATATAGCTGCACCACCAAGTGTGAATACATATCCACTAGTTGCTCTAGAATCCTTTATATCAGATATCCAATTTGCATCACTGTATCCTTCGATAACAGCTGGATATCTATTGTAATGCAGTCCATATTCACGAGTGAATCTCAAATACCTGAGCAGTCGAGTTATGCTTTTCCAATGCTCAGAGCTTGGATTACTCGTATATCTACTTAACCTACTCACAGCATAAGCTATGTCAGTTCTAGTGCAACTCATCAAATACATTAGACTGCCAATTATTCTTGAGTATTCAAGCTGGGCCACAGGCGCTCCTCTATTCTTAGCTAGATGTTGACTCGTATCAATAGGAGTCCTAGCTATGTTAGAGTCATTCGCATTGAATTTCTCAAGAATTTTGTCCACATAGTGTTTTTGACTCAACACAAGTCCATCATGGGTTCTTATGATCTTGACTCCAAGAATCACATCAGCTAAGCCCATATCCTTCATGTCAAACCTAGATTTCAACATGTCTTTGGTAGATCTTATCATCTCATTATTGCTTCCAATAATAAGCATATCATCCACATATAGACATAAGATGACATATCCACGTGCCGTGTCTTTCACATAGACACACTTGTCACACTCATTTATTTTGAACCCGCATTCTAACATGACGTGATCAAACTTTTGATGCCATTGTTTTGGAGCTTGTTTCAATCCATACAATGACTTGACAAGCTTACAAACTTTCCTTTCTTGACCCGGGGACACAAATCCTTCGGGTTGCTCCATATAAATCTCTTCTTCTAGATTTCCATTAAGAAAAGCTGTTTTGACATCCATTTGATGAACTTCCAAATTTCTAATGGCGGCGATGGCAAGCACCATTCTTATAGAAGTTATTCGGGTTACCGGCGAATAGGTATCAAAATAATCGAGACCTTCTCGCTGCCTATAACCCTTAATTACCAATCTAGCCTTATATTTATCAATGGTGCCATCGGCTTTCATCTTTTTCTTGAAGATCCATCGATAGCCTAGTGGTTTGCATCCCGGAGGAAGATCCACTAGCTCCCACGTGTGATTTTGTAAAATCGAGTCTATTTCACTTTTGATGGCTTCTTTCCATTGAGGTCCTTCCGAAGAAGTAATTGCCTCTCGGTAAGTTTGTGGATCACTTTCTACCATGTAAGAGATAAAATCAGGACCAAAAGATTTCTCAATCCTAGCCCTTTTACTTCTTCTAGGCTCAACCTCTTCTTCCTCGGTTTGTTCTTGTCTTTCTAGACTATCTAGTCTATCATCATAATTAACCTCATTAGGCTGTTTAGATGAACTTAGACAAGGAAACACATTTTCAAAGAATGAGGCATTCCTTGATTCCATAATAGAATTCTTGTGTATCTCGGGAATTTTAGACTCATGCACAAGAAACCGATAGGCACTACTATGGTGAGCATATCCAATAAATATGCAATCCACCGTCTTTGGTCCTATCTTTACTGCTTTAGGTGGTGGGACAACCACCTTGGCTAGGCACCCCCACACTTTCAAGTATTTGTATGAAGGTTTTCGTCCCATCCATAACTCATAAGGAGTTTCATCCTTCTTTTTACGGGGTATCCTATTTAAAAGATAATTAGCCGATAAAATGGCTTCCCCCCACATGTGTTGGCTCACCCCAGAACTTATCAACATGGCATTCACCATCTCTTTTAAGGTGCGATTCTTTCTTTCAGCAATTCCATTTGACTGAGGCGAATAGGGTGCGGTGAACTCATGTCTAATTCCATGTTGTGAACAAAATTCAGCAAATGGAGATACATATTCACCTCCCCTATCACTTCGAACGACCTTAATTTTCTTGTTGAGTTGATTCTCAACTTCATTTTTGTACAAAATAAATTTGTCAATTGCTTCATCTTTACTTTTAAGTAAATACACATAGCAATACTTGGTGCAATCATCAATAAATGTGATGAAATACTTGTTTCCACCTTGTGTTGGAATTGATTTTAAATCGCACACATCAGTGTGAACTATGTCAAGGGGTTCGGTTTTTCTTTCAACCGAATGAAAGGATGATCTTGTCATTTTTGCTTCAACACATGTTGGACATTTATAATTTGAGTCAATATGGAATGTTGGTATGTAATTTAATTTAATGAGGCGACGAATAGAATTAAAATTAACATGTCCAAGTCGACCATGCCAAACATTAGAGGACTCAAGCATATAAGCAGAACTTGTAGATGCTTTATTCATTTCATTCTTAGTCACCATTACATTTAGCTTAAACATACCATCTAGGGCATAGCCCTTACCAACAAACATTCCATTCTTACTAAGAACAACTTTGTCTGACTCAAACACTAGTCTAAAACCAAACTTGTTGAGCAACCAACCCGACACAAGATTCTTACGAATCTCGGGAACAAACAAGACACTTTTGAGCTTAAGCTCCTTTCCCGATGTCATCTTCAATACAACATCTCCTTCTCCCTTGATCTCGGCAGTAGCGGAGTTACCCATGAACAATTTCTCCCCATTGTTCACTTCTTTAAATGTGTTAAAAAGGCTCCTATCGGATGACACATGACGGGTAGCTCCCGTATCAACCCACCACCCTTTAACATCCGATCCAACAAGATTAACTTCCGAAATCATGGAAGTAATATCGGAAACCATAGCCACAAGATCCATGTCATCATCAATCATATTTGCTTGACGCGGGGCATCTTGTTTAGGTTGTTTGCATTTAGCCGCTTTGTGACCCGGTTGGCCACAATTATAGCACTTGAACTTCTTCTTGAAAGTTCCACTCTTAGCACCAAGGTTCTCACTTTTACCCTTGCCTTTCCCATTAGCTTTGCCTTTCTTATTTTTGGAAGATTGTCCCACTTCAACCACATTAGCCTTGGAAGAATCATTAGAGTAAGTATTCTTTAACGCTAACTTGTTGTCTTCTTCAATCCTAAGACGAACAATCAAATCTTCCACAGTCATCTCCTTCCTTTTATGCTTAAGGTAGTTTTTAAAGTCCACCCAACTAGGAGGTAACTTCTCAATCATGGATGCCACTTGAAACGTCTCACTCAAATGCATTCCCTCGGAATGAATATCATGCAAAACCACTTGAAGATCTTGCACTTGGCTCATAACGGTCTTTGTATCAATCATTTTAAACTCCAAGAATCGGGCAACCACATGTTTCTTTGACCCGGCATCCTCGGTTTTATACTTTCGGTCCAAAGATTCCCAAAGTTCCTTAGCCGTTGTTGCCTTACAATAAACATTATAGAGAGGATCAACTAGCCCATTCAACACATAGTTACGGCAAAGAAAATCAGAATGTTTCCATGCATCAATGGCACTAACAGCTTGATTGTCGGCTTCCCCTTCAGCAATTTGAGGTGCAACTTCGGTTAGGAACCGAGCCAAGTTCAAAGTAGTGAGATAAAAGAACATTTTCTGTTGCCATCTTTTAAAATGCAACCCAGAAAATTTCTCAGGCTTTTCGGCATGATTAGCCACGGTGTTAGCTAATGGCACGGCTGTTGGGATCACGGTTGTTACACTCACGGGTGGGACACTTGAATCAGCCATTTCTCTGAAAATTGCAACAAAACCCAAATTAGACAAGCAACAAATGCAATCTGTGAACTAAACTTAAACTGTTGTAATCAAACAGAAAGTTTCAGTCCACAAGTATAATCAAACTGAACTGAAACAGTAAGGTGCTTAACCACAAAACGAGTTTGAGTCAACACGCACACTGTTTTGGAAAAAGATAATATTTGGATACAAAACTCGTTTGAACCAAACTACTTTATCCTTCCGATTTATACTACATATAATCTGAAGACATAACTGATATAAACTGATGTAACCCGAAAGTATATTGATACAATGACACTTTCTGTAAATCGTATACAACATCTGTTTATATTGTGTCTGAATTAAACTGATTTAAACTAAACGATAATAACTAGTTCAGCCCCAAAGAAAATAATATATAGATTAGCAAATACTGAACAAAAGTCAAAAGGTAATGTAAAATGTTTAACCCAAATGCATTTTAAATAGATATAATAGCAGGTCATTTGTTGGGCACAATATCGATAGTATTCAATTATATTTGATATTATAATAAGGTGAACCAACTATGAGACCAACTATATTGACCAAAGGAGAAATCTGAGAAACACGTTGCCACTAGCAATCTGTCATGGAGAATGTTTCTCAAAGAAATGTTTAAACAAAATGAATTAATTCTCGTTTGTTACAGAGATAGTTCCTGTACTATTTCGATACAAAACTTGTTCGTATGAAATAGAAAAAGAAAGTCTGCACGTCTTCAAGACATAGATCAATCGAAACCAAAATCAGTTTTGTATCGTATCTGTTTTAAGACTGTAGGAATAAAATTCAAAGAATACAAAACTGATTTTATTGAACAAAATAAAATAAACAGAAAAATTATGAATACATAAAACTGAGATATATTACTATTGACAGTAACACAATTCAGTTGCATAAAACGACATAAACGGGTACCAATTACTAGAATTAAACAGTAAAGTAAGGTTGGCCGGAGCTTGCGTTAAACGCAATTCCCTTAAAACAGATACGAGCCTGTTTCCCAGGGTACGGCGGCCTAAAGCTGCGTACAGCCGGAGTCGAAAACTTGCCTGAAAATTGCAGTCACTAGTGTGTGTATTTTTCCTGTGAATTTTTGGTTTCTGTAGTAATCAGAATGGTAGAGGTGATACATTTATACAACTAAGTATAACTGATGTATTAAACCAACTCATTATTGGATCAATAAAGAAACCAATTAACTGTGTTTAATGGACATCAGGTACAAGTCTGTTGATCTACACACCATGGCAACTGAACCATTTGGGTTAATGGGTCATCTTTGATGGGTCGTGGGTCGGGTCAAAAGATCACAGGTTACATCAATACCTGTTGCCCAAACCCATCAAGTTAAGTTCCATACACCTCTTTTTAAGTCTTGATATCTCATTCAACACAACTTAACTTTGGACATATAATATATCGTTACGAAGCCCTTGGCAAGGACTACATTACCATATAAAATATCATGCGTAAATAATATATACACATATACTTATTTAGGTCCAAAGTTTGGAAAAATTGCATTAAAAATACACTTTTTCCAACAATAACTAAATCACATAAACATGTTTCTCATTATCCTATGTGACCATTTCACAACCTTGTCATACATATGAAACAACATGCATACATATGCGATTAATGTCTTCACTTCTTTAATATATATTATTAATTAATAATTGTTTAATGTTTGATAAGTAGTAAATGTCTTTTGGAGATTGTAATAAGGTATGCATGTTGTTAATTGCATTGAGTTTTTCAATCTTTTTATTACATTTATCCAAATACCCATTCACGTACATGTCTTTTGGTGATTAAAATAAGACATTGTGTTTTTCAAACATTTATAAGCTTACATTTGTGTGTTAGGAAGTGCACCTATAAATGAGATTATAATAAGATTTAATGTTTTACCTTCGTCCAAATTTAATTGTCCAGAACTCCAGGTTTTTATTTTAGGATGTATTAAAATAATTGTTCTCTATTGATTTCAACCAGAAAGTGTTTTAGTGGATATATATAATGAAATATTATCGGTTGACATAGTTTTCAATGTATTTTTCTAAAATTGTGTGTGTTATTGTAGTGACCAATTAAAATGTGACGGAGTGAGTATCTAAATTAAAATATTATGTGATATTAGTATGGTATTTATGCAATATATAACCAGTGAATAAATTCTTGATCAATTCTTAGTTTTTAATAAGTATTAAGTAGTGATAATCATAAGAGTAATGTATGAGAGGAGACGTGAACATAACATAATACATTCCTCTCAAAAGTCAATGACAGATCTATGGGAGAAAAAGGTATTCCCCTCACGAAATTTAAAATTACGTATAAAAAGTAAATTAAATATATTAATGACATTTTTAAACTTTTACCCTCTAAAAGCGTTATTTTCCTCCTCATGTACGATATTCTAGCTCCACCATGAAAAAAGAAAAGATATTTTACAACAACTATATTGTAGATATCAATTATTCTAAAATCATTTATCTCAATTTACAAAATAAAGGAGATAATATATGTGTGATTTGACACGGTACCACTAATTTTGTTATTTCATTCTCAAGAATTAATGTTAACGGCTATTGCTTTCAAAATGATTAAAGATAGCATAAAGTCATTAACAATAGATAAACATATGGCTTCATGTATTAAAAATGGTACTCCTATGTATTATATTTATACTAGTTTGGAGGATATATATATAGATTGATTTGCACGTTAAAAATGTAACTGAAGGAAACATTAGAGCTTATTCTGTAAATACAAAATTTTAAGATTATTTCTATTTACAACCTTCTTAATTTTCCACCCTACGGTAGATTACATTGGAGGTAGATTACAGGGGAGTTATTTATATACTACCTGAAATTTTCCGTACACCACTAATCGTATTTTAATGTGTCATACAATATAACATCATAAAACACGGTTATAGAGGATTTTGAATGTGTACAAATCATCATCCTAAATTATTATTATAATTTACCTTTTAACATCACGCAATCTTCCATATTAATATTAAAAAACTGCAAGTTATTTTTCAAAACTCCTTCACAAAAGAATTACTTTATGCATACTACTTGTATCATTAACTGATTCTCATTTCAAGCTTCAAAGGTTTTAAGATTAAGATTCAATATTTATATATTTAGTTTGTCTAATTCTCATTTTCTACCATATAACTTAATCAATTTCACACTCTTTTTTTCCATTTTTGACCACCGTACTTCAAATCCGAACTCTACGTACAAACAAACTACTGTTATTGACTCACCTTAATAAGTAATCCTTCGGTAAATACAAACATAATATATAAATATCACTTGGTCACTCTTTAGAATAATTTACGAGTAAATTATACGAATCATCCGTGTAATTTACACCAAATTACACTAATCGTTCTTATCTATCCCTAAATAAGCCGGTCGTCCCACCTATCAAAACAATGCTAGTTTAGTAAAATCTTGTACGTACATTTTAACACATTTATACATTTGGAGAAAAAATTACAAACTCAAGGGTTTGAATTGCAATATTCAAAACTACAAGGTCCTTAACATCAAAATGCTAAAATAACCAAGAAAACCAAAATACCAGAACAAGAAAAACCCCTTATCCAACAAGAGTTCTTGAGGGTGGGTTTTGAACCTCCTCTGATTATGGTTTCTGGGTGAAAAAAAATAATAATAATAATCAAAACATAAATATACACACACTAAAAACACACAGTTCCAAGAAATCTTTAATGGCTAGTATGATGGCATTCAAGTTATCTCCTTTTTCATCTGGGGTTCCTCCAAAATTTTCAAATTCTTCAGTTTCATTTTCTTCCAAGGAATTATATCTTCCTGTCAAGTTTTCTCCACGCCGTTCTACATTTCCAAGTATGCATTTTTTATTTTTATTTTGTATTTGTGTTTGTATTTTAGGGTTTTTGTTAAGGGAATAGTGATAAAGTTTTGATTTTTTTGGATATTGCAGGAATTTTTGCTTTTTCTAGTAATGATATTAAAGTGGGTTCTAACATTGAGGTTGATGGGACTCCTTGGAAAGTTATAGGTAATTTCCAATTGGTTTAATTTGCAAATTTTGGTGAAACTTTGTGTAATGTTGATTTGGGTACAAAGTTATATGCTTTTTTGATACAAAGCAATGTTAATTATTAGTATATCAAATTCCTAAAGCAGCAAAATTCATCTATAGATTCTGGAACTGTATAGTTTGATCGTTTGACTAGGCGAAAGTGAAGATGGATATCCAATTTTATTCGACTTTATAGTTTGTAGATGAACAGGTCTTTATTTTTATGGGCATGAAGAAACATAAAGTGCTGTTATGATAGTCTTTAATGTGTATGGAATTCGTTAGTCCAAGGATTGAAATATGGGTGTGCTTTAGATATCCACAAAGTAATAAACTATCGAAAAAGGATTGCCAAAAATAAGATGAAAAACAAAATGTACAGGTTAGGCCGTTAGGGGATCTCCGAAGCTGTACACGTTACTTGTAGTTTCTAAAAGTTGCAAATTGCATAACCAAATATGCTTAATGGAAGTTTGGTTCAATGAGATCCAGCAGAACTCAAGGGAATGGAATTACATATATCATATCCTGTTTGTTTTCAATTTCTGATGGACTCAATTGAATTCTTGTATAAAAAAGAATTCGGCATTCTTTGATCGTCTATCTGGACTTTTCAATTCCTTTAACTTGATGCTACTTATGTTCTACTCTTGTATGATTGAGTTCTTTTGATATTCTTAACATTCAATTGAGGAATCCACATCTATTTGATTTTTTGCATATATTCACAAGTTGTTGTGATGTTTAGAGTTTCTTCATGTGAAGCCTGGTAAAGGCGCTGCATATGTGAGGACTACACTACGGAATCATCTCACGGGAAACTCTGTTGAGAAAACTTTCCGAGCTGGAAGCAAGGTAATAATAAATCTTATTTAGAAACAAAAAGCCAAGATTGTGTAGATTTTGTTACATGTTAATATTAAGTGTTGAATTAGTTATTTAGATACAGAGCTTTCTAACATATTTCGTACTGCTCTTGTCAGATTGAACAGGCCGAGATTTCTAAGGAGATGAAACAATTCACGTACAAGGACGGTCCACAGTTTGTCTTCATGGATTTGGTATCTTTTTGATCTTTTATATATGAAAAGCTTTCGTGTATCTTTTCATGATTTCTAACTGAACAACAGCAACATCAATATGTTGAGTAACTCGACTTGATGTTTGTGAACAAAAGCATTGTGAGAAAGTTTAGTTTTCTTTACGTTTTGATTTGGGCATATTATATTGTAGACTTCATATGAAGAAGTTCGACTTAACGAGTCAGATATGGGAGATAAGATTAAATGGCTAAAAGAAGGCATGGATTGCATTTTGCTATTTTGGAAGGGAAAGGTTATAGATTTCGAGCTTCCAATACAAGTTAAGGTGAAAATAACTGATGTTGATCCTGGTTTAAAAGGTGACACGGCTCAAGGTAATATCTACTATCCCTTTATCTTACTGATCAAATGTCTAAACAATGGTATTGGTGGTTAAGGAGCACCAGTGTGGTTTTCGTCTGAAAATACCTCTCACACGTGGAATACTTTAAACCTTTAAAGACTTCATTTCCATTTCACAAAAGTTGTTTTATCCATCAATCTTTTGAACTGATTAGTATTTACCAGATATTCAATAATGATAATTTCAAATAGCAGAAGTACATTCAATCACTTTTAAAACGTACACTCAGATATTGGATGAAATTGTCCCGATTTGATGATATCAATACACTTTCACTTGGTAAACTCGACTTTATAGTCAGAAGACTTGCTAATGTAAAATCTCCTATAATACTCTCTCTGTGTTTAACTATGTATCTAATGTTTAAGTATGCTTCAATAATATTTGTATAAATCTCATGAAAGTACTGGCAAATTGCAACTTACAAACCAAACTGAAAATCATCTTAACTAAAATTATATATTCGTGTCACAGGTGGATCAAAACCAGCCACTGTGGAAACAGGTGCTGTTGTGAATGTTCCTTTGTTTGTAGAAAGAGGCCAAGAAATTATTGTGGATACGAGGACTGGCCAGTACGTGAGTCGTGTATGAGTTGCTGTGAATGCGTTCCTTTAACGGGTTTTTTTGCAGAATAGTTTTGATCAATCATGTCTACGCGAGTTTCTATTATAGCTTTAGATTCTAGAAAGGCATGTTAGTAAATTTGTTGTGAAACAGTTCCGATACCACATATTGTATGAATCATGAATGTACTCTTCAACTGAACCAGAAATCAACTTATATATTATGAGAAACTTCATAGTTTATGATGTCTTCAAGTGTCACTCCATGCCTCTTTTCTGGGAAATTAAAAAAAATGCCCCATGTTTTTTAAGTGTAATTGGTTTTGCCATTTTAAAAAAAAATTGACGAAATACCCCTTGCATTAGCAAAAGCAAATTTGCTTTTGCTAATGGACTTTTGCGATTTACCTATGCCCGAGTAAACTAACCCGTTCGCGAGATCTTATGCCATCGTGATAAGATCTGGAGCTGTAGGTGAATAGCAAAAGTCAGGAGCTGTAGGTGAATCGCAAATCACAAAACACGATTTGCGATTTGCGATGGCATCAGATGTCGCGAACGGGTCAGTTTACTCGGGCATAGGTAAATCGCAAAAGTCCATTAGCAAAAGCAAGTTTGCTTTTGCGATTCACCTACAGCTCCTGATCTTATTACGATGGCATAAGATCTCGCGAACGGGTTAGTTTACTCGGGCATAATCGCAAAAGTCCATTAGCAAAAGCAAATTTGCTTTTGCTAATGCAGGGGGTATTTCGTCAAACTTTTTTTTTAAAGGGCAAAACCAATTACAGTTCAAAAAAATGGGGCATTTTTTTTAATTTCCCCTCTTTTCTTCTTGTTCTACAATCCATTGGATTCGGTTATCTGGTTTTAATATCTCATTATCACTTCACATCCAATTGTTCCAACAGTGGTTTTATTGTGATAACTATAACCTGTATCAGCTTAACATCGAGATAACCCACAAGCAACTTGTAGAACAAATAAATGAATCATTACAAGATGAAAGATGATATCATTCTACATATATTCAACAAAAAGGGGTTATAAATTTCAACTACTTATACAACAATTCATCGTCTAGGCTTCCTAAGCGGGATCACTCCATTTTTCAACGCAACACAATATACACAGGCAGCGTTTGTAACCATCCCTTGTCGATTCATCTCTTTAATCAATGAATCAAATGCAACCCTATCAAGCATTTCACTTCTTCCTTTACAAACCGAAACCAAAAGTAACATCGCTTTCTCGACCTTCCTCTCAACACAAAGCCCCTTAACCACAACGTTGAATGTAAAAGTTCTTGGAGACAAACCCAACTTTATCATCTCACACAAATTAACAAAAGCCATATCCATCTCATTCCCATTACAAAATGCTTCAATCATCAACTCATAAGCACAGGGGTCAATATCACATCCTCTCTTAGACATTTCATCGAACACCTGATACGCATCTTTCAACAACTCTTTTTCCTTCCTAGACCTCCTACACACCCCTCTCAACAATGTATTCATCATTCTTACATCAACCCCAAATCCCAAATCCAACATCTCATTGTAAACCTTAACCCCAGCCTTAATCTCACCCCATTGTAACAACCCATGTAACAATGTACTATAACTCACATAATCCGGATCACAATTTCGCTCTTTCATTCGTTCCAACAAACTGAAACCGTCCATTGGTCTACCTTCCTTAAAATAGCCATTAAAGATTGTATTATAACTAACTATACTTGGTGTTAACCCCATTTCAATTGCTTCATTTAACAACTCTAAAGCCTCATCTGACCTACCCACTTTACAAAAACCATCCATTAGAGCAGTATAAGTATACACATCAGGCTGCAAGTTCCCACCTTTTTCATCTTTCTTGATTTTTGACAACATCTCATAAGCTTCTTCAATTCTTCCCACATAACACAACCCTTTTAACAAACAATTATATGTATTAATTGTGGGTTTACATTTAACCTTACCCATTATCTCAAACACTTCAAATGCTTGCTTTACCCTACCTTTTTTGCAAAAAGAATTGATTACTTGAGTAAAGGTTTGAACTTTAGGGGAATCAAACCCATTCCCAATTATAAAGTCCAAAACTTTTTTAGCTTCCATTGGTTCATTTCTCTTGCAGTGAAAGTTCACAAGAATTGAAAAGGTCAAATTATCCGGTGAAAAGTCAAAGTTTGATAAATTGGTGTATAATTTAAACGCAAGGTCTAATTCATCTTTTAAGACCAAACTCATAAACAGATTATTGAACTGGGATATGGTTTCAATGTTACCTAGTTTGATTGTTTTTGCTAAATCTTGGATATTTTTGCTTTTGTTTTTGGTTTCTTGAAATGGGATTGGGACTAGGGTTTTGTGTTTTAAATGGGAATTGAATTTATGAGTTTGTGTTTGGTTTGTTGTTATTGTCGTTGCAGAGATTATGAATTTGGTTGGTTTTGAAGGGATGGCGAAAAGAGGAGATGGAGGGAATTGAAAGGGAGTTTGAGGGAGAGAATAGTTCATGTTGGCTAGTGACCATGAGAAGTGAAAGGAGTTGAGACTTGGACTCGAGACTTGAGACTTGAGAGAGTTCAAAATCATGTAAATAAAACAGATTTTAAATCTAATAATAAATAAAATTCAGAAACTTTATCAGAGAACTCCGTTACGTTTTAGAAGAGTTAATTAATATTAATAAATAAAAAAAGCAACGTTTTAAAAACAGTTAAATCGGTCCAGCCCGACCGGTTGATCCGACAAGTTCAAAGTTATCGGTTCTTTGTAAACCGGTGTTTTGCCATTCTTTAAATTGGGTTGAGCCGCTCAGTTCATGAGTTAAACCGGTGGAATCGGACAGGTTGAATAAGTTTTCATTATTATTTTTTTTAGCGTTAAAATTCATTACTTTAAATAATATCTACATATCTCTTTGGAACAAAATTGGTTAAGTGTATGTTCGGGGTGAAGCTAGAAGGGGGCAGTAGGGGCAGTCGTCTCCCAAGAAATAACAATTATTGAAAGGGTCTTGCTATAGATACCTCCCATGGCCCACTTTTTTCCAGCTTTTACCCTCCAGCCCATCTAATTAATCACATCTGTACTGAACTGGGACTGAAACTGGGATCGATGTTAAATAAAACTGGACTGAAAAATGACTGCACGGAAGTCAAGTGAGCCAGGGGGTATCCCCCAGTAATTCTGGGGGTGGCTTTAGAAAACCCCTTATTGAAAAAAATATTTTTTTAAGGTAATTAGTTTAGAATTTTGATCCCCTGATAGAAATGAATAAAAAATAAATTTGCACCCCTTTTAAAAATTCCTAGCTCCGTCCATTTGTATGTATACGTAATTATTTTTTAATGTTGTAGAGTATGAATATATTATAGGAAGGGAAATTCTAAAACCCCGTAATTTTTACAAATATTAGTAATTATTCACAATCTGAGGTGGCAATTCGAGGTGTACATCTACATCATAAGTTGAAATGTAAAATTGAGTGAAATGATTAACATTGCATTTGGGTATAATTTTAGAGTTAATTACACAGGTCGTCCCTGTGGTTTGTCCAAAATTTCACTGGTCGTCCTTGTAAGTTTTTTTTTTTGTACTGGTCGTCCCTGTGGTTGCTAGTTGTTGCATTCGTAGTCCTTATCACTAACGGCCGTTAGTTTTCTTCGTTAAAGGACCATCCGTGTAAATTTTTTTAATTTTAAGTTTATTTAACTTTAATATTATTTTTAATTGTACTTAGCTAATTTATTTTTTGAATAATCTAATCAATTTAATTTAATTATTTTAATCAACTTTTTTAATGACAATTAATTTATTCTATTTTTTTTAAGTGTCCCGATCTATATAAACCCACTAAAAGTATAATAGTTTAAAAATATAATATGTGTCGTTTGAAAAAAAAACACATAATGTTCAACATATGGTATATAATAATACTATACGCTACGTAATTATTGTAATTTAGTATTTTACAATTTTTTCTTCAATTAACTCAAAAACAAATGTTACATGTTGATAATGTGCAATTTGAGTACGTTCATAATATACAAAATTATTAACAATATATATGTAGGCATGTATAATTGTCTATATGGAGTCATAAAATCGACGTTGATATGCAAAATTAAGAGTATAAACTATTTAAAAAATTATTATATTTTTAGTGGTTTTATATAGATCGACACTTAAAAAAATAGAATGAATTAACTGTCACTAAAAAAGTTAATTAAATTAATTAAATTAAATTGATTAGATTATTCAAAAAATATATTAACTAAGTACAATTAATAATAATATTAAATTTAAATAAACTTACAATTTGAACAAAAAAAATTACACGGATGGTCCTTTAACGAAGATAACTAACGGCCGTTAGTGACAAGGACTACGAGTGCAACAACTAGCAACCACAAGGACGCCCAATGCAAAAAAAAAAAAAAAAAACTTACAAGGACGACCAGTGAAATTTTGGACAAACCACAGGGACGACCAGTGTAATTAACTCATAATTTTAAGGGGTTCACATATGTACTTTAAGCATCATCAAAATTAGATGCTACTAAAGCAATTCTTCACTAGACAAATTTCGGATTTCCCCAAAGGCACAAAACATTCTGAATTTATATAATAATTTATTGTGTTTGAGTTGGCTCCACATAAGTTTGGTATGATTAGCACCAGCCACTTCTCATTTTTTCTACTCCCTCCGTCCCGGTTTAATAGTTCATTATTTTCATTTTGGGATGTCCCAAATTAATTGTCCATTACCAAATATAGAAAGGTAATATGATTCTTTTTACTATAGTGTCCCTACTTTAAAAATTAAATTACAAAAGTGAAAGGAAGTTCAAATTAATTGGTTAGGGGTAAGAATGTCATTGTGCAAAAAGTAAGTAATAATTATCGTGTTTATCTTAAACTGCGTGTAGTTCTATCTGAGGACAATTAAATTGGGACGGAGGGAGTAATTTATAAGCATGTAATAATAATAATAATAATAATAATAATAATAATAATAATAATAATAATAATAATAATAATACTTAAGTTAGTGGACTAATGATCGTTGTAAACATAAAGACATTCCAAGCAA
This sequence comes from Helichrysum umbraculigerum, assembly GCA_949592205.1. Classification (NCBI taxonomy): domain Eukaryota; kingdom Viridiplantae; phylum Streptophyta; class Magnoliopsida; order Asterales; family Asteraceae; genus Helichrysum; species Helichrysum umbraculigerum. The sequence continues at coordinate 44,026,773 of CATIUR010000002.1, read as the reverse complement.
CAATCAATAATTAATAACCATCATTACCAATCTTAAGAATGTCAAGATGTAACACCCCGCAAATTCGAACGCGATTATTAACGTTAATCACTTGCATTATTAGGCTAATTCCCTACTTGAGTGAATTCACAACACATTTTAGAGGTAAGTCTAGCATAGCCCAACTAGATAATACGCGTAGTATTACGTATTCGTAATTACGTAGTGAACAAATTGAAAACAGACGCGACAAATATACGACTCTTGGTAAACAAAATTATTTAATAAAACGAAATTATTAAATAACGTCTTAAACAATTAAATATTATGTCGATAATATTTACATATCAATTTATAACGCAAAACGTCAACTTTTATAATTAAAATAAAAACAAAGTTTGAAATTTATAAAATTTATTAATTTGGTTTCATAAAAAGATCCTAATTAAAAATAATGAAAATGTAATTAAAAACATAATAGTTAAAATAAAATAACATTTAACGATCGGGTAAACAAACACGGAACGCAAACACGGAGGCAGAAAGTGGAACAAAACCACCTCCCACCTCCCTTTCTTTCATTATCTCCATCTATCTCTCTCTATCCTCACTTTTCTCTCTAATCAATCACCACCACCAAACCAAAAATCACACAAAATCAAAGAAAACTACGCTAAAACGACGCCGGATCATCACCCTCCTTTGGAATAAAACGACCACGAGACCACGATCTACACTTCTACCTTTTCGGATTTCAAATCCGACACTCGTAAGTTTCCGACAAATCCCGCAAATCTTTAGATTTCAAAGTTATAATTGCTATTTAGTGTTTAATATACTTAGATTTACATGTTTTAGTGTTTTATACAACCGAAAACGTCCGAAATCGACCCAAAATCCGACTTTTTCAAGCTGTTCGTCGAACAGGCGACTACGTCGCTTTTGGGCCAAAAACAGTAGTGCGACGTAGGCCTTTACGTCGCATTACCCTTCCTTACGTCGCACATAGCGACGCAACCCACTACGTCGCATTGAATTGCGAACGTCGCAAACTGCGATGCAACACTTAACGTCGCACCCTACGTCGCACTTCGACCTTTACGTCGCACCCTACGTCGCATCACAACCCAGCGTCGCACCTTGCGTCGCTAAAAACAGGAAGTTTAAAAACTAGTTCTCACTAAGTGTCGAACTAACCGGAAACGCATATCTTTATAAGATACGATTCACGAGCTTTACAAACAATACAAACACACTTATTTTACCGAAATTAGGATTTTAAACTATCACCAACGAATCGTATACATTTTCACAAACAACGAAATACAACGTAAACGTTTAACAAATACTTTGGACACAACTTGGTTGTACGAACACTAGCATGGATGATTAGCCTAGACATCCACATACTTATTAATCTCATACGTCTAGGACGTTAGGAGATCTCGGACTGTACTTGGGCTTAGGTTTGCTAGCACTCGCACTACTTAACTCAACAGGTGAGTTCACAGCCCCTACTTTTACTGTTTTAACTGCTTTGAACAGGGGTGGAAAACATAGTCAAACACTTTTATACAAACATGGTTGTATACTATTTTACTCAAACAAGTGGAGTACATGGAACTAGTAAACGGATAAACAAACTGACGATTTCAACTTAATATGTAATACTGCCCGCACGTGGTCCATATACGGGTCTTAGGGGAAGTGTTGCATATTACTTTCATACTGCCAACGCTGTAAACACATGAACACGTTTTCGAGAACGCTGGAGGATAACCAGCAACACTTTATATAACGGACTGGGTAACTAAAAGTCCCTACTTGACATGGGCAACACTACTGAAAAGTCCCTACTTGACATGGGCAACACTACTGAAAAGTCCCTACTTGACATGGGCAACACTACTGAAAACAATGGGTTTCCTACTAACATGGACCCACCAAACGATTAAGATTGTAACACTGCCGCACGTGGTCCAGATACGGGTCTTAGGGGAGTGTTACACCTACGAACAACTAATAGGATACTTACATTCCTACTATAACTTGAACTATATTTTTGGGCAATATCCCAACAAAACATATCTACGATTAGGATACGTATAATCCTACAAAACATACTTGAACACAGGATACTGTTTTTCCTACAACTAATAGGATACGAACATTCCTACAAACAACTATTTGAAAACATATTTGGTGTTACAAATACTATTTTTGGGCGACATTCCCACGATACGTTATAAACAACAGTGGTTTATCACAACTGAACTTGCATACATAACACCTGTGAATTCACTCAACCTAGTTGTTGACTTTTACTATGTTTTTCAGGGAATTAGTTGCGCATGTAAGAACCGCCAACACATGGAGAATTAGGCGACCCGTGAAGCTTTAGGATGCCAACTTTTGGGAAAAACATATGGATTTCTCTAGTATAACTGAAATTGTTTTGTCATATTCTAGAAATCCACTTTTGTAAACATATTACTTTTAACTTATACGATTCGATGAATCGTAATTCTTGTAATTAACATTTTGGCATCTTAATATATTATGTTCTGTTGTAATCATAAGCTCTGATACGTATGCACGCGTTATTATTGTGACACCCCAGTACTTAAACCAAATGCTTCCGCTAAACAAATTTGGGGGTGTTACACAAGAAATGATTATGATTGTTTTGAACAAATATTGTCATTAAGAATAGACTCAAATACTAAAACACTTGTATTTGAAGGATTAATCTTGTTAATTAGGTTTAAAATCCAGTTATCTACTTTTTAAGGGTTATAATCAAACACTAACATTTACTTAGTTTTTTAAACTGAAACTATAGGATGTTATGATTAATAACACAAATCTAATTAGAAAAAAACCAAGAAAATAGATTATGAACAAAATGGAGGAAGACACCATCACACCAACCCTCTTATATTTGAGTTAATATATACATATGTACCAGAAAGGTACACCATGTGAACTGTGAACTGTGAACTGTGAAGTGGTCTTGTGCTCATTGATTCATTAGGTCCCCCACTCCTTTTCAAGCTTCCAATACCATTTGATTGTATCCATGACTTCATTTTTAAGCGTCAATTCAATTATTACACTAATAATAGTACTAACAAAGTAACAAGGGTAAAAATAAGTAACTAAGTACATTATATTTATATCCCTCCTAACAAAGAAAACATAAAAGGTTTAATGCATGTAATAAGCATTACTAAACTAAAAGGTCATTTTCATTTTGAAGCCCAAAAATGAATTCAGACAGAATTACTTAAGACAAATCTAAGCGCCGTTGATTATAGAAATTAACGGTTGAAATCATTTGCCTATCATTCCTCTCAAAATGCATATATGCACTATGATATCACACCTGATTATAATACTAATTTCAAATAACGACTTCCTCTTAAAATGCAGATGTCCACTCTGATATCACATCTAATTACAATACTAATTTCGAATACAACGTAGTAAACAAGACATATATTGGATTCAGCAAATTTAAAATTTCGTATGTTCAAATAAATTTTGAGTTTTGAACGTGTTTTACTAAAGTCACAATCAAATTATAGAGTTCGATATGGATGGAGAAATATTCAAATAAAGGTAGATATGATATTATGAGGGGTGTTCTGGTATGCAACAAGTACAATTTAATAATGCAACAACATACCCACCAACATTTTGCATATATCGAATCTTATAATACTAATGTCTTAACTTCTTGTACGTCATTCAACAAAGAGTGATATCATAAGGTTTTAGGTACAAAAATTGAGTATATATGGCCTAATAATCAGGTAGAATTACATATATCCCCTCCCGAAACCCTCTATATATCATTATTCTTCTTTCCTATTCTCAAATAATTTTAGTTAAATAATTCTGAAATATGTTAGTTTAATCTTTGATAATAGAATATAGGTTAAGCTGTAAATGTGACTATAATATAACCGTGTGAATTGTGTTGAAATGCAAGTTGATTTTAAATAAAGTGGTTAATACAAGATTTGGGGTGACCTAACTTTTGTGAACCCATAACATAAACAAAGAATGAAATAAATAATGCAATTGTTATAAAAAAATTTAAATTTCGTATAGTGAATGGACGCGTAGCTACAGCTATCACTAACTTCAACTTCAACGTGTCCCTGCACCTGAGCTCATACATTGACATTAGTCATTTGTGAAGTTCAAGAGATAGATAAGGATCATTAGACGCCCATCAAAGTTGTTAGTTTGTTACTATCCCATTTTGTGGCCGAGTTTTGGGTCATAATGAAGAATTTAAGGTAGGATGAAAGTACTACAGAAGATAGACAATATAACAAAAGATGAACTTGGCATGTAACTTTGTAATTTTTGTAAACTAAAACAAATATCCACAAAAGGGTTAATAGGGAACCCTTTTAAATATTCAACTCAACAGGGATTTTCAGTAACACAAATCTTATACAACATCAAAAAACCAAAGATAACCTTAAACAACCACAAGTATGGATCCTAAACCTATATCAAACAAAATCTAACTTTGCTTACCTTCAAAACAAAAGGCAAAATGCTCTCACCAAAGATCAAATTTTCGCGTTTTTTAGATTTGTTCGTGCATTGACATGTTGTACTCTTTGCATAATTAGTCAAACACGAGTTTGCTCATCTTTGCCAGTAGCATTTCACCCTTTTCATTCTATCTCTTCTTGACCTTCAGAAGGACATTGAATCATCTCAAGAATCTTGATCACTTCTTCCATATCTGGTCGATTCGATGGCACTTGAGATGCACACACCAATCCGAGTTTTATTACCGAAATACCCTCCTCGATAGGAAAATCACCGTTCAACTTTCTATCAATGCATTCATCGGCCCGCCCATTGTCCAACGCTCCACGAACCATATCACACAAAATGACCACATCGTCTTCCATATATTCCACGGGCTTTTTCCCTGTAACAATCTCAAGTACCAAAATCCCAAACCCATAAACATCACATTTTTCTGTTATTTTAACCATTTGGCACGCAAATTCTGGAGCCATGTATCCAAGCGCACTCTGAATCTTACTGCTCAATACATGTCGGTCTAATGACGGCAACAAGGCTGCTAAACCAAAGTCTCCAACTTTAGCTTCACCCGAGCAATCGATCAAAACATTTGCAGACTTCATGTTGTAGTGAATCACCTTCATTTGGTGCAAATGAGCCAGACCTTTTGCAGTACCAAGTATGATCTCAAATCGTTCTCTCCACGAAAGGGTATTTTCAGAATTTCCTTCATGGAGATGCTTATATAAGCTTCCACTCGAGACATATTCGTTAATCAATAGTTGTAGTGATGGAGTCCAGTAATACCCTTCGAGTAACACGAGGTTTGAATGGCGAATCAGTCCGAGTTTCTTAACCTCCCGGTCAAAATCTTCTTGTGATTTGATCAAACTCGGGTTTAGTTTCTTAATTGCAACTGACCGCCCGTTTCTTAAGGCGGTCCAGTAAACCACCCCAAACCCGCCACGCCCAAGCTCACATTCTTTATTAAGTAATGCATGGGTCCCAGAAGCAAACTCGGCGTCACCCGTAAACATCACGAGTTTTCCATAGTCTGAGCTCGGTGAACGTGTATGACTAAAATCATCCCCACCAGAAAACGTAAGGGCTACTGCAGCAGATCGCGACATCGAGTTTCTGACATGAAGGTTAAGAATGGTGACAACTATAACACCCAAAGCTATGAACACGGCTGCACCGATGGCTATAATAGCAGAAATGCTAAGTATGATTCTTTTGTGACTCATGTTTAGGGATTCTGACCCGTGTTCCGAGTGAGATGGGTTTGGGTTCAGGACTATTGGCTTTGGGTGTGCACCAGGGCAAGATTGGTTGACTATTGACCCACAAAGAGATGGGTTATCAAAAACTGAGGACAGTGGTATGGTGTTGAAGAAACCTCCAAGAGGAAGTTCACCTTCAAGGTCGTTATGGGAGACGTTAAATGTGGTGAGATTTGAGAGGTTTGTGAGCTCTTTAGGTAAACTTCCCGAAAGGTGATTGAATGATAGATCAACGTATTCGAGTTCTGTTAGGTTTGCGATACCTACAGGAATCATACCAGTAATGTTGTTCCGAGATAAGCTCCTGTCCATGTCATATTAAATAGTCAGAATCTAAGTTATAAAAAGACATTAGATACACACAATAACAATAATTAGAAGTTTGATACGTACGCCTACTTACAACAATTCATACAAGATTAGACAAATAATGATCAACACTTACAAAATGCTTAGAAGCGGGCAGTTTTGGATCTCGTTTGGGATCGAGCCAGTAAAGAAGTTACTCTCGAGCCTTAATTCTTCCAACGAACCCGCTCCACCAATCTCATTTGGAATACTCCCATTAAGCCAATTATGGCTTAAATCCACAACACTTGCAGCTTTAAGTCCTCCCAAACTCGCAGGAACAGAACCACTCAAACTATTCCGTGACATATTCAACAACACCAACCTACTAAAATTCCCAATCGATAAAGGGATCGTACCAGTAAACGAATTAGAAGATAAGTCCAAAGTTTCAAGACTCTCAAAAGCAGCAGTAGATTCACCAAACTCAACATTCCCGGTAAACTGATTACCAGAAAGCGAAACACCCTTCAAGCCTAAACTAAACGCCCAACCAGGAATCTTCCCCGTAAACATATTCCTACTAACATCAACAACCGAAAGGTTTACACAATTCACCAACGATTCAGGCAAGTCACCCTTGAACTGATTCAGCGAAAGATTCAGACTTTTTAATGATTCAAGATCACCCACTGCATTAGGAACCAACCCTGTAAAATTGTTAACAGAAAAATCCAATCTTTCAAGACTTTTCATATTTCCAATCCACTCGGGTATCTCACCAGCGAAATAATTCCCTTTTAAACTAACCACATTGCATAAACTAAGCTTCTGTAAAGACAATGGTATCCTTCCAACTAAATAATTATCACTAACATCAACTGATTTCAACAACAAACATTCACCGATCTTTTCAGGCAATTTACCACTAAAATTATTACAACTTAAATTAAACACCCTTAAATCAAACAAAGTTTCAATCTTTTCACTAGGGATTTCACCATCAAGAAAGTTATTAGACAAATCAATTGATCTTAAACTAGTTAATGACCATATACTTTTGGGCACTTCACCTGATAACATATTTGACTTAAAGTCAACATCTTGTAAAGTCAAACATGACCCAATTGACTCTGGGATTTGACCAGTTAACTTATTGTTGGATAATGATATGGATCTAATTGACCAGCATTGTCTAAACCATTCTTCGGGTATGGATCCATAAAACCCATTTTCGCTCATATCAAGAAATTGTAAAGTCTTGATTAATTGTGTTAAAATTGGGTTATTAATATATCCAGTAAAGTTGTTTCTAGATAGAGAAAGTGATTGAAGAAACTGTAACCTTAACAACCCTTTGCTAACATGACCCGAAAGTGATAACCCGGGTAAACGGAGCTCCGTGACACGACCCGACCATTTATCACAAGTAACTCCGACCCATTTGCAAGGACTGTCGTCTTCTTCTTTCCATGATGAAAGCTTAAAATATGGGTCCTGTATATCTGCTTTAAACACCATTAGCCCTAAAACGTCGTCGTTTAACGCCACATTCACAGATTCTACTAAAAAATTAGTTCTTCCCGGAGATAATAACAACAGAATGGAAACAAAAGTAACGATTGCTTGAAACGGCGTCGTAGTGAGCCACATTTTCTTGTTTTCCGCGGTTAAAAATAATCAAAGTTTAGATGTGTACGAAAGGTGTTCGATGAAAGTCGTGAGTGAAAGTTGGATACGTCATACGGCTGAAATTAAGAAAACTAAGAAGTGGGTTTTGATGGGGTTAGAGGAAGTAGAAAACGAGTGATAATTAACAAGTGAAATAAGTTGTGGTTAATGAGATGAAGGTGAAGTGAAGGTGTGTTTGTAAGGTGTTCTTTAGGCCGGAAATTGACGAAATTTAGAGAGAAATTGGGCGAACAGAAGGATATAATAAGATCACCTGAAGGTTGGTATGGGTGTAATTAGTGTGAGTAGATAGAAGAAAACGGCGAAAGAAAAGGGATTGTCCGGTGTGTGTAAATGTGCCGTGTTTATGGGGTGGTGGAGGGAGTTATTGGTGATGATGGTTGCCGGAGAGATGAGAGGAGACACTGCTTTTGCTTTTCTTTATTTCTTCTTACACAGGACCTTTTATGGTATTAAATCTTTTATTTTTAATTAAAAAATTTCAGCATGCATATTTTTTTTTTTAATTTTTTAATTTTTGGGAGTTATGATGATAACGAGAAAATACGTATATTTGTATATATTACCTTTTGTAAAAAGGTTAATTAATTAGAATGTGAGAAATCTGAATCTCATGATTTTCAGATTTATAATGATGAAAATTAAATACTCCGTATATGATTAGTTTAAATTTACGTTGAGTTTTATTTAATTATGTTTGAGTAAATCATTACCGACAAGTATAAAAAGAAAGCTTCCCTGACTCACGAAGTATTTTTTATTTGTTCATGGATTTGATATACTACGTAGTAGTTAATAATACTTGCTAAAGATGGCAACATGCCATTAAATTTCTACAAGAGGTGTAGTTGTCACAAACGTTATAAGTGACATAGCTTTTAATTTTTTTATAATTTCAATTCTTCATCCCCGTTTGATAACAAAAATATTAAAAAAAATAATTAAAATCAGTTTCTTAAAAATTCCATTTAGAGAAATTTTCTAAAGTAGCTTGGAAAATAATTTCGAGCTCCAACTTCAACCATTCTCTCTAGTTCTAACCCATATAAACTACAGACGTGAATCTAATTTTCAATATTGACATATAAATTCACTATTCAATTATTTTTCTTTTAAAAAGATACTCCATAGTCCACATGATGAGTAGGAAAATGAGTGTGATGAAGTGATGAAAACATTAAAATTAAAAATATAAAAAAATAAATAAAATTAAAAAAAGGTGTGAAAGAATTTGATTTTGAATGCATGTAAGAAAAAGGGTTGGAAAAAGCAAAGCGTAGTAATGAGTAATGAGCGTGTCGGGTGGGGCTGCATTAACTCCATCCCATTAACCCATTAAACTTTACTCTACCTCGATTTTATTTCAACAATTATTTTAATTAATAAATCTTATTTATTAAAAAAAGATAAAGGCAAAATTAAAGTACTCAACAAAACACTAACAACATGATTGAGTTCTTTGTTCTTTTTCTCATGCCTACTTCATGATGTTGTCAAAACATTCGACATAACATGGTTTGTATTCTACTCTCTAAAAGTTGTATTTTGTTTTCTTTTTCCATCTCAATGCTAAAAAACTTATGAAAAAACATTATAAAATGTTACGAAGTATCATGTAAATTAGAGTTTACAAGAATGGAAGAGTCAACTTATTATACTCCTTCGTACCAATTTAAATGTTCACCTTATAATTTTGAATAGTCGTAAAATAGTGTCAATTTTCACTTTTAACTAAACAGAAAGTATTTAATAAGAAATTCTATTGATTAACGGTGTAATTTTTGTACTTATCTATATATATATGTGTGTGTAATTTGTAGTAAACATTTAAATTGGAATAGAGGAATATAAAATTGGTCAAAACTAGCTTACTTCAAAGACTGTACTAGTAATAAATGTGTGAAACATTTAGGTACTTTAGTTACGAAAAACTAATACATTTTTCGAAAAAAAAAATCAAGAAACTGAAAAATGAAACAAACTTGTTCAAGTTGGGGTTCTGATGAGAAGTTTTCTAACAAAAGATAATATATGATTTATATAGTTTTATACATTCACAATTCTGCAAAATGAAAACCTCATCTATCATATTTGAACGCGTTTTAGAATTTTCACTAATTTTAAATGATATAAAACTCTGGAAGAAAAAAAAAAGGAATGAAAATATTTTTTCGTAACTAAACACGTCCTTAGTATCTTGAAAAAAAAATATAAAAAGGTTGTGAATCCATGATTAACAAAAATATACAACTCATGTAGTGGTGTATATATTACAACTATAATCATTTAACATGTCAAAGACATTTCTATGATTTAAAAAACCTTTTTTTTTTCTTTTTTTAAGTCATTAGATAAAGTATTTAAATAATTAAGTTGACATTGTCTAGTCTAGTGTACAATGACATATAATAGAGTAAACAAATAATATATTTAAGGATAGTATTGACTTTAATTTCCTTCTATTTTTTTTGTCTTTATGAATGTCTATCACTAGCCAAATGTGTATGTGAAGTACAACTTTTGGATTTTTACATCTTCTAATGTGACCATTTTATTATCCATTTTTTAAAAATAAAAAATGAATTTTTACTGTATTATTTTTGTTATATAATATAAGAGAGTGTTGGTTAATGTGTGAAAATAAACAAGATTTCACTTTGTTCAATATGATTCCAAAGGGGTAAAAGACAGTAAAATGACAAGCACAGTAACGAAATTACCAAAGCTAAAGTCAAATAAAATCTCACTGCACCTCTTTTGGTTGTTTGCTAAATTACAAATTTTGTATATGTGATTTTTGTTTTTATTTCATTTTTTCTTTGTGGTTGTTGTACTTGTATTCATATTATTATTATTATTATACTTCTAAAAACAAATACCACACTTGTTATCATATACACAGATTTTTTTATATATATTTCATGTTTTCTATTTGCCTCCATTTATTTATTTTTAATTCTTTTTACCAAATAGATAATATTGTTTTTAATATGTGACAATTAATAATGTAGCAAGTTTTATTCGACTAAAAACAAGTTTTATCTTTTATTCTACCGGGGACGGATTCACAAAGAGTCATGGGACAAATACGCCCTCGAAAATTTTTAAATCACTTGATATATAAATTATTTTTGAAGGTATTATTGACAATTTTTATTTTTCCACCTCAAAATAGTACAAAAAACAATTTTTAAGACATTAACACATACTTAAATACTCGTACTTATACCATAATAAACTTCACAGACTCCCTAATAGTTGTTTGAGGTAAGTTCATTTTCAACATTTTGATTATAGTGCTAAGGATTTTCAGTATGATTTATATATATATATATATATATATATATATATATATATATATATATATATATATATAAACCTAACAAAACATAGAGAAAATCATATAAATACTAAAAAGCATAGTTGTTAATAGGGATGGCAAAAACATCCGAACCCGATGGGGAAAACCGAACCCGACCCAATTAATACCCGTACCCGTATGGGTAGACGGGTTTGGATACGGGTTTGGGTACAAGTTTTTTTTCTTCGCGGGTTTGGGTTTGGGTACGGGTTTTAGTAATACCCGCCCCGATTACCCGTACCCGTACCCATATCCAATTACCCGTACCCGTACCCGCATAATTATTATTCTTAATTATATGTAATCTATAAAATATATATATAATATAATTAAAGCACAATTAATTTGTGGATGAAGATTGAAGAATGAAGATTAAAAATGATCATATTATCTATATATTTTGCATCTATTTCTTTGAATTTGAATGATCATGACATTTGAATTTTGTACTTTCAAAAACATGTAATTGTTTGTATTATGATCAGTTTGAACAACCATTCTATTATTTAGGGTATCTTGGTTTGCTTCTTTTTTTGTCACGTTTCCGTTTTAAGACATCATTTATAATCGTCATACTTGCTATTTCATTTGTGGAATAGTCAAGCGGGGATAACCGATACCCGTGGGGAAACCCGAAACCGATGGGCAATATTAAATGGGTACCCGCTAGCTATTGGGTTGGATTTGGGTAGGCATATTCTAAATGGGTTTGGGTACGGGTTCACTAAAACCCGACCCGAACCCGACCCATTGTCATCCCTAGTTGTTAACTCGTGACTCGACTCGTGATTCGGAGTATTGATTTTTAACTCGTGACTCGTGATTCGACTCGACTCGACTCGTAAGAGTTATAATTTTACAATAAATACATATATTTATATCTATATGTATATTATTGTTTAGATTTCTAACCTTTATTGAAGTAAAACATGATGAAAGTCATTAAATAACACACATGTTTAATTTATAATGGATTATTAGTCATTTCCTATCATATTTTGTCATTTTATATTTTTTATTAGATTACATTAAACGTGTGTCTGGTTTCTGACTCGTAAGAGTCGCTCAAGACTCGTAAGAGTCGCCCACAACTCGGACGAGTCAATAAATGACTCGTAAGAGTCAAAGCCATTTACGAGTCGGGGTCCGAGTCGCCTCGTTTTTTGAATTTCTGAGCCGACTCGTAAGAGTCGACTCGTAAATCGTAAGAGTTTAACAACTATGCTAAAAAGTGTGAATGTAAAAGAAATAGGGTCTCGATAAGTACAGGGGGTTTGGGCGTAAAAGGCGGTCACACAGAGAATAACAACAAATGCAAACAAATTAATTGCGTCGTAACGTTGCAGTTAATTTGATCTTAACTTATTTAATTAATTATGTATTATTTAATTTAGATTAATTTTTAATGACACTCACCCATGACCCACCTACACTGCACACCCTCATTATTTAGTCAACAATCTCTATTCCATAGTTCCATTTATTCCCCATCTACTACATGGTCAACTTCCATATAAAATACTATTTCCGTCTCGTCCAAAGCGTCTGCATTACTATTTTGGATTGTCCCAAATAAGTGTTCAATTTCATGTTTCAACCAATCGAAAAAGACTTTAGTGTGTAGATATGTTATTTGATTGGTGAAAAATGTAGTTAATGGAGAATCCTAAAACTGTGTGCAAAGTTAAAGTGGACACTTTGACTGGGACGGAGGAATCATTGTTTAATTTCTATTAAAATAACAAATTCTTTTACTCTCATATATGCTCCAACATTTTAGTAAAAACTTTTAGAACTTTCGTTAACAAAACTCATTTATTTTAATAAATATTTCGATCATTGTATATTTGATGAAAAATAGTATTCAGTTAAATATTTTGTCAATAGATTAGAAATTTTTCTTTCTTCCTTCCTTTGAAAAGCTGTTGTACTTCTTTGTGAACACTTCCCTTTGACTAGTGATAATCAAATATTCAAAGTCAAATAATCTATTAGAACAAAACAAAAATGAAAAATGAGATGACAAACGAAAATCGGAAAAACTATATCTTACTCGATAAAGTTCATTAGAGAATATGTAATGCACCACACTTTATTAAGATTTATAACATGGCCGTATGATATCAACGTCACATCACATTTATATAAATTACTTTACACGTCCCAAATTAAATGTATACTTTTCTATTTTGTTTTGTCCCAAAATAAGTGCTTATTCTAAACTTTTGTCTAATTGAAATGCATTTTAATAGTCAACATGAATCTTATTGGTTCACAATATGATGATCTCCATTTTTCAAGTGTATGCAAATTAGGGCGGACAATTTTTGACACGACCCGAAACCCGACACGAAACCGACTCCAAAAAATTAAGGTTGGGTCGAGGTTTTTTCACCCACGAACCCGTCAACCCGAAACCCGCCAACCTGATTATTTTTTGGGTCGGGTTTAGGTCACCTAATGAGTTTTTAGGTTAACCCGACAACCCGAATTTTTTTTAAATGTAGTTAAAAAATTAGAAGTTTTATGTTAACATAATAATCTGACGTATTTAATGGTGTTTTAGTATTAAATTTTAATGAACATAATAAGTGATATGACTCTTTTGAATTTTATATTATTTTGATGAACATAATAAGTATTAAATTTTGATGAACAATTTTATGCTTATTAATGATCTATTTGATCCGAAATTGATCCGTTAAAAGAAAATGACCCGAAAACATGTTGATCTCACTAAATAAATGGGTAATCTGGATCAGGTCAAGGTTGGGTTGAAATACTCAACCTGATTGTAAAATCAGGTCGGATTTGGGCGACTACTTTTGACCCACCAACTCAATAACCCAAATAGATCAACTCGACCCAACCCAAATTGCCACCCCTAATACAAATGGAATACTTAGTTGACACGGATTGAGTACTACTTTTTATAGAATTTCAGCTTCTCCCATCTACATATTCCATAACATCACCATATACTCATATATAATCAGTTCGGCCCATTTTAGGACCAACACGGGCCCAGTCCAATTCATGCATTGACCCAATTCAAACCTTATTAGGTAGGGTCACAGACTCACAGTAGCTTATCAAATTATCCTACAGTGGTAATAAATACAATATAGATTCATACAACAAAACTATGTATCAACAAATTGTACTTCACTTCCCTGTAAAATACCAAAATCTATATCTCAACATGGGTTAAAAGATCCTAGTCCATGATTATTAACACATTGTACTTCATTTCCCTGTAATATAAATTTAACATTTGATAAACGATTAATTGATGGATAAATGTAGATTCACCATTCCACATGTAAGTTAGCCAACAAAATAATCAAAACTAGTCATTTTAATTATATACATCAGATAGTATGTATCAGAATCCGAAATGTAACGAAATTTATGGCCATCGAACAAAAAAGTAATGAACAGAGAGTATCACGTCCTCAAGCTATGCGTCTTGTTGATGCTTAGATGTTTTCATGAGACACGTTAAGTGGAACGTCCGCTGGATTATCCAATGGCATATATTGTGCCATGATATCCCGGATCTCGGAATCCATGTATCTCTGCATGAATAAACTCACATACAAGTTTAGTACATATCTTTCGGTTTCATCATGACATTGTTTCTACCATCATATCACAAATTTTATATCATAAAAACCCACCATTGTTGATAACTTTATGTTGAAAAGTCACATATGAACTTATCATTGAAACCTAAGTTGTATGCAACTAGTAGCTTTGTTCAATACAAACCGATTTTCTTGTTTTTCAATATATATGCATATTTTTGTAATAAAAAGTATAAACTGTCTGTGGATTAGATAGTTGGATCTGCTTTATCAAAATGTCACAACAGAAAGAAGATAATTATTGCCATCGACACTCAAAAGTCAAGTATGGACTCTTTTTACTGTTTTAGAATAAAAGAACGCTACTTATTAAACAGGTTTATGTAAGTGGAAAATAGGATAAAAAAAAAGCCCAAAAATGGGATGGAAATGACAATATATGGAATGAGAAGACATACCCGAACTCTGTACTTGTAAAATGTATATCCAACGACTCCAATAGCTGCCAAACTAAGAATAAAGATCCATACAAAGCCCCAGCCACCACTTTTATTATCATGTTTAGCATCTGGCCACCAAGAATCAAGTGTGACTACGACACGTTTAGTTGTTAATTCATAGTAAAATCAAGAATTGCTGCACAAATTTCACGAGTAATGAATTTTAACTCAGGATACTCACTTATACACATGTCATGTTCTTTAAAGTAGAGTGAGTCCCCAGTGCAGCTGCACTCGTAACTTCCCCATGTATTCTTGCATTTGCACTCGGAACACTGACATTTAGTTTTCTCTTTGCATTCATCAATATCTGACAATATAGTAAGGTAAAGGATTGTAGAACACAGAACTTTCAGATTGTTCAAAAACAAGGCTGTTAACACATACATCATGATGAGTTGGATTAGACTAGATTACTAGAACAGTTGTCCAAAAACTTGAACCCTTTTATTGGGGGTTATAATGTGTTCGGAGATTTTATGATTTACATATACAGTTTAAGCAAGTATCAAGCCCGTTTGACTCTTTTTGTTCTACTTGTTTGAATTGTTGGAGATATTCCAAACTGTAAAGTTACAAA
Source organism: Helichrysum umbraculigerum (assembly GCA_949592205.1). Lineage (NCBI taxonomy): Eukaryota > Viridiplantae > Streptophyta > Magnoliopsida > Asterales > Asteraceae > Helichrysum > Helichrysum umbraculigerum. The sequence goes on along the minus strand of CATIUR010000002.1, from coordinate 44,010,946 downwards.
CCAAGTCGACCCATTCATGTGTAAATGGGTTGAATTTGCCACTTCTAGTTGTGAAGCATCAAGAATAACTATAATCATGAGTTACTATCATGATAGAAAATTAACTTGTCGATGGGAAATAGTACCTTCACAACTATTGACTCCGTCTCCCTTGAATCCTGGTGGACATGTGCAACCTTTCGTATGATCATCCTTAATTAATGATAAAATTTTAACAGCAACAAAAACAATGAATATGTGAGTACGAGTTATATAATAAAGAACATACAAAAATAAATATTAATTTTCACAAAAAACATTCATACTTTATCGGGTAACTAGTAATGTATTGTATTTTGATAAGATCTGGGGCCAAGTTTTTTGGCCGGCCAATCTATATATGATTGCATACTGGTTAGTGTATGTATCCCATAGATGTATTATGTATATACGAATGCATACATATATGTGCTAATGTGTAGTATCCTATAGATGTATATATGAATGCGTATATTTGCATATTTATCCTATAGATGTATGTATAAATGCATAAAAGATTTATATATAGATGCATGGATGTGTGTGTGTGTGTATATATATATAAAATATATAAAAGAGTAATGCTAAATAGGCCTACTTACGTAGACCTAAAAACAGACCTAACTTTCTGATTGGTTGCTTTTTTTCTCTCTCTTAATCTCATCCAATCAATTTTTCAAACCCACCAATCACATCCTTAGGCCTAAATTTAGTCCTCTTAATTTAGGCCTACCAATCATTTTCCTAAAATATATATACATATGTATATAGAGAGAGAGAGGAAGAGAGAACTAACGATACAAGCCGAGTAGGTCCTGCCCTCTGTGGTGCCATTCCAACAGCCTCCATTGTTAACTTGACAACGTAGAGCTGGTGGAGCTGTGATAAAAAAAATTCACGTAACAACAATTTACTCCAAGATTACATCTTTTCACATTGGTAACGGTCAAAAGAATTTTTGACGCCAGAGGGGTATTTTCGGCATTTCAATGAACTACATGCTCAATTAAATTACCTTCACAATATTTAACACCATCACCAACAAATTTCACACCATGCACAGTCGGGCATTCACACACTCTTCCACGGAAAGTATCCTACACCAACGACGACCAAATAAAACAGTTCAGTTCAAACGCGAAAAGTAGGGCCATGTAAAGAAAAGGAATAATCTTTGTACCTTGCATGCTGTTATATCAGCAACTTTGTCCATCCAGCAGCCACCGTTGTTGTCTAGACACTCATCTGTTTCTATTTCTGCAAATAATTAATATATATAAGTACGATTACAAAAACCAATTAATAATTAACGACCCATTTTTATTATATGGTAGTTTCGAACGTTGAAAACACGTGGTACACTTTAGGAAACTTTTGAATCATTTCGCCTGTTTACTTTTTACCTAAACTATTTTTTTTTACCCTCTTGACCCCTAATCAAAATGATCTCAAATTGACTCAATTACATATATACGAATTATAATTGCTGTCTGTAAGTGAAAGAGATACTCGAATATTTACTTAGAAATAACCCAGAAAAATTAAGTTATGAGTACTAACCGTCAGTTAAGCAGAGAGATGGCTCTGTGGTCTCTTTATATGCTGAACAAATGGCTTTCAGAACTGCTTTTTTATCAAGCTTACCTGCATCATCCCGCTATTACTAAACCGTGTTTTGTAAGGGACGAGACGAACCCACCTCAAAACTCGCACATTTACCTTATTAGTCCTACACTACATACCTCTATATTGTCTGTTGTTTATTAGAAGAGTAGGCAGTATTGTCACATCCCCACGGTCACCTTTCCCTATCTGCAGTAAAGACCATATCATCATTTTAATATAACATATAAGTTATATACTGCAATATAGTGCGTTTAATGAATGGGTCGATGGGGTTGTAATTTATCTTTATTGGGACAAACAGAAGAGAAAAGGCAGCACAAAAAAGAAACAGGTCAAATGGGTCCAACAGGTCAACCAGGTCGAAAGGTGTTCAAAGTGTTTTTTGAAAGTATACAACCTCATATATAATTTTCATCAAATTATTAGAGTATTACTATTACTAAGATAATATAACTTTTGTAATCACATTTCACATACTAACTACACAAGAAGTTAAATTTTTTCAAACATGGGATGTTGTGGGCCATCCAGACTAGACCCCAACCAATTTCAGTCTTCAGCATTACCCATTTTGATCCCTTACCCGACCTGCCCATTTTGTCAGCTTTATCACAAATTACAAACCTGTGCATCTTGCTCTGCCTTGAGGACTGCATTTTCAACATTTTCTTCTGGATTACCCACACATTCATCTACTTTCTTGATGTCAACTCCTGAAGATAATAGATCAAGAATCTCAACCAGAAACCAAATAAACAAATAGTTGTTCTATGTATAATAGTTTAACATTCTGGTTTAAATGGTCACATGACAAAACATATGGTTGTAAACTTGTAATATTCGAAAAATATAACATTGAAGATGAAACATGTAAACACACACCAAAAATTGAATTCCATTACTTTTTGTCCCAAAAAATAAAATAAAAATTAGACCTATTATGTTTTAAAAATGTGAACTGGTGACAAACACAGTACACATGAGACAAAACTTCAACTCAACAGATACTATAGCATGCACTTGTATGTTTCAAAAGTGTAATATGTTTATATAACTCACCAAGTGACTTTACAACTTCATCTGCACAATCTTTGTTGTACTTCTTCTCTTTCATCGAGCAACGGTTAGCAAAATCCGTCACATAATCCCACCAAAGCCACGGTTTTCCACTTTCATTCGCCACTTTATGAAGACAACCCTGAATTAGATTTTGAACAACAACTTCCTTCCCACTATACCCTTCACTAAAATCTCCATCTGGATCCGGAGCACAATATTTTCCATGATTAATACACTGAGACTTGCATTTTTCGCTCGAAATATATTCTTCTGGGCAAAACCAAGTGATATAATGTGGTGTGAACTGAGTGTATCCTTTTTGTTCAAGTATTTGAGCAACTCCTTTAAAGCTTTTTACAAAATTAATTTGATTATCACACTTGGGCCCACATTCATCGTTGCTATTGGTCCAAAACTCATACTCGACTCTTTCGTCAGGATGAGGGAGAGCTTCTGTCCAATCAAGATTTATGAGGACGAGATCTTTATTATCAATAGCCTTCTTTATTAATTCCCCAAGTGAGTGGCTAATGAGTGCAGATGGGAGTGTTAAGTTCTGCAAGTAGTCTGCTTTTGTATCATCTTCGGGCAAATCCATGGTGATCAATTGCTCAGGTCTATCATCTGCAACCAGAATAGCTGCTGCACCTGCGTTTTGTGCGTTCCATGCTTTGTATGTGAAGACACAATCTGCCAAATCAATAAAAAACAGATCGTAAAATCAGTATCATATATTATGTGCGGTGTTGAATATTTTTTAGCTAAAATGAGAACAGGTTATGTGGTTAAAAATGTCAAACGGGTTGAAGGCGAACTCAATTTTAAAACAATAATTTAAACACAAAATTCAATATTTAGTTTGAACCAATTATTATAAATAACTTCACGATCAGAAATGTACAGGTCAAATGGGTTATGTCGTTTGCACTTCAACGTCAAAGGTTGACAATCAATAGAGAACAGAGGAGTGTACAGGAGTTGAGTGTGCTTTTTGAAACTTATTAAAGCATGTTGAATAATAAAAACCAAATAATTTGGTCAACAAAAAATCAGTTTATTCAAATCATAAATAGGTAGGCAACTTTACATAATTACATGTTTCTACAATTTTATTATCTGGACTCTATTTGATCATAATATCATATAACCATAAACATATATTCATTTAGTTAGTCTTCACTTTGATCTAGAATCTAAACATCCCTATGTCGAATAAGATAAGATCACTGGATACCAATAAATGATTAGAATCATCAAGTCCAAAAGGATTACAGTATTACACCAACAAACTTTTCATGATCAACTTCTTTTCATATAACAGAATAAACACACAAAAACATCATAAATGGAGTAAATAATAAGGCAAAGTACTACTACTTACCACCACGATCTGCAAGAAGAAAAACCGGAAGGTCACCAGGAGTCTTTGTTCTAAAAGATATATCATCAGTGAAATTGTTGCAAGCTTTTTTATTAGTCTTTCTATAAATAACATAACCTCTTAATGTTCCACCATATTGAGGAATACCAAAATTAGCAAGTGCAGTTTCATATGACTTCTTCAAATCCTTAGGTGATGTCACCTTCAAACTTATATTTTCCACCACAAATCTACACAAACAAGATTCACACATAAACAAAAACCAAACACAAATAACCAAATTTAACTTCTCCATTCTCCTAATTTCCACTTTTCAGATCAAAATTCAACTCAAGAATCAGAGTAATTTAAATCCAAATGCTCAAACTTTAACTGAGTCAAATTGGTCAAAAGAACTTGACCCAAGAGATATGATGAAGCGTAAAGATTGAAACTAAATTTCACTTCTTCTTTTTTTTTTTTATCAAAATTCAACACAAGAAAATGACCCACTTGAGAAACTTCATCCAAAATGCTTAAACTAATAAACTCAATAATAAAAACTTAAACTTTCGCAACCCCAATTGTAAAAAAGTGATCTTGTAAGTTAATTTGAACCCATTTTTCAAACTGTAGTAAAGAAAATTTAAAATAAGAGCTTAAGTATTTGTGGGGTTTTAAGAAATGTACCACATCGGAGACTACGATGATGTCTTTAGATTCCCCCTAGAATCAAAAGAAAGAGACAGGTTGAAGTGGAGTTTATTACGATGAAGCGATGGCTAAACCGCTAATTAATAAGGTCTTTATTTAATTAATTACGTAATATGCCCGTAAGAACAACCATAAAAATCCAATAGTTTGCGAACAAAATAATTTGAAAAGAATATACAAATTTTTGTCACAAATATCCAAAGTATACTATGAGTAAATTACATTTTATGCCCTTGGAGTTTGAAAATAGTAAAGGAAGATCATACCTTTATGTAAGGTGATCACATTTTTCGTCCTTTTGATCTTTAGTATGGTTGTTGTTTACTTTGGCAGCCGAATTACCGATTACGTCACGTGCCACACACATGATGGGTAATTTGACTCTCACACCTCGTAATGAAGCAGAATATGAAGCACTAATTACATGATAGTACCTTGTTTTGTAAGGTTAGCAGTTTAACATTTTATCAACAAATATATCGACAGTCGTAAAAAAATAAAGATTAAACAACCTCATTGTCTATCAAGCAAGGCATTGTATATAAAACGTTACCTAATATCGTGGTTATGATGTATTGCCCGAAACCAAACACAACTTGTGTTGCAAGAGGCGTATTTTATATACACTAAAGTTAAGGAGGTTATAAATTTTCATTGAAAAATAACATGTTCATATAAATGATGGCTTAGACCTAACTATTGTAACATTCATCTACCATGAAAAACAATCATCATTTCTTAAAACTAGGACAAATTATGTATCTTTATGAAGATGTTCCTATATACATAGGGAGATGCTTTAGCTAAAAGGTTTTCATTTTTTGATTCCGAAGATGTGGCGTAAAACCTCATCCGTTTAAACATAGCAGTTAGAGGTGTGGAATCACCATATACGCGAGCTAATCATATATATCGTCTTAAATACTTGTTCATTATGATGCTTGACTATCTGAAAGTCTAGTATTAGCTCCAACGACATTTCTTATAGATTAAGTGTGGAGATCAAGAATCATAATAGGAACTTGAGAATCCATATATCATCACTATGTGTCTGGGAACTTAAACGTAGGACAATTATAACTTTTTTCACGTTCTTAGCTTTGGAAAAGGATGAAATTCAAACCGCCCAAAATAAAAGGAATTCATTTCTTGAGTAAGAAATATGATCAATTATAACAAAGATTTCACGTGAATACGATAGAAAACTGATAGAGCTAAAAACCAAAAAGGATACATTCTTATCAAATTTTCTATCAAGTTCGAATTTGAATTTAAGGGATGATGAGCTTACAACGATTGGGCCAATCCGCTATAGTTGTCACCACAAGTGATTAGCCCATCAAGGTCTTCTTGTTACATCAATGGAACCCATATCACATCAAAAGTTACATTCATTAAAAAGCTATTATCCAATTTTTGCACAATAATATTGACCATCTCTGTATATTATGCATAAGTAGAGCAACCCACATGGGTTCTACAATGAAACGCCTTGCACCCTCGGTGTGGGGATGAACCTCCCATTGTGCTTGCTCTTGTATTTGACCATCACACCAAAGCCCACACTCATCCTCGATAGTCTCTTCAAATGCATTATCGAATAGATCATCAGGATGAGGGTCAGCTTCTGCCCATTCAAGATTTACCCGAACAAAATCATCATTGTTTAAGGCTTTCTTTATTGCATTTCCAAGTGGCAGGCTTATAAGTGCCAAAGGGATAGTTATATTGTGTGTGTAATAGTCATCTACACCTTCTGCAGGCAAGTCCATTTTGGACAAGGACCAATACCAATCATGCACAACAAGAATAGCCGCAGCCCCTGCATTTTGTGCATTCCACGCCTTGGACATGAAGTTACAATCTACCCAATCAACAAACCAATATCATGTTAAAAAAGGTTTTGTCAATGACAAATTTTAGAACTGTCATTATAAATCATATTCATGCCTTGATAGTAATACAGACATCCAGTAATCGTCAAACTATAAGTGATGATGACATTTTGTTGGGTGCAAACTCAAGTCCTACATTGGAAAGATAAAGAAACCAAAGCTTGTATATAAGTTAATGGGCTACTCCTTCTATCACCAATTGATTTTCTAGTGGAACCTCAACTGGGCTTTTATATATATATGGGCTTTGGAAGAGTTGGGCTGAAAAAGGTCATGACAATTGGTATCAGAACTACGGTTGTAGCCCGATGTTTATGTGGACGAAATCCTTGGTCACTCTCAACTTTGGTCGTTTAAGACCCAAAATGATATTACAATCTTTGGAAGAGTTGGGCTATAAATTATAGTAACAACGTTATTCATCATTATCAACAAACCTTAGGTCTATCATTGTCATTTTCTTATACAACGTAATCTTCAATAAACCTTCTTTTATTTTTTTTATTTTTTGTTTGCACACAAGTAGTGAAGTATATGATACCCATATAGTATAATTACCTCTGCGATCGACAAGAAGAAAAACAGGAAGGCTACCCGGAGTCCGGGTTTTGAAAGATAGTTCATGAGCGAAACTGTTGCATGCTCTTTGATTAGCTTTCGGATAAACAACGATACCAGTTAATGTTCCTCCATGTTGTGGAACACCAAAATCACTAAATGCACATCCATATGAATCTTGTAAATACTCAGGAGACGACACTTTTACACAGTTGTCTTGTAACACAAATCCACACATGCAATGTTTACATATAAACAAGAACCAAACACAAATCACAAACCACGATTTCCCTACACTCATTCTTTCACTTTTAGTCGTATGATTGAACTTAAATTTTGACAAATGTGGCCTTATATTGAAACTATTGTAAAGTAAACACCCCTTTGTAGTGTCAAGTATTTACAATGGTATAATATGTAGAGAGTTTTCAATAAGACAAAGGTTCTTGGAGTGTCCGTAAAATGTTTATAATAATTACAACATTGGGGATTTGGGGGCTACAATGTTTAGGGTATAACTAAAAATCAAATTCTTTATTGTGTTAAATTAATAAAGTACAACCCATGCATAGCATTCCAAGACTTGGGAAAAAAACAGTATATCTAAATTATTATTATTATTAAATAATAATCCATCCATCATTTTGATTCTTAAACTCTTTAAAAGAAATTACATTGATACCCCTAGGACATTATATTATATATATTATATATATAATTCACTTTTTTATTAAGTCCCAAATAAGTATCCTGCCTATACCTCCAACTTTTTTCTTTTTTTTTTGAAAAGCAAAGAATTTTATTAATCCACGTAAAGAGGGCACCAAAGTATGAACAACGTTAAAACCCAAAGGAGATGATTGTCTCCACCTACAAAATATTACATAAGAAGAAACCAATATCACTACCACATTAAGACGTCATATGATTCAACCCGGATCAATTTCACGTGGGTTAAGGATCCACGAGCTCCACTCCAAAACCTTCCTTGCACATCTATTCTCCATCCATAAGAGTACTAGGCGCTGAATTCGGGAAAATATATCCTCTTGTTGCAATTTGCTTCTTTCTTGGTCCACGACATATAGACTGGTATTCGTACAACTCCAAATTGATCAAATTGTGACATAGAAAACACCGGCCAAGGTCTTCGCATTCACCTTGCTCTCATTGGCTGTTAAATTACCATTAATAATGTCCAATAGCGAGTGGGCTTGCGACGGATGAATCTGCTACCAACTCCAAATCTTCAACCATACGGGCCTTACCAATTGGCAATTCATTATATATACCTCCAACTTCTATACATAATGATAGATGGTTGTTTCATATACATCGACTATCTTAAAGAGGATTATATTGTAAAAATAGAGACAGAAAAACAAATTAAACTATAACCAAATGATACAAAAAATGTTACTCGTACTAAGTAAAATATAATTATAAGTATAACAAGGATAATATAGAAAAGGACAACGCCGACTACCACACATACTTAAATATTTGTACTTATACTATAATAAACTCCACGACCTCCCTAATAGTTGTTTAAGGTAAGATAATTTTCAACATTTCAGTAATAATGCTAAGAATTTTTAATATGAAATTTTTTTTTTCTTTATAAACCTAACAAAATATATATGGAAAAAAAAATCATATAAAAAGTGTGAATGTAAAAGAATGAAGGGTTTTGCTAAATGAAGCCCTAAGGGCTTTCATTAACATGCATATTTTATTTGTACCTTAAATTAAAATTCAGGTCAACCTAAATTCAGGGAGGAGAGGGATAGTTGGTTATTCGTTTAGTACAACTCCTAAAGCATGTCTGAATAGCTTAAGAAGAGCCCTAAGGGCTTTATTTAGCAAAATCCAAGAATTTAAGAAATGGTATTTTATTGATATTGGTAAACTCGATAAGTACAGGGGGTTTGGACGTAAAAGGCGGTCACACAGAGAATAACAACAAATGCAAACAAACTAATTGCGTCGTAACGTTGCAGTTAATTTGATCTTAACTTATTTAATTTAAATTATTTATTAATGACAGTCACCCACCTACACGGCACATTGCACACCATCTTTATTTCCATTTATTCCCCATCTACTACATGGTCAACTTCCATATAAAATAGTACTCCCTCTCTATCCCATCTAAAATGTCTGCATTATCTTGAGTTATCCTAAATAAATGTCCAGTTTCATGTTTCAACCACTAAAAAAAACTTTAGTGAGTAGATATGTTATTTGATTGGTGAAAAATGTAGTTAGTGATAGGGGCGGAACCAAGATGAATTTTCAGAGGTAGCACTAAATTATTTCCACAAAATTTAAATAAAACAAAATAAGTTATGATCGTGCGATTTTAACAAAAGACATGACATCAAAAAGTGCGATTTCAACCAAAAGTACTATTATAATAAAAATGTTGTGAACTCAAAAGTAAAACAGAAACAAACCAACATATTACACCTTATATTATCCTCGAAGTTCACCTAGACGATGAAAACGATTGATTATAACTTCAGTCGTAACATTGTCAAGTGCTTCTTTCTCTACATAACAAACCAAAACATTATTCAAATAATTATCTCTCATTCTATTCCGTAAATGCGTCTTCACAAGATTCATTATAGAAAAACACCATTCAATAGTCGCAGTTGCAACAGGCAGAACCAAAGCTAACTTCAACAAGCGATAGACCACCCGAAAATAAAGATGCATTTTCATTTCCACCATCACACAAACAAGGTCAGTTATATTATTCAAGTTAGCTAACCTGTTAAAAATATTTTCAAGCAATTCAGTATTTAACTCATCTAACGATCACCAAGCTCTTGAATTTGCATATCCAAAACCGTGTTAAAAATATCAACCTCAAAATGATATTGATTAGTGATTTTGGTCCTTCGATTTCTTGGAGCAAAATACAAATATGTCATTTTCACCATAGGAAGATCATGTTTTTGATTGAAAAAACAGACTTTCCTCAAAAATAATGTAAATCCCATTTTTCTAAACTCTTGTAATGCTTGTTTAGTTTCTATAATGAAAAAGCCGCTTGCAATATATCATGATCCTTTTGTTGAAGATGTCATAACAATACATTTGTGAACCCTTTTCCAATTAAGTATATGGTCATTGAAGGATATGTAATTAGTCTATATATTGGGCTATTCTTTTTGTAATAAAAATAGACACATAGTTTAGTACTTTAGTTAGTAATTATTCAAGGAATAAGTTGCACTTAGATAATTTCACTAGTAGCACAAAAGAATTTCACTAGTTGCATTTCTACTAAAATTTATAATTTTTTAAATTTTTACACTACTCGATTTTTTTGACCAGTAGCACGTGCTACCCCCGCCGACCTAATAGTTCCGCCCCTGGTTAGTGAGGAATCCTAAAACTGTGTGCAACGTCAAAGTGAACACTTTGACTGGGATGGAGGAAGTATTGTTTAAGTTATGTTAGAATTACAAATTCTTTTACTCTCATATACGCTCAAACATTTTAGTAAAAGCTTTCGGAGCTTTCGTTAACAAAACTCATTTATTTTAATAAATATTTCAATCACTGAATATTAGACGAAACCTAGTATTCAGTTAAATTATTCGCCAATAGATTAGAAATTTTTCTTTCTTCCTTCTCTCGAAAAGCTGTTGTACTTCTTTGTAAACACTCCCTTTGACTAGTGATAATCAAAGTCAAATATTCTATTATAGTAGAACATAAGGAAAAAAAAATGAGATGACAAACGATAATCGGAAAATCTATATCTTACCAGATAGAGTTCATTAGAGAATGTCTAACGCACCAAACTTTATTAAGATTATAACATGGCCGTATGATATCAAGTCACATCACATTTTTATAAATTACTTCACTTTTCCCAAATTAAATGTACATCTTTTTATTTTTGATTTGTCACAAATTAAGTATTCATTCTAAACTTTATAACCAATCAAAATGCATTTTCTTAAACTGATACCGGACACTTAATTGACATGGATCGAGTTTCTATAGAATTTTAGCTTCTCCCATCTACAACTTCATAACATCATACCAGATTGTAGGACCCTTTATCTTGGATCTAGATCTGATCGTGATGATCAATTGAATGGCGGAAACAAACAATTAATCGATTGAACGTAGTGGTGCACAAAAATCGGTTTTTCAAAAACCCGACCCGACCCGAAACCGGGTTTTGGTCAACGAAGTCAAAACCGGTTTTCACAAAAACCGGTTCGGGTTCAACCCGATTTGGTCACCCAAACATAGGACCCGACCCTACCCGGTTTGGGTCGGGTTGAAACCGGTTCGTGAAAAAACCCGGTTAAAAACCTGTTTTTTTATATAATTCGTATTTTGTTTCGAACGTTAAGCGTTTTAAGGAAAATCAACGTTTGGGCCAAATTTTTTTCATTAATTTCGTAGAACATTAGTAATGGAAACATAATTGATCAATATCATAACCAAAAGGCTTCTAAATCTTCTTAAAAATATTATTGAATCGAAAAAGTCTATATAATTCAAACACGTTCCAGCGTCAAACGTTTTAAGGAAAATCAACGTTTGTGCCAAAAAAATTTCATTAACTTCGTAGAACATTAGTAATGGAAACATAATTGATCAATATCATAACCAAAAGGCTTCTAAATCTTCTTAAAAATATTATTGAATCGAAAAAGTCTATATAATTCAAACACGTTCGAGCGTTAAGCGTTTTAAGGAAAAACAACGTTTGGGCCAAATTTTTTACATTAACTTCGTAGAACATTAGTAATAGAAACATAATTGATCAATAACTTAACCAAAAGGCTTCTAAATCTTCTTAAAAATATTATTGAATCGAAAAAGTCTATATAATTCAAACATGTTCGAGCGTTAAGCGTTTTAAGGAAAAACAACGTTTGGGCCAAATTTTTTTCATTAACTTCGTAGAACATTAGTAATGGAAACATAATTGAACAATAACTTAAACAAAAGTCTTCTAAGTCTTCTTAAAAATATTATTGAATCGAAAAAGTCTATATAATTCAAAGTGAGCTAATACATTCAACGAATTTTTTACTAAATTCAAGGAAACATGTGCATAGAAAGTGGTACAGTAAGCATAAAGAGTTGTACTTTTCCGTGAATTTAGTAAAAACTTCCTTGCATTTATCAGCTTCCAATTCAAAGTGGTTCGAGCGTTGAGCTTTTTAAGGAAAAACAATGTTTGGGTCAAAAATTTTTTATTGAATTCGTAGAACATTAGTAAGGGAAACATAATTGAACAATAACTTAAACAAAAGTCTTCTAAGTCTTCTTAAAAATATTATTGAATCGAAAAAGTCTTCATAATCTTCAACTTTTATTAATCTTCAAATCTTCAAAAATCTTCTTCAAATGTAGCCTCGCGCGAAGCTTGGTCAAGAGCAATTTCTTCGTCGGAAAGTGATATTACCACACCCTCTTCCACCTCGATATTGTGTATATCTTGTTCGTATTCCATTTCACCTTCAAGACTTGAAACATTTTGTTTACGTTCCGCGGCGTCTAAGTGATCCTTCAAGCAAATACACATCTCTAAGGAGGCTGGTGTGAGTCTTGTTCTTCGTATAGATAATACCCTGCCACTAAGAGAAAATGCGGATTCCGAAGGTACCGTAGAAGCTTGGACGGTTAGTAAATCTCGGGCCATGTTGGTTAAAACGGGAAATTGAGATTCCCTCTCTTTCCACCAAGCCAAAATATCAAATTGTTCGAACTCATTGGGTAGAATAGTGGATAAAAAATCTGTTCCGGTATATCTCCCATATTCGCTAGTGGTGTTTTGGTTACCTTCATCATTTGCCCATTTATGGTTTTCTTGTCTTAAACTATTATATAAGTTTAGCATCGCATTGTTGGAAGAAGATGAAGAAAACATTGTGTTAACCGAACTAGCGGGCACATTTGTTGTTGAACCATATTTTTGAAAATATACGCCAAACAAATCTTGTAAACATTTACTAAAATACGTTTTTGCATTTTGTGAAAGCATTGGGTCCTCGTCATTCAAAACCAAATTGTGACAAATGTTATCGATAAGCATTTTCACCCCGGAAAGGTTCAAACACGGGTTCATTGCGGCGAAACAAGTAATTACCGGTGACATTTCTTGAAAATATTTTCTTAGTTTTTCTTTCATGGGAGCCACCATCTTTTCAAATTAAGGACCTTCATATTCGTATTCGTTTAATTTTGTAGTCATTAACCAAATTTATTTAAGTACCAAATGACTAGTGGGATAATGAACACCCGATAATAAAGTAGTCGCGGTTTTGAAAAGTTTGAGCAATTCGGTTATCTTTTTAATAATCTCCCAAAATTCGATTGGAAATGGTGTTGCAAGACCTTTTTGAACAAGTTGATCATGAAAAACTTGTAAACAATCGCGTTGGCGTAAACTACATACAAACATATGGTAGGTCGAATTCCATCTAACGGGCATGTCCCAATTAGGGGTTAAAAAAATGGAATTCGTTTCCTTACACAATCTCATATAAGCTTTGTATCTAATTTTACCACTTTAAAATGGGTCTTGCAACATAGTTTTATACGCGATTTTTACGGCGTCTATTTCTTCAACTGCTAGTCCGGCTTGCACAACCAAGTTAATGATGTGTGCAACACATCGACTATGATAAAAAATGCCCTTCAATGGTGGTGCGTATTTTAGTATTAATTTTGAAACCGCGAGTGTATTATTACTCGCGTTGTCAAAGGAGATTGAAAAAACCTTTTCTTCCAATTTAAACGTTTTAATTACATATCGTAACATGTAAAATAAGTTTTGACCCGTGTGAGGATACTCAAAGTCTTCAAAAGCAATGGTACGTTTCATCATTTGCCAAGTTACGGGATCAACCCAATGTACGGTAACAAAAAGGTACGAACCGGGCAAACTGTAACACCCGCTTCTGTGACTTGAGGGTAATCTGATAAATTCCCTTACTTAAAGGTTATTAGTTGTTATATTTTAATTATTGTGTTTTATATGTTTTGATTTGTGACTTAGGAAAATGAGATAGAGGAGTTATTGTGACTAGTGAATTATTACTTGTTTTAAATAGTTGTAGCTTACGGTAAAATAAAATAATTTTCTCGCAAAATGGTTTCTAGGTTCCAGACAATAGATTGAAAGGGGGCTAGTTTTAAGGAAATACGGGGTCGGGTTAAAACTTTGGCCGACCTATTTATTCTTTCCCTAAATGGAAAGTCTTCATTTATTCCTTCAAACCCTTAAAACCTAAGAACAATACCTAAACTCTTGAACTACAAATCTAAGGATTTAATCTGTGATTCTGAATTAAGTTTCATCTTCATCATCATCACTTTGCTCTTTGATTGTAAGTGATTTCATTATTTGATTTTAGCATAAATTTTAAGTATTAGTAGAATTATGATATGTTTTGAAGAAAATTGAGGTTGTATGTGGTCTCATGATGATTTAGATGATATAGGATGTATCTGATGTGTTAAAATGATGATATAACTGAGTTTGTGAAATTAGATACATGATTTTCGGACCTGGTTTTGATCTGGGTTCATGGCGCTGGAAGATGGATAGTACCCGGCGGGGTACTATCCTTACCCGGCGGCTAGTGGCCCAAACCGAGAACCCGGCGGGTTAGAAGTGCAACCCGGTGGCTAAAATTAGCTTTAAAACTCACTTTAGTTCTGTTCCACCAAAATGAAATGTTCCCGGCGGTTTGATGGGTTTACCCGGCGGCTTTACTGGGTTACCCGGCGGGTAACGGGTATACCCGGCGGTTACTTGGTCATTTTCAGGATTTTGATTGTTTTAACATTTGATGATTATGTTGATCCTAATATTGTAAAATAAATGCAATATGTACAAGTAAAGGTCATAATATTATATTGTACGTGATAACTGATATTCAGTTAATGTTACGTTTGATTAAATTACGTTTGTGAAATGAATTACTAATTGTAATTCTGTTGTGTTTTCAGACACGCCGAAGACTCAGTGAGTTAGTCAGCTGAGTAGTTGGACCGAAGTTGACATGTGAATTGACTTGGAACTTCAGTATGAATTGGTTGTGACATATTGGTTACAACGATATAAACATAGTAATTGTTGATTATATTGCTGAGATATATATATATAACTGTGATGTGTTGCCTTTGTGAATTCTGGTGAATGGGAGGTCAACAATTGTTGGACTGATTGTTACAGGTTAGTCAATGTGAGATTTATAATCATGTGTTGAGAATGGAACACATATTGACTAAAGGTAGCAGTCAGTTATCGGTAAATCACTGTATTGGCCTGTAGTTGATTATAATTGTTGCTTGGTGGGTCATCGCGGTCTGAGGGCTCCACAAGGACCACCGATCCTCTTAGTGATGTTGTGTCAAAGTGATATTGTTGATAATTGATATTGTTATAGCTAAGTTAAACTGTTGTAACAGGTTTATTCACTTAGCTTCGTGCTAATCCCGTTGTTTACTCCTTGTAGGTTTTGATGTGACTGGGACTGGGCAATGAGTGACTGGGGGTTGTTTGACCAGGATTACTCTGATTTTGTTAGATACGGTTGCTCATGTTTTGGTTATATAATGATTATGATAAAACTAATGGTTTTAAACGAGCAGTTAATACTTATAACTTGTAATATATTTTGGTTGATGACATAATGTCATCTGTGTTAATATGGATGGGATTTTGCTTCCGAGTTTAAAAAAAATGGCATGTAAATTTGTGGCGTGTTATAATTTGGTATCAGAGCATAGGCTTGGGCGAATTGAGCAGTGATTAAGTGTTCAATCCCAAACCTAGTGGTATTGGTCAAACATTCCAGGTTACGGGATTGGTTATGAATTGATATTGGTTAGTATATTAGTACTAACAATTAACGAATTGTGAGATGTGTTGTGATTACAGGATGGCTGAGAATGAGCAACCGAACCCTACCCTTAATAATGCCTCAGAGACAGATGTACCTCCAGATAATCAGGGCACATCTTATTCAGTTGGTGGAGAAACTGATCGAGAGTATATGATGAGATTAGAGGCTGAGGTGTTAGATCAACGGAAACAGTTGGCCGAGCTTTCTCAACATCAAGTTTCGAGTCAGCCACATGTTGAGAGTACTGTTCCACCTATTACATCTACTTTTCGGGCTCCGACATCAGTTCCGTATGTTTCTTAGCAGCAAACTCAGGGGTATAATTTTCAGACTTCTGTTCCATTTTCTACATCTGGATCTGCTGGTTTTCAGATACCTATTTTCTCACCAGTTCAGCAGTTAAAGAAAAGTTGTTCCCTTAAAACATTTATGGCTAGTAATCCTTCTGTATATTCTGGGAGTTCTGATCCTACAGTTACTCTTGACTGGTTACGTGATGTGGAGAGAAAGTTGGATGTTTGTCATTGTGAGGAGGAGGATAAGGTACGCTATGCAGTACAGTTGTTAAAGGGTCATGCTATGTCTTGGTGGGACTCGATTACTGCACCATTGACCCCACAGCAGATTAGTGCTATCAGATGGTCAGATTTTCATGCTGAGGTTTGTAAGCAGTTTTGTTCCGAGTTTAATCTTTCTCGTATCAGGCAGGAATTTCTTGACTTAGAAAAGACTGATCAGATGAGTATTGATGAGCTTATAAGACAGTTTTCAGAAAAGCTGCGATTTGTACAGGAGTAGGTCCCGACTGACAGGACCAAAATTGATCAGTTTGTTAGAGCTTTACCTCCTGACTACCGTACTACTGTGAGACTAGCAGGTACACTTTCCCAGGCTTTTGATTTAGCCCGTTCTGTCGACAGTGATATTCAGGCTAAAAGACTACGAAATAAAGAAAGGTTTCAACAGAGGCAAAAGAGTGATTCTTCTGATCGGGGCAAACAGAAAGGACAGAGTACACAGCCGAGCAGGAGAGTTAGTTTTGGTGGTAATACATCTGACGCTTCTTATTGCACCAGGTGTAAAGCTAGACATACCGGGCCTTGTACTCCTCAAACATCTAGGTGCATCAAATGCGGGGTATTGGGACATGCAGCCAGAGATTGTACTTATCCTAATCAGGTATGCTGGAACTGTCATAAGGAAGCTCATAGAGCTGGTGATTGCCTTAAGGCTAGGCGACAGGGATCGGGTATGGGTGGTGGTTCCTCTTCTTCGAGCCAAAAGCGGAAAAATCCGCCATCTGCTACTGGTCGTGCATTCCAGATGACAGTTGATGAGGCTGTTGTCACTGATGACGTTATTACTGGTACTTTTCTTGTTAATTCTATACCAGCACGTGTACTTTTTGATTCTGGATCAAACTGTTCATTTATATCTGTGAATTTCTGTGAAAAGTTAAAGTTGACTCCCTCGTTGATTGTAAATCCTATTGAAGTAGAAGTGGCCAATGGCAAAATGGTTCCTGTTACTACCTCGGTAAAAGGGGCTAGTATTACGATAGAGAGTCATGACTTTTCTGTTTCATTTCTTTTGTTGCATATCCCAAGTTTTGATGTGGTGTTAGGTATGAATTGGCTGAGTCAAAACAAAGCCAATATCGAGTGTCACAAAAAGTTGATAAAAATCCCAATTTCTGAGGAGTCATATGTAGTGGCTCGAGGAGAAAGGGAAAAAGGCAGTATTCCATTAATTTATGTGATGAAAGCTAGAAAATCTCTAGCTAAAGGGTGTGAGTTTTATTTGGCCTATGTTGTGAATACAAAGTTAGAAAAGAAGTCTGAGTCTGATGTCAGGGTGGTTTCTGAATACCCGGAGGTTTTCCCTGATGAGTTGCCCGGTTTACCTCCTGTAAGGGAAGTTGAGTATCAGATTGATTTGATTCCTGGTTCCTCCCCTGTAGCTAAGTCTCCTTACAGATTAGCACCTTCTAAAATCCATGAAATGATGACTCAGATTCGGGAATTGTTAGATAAGGGTTTTGTACGACCTAGTTCTTCTCTCTGGGGTGCTCCTGTTTTGTTTGTGAAAAAGAAAGATGGTACTCTTCGTATGTGTATTGATTACAGGGAAATGAATAAGAGGACTATGAAGAATAAGTATCCCTTACCCAGAATTGACGAGTTATTTGATCAGTTGCAGGGATCTTCGTATTTTTCTAAAATTGATTTGAGATCAGGTTATCACCAGGTGCGGGTTCGTGAAGAAGATATTCCTAAGACTGCTTTTCTCACCAGGTACGTCCATCATGAGTTTTTAGTTATGCCATTTGGACTGACTAATGCCTCTGCTGTGTTTATGGATTTAATGAATCGGGTTTGTCGACCGTTCCTTGATAAGTTTGTGATTGTATTTATTGATGATATTCTAATTTATTCAAAGTCTGAGTTTGAACATGAACAGCATTTGAGACTGGTTTTGGAAACTTTAAAAAGGGAACATTTGTATGCTAAGTTTTCAAAATGTGAATTCTGGTTGCGGGAAGTACAATTTTTGGGACATGTTATTTGTGATAATGGGATAAAGGTTGATCCGTCTAAGGTCGAGGCTGTGATGAATTGGAATACACCTAAATCTCCTTCTGAAATTAAAAGTTTTCTGGGGTTGGCGGGTTATTGCAGAAAGTTCATTAAAGACTTTTCTAAGATTGCAAGCTCGTTGACCAAATTGACACGTAAGAATGTTAGATTTCAGTGGGATGATCAGCAGGAAACAGCTTTTCAGACTCTGAGACAGTTATTATGTCAGGCTCCGGTTTTAGCTCTGCCAGATGGTTCTGATGATTTTATTGTTTATTGTGATGCTTCTCATGCTGGGTTGGGATGTGTTTTGATGCAAAGGGGCTGGGTAATTGCTTATGCTTCTCGCCAGTTGAAAACTCATGAAAAGAATTACCCTACTCACGATTTAGAACTAGCAGCTGTTGTATTTGCATTAAAGATTTGGAGGCATTACTTATATGGCACTAAATGTGTGATTTGTACTGACCACAAAAGTTTGCAGTATATGTTTACTCAGAAAGATTTGAATATGAGACAGAGACGGTGGTTGGAGCTGATTAAGGATTATGACTGTGAAATCCGATATCACCCGAGTAAAGCTAATGTGGTGGCAGACACGTTGAGCTGAAAGTTGCCTTCTGATCGGGTATATTTTATGCGTTTAGAGATTCATTCTGATTTGATTTCTCAGTTAAAAGCTGCACAATCTGAAGCATTACTGGATGTTAATTTGAAATCTGAAATTTTGTTGAAACGAAAGGATTTATTAGTTGATGATTCTCGAGGTTTGAAAACCTTTCAGTCTCGGGTTTGGGTTCCATTATTTGGGGGACTTCGGGATTTGATATTATCTGAGGCACCTAAATCTAGATTATCTGTTCATCCTGGAAGTACAAAGATGTATAATGACCTGAAACCTCTTTATAGGTGGCCTACGATGAAAACCGATGTTGCACGTGTTGTAGAAACTTGTCATATTTGTTCCCAAGTGAAAGCAGAACATCATAAACCGTATGGTTCATTGAGACAACTTGATATTCCCAAATGGAAATGGGAGCATATTACTATGGATTTTGTCACTAAACTTCCCAGAACGCAGAAAGGTAACGATATGATTTGGGTGATTGTTGACAGATTGACTAAGAGTGCTCATTTTCTGGCCACCAGTGAGACTGCTTCTTTGACTCGGTTGGCCCAGTTATACATTCATGAAATAGTTTCGAGGCACGGGATTCCGTTATCGATTGTGTCAGACAGGGATTCCAGGTTTATTTCTGGGTTTTGGCAGAGTTTACAGCGAGAATTGGGTACCAGAGTTAACCTTAGTACAGCTTATCACCCACAGACAGACAGTCAGACAGAGCGTACCATTCAGACTCTGGAAGATATGCTGTGAGCTTGTGTATTAGAGTATGGTGGTTCTTGGGATTCTCATTTACCTTTGGTAGAGTTTGCTTATAATAACTCTTACCATTCCAGTATCGGCATGCCACCATACGAGATGTTATATGGACGTCGCTGCAGAACGCCTACTTGCTGGTTAGAGGCTGGAGAAAAGCAGTTTGCAGGTCCTGATATTGTACAGATTATAACCGATAAAGTTGCTATAGCTCGTGAGAAACTGAAAGCCGCCAGAGACCGACAGAAACAGTATGCTGATCCACGCCGTCGTCCTGTTACTTTTGTTGAGGGTGAACTTGTTTATTTAAAGGTTTCCCCGTGGAAAAGTGTAATTAGATTTGGAAAGCGTGGAAAACTCGCCCCAAGGTATATTGGCCCATTCAGAATCAGACAGGTGGTTAATGATCAGACAGTCGCCTTGAATCATCCTCCTGAGTTATCTGGTATTCATAATACTTTTAATGTTTGTTACTTAAGGAAATGTAATGTGAAGGATCAATCCCAAATCCTTCCACTACAGGACCTTAGAGTTGATTCTAGTCAGAAATTAGTTGAGGAACCCATTGAGTTAGTTGATAGAAAGGTGACTAAATTACGTAAGAAAGAGATCCCGATGGTTTTAGTGAAATGGAGGCATAGTTTGGGAGCGAACCTTACCTGGGAGACTGAGTCGAGCATGCGCTCACGATATCCTCATTTGTTTGAGTCTAGCGAGATTTAGGGGACGAAATCTTCCTAAGGGGGGAAGATTTGTAACACCCGCTTCTGTGACTTGAGGGTAATCTGGTAAATTCCCTTACTTAAAGGTTATTAGTTGTTATATTTTAATTATTGTGTTTTATATGTTTTGATTTGTGACTTAGGAAAATGAGATAGAGGAGTTATTGTGACTAGTGAATTATTACTTGTTTTAAATAGTTGTAGCTTACGGTAAAATAAAATAATTTTCTCGCAAAATGGTTTCTAGGTTCCAGACAATAGATTGAAAGGGGGCTAGTTTTAAGGAAATACGGGGTCGGGTTAAAACTTTGGCCGACCTATTTATTCTTTCCCTAAATGGAAAGTCTTCATTTATTCCTTCAAACCCTTAAAACCTAAGAACAATACCTAAACTCTTGAACTACAAATCTAAGGATTTAATCTGTGATTCTGAATTAAGTTTCATCTTCATCATCATCACTTTGCTCTTTGATTGTAAGTGATTTCATTATTTGATTTTAGCATAAATTTTAAGTATTAGTAGAATTATGATATGTTTTGAAGAAAATTGAGGTTGTATGTGGTCTCATGATGATTTAGATGATATAGGATGTATCTGATGTGTTAAAATGATGATATAACTGAGTTTGTGAAATTAGATACATGATTTTCGGACCTGGTTTTGATCTGGGTTCATGGCGCTGGAAGATGGATAGTACCCGGCGGGGTACTATCCTTACCCGGCGGCTAGTGGCCCAAACCGAGAACCCGGTGGGTTCGAAGTGCAACCCGGTGGCTAAAATTAGCTTTAAAACTCACTTTAGTTCTGTTCCACCAAAATGAAATGTTCCCGACGGTTTGATGGGTTTACCCGGCGGCTTTACTGGGTTACCCGGCGGGTAACGGGTATACCCGGCGGTTACTTGGTCATTTTCAGGATTTTGATTGTTTTAACATTTGATGATTATGTTGATCCTAATATTGTAAAATAAATGCAATATGTACAAGTAAAGGTCATAATATTATATTGTACGTGATAACTGATATTCAGTTAATGTTACGTTTGATTAAATTACGTTTGTGAAATGAATTACTAATTGTAATTCTGTTGTGTTTTCAGACACGCCGAAGACTCAGTGAGTTAGTCAGCTGAGTAGTTGGACCGAAGTTGACAGGTGAATTGACTTGGAACTTCAGTATGAATTGGTTGTGACATATTGGTTACAACGATATAAACATAGTAATTGTTGATTATATTGCTGATATATATATATATATATATATATATATATATATATATATATATATAACTGTGATGTGTTGCCTTTGTGAATTCAGGTGAATGGGAGGTTAACAATTGTTGGACTGATTGATACAGGTTAGTCAATGTGAGATTTATAATCATGTGTTGAGAATGGAACACATATTGACTAAAGGTAGCAGTCAGTTATCGGTAAATCACTGTATTGGCCTGCAGTTGATTATAAGTGTTGCTTGGTGGGTCATTGCGGTCTGAGGGCTCCACAAGGACCACCGATCCTCTTAGTGATGTTGTGTCAAAGTGATATTGTTGATAATTGATATTGTTATAGCTAAGTTAAACTGTTGTAACAGGTTTATTCACTTAGCTTTGTGCTAATCCCGTTGTTTACTCCTTGTAGGTTTTGATGTGACTGGGACTGGGCAAGGAGTGACTGGGGGTTGTTTGACCAGGATTACTCTGATTTTGTTAGATACAGTTGCTCATGTTTTGGTTATATAATGATTATGATAAAACTAATGGTTTGTAAACGAGCAGTTAATACTTATAACTTGTAATATATTTTGGTTGATGACATAATGTCATCTGTGTTAATATGGATGGGATTTCGCTTCCGAGTTAAAAAAAAATGGCATGTAAATTTGTGGCGTGTTATACAAACCATGAGGAGCCGACCAAACATCGGTTGTTAATGATACACTTGTATTTAAGTTTTCAAAACCGATTTTTAGTTGTTTTTTAGCTTCTTTCCACAATTTAAGGGCATCACATTTAAGAGTAGTACGACTTACATGATTATATCGCGGTTGAAGAGTATTTTGAATCACCCTAGTAAGCCGAGGGTTGTCGAAGTGGTTGAACGGCAAAGGTTCTTGAATTACAAAACCCGCAAAAGCTTCTCGACACCGTTCCGGATCGTATGCAAAAATAGTTCCATCTCGTGACATAGATGCTTGACCACTTGCTTCCGGATTACCTTTGAGTCCCTCACAATGCTTTTCATTATGATTTTTCAACGTTGAGTTGCAGTCGGCTTTTAAGAATTTCCGACAACGTTTACAATGTGCCTTAGTCGTACCATCTGACATCAACACTTTGTCGTAAAAACCCCACACCTCCAGAATTATTTTGTTACGCAATTGTTGAACAATCGTTGGTGCATTTGAAGAACCAACACCATAGGAAGTGGAAGAAGATTGAGTTGCCATTTGAGAAACGAGAATTTTATATGCGTTTTGATAGCGTTTTGAGTTTTTATAGATATGTATGAGTGTTTGAATGTTGTAATTGAATCTAAACTCAAGCCTTATATTTATAGTGAATTTGGAATGACAAAATTGTAAAAAAAATTGAAAAAAACGGCTATAAAACGGATATAAACGGCTAGCTAACATTCACAAAAAAAAAGGTTAAAAACCGGTTTTCCAAACCGGTTCCGGAGAAACCGGTCCCAACCCGGTTTCAAATGGCTAGATCCGAAACCGGTTTGAAACCGGCGGGTTATAGAAAACCCGAACCGCTTTTGGTCAAAACCGGCTTTGACCAGGTCGGTTTTCGGGTTTAAAGCGGGTCGGGTTCCAGAAACCGGTTTTGATGTGCACCTCTAATTGAACGTATGAACGATAAACCGAAACACGTAATTAATCAAAGTGTTCGGCCCATTTTGGGACCAACACTGGCCCAGTCCAAGTCATACGTTGACCCGATCAAAACCTTATTAGGTACGGTCACACTTTCTTATCAAATTATCATATAGTGGTAGTTTATATAACCCTTAAAATTATAGGATTGAAATTGTAGTTTAAGAAAAAAATATAGTACTAGTATCTCTTATGTGGGCCCATCATTTATCTCTTTTTTTCTTTTTCATCCACAACAATTTCAACATGGGTTAAAAGATCCTGATCCAGGATTATTAACACATTGTACTTCATTTCCCTGTAAAATGAGTTTATCTTTTGATAAATGATTAATTGATGGATAAATGTAGATTCACCATTCCACATGTAAGTTAGCCAACAAAAGATTCAAAACTAGTCATTTCAATTATACACATCAGATAGTATGTATCATAATCCAAAATGTAACGAAATTTATGACCATCGAACAAAAAGGCACTGAACAGAGAGTATCACGTCCCCAAGCTATGCGTCTTGTTGATGCTTAGAAGTTTTCATGATAGACATTAAGAGGAACGTCCGCTGGATTATCCAATGGCATATATTGTGCCATGATATCCCGGATCTCGGAATCCATGTATCTCTGCATGAATAAACTCACATACAAGTTTACACCGTGCACAGTCGGGCATTCACACACTCTTCCACGGAAAGTATCCTACTCAGATAACGACCAAATAAAACAGTTCAGTTCAAACGCGAAAATTAGGGCCATGTAAAGAAAAGGAATAATCTTCGTACCTTGCATGCTGTTATATCAGCAACTTTGTCCATCCAGCAGCCACCGTTGTTGTCTAGACACTCATCTGTTTCTATTTCTGCAAATAATTAATACATATAAGTACGATTACACAAACCAATCAATAATTAACGACCCATTTTTATTATATGGTAGTTTCGAACGTTGAAAACACGTGGTACACTTACGGAAACTTTTGAATCATTTCGCCTGTTTACTTTTTACCTATCGACCCCTAATCAAAATGATCTCAAATTGACTCAATTACATATATACGGATTATAATTGCTGTCTGTAAGTGAAAGAGATACTCGAATATTTACTTAGAAATAACCCAGAAAAATTAAGTTATGAGTACTAACCGTCAGTTAAGCAGAGAGATGGCTCTGTGGTCTCTTTATATGCTGAACAAATGGCTTTCAGAACTGCTTTTTTATCAAGCTTACCTGCATCAACCCGCTATTACTAAACTGTGTTTCGTAAGGGACGAGACGAACCCACCTCAAAACACGCACATTTACCTTATTAGTCCTACACTACATACCTCTATATTGTCTGTTGTTTATTAGAAGAGTAGGCTGTATTGTCACATCCCCACGGTCCCCTTTCCCAATCTGCAGATTAGCAACAATTGTAAAGACCATATCATCAATTTAATATAACATATAACTTATATACTGCAATATAGTGCGTTTAACGAATGGGTCGATGGGGTTGTAATTTATCTTTATTGGGACAAACAGAAGAGAAAAGGCAGCATAAAAAAGAAACAGGTCAAATGGGTCCAACACTCCAACAGGTCAACCAGGTCGAAAGGCATTCAAAGTGATTTTTGAAAGTATACAACCTCATATATGATTTTCATCAAAATATTAGAGTATTACTATTACTAAGATAATATAACTTTTGTAATCACATTTCACATACAAAGTACACAAGAAGTTTAAATTTTTCAAAAAACGGATGTTGTGGGTCACCCAGACTAGACCTAAACCTATTTCAGTCTTCAGCATGTAAAAACATTACCCATTTTAATCAGATACCCCACCTGGCCATTTATGCCAACTTTATCACAAATTACAAACCTGTGCTTCTTGCTCTGCCTTGAGGACTGCATTTTCAACATTTTCTTCTGGATTACCCACACATTCATCAACTTTCTTGATATCAACTCCTGAAGATAATAGATCAAGGATCTCAACCACAAAACAAATAAACAAATAGTTGTTCTATGTATAATAGTTTAACATTCTGGTTTAAATGGTCACATGACGAAACATGCGGTTGTAATATTCAAAATTATAACATTTAATTTAATCCCATTACTTTTTGTCCCATAATATAACATGTTAGACTTATTCTTTTTTATAAATGTGAACAGGTGCCAAACACAGTACACATGAGACAAAACTTCAACGAAACAAATACTATAGCATGCACTTGTATGTTTAAAAATGTAATATGTTTATAGCTCACCAAGTGACTTTACAACTTCATATGCACAATCTTTGTTGTACTTCTTCTCTTTCATTGAGCAACGGTTAGCAAAATCCGTCACATAATCCCACCAAAGCCATGGTTTTCCACTTTCATTCGCCACTTTATAAAGACAACCCTGAATTAAATTTTGAACAACAACTTCTTTCCCACTATACCCTTCACTAAAATCTCCATCTGGATCCGGAGCACAATATTTTCCATGATTAATACACTGAGACTTGCATTTTTCGCTCGAAATATAATCTTCTGGGCAAAACCAAGTGATATAATGTGGTGTGAACTGAGTGTGTCCTTTTTGTTCAAGCATTTGAGCAACTCCTTTAAAGCTTTTTACAAAATTAATTTGATCATCACACTTGGGCCCACATTCATCGTTGCTATTGGTCCAAAACTCGTACTCGACTCTTTCATCGGGATGAGGGAGTGCTTCTGTCCAATCAAGATTTATGAGGACGTGATCTTTATTATCTATTGCCTTCTTTATTGATTCCCCAAGTGAGTAGCTAATGAGTGCAGATGGGAGAGTTAAGTTCTGCAAGTAGTCTGCTTTTGTATCATCTTCGGGCAAATCTATGGTGATCAAGTGCTCAGGTCTGTCATCTGCAACCAGAATAGCTGCTGCACCTGCGTTTTGTGCGTTCCATGCTTTGTATGTGAAAAAACAATCTGCCAAATCAAGAAAAAACAGATTGTAAAATCAATATCATATAATTTGTGCGATTTTAAAATTTTTTTTAGCTAAAATGAGAACAGGTTATGTGGTTGAACAGGTCAAACGGGTTGAAGGTCAAAGTTGACATGTAACACATTTTTGAAATCAATAATCAAACACAAAATTCGATATCTATTTTGAATCCATTATTATAAATAACTTCACAATCAGAAAATGTACAGGTCAAATGGGTTATGTCGTTTGCACTTCAACGTAAAAGTTTGACAATCAATGGAGAACAGAGGAGTGTGCAGGAGTTGAGTGTGCTATTTGAAACTTATCACCGCATGTTAAAAACCAAATTATCAGTATCTACTATTTTACATGTATCTACAATTTTATTATCTGGACTTTATTTGATCATATGATACCATAAACATATATTCATTTAGTTAGTCTTCACTTTAATCAAGAATCTGAACATCCCTATGTCGAATAATATACGATCACTGGATACCAATAAATGATTAAAATCATCAAGTCCTAAAGGATTACAGTATTACACCAACAAACTTCATGATCAACTTCTTTTCATATAACAGAATAAAAACATAAAAACATCAAAAATGGAGTAAATAATAAGGCAAAGTACTACGACTTACCACCGCGATCTGCAAGAAGAAAAACCGGAAGACCACCGGGAGTCTTTGTTCTAAAAGATATATCATCAGTGAAATTGTTGCAAGCTTTTTTATTAGCCTGTCTATAAACAACATAACCCCTTAATGTTCCACCATATTGAGGAATACCAAAATTAGCAATTGCAGTTTCGTATGACTTCTTCAAATTCTCAGGTGATGTCACCTTCAAACTTATATTTTCTACCACAAATCTACACAAACAAGATTTACACATAAACAAAAACCAAACACAAATAACCAAATTTAACTTCTCCATTCTCCTAATTTCCACTTTTTTAATCAAAATTCAACACAAGAGTTAGAGAAATTTAAATCCAAATGCTCAAACTTTAACTTAGTCAAATTGGTCAAAATAATCTGACCCTAGAGAGATGATGAAGCGTAAAGGTTGAAACTTTAACAAAACCCAACAGTAAAAATATGATCTTGAAATTAACTTTCACTTTTTTTAATCAAAATTCAACACAAGAAGAAAAACTAAAACTTTAGCAACCCCAATTGTAAAAAAGTGATCTTGTAAGTTAATTTGAACCCATTTTTCAAACTTTAATAAAGAAAATTTAAATAAGAGCTTAGGTATTTGTGGGGTTTAAGAAATGTACCACATCGGAAACTACGATGATGTCCTTTTCCGACGAATGGAATCAAAAGAAAGAGACAGGTTGAAGTGGAGTTTATTACGATGAAGCGATGGCTAAACCGCTAATTTATCAGGTCTTTATTTAATTAATTACGTAATTTACCCGTAACAACAAGCCATAAAAATCCAATAGTTTGCGAACAAATAATTTGAACAGAATTACATTTTCGGCCCTTAGAGTTTGAGCATAGTTAAAGAAGATCATACTTTATGTAAGGTGATCACAATTTAGTCCTTTTGATGCACAAAGCCCAGGCCGGGCCGGGCTTAGACCGGGCCTAAAAAAGCTCGGGCTTTTTCGATTTAAAAAAGCCCGGGCCTAAAAAAGCCCGGGCCGAACTAAGCCCGGGCCTTAACAAAAAAACTAGGCCTACTAAGGCCCGAACGGGCTAAACGGGCTTAGCCCGGGCTTTTAATAGCCCGGACCGGGCTTTTAAAAGCCCGGACCGGGCTTTTTCGGGCTTTTTTTTTAATTTTAATTTTGTTTATTACTAATTATTTATTACATTTTTAGTACTATATAACTACTAATTTTGTATCTATTGGGGTAAAATGAGTTATTGTACGTTGTATTTTATAATATACAACTATAATGTATATAAGATATTATCGTAGTAGTTTAAGAATCTATCGATAAAATGAATATATACTCGTATACGTACTTAATGAATTGAAAACTTTACATATTCAAAAGGTATAAGTTACATAATATATGAAAGATAATTTTTGTAAAAACAAGATATATGTTATATACATATTATATAAGTAAAAACTCAAATATAAATATTACAAACATATCAAATAATATAGGATCGGGCTTTTTTTCATAAAAAAGCCCGGGCTTTCGGGCTTTGGGCTTTTTTTCGGGCTTTTTCGGGCTTTGGGCTTAGCCCGGGCCCGGACCGGACCGGGCTTTCAGGAATAAATTCAGGCCCCTTTGGGACTTTCGGGCCAGGCCGGGCTTTTTCGGGCTTTTTCTAGGCTCGGGCTCGGGCTAAAGCCCATCTGTGCACCTCTATTTAGTATGGTTGTTGTGTTTGCTTTGGCAGCCAACTTAGGTCACGTGCCACGCACATGATGGGTAATTTGACTCTCGCGCCTAATAATGAAGCAGGATACGAAGCACTAATTACATGATAGTACTATAGTAGCTTGTTTTGTAAGGTTAGGAGTTCAACATTTTAGTGACAGATCTATCAACGAGCATAAGAAAATCAAGATTAAAGAACATCATTGTCTATCAAGCAAGACATCGTATATAAAACGTTACCTTACATGTATGGAATAAATATACATTACCTTCGCACTACATGGTAACTCGTAGGAATAAATATGTCCCCCGAAAAGTGAACATACATGTATGGAGATTGTTCAAGGATCGGCTTCCAACTCGTTTCAACCTATGGTTTCGAGGTATCTATAATAATTCTCTTCTATGTCCTACATGTTTTAATTGTATTGAGACTGGTGCTCATGTTATGTCGGAGTGCATCATTGCCAAAAAAGTATGGACGTCAATTTCGAAATGGTTGGGATGTAATCTGCCCTATTGGCTTTCATATACCGATTTGTTGGACCATACCTATTCTTTGAAAACGAACAAGCAAGCGAAGCAGATTCTTTCAATCATTGTATATGCAACCTGGTGGGAGCTTTAGGAATGAAGCTGTTTTCCAACCAACGAAGAAAAGATACACCACTCTCGTCGATTCTATTATTTTGTTTTCTTTTCAGTGGTTCAGTTGCAGATCTAGGAACGCTTACATGAAGTGGGATAAATGGCTTCAAAATCCATGTTCGATCGTCTGAGGGGCATTTGTTCGATTAGACATATTTATAATTTTTGTTATTTTTCCCCGAGACTTGTTTGGGTCTGCATCAAAAACATCACGGGGTGAAAACCAGTGGCGTGGCCCCCGTTGATGGGGGGTTTTTCTCATGTCTTGGTTTATCTGTAATCGGCATGAGTTTTTTCATCCTTTATATAGACTTAGCAGTTAAAGTTTCGGGAAGAATCTAACTTGTGTAGCGTATTTGTATTTCTAGATTTTTGTACTTTGGCCTCTAGCATCTTGCTAGATGGTTTTGTTTCTATTATTTAGTTAATAAAATCTCTACCGTTCAAAAAAAAAAAACGTTACCTTACATCATGGTTATGGTGTATCGGCCGAAACCAAATACAGCTCGTGTTGCAAGAGGCGTATTTTATATTTACTAAGTTAGGGAGGTTATAAATTTTCATTGAAAAATAACATGTTCATATAAATGATGGCTTAGACCTAACTATTGTAACATTCATCTACCATGAAAAAGAATCATCATTCTTAATAGTTAATACTAGGACAAATTATGTATATTTATGAAGATGTTCCTATATACATAGGAAGATGCTATAACTAAAAGATTTTCACTTTCTGGATTCCGAAAATGTGCCGTAAAAAAACCTCATCCGTTTAAACATAGTGTCGGTTACCGGTGTGGAATCACCATCTACACGAGTTAATCATATAATTTCGATTGTGATCGAATCATACATGAACATATATGTATATACAAAAAAAGTACGTTGATTGGCATCATGATTCATGAGGTCTATACCATAACACGTAAAAAATTTATTGTCTTTAAGAAACTGTTAATGTCCGTGTTCACATCCATCTTTTACTTATGAACAACCGTACGTAAAATATCATATCTAACTATTCAATAATAACATGTATGTTAACGTATCGATTAAATCGATGTTCATATGTGCACACATTAGTATTCATATGTGAACATTAAAACAAAAGGAAATTAAGATGAAAATCCTAGAGCGAAGTCTTTAATTTTCACGAGCTCACAATCTATTAGCTAGTTACTACATTAGCATGATGTATGAACAAGTGATTTTACAAGAAGTAGTGATACATATATGAATGAAAATACTTGTGCACAACATGTGCACTTGTTTACCAAAAAATGAACATGTGCGCATCAGTTTTTATGCACAGATGAACAAATGAACACCTTCATCATCTTCATTCAAAAAGTTGTGGTGTGCACATATTATGATATTAATAGATCGAGTAGATATTCAAATCATCGTCGCCTTCGTATTCTTGATCATATCCATGTTCTTTGCCAATCAATATAGATACTCTTAACACATTGAAGGAAACAATCAAAGTCAACCGATAAATTATCGCCTCGATCGTCATAGTCTTATAAAAGTCATTTTTTTGGATCATCGTCATTGATGTGTCTTCCACTGCCATTGTTCAGCATCAAAATCGCGTTCATCATATTCTTCAATTCTTCGTAAGAGAGATGAAAAGGTGGAGAGATAATATGGGGATGTAAAAATGTCGATATACTTTGAGAAGAGAGGGGAAAACAGAAACGGTTTTTAAAAATCATTAATTTCACATTGAATATTTCAAGTTATTCAACAGCAAGTTCCTATACTGCCCTTCCACCGTTTGCAAACTGTTACATGATCTTTCATTTAATTACATTAGTGCCATGACAATTGTATCCATTGATCAAAATATTTAATGGACAAGATTGGTTCTCACAGTTCTCGCTTTTTATTTGGTTCTCAATTGAACTTTTGGCTATATATAAATATATACATATATATATGTGAATATATTTTTAGATATGCATACGCAAGACAAATGATCAACTCGAGGAACATAAACGGGTTCAATTTAAGAAACAATAATGTTTTCCATCACCAACGAATCGTACATAATTTAACTCAAACGATCCTCAAAACAAAAATTATTTGTATGTTTTGACAAGCTGTCAAATACTTATATGAACATATCTCTTACGTTTAGGACGTTAGAACGTTATGGATTGGATATTACTTGCGGTTAGGAACGCTAGCACCCACTGGTGAGTTCACAGCCCCTACTTTTACTGTTTTGACTACTTTTAATCAGGGGTGAAAAACATAACTAATGTTTTTGCTATAAAATGCAATATCTGTCTATAATTGCTTTCGTGCTTATATGCTACGGTTTATATGAATGATTTCATACCATGATTGCGAACTATCTGTGAATACTTGTATGTTTACGTACGATCATAGGATATTACCTTCCTACAAACTGCTGTGAACGACCTTATTTGACTTACTTGTCAACTCTTTTACTAAATGAATATGGTTAAACAAACCATTCTTACAAAAACCTGTGAATTCACTCAACATTAGTGTTGACCCTTTACTATGTTTTTCAGGTAATTCACAGCACAAGTAAGAACGCATATTTACAGAGTTAGGCGACCCACGACAAATTAGGATGCCACATTTTGGGACAAATCAAGACTTATTTTGTATAATCTAAACTAATTGTACGACTATGACGGGTTGTAGCTTTTTGTAACAAACTATTTACTCAAATGGCATCTTAATTTACTGTTCAGCAATAATCATACGCTATGATCTGCATGATGTTCAACGTTAACGTCAGCACCCCCGCACCTACTGATGCTTCCGCAAATCACGTGTTGACCGCGTTGACCGAATTTGGGGGTGCCACAGTTTGGTATCAGAGCCATTGGTTATAGCGAACTAGAAGTCTTTAAGTGACCTGAAAGCCTTAGAGACCTAGACTATAGCCTTGGCTAGAACATACATGCACACATTTGCATACGCCTAACTCACTATAAGACAACTATTGGCGCAATGCATTTAGATGAATAATTGCGTGTTTGATGTAGCGCAAAAAGTCACGTTTTTACCTGCATTAATTGTCCCATATTTAGCTCTTTTCTAACAAATAAATCTTAAAATCATCATTATAAACCAACTTTTGTTAGAAAGGAATAAACTTGTCGGTTATTTGAAAATCATGCAAAAAGGTAAGAAAACTAACCGAAATAGGCACCAAATTGAGCCAAACCCTAAATCTACTGTAAACTCCATACCAAGACCTCACAATTATCTTATTTTGTAGCTATGGAGATTACAAGAACGTGGATATAAGGATTGCTCAAAACGGATCAAGGATGAAGAAGTTATGCAAGAAACAGCACAGCCGAAGACTACAAAACGTATTCTGGACACGCCCGGGCCCCACACATCCAATTTAACCAAATTGGCATCATTAGAAGCGTAACGGAATTACAAAACCGTAGGCAAAAGAATCAAGTCAAACGGACGCGAAACGAAGAAGATACGGCCTTCCGAAGCAACGAGAAAAGTCAGATAAATCACACGGCCTACCACACGGCCACCCCCAAGCCGTACACGGCCTAGAGGAGGCCGTACACGGCCCTCAAATATCCGTACACGGCCTGGTTGAGGCCGTACACGGCCTGTTTTGCTCTCACTCGGCCTCTTCCTTGCTTCGTTTTCTTGTACGTGTGCTTGTGGACTTGTACTCTTGGATCCAAGGCTTGCCTATAAATAGTGGCTTCATTTACCTCATTCCAAACACCAATTCTTCATAGAATTCTCACTTTCTCTCTCACACACTCTTTCTCTTTCTAGTTTAGCTTTCTCTCTCTAGCACTACTCTTAGGAGTTAGAGGAGAAATAGTAGGGTTTTAGTTAGTTAGTTCTTGGTTAATATTTAACCAAGACTAACGGAGGGGCTACTCTTGTAATAGTGTCAGGAATATTTCGAAGGTCTTATTTGTAATATTGTCCAAGATATTGCGGAGGTTACGCTCGTGTATTCTTTCAACATTATTCAAACTACGCGTTACATTCGGTTATCTCTTTCCTTATCTTTCATAATGATGATTATTATTATTGTTGCTATGCTAGATTTAGGATTGTTTGTTATGCGTAGGGAGTAGTTATCTTGTGCTTGTTATGATGTAGTTAGTTTATGTATTGCGGGTGATGTTACTTTAAATATACAATTGGGATAATATCGTTATGAAACCACGGAGGTAACGTTATACGGCTTTCATTTGTATAGCGCCGGAAACATCACGAATGTGTGTAGTACGGAACGTGGAAGCTATGAAAGTCGTGGGCACAATCCGTTGTTGAATAATGTTCCCAATTGTTACATATTGAAAACCGGTGTACTGTTAATTTTACATTTATGAATTTCTAAACCTAAACGCCTTTCCTCCAATAAACGTGGTTAGAACCTGTATGACAAGGAGTCATGTACCTTGATCAACCGGTCACTACCTATCTATGTTTTCAAATCAAATAAATCAACATGGTCTGAATTGTGTAGCTGTGGAAATACTGCCAAAACCTTTCGTATAGTACACCGTGAATCAATCAGGGATTTATTGGGAATGTAGTGAGGGCTGGTTTATATCATAGATGGTTAAACGTTAATACAAACTTAGTTAAACTATTCCAGAATGACCATAAAGTATGTGGCACCGGAAAGACCGTAAAACGGCACAGTACTTCGTATAGCGTTTAAATACGTGGGAAAAGCTAAGGAACTGTCGTCGGTTGAAGACTGTGTCACATCCTGGTTGAACCACACAGCTCTGGACTAAACAAAGACCATTAATGTAGAGTTAGCAGTCACCAAACCAAGTCTTAATCATAAATGCCTTGTCTAGTCTTAGTATCTTCACAGTGTTAAGAACGGTCAGAACATTAGCGGGTCTGTTACTCTATCTCATGCGCCCAGGAATAATATTCCAAAAAGGGTCACTATTCCACCATATGGAAAGTGTTGAAGAGTTGAGCAGCCTCCTCTGATCAGAATCACCATAGCCTAGCAGCCCAGTGACATACTGTCTGAGAAATCAAACATTAGGGTGTTAGTGTCTACACTGTGAATACTTAGACGAAAGCAAGACACAAATCTTTAAAAGACGTTTTCATACTTAAACCTTAAACATCACCCCATGCATAAACTATTGAAGTCATAGCAAGCACAACCCTCCATTTTTACTTTTATGCTTTCTTAGTTTTAGTAGTTTAAATAGATAAATAGATAAAAACCAAAACAATCACCTTTAAATCTGTCCAACCCTAGCTTAATTACTGATTTGTCAGAACTAGCTCTGTTTCAATTCTGCCGTTGTGAGGAACGACCCTGGATCATCCTTACCACATACTTATATCTGGTATTCGTACCTAGTATTAGTAGGTAGTTCGGAGGATTAGGCTCCCCCGACTATTACAAATTTAAAACTTACCACCCCAGTTGTGCCCGTTGCGTGAACGACCGTTTCGGGCGTAACAAGTTTTTGGCGCCGCTGCCGGGGACGGTAGTATGATTCGGAGCCTGTTTAGGTGAATTAGTTTTTAAACGATCCTTTTTGACTTGGATTCACCATCCTTGTCAGAAGTTACTTTCTGCCCATAGATTAGCGTAGTTAGCTTAGTTTAGCTTAGAATAACTTCCCTCCATACCACAACTTTAATTCTCAAAACCTTCTTCTTGTGTTGTCTTCACTGATAACTTGGCAATGGCAACTTTACAACAACTAAAAGATCAAATTGATAGTCTTTTTAAAACAGTCCAAGATAGATATAGGAGTGATGCCGACTTAGAAAATGAATGGCAAAGGTGTATGATGAATTATTCGGATAACATAGGGAACTTAGATCCTCAATTACAATATCAGTATAACCCTTATGCCTTCCAACAACACTACCATCCTGAACCATTCAGAGTCTACCCACAACCATCTTACCCTGTACACGAACCACAACCATACGAGAGTTCTAACTTGAGAGAAATGTCCATGACTAATCCCAACAGTAATGTCACTTTCTCACCCTCTTTCACCCCATATGAACAACAAATAGCTGACATGCTTAATGGATATACTGATAAGCTGTCAAAAATGGAAAAAATAGTCCAAGAAAGTTGTGAGAGAATTAGGGATCAAGTTACAACCATCTATAGAGTACAGGAAGATGAGAGGCATCCACACACCACATCTACTTCATTTGACACAGACTTTCATTCTCATGAGACTGGTTGCAAAACTTCTTCAAACCCTTCACCTACCCAATCTTCTAAATCTTCACTTCCACCTATTCTCAACCTATCTACATCCGAAACCGATGAGGAGTTCATTCTAGAGGAACTTTCCGAGTCATTGCAACTTGAAACTCTTGGCCGGAGTGACGAGGATGACGAGGTAGACGAAGAGATAGAAGTAGAGAGCCCGGAGATGGAGATTTACATAGAAGACACAGCTTCAGAAGGACCAGAGGAATACGCACCAACTCTGAGTAGTGATCTCATCCCAATTCAAACCGACGTGGTTGATACTATCCCACAACCAGTTGTGGTGGATGATATCCCACATATCTTTCTCGATGAATCACCCATTGATCTAGTTGAACCTTCTGCCTTAGACCATCCAGTTGCCCAAGTAGTTGATGAGAATGTTGCTACAAGATTGGAGACGTTAATGGACTCTGTCCTACCTCCATGCCCAGAGTACAACATTCAAACCAACTCAAAGACCATAGGAAGTAAGGTGGGTTTTGCATCATGGTTGCCTTACAAACCATCTCTCCACAACATAATGACGTATACGTCCTGGAGAGGTAAGGACACCTTTGAGCAACCCATTCTGCCCATCCAACTCAAGGAGGTGGTCAAAGTTGAGAGATTTGTTACGCCTCCGGTAGAACAATTCCCTCACTTTAAATTATTTCCTCATATTGGACATACCCTAGCCTTGAACTGCTTTAAACTCTTAGGTATGTACCAATATTACCACTTGTGTCTACTGATGGATGCAAGAAAACCACTAGGATCTCCTGACATATAGTATTAGAGTCAAGCTAGAGACTCGAACAAAAACAAGTGCTTCTCGGGAGGCAACCCGTGTCTAACGTAGTTTTAATAGTAGTAATCATAATAGTAGTTAATCTAGGGTAAGTAGTATGCTAACCTGAATAAGTAGAAAATGAAACCCTAAATTGCATGTTCAAAGTTTTCTTTATTTTTATAAACAAAAAGGATGGTTTGCGAAATTACTTCATTGTAAGTCAAATTTTTGTCAAAACCTTAAAACTTCTTACTCCCGTTTGTTTGAACCTCATGGTAACATCTATTTTAACCATTATCTAAGATCTCGAGTTCGTACTATCCCTTATGAACATGGAAACCTACTAGAATGAGAATTAGGAACCGTGGTCATCTTATACCACCCATTCACATATTTCAAGCATTAGAGGTACTTACATATGTTTCTGTAAACATACATATAAGAACTTTAAATGATTTATCTGAAAACCTGATTTGTATGTTAATATGTGTATTATGCCCGAACTCGTTTAAAAATGTGTGCTTTGGAAATCTTTATATTTGGTTACCTGATTTAAATTACTCATGCTAGTATTCCCATATTTGTTGTTTAAGTGTGGGATATACGGTATGATATACCGCAAGTTTGTATTTGCCTGTCCAAAGTAATACCTCTTCTTTCATTCAAAAAATTTCAAAATTTTTTGCAAAACCAACCTAAAAGGTTGAGATTTTAACCATCAAAACATTCAAAAACCCAACCTCGACGGTGTCCGACATCCATTCGGTTGATTTTGAATCTTTTTCTAAAGATTTTAGTCTTAGAAGATTCTTTCAAAGAAACGAACTTTCTGTCAAAATAAATAAGTTGCTTTGGAAAGTAAGATAAGGCAAAAATAAGAACGTATCTTAAACTGAAATTGAGAAATCCTCTAGGCATCGCATGACTTGGTGCATATGACCCTTTGATTGTGAGGTACTTGAGCCTTTAATAAGCATTCACTTTTAATGCTTCACTTTCGTTTCTGAGTGTGCGCCGATGCATGTGTCTTTGAATTAGAACTTGCTCCTGTAATGCGTTTCGAGACCATACCAATGAATGTCGTATGTGGTATAGGTGCAATTAGAGGATCTTGGCATTTATTAGGATTAACCCCTTTCTTTCATATCTTTTTCAAGCCAACCCTTCCAACTTTCTTTTTAAGATTTTTAATGATCCGATTAGAGAACCCTTTGCGCCTTAGCCCATTTCATTTCTAAAACCTCAAAACCCTAAAACTTCTCCACACACAAACACTTTCCCACAAACACCATTCCAGCTCGTCAACTTCATAGGTTATGAGTAAAGGATTGCTCAAGATATCTTTCTATTGGTGTCTCATCTTCAAACATCTCTCCGTACCTTTCAAAAAGCTTAAAGAAAAAAATCCAAAAAGAAGATATGGTACAAAAGCAAAGTAGTACCCATCACGAAGATATTATCCGCAAAAGACAGTACGAAAAATTGGTACTTGTCAAAAGAGAAGTCAAAGATGTCTCACTATATGAAGGATCTCTAAGATCATAAAAAGAAGAAAAAGAAAATAAAAAGAAGACCTTAGAGAACTCCTAGAAGACCTCAAATAAGAAGACTACTCTTCGAAGAAGAAAAATCCATCAGATCTCAAAAGAAATATCATGTTTAGAAGAGATTATTCCTCTAGGAGATGAGTCTACTCTAGTGGTTATCTTAAGTGAAACTTTCTTTGATCCTTGAAATTCCGAGTCTGAAGTTCCAAACCCTAAAACCATTAACCAACCTATCACTGCCCATACACACCTTTCCCTCAATCACACAACCCGATCAAAATGCCTTGGGATAATTAGCACCGTTCTCAAAGGAGTGGTGGAGATTCGATTCTCGACCAAGCCTATGACGATAAGCGCTGCATGACTGGCATTGAGCGATTTCGTTTCTATAGATTATAGGTAACCCAATACACTTCTGAGTGAATTGAGTGACCCACTTGTGAGAATCGCCCAGTCATGTACATCTACATTTCGAGAGTTGCAAAGTATGCCAACCAGGGTTGATCAGTTTTATGTTTAAGTATAGTTGATTTTTGTTGATGCTTACTTTCTGAAAATATTTATCTGATTTGAAGAAAGTGACTTTCTGCAGAAGATACTCTAAGCATCCCAAATCATTTTTCAAAAATTATTTTCCAAATGAGGTTTGCTTGAGGACAAGCAAAAGCTTAAGTGTGGGATATTTGATGTAGCGCAAAAAGTCACGTTTTTACCTGCATTAATTGTCCTATATTTAGCTCTTTTCTAACAAATAAATCTTAAAATCATCATTATAAACCAACTTATGTTAGAAAGGAATAAACTTGTCGGTTATTTGAAAATCATGCAAAAAGGTAAGAAAACTAACCGAAATAGGCACCAAATTGAGCCAAACCCTAAATCTACTGTAAACTCCATACCAAGACCTCACAATTATCTTATTTTGTAGCTATGGAGATTACAAGAACGTGGATATAAGGATTGCTCAAAACGGATCAAGGATGAAGAAGTTATGCAAGAAACAGCACAGCCGAAGACTACAAAACGTATTCTGGACACGCCCGGGCCCCACACATCCAATTTCTACCAAATTGGCATCATTAGAAGCGTAACGGAATTACAAAACCGTAGGCAAAAGAATCAAGTCAAACGGACGCGAAACGAAGAAGATACGGCCTTCCGAAGCAACGAGAAAAGTCAGATAAATCACACGGCCTACCACACGGCCACCCCCAAGCCGTACACGGCCTAGAGGAGGCCGTACACGGCCCTCAAATATCCGTACACGGCCTGGTTGAGGCCGTACACGGCCTGTTTTGCTCTCACTCGGCCTCTTCCTTGCTTCGTTTTCTTGTACGTGTGCTTGTGGACTTGTACTCTTGGATCCAAGGCTTGCCTATAAATAGTGGCTTCATTTACCTCATTCCAAACACCAATTCTTCATAGAATTCTCACTTTCTCTCTCACACACTCTTTCTCTTTCTAGTTTAGCTTTCTCTCTCTAGCACTACTCTTAGGAGTTAGAGGAGAAATAGTAGGGTTTTAGTTAGTTAGTTCTTGGTTAATATTTAACCAAGACTAACGGAGGGGTTACTCTTGTAATAGTGTCAGGAATATTTCGAAGGTCTTATTTGTAATATTGTCCAAGATATTGCGGAGGTTACGCTCGTGTATTCTTTCAACATTATTCAAACTACGCGTTACATTCGGTTATCTCTTTCCTTATCTTTCATAATGATGATTATTATTATTGTTGCTATGCTAGATTTAGGATTGTTTGTTATGCGTAGGGAGTAGTTACCTTGTGCTTGTTATGATGTAGTTAGTTTATGTATTGCGGGTGATGTTACTTTAAATATACAATTGGGATAATATCGTTATGAAACCACGGAGGTAACGTTATACGGCTTTCATTTGTATAGCGCCGGAAACATCACGAATGTGTGTAGTACGGAACGTGGAAGCTATGAAAGTCGTGGGCACAATCCGTTGTGGAATAATGTTCCCAATTGTTACATATTGAAAACCGGTGTACTGTTAATTTTACATTTATGAATTTCTAAACCTAAACGCCTTTCCTCCAATAAACGTGGTTAGAACCTGTATGACAAGGAGTCATGTACCTTGATCAACCGGTCACTACCTATCTATGTTTTCAAATCAAATAAATCAACATGGTCTGAATTGTGTAGCTGTGGAAATACTGCCAAAACCTTTCGTATAGTACACCGTGAATCAATCAGGGATTTATTGGGAATGTAGTGAGGGCTGGTTTATATCATAGATGGTTAAACGTTAATACAAACTTAGTTAAACTATTCCAGAGTGACCATAAAGTATGTGGCACCGGAAAGACCGTAAAACGGCACAGTACTTCGTATAGCGTTTAAATACGTGGGAAAAGCTAAGGAACTGTCGTCGGTTGAAGACTGTGTCACATCCTGGTTGAACCACACAGCTCTGGACTAAACAAAGACCATTAATGTAGAGTTAGCAGTCACCAAACCAAGTCTTAATCATAAATGTCTTGTCTAGTCTTAGTATCTTCACAGTGTTAAGAACGGTCAGAACATTAGCGGGTCTGTTACTCTATCTCATGCGCCCAGGAATAATATTCCAAAAACGGTCACTATTCCACCATATGGAAAGTGTTGAAGAGTTGAGCAGCCTCCTCTGATCAGAATCACCATAGCCTAGCAGCCCAGTGACATACTGTCCGAGAAATCAAACAGTAGGGTGTTAGTGTCTACATTGTGAATACTTAGACGAAAGCAAGACACAAATCTTTAAAAGACGTTTTCATACTTAAACCTTAAACATCACCCCATGCATAAACTAATGAAGTCATAGCAAGCACAACCCTCCATTTTTACTTTTATGCTTTCTTAGTTTTAGTAGTTTAAATAGATAAATAGATAAAAACCAAAACAATCACCTTTAAATCTGTCCAACCCTAGCTTAATTACTGATTTGTCAGAACTAGCTCTGTTTCAATTCTGCCGTTGTGAGGAACGACCCTGGATCATCCTTACCACATACTTATATCAGGTATTCGTACCTAGTATTAGTAGGTAGTTCGGAGGATTAGGCTCCCCCGACTATTACAAATTTAAAACTTACCACCCCAGTTGCGCCCGTTGCGTGAACGACCGTTTCGGGCGTAACAGTGTTCCTACGCGTGACTTCTCAAATATGGTTGGGATAACAATGGCAACTCGATACACGAGAAACCATCAACCAACATCATCACACTTTTACGACCTCTCACTCTTACGAGCAGCCGTATATAAAACTAATGGTTCCTACCTTGGTTGCCGCACTCCACACTATTCAGGGAACTCCCCGACACACACAAAAATAACTTCTTAGAAAGCGGTACCTCCAGACTGGATGGAGACATGCTTCACGTACGAGCGCCTATAGCTTGTTGAAGGCCACACGAACTTGGAAAACGAAACTGCCCATGCTACCTATGCCCGAGCACAGATGCTAGAGGAGCGTGCTCGAGTGGCAGAGAGTGTAGCTGAGGTCGGCATAATGATGACTATATGATGGCGGCTGTAGGAACGCTATTATACGAACGTCGTGATTGACGACTTCTCAGTCATGGTTGACTTCTACGCAAACAAACTCTCACTTTTTAAAGGATCGAACAAATCCTCACCAAACATTTAGCGATTAGGACTGACAACTTATCAGTCGAATGGACGGAGAGAACGAATGGAAGTGTGATACATATTGGAGTAACGAGCCTTGAGTACTACAAGAACAAACATAGTAAGGTGTCGTTATACACTAATCGAGATAGAGTCTCAAACAACCACTAGGGTAACCAGACCCAATTAGGTGAAACAAACTCCTCCCCACAAATGACAAACTAATTTTGACAATTTTTATGAAAATTTGTCTACAAAAAGAATAAAAAATGCTTTACTATATTTTTGGATAACATTCCAACGAGAACGATATTTTGGATAACTTTCCAACAAGAACTATATATTGGACAACGTTCCAACGAAAACTATATTTTGGATAGCGTTCCAATGGAAACAATAAGTTTTGAATAAAATTTCGACAAACACTTTGTATAAGAAACCGGAGAACGTACCGGTGATGTTTAATACTGGAGAACGTACCAGTACGAATTATAAACCGGAGAACGACCGGTGTTAATTGGAAGTAACCGGAGAACGACCGATAGATTAACTAGAGAATGACCAGTACTATGATTTGCTGGAGAACGACCAGCAGTATTTCAAACCGGAGAACGACCAGTAGATTTTGGGAAATGTTATTTTTAATAAATAACCTGTGTTTCCTACGATAACTACTTTGGGAGATGTTATTTCTAATAAATAACATGTGTTTCCTACGGTAACTACTTTGGGAAATGTTATTTTTAATAAATAGCCTGTGTTTCCAACGATAACTATTTTGGGAAATGTTATTTTTAATAAATAGCCTGTGTTTCCAACGATAACTATTTTGGGAAATGTTACTTTACTAAATAACCTGAGTTTCCTATAAACCATTACTTTAGGTAATGTTTCTCTTAAGTGATAAACTTGTGTTTCCTACAAAGCCAACAACTAAACTATATTATTGATGGACATCCCACTTAAATTGTAATTTGGGCAGACATCCCAACTAAACTATATTAGGGACAGACATTCCACCTAAGTTGTAACTTAAGTAGACATCTCAACTAAACTGTATCTTGGGTGACATCCCAACGAAATCTTACTTTTGGACGACAATCCAACAAAACGAAACTGATTGAATCCTAACACCGTCACCGAGATGTCGTGTAAAAACGGTGACTCAACTTTTAAAAGTTGACTCATGTAAACTAGATGACAAACACGCCATAGAACTAGCCGATGGTAAGTTGATCGAATCAGGAGAAATAGTACCGGGATGTATCCTAACGTTTGGGGGTCATCTCTTCGAAATAGACTTACTACCGGTAGAGTTAGAAAATTTTGATGTTATAGTCGGAATGGACTGGTTGTCGAAGAATCGAACTGAGAGTGTATGTTCCGATAAGTTGGCACGAATACCACTATTCACTATCTATTATCTTTAATGGAGATAGGCGATTTACATCTCGCACCTGGCAATCATTGCAACAGACAGTTGGTACTTGTCCCGATACGAGAACTACCTACCATTCACAAAAACCGACAACCAAAACAAACGCTTGAGGACTCGTTAGGAGCCTGCGTAATTAATTTTGGAGGAAATTGGAATATTCGTTTCCCACTAACCGAATCCTCCTACAACAATAGTGACCACACTAGTGTGCAAATGACGCCATTAAGGCACTGTATGAACAAAAATGTTGATCACCACTCAATAGGATATAGTGGGTAACAGACAATTATCTGGTTCTTAGATTGTCTAGGAAATTAAGGACAAGGTATCTCAAGTACTTATCCAACTGAAAACAACGTGAGATTGACAAAAGAGTTTCGCCGATAACCGCTGTAGACCCACTCGAATTTCAAGTAGGTGACCAAACTCTACACAAAGTATCGCCCTGGAAGGGGGTCGCACAACTTGGGAAAAACTTAACCCACAAAATATTTAGGACCTTTCGAAAATCCTTGTAAGGATTGATCCTAGACTCACGAACTAAACCTATCTCAGGAGCTTAACATCAGTATGACACTTTTCAAATTACTAATTTGGAAAAGTGCCTCTCCGACGATAAATTAATCATTTTGCTCGACGAAATTCTTGACCTAACAATAACAACTATGGGAATAACTACAAATTCCACTACGATAACAACTACGATTCCATCTATGAATTAGAAGGGACATACTTTGAATTGGTATATATACCAACTATGAAAACCTTGTCAACTTTGGAAACTTAAACAACGTTAAACGCCGCGATGGCAACCTCGCATGTTCTCGAAAACTAGCTTATTGATTTTGGTTAACATTAAACACATGTTAATCATTCCTCGATGCCAATTCTACTGATTTGATGTCGAGAGTGTCATAGGAATGACCTATCTAAGTCGACACAAAACTCAGGGTCTGCATTTAGCAGACGAGTCAACTCACTATGTT
Source organism: Helichrysum umbraculigerum (assembly GCA_949592205.1). Classification (NCBI taxonomy): domain Eukaryota; kingdom Viridiplantae; phylum Streptophyta; class Magnoliopsida; order Asterales; family Asteraceae; genus Helichrysum; species Helichrysum umbraculigerum. The sequence goes on along the minus strand of CATIUR010000002.1, from coordinate 43,966,671 downwards.
GTCAAATAATTAGTCACGATAGGACTACACTGTGAACAACCATCGTATAACGATTTATTGAGGAATGGACTAACTTGTAAATGGTTACCTTGTAGCCATGATATAACTACGATTTGAACCATAAAATGTTCAGAACACGACTACTATGATATAACTACTATGATGAACTACAACATAAGTCATGAATGATTAACAATGTCGTTGTGAGCTACCAATACCGATGGTAACTAAACACTAGTGAACTAATGAGCAGACATTAGTCCCTCGGATGTGAAAGGTCATCACATAGAAAACCTTCACTCTATTTTCTTTAGTCGCCAGCACGGCACTAGCCTAACAAGGGGAGGAAGACAAACACAACCGAAGGTCACGCTACTTGACACATAACCAATTATCAATGAGTAATACATAGACTACTACGGTCGACACATTAGGCGATTGTATATGCACATGTATATGTAAACTATGAAACGGTCAGGAAATGACTACCTTCAAACTCACTCTAGACAATCTAGGCCTACTCTCAAGTAAGAGACTTAGTTACAACTGAGTAATTAATGAGGCCATGTATACATGCGTGAACAACTCATAACATAACTTAAATTTCGAGGACGAAATTTCTTTAACAAGAGGAGAATGTGACACCCCGCAAAATTTGAGTACAATTAATACAGTAAACACGTGTATTTTACGCTAATTTCCTGACAAACAATAGTCTTGATGTGAAATAATTCTAGCAAGCCCAAAATAATAATACGAAAAGTATTACAAAGTTTGTATTTATATAATTACACATTAAATACTTGAAAGGCTAGTGAAATACGAGTCCGAAAAACGTCTCCAAAATGTTCTCAAAATCATTTTAAAATATTATTTAACTAAAATAATATGCAGGAAAATTTTTAAGACGAAATAATATTGCGTTTTAAATACATATTGGGCACGCAGAACATTTATAATGTACAAATCATACAACAGTCAAAAATAATAAAAATATCATTATTCTGATTTTAAATAACGAACCTAGAGAACATCTACAAAATAAAAATATAAAATATTATATTTTATATTGTACTAATTATACCCGTACCCGAAATTAACGGGTTAAAAACCCAAATAATTTACACCATAAAAATATCTGGAGACAATAAGGTACGGAGACCTCACCTTTTAATTGAAAACTTGATTTAAATCCTTATTATATAACCCATCCATACTCACATTCAGTGAGCAACCTAACACAAATAAATGAATAATTGAAGTATCAATTTCTTCTTCTCTGGCTTTTCATCGACACCAGTAGGAAGCAACAGGAGCATTCTTTCTTCTTCATCATTTCTAACTATAATCACTAAATTATAAACATGAACATCATCATCACTGATTCGTCATCATCACCATCGATCGATTATCATTTTCATCATCATCATCGAGCCACACCATCATTATCTCTCGGCACCATCGCCAACTGGACACCGGCCACTACCACCGAGAGCATCACCATCACTTTCATTATTTTCGAAGGAAAAGGGAGCAAGGGGAAGAAGCAAAACAACACCATCATCACCACCTCCGGTCGTCACCTTCAACCGTGAGCAACTTCTACTGTCCCTTTTAATTTCGAGTTCATAATGATTATTTTACCATGTATTCGTGTTTTATAAACTGGTTAACAACTCATCTTTTAAATTGAAGTCATCGGGTTGTATGGTTAACCAAATGGGTATCACTCTAGACCCGAACCGGTCACGTATTTTGACCTAAAAACAAGTCATTCAACGGCTCGTGTACATGACTAAACCAAAAACAGATGATAGCAGATCGGTTGACTAGATGGATGATGAACTACACTGTAGGTCTTAAATGAAATATAAAGACTCACATTCAAAGAGAAAAGTTACTAACATATTATATATATAAATACTTTGTAAGACATAAACAAAAGAAGGCCATAGCTTGGTGGTTAGAACACATGATATGAACCAAAGGGTCACAGGTTTGAACCTGCCTGTGACCTCTTGACTTTATTTTTTTTTGGTTTGTGACTTGTTGGATATATGTATATATCTATATTGTGGAATAATTAATTAACATTATCACAAAATGTGTAAACAAAATAAACGTAACTAAATTTTGGAAACGATAACTTTTAATATCGAACAAAGTAGATGAAGTTAAAAGTTTAAGGTGAAACATTACTTCGTATATTTATTTGCGGCGATAAACGATTTTGAGTACAACCGTTCAAGTGATTCAAGTTACTTTTAAAGCTACTTAATTATTAGTAGCAAACTACTATTTTTAACAAATCCTTAGTATTTATTAATTACCTTGAAGTTAATTAATATTAACATCATCATGAAAAACTAATTTTATATATATATATATATATATATATATATATATATATATATATATATATATATATATATATATAGATATATATATATATACACACACACACACATATATATATACAGGGTCAAGTTCAATCGAGAACCAACAAAATGTCAAGAACTGCGAGAACCAATATAAACCAATGATTTGTTTTTAAATCTTAATTATTAAATTTAAATAAAAAGGGTATATTAGTAAAACTTTCTATATGATTTAAATCCACCCTACGTAACTGAAATGTGGTTTGTTAGCTCCGTTATTTAAGGAAACAAATTTGAAACTTTGATTCTCTCGGGATACATGTTCCACGTGAACGACATCTCCAAACTATTTTTTTATAAATATTTTTCTTTAACAACAATTTCGATTGTGATCGAATCATACATGAACATATATGTATATACAAAAAAAGTACATTGATTGGCATCATGATTCATGAGGTCTATACCATAACACGTAAAAAATTTATTTTCTTTAAGAAACTGTTAATGTCCGTGTTCACATCCATCTTTTACTTATGAACAACCGTAAAATATCATATCTAACTATTCAATAATAACATGTATGTTAACGTATCGATTAAATCGATGTTCATATGTGCACACATTAGTGTTCATATGTGAACATTAAAAGGAAGGAAATTAAGATGAAAATCCTAGAGCGAAGTCTTTAATTTTCACGAGCTCACAATCTATTAGCTAGTTACTACATTAGCATGATGTATGAACAAGTGATTTTACAAGAAGTAGTGATACATATATGAATGAAAATACTTGTGCACAATATTTGCACTTGTTTACCAAAAAATGAACATGTGCGCATCAGTTTTTATGCACAGATGAACAAATGAACACCTTCATCATCTTCATTCAAAAAGTTGTGGTGTGCACATATTATGATATTAATAGATCGAGTAGATATTCAAATCATCGTCGCCTTCGTATTCTTGATCATATCCATGTTCTTTGACAATCAATATAGATACTCTTAACACATTGAAGGAAACAATCAAAGTCAACCGATAAATTATCGCCTCGATCGTCATAGTCTTATAAAAGTCATTTTTTTGGATCATCGTCATTGATGTGTCTTCCACTGCCATTGTTCAGCATCAAAATCGCGTTCATCATATTCTTCAATTCTTTGTAAGAGATATGAAAAGGTGGAGAGATAATATGGGGATGTAAAAATGTCGATATATTTTGAGAAGAGAGGGGAAAACATAAACGGTTTTTAAAAATCATTAATTTCACATTGAATATTTCAAGTTATTCAACAGCAAGTTCCTATACTTCCCTTCCACCGTTTGCAAACTGTTACATGATCTTTCATTTAATTACATTAGTGCCACGACAATTGTATCCATTGATCAAAATATTTAATGGACAAAATTGGTTCTCACAGTTCTCGCTTTTTATTTGGTTCTCAATTGAACTTTTGGCTATATATACATATATATATATATATATATATATATATATATATATATATATATGTGTATATATTTTTAGATATGCATACGCAAGACAAACGATCAACTCGAGGAACATAAACGGGTTCAATTTAAGAAACAATAATGTTTTCCATCACCAACGAATCGTACGTAATTTAACTCAAACGATCCTCAAAACAATAAAATTATTTGTATGTTTTGACAAGCTGTCAAATACTTATATGAACATATCTCTTACGTTTAGGACGTTAGAACGTTATGGATTGGATATTACTTGCGGTTAGGAAGGCTAGCACCCACTGATGAGTTTACAGCCCCTACTTTTACTATTTTGACTACTTTTAATCAGGGGTGAAAAACATAACTAATGTTTTTGCTATAAAATGCAATATCTGTCTATAATTGCTTTCGTGCTTATATGCTACGGTTTATATGAATGATTTCATACCATGATTGCGAACTATCTGTGAATACTTGTATGTTTACATACGATCATAGGATATTACCTTCCTACAAACTGCTGTGAACGACCTTATTTGACTTACTTGTCAACTCTTATACTAAATGAATATGGTTAGACAAACCATTCTTACAAAAACCTGTGAATTCACTCAACATTAGTGTTGACCCTTTACTATGTTTTTCAGGTAATTCACAACACAAGTAAGAACACATATTTATGGAGTTAGGCGACCCATGACAAATTAGGATGCCACATTTTGGGACAAATCAAGACTTATTTTGTATAACTTAAACTAATTGTACGACTATGACGGGTTGTAGCTTTTTGTAACAAACTATTTACTCAAATGGCATCTTAATTTACTGTTCAGCGATAATCATACGCTCTGATCTGCATGATGTTCAACGTTAACGTCAGCACCCCCGCACCTACTGATGCTTCCGCAAATCACGCGTTGACCGCGTTGACCGAATTTGGGGGTGCCACAGTCTAGTATTAGCTCCAACAATATTTTTTTTCTTTGTATATATATAAGGAAAGCCAAATTGTTCTCAAAGAGATACATGTCCATTCCATTATCTAATCTAATTAATTATTAAGTATATTATATTATTTTTTTTGTTAATTTGTATTCATGTATTTAACCTTTAGTACTTGACACCTCACCACTCATTTAAAATTTTGCTACATGAACTTATGGTTAATTCTTTTGTTCTTAAGTAACCTTACAATAATACTTTTACTTCTTATTTAAAATTAGTTCTATCTTAAAAAGATCTAATAACAAAATATTCATTAAATTACAATATTGCTATTTACGTGATTATTAGAACTTATCATTTTCATTACCATTATATTATAGAGAAAGGAAGACTCAAAAGCTTAAAAACTCATTTAAAATCTAAATTCAATTGACATGGTAACTACTTTTAAGAATGCTAATGGACATTGTTTATTAGTGTATAACTAAAAGAGCATATATTGAATTGATTGTTGTATGGTCAGTGTGGTGGGTTATGGCATTTTGGTTGGAATCGAATTTAGATGGTCGGATGTAGTTTATTCGGGTCAATTTGGTTTAAGTTACGGTGCAGTGTTGGGTCGGTTTGTAGTTGTTAGTTGTATGGTCTATATTTATGTGGAGTGTTGATGTTATTTCTAACATCTTGCTAAGTTTATAATGGTATTAGTTTGCATTTTCCAAAAAAAGAGAGCATATATTATCTTTCACAAAAAAAATATCATAATACCTTAGAACAACCATTGCATTATACATTTATTTTCATTATTCGATAATCTTAACATTAGAAATACTTCAATAGTTTAATGTATATGCAACTTGGGGCCAGGCGTCACACGACCCATAAACTTTACTAGTCTTATATATTAAGTGTGGAGATCAAGACTCATAACAGGAACTTGAGAATCTATATATATCATCACTATGTGTCTGGGATAACTAAAATGTAGGACAGTTATAACTTTTTTCACGTTCTTAGCTTGGAAAAAGGATGAAATTCAAACTGCCAAAAATAATAGAAATTCATTTCTTGTGTTAGAAATATGATATATTATGTCACACCCCACTAAAGCGGAAACGCGAGGTGTAACAGTACCGGGTAACAAATGCACAAGATATAGAAGCAACACCATACATAATTTAGCAAAAGTATTACAAGTTACCACAAGTTCAAAACATAATTCCAAAGGTGATTACAACAAGTTCATAAAAGTTTCCAAAAGTTAGTCATAATCCAAATTAAAGCAAACGCATGTGAGAATGCATCCATACAAAAGTACTCCTAGAATGCGTCTTACTGTCAATCTCCTGAAAAGCATGATAAAACAAACGGTCAACTATGGTCATAGTTGGTGAGTTCACAGGTTTAATGTTATAGATAAATGAATCAAAAGCCTTGTTCATCAAGTATATAAATATAAATGATTGGTTGTAATCATTGCGAATAGGAAAGTAGTATATACGAATGTTAATGCAATGGGGCCACTACTAAACCGATTAGACCGACACATGCCCCAAGCTCCATGTTCTATCGATAACATGAATAAAAGTAATACTATGCACCCACGTTACAGTGTGAGTGAGGGATGGTCTACCCTAAATAGCGCTATCCATAAATATTAACGGCTCGTCTGGCTCTCGGACGAGTTAATAAGTAGTGTAAAGGTATTTCCGGGGACTTTAGCACGATAGTACTCAAGCATAACAATAGTATACATACCAATTCGCATAAGTAGCATGGCAAAGATTTAACAAGTTCATGAATGTACAACCAATTTAGCAAAAATTTAGAATCATGCTTTTCACCCCAAAATATTAAACAAGTGAAAAAGGGGCTGTGAGAACTCACTGTTGAGCGTAAGCGTAAATCGACGAATGTAATACGAGTGCTTGTCGAGTATGACTCCTATCCAAGTCCTAAGAACACGAGGTTTCTGGTTAGATTCTCGGTAAATTGGTTTGTTAAGATTGCTTAGTTAATTATTTAGATTGCCAAGTGCCAATATAATTAGTTTTTGCCTTGTAGTTTGTTAATATTCACATTTGTTTACTAATTGAATTACACAAATCATATAAGGTCTCACAATTGTTATTGTCCAAATTTTGTCGTGTTTTGAGTTTTGAAACTTTGGTTCCTCACAATTTATGATTAACATACACAAATCAATAATTACATCATAAGGCATCCAAACACTTTTTGTTACTATTCTTTCCAAACATAGAAAGTTTCCCGTTTTCGAAACCGAGACCGATTATTGTTGACTCGGTCAAACCTTATCGGTTTGACCCGAGACTTTTACCCAATCCTTAAACATGTTTATAAGTCATAAAAATTTAGTCTTTCTCTAAATAGCAAGTCCGTAAGTGTCGGCTTCCAACTTTTACCAAAATCAGTCCATAATCTTAATTCCAGAAATCTTACACCTGTTTGTTAGATTTATTAAAAATACTTATGGTCCTAATTTAAATAATGGAAAAATCACAGATGTTCTACAATATATTATCTACTTTGTTTAATTTTTACAGAACCAATAGAGAAGCCCAAGTATTTTTAGATTTTACTTTTATCTTCTAGAGTCAGATTTAAACACATGCATGCAATCATTGTTTCTGAGAAAAATGTACATGGAATCAATAAAAATGGTATTCTTGAAGATTGTAGCCAATGAGATTTGTAAACTTTTGGCATTGGTTTCAAGTCATTTGGAGTTGTAATGCTCCAGTTATGATTAAAACATTGAAAGAAAAGTTTCTGACCTAACCTAACAGCTTATACATCTTTACTCACAAAAATTATTAAAAATATCAAATGAACTCATATGAACATGAGGCTTATATGGTTGGAAAGATTATTTCCAGAAGTTGATTTTAGACTATAAAAACGTCCATTTTCATGAAGAAATGAATTTTAGAAAAATCGTGGAAGTAGATGAAAGTTTCTGGACAGAAAACTTGCAAGTCCATGATGAATGTTTTGATCTTAAACAAGAACACCACCATGGAAATAAATGAACTCTTGATCTTTTGACATTTAAATCCATGTTCTAACACATGCATGGTGTTGAAATACATCCATGATATGTTAGAGATGATTATTAACATATAAACAAGATTTTTACATAAGGAAGAACAAGATTTAACAAGATTACAAACAATACTTCAATTTTTCACTTGATTTTCGGTTTGATCGTGGGTTACCCTTTCTTTTACCACATAATGGTGTTTAAAGGTATAACCTACAAAACCAAGGGTTTATATGGGGATTTTAGCCATGAAAAAGGCATAAAATCCGAATTTTATGAAGGAAAAACATATTTTTAGAGATTGTAAGTAAAGAAAGATGTTAGAGACGTTGTGTTTTACCTTTATATTCTTGAAATAGCTTGAGGACACCTTAAAGTTTCTGGATTTAGGTTGAAAAATGACTGATTTCTTGAGAGATTTTAGAGAGAAAAGAGTGTGAAATGTTAGAGAGAAGAATTAGAGAGAAGTGTGTGTTTTGGGAGAGTGAAATGAATGATTTGGTGTAAGAAAAGAGGGGAGATGTGTGGGGATAATGGGGAGGCCGGTTTTCCAAGGAGGCCTTTTAATTTCTTTTTTTTGTTAAATAAAGTTTATAAAAGTTGTATTAAGTTTGTATTAAAGATGTGTAAGTATATTGTATAGTATAAGGTTTATTTTGTGATGTTTTGGTAATTAATATTTGAGCTATAAAAGTTTGTGTTCTTTAGTTTATAAAAGTACTTTAATTTATGATTGAATTGCTTCCAATAGGTATTCAAGTGTTAGTTTGTTATATTCGAGTTTCATTTACGGGTTTACGAAATTATAGTAACCCTTGGTTTTGCGACAAGATAGTATTTTTGTGATAATTCATGGGACTTGATTCTTTAGTTTTTCTTGGCACTTCATAACCTAATTTAGCATGTCTGAATGAACTTATGGTTCGCTAAGCAATCATTAAGACGTTCTACGACTATATTAAGCCTACGGAGTCATAACCTAAGATTTCACTTGGATTTAAGGAATGTGGTATATGAAATTTAAGATTCGAGTGTGATAATGACCTGAGGTTTGACGGTTGTCACAATATCCCACCGTTGAAATGAATTTCGTCCCTAAATTCAACTCGTCCCAATGTGCTACGAAGCACTCGAGAATAGATGCAGATACTTGCGTCGGAATTGATCCTCGCGCTCCCAAGTGAATTCAGGACCCCGTCGCGAATTCCACTGGACTTTAACTATGGGAATTCGGCTTCGCTTCAATCTCTTGACTTCGCGGTCTATGATTTCGAGTGGTTCTTCTATGAAGTGGAGTTTATCGTCAATTCGAACTTCCTCAAGAGGGACGACGAGTGTTTCATCGATAAGCATTTCTTCTGGTTAGAAACATGGAATGTGTCGTGGATGCCACTGAGCTCTTGTGGCAGTTTGAGTCGGTAAGCTACCGGACCAATTCTTTGCAGTACCTCGAAAGGTCCAATGTATCTCGGGCTTAGTTTTCCTCGCTTTCCAAAGCGGATAACGCCTTTCCACTGTGACACCTTTAGGAGTACTTTATCACCGATTTGAAATTCTAGAGGTTTCCTACGGTTATCTGCGTAGCTTTTCTGACGACTTCTGGCTGTCTTCAGTCTTTCCCTGATAGCCGTGATCTTGTCAGTTGTTTCTTGTATGATGTCGAGTCTCGTCAACTGTCTGTCACCTGCCTCTAACCAACAAAGCGGTGAACGACATTTACGCCCATACAAGGCTTCAAATGGAGCAAACTCAATGCTAGTATGATAAATGTTGTTATAGGAAAACTCCACTAAAGGTAAGTGAGTATCCCAGCTTCCTCCGAAGTCAATCACGCAGGCTCGTAACATGTCTTCCAAAGTTTGTATGGTTCGCTCACTTTGCCCATCATTTTGGGGGTGATAGGCAGTACTTAAGTTCAGTTGAGTACCTAGGGTTTTCTGGAGTAATTGCCAAAAGCGCGACGTGAATCGACTATCCTTATCAGAAATGATGGAAAGAGGTATTCCATGACGTGCAACAATTTCATTAATATAGACCTGTGCGAGCTTTTCCATCTTGTAATCTTCTCGGATCGGGAGAAAATGTGTGGATTTCGTCAACCGATCCACGATAACCCAAATTGAGTCATGTCCCCTTGCCGTCTTGGGCAACTTGGTTATAAAATCCATTGATATTTTCTCCCACTTCCATTGGGGAATTTCCGGTTGTTGTAACAAACCGGATGGTTTCTGATACTCTGCTTTGACCTTAGAACATGTCAAACATTTCCCAACATACAGGGCAATATCTTTCTTCATCCCCGGCCACCAATAGTATTCCATTAAATCCCTGTACATCTTATCAGCTCTTGGGTGGATTGAATACCTGGATCTATGGGCTTCATCCATGATGACATCCCTTAGATTGTCGGTTCTCAGAATCCATGCCCTCTCCTTGAAGTAACGAACTCCATCAGTCTTAATTTCAAACTTCTGGTCTAGGTTGTGTAGAGTCTCGTTCTTTATATTTTCAGATCTCATTGCTTCTCTTTGAGCGTCAAGGATTCGAGTTTTTAAACTTGTCTGAACCATCATTCCCAAGGCTCGTACTCGTGAGGGTCTTAACCTTTCCTTCCTACTTAAAGCATCTGATACCACATTCGCTTTGCCTGGATGATACTTGATCTCACAATCGTAGTCACTAAGAAATTCTACCCATCTTCTTTGCCTCATGTTGAGCATTTTCTGGTCAAAGATATGTTGAAGACTCTTATGGTCAGTAAACACAGTGCACTTTGTACCATACAGATAGTGTCTCCAGATCTTAGGGCAAAGACTACAGCTCCTAGCTCCAAGTCGTGTGTTGTATAATTCTTCTCATGCTCCTTGAGCTGCCTTGATGCATAAGCGATGACCTTATTCTTTTGCATCAGCACACATCCCAATCCCTGGTGTGACGCATCACAGTATACGACAAAATCCTCTGTTCCCTCGGGTAACGCCAAGATTGGTGTGTCGCATAGCCTATGCTTCAGTGTTTGGAATGCTTCCTCCTGCATTTTCCCCCAAACAAACTCCTTCGCCTTTTGGGTCAATTCTGTTAAAGGCTTAGCGATTTTTGAAAAGTTCTCAATGAATCTTCGGTAGTAACCAGCCAATCCCAGAAATTGACGAATTTCTGTAGGGGTTCTCGGAGCCTCCCACTTTTTAATTGCTTCAATCTTAGCTGGGTCCACCTGGATTCCTTTTTCGTTGACCACATGACCAAGGAAGTGTACCTCTCGGAGCCAAAATTCGCACTTTGAGAACTTAGCATACAATTTCTAGTCCTTGAGTAGTTCTAGTATCAACTTCAAATGATGTTCGTGATCTTCCTTATTCCGTGAGTAAATCAATATGTCGTCGATGAACACTATCACGAACTTATCTAGGTATGGTCTGCATACCCTATTCATCAAATCCATGAAAACTGCAGGCGCGTTTGTTAGTCCGAATGGCATTACCAAGAACTCGTAGTGTCCATATCTAGTTCTAAAGGCTGTCTTAGGAACGTCTTCCTCGTGCACACCCACTTGATGGTATCCAGACCGTAGATCAATTTTTGAAAAGTAGGATGCGCCTTGTAGCTGATCAAATAGATCATCTATTCGGGGAAGAGGGTAACGATTCTTAATAGTCAACTTGTTTAGTTCTCTATAATCGATACACATCCGGAATGACCCATCTTTCTTTTTGACAAAGAGAACGGGAGCTCCCAAGGGCGATGAGCTTGGCCGAATTAAACCTTTGCTCAGAAGTTCTTGTAATTGTTCTGATAGTTCCTGCATCTCAGCCGGTGCCAAGCGATATGGTGCTTTAGCTACAGGTGCTGCCTTGGGAACTAGATCAATTTGAAATTCGACTTTCCTTGGCGGGGGAAGTCCAGGCAAATCTTCCGGGAAAACTTCGGGGTGATCTCTAACCACAGGTATATCTTGGATACGCTTCTCCTTCGGTTTCTTTTCCACCACGTGAGCCAGAAATGCATGGCACTCTTTCTCCAGATACTTACGCATCTTTATAGTCGACACAATTTTGAGCTCTCGATCGGGTTTATCTCCTTGCAAAGCAAGAGTTTCTCCATCTTGGAGAGGTATTCGGATAACTTTTTCAAAACAGACAATCTCCGCTCGGACCTTGGTGAGCCAGTCCATACCCACCACTACATCGAAACTTTTCAGTTCAATTGGAATTAGGTCGATATTAAATGACTTATCAGCTAGGTTCAAAGTACAACCTAAAATTATGTCCCTAGCCTGAAATTCATGACCATTAGCATACTCGATAATATAGATCTCCTTTAGTTTGTCTGGCATTAAATTAATCAGTGGCCTAAACTCTAGTGAGACAAAACTTCTTTCTGCTCCAGAGTCAAACAGTACAGACGCGTAGTGATTGTTTAAGAGGAATGTACCTGTCACAGCGTTCGGATCCTGCCTTGCTTCCTCAGTTCCAATGACAAACGCCCGTCCTCGTGCTGGGCCCCTTTGATTTCCAGCATTGTTATTAGGGGCTCTATTCAGCCTAGGGCAAGTGTTCTTGAGATGGTCCAGGCGTCCACACTTGAAGCATGCTGCTTTTTGCCCATTGTTCCTATTACCACTCTTGCAGTACTTGGAATAGTGGCCCGTCCGTTTACACTTGTCGCACACCGGACAATTTCCAGAATGGTGAAAGTTGCACTTGTTACACTTTGGATGTGGGCCGATGTATTGCTTCGGTCCTTGGGCCGCTACACCAAAATTTTTCGCCACCATTTGTTTCTTGTCCTGGTTACCACCACCCCTGTTCCTTGGTTGGTTTTCCTGCTTCCTTTTTCCGTTATCTTTTCCTTTCGATGATCCACCTGATCTAATCACATCATTTGTCAGGCGGTTAGCCAAGACTACAGCAGTCTGAATGGTCGATGGGTTTGCCGAGGTAACCATTCCTCGTATTTCAGGAGCTAAACCCCATATGTACCTATCCACTCTTTTCTCCTCTGGGGTAACCATGTGGGGTACTAGCCTTGCAAGCTCATGAAATCGGGCAGTGTACTTATCGATGTCAGTTCCAGTCATGGCGTGATTCCAGAATTCAGATTCCAATTTCTGAAGCGCATCTTTTGGACAGTACTCTTCAATCTACAATTTCTTCAATTCCTCCCATGAAAGGTTATACGCAGCTTCGCGACCTCGGGTTTGAGTCTGGTTATTCCACCAAGTCAATGCTCTTCCCTGAAACATGCATGACGCATATTCAACTTGGCTTCCAGGTGAGCATTTGCTGATGTGGAGCACTGACTCCATGCTTTCAATCCAGGATAACAGCCCAACAGCACCTTCTGTCCCGAAGAATTCCTTGGGACGGCATGACATGAAGGTTTTGTAGCTGCATCCTTGATTGTTGTTGGTAGGTTGTCCTCCTGGGTTTCCTTGAGCTGCATTGATACCCGCGGTGATTTGAGCAACGAGGTTAGGTAGTGCCGCGTTAAGTTCTTGAGCTACTCGTTCAACTACGTTGTCTGTGTTTCTCTTCGGAGGCATGATTCTAAGTCAGGTAAAAGCTATTGGTTAGTGCTTGTTTTGCATATTTGTATCGTTAAAACTTTAATATTTTAGCAATTAATTGAAACTAGTTGCAGTAAAAGTTTTATATTCAAGTAAGTGGGTAAGTAACTGCCATAGTCATATAATATAAACAAGGTAAGGTTTTTCCATTAATAAACCACGATTTGAAAATTTGGATCAACCATTACATTACAATTTTTCATAATTAACTGAAACAAAAGACATTCACTAGAATTGGAAAGTTGACACATACTACAAGCACTACATCCTAAACCAAACTACCCAAATAAACATCGCAGCCAAAAGAAACGTGAGCCCTGCCAACACTTTGCACCAAAATATCGCCGTACTCGCTATGTCCCTGGCATCGCTCGTACGATAAACCAATCGCTCTGTTAGGTCTGTAATGTTACCCAACATCTGTCCATGATGTGCAATGCTAGCCCTATGGGTCTGAAGCTCGTGAGTCATACCGTCTACCCTGTGTGCTATCCAGAAAGTCATGTTGGGATCTCGTGAAATCGGGATCCCAGAAACAGTCTCAGGAGGTACAGTTCCTGAAGGTCCAGTCCTTGGAGGGAAGTCTCGTACTGCAAATCTAACAGGTGGGGCAACGCTCATACGAGCAGTGGCCCTCGAGCGCACACCATTCTGAGGTGGTTGGGGTAAAACGGGTGTCGTGGTTATCCTAGTGTTCTCTCGGGTGACCTCTCGGCTTCTAGCTTCGTTTTCTTACTCTGGATCCTCAGAGGGGTCCTCCTCTGGCTCATAGCTCGGTGGGTTGTCGCAGGGGCGACCAGTGTAGTAACCAGAATCGTCAGCTGATCCGAGAGAGTGAAGTGAGGAGTGTGACATGGTAAGTCTGTATAAAAAGGAGAACTTAGTTCCTAAAGATATACTTAGTTACTAATAGTGCTACTATGGATGCCTACGATATGCAATGCACACACACAACGTTTGCTTTCCAAAGGTTTAAACAGGAAAGAAAAATCAAACATAATTGTAGTATACCTATTCCGTGTCTCGCATAATCTTACCTAAATTAAACATAGGTGATCAGGCTATGCCTAATTGAGGTCCAATAATGCAACACATGGTTTAGTTATACTAGTACTATGCTCGGTTTAGTTTAATTGGTAATACCTTTGGAGTTTTAAGAAAATATTTTAAAGAAAAATGTTGGTTATAGTTGGGGTTTTTGTTTGGAAAAACCGGCATTCTCTATAACCTTAGGCTCTGATACCAAATCTGTCATACCCCGCTAAAGCGGAAACGCGAGGTGTAACAGTACCGGGTAACAAATGCACAAGATATAGAAGCAACACCATACATAATTTAGCAAAAGTATTACAAGTTACCACAAGTTCAAAACATAATTCCAAAGGTGATTACAACAAGTTCATAAAAGTTTCCAAAAGTTAGTCATAATCCAAATTAAAGCAAACGCATGTGAGAATGCATCCACACAAAAGTACTCCTAGAATGCGTCTTACTGTCGATCTCCTGAAAAGCATGATAAAACAAACGGTCAACTATGGTCATAGTTGGTGAGTTCACAGGTTTAATGTTATAGATAAATGAATCAAAAGCTTTGTTCATCAAGTATATAAATATAAATGATTGGTCGTAATCATTGCGAATAGGAAAGTAGTATATACGAATGTTAATGCAATGGGGCCACTACTAAACCGATTAGACCGACACATGCCCCAAGCTCCATGTTCTATCGGTAAAATGAGTAAAAGTAATACTATGCACCCACGTTACAGTGTGAGTGAGGGATGGTCTACCCTAAATAGCGCTATCCATAAATATTAACGGCTCGTCTGGCTCTCGGACGAGTTAATAAGTAGTGTAAAGGTATTTCCGGGGACTTTAGCACGATAGTACTCAAGCATAACAATAGTATACACACCAATTCGCATAAGTAGCATGGCAAAGATTTAACAAGTTCATGAATGTACAACTAATTTAGCAAAAATTTAGAATCATGCTTTTCACCCCAAAATATTAAACAAGTGAAAAAGGGGCTGTGAGAACTTACTGTTGAGCGTAAGCGTAAATCGACGAATGTAATACGAGTGCTTGTCGAGTATGACTCCTATCCAAGTCCTAAGAACACGAGGTTTCTGGTTAGATTCTCGGTAAATTGGTTTGTTAAGATTGCTTAGTTAATTATTTAGATTGCCAAGTGCCAATATAATTAGTTTTTGCCTTGTAGTTTGTTAATATTCACATTTGTTTACTAATTGAATTACACAAATCATATAAGGTCTCACAATTGTTATTGTCCAAATTTTGTCGTGTTTTGAGTTTTGAAACTTTGGTTCCTCACAATTTATGATTAACATACACAAATCAATAATTACATCATAAGGCATCCAAACACTTTTTGTTTCCATTCTTTCCAAACATAGAAAGTTTCCCGTTTTCGAAACCGAGACCGATTATTGTTGACTCGGTCAAACCTTCTCGGTGTGACCCTAGACTTTTACCCAATCCTTAAACATGTTTATAAGTCATAAAAATTTAGTCTTTCTCTAAATAGCAAGTTCGTAAGTGTCGGCTTCCAACTTTTACCAAAATCAGTCCATAATCTTAATTCCAGAAATCTTACACCTGTTTGTTAGATTTATTAAAAATACTTCTTGTCCAAATTTAAATAAGGGAAAAATCACAGATGTTCTAAAATATATTATCTACTTTGTTTAATTTTTATAGAACCAATAGAGAAGCCCAAATATTTTTAGATTTTACTTTTATCTTCTAGAGTCAGATTTAAACACATGCATGCAATCATTGTTTCTGAGAAAAATGTACATGGAATCAATAAAAATGGTAATCTTGAAGATTGTAGCCAATGAGATTTGTAAACTTTTGGCGTTAGTTTCAAGTCATTTGGAGTTGTAATACTCCAGTTATGATTAAAACATTGAAAGAAAAGTTTCTGACCTAACCTAACAGCTTATACATCTTTACTCACAAAAATTATTAAAAATATCAAATGAACTCATATGAACATGAGGCTTATATGGTTGGAAAGATTATTTCCAGAAGTTGATTTTAGACTATAAAAACGTCCATTTTCATGAAGAAATAAATTTTAGAAAAATCGTGGAAGTAGATGAAAGTTTCTGGACAGAAAACTTGCAAGTCCATGATGAATGTTTTGATCTTAAACAAGAACACCACCATGGAAATAAATGAACTCTTGATCTTTTGACATTTAAATCCATGTTCTAGCACATGCATGGTGTTGAAATACATCCATGATATGTTAGAGATGATTATTAACATATAAACAAGATTTTTACATAAGGAAGAACAAGATTTAACAAGATTTAACAAGATTACAAACAATACTTTAATTTTTCACTTGATTTTCGGTTTGATCATGGGTTACGCTTTCTTTTACCACATAATGGTGTTTAAAGGTATAACCTACAAAACCAAGGGTTTATATGGGGATTTTAGCCATGAAAAAGGCATAAAATCCGAATTTTATGAAGGAAAAACATATTTTTAGAGATTGTAAGTAAAGAAAGATGTTAGAGACGTTGTGTTTTACCTTTATATTCTTGAAATAGCTTGAGGACACCTTAAAGTTTCTGGATTTAGGTTGAAAAATGACTGATTTCTTGAGAGATTTTAGAGAGAAAAGAGTGTGAAATGTTAGAGAAAATAATTAGAGAGAAATGTGTGTTTTGGGATAGTGAAATGAATGATTTGGTGTAAGAAAAGAGGGGAGATGTGTGGGGATAAGGGGGAGGCCGATTTTAGGGTCCCAAGGAGGCCTTTTAATTTCTTTTTTTTTGTTAAATAAAGTTTATAAAAGTTGTATTAAGTTTGTATTAAAGATGTGTAAGTATATTGTATAGTATAAGGTTTATTTTGTGATGTTTTGGTGATTAATATTTGAGCTATAAAAGTTTGTGTTCTTTAGTTTATAAAAGTACTTTAATTAATGATTGAATTGCTTCCAATAGGTATTCAAGTGTTAGTTTGTTATATTCGAGTTTCATTTACGGGTTTACGAAATTATAGTAACCCTTGGTTTTGCGACAAGATAGTATTTTTGTGATAATTCATGGGACTTGATTCTTTAGTTTTTTTTGGCACTTCATAACCTAATTTAGCATGTCTGAATGAACTTATGGTTCGCTAAGCAATCATTAAGACGTTCTTCGACTATATTAAGCCTACGGAGTCATAACCTAGAATTTCACTCGGATTTAAGGAATGCGGTATATGTAATTTAAGATTCGAGTGTGATAATGACCTGAGGTTTGACGGTTGTCACATATTATAACATAGATTTCACGCGAATTCAATAGAAAACGGACATAACTAAAAACCAAAAAGGATAAATTCTTAACAAGTTTTTTATCAAGTTCGAATTTTAATTTATGGGATGATGAGCTTACAATGATTAAGCCAATCCGCTAATACTTGTCACCACATGTGACTGGCCCATCAAGGCCTTCTTGTTACAACAATGGAACCCATATCACATCAAAAGTTACACTCATTAAAAAGCCATTATCCAATTTTTGCACAATAATATTGACCATCTCTGTATCTTATGCATAAGTAGCGCAACCCACATGGGTTCTACGATGAAACGCCTAGCACCGTCAGTATGGGGATGAACCTCCCATTGTGCTTGCTCTTGTATTTGACCATCACACCAAGATCCACACTCATCCTCGATGGTCTCTTCAAATGCATTATCGAATAGCTTATCAGGATGAGGGTCAGCTTCTGCCCATTCAAAATTCACACGAACAAAATCATCATTGTTTAAGGCTTTCTTAATTGAATTTCCAAGCGATAGGCTTATAAGCGCCGAATGGATAGTTATATTTTGTGTGTAATAGTCATCTACATCTTCTTCTGCAGGCAAGTCCATATTGGTCAAGGACCCATACCAATCATTCACAACAAGAATAGCCGCAGCCCCTGCATTTTGTGCATTCCATAACTTGGACATGAAGTAACAGTCTACCAAATCAAGAAATACATTTTAAAAAATAAAATTGACGTAGGAAACAATCTTAGCCGTAGGATCTCTATTAATGGAACCCAATCTAAGGTCCAAATTGATCCATGGGATTTTGGTTTAATTATATTTAAGATTATTATTATTATTATTATTATTATATTATTATTGAAAAATAATAATGCGTCTTCGGATCTTCCATTTTGAGTCTTAATAAACTCTTTAAAATAAATAAAATACTTTTATACTTCTATTACATTATATATGAAATGAAATTTACTTGAAATGAGAAAGTTATTATTCCAAAATTACACTTTTGTATATTTGTTGCCCTCACAATGAGCTTAATAACTCTTAATTTAGTCTACCTTATATTTACGATTCCTTTACGAATTTAATTAATTGACCATCATTTTCAAAGTTAATGTCACGCCTATAAAATTTAAAATTGAGTTGTTAGTTCAACATATTAAAACAATTGTCTATAAAATTAGAAGGAAAAAAATTAGTACTATTTAAGGATTGACATATATTCAACGAACATACTAACAAAAAAATTGAAAAATAAATTATTATCGCCACATTGTGCGGGCAATGTGACCGTCTATATTACAATATGTTACAATAATGATTGTAGAAATCAAATGCATCCAATAGTAGTAAGAACTGAATTTCGTTTACATTAGTATATTTTTTTCAATTGACATTTCTATTGAAATGTAGTCTTATTTCATAACATCTTGTTCAAGTATGTGAAGCATAGATAGGCCAAGGTTTTTGCACAAAATCATTGCAAAAAGATCAGTACTACTGCATATATCTTGTATTTACTGATTTTGTGACAACTGCATACATCTTGTATTTATTGTGTTCGACTTTTGCAAGGCAAAAATAGTCCTATGATATAAACCTCATCTGGGCAAAATATAATCTGTTATTATTTTTATTCGGTTTAGAAGTTACTATAAAATGCAGGAATGATATTGTGTTTTCACAATGTGCCCTCAAAAAGCTAAGTTGTAAAACATATCGCAAAATGAGCTGGTTGGACGAGTTAGGTAATGTGTTGCAGCATTGAGAGTTTGGAACGAACGAATGTGTTTATTCAATAACTGCGGGTCAACAGAGATCAAGTCAGGCTGATCTGCACAATTTTTTGTCCATATTTCATTAGGCTTAACAATTTGACGACTTTCAACCAATTTGCCTCATATCTTTCAGAGTTCAAACTTTTTAATTTTAGATAAAACATAAACTCTTTATACGTAATGAGACAAGATTGGCATCTTTACTTGCATCCTTCACTCGGTTATGTCAGGGGTAACTAGTCGATCCCATAAGATTTTAAGACTACTTTATAAATGAACTTTTGCACCACATGAGTGGTGTCTCGGCAACTACACGCGGCAATTTGCTAGCTATGAGACAAGTTTCCATGATTTGTCACAAGTGTACGCCTAAAAACTACATCTTTACATTTAAATTTGTTACATACCTCATTCTCTTCACTAATCTATCTATTTCCTCATATGCCGCCCTGATGGGCCCCAATGTGCCTATTTCTGAAAACCCAACAGAAGATATACATGCCAAATTTGAGTACTTTCAATGAATGTAGCTTTTGTCCTCCTTGCCTCAGCACCATGCCATTAGCTAAATAAAATTCGGGTCATCTGAAAACTTGAAGAATAGAGATATAAGCAAAAACGCACAAGAATAAAAAGTAAGTTAATATTGTTATAGAATGAAAACAAAAAAGTGAACTTACTATTTCCCTCTCAAGGTATGAAAACCATGGGTGAGCCACATATAGATGAACTATACAATTGAGTCAATTGAAATGATTACTATACATGCTAACTGGATCTTCTTGCCCCATAAAAGAAACGACGTTTTCTCAGTATTTCAGTCTCTCTGGCTATCTGGATGTCTGAAGCCCAAAACATTCGGTGCACGGCTTTGATTATAAATCGTGGAAGTAGTGCCACCACTATAATAAGCCAAATTGAGAGCCAATAGGTAGGTTGCTTTGCCAATTCATATATTGTCCTAAAGAATTGAAATAATATTAGTTACGTATTAGAGGTGACAACTTCAACCATCTACTTATAAATGGGTCGAATTGGTATTTTAGTTTCTAATAATGGGTGCAAATGTGCAATACATGATATTATTATTGTAATATTATAGTTTTTATAGTCATATTTGACGCACTAGTTGTTTATACAAATTTTTACATACATGGACAAAGATGGGCAAAAAGTCACCCGACTCGACCCGCTTCAACCTGTACTAAAAAATGGCCCATTTTGACATGAACCCTTTTTACCATTTACCCAACCCGTCTGCACAGCCCATTTCGACACCTCTACTCTTCAAAATCTAAAATAAAATTTTTGCCAAGTTAGAGAAAACAAACCCGTAATTTGGAAAAATGGGTATAGAATCCAAGACCACTACACATGCATACGTGATTGCTACCGAACCCCAAATAGATATATGAGTGTAAAGTACCCATCTTTGAATATCCATGGCCAGATGTATATTGACTAGGATCACTACAGCAACAGTCCACAAACTACCCATACTCCAAATGTCAATCGTGCTTTCCTTGAAGGCAAATCTCGGAACACAGAAAAGAACAAGACTTTGCCATATTGTGTCCGCCATCATGATCCAAAAAAGGTAACTGTTGTAACTTTCGTGCCTATGCCCAGCTTCATATAACTTTGGATACTGGAGAAGCGTCTTATGACTTAGGTCCTTGTCCAGAACTCCAACAACAATTGTTGGGACTGAAGTGTAAATTACTGAGTAAAATACACTACTCCAATCTGTAAGTGCAGATGTTGTTGAAAAAGCCGCACATAATATGTACCTGAAGTCAACATAATAGTACCCCACATTATTGTATACATTACAAGAAAGCGAATATAGTTATGTCATTTAAACTATGATATAGTTTATGTCATTTGGACTTTATATATGGACAGCACCACAGGAAGCATAAGGGACCCATATTCATTGAGAATTTGGCAGATAGAGGTGGCAAATTGACCCAGTTACTTATGAATGGGTCATAAGCACATTATATATGTGTTCCTAATGCAAAACATCTCCAAATACTACATGAAGCACATTATATAACTGAAATCCATATTTTTTTTTCATCATAAATGACTCGCCAGGTGTTCATGAAAAAAAATACACCCGAACTATTTCGGGTCAATCCAAACCCGACCACTCTAACAAAAAAATTGATCTTCTTTCCTGAAATCGTTCCCCCCTTTCAACCAACTTGTCTGACCCACTCATTTGCTACCTCTACTACTTCCAAAAGGGGTGTAAATGCACAACTTGCATCATACAGTTGGATGTATCATTATACATGAGTATTTACCAATAGGGAAGTCTTACATACCAGAAAAGCATAAAGACGAAGACAGCATTGCGGTAAAAGTTGTAGAGAACCAAATAACCCATGCGTTGATAGTTCCAATGGCCATGCACCAATAGTAGCCTTTTCAAAAATCGGAACTGTCCCATAGCAAAATCTGAAGCCATGACAGCTTGACGCCCTTCCTGCCCACATATGCCAACACCAACATCCGCCATTTGGATCATTGACACATCATTAGCACCTAAAAAGTGTGTTTGTCATCAAGTAAGCATACAATAAATCTTCCAACAATCATAACACTTTCATGTGAGTGGCTACTTCAAGATCACGCAAACATTTCATTTATTTATTTTTAACGTTGAAGAAACCAAATGCATGGAAACACTGACCCGAGGTAACTGAGATGTCACAAACTGAACAAGGGTAAATTGCATAAAAAGGTAACCTTTTTAGTGCCAATTCAATTTCACATAGCCAACCTTGTTTTCATCCATAAAAAGCCCTCAAACTATCAAGAATTTAGATATAACTATGTAAGGTAAAATATAGTTGGCTGCCTTTTTGATACAATTAACCCGATCCACAATAATCATGTTCATAATTTCATATCTATCCCTCATAGCTTGTTAACAATTTAACTAACCAACTTACCATCGCCTATTGCTAGTGTCATATCATCGGTACGGCTCTTTATCAAATCAACAATTCCTGCCTTCTGTAAGGGTGCAACACGACAGCACAAAACAACTTTACATGAAGTTGCAAGATCGAACAGCTGTCCAAAGAAACACAAATGACATAATCAGAGAATGAAACTTGTGCTATAATATAGACAAACAAATGTGGCAGAAACACAAATAACATAATCAGAGAATGAAACTTGTTCTATAATATAGATAAACAATTGTGGTAGAAATACGACAAATTTGAACAGTTATATAGCATTAACAACCCACCCATCAAAAGAGAAGGGGGAGAGAATACAAAGGATATTCTGTAATCATATACACTAATTATCTATTTCTCTATCGAAGTATATAATTATTGGAGAAAACGTTTTTGTCAACCCAGCCCAACCCATTTTATCTCATACCATATCATTAACCCTTTTGACACTTTCATTTTGCCACCTCTAAGAAATACCACAAATAAAGTGAAGAAACCGCCTCATACCTCTGACTCCAGATCTCGCTCCAAGATGTAAACTAAGCTATTCCCATCAATTATCAATGCTAATGGCCCACCTATTGTTAATCTCTGCACTTTTGCCTCAGATAGAAGCATTTTGCATTCACTCTCTGAAGTTCCATTTATGATAATCCGATGCATATCAGGTGTCAATAATTTGCAAGAAAGAGCAATTGAAATGGCAGTCTCCTGTTTATCTCCAGTCAGAACCCAGACCTTAATTCCCGCCTGCCGCAGACACTCGATGGTTTCCGGTACACCCTCCTGAAGTTTATCTTCAATTCCCGTTGCACCAAGCAATCGCAAATTAGATTCAATAAAAGATGCAGTTTCCCGTAATTTTAAAGATCGGTCGGCCAATGAGGTGGTTGCATCTTCATACATTGACTGCCATTTCTCGACTTCTTCAGTTGTAAGATCTTTAGCAGCAAGTACAAGAGTGCGTAAACCTTCTGATGAATATTCAATCAAATGGCGTTCTGTAATGAGGCTAATATCGTCATTTTTTGGATCTTTTTTCAATATGGTGAGCATTGAAGTATCTGCTCCTTTTACCAACACCTTCACGTCATTGTTAGGGAATCTGATAACGACTGACATTCTTTTTCGCACACTATCGAACTCATGCAGCCCTAAAACATCCAACCTGAAAATTATGACGAATGTTGCTTGGTTTTTATTTGTCAATAGAGGTGACGATTTAAACCCATTAGGTACAAATGTGCTCATTTGGGTTATGTTATATCTCTAACAGGTCATATAGATTAAGTTAAACGGAATAGCTATAAAAAGATCAAGCCGCTCAATTAGATTGATATATTTATCCAAAATTTGTCCAATTGTGCAAATCTTACATATAGGTTTGCTAAAGAAAATAGATTATTTTGTAATAATATCGTTTCTGCAATCTTAATGAAAAAATTTAATAATCCATGAAGATAATTATAAAAAAAGTGTTTTTGGTTCACCCCACAACCTGTTTTGAGCTGTTCTAAAAGTTCATGAGTTTACTTATTAATGGGTTGATTTGGGCTATGGTTGATCCCTGGTCACAGTGTCACACAGTTATACAAAATTAGTTTAAAAGAAAAGGCGTCAGATGGGTCAAGTTTAACAAGTGTAACATTAAAGTATAAAACCTCGTGAATAATTTATTCAGGGTTCACTCTCTGGAAGGTTGAATAGATAGGATCAGGAAAAATAACTTAGGAAACAGGTAAAATAAAGTCACCCAAACTGTATTTTGTGCATAAAACCTTCAAGGTCATTTTATTCCAAGTTTTTTTATTATCATTAAAATAATGTAGCTTGTGTACCTGTAACACTAATTATTTACACACAAAAAAAAGTTGTTCATTTAGACAAAAATGATTCAGGACAATCAATCCTGACATTTTTGGGTAACCAAGGCCTACGCCTGACCCGCCAATTTTGCAGCCTTTATATCTCAAATGATTCTTTTTAGCTTTTGGGATAAAGGATCGGAGCAATCAACTGATAAGACACAACAGCTAGAGAGTAGCAAAGAAAGTTACCTACCTTAGTTTCTCACCATTGACATTAAGTGCAATATGCCCAGATGTCCTCTCGAAAAGAATATACCCGTAAGCGCAAGCAGCAGCTACAAGAGCTTGTTCATCAGGAGATTCCCCCTGATAATCAATAGCTTCCAGATCTTGATGAATATCAGTTCCCATAGAAGTAGTTTGATTAAGAATAGGAATGACTGTGTTACATGCTGCCAATGTAAGGAAAAAATCACGAGCAGACACATTTTCATTTCCATCTAGATCTTTATGAAGCAATCCGAAGAGGTGAGAATCCACAGTAATATCAGACTTTAGCTTCTTTTCTGTTGGGGATGATGCAG
The DNA here is from genome assembly GCA_949592205.1 of Helichrysum umbraculigerum. NCBI lineage: Eukaryota > Viridiplantae > Streptophyta > Magnoliopsida > Asterales > Asteraceae > Helichrysum > Helichrysum umbraculigerum. The sequence goes on along the minus strand of CATIUR010000002.1, from coordinate 43,941,792 downwards.
CCGGTTTGGTCGCTTCTGCTCAAAGATAATATTACAAAGTGCAAATTAATTGTATTATATTATGAATTTGTAGTATCATACGCAGCACACAGCATAAATAATGTGCTTTGGAATTATTATGAGTGAAGCAAATGCAAAGGAATACAAAATTTTAATTTATGGGTAATTTTTGAAGAAATTTTTGAAGATGATCATCCATTTTCGGTTCAATATGGGGCAATGATACACACTGCCACCTTAAGAGACCTCTTTTTGGTATTTCAGGGTTGCAGAGAGCCCCAGCATAAAACTTCTATCGGACTAGGAGCAGCTAAGTCCCTACCAATATAGAACTGGAGGTCTCGTCTGTTGGTCTGTTCTACTCTAACTCATTAGTACTTTAATTTCTCAAAGTAACCACTTACTGCAAGACTCACTCAAGAGTAAGCTTCTCTATCAAGAGAAAATCATCCATCATACTAATACCAATCTATATATTACTGAGGTTTCTTTTACTAGGGAGGAAGTGAGGGACCTCAAGTCAGCCTAAAAAACATTTAAGAATACAATCCATATCTCATAGTATAAACATAAACATGTAATGCATCCAAAGAAGTTATAAAATGAAATTTCTAGAACATGCTGACAACAAAGAAGTTACAAAATGGAATTTCTATAAGTAAAGAGTCAAACCTGTAGTCTCTGTATCAAGTATGGTGTCACCCGCCATAGGAAAATTACAATAATCTTTCCCAAATACTGAAGCTCTTCGAAATTCCATTTTATTCTCGGTAAGTGTACCGGTCTTATCAGAAAAAACATACCGTATCTGCCCCAAATCTTCATTAATATTCAAAGATCTGCACTGAAACCTCGAATTCGTACTACTATCGTACATATGTTTATCTTCAATCATAAAATAAGATTGACCTAATCTAACCAACTCCATAGTAATATATAGAGATATCGGTATCATTATCTGGAACACAATAATCGAGCTTAAAAACGCAAAAAATGTTTCCATAGGAATCCCATAATATTTATACGGTTTTCCAGGAAATTTCCCTTTAACTAAATAACTCTTTCTGTAATAAGGCAACGTATCAATTTGCTCGCGGTGACGCATCAACCACAAACACATCCCAATGGCCACAACAACACATAACACAAAGAGAAAAACAGATAACCATATTGTCTCTTTGTTCATTGCTTGTTCCAACCTGCTTCTTTTTGACGGTGAAACCGCACTATTTAACATCGCTTTGGTCTCTTGACCAGCATAAACAACCACACCCACCACCCATTCGGTATTTTTCACGTGACACCCACGCAAAATGATATTGGATTGGCTAAGTGAAACTTTTTGTGAATTTAACTCCATATTGGCAGTGAATTCGTATATATTTCTGTTCGGTTGTTCACATCTGATAACCCCTGATATGGAATCCCCTTCAAATCTCATTAAAGACGTTTCCTGTCGAGCATACCGTGTCTTTAAATTCGACTCGCCATCCAAATTCATGGTCTGTATATACGCAACACCACTAGGATCACTTGTCCCGAGAAGCACGATATCACAAGGAATTGCCTCATCAGCACAAATTTTGACCACCTCACCTACCTTGATATCTTTCCATCTTTTCAATTGAAATTTACCAATTTGAAGCACTAAAGACTCTTTATTGTTCTCATTTCTATCAGAACGATGTCTACGCCAATCCTCATAACCGTCTTTTATGGCAGTTACAGTGAGAACAAAAAGTAAAGGGAAAAGAGAGACTGTTCTACCAAAAACTGCAAGAGGTGGAAGCTGATTGAGAGCCGCGATAACTAAAAAATATACGTATGCCACCCGATGAAACTGAATGAAGAGATTCTTGGGTAAGAAATTAATAACTGTGTACTTGCTAGTGGTGATCTCATTTCCCGTAAATTCGTATTCTTCATTGGTTCTTTGAGGGTTATTGATGTATATCAGCCTAGAATTATCATGCACTAGATTACTATCCAACTGCATTCTTTAACAACGATTCTAATCTTAGCTAAAGCTGCACGAAATGACACCCCAAGTGAAGATGCCACTCGTATATATGAATGGGCATTGATCACCACTTCACTAAACCCCAAAATCAAACTGTAGAAACCGAATTAGAATACATTTTCTCACAATTTTCCACTAATGTTCCTTCTCTTCCGCAATTTGAACACTCAAAGATTATAGCAACACAACCACCCAATGCGTATTTCTCAACTCCCTTCACTCAAAAAGCAAAAACTATACCTTCAATCCAACAAGAAATATCCAATGGGCGGCCAAAATATGTGTGCAAACAACTTAATACCCAAAGCAAATAGACATGCAAGAATTGTACCAATTTAAGGTTCTTATACTGTGAGTGTTATAATACCAGGTGGGTCTCAAAATTCAGAAAAGAACTCACCTTTCTAACACTTCAATGTAACACCAAAAACCCTGATAGACCTGTCATTACAAAACCAAAATCTCATTGAGACATTTCAACAAACACATTGCGAACAAATAAAGAAACCCCAACAATTGTACATAAATATACAACATGAATGAATTATACAAAAAGATGAGAAATTGATGAAATACGAAACTGACCCGGATGAAATTAATTGGTGGGAAGAGATCTAGAACGTCAAAAATGGGAAATTGAAGGTGAAAATTAGGTGGAAAGAAAGGGGGATTAGGCGGTGCACGGAGATCAAGGAGGAAAAGAAAAGCGAAAGTGGTAATGAATGTGAGACGAGTGGATGGAAGCATAAATGTTTTTCTGGTTTAAAGTAATGATGATGATGAGTGCCTGCAAATGGAAGTAATTTTGGCTTTAATTTTTCTCGTTTTTATTGATTGATTTGATTTGATTGCTCCATAGCCTACTCAAAAATAGTTACCTATTCATTTTCATGTTATTTTTATTTGTTTATGTCGATGTATAGATTTTTAGAATTGAGAATTGTGATAGCTACAAAATACGCGTTCGTTAGTTTATGAACGAATTTTATCTTTATCTTATATACGGAGTATATATGTTAAAAAAATATTAATTACTTACTCTTGTAACTTCTTTTAAAAATAGGTACGGTGAAGCATACATTTCAGACTGACTTAACGACTCGCTAAAAAAGAATATCGGTACATTTTTGAGAACCGTGACCATTTTCGTGTAAAGTACTCCCCTCCAGAACTAACTCGTCAACACGTCTGAGGACTGGCTCCAAAATTGTAGCTAATAGGGATCTAACTTGGGTCTCATCTAGAAAAATTTTCAAGCTTCTACCACTAAAAGTCATTTTACAATGGAACTTTTTATATGTAAATTTCAAGTAAATTTAAATTAATTTTAAACTAGTTAAACTTTTATGTAATGATGTATGATGTATTTTGTGAGATTGGATATTGTTTTTAATTTTAATTGATGTTGATTTATTAGAACTAATTATTATCATCATTCACTATAACACTCCTTATTTAGAACCATTTTTTTTTTATAACATTTGGAAGCGTCTGGTCAAACATATATTGATAATTTACATTACACAACAACGTAATAGTTATACTGTTTACAACCAATTACATCAAGCCGGGTGTTATATAATACAAACACAACGTTAAGTTTTTCCAAAACATTATCAGAGTTAACACGTAGCCAAACATTCCATCCAACAGCTTCTTGCCCCAATAGATATATCAAAAGTCAAAACCTGCAAGAAGTAGGGTGGTGGGATTAGCACAAGGCTAAGTGAGAGAATGTATAACTAACAGTCTAACTCAGCTTAACAACCCTGTTTACAGCAAATAATCGTATACATATAACCCAAAAGAGGATCGGTGGTTCTTGGGGAAACTCCCAGCCAAGAACACTTAAAATCAACTGCAGGCCAATACAGTGATTAACCGATAGCTTGTTGTTATCTTCACACGCCACATGTTACTGTAAACTATATGTACAAGGAACCCCTGACGTGCCCAACAATAACAACAAAGCTCAACCAGTGTTGACCTCTCAATAATGCACATAATGCCCAATGGCCAACTTGCACATAATCAACATAATCATCAATATCAGACTAAACAGTCTATCAAGCAGTAGTACTACGTTTACTCGTTGTAACCAAACTTGTTACAACTAAATCATACTGAGAGTTACAGATCCACTCACTCATATTTTCTCAGTTCACTTACTCAGCTGTCTAATGTCACTGAGTCTTCGAATTATCTGAGAATCAAAATCAAATATAAGTTAGTAAGTATTTCATAAACAGCTAACTTATACAATACATAACTTAAGAACAATGGAGTATTATTTACACAACAATAATATGTTCCTAATTATATTACATTATTCATAACCTTACATAATATTATTAATATATTACCATTTAAATGAAATTAGAACTTGAAAATCGAAATATTAAAATAGATGAGGAAGCAGCCGGCTCACTTGTTTTGGTACCAAATCGTGCAAACTTGCACTAATCAACCCAATACGTACTTTGATTCAAAATACCCAATTTTCTAGTTCTTAATTCCACCTAATAATACCAATTATCTACCACAATCTCCTCATAGCATCAAATTAAGACTCTCCATGTTTCATTTCATACAAATTTGATAACCCATATGATGTAGTTAAAAATCATAACCCAAAAACAATCAAAGTTAAGAACACATATTAAATTTGTATTTATTCATTAACTAATTTTATGAAACCTCAAACCACCTCAACTATTAACAATTAGCATCATTAAATTCTCAATTTTCATCATATAGCAATAATAGCAAATTTATTCAATAAACTAAGTTCTTGAATACTTGAAGAAATTAAATACTTACAAGTTTGAGAAGGAGGTTAACAAGATGAAGATGGCTAATATACAAGAATTTAACACACAAAGTCTCCACTTGCTAATTAATCACAAGAACAAGGTTTACTTGCTACTAGTTTTGTTTTCTGTGTTTTCGTTTGAGTACAAGAGGTATAATTGCCAAATTGGGAAAGTAATAAACTAAGTTGGTCTCATCCTTATGAGCCGACTTATTACTTACTTTATATTCTATCCCCTTCTAACTTATTGTCTGGAACCTAAAAATCATTTCACAATTCAAACAATTTTATTTTACCGTTAACTACATAAAGTTAAAACAAGTAATAATTTACTAGTCACAATAAGTTATTTAATCTTTTTAACAAGTTATTCATAATAAACATAATGAATTAAACAATTAAATTCCTAAACATTAAATAATAATTTAAAGTCAGGAGATTTACCAGAATATCACTAGGCCTCTAAGGTGGATGTTACATTTACTTATATATAAGACTAGTGTAAATACCCGTACAATGTACGACAAAGTATGTATAACGATATATTATATCCTTGATGATTTAAACAATAACTTGTTTTAAATAAACATATAGATCATGAAGATGTCTAGATTTCAAACCATATTCAATTACGCTTACATTATAACGGACAATATATAAAATAAATGAAAATCTACTCTCTACTCTATTTATAATAAGAAAGTACAAAATATAGAAAATCTTTAACTAAATTTTGAATGGAGAAATCTTAACCATCTATTTAGAAAGTCAGCATGAAGATCTATCCATCCGTTTATTTGCTGACATCATAATCTTCTAACTAAAAAGATATTAATAACCCTCCTAACTAATCTCAGATTTTATTTAATTTCAATTTTCAATTTCAAATAAACTTAAAAACTTAGACAGAAAAATTCGCATTTACCAATTCAATTAATTAAATTAAATTAACAACAATTAAAAAAAAAGGAAAAAAATTGAAAGGTCAAAACTCGTGACTGGCAAATGCATTGTTCGTTCAACATGAATCTTCTAAGGAACATCTTTTCTTCTTGATGTTTTTTTCATTTTTAATACTACTACGCTTTTTCCTTTTCCTTGCATAACCAGAGGTTGAAGAAAGATCTTTTATTTTTTTTGTTATTTGATGCTATACAACGATCACCACGCTTAAAAATATTTTGAATATAATGAAGGAAATAAATCAGGAGAAGATCAAGGAATATGTTAATGGTTATTGTGATCATCATAACGATATATATGTATATCGGGAATTATTAGATATTTGATTTGATTTGATTTGATTTTTTTTTATAATTTATCAAAATACACAACTTTAAACTCATTTTTTTGCTATAACAAAATATTACGTAATAATAATAATATTAAAATAAATTTCGTTTTTTATAATAATCTTATATTCTATTTATAATAAGAAAGTATCAAATATAGAAAATCTTTAACTAAATTTTGAATGGAGAGATCCTGACTATCTATTTAGAAAGTCAACATGAAGATCTATCCATATGTTTATTTGCTGACATCATAATCTTCTACCTAGAAAGATATTAATAACCCTCCTAACTAATCTTAAATTTTATTTAATTTCAAATTTCAATTTCAAATAAACTTAAAAACCTAGACAGAAACATTCGCATTTACCAATTCAATTAATTCAATTAAATTAACAAGAATAAAAAAAAAAAAAAAAAAAAAAGGTCAAAACTCATGACTGGCAAATGCATTGTCCGTTCAACATGAATCTTCTAAGGAACATCTTTCTTCTTGATGTTTTTTCATTTTTAATACTACTACGCTTTTTCCTTTTCCTCGCAGAACCAGAGGTTATAGAAAGATCTTTCAAATTTTTTTTTGTTATTTGATGCTATACAACGATCACCACGTTTAAAAATATTTTTGATATAATGGAGGAAATAATCAGGAGAAGATCAAGGAACATGTTAATGGTTATTGTGATCATCATAACGATATATGTATATCGGGAATTATTAAATATTTGATTTGATTTTTTTATATTTTATCAAAATACACAACTTTAAACTCATTTTTTTGTTATAACAAAATATTACGTAATAATAATATTAAAATAAATTTCGATTTGATAATAATACACATTATTAATCCTTAATTAAAAATAAACAATAACAATAGTAATAATAATCTTCAATGACATTAGTAAATATAGAGGTAAGGTCTTTAAGATTATGGAGTTAAGTTAGCCTTTGTTTAGAGAGAATATAAAAGGGTTAATTTAGCATTTGTTTACATTTTTTACTATTGTATAAGACATACTTACATTTGTTCTATTGTATGTACTGAACTTGTAAATATCTATTGTATGTAAATTTTCCTTTTTGGGTAAGACCAAAAAAGGAAACTTTCCTATTTTGGCCTTACCCAAAAAGGAAAGCTTACATACACTAGACGATATTTACAAGTTCAATACATACAATAGACGATATTTATAAGTTCAATACATACAATAGAAGTTTCAAAGTTCGACTTATACAATGGTAAAATGTGTAAAGTTTAATACATAACAAAACAATAAACCCAAGATAAGAAGTCTGATAGTGTGTTAGGAGTATTACTGGAACACCCTACTCGAAAATACAAGGATTTTTTTTATTTTTTTTTTTAAAGGAAGCGCAAGTTTAGATACAAACCATTGAATTGCATATTTACATTTCAAAATGGCAATTCAAATACATACAGTCTTTAAACTAGATCATCCTAGACATTACACACGATAAGTTTAGTGTTATAGAAGTCCAAAACTTAATGTCATAACATTGACACAGTAACAAAACAGAGTGAGCTTGTCAAACATTCCATTCTTATTGTACTTCTTGCCCACCCACATACCAAAGTAAACCTGCAAGAAGTAATGAGGGGTTAGCACGAAGCTAAGTGAATAAATCTCAAACTATCACCTAACTTAGCTTAACAATTGAATACAGCAAAGCATAGTAACAGTTAATCATGAAGGATCGGTGGTCCTTGGAGTACCCTCATGCCGCGGTGGTTCCCCAAGTAACACTTAAACCAACTGAAGGCCAATCAGTGGCTAAACCGATAGTTTGGTACTATTACTACTTACAACATAATTTCAGTGAACAACACATGTACAAGGTACTTATGATGTCCAAAGTAATAGTACTCAAACCCAACACACGTTGACCCCCGACATTCATATAGTCCACAACCATCAAGGCAATCAAGGACACCAATAATCAAGCTAAATAAAGCCATCATGGCAAATTATTAACTTAACAATGAAAACAGTAAATTCACGTTTACCCGTTGTAACCATATTGTTACAACCAAATTAAACTAACAGTCCAAGATTCACTCACCCTTGTCGACTGTAGTCTCCACTCAAAGATCTTATCTTATTGAGTCTTCTGGTTATCTGAGAACACGATCAAAACCCGAGTTAGCCTCTAATGTTTAGAATTTATAATATAACATTCACATAATTAATGTCGTATAATGCTCATACTATATTTTCAATACTCGTTAAATAACATAAGCACACAAGTCACAAGTTGTCAAATTCGTCAAAGTAAAACTGACAAACGCGATCCTGATAAGGTGTGGCTGGATCGCGTTCCTTAACACCAAAATATTCTGTTGCCAAAATACACTTGCAAACGCGATCCGGGAAAAGGAGCTGGATCGCGTTCCAAGGAACAAAATCCGTTGATCCAATTTAACACTAGCTAACGCGATCCGTATTATAGGGACTGGATCGCGTTCATACGTACAAAATCATCTTGGGATCAAAATACACATAGCAACGCGATCCGGGCAAGGTTTTCGGGATCGCGTTCCAATGTTTTTCAACAATGGTTTAGACCTGTAACTAGTTTCAGCTCGAACCAAAGACCCAAATTTCGTACAATATAATTATCAAACACGATTTTTACTTATAATTGACCTCTACAAACATGTGTAAACATATAGCAACAACTAATAGCATCATCTAACATCGCAATATACACATGCAACATGATTTCAACCTAATTTCAACCAAAACCCAAATTCACTCATTTTAATACATGAACACTTATTTGATTCGTTGAAATGGACATGAAATCAGTTTGTAATCATCACACAAACACATTTAAACCTAAACTAACACTATTTCAACATTAGTTTTCCCTAATTCAACTAATTCAAGCATGAATATGAAAATAGGTAAAATGCTTACAATGGAGATGATAATCAAGAAGAAGATGATGCAATGAAGATGAAGAACAAGTTGTATTCTCAATCACAGCCTTGAATTTAAGAAATCAGATTGCAAGATTTGTTTGAGAGATTATGTGAATTTCTTCACTATCAAAGTGAAAGTCAGGAGGTGAAATGAGGTGTTGTCAAAATGATAACACAGGTGTCGACTACACCTATGACTCAGCCCATTTTGGGTATAAATTATACCCGTCCTAAATCTATTGTCTGGAACCTAAAAATGCCCAATAGTTAAAATACTTTTATTATACCATCAACTAAATAAATTTAAAACAATTAATAATTCATTTATCACAATAAGCCAATTGACCAATTGACCTATTAATTTAGCTATCGAAATACCAAGTATTTAAAAATACAATTTAAATAGCAAATAAAATTAAGGGAAATACCGTATTTCGACTAGGCCACTTTTGAGGATGTTACAAATCTTCCCTCCTTAAGAAGATTTCGTCCCCGAAATCTCGCCACGCTCAAAAAGATTGGGATAGCGCGTCCTCATGCTAGACTCGGTCTCCCAAGTAAGATTCGGACCCAAACTATGATTCCACTTAACCAATACCATAGGGATTTCCTTCTTTCGAAGTTTAGTCACCTTACGATCCAAAAGCTCTACGGGTTCTTCTACAAGTCTTTGACTTAGGTCAACACGCAAATCTTGCAATGGAAGAACTTGGGATTGGTCCTCCACATTGCATTTTCTTAAATAGCACACATTGAAAGTATTATGAATACCCGACAATTCAGGAGGAAGATCTAACGACACCGTTTGATCATTGACAACATGTCGAATTTTAAACGGTCCAATGTATCTAGGAGCTAGTTTACCCCGTTTTCCAAACCTGATAACACCCTTCCAAGGTGAAACTTTCAAATAAACCAACTCGCCTTCTACAAACGAAACTGGTCGATAACGTGGGTCAGCATACTGTTTCTGCCTATCACGGGCAGCTTTCAATCTATCTCGGGCAATAGCTACCTTATCGGCTGAAATTTGGACTATGTCAGGACCCGCAAACTGCTTTTCACCCGCCTCTAACCAACAAGTGGGTGTCCTACACCTACGACCATACAACATTTCGTAGGGTGGCATGCCTATACTAGAATGGAAAGAGTTATTATAGGCAAACTCGACTAATGGTAAATGGGAATCCCACGACCCACCAAATTCTAGTACACATGCCCGCAACATGTCCTCCAAGGTTTGAATGGTGCGTTCCGACTGACCATCCGTCTGAGGATGATAAGCCGTGCTCAAGTTGACCCTAGAACCCAATTCACGCTGTAAATTCTGCCAAAAACCCGACACAAATCGAGAATCTCTGTCTGAAACAATCGACAACGGAATCCCATGTCTAATAACCACTTCATTAATGTACAATTGCGCCAATTTACTTAATGATGCCGTCTCACAAGTGGCAAGAAAATGAGCACTCTTGGTCAATCTATCCACAATTACCCAAATCATATCATTACCTTTAACAGTTCGAGGTAATTTGGTCACAAAATCCATGGTAATATGTTCCCATTTCCACTCGGGAATCTCTAGTTGCTTCAAAGCTCCATACGGTTTTTGATGCTCGGTCTTTACTTGAGAGCAAATATGGCAAGATTCAACAATTCGAGCGACATCCAACTTCAAAGTAGGCCACCAATACAATGGTTTTAAATCATGATACATTTTGGTGCTTCCGGGATGAATCGACAATCTAGACTTGTGAGCTTCCAACAAGATTACATCTCTAAGACCACCAATGAAAGGAACCCAAATACGAGACTGAAACAATTTCAATCCACGAGAATCCTCGACCAATAAGTCTTTTCTTTTAAGCATAACTTCGGATTTTAAGTTATGATCCAATAATGCCTCCATTTGTGCCAATTTCAATTGATTAATCAAGTCTGAGGAAATTTCCATACGCATTAAACAAACCCTTTCAGATTTACCCTTTCGGCTAAGCGCATCCGCCACCACATTTGCCTTACCCGGATGGTATCGAATCTCGCAATCATAATCCTTAATCAACTCTAACCATCGTCTTTGCCTCATGTTAAGTTCTTTTTGAGTAAACATATACTGAAGGCTCTTGTGGTCCGTACAAATAACGCATTTGGTTCCATACAGGTAATGTCTCCAAATCTTTAAGGCAAAAACCACAGCTGCAAGTTCCAAGTCATGGGTAGGATAGTTAATCTCATGAGGTTTCAGCTGACGGGAAGCATAGGCAATAACACGGTCTCGTTGCATTAAAACACAACCTAAACCCGCATGTGAAGCATCACAATATACAATAAAATCCTCGGATCCGTCAGGTAAGGCTAAAACAGGAGCCTGACACAACAATTGTTTCAAAGTCTGAAAAGCCGATTCCTGTTGATCACCCCACAGAAATTTCACATTCTTACGAGTTAATTTAGTTAAAGAACCTGCAATCTTGGAGAAATCTTTAATAAATTTTCTGTAATAGCCTGCCAAACCCAGAAAACTCTTGATTTCTGACGGAGATTTAGGCGATTGCCAATTCATGACAGCCTCAATTTTAGATGGATCCACTTTAACCCCATTTTCACAAATGATGTGCCCCAAAAATTGAACTTCACGAAGCCAAAATTCACATTTTCAAAACTTAGCATACAATTTCTCTTTTCTCAAGGTGTCAAGAACTAATCGCAAATGTACTTCATGATCAGATTCAGATTTAGAATAAACTAAAATATCATCAATGAATACAATGACAAATTTATCAAGAAAAGGCCTACAAACCCTGTTCATCAAATCCATGAAAATTGCTGGAGCATTAGTCAACCCAAAAGGCATAACAAGGAATTCATAATGACCATAGCGAGTGCGAAAAGCTGTTTTAGGGATATCCTCCCCACAAACCCGGACTTGGTGATAACCCGATCTCAAGTCAATCTTAGAGAAAAACGAAGACCCTTGCAATTGATCAAACAATTCATCTATTCGGGGCAAAGGATACTTATTCTTTACGGTCCTCTTATTCAACTCTCTATAATCAATACACATTCGAAAAGTGCCATCCTTCTTTTTAACAAATAACACAGGAGCACCCCAAGGAGAAGAACTGGGTCTAACAAAACCCTTATCCAATAACTCCTGAATTTGATTCATCATTTCACGAATTTCGGAGGGAGCTAATCTATAAGGTGCCTTAGCTACCGGAGTAGAACCAGGAATTAACTCAATTTTGTATTCTACTTCTCTAACCGGAGGTAAACCAGGCAATTCATCAGGGAAAACATCCGAATACTCAGAAACAACTCGGACATTACTAATGGCTTTCTTTTCTAGCTTAGCATCGACAACATAGGCTAAATAAGAATCACACCCTTTAGCTAGAGATTTTCTAGCTTTCATCATAGAGATTAAAGGTATACTACCCCTCTCCCTTTCCCCTCGAGCCACGACATATGACTCGTCTGAGATTGGGATTTTTATTAGCTTCTTATGACAATCTATATTGGCTTTATTACGACTCAACCAATCCATGCCTAACACAACATCAAACCCATGAATAGGCATCAATAGAAAAGAAACAGGGAAACTATGACCCTCAATCGAAATACTAGCTCCAGTAACCGATGTGGTAACCGAAACTAACTTTCCATCCGCTACCTCGACCTCAATAGGTTTTGGAATACATGTAGGTGTCAATTTAAGTCTATCACAGAATACCAAGGACATAAAGGAACAATTTGCCCCCGAATCAAATAAGGCGCATGCCGGTACTGAATTAATAAGGAAAGTACCAGTTATGACGTCCTCGGCTACTACCGCTTCATCCACGGTCATTCTAAAAGCCCGACCAGTTGGAACTGGAGGATTCTTTCTTTTCTGGCCAGCAGATGATGATGACCCTCCGACAGTGCCCGATTTTTGCTTCCCTGCCTCTGTACACGCACTAGAACGATGCCCTTCCTTGCGACAATTCCAACACACTGGCTTAGGAAAAGGACAATCCTTGATGTCGTGACCGAACTGACCACACTTAATACACCTAGCAGTCTGAGGTGTACAATGTCCCGTGTGCCTAGACTTACAATTCTGGCACCAATTTGATCTATCCACTGAACCACCAACAACATTCGGTTTTCGGTTATTGTTATTACCTTGCCATTTCTTCTTCCCCTGACCTGAAGTAGATTCACCTTTGGGTTTCATTGGGGACTTGTCTTTAATCTCTAAACCATGAGCTCGAATATCACCGTCTACAGAACGAGCCAAATCAAAAGCTTGGTTAAGATCACCTGCAAGTCTCACAGTAGTCCGATAATTATGGGGTAACATTCCAACAAAATGGTCAATCTTTGTCCTTTCATCCGGTACCCATTGATGTACAAATCTCAATTTATCGGTAAACTGGGAGATAAGGTCCTCCATAGTCATACTATCAGTCAATTGCATATCCAAGAATTCACGCCTAATGCGAGTCATGTCATACCCGGAGCAATATTTCTTACAAACCTCATTATGGAAATCAGACCATGTAATGGAAGCTTTTTGCTGAGGTGTTAAATGAGATGTGTTAGAATCCCACCATCCCATTGCCGGACCCTTTAAAAGTTGCACTGCATAAGTTACCTTGATCTCATCCTCACATCGGCAAACCTCAAATTTTCTTTCGACATCCCTTAACCAATCCATGGTCACAGAAGGATTCGTACTCCCAAAGAAATCTGAAGGTCCACTAGACTTAAAGGTTTTAAACGAACATAATTTTTGCTGAGATGGAGGAGGAAATACCGGAAATTGAAATCCCGAAGGTCCTGAAGAAGTAAAAGGAGCTGATGTCTGGTAGTAAATAGGCGGTGGCATAGAAAACTGTGATGTCACCAACGGAGGTGTAATCGTACTAACAACCGGAATCTGCCTGGATGTTCTAGCTTGTTGCTCATATAATTCCTTATATTTGTTTAATTCATCCTCTAAATACAAAGTGTACTCATCACGGCTCAATTCATTTGCAGGGAGTGTAGTACTAGGCTGACCTTGACTTTGAGACTGAATTTCAGGAGGAGAGTCTCTTGCTCCAGAAGCATTGATCGGGGTACTGGTCGGAGCGTTATTTTCTGCCATATCCTGTATCACAACACATCTCATAACCCATTAATTGTTAGTACATAGCAATACTAACCAAATCAAATTCACTAGCTCAATCCCCTTCCCCGGAATGTTTGACTAACACAAATAGATTTGGGATTGAACAATTAACCCATGTTCAATTCACCCAAACCTTTGCTCTGATACCAATTTGGAACACCCTACTCGAAAATACAAGGATTTTTTTTTTTTTTTTTTTTTAAAGGAAGCGCAAGTTTAGATACAAACCATTGAATTGCATATTTACATTTCAAAATGGCAATTCAAATACATACAGTCTTTAAACTAGATCATCCTAGACATTACACACGATAAGTTTAGTGTTATAGAAGTCCAAAACTTAATGTCATAACATTGACACAGTAACAAAACAGAGTGAGCTTGTCAAACATTCCATTCTTATTGTACTTCTTGCCCACCCACATACCAAAGTAAACCTGCAAGAAGTAATGAGGGGTTAGCACGAAGCTAAGTGAATAAATCTCAAACTATCACCTAACTTAGCTTAACAATTGAATACAGCAAAGCATAGTAACAGTTAATCATGAAGGATCGGTGGTCCTTGGAGTACCCTCATGCCGCGGTGGTTCCCCAAGTAACACTTAAACCAACTGAAGGCCAATCAGTGGCTAAACCGATAGTTTGGTACTATTACTACTTACAACATAATTTCAGTGAACAACACATGTACAAGGTACTTATGATGTCCAAAGTAATAGTACTCAAACCCAACACACGTTGACCCCCGACATTCATATAGTCCACAACCATCAAGGCAATCAAGGACACCAATAATCAAGCTAAATAAAGCCATCATGGCAAATTATTAACTTAACAATGAAAACAGTAAATTCACGTTTACCCGTTGTAACCATATTGTTACAACCAAATTAAACTAACAGTCCAAGATTCACTCACCCTTGTCGACTGTAGTCTCCACTCAAAGATCTTATCTTATTGAGTCTTCTGGTTATCTGAGAACACGATCAAAACCCGAGTTAGCCTCTAATGTTTAGAATTTATAATATAACATTCACATAATTAATGTCGTATAATGCTCATACTATATTTTCAATACTCGTTAAATAACATAAGCACACAAGTCACAAGTTGTCAAATTCGTCAAAGTAAAACTGACAAACGCGATCCTGATAAGGTGTGGCTGGATCGCGTTCCTTAACACCAAAATATTCTGTTGCCAAAATACACTTGCAAACGCGATCCGGGAAAAGGAGCTGGATCGCGTTCCAAGGAACAAAATCCGTTGATCCAATTTAACACTAGCTAACGCGATCCGTATTATAGGGACTGGATCGCGTTCATACGTACAAAATCATCTTGGGATCAAAATACACATAGCAACGCGATCCGGGCAAGGTTTTCGGGATCGCGTTCCAATGTTTTTCAACAATGGTTTAGACCTGTAACTAGTTTCAGCTCGAACCAAAGACCCAAATTTCGTACAATATAATTATCAAACACGATTTTTACTTATAATTGACCTCTACAAACATGTGTAAACATATAGCAACAACTAATAGCATCATCTAACATCGCAATATACACATGCAACATGATTTCAACCTAATTTCAACCAAAACCCAAATTCACTCATTTTAATACATGAACACTTATTTGATTCGTTGAAATGGACATGAAATCAGTTTGTAATCATCACACAAACACATTTAAACCTAAACTAACACTATTTCAACATTAGTTTTCCCTAATTCAACTAATTCAAGCATGAATATGAAAATAGGTAAAATGCTTACAATGGAGATGATAATCAAGAAGAAGATGATGCAATGAAGATGAAGAACAAGTTGTATTCTCAATCACAGCCTTGAATTTAAGAAATCAGATTGCAAGATTTGTTTGAGAGATTATGTGAATTTCTTCACTATCAAAGTGAAAGTCAGGAGGTGAAATGAGGTGTTGTCAAAATGATAACACAGGTGTCGACTACACCTATGACTCAGCCCATTTTGGGTATAAATTATACCCGTCCTAAATCTATTGTCTGGAACCTAAAAATGCCCAATAGTTAAAATACTTTTATTATACCATCAACTAAATAAATTTAAAACAATTAATAATTCATTTATCACAATAAGCCAATTGACCAATTGACCTATTAATTTAGCTATCGAAATACCAAGTATTTAAAAATACAATTTAAATAGCAAATAAAATTAAGGGAAATACCGTATTTCGACTAGGCCACTTTTGAGGATGTTACAATTACTAATGATGGTTCTGTTGTATAATAGATGGATGTAGCTGTTTTATGTATATAGGAGTAATGATTAGCATAAATTAATTCTCCAAAACAAATCTTGGAACCTACACGTAACTAACAAGAAAATAAATCAAATTAGAATTATTTTTTGGGTACCCCAATCCGAAAAAGAAAAAATAACAATTCGGTAGTAGGCCAGTTTTTAATTGTAAAATCCATTTTACATGAAGCCCAGCTACCATTAACAAGCCCATTATGACCCAATACACTCTAGGATAAATCGGTTACGAATTACCTTTTATTTCTCAAATCAATATCAATTCAATATTTTTGTAAATCGTGACTGATTTTTAAAATCATTTAAGCGTCATTTATTTATTTGGTTAAAGAACAAACCCACAATTTTTCAAAAAACAAGATACCACCATGGCTGCACCAAGACGTAACAATGTTGGAGGTAACATGCCCGACATATTGTACAGAAATCCCGAAATGAAAATCCATGATTTGATTAAAGCTTTGAAAGATGATCAGTTTGTCATGCGTATCGTTTTAGGTTAATCATTTTTTTATTCGCAATTAACCATTATAAATATACTTCATACCAAGTCAGTTTGATTAGTATCATGTTATGTTTGTTTTGTACAGTTTTATATTTATCGTTGTTCCACTTATATATAAATGACTTTCTCCGAAATTATGTAAAGTTTTAAGTTAATTCATAACTGAGTTTGTTGATCATGTATACGTATATATTATTTGTTTCAGAGGAAAGCAAAAGTCTATTGGAAATGTGTCATGCGGATCATGATGCCAACATTCGAGGTTTACTTGATAACACGATGCGGCTTACGTACCAAATCATGGAAGACTTAATGAAGTTCAATAGAGAGCGAAAGTACTTCAATGATATTAATGATGACAATCGTTTGGCATATCCGCATATTGAGTTCAACAAAAAAGCAGATTTTTTAATTAGTCAACTTGATTTCATCCGTCAAAATGTTGACTTTTTTTATGCATCGATACACATGCATAATAAACCGTAGGTTATACCTATACGATATGTCGTGTTCTCATCTTCTAGATGTATTTCTATTTAGCAATCTATATCTATATGCTAAATTAAATTATTGACGCTGTTATATGCCTATTTTCTCAATTTCATTGTTTAACAAACTAATACAAAGCTTATACACAAAAGGAATATATCATTATGCATGATAAAAATGAAATTTAAATATTATTTACGAACATAAATGTTATGCCAATTCATTTTACCACATTTAAAAGATTATTGTGACTATTCATATGAATCGTATTGTTATTGTTTGTTTGTAAGCAGAAGATATAAAACATTCTGACTATAAACTATACTTCCATATTACTTAGATTTGATCAATTTATAAACATTCTTATAAAATATGTAAACTTAACCATCCAATAATAATTTTAAACAACAGACCTATTTTAGAGTAACTTAAAATACTACTAGATTATAACCCGCGGTCTACCACATAATTTTTATACAAAGTTTATATTATATTTTTATTTTACTATGCAGTTTTTAATTAACATATTTGTGTGGCTAACGTTGTATAAATGTTTTTAATTGGAAAAAGAGACATATATGTCTTAGGTTTATTAAATATCATTAAATATGATTAAATTAAAGTAATCGAAATATTGTTTATTTGTTAATAATAATACCCTACATATTGTCTTTCTCAATGATAGTAAAATAATTTTTTAGGTACTTAAATTTTTATCTTTTATATCATCAATGTAAGGTATCTTAATTTTTTCTTACCACAAGAATGATGTTTTTATTATAAACTATTTTTTACGTTAATGCACGACACCGAATCAAATTTCCTTTATAACGTGAAAAACAAAAACTTGAAAACCTAATATTTTCAAGCTTATAAAAAATATTATTTCACATATTTTTTAATTAAAACTTATATATATATATATATATATATATATATATGAATTTCTCTTAAGTTTACCACTAAAGTGGATTTAAATTTAAATTTTAAATGTTTATAAAAGGAAGTCTAAAATAGATTCGTATGTGGTTTAGTAGAAGTTTTTTTCATGGCTGCATAGAGGGATATATGTGAATTTCTCTTAAGTTTACCACTAAAGTGGATTTAAATTTAAATTTTAAATGTTTATAAAAGGAAGTCTAAAATAGATTCGTATGTGGTTTAGTAGAAGCTTATAAAAAATATTATTTCACATATTTTTTAATTAAAACTTATATATATATATATATGAATTTCTCTTAAGTTTACCACTAAAGTGGATTTAAATTTAAATTTTAAATGTTTATAAAAGGAAGTCTAAAATAGATTCGTATGTGGTTTAGTAGAAGTTTTTTTCATGGCTGCATAGAGGGATATATGCTTTGCTTCATCGAGGTTATATTTATTTATCTTTATTTTTTTCTTATATAGCTGCATATAAAATAAATACACATAATTTTTTATTTTATTGCAAAGACAAGTATTCTATCACTACTATCACACGAATATATACAATAACCCACGAATATTTACATTTTATCCGGCCCGAGGATTTGAACCCTCAACTTTAAGGTTGAAGGGCCACATCGATACCGCCCTTTGGTATATAAACACACATAAATAATACAGGAAACTTGCAACAAATCTATTTGAATAAAACAGTAAAATCGAACCAAAATATATATAAAAAAAGTGAGAATTATGAATTGATCTAACATAACACAAGTTACACAACTATTACTCTCAAACACATGAATACAACAAGCCATTATACCCACCTTTTTTTTTTACCATAACAACAACAGACCAAAAAACCAAAAGCAAAACAGCACATAATCATTTCATTTCTTTAAATCAATTGCCCCCACAAGAAGTAGAACTCTCCACCTTTTCTTCCCCTAATTTTTCATCCTTTCCCCCCTGCAAAAAATTCAAAATCAACAGTTTATCTTATTATTTTTATTCATAAATTCATAATTAATCATATCAAATTACTAATCGATTAATTACCTGCAATTTATCTGGTTTAATCTTCTCCTGTTCCTTTTCTCTCAATGATCTAATCGGTAATATCCTCTGTAATTAATACACACAGTATAACACACACAGTTAAATTTAACCGAATCGTAACTTAAATTATGAGCTCGATTAAGAATTTCGTTACAAATCAACTTACGTTACATAAGGATCTGAGCTCGTTCAATCGATAAAGCCGATCGACTTCAATCTCGAGCACTTTTTGAATCTCGCCTCTTTGATCGAGCCCTTTCAACTTCACCTCCATCATTAATTCTCTTTCTCTCAACATCTTCTCCGTTTTCTCCTTATCTAATCTCAATCGCTCCATTTTCTCTCGAATCGCATTCAGCTCGTCAGCTAACGACACTTCAAATTGCTCGATTTGAACCGGATCTGAGGTAACCGGAGCAATCGGAGGTCGATTTTGATCCGGATTAGCTGTAACATATTGCTTCTGATTCGGATTCTCTTTGTTAGCATCTTCGGTGATTTCGATTAGGTTTGGTTTTCGATAGGTTTTATCAATTGGTGGCGGTGGTGGTGGTGGTATGTTAGTAAGGGTTTTGAGAGGCTGGCGGCCGGATTTTGGCCGGAGGAGATTGTTTCCGGTAACCGGAGATTGAAGCGATAACATTTTTATTTTTTAGGTGTGAATGAAGGATGTGTGTTTAGTGTGTGTAATAAAATAGGAATTAAAAGGTGTTGAAGAATGGTGTTTGAATTTGAAAGTAAGGAAGCGGTACTAACGGCTATCTTGTCTCGTTTATATGCAAGTTTATGTAATTTTTATTCTTTTTTTAACTTTATTATGGAATATTAAAATTGTGATTTAGGAGAATAAAATTTAAGTTATCTATTTTATAATTTTGGTTTTAGATATAAACTTTTTCATAAAAAAAAAATACAACAACGCTACCTAATCACGCCAAGGACGGAGTATGGCAGTATGGGGAGGTAACGATGTAGACATTTATACTTCTATTTAAAGTTAGAAAGACTGCTTTCAGAAAGATATCTGACAATTTTTTTCATGAAAATAATGCAAGTTCTTATTTCACTTTAAAATAAAATAAAATTGTGTTTTATAAGGCGGTATGTACATTTTCTTTTACAAAATATAAAGTCGACTAAGGTGAAAATTTGGAAAATATAATTACTAATTTATACCGTTCATTTTTAAAAGAGTTTGTTAACGAAGCTTTTAAGACCCTCGTTAACAAATTTGATCATATATATAATTATTAGTTAGGTTTAACTAAATATTCAAGGGTCAAACTAACAATATGGAGGAGACACTATATTTGGTGTGATTAAATTACAAGTGTTGATCCATATTTATAATTTATATGACATGCATATTTTCATTAATGTACTAAAAGTCTTTTAGGACAAAGAAAAAAAAACATAGTAATACCTTGAACACCTTATCTCGATAAACTAACAACACGTAACATTAGATGTTGTTAACTGCACGGAACATTTCCTCTAATTTGATTGCTTAACTGAAATATATAAAGGTGAAAAATAAAAAGTTTTTTTTTTATCTTCTCACTGGGTGCCAAAAAGGATCAAAATGAAGCCCAACAGAAGATATTAAAGGAATCCCTCGTGACCCGGTTACTCGAATCCTCACACGATGCCCATTAACGACTCCATTCTCGAGCCTATGTAGCTTCTTATACCCAACCGTCGTCCCATTCACAATCCTTTTTCCGTCCAAGTATATCTCGTGCTCTTTAATCCTTTGTCCCAAACCAATAGCCTCTTGTATCCTAACAACGTTAAATCGCAATGCTTCATTGTTTGTAGCAATTTCAATCCAATGGTCCATTTTACCATCATCTATTGGAGCCCAATACGTCCATAAGTGATCTTTGTCTAACACCATTTCTGGCCCGAACTCACTTCCTATGCCTCCCCTGATGCTGCTTGCTGTTACCGAACATGACTCGGCTAGATTTTTTGAAAATATCATGTTGATAGCTGATTTAAATTCATGTAACCGTTGAACGTCATTTGCTGAGATTAATCCAGTAATGTTGGGTGGAACGTTGAGTAATAAAACGCAGTTACGTCCAACTGAATTATAGTAAATGTTAAGTAATTCGTTAAGTTGTTTTGGAGATTCTGCTTTGTGCCAAAAAAAATCCGAGTCGAATAGACACGTCACATTCAGCTGGTATCCAATCAGTCCCTCTCGGATCCCCCGTGTTAAGATACCTATTCACCATCAAATTTTATGGTTTTTTTTTATAAGTATTTGAGAATGCATCCAACTCGTCTTTAATGTTTATTTTGTGTACCCTATATATGTTTGCTATTTTTAATATATTCAATTTTCAAAGATCGATTCATAATGTACTTTGCTGATGCGTCATCCGTTTAAGGTACCACGTGACATCCTTAAAAGTTAACAAGTCATCAAAAGGTTACAAAATACATTAAAAATCAATTTTTGAAAGTTGAATGTATTGAAAATAGCAAACATAAGTAGAATACACGGACATTAAAGACGAGTCGGATACATTTCTATATACTTATTATCCTTTTTTCTTTAAACATAATTGTCCTTATTATAATGAGTATACTCAAGTTATATTATTATCATAGGTAAGGTTCAAATGTGACTAAAAATTTGTGTGAGAATAGAGGAACCAATGATATGGTGCCATGTGTACAAAGAGAATACAAAACCCATTTACCCCTTAAGTTAAATATCTCACAAACGACAAATCGAAAAATTATGAAAATTGCACCATTAGATTCAGCGTTTGATCCTCTTCGATTTGCCATCCATTAAGGCATACGTTCGACGAGTTTTTTTTTTCATTATTTTTAGTGGGTTTCACATTACTAACACGTGTGTTACAGTGTTGCGTTTAGGGTTTAGGGTTTGAGGGTTAGGGGTTAGGGTTTAGGGTTGGGAGTTTTGGGTTTCGGGGACGAAACCCAAACCCTAAACCCTAAACCCTAACCCCTAACCCCCAAACCCTAAACCCTAAACGCTTTATAAAACTCTAAACCCTAAATCATACTAAACCCTAAACCCTAAACCCTGATAAACCCTAACACTAAACCCTGCTAAACCCTAACTCTAAACCCTAACCCTAAACCCTAAATCAAATGTATAATCAATCACTAACACATGTGTTACTAATATGTAAAACCCACCAAAAAAATGAAAAAAAAAAAGTTCGTCGGAAGTATGCCTTGATGGACAGCAAATCGAAGAGGATAAAACGCTGAAAAATATGGTGCAATTTTCATGATTTTTCGACTTGTCGTTTGTGAGATATTTAATTTTTAAAAACGTGGATGAGAGAGAAAAAGTGACACATTGCATATTGTGGTTGGTTCCCCCATTCTCATACAAAATAAATGGTCTCAATTGAACTCTTCTCTATTATCATAATCATAGTGTACGTATAATAATGGCTATGACATATAATTCTATTTTTTATGAAATAATTTAATTATACATTAAGAAAGATAATAATATATGCTAGTCAGTTAGTCACATATATCATACAATGAAATGATGATACAATATTTGTAACTTACCCAATGATGCTATTATTGCCAATGGATAGAGAGGTCCGATTAATAGTGGACCAACACGTAGTTCCGGCTTTACCATTTTCATTTCCGACCCATCGGACTCCAGGACCCGCCTCCGAAAAGATGTTGATGGTGCTTTCTAATTCCTCCACCATTGAAAACCATTCACCAAAAAAGTAACTCATTTTTGGTGCATTTGAACCTTTTGCTCCATCAAACCATATCTCACTCACACTTCCATATCTACACATCAAACATATCGTTAATTTTTTTTTAATAAAATTATATATTTTGTAGTACACACTTTGCTACAAAATGTGGATGTGAATGCGAATATGAATGTTTGAGGCGGGGAATATTTATAATATTTGTGGTTATTGTAGATAGTATGTGCGTGTTAGATTGTAGGATTTCCGTTCTGGAAGAAAAAAAAAGTGAATTAATGTGAATAGAATTTGAATATGTTATACTAATTTTTGAAACTTACTTGTTGAGTAGTTCTTGTAATTGGGCCAAATAGTATTCGTTATAAGCTATAGCTTTACCATATCTTGGATCATGTTGATCCCACGGAGACAAATACAATCCTATATCCACTCCTCGAGCCTTTGCTGCGTCTGCAAATTCTTTTACTACATCTCCTTGCCCGTTTTGCCACGGGCTTTTCATAACAGAGTGGCCCGTGTACTTAGAAGGCAAAACCCGTCATGGTGTTTGGCGGTTAAGATGGAGAGGGTGACTCCTGTTTGGACTGCTACATCAATCCATTTGGTGGTATTGAGGTTTTTAGGGTAGAAAATATTTGGGCTTTCTTTTCCTGTCCCCCATTCGGTGCCGGTAAATGTGTTGACACCAAAATGATGGAAAAAGATTATCTCTCTTTGTTGCCATTTGAGTTGCGAGTATGATGGGAGAGGTAACACGGGCAATGGTGGCATGACTGCGAATTCGATTTGATGTGAAGGATCAAAACCGGATAATATAATGATTAGACATGAGATTAAAAGTTGGTTAAGATTAGCCATTGCCCCTAATGGTGATGTATGATGAAGGTGGTGGCTTTAAATGAAGAAATATTGTTACTTTGTTGACCATGCATTCATGAGTTTTTACATTTTTGCAAGTCAATAAATTTGTAATATAATGTTATTTCTTACTTCTAGTCAATAATATACCCATTCTTTATGAACAAAAGAGTAACAACGTACATAAATGTTGCCATCATTTATTTTAGCTTTTAGGATCAGATTTGAAAACAGAGTAATTACTTTGGTATAACGAATATGATTATCGGCATACCATTATAAAATCTATATCTATTCTATACTCCATTATAATTCATTTGAGTAATAGGCTGAATGTTTAAAAAAGGGAGATAAGAAATTACCGATTTATCCTTTACATGCTAATTAACTATGAGAATTAATATATCTATATCTATACTCCATTAAAATTCATTTGAGTAATAGGCTGAAAGTTTAAAATTCATTTGACCCTTACATGCTAATTAACTATGAGAATTAATATAACATACATATGGTTGTCACTATCTAAATCAAATAGACAATTGCCGTAGCCGGTAGCACAAATCATATATATCTATAACAAATGGAAATATGGAAACTAAATCAAGAAATGGAAATAATAAGTAAAATGCTACTTTTTAAACAAAGACATTGTAGCAGCTGAATTCAAATATTACGTACGAACACTAGTAAAAGAACAAAAGGTGGTTTTTATTTTGGCTATATAAAAAAGTGTTTGGAATGGACTTGGTGCTTTGTCGAAACCGTAGGGAAATTGAGTGCATGATCGTGTATTGGTATTATGTAAATTTATTCATATTTGTGGGCAATTGGGAGAAGGTTTTAATTTGTAAATGGTTTCACAAACGGTACATAATGGTACCTTTCATATTGTTGAACCATAAAATGTTTATTATAATTGTATTGTGAGTTGCATTTAAACTAATCATATGTAATCTATTATCATATGTTTAAATTTTATTTGTATATATTGAATGACAAGTAGTGTTGTTGAAAATTTTATACCAGGTTTAAATAATATTAAACTATTAATCATTTTCGCCGCATTGCGCGGGTATCATACTAGTGTAATAAAATGCATAAATTAGCAAGTTAAAATTTATACTTCGTTATTAAAAAAAGAAGGTATATTGTTACAATACGAGGAATGGTGACACTGGTTTTTTGATATTTTTAAGAGAACACCGAAGTTGAAAATTGAAGAGAGTAGTGGATATTGAGTGTTTACGGTGTTTTGAGCAAGGAAAAAAACAAATGTGTTTTCAGTGTCCTGGGTCGGACGCCGTTCGGGAATGCCGTAAGGAAGTGGCGGAACGTTGACGGATAATGTTCTCGATCTTAAACCGCAACCGAAATGACTCAACTTTGTACGCTCTTAGAATTTCATGACAAGATACACTATAAA
This sequence comes from Helichrysum umbraculigerum, assembly GCA_949592205.1. Classification (NCBI taxonomy): domain Eukaryota; kingdom Viridiplantae; phylum Streptophyta; class Magnoliopsida; order Asterales; family Asteraceae; genus Helichrysum; species Helichrysum umbraculigerum. The sequence continues at coordinate 43,916,262 of CATIUR010000002.1, read as the reverse complement.
TTAGTTGTATACTTTAGCACATATTAATTATAAATCATTTACACAAATTTGTGAATAGTTATGTTACAAGTGTTGGGGTTTGACATGTAGTTTTGTAGGGTATATGTTACAAAAGTCCTATACATTATGCCATAATTGTCGATTTAACCACTTAATTTTTTTTACATTGCTGAATCCATCCAAATTTATTTTTTTCATTTTTATTAGAGCATTGTCACCTATTGAACCATTAAATCAATTAACTTACAATTTATTTGGATCTAAACCAACTTTTAAGAAATTAAACTATTAAGAAAGTTAATACACGCATATAACCACCAATTTTCTTAGGTGCAAATGGTTCACGTATCAAACGGTACAATCGATAAAAAAAAAAACAAGAATAGTTGTTTAGGAGAACGAGTGTTTATGTTAGTTGGGTTAATGAAGTATGTAGTATATGGTAACTTGGGTAAATCAATATAGTTTCTTTTGACTCCATTAAAGCGATCGGTTTCTAAAGAGTAATGTTATGTTACATCAATCAAAATTTGATTTTATTTTCATTTCTTATACTTTTTATAAATAAAATTATATAAATCATGATAGGGTCATTGTATGGAATATTTTATTATTAATTTGGGGCTCGTATTAAAATTATAATGAATGTCGTATGGTCATGGGCCTAATAACAATATTTTATTATTAGTATTATATTCCATACTTTTGTCTTTGTCGTATATATATATATATATATATATATATATATATATATATATATATATATATATATATATATATATATTTATACTTTTGTATTTTTATATTCTTATAATCTGGGTTGTGAAGGGACTGCTTCCTTTTATATTCCATACTTTTGTCTTTGTCGTATATCTTTTTTATACTTTTATAATCTGGGCCTCGTATATATTTTAATAATCTAAGCCTTGTATGGTATATATATATATATATATATATATATATATATATATATATATATAAGTATTGTGTTTAAGTTACATAATTATGAGGCAGTAGGTTAAGAAGAAGAGAGTTTATGAGAGTCGAGTTGTGAGTCTCTCACCGTCATGTTTGATGAGTCTCCGACAATTCAATAACATTGAGAGCAATTATGTTATTATAATCTATTGTTGAGAGATGTGTGAGGATATTCAAGTTTGTCAAGAGTTTAACGTCTCTAACTTGTAATATTGTTCATATAGTGAATTTTTAAGTGGTATATGTATCTCGTGGTTTTTATGCTCTTCCAAGTCATTGAGGAGCCTATTCAAGCTATTCAGGATGATGTATGATCCTAGAGGTTCTTCTTCCGTATGAGATCTTATGACCGAATAGCATAGGTAGAACTTGCATTAGATTATACTAGTACATTACCCACGCAATGCGGCGGTAACAAACTAACAACTAATATATATATTTTTGTTAGTTCGTTAAATATAATGTCATTTTTAATAGTAATATAACATTTTTTATCGTTGTTTAACAATTAATGATTCAATTAGTTAAAATGTCACATGTTTTACAAATAAGTATAGATATGTTCTCACTAACTATGCTTAATTCAGTGATAAACAACACAAAAATTTTAATATGTAATTTTGGAATAAAAACTTTCCTATTTAAATTAATTTTCATTTATGAGTGTAAAAGGGTAAAAAAGTAATTTTAATTATTATTTAAAAGTTAAGACTCAACAATTTGAAAATGTTTTATATATGTATATAATATGTATATATATATATATTATAGATTATAGATATAGATTATAGATTTTTAAATGTTTTTTATTTTATTTTATTTATTTATTCTATCTTTATAACTAAGGGAGGAGACCCTTAATTATTTGTCAAATATTTACTCATGCCACATCATACAAATCCTATGTGTCATCATGTGACACCCCCAAATTTGATTGATTTGCGGAAGCTTGATTTGGGTGTCACTAATCAATATACAAAGCACATAAGATATAATGAACGACCACTATATGCGTCGTTTTAAACTTGTATAGATAAAGTAAATGTTTACATCAAAATATTGTTACATTAGCTCGATTCCTGAAATTGAGAGATTACATAGCATAATTACTTTTACAAAATATAATAATGCAATCCAATCTCTAGTTGTATGAATGCTGACTCGAGCTAATAGTTCCTGCTTGTGCAGCCAACCTACTGCTGGGTACCTGTGATAAATACTAAAATGGGTCAGCGAAAACGCTGGTGAGCTCACATGTTTGTATGTCAATGTATAGTTGTAAGAACCGCAAGATTTATATTGAATTTAAAATGCAATTAAGCAAAATAAAAGTTATACTGTCCATGAGCACATAGTCTGAGCTTAACTTGAGCGCTAGGTCCAATTAAGGAAACCTAACTTGAAATGCCTCCTACGAGTGTCTAATCTACACTCGTCTTCCCAAATGCTAATACATCCGTTTGACCGATTAGTGCGTGCTAACCCGGATGAGGATTGTCAATCCCATATGATATCATATACTAACATTCACGCTAAAATATTAGAGAATATGCTTATGGAGGACTTTAAATTGATTAGCTTGAAACTCATGTAGTATTTGAAGTTTGGCACTTGCGTTCTACTTGTAAAACAAAATGAAGTAGTAATATCACACCCCTAGTAAAAGTAGTGAAAATGGGGCCATGAAACTCACCTGAGTCTTGAAGTGTTTAATTTAATAAACTTGAAGTAATTAGCGGTGAATTGATGTCCAAAGACTTGAAACCTGAATGTGTTCACGACACTTGATTGTTATTAATTGTACCGGTATCTCGAAAGACTACCTTTGTAGTTGTTATACAACTTTATATATATGTCCAAATTACTACGATTTGGTTGATTGAATTGATACAAGTTACAACGACTTGTTTGATTGAATTGATACAAGTTACAACGACTTGTTTGATTCTGAAATATGTTTGAAAACATGTACGGCCCGTTGGTGATTAATTGTAACAATAGTCTTGATGTTACCACATTGATTTAGAAGCGTTATACTTGAAAAACAAATTCCATTATGTTTGAAAAGTTGTATCGTATAAGTGTTTTGAAGTTGTACAAGTTTGACACTTGGTGAAAAATGTGCTTACGGAATCTAATTACGGGGGTCCGGGGGCAGCGCCCCTGGTAGCGGGGTCCAAGGGGAGGCAGCCCCTGGCGGGGTCCAAGGGGCAGAGCCCCTGGCTGGGGTCGAGCTGCCAGGTCAGCTTGGAAAATTTTTATTTCTACTATATTGCTTTGACGAAAAAAGCATCTGGGATCTGAATTCGGGTAAAATCGAGTGATAAATTTCGAGTCTCGACACTTAGTAAAAATCTGTGTTTTCTGTGTTTTGCGACACAATATACGACACAAAAGTTTGTCATGCGACACAAGGGTTGTGTCGCATAGGAATGCAACACAATGTCTATGCGACACAAGGGTTGTGTCGCATAGATGCGAGATGCTGATTCAACAGCGACATAGTGATTGTGTCGTATGAAAATACGACATAGAATACGACATAATGGTTGTGTCGCAAAACTTACGACACTAAATCTCTGGTACGACATAACATGCGAAATACGACATAACGTGCGACACAACAGGTAAAATACGACACAACATGCGACACAAGGCTTGTGTCGCATGGATGAACATCAGCCCAGAAAGTCCGGCTGTCAAGGTTTTTCCGGCCAAAAATCCGTTTTAAACTCGTTTTCAAGCTATAAGTTCGTGTTCTATACATTGTAATGGACATATACAAGTTATAATAACAACTAGAAATCGAAAATACTAAGAATCGAGAGATTTCGGGATTTTGTCGGAAACTTACAAATTGCCGAAACGAAAATCCGGAAAGATAGCGTTGTAGATCGTCGCGAGGTGGTCGTGAATCTCTAAAAATCTTGTTGATACGAGCGCGTTTGATGGTAGTATTTTGCGATTTTTACGGATGTGGGGGTTTGTGGTTTGAGAAAGAAAAAGAGAGGAGGGAGTAAGTGAGAGAGTGAGTGAGTGGAGAATGAGAAGAAAGAGGAGGGAGTTGGAGGTTTAACCTCCAACTTTCAGTCTCCGTCATTGCGTTCCGTGTGGTGTTCGTTTGCTCCGTCGTTTAAACGTTAAATAATTATTCAATATTTTTGTTGAAGTATTTTATAAAGTACTTAATAATTGTGTTATAAAACGTTATCTCGATTTTGTTTGTTTGCGCGTTCACATTTAATCGCGTTGTTCTCGCTTGTACGATATGGGATGAATACGACATATTATAAAAATAATATTATTGAGATATAATAGTTTCATTAAATAATCTTTATGTTATTTAATTAAATTGTTCACCAACGTCCGTATTAAATTGAACCGAATTACATTCGATTTGAAACTTGTACGATTTAAACAAACCGCATAATTGTGTAGATATATATTCAACAATATATATAATAATTGATACATTAATTAGCCTAACACAGAACTAATTACATGTATTAAAATTGATTAGGCACTAAATTCTAGTCCTAAATTGACGGGTGTCACATTCTCCCCCTGTTAGAAGAATTTCGTCCCGAAATTTATGTTGTAGTCGCGTTTGATGTTGAGTCAGTGAAGAGTTGAGGATACTTGAGTCGCATTTGATCTTCCCTTTTGTGACACCCCCAAATTTAATGATTTGCGGAAGCTCGATTTGGGTGTCACTAATCAATATACAAAGCACATAAGATATAATGAACGACCACTATATGCGTCGTTTTAAACTTGTATAGATAAAGTAAATGTTTACATCAAAATATAGTTACATTAGCTCGGTTTCCTGAAATTGAGAGATTACATAGCATAATTACTTTTACAAAATATAATAATGCAATCCAATCTCTAGTTGTATGAATGCTGACTCGAGCTAATAATTCCTGCTTGTGTAGCCAACCTACTGCTGGGTACCTGTGATAAATACTAAAATGGGTCAGCGAAAGCGCTGGTGAGCTCACAGGTTTGTATGTCAATGTATAGTTGTAAGAACCGCAAGATTTATATTGAATTTAAAATGCAATTAAGCAAAATAAAAGTTATACTGTCCATGAGCACATAGTCTGAGCTTAACTTGATTTGTCAGGCCCAATTAAGGAAACCTAACTTGAAATGCCTCCTACGAGTGTCTAATCCACACTCGTCTTCCCAAATGCTAATACATCCGTTTGACCGGCTAGTGCGTGCTAACCCGGATGAGGATTGTCAATCCCATATGATATCATATACTAACATTCACGCTATAAAATACTAGAGACTATGCTTATGGAGGACTTTAAATTGATTAGCTTGAAACTCATGTAGTATTTGAAGTTTGGCACTTGCGTTCTACTTGTAAAACAAAATCGAGTAGTAATATCACACCCCTAGTTGTAAAGCAGTGAAAATGGGGCTATGAAACTCACCTGAGTCTTGAAGTGTTTAATTTAGTAAACTTGAAGTAATTAGCGGTGAATTGATGTCCAAAGGCTTGAAACCTGAATGTGTCCACGACACTTGAATTGTTATTAATTGTACCGGTATCTCGAAAGACTACCATTTAAATCGTTTGTTTAACTTGATATCCAAATTACCCCGATTTGGTTGATTGTATTGTTACAAGTTACTACGACTTGTTTGATTGACTTGATACAAGTTACAACAACTTGTTTGATTGTGAATTAGGTTTTAAAAATGTATACGGCCCGTTGGTGATTGTTTGAATTTAAATATGTTAATGTTCTCCTTATGTCTCAAAGTGTTAACCCTGAAAAGTAAATTCCATAATGACTGAAAAGTTGTATCGTGTAAGCGTTTTGAAGTTGTACAAGTTTGACACTTGTTGTAAAAATGTGCTTACGAAATCTAAGTACGGGAATCCGGGGGCAGCGCCCCTGGTTAGCGGGGTCCAAGGGGCGGCAGCCCCTGGCGGGGTCCAAGGGGCAGAGCCCCTGGCTGGGGTCGAGCTGCCAGGTCAGCTTGGAAAATTTTTATTTCTACTATATTGCTTTAAGGAAAAACGCATCAGGACATGAATTTGGGTGAAATCAAGTGATAAAATTTCGAGCCTCGATACTTAGTAAAAATCTGTGTTTTTGAGGTTCTGGTTTGTGCGACGTTGGGTGCGACGTTGGGTGCGACGTCGCAGATCCGGACTGCGACGTTGGGCACGGCGTCGCTATGTGCGACTTTCGCAATTTAATGCGACGTTGTGCGTGGCGTCGCTATAGGCGACGTAGTTGATTTCTGCGACGTTGGGGTTTACGTCGCTAAGTGCGACGTCCGCAATTCAATGCGACGTAGAGTGCTGCGTCGCTATATGCGACGTTGGGGATATAGTGCGACGTAGGTCGCTGCGTCGCATTTGCTCCAGGTCAAATGCGACGTACGGAGTCTGATCGGAGTTTCAACCTCAAAATCGCATTTTCCGGCCATCGATCGACATAATATTTTTACCCAACCCATTTTAGGACATTACAAGGTTATACAAACAACTAGCAAGTTATAAAACTTAAAAACGAGAGTTTTCGGAGTTGTGTCGGAAACTTACAAATTGCCGAAATGAAATTCCGGAAAGGTAGAAGTGTAGATCGTCGCGAGGTGGTCGTTTATTTCCAAAGGAGTATGACGATTTGAAGTCCTTTTAGGTGTTTATTTTGTGATTTTAATGGATTATGGAGGTGGTATTGATAGAGAGAAAAGAAAGAGAAAAGGAAAAGAGAGAGAAAGGAGAAAAGAAAGAAATGAAAAGAAATTGGTGGGAATGGGAGGTTAACTCCCATTTTCGCCCCGCGTTCCCGCTCCGTGCGGTGTTCGTTTCCCCCGTAGTTTAAACGTTATATATTTATTTTATAAATTTAACTTTTCGTTTTAATTTACAAAAGTTTATTCCAATATTTTGTTGAAGTATTTTTTTACTAAATATTTAGAATTTATGTTATAAAAGGTGTTTTGTATCGTTTTGTTTGCGAACTTACATTTGATTCGCGTTTATATAAATTGTGTAATAAAGCTTGGATACGAAATATCATAACAAATAATATTCTAAATAAAATTGAGTTATTAAATAATATTTGTATTACTTAATAAAATTGTTCACCAACGTCCGTATTTATTGTATCGAATTTCATTCGAATTGAAGCTCGTACGATTTAAACAAACCGCATAATTGTAGATATATATTCAACAATATATATAATAATTGCTACATTAATTAGCCTAACACAGAACTAATTACATGTATTAAAGCTTGATTAGGCACTAAATTCTAGTTCTAAATTGACGGTTGTCACACCTTTCCCAGGTGAATTCCGGACCGCGCCGCGAATTCCACCTAACCTTGACAATGGGAATACGACTTTGTTTAAGTTGTTTGACCTCACGGTCCATAATTTCGGCGGGTTCCTCAACAAAGTGAAGTTTCTCGTCAACTCGAATTTCATTGAGTGGAATGATAAGTGTCTCATCAGACAGACACCTCTTCAGATTCGAAACATGAAATGTGGGATGCACGCTGCTGAGCTCGGATGGCAGCTGCAATCGATATGCTACTGGACCAATTCTCTCGAGAATCTCGAATGGTCCAATGTATCTGGGATTTAACTTCCCTCGTTTGCCAAATCGAATTACGCCTTTCCAAGGCGATACTTTGAGTAGTACTCGATCTCCAACTTGGAACTCGAGTGGTTTACGTCTCACGTCAGCATAACTTTTCTGACGATCACGCGCGACTTTGAGTTTGTTTTGAATTTCGACGATTCTCTCGGTCGTCTCGTGAATGATTTCTGGACCTGTGAGTTGGCTATCCCCAACTTCGGTCCAACAGATAGGTGACCGGCACTTACGACCGTACAGTGCCTCGAATGGTGCAGCTTTAATGCTGGTATGATAACTGTTGTTGTACGAGAACTCGCACAATGGTAGGTGTTTTTCCCAGTTTACACCGAAGTCTACTACGCAGGCCCGTAGCATGTCTTCTAGTGTTTGAATTGTTCGTTCACTTTGGCCGTCGGTTTGAGGATGGTATGCGGTACTCATATCAAGTCGAGTACCCAGTGATCTTTGAAGTGATTGCCAAAATTGTGAAGTGAAACGACTATCTCTATCGGATATAATTGAAATTGGAACACCGTGTTTAGTCACGATTTCCTTCAGATAGATTCTGGTGAGGCGTTCCATTTTGTCGGATTCCTTGATTGCCAGGAAGTGAGCAGTCTTTGTGAGACGATCCACGATCACCCAAATGGTATCGCAACCGTTCGCTGACTTGGGTAGTTTGGTTATGAAGTCCATGGCAATTTGTTCCCATTTCCATTCAGGAAGATCGGGTTGTTGAAGTAAACCAGAAGGTTTTTGATATTCGATTTTGACCTTGGAGCAAGTAAGGCACTTGCTGACATAGGTGGCGATTTCAGCTTTCATGTTCGGCCACCAATAGAAGTCCTTGATACCGTGGTACATCTTGTCGGATCCCGGATGGATAGAATATTTGGACTTGTGAGCTTCATCCATCACCAAGTCTCGTAGATTCCCGAATTTAGGCAACCAGATTCGGTGTGAGAAATACCTAATCCCGTTAGGTTTGACTTCGAATTGTTTATCCATGCCCCGCAAGGCTTCATCTTTGACGTTTTCGTGTTTCAAGGCTTCGAGTTGAGCTGTGAGAATTTGAATGTTTAAATTGTTGTGAATGGTCATACTGAGGGCTCGAACCCGAAGTGGTTTCCCTCGCTCTTTCCGACTGAGGGCATCAGCAACGACATTTGCTTTGCCTGGATGATATTTGAGTTCGCAGTCGTAATCGGTAAGCAACTCGACCCATCGACGTTGCCTCATGTTGAGATCCTTCTGATCGAATATGTGTTGGAGACTTTTGTGGTCTGTAAAGATTGTGCACCTAGTGCCGTAGAGGTAATGTCTCCAAATTTTGAGGGCGAAAACGACGGCTCCTAATTCGAGGTCGTGGGTAGTGTAATTCTTTTCATGAATCTTGAGCTGTCGTGAAGCATAAGCTATGACTTTGTCTCGTTGCATAAGCACGCAACCGAGACCTTGATGAGAAGCATCGCAGTATACCACGAAGTCATCGGTGCCCTCGGGTAATGATAGAATAGGAGCACTGCAAAGCTTTTGTTTTAATAGTTGGAATGCCGACTCTTGTTTATCAGTCCAGTCAAACTTTTTGTCTTTCTGGGTCAGAGTCGTGAGTGGTAAGGCTATCTTGGAGAAATTTTCAATGAATCGTCGGTAATACCCGGCAAGACCCAAAAATTGGCGTACTTCGGTCGGAGTGGTGGGTGCTTGCCAGTCTTTGATGGCCTCGATTTTTGATGGGTCAACGTGAATCCCCTGACTGTCAATCACGTGACCAAGGAATTGGACTGTTTGGATCCAGAACTCACACTTAGAGAATTTTGCATATAGCTCCTCGTGTTTAAGTAGTTCAAGGATGGTTTTGAGGTGTTGCGCATGTTCTTGCTCGTTGCGCGAATAAATGAGTATGTCATCGATAAAGACAATGACAAACTTGTCAAGATAAGGTTTACACACCCGATTCATAAGGTCCATGAATACAGCCGGTGCGTTGGTTAGGCCGAATGGCATCACTTGAAATTCGTAATGCCCGTAACGGGTTCTGAAAGCGGTTTTTGGAATATCGGCATCGCGGACACGCAGTTGGTGATAACCGGATCGGAGATCTATCTTTGAATAACAACTCGACCCTTGAAGTTGGTCGAACAAATCATCGATTCGAGGAAGTGGATACCGGTTCTTGACAGTTAACTTGTTCAACTCTCGATAGTCGATACACATTCGAAAAGAACCATCTTTCTTCTTAACAAATAGGACCGGAGCTCCCCAAGGTGAAGAACTCGGCCTGATAAACCCTCGTTCCAGGAGTTCCTGTAACTGGGTGGACAGCTCCTGAAGTTCGGATGGAGCTAAGCGGTATGGCGCTCGGGCCACCGGCGCAGCACCTGGTACAAGATCGATTGAGAACTCAACCTGTCTTGGTGGTGGTAGACCAGGTAGTTCTTCAGGAAAGACTTCTGGAAAGTCTCGAACAATTGGAACATCCTCAAGTCGCTTCTCCTCCGACTTTTTCTCCATGATGTGCGCGAGGATTGATGGATAACCCTTTCTCAGAAATTTCCGGGTTTTTAGGCAAGATATAATGTTAAGCCTCGTCCCACCGGTCTCCCCCTGTATGACCAAGGTTCTACCGACGGCGAGAGGTATGCGAACAATTTTGTCATGGCAAATGATTTCGGCGCGATGTTTGGACAACCAGTCCATGCCTACGATGACATCGAAACTTCCTATCTCAACAGGCATAAGATCTATGGAGAAGATTTCGTCGGCTAGATTTAAAGTGCAATTAGGTATCACACTATTGGTTTCTATCAATTTGCCATTTGCTAGCTCTACGGTGTACTTAACGTCTAAAGCAACAGGTGTGATGTCAAGTAGAGGGCAAAATTCATCGGAAATAAAACTTCTATCGGCACCAGTATCAAACAGAATAGAAGCAGTTAAATTGTTGAGGAGGAACATACCCGTGACCACATTCGGGTCCTGACGGGCGTCCCCTGAGTTGATCACGAAGGCGCTACTTTTGACGTTGTTATTGTTGCGGCCGTTGTTGTTGTTGTTGTTGTTGTTGTTGCCCTTATTCTTCAATTTCGGGCACGTATCCCTAAAGTGTCCTGGATTTCCACATTCATAGCAGGACTTAGGTTGTCGGGCATTTTTGTCCGAGGAGTTGTTGTTGGATCTGGGGGCTCGGCAATCCTTAGTCGAATGCCCGTACCTCCTGCAGTTGTTGCAAGGGGTATTGCACTGACCAAAGTGGTGATAGTTACACTTGGGACAATAAGGCCTGTCCCCGGTGTAGCTGCGGTTGGATTCAGAGTTGGTGGTGTAGACTTGGATGGCGTTGTTTTTCTTGTTTGAGTGGTGGTGGTGTTCAGTGGATTTGCGTTTGTTGTTGTTGGAGGATGAGGTGTTGGAGGTCTCACGGCTGACAACTAGGGCCATGAGTTCGTGGGCCAATCGAATGGCACTCTCAGTGGTGGTTGGTTTGGATGAGGCGACGTTTCCCTGGATGTTCTCGGGGAGTCCACGAATATATCTCTTAATGCCCTTACTTTCTGGTTCGACCAAACTCGGGCATAATAAAGCAAACTGCTGAAATTTGGTGGTATATTCAGCAACATCATTTCCCTGTACTGCCAGATGCCAGAATTCTTCCTCCAGCCTGTGCAATTCTTCTTCAGGACAGTACTTTTCTGTCAGCTTCTTTTTCAGTTCGGCCCAAGGAAGTCGATTTGCAACCTCAAGGCCTACAGAGTTTGCGTGGGTTTTCCACCACGTGAGTGCACCTTCTTGAAAGGTGTAAGCAGCGAATTTGACCTTGTTGTTCTCAGTGCAGTCGCAGAGACTGAAAACAGATTCCATACGCTCAATCCAACGGATCAAGCCGATGGCACCTTCCGTGCCCTTGAGGTATAGTGGTTTACAGCTAAGAAAGTCCTTATAGGAGCAGGGTTTGGGTGGTGGAGTATTGGTTGCTGTGTCCTCGCTACCGGGTGGTGTTCGGGTAGCCAAGGCTTCGGTCACACTGCGGGCAATTATTCCCACGATCTCAGCTTCGCTAAGGGTAATTTGACGACGAGGAGGCATGATACTGAGTAAGAAAGAACAAAGAAAGGAAGTGAGATACTCGTCCGAGTGCGATGAATTTGGTGGTGTGTTTGTCATTCCGAGATAATACGTTAGAGAGAAAGAGGCCAATATTCATATAATATAATATAGCCTAAAGTTGTAATGAGGTCTATTCATGTAAATATATGTATATCACATAATAACCTGTTGAGTGTCTAGCACAGACATGTTTTGAGTCCCGTTTCTCTCGAGGTCAGAGTCAACTAATGTATTCCTGTTCAACATAACTCTTTCAGGTCTCACATCATCTTTCTTTAATTGTACATAGTTGATCAGGCTATGTTAAATTAAAGTCGTATGATGTAATCCCTGAACTAGTCATAACTAATAAGGAATACTGCCTAACGGTCATAGTCTAGGCCCACTAAATGCAACCTAGTTCACTATAACCTTAGGCTCTGATACCAATCTGTGACATCCCCAAATTTGATTGATTTGCGGAAGCTTGATTTGGGTGTCACTAATCAATATACAAAGCACATAAGATATAATGAACGACCACTATATGCGTCGTTTTAAACTTGTATAGATAAAGTAAATGTTTACATCAAAATATTGTTACATTAGCTCGATTCCTGAAATTGAGAGATTACATAGCATAATTACTTTTACAAAATATAATAATGCAATCCAATCTCTAGTTGTATGAATGCTGACTCGAGCTAATAGTTCCTGCTTGTGCAGCCAACCTACTGCTGGGTACCTGTGATAAATACTAAAATGGGTCAGCGAAAACGCTGGTGAGCTCACATGTTTGTATGTCAATGTATAGTTGTAAGAACCGCAAGATTTATATTGAATTTAAAATGCAATTAAGCAAAATAAAAGTTATACTGTCCATGAGCACATAGTCTGAGCTTAACTTGAGCGCTAGGTCCAATTAAGGAAACCTAACTTGAAATGCCTCCTACGAGTGTCTAATCTACACTCGTCTTCCCAAATACTAATACATCCGTTTGACCGATTAGTGCGTGCTAACCCGGATGAGGATTGTCAATCCCATATGATATCATATACTAACATTCACGCTAAAATATTAGAGAATATGCTTATGGAGGACTTTAAATTGATTAGCTTGAAACTCATGTAGTATTTGAAGTTTGGCACTTGCGTTCTACTTGTAAAACAAAATGAAGTAGTAATATCACACCCCTAGTAAAAGTAGTGAAAATGGGGCCATGAAACTCACCTGAGTCTTGAAGTGTTTAATTTAATAAACTTGAAGTAATTAGCGGTGAATTGATGTCCAAAGACTTGAAACCTGAATGTGTTCACGACACTTGATTGTTATTAATTGTACCGGTATCTCGAAAGACTACCTTTGTAGTTGTTATACAACTTTATATATATGTCCAAATTACTACGATTTGGTTGATTGAATTGATACAAGTTACAACGACTTGTTTGATTGAATTGATACAAGTTACAACGACTTGTTTGATTCTGAAATATGTTTGAAAACATGTACGGCCCGTTGGTGATTAATTGTAACAATAGTCTTGATGTTACCACATTGATTTAGAAGCGTTATACTTGAAAAACAAATTCCATTATGTTTGAAAAGTTGTATCGTATAAGTGTTTTGAAGTTGTACAAGTTTGACACTTGGTGAAAAATGTGCTTACGGAATCTAATTACGGGGGTCCGGGGGCAGCGCCCCTGGTAGCGGGGTCCAAGGGGCGGCAGCCCCTGGCGGGGTCCAAGGGGCAGAGCCCCTGGCTGGGGTCGAGCTGCCAGGTCAGCTTGGAAAATTTTTATTTCTACTATATTGCTTTGACGAAAAAAGCATCTGGGATCTGAATTCGGGTAAAATCGAGTGATAAATTTCGAGTCTCGACACTTAGTAAAAATCTGTGTTTTCTGTGTTTTGCGACACAATATACGACACAAAAGTTTGTCATGCGACACAAGGGTTGTGTCGCATAGGAATGCGACACAATGTCTATGCGACACAAGGGTTGTGTCGCATAGATGCGAGATGCTGATTCAACAGCGACATAGTGATTGTGTCGTATGAAAATACGACATAGAATACGACATAATGGTTGTGTCGCAAAACTTACGACACTAAATCTCTGGTACGACATAACATGCGAAATACGACATAACGTGCGACACAACAGGTAAAATACGACACAACATGCGACACAAGGCTTGTGTCACATGGATGAACATCAGCCCAGAAAGTCCGGCTGTCAAGGTTTTTCCGGCCAAAAATCCGTTTTAAACTCGTTTTCAAGCTATAAGTTCGTGTTCTATACATTGTAATGGACATATACAAGTTATAATAACAACTAGAAATCGAAAATACTAAGAATCGAGAGATTTCGGGATTTTGTCGGAAACTTACAAATTGCCGAAACGAAAATCCGGAAAGATAGCGTTGTAGATCGTCGCGAGGTGGTCGTGAATCTCTAAAAATCTTGTTGATACGAGCGCGTTTGATGGTAGTATTTTGCGATTTTTACGGATGTGGGGGTTTGTGGTTTGAGAAAGAAAAAGAGAGGAGGGAGTAAGTGAGAGAGTGAGTGAGTGGAGAATGAGAAGAAAGAGGAGGGAGTTGGAGGTTTAACCTCCAACTTTCAGTCTCCGTCATTGCGTTCCGTGTGGTGTTCGTTTGCTCCGTCGTTTAAACGTTAAATAATTATTCAATATTTTTGTTGAAGTCTTTTATAAAGTACTTAATAATTGTGTTATAAAACGTTATCTCGATTTTGTTTGTTTGCGCGTTCACATTTAATCGCGTTGTTCTCGCTTGTACGATATGGGATGAATACGACATATTATAAAAATAATATTATTGAGATATGATAGTTTCATTAAATAATATTTATGTTATTTAATTAAATTGTTCACCAACGTCCGTATTAAATTGAACCGAATTACATTCGATTTGAAACTTGTACGATTTAAACAAACCGCATAATTGTGTAGATATATATTCAACAATATATATAATAATTGATACATTAATTAGCCTAACACAGAACTAATTACATGTATTAAAATTGATTAGGCACTAAATTCTAGTCCTAAATTGACGGGTGTCACACATCACCATATAAAAGAAATTGATGATGTGGATTTTCCTACACTTTTTATTCCAAATAAGGTAATATTCAATGAAAAATTATATTATAACTATTTTCATTTAATAAGGTAATTAATAAAATTAAATTATAACCATTTTAATTTAAAATAATGTGTCATGTGCTAACACTTACAATTTTTTTATTATAGTCCAAACTCATGACATCCTTTAATCTATTTTTTCCTTCTAATTTTGTTTATAAAATCTTTTAGTTTTTTCATCTTACTCTTAACTCTTCTTTCTCTAACTTTCTCTAAGTCTCTCTTTTAAAAAAAATAAATAAATAAACTTTTAGTACGTTATGAGAACTTGTTTTTAATGTAATTATATCTTTCATTGAAGTTTTGTTATTTTGAAATTTATTATTATCATCTCACAGAATAAGGGAATTCAATTTTCAATATTTAGTAACTGAATACAAACTTTATGGATAGGCAGATCAAGTTCATCATCTCTTATTTTAAGAGTTTTTTTCTATTTTTTTTAGATCACACAACTCAATTACAAATCAGTATCCAAATGGTAAGATGTTTACTTCTATTAATTTTATATTACTTTTCAAATATATTATTTGATTGTTGTAGAATGATTTATGTTTTGTACATATATATGCATATTAGTTATTCAATAAAATGTCTAAATTGTTATGGTAATTGTTACAATTTTTTTTTCCAAGACTATTAATATACACATTGTTTATCGGATTGTTGCAAGGTTAACATATTATAACTACATGAAACGAAAAGGTCACAATGACTAGAAAATTATTTTTAGCTACAAAAATGTCAATTTATAACATACATATATTTGTTAACCTTCCTATTTCATTGATATATCGTGGGGGAAAATGTTATTATTTCATTTTTGAGGGGTTAAAATTTATAAAGTATCACTAATAACGATAAAAAACGTTTCTCTCATAATCTAAAGTTTCCCCCAGTTCATATACCGTTTTGACTTATAATTCACATATTACGACATTTTATAATGCTAGCCGTGCATCGCACGGGTTTAACACTAGTTTTTCATATAAAAGTAGATAGGGTGTGTTTGGCAACATCATTTTCGGGGATTATTGGGGATTCTAGAAGATTGAGATTCTATTTTCAAGAAACTCCATCTCTTATATATTTATAATCCTTGTTTGGCATGAAAAATGATAGAGGGATTCTCTAAAAAATAATCCCCAAAAGTACAAGCTCCTAAAACTAGCTTCTACAAAGAATCCCCATCTCCTTGTTATTGAATTACTAAATTACCCTTTTATAATTATTATAAAAAATGAAATCATAAACCATCATGTCCATTAATGTCATTTTACATTAATAAGCTCCATCTCCAGCTAGTTTGCCAAATACGAATTAAAAAATAAAAGTTCCAGCCCCAAATAAAAGCTCCAGCTCCAGCCCCAAACTTCCATCTCCAGCTCCATCTCCAGCTCGTTTTGCCAAACACACCTACAGATTGAAAAGAGAAAAAGATGGAGGGATTTTGCATTGCGTACAAGTGGATCCAATAGAAAACCACCACGTGGCAAAAAGCAAATTCTCGGAAATTCATCCATTAATAAAAGTGGCGGCCCGAGTATTTCGTTTTTCGATCTCTCAAAATCAACCCAATTAATTTCACCCTCCGAAAACCATCTCCGAATTAACATCAAAGGTACCCATTTTTTTTTCTTTCATCTGCTTATTATTATTATTATTTTTTATTAAGCTTGATTCAATTGTATTTACAAATTTATTGCTCATGTTTTTGACCAGAATTTGGTTCTTGAATTTTACAGCAAAAGATCCGATTTTAGTTTTTATCGTTTGTTAAAACAGAACCTTGAGATGAATTGTTTCATAAAATTGGGAATTTGGGTTTTACCTTTCTAAAACTTGTAAAAATTCAAGCTTTTTTAGTAAAGGATCTAAGATCTAAATGACCCTAATAGCGATTCTTATTTTTTTTGATTTGTATGCACATCTAATTTTTGGATTGATAGATTGTATGTGTTTACACAAAATTTAGTGCATCTGCTAGAAAAGCTAGCATTTTACTGCAACAATTTTGTTTCTTTGAGGCTGTAAATAGATTTATGGTAGCATTGATTTTTCACAAAGTTGTCAATTTTGATTTTGAAAGTCAAAATTTGACTACTTTGCAACAACTCAAGTAACAATTATTTTGTGGTTGGTTGGGTTTGACTTTGTTATGGTGTCATTAACATGGAATTAGGAATTTAGGATTGTTTTTCATTGGGTTAATGATCTGGTTCATCTTATTAGGATATATATATATATATATATATATATATATATATATATATATATATATATATATATATATATATATATATTTACAATAAAATGAGGAATTAACTGTGCATAGTAACATAAAGCTTGCCTGAAATAGCTGTATAGTTAGAAAATGTGGGCTATGCAACATGCACAGGTGGTTGGTTCTGGAAATTAATGATTTATACAAGTGGGGTTGTGGAAGTTTTTTGATGAACAACAAAGTATGACAGAGTATAACTATTGATGAAGTGATGAACTAATAATGTCCGTAATGTGTGAATGGGTCCACCATTGTTTTACCTTACTTATTAAAATCATAGATTTTGATGCACTTAAGTTGTAAAAGAAAAATTGACATTTGAACTTTGGGTCACGTTTTTATGTTCAAAGCTTTGACTCTTTTTTTTTTCCCTTTTGTTTTTGTTTTGTTTTTTCTTTTTTACAATTGTATAAGATGAACGTTTATGTTAAAGTAGAGTAATCTATTATGATAATTCAACATTATGGAACTAAAAAACAACTTTAGTGCATCAAAATCTGTATCTGAGAAATACATTTTGGGACTTAATCTTTATTATCCACTGTTTCATGGGTCTAATATGAAATGGTATATGAAGCAATAATCACAAAGTAAAAAGCATTACTGAAACAAGGACTAATGAAGCCTTTATTACATGATTATTTGTGATTCAGTGATTGGTGATTTGAACTAATTGATTTGCTTACTTGCATCTCATTTCATGTAAACAGAATTGACAACCAGATCTTCATGAATTCAAGATTCAACGTGGCATCCAGCGTTTCCTGTAATTCGGGAAACAAGAACAACTCCACTTACTCTACTTTGGTTTGCATTTTCTCAAGTTTCTTTAAGAATCCAACTGTTTACTTGAACTTTCTTCTAATTAAGGCCATTGGTAGAAGTCTTTCATCAGCTCGAATCTTAGTGTCTTTCCACCCATAGTATACTTTTATTGGCGAAAATTTAAATAATCACTTTTGGCCGTTCCTTGATATTTTCCATTATGGTTTCATCTCAATTAACCGCTTTAATGGAAAACAAGACGTGCAAATCCTCTAGGAATTATTTACACTTCCCTTTGAACCTTCCCGATGGAACGTCAGATAATGTTGAACTCGACTTTTCCGATACATTTGGACCTTTACCGGCTCATGGAAATTCTGAAATTTCAACTGAGACCATATACGATGACCCTGTGGTTATTCACACCCGGTCACATTCTTTAGTGGGTCCCACACCTCGTGTCAGTCACTTGCTTAATTTAAAGAAGCTAACCATATGTGAAAGTGACGAATCATTGGATCTCATGGAAGATTTTAGTGATGTGATAGATGAAGGAGTTGAAGAAAGTTCTGAAAATGGCGAGAAGTGTGTGAAGGTCGAGAGTATTGGGCTTGAAGATTTTGAGGTAATGAAAGTTGTGGGCCAAGGAGCGTTTGGAAAAGTATATCAAGTGAGAAAGAGAGATACTCTAGAAATATATGCAATGAAGGTTGTGAGAAAGGATAAGATTGTGGAGAAAAATCATGCTGAATATATGAAAGCTGAGAGGGATATTTTGACAAAGATCGATCATCCCTTCATAGTCCAACTCCGATACTCTTTTCAGGTGGATTCTCAACATAATCTTGTAATTACTTATTTGTACCACTATTTTACCCCATTCTAAAGACTCTTCACCCTTCCTGATTGTTGATTATGGTATTGGGAATAAAGATAATTGTTTTAATTTTACAAAGAATATTTATAGAGTTAAGAAAAAGATGTCGTTTTATACTTAAAATATTTTCAGCATTATATCAGAGTGTCCTTTCTGGGCATTTTGTATACATTTCTTGAGTAATTAGAATCTGTCAAATAGACAAGAAATGATTGTCTGGTTGTTACAATTTCAAACAACAGATGCACTTACAAACACTATCTCTAATCCAATATGTACCTTTATGTTTTCAGACTAAATATCGACTTTACCTTGTTTTGGACTTCGTGAATGGAGGACATCTTTTTTTCCAGCTTTATCACCATGGCCTGTTCCGGTGAGTTTTTTCTCTTTTTGATACTTCCTGTAAATCATAAAAAGTCTTGTAAATTTAACTGATAATGGTTAACGTTGTTCATGCTGCTAGAGAGGATCTGGCCCGTATTTATGCTGCAGAGATTGTTTCAGCCGTTTCTCACCTTCATGCAAATGGCATAATGCACAGGGATCTTAAGCCTGAAAATATTCTACTTGATGTTGATGGCCATGTATTACCTTCTTCTCCTTCCTTCTTTTTTATTTTGGTCACAAACACATTCTTCTAGTTAGAGTTGGGCAGGTGGCAATTTTGACCCATTTACTTATCAATGGCTCGATATAAGTTCTGTTTAATGACTTTAATCTTGAACGTCTTGCATATTAAATTAGTTTGAAAGGAAAATGTTCAAATGGGCTGAAGTCACCTAATGTTTGTTTTTTTATGCATACACCCTTAATCTGTTCCTTTTTAGATATGATTATAATCATATATTTATCACACTAACTTGTTACAAAAATTAAAATTTTTTTTTGGACAAAAAATGTTTTTTTTTTTTTTTTTTCTTTTTTTATTGAAAGGCCAAGCAAATAAAATTGAAGAAAAGAAATATGAATACAGAACAAGTTCCAAAAAATAAAAATAAAACACGGTCACAGGAGGTGACCAAGAAACATAAGAAGGCTAAAATATAAGTGGCTCTATGGTGAAATACATCAGCAGCAGAACTCAAAACTGAACCCAAAAAATCCAATAGCTTAGTTGAAGCAAATCTCCCTCGGATTTGTAATCCAAGTGTTCCATCTCAGATTTTTTACCGAGCATCTGTTAGCAATCCATTGAAGAGATAGCCTTTGAACGGCAGGGAAAATATCTTCACCCAACACCGATTGGATAGAGTCAATATCAGCATGATATATCCGGTTACGCCCCTTAAATGTTTTGGGTCTTCTAGAACCGTACCCATACCAAAAAATACTCGTTTTGTTCCATTGCCCAACCTGCACTACCTGTCAATTTTCAATCTCTATGTTTTGGTACTATAAATGCAGAAATGACACATGTTCTCTTTTCCAGGCTTTGCTTACGGACTTTGGGCTAGCAAAAGAATTTGATGAGAATGCAAGATCAAACTCTTTATGTGGGACCATAGAATACATGTCACCTGAAATTATTCTTGGCAAGGGCCACGACAAGGCTGCAGACTGGTGGAGTGTTGGAATCTTGTTGTTTGAGATGCTCACAGGCCAGGTGAGAAGCTATGATGATTTGTGTATAATAATAGACTTAATAGTACTAATGTAAAGTTGAATCCTGGGTAGAGGTGGCAACTTCAACCTATTTATGTTTGGTAGGATGATTCTGGTTATGTTTAGCCTTTAATGGTTGATAAACTAGCTTATAAGGGAATGGGGTCAAATGGGTCGAATTGGAAGAAAGCTCCTTAAGTGTCTTTTTTTTATGTATAAGACCTCATAAATCATTTGGCTCAATTAACTATATTGTAGTATAATCATATTTGTTGGTATGGGTACTTGTTCCACATGTATGTCAATCTATAATGATTTATGTTCTTTTAAGTGAATGTGAATCATGCTTCTATCAAGTATCATTATTTGGCCTTTTGTCACGTGGATAAAACTGTTTTCTCACCTATTGAATGGTCTTTCTTCTTAAACAGCCACCATTTCACGGAGGGAACCGGGACAAAATACAGAAAAAGATAGTAAAGGATAAATTGAAGATGCCTGCGTTTCTGACCAGTGAAGCACACTGCCTGCTGAAAGGGGTTAGCACACTTGTTTTATTGTTTCACTTTGCTAATCATTAATCATAATGAACTTTGACCATCTTATTGCATGCGTATATTTTTCATGGGCTAATTGCATGACGTGGTAATTGACTTGTTCAAAATTTTTATTGGCAAGTCAACTTTCTTAACTCTTAAGACTGAAAATACGCGTTTTAAAAGCTTTGAGTCAACTTTCAAGGTATCCGAAATGACCAAAATGATGATTTGTTGGTAACTTTGACTGTTAATTCATTTTTTTTGATGTGGTGCCAATGTGCTGACATAGTGACATGGCACCTGAAAGCTGGTTAACTTAGAAGATTACCTTAAACTGAAAATTTAGATGCCTTTATATTTTATTCCACTGTAAAAAAGTTGGTCATATGGAAGAGAAATTTGACCCAAGTTGCTACTTTGTGTTCAATTTGCCTTTATTGTCAATATTGTCATTTAAGTAAATATGTACACGTAGACATTTGAGGTCAAATGGTTTTGTTTCAAATAGTCTGACCCTAAAGCCAGTGTACCTTTCTCTCTAGTTGCTGCAAAAGGATCCAAGCAAGCGGCTTGGCAATGGCTTAATGGGAAGTGATGATATAAAGCATCACAAGTGGTTCAAACCAATCAACTGGAAGAAACTGGATGCTAGAGAAATTCAACCTAGTTTTCGTCCTGAAGTTGCTGGAAACCAATGCATTGCCAACTTTGACAAACGCTGGACAGATATGTCACTACTTGACTCACCGGCATCCAGCCCAAGTGGTGCCACCAACCTCTTTCAAGGATTTACTTATGTCAAGCCGGCAGCTTCTTTTCTTCAGAGACACAGCCCAGTGTGCTAATCTTCCCATTTGGTAGCACCAATTACTCTAGCTAGCTTGTTTTATGGTTTGTTTTCTTTGTGAAACTATTATGGGTATGTTCTATTTCACGTTCATTCTGGATCCTTTTTATTTGTGAGACTAGGATTCTAGTTCATTTGCATGCGAGTCTCTTGTTATACTAAAACTGAGTATTTCCGCAAGTACTTTTGGATGTCAAATCTGTGTTCATCTTTATTTTTATGGTGTCTAGGACCTGTAATTATTTTGCTTCCCATATTTCCATTACCCACAACGTGAAACCTGTATTTTCCCCTTCACACCTCGTTTCAGAAGAAACCTCAAGTGTTAAATGCATCAATGTATAAAATACGTTTCATGCTGCCATAATAAAAAAATGCAATCAAGTGTCAATTGGTATAAACATATGCAAGTTCGTATGCAGTTTTCAAGTAGAATTCAATGACTAGTACAATAATTGAAAAGAACCGAAATGTGACTTACTGTTGTGTATTTTCGAAACACCTAGTATTACTTCCATGCAAAAAATTCATCCACAAAGTGAGCATACCATGTATTCAATACTGACGTTCTCTTACATATGTTTCTCTGATTATAACTTTTAGTAACAAGTAATTACAAATTTAAAGCTCGTCGTGGTAGTTTAACTCATCAAAGTTATGCTTCTTCTTGCAACCCCAATGGCATTTCCATTGGCATAGCGAGTTAAACAGCGAGAGCCTTGTAGAATGTCGAGATATAAGAGCTGACGTTGAAGGATACTTTGATAGAATAATTGCGTACCCATCGTCCATGTACTCTGTTCCATCAGGAAACAGTTGCCATAGAAGACTCCCACCTCCACTCCCCCCTTTCCTCGCTGAATCCAATAGGGTGTTGTACACTGTGCTCATCAAGTTGTCCCTGAACGATGTGTTGTAACCCGGGTCTTTTGTAGATAAACCGAATTCGCTGAAAATCACTGGCATTCCTAAGTATGTTTCTGCATCATTGATGTGTGATTGCATCCATGACTTAGTGAAGGCAATATAAGCATCGTTTTCAGATTGTGAAATCCTTCACGCGAACATTATAAGATGTATAAGTATAATTATAAAATGTGTACTTGTTATTTGGAAAGTTGAAGTTTGGTTAACTTACCAAGCATCAGCGTACACATGAACTGAAGCAAAATCGACACCAAGAACTTGATGGTTTCTGATGAAATCGGTTCCCTCTTGTTGAGCAAACTCGTTCGGATTGTATTTAACTTTGTTAGGTGTTGAAGGTCCGTAAAATCCTTCAATACCAATCTCCACTAGATGCTTCGGATCAATAGTTTTAACATAAACTGCCATTTCTTCTATCCATTCCTGTAGAATTCACATACCCTCTACTTATTTCAGAGCACTAAATGCAACAGTTTGTTTTTATTTAATGAAATACACCTGCAGTTTATCTCCGGAAGGATCTGATGGACATCTCGCCTCGTTAATCAGTTCCCAAGCGAAAATAGTTGGATCATCCTTGTAAGTTATGTTGGTTATGGTATTCACTCTATTTAGCACAGTCTACACATTCAAGAAGCCATTTGTACAAATCCATTAACATTATTGAAATGTGAATAATGATATAGAATTTCTTTTTACCTGAATCAATGATCCTAGTGCACTAGAGTTAGAAAAGCTCATTACACTAATACTATTCACAAGTGAATGTGCAAAAAGTTAGAAACTTGCCTTGACATGGGACTTATAGTAGCTTTTAAGAGTTGGGTGAGAGAAGAAATCGTCATCATCGGTCACATTTAAGCCGGCTTCTTTACCCCATTTGACATATTGCGGTTTACCACCGTAAGCATCCCAATTGTTAGTCAACGACAGTATAAGCCTAATTTTGAATTTCTTAGCTTCATTCACCACAAAATCTAAAGCCTGCATTAAGCTTTAGATCATTAGCCAAAATAAAGAAAACAAGCATAATTTATTATTCCATAAAAGATGGTGATAATTACTTGAAGGATATAAAGTAAGAACCTTGAAAACATTTTCATCATAAACAGACGGTTTTTTCTGAAGAGCACGCCACTGACCGTCGTTAAAAGCCCATGTTCGACACACTGTTAATCCCACACTTGAGGCTTGTTGAAATAACTCGGTAACTTTCCCTCTTGTAGATTCATCCACAGCAAATACCATCAACCAGTAAGTGTTGAATCCGTTTACATAAAACGGTTGATCATTAACCACAAACTGGTTTCCGTTTTTCTGCACCATTGTCCATGGTTTATCTTCCATATCATCAATCCTGCATAACCCATGAATGACTAAATCAAATAAACTTTAATAACACTATATTTATATCATAATAAAGATAAAGTTACAAGCTTTATCAATGATGGTACCAATCTTTATTAACACCAAGTAACAAACTATTGGTGTTGTGATTGTAAATTAAAAGGATAGTTAATAATAAGATTATTCTATGGATGATATCCATTGTGTATTTTTCTCAATTTGTGTTCAACAAATATTTATATGACAATTATATAATTTTTTTTTTTTTGTTATAATGGGAATGATGGTATCATTTCTGTGACACTCAAGTGAAGTGTTGTAGAGGAAACCATTCTGCTACCTTCAAAGCTAAGTTGGAGTTGTTGCTTTGCTACTTCTCTCTCTCTTTCTTATTTATTTATTTATTGTTATTATTATTATTCCAAAAGGTTGTTACAGGCGGGCAACCCTAACCCGTGTATCCTTTGGATACCGACCGCCATCGCGCATTCTACCAGCCCCTAGGCGATGCGTCCGAGAATGAACCCAGACCCCCTGTCACCATGATTTTGTCAATGTTTGGGTTTGAACCCAGGTTGTTATTCCAATTCACCCCCGTTGACTAGTCAATGTGCTTTTTCGGGTTGCGCGCTTGGTACCACTAGGCTAAATGGCTGGTGGTTGTTATTATTATTATTATTATTATTATTATTATTATTATTATTATTATTATTATTATTATTATTATTTATTGTTGTTATTATTATTATTATTATTATTATTTTATTGTTATTGTTATTATTATTATTATTATTATTTATTATTATTATTATTATTATTATTATTATTATTATTATTATTATTATTATTATTATTTATATTTATTTTTTGTCTCTTTCATACACATTTTGGTTGTTGAACTAGAGTAAGGTTCAAATGAGTACACCAATTTTGAGTGAGAATGAAGGAACCAACAGATTTCTGCCATGTGTCACTTTATTCTTTCTCCTCAACACTTTATTCTCTCTCCTCCACATTTTTAAAAATTAAATATCTCACAAACGGTAAGTCGAAAAATCATGAAAATTACACCATAAAATTCAGCGTTTTCTCCTCTTCGATTTGCCGTCCCTCAAGGCATACTTTTGACAACTTTTTTTTTTTTCTCATTTTTTGGTGGGTTTCACAAATTAGTAACACATGTGTTAGTGATTAGTTATACATTTAATTTGTGGTTAAGGTTAGGGTTTAGGGTTTAGTAGTGTTTATGGTTTAGGGTTTATAAGGGTTTAGGGTTTAGAAGGGGTTTAAGGTTTAGGGTTTAGAAAGATTTAGGGTTTAGAAAGATTTAGGGTTTAGCGTTTTGTAAAGCGTTTAGGGTTTAGGGTTTGGGGTTTAGGGGTTAGGGTTTAGGGTTTGAGGTTTGGGGTTTCGGGAGAGAAACCTCAAACCTTAAACCCTAAACCCTAAACCCTAACCCTTAAACCCCAAACCCTAAACCCTAAACGCAACACTTTAACACATGTGTTAGTAAATGTGAAACCCACCAAAAAATGAAAAAAAAAACTTTTCGAAAGTATGTCTTGATGGACGGCAAATCGAAGCGGAGAAAACGACGAATTTAATGGTGCAATTTTCATAATTTTTCGATTTGTCGTTTGTGAGATAATTGATGTTGAGGGTAAATGGGTTTTGTACATGTGGAACATTCTCTTTGTACACATGGCTTGATATCATTGGTTCCCTCATTCTCACACAAATTTCTATTCTCATTTGAACCCTACCCTGTTGAACTAATCAACTGACAGATATACCTTTTCAAAACTACATTTTTACTGATTTATAGTATTTGGAAATAAATAATCAATGATGCTAGGAAAATTGGTATACTAACAGTGGCAAAGGTTATAAGGTAAGAATATGAGCTAACCTGTATGGAAACCAATTGCGTATCCTGAAAAAAAGGAAACTGTATTGTAAAATAGTTATGATTGGTTTTGATTAACTGCTATCATAGTGAATACCTTGAAACTTTTATCTGCTAATTCATTATATAGTCGAAAAAACACGATGCGTAGGGATATGGTTTTACATGGCATTCGATCATCGAAAGATTTTGTTATGATGGAATCTTGTTGAACTTGGACCGGTGAATAAAAGATTATGATCGGTCGATGAGCTTTATTTGTAAGTCTTTAAATCAAATCTAACAATATGATCACGACACGTGAGTACGTGATAACATCAAGTGATGAGATAAGAAGAGAGAATGGTCTTTGAGGAATGTAACCGTCGAATGTTAGAAATTATTAGGTTGATGTGTAAAGACTTAAACGCTAGAATGTATTGAACTAATGTATGAAATTCATAGTGTGTATCAACTAATGGGGCTTTCAATTAACCTTTTAATTTATTGCTATTGTATGTAATTTATGGTACCTTTACGGACATGCTATCTATATAAAGTGCCAGCATCATTACAAGTAGGTATAGTCAATACATATAGTAGCAAAATAAATTGAAACTTAATTACACACAATGGATGTCAGATCAGTTCGACACATACGATTAATGTCAGACATTAGTTCGATACATTTCGAAGCACAACGAACTTATATATTCAAACCCGTGTATCATAACCCAAAACTAAAATTATATTAACTAATTTTATCAGTATTAAGCAAACCGGTTAATAGGCTTAAACTTCAACGAATATATAATAGTCCTAATTATCATAACCCAATCAAAGTTAATTTCGTGAAGTCTTAAACTTCAACGAATCAACGTTTCAAAGTTTAAATCTCTATGAGATGTGTTAACTTTGCTATTTTGTTTAAACCTTTGAACATTTCATGAAAACGTTGTACCATCAGTCGATATTTTCCGATCTGATCTTGCGATGTCGATTGGATATGAAAAAGATATGTGTGATAAGATCTCATCAGTTTTGACAACTTTGGTTCTAATGAAAGTAGTGTAAACAAATTATCTATTTGGGGGGAAGAGTAACCAGTTTCTTTTAACAAAGTGTGGATCATATTTGGTATCAATTTAGACATCCATCGAAATCGCACCACAAAATGAATTAACAAAACGGAAATACCCGGAAGAAAAAACTGATGGTTCGTTTAACCTCCTTAGCGTTAAACGGAAATATCCTTAACCAACGAACTTAAAATAATAACTTATGATAGTAATACATAAGATGCAAGTTACTGTAACATAAGAGTATTAATTACTTTACCTGAGGATGGCTTTATCAAACAAGTTCATTGATATTGTAGATAGTTAGCTTTCCTTTTATTTCTCACGATCTACTGAAAATGCTTATAAGGTTCGACCATTATATAATACATACATGTACATATGTATTTATAGATCTAAGCTTGTGCAACATGCATTAGATGTTGTACCCTGTTGCCTATGAGATCATCATATCTTGACTTGATATATATAGCAGAAGACAATTTCATTTTGGACTTCGAGCATACTTGGATAAGTATAGGTAGTTATTTATTTATGAAAAGAATATAAGACGATCGAGTAGAAAGTTTGAGTAAAAGCTTTGATGATGGAAGATAATCGGTTCAAGAAGTTTTTTTTTTAACATCTCTTGTACGTTACTAATTGTTCACATCAATTATATAATGTATGATGTATGATGTTATGTATGTATGTAATACTAATGTTGGATAAAGGCGGCAACTTTGACCCATTTACATTTGGTGGGTTGGGTCCAGTTATTTTTTGCCTCTAACGGTTGAAAAATTAGCCTAAAAGAAAACGGGTCAAATGGGTCGAACAGTACCCAGGTCAGGGGAGTGCTGCACAAACTTTTACCTGTGAATCTTGTTTCAATTGGTTCGATATCAAAGCCATAAAAAAAGGTTGCAACAATATTTAACACAAAATAATGTTAAAGAAAGATTTATTATGTAGCAAACAAATGATACTCCGTATTAAAAAGCTTGCACACTTGCATATTATTTCCTATGTTCAATGAAAAGTAGGACTCAAGCATTTAGCATGCATTTCCAACAATATAGCTGTTAATACCTGCTTCAGGATATACCTTCACATATACCATCAAAACAATGTTGTTATGCGAGTTGCACAAGAAAGCATCTGCGAGCAATACCATATTTCTAGTAGCCTCTTTCGAACATGAGTACAACTTTCATAGAGTAATATAAAATCATGATGAGTGCCCAAGCAAGAACTCAGAAGAGGCTACATTAGCTAAACCCGTGAACAAATAGATGAGACATCGTTAAAACAGCTAGATCAATTCTAGTAAATATATAGATAAGCTACTCTTTCTTCAAACACGAGAAATTAGAGAACTTGCATAAAAATCAAGAAAATAACATGCCCGAAGAAAGACCAGTCAGAGATTTTATACTTGAAAATTTAGATGCGTCCCATCTCTTCAACGCAGTTTTTACTTTTTTTATTCAAGACTTGAAGCTGTTAAAAATCATGCAAAACTGATTACAAAATTATAATGGTAGACAAAAGACTTTGCCGAAACAACAAGATATGTTGAGTTGAAGATAAAAGAAGCCCAGTATAACTCTCTCTACTGTTACTCCCACAAGTTAAACATTAAAATTTAAAATCAGAGGAATATAAATAAACAAATTTCAGTCATTATGTAAACCATAACCTTTTAGGCATGTGAAGAAGATAACTCATCGTCATAAGGATTCCTAACAGAGAATTACTGAAGGCACTTAGATAGAAGCTTGAGTAGTTGATTGATCTTCTGAATGATGATTTTCTTCATCATCAGAAAGCTCATCATCAAATGAACGAAGGATGCCACCAATTCCACCGAAACCTCGACAAAACTGTGATCCCTCATGAGATTTGTTTGTGACAAACTCAAGCGTGCATCCAAACTTTTTGTACTCATTAGCAAACCACTCAATCAATGACATCTTCTCCTGAACTTCAAGCTCAGCATTAGTTTCTGAATCTCGGTAATTGTTCTGAACAGTCTCTTGTTCCCTGTTCAAATGCTTAATGATAGTTTCACCAGTAGTGCTATTTTTAAGCACGTAACGGCTAATATCCAGATTCTCCTAAACAATCAGTGTTTCCACAGCTCCCATGTCTAAAGATCTCAGCGTATCCTCCACTCCATATACATATTTTCCTGTATCCTGACTTATCTCCTCAAAATACTTTTGAATCAAATTTTTCTCCTGTACGAACTTCACATTTGCAAGAATTTCAGCAGACAACTCAATAGCCTGATGGAAACCATGCTTACCTCCAAGCGAGACTCCGACCACATTCAGAACTTTTGCCTTAAGACGTTGGTCAAACATATCAGATTGATTAAGCTCGGTTTCAAAACCAACGCACCCCGCAAGTATAAGTCCAGAAACATTCGGCTGACTAGTAGCAGGACTGATGAAAAATTGGGTTGCACGCTTTGCTGTAGTACTTACATAATTGTGACGTATCTTCATATAAGAAGATGGAAAATCCGACCTCCCTCCTCTTTTGTGTTTCTTTGGCAAATCAACAGTAAATCTGTGTAGAACCTCCATGGTATCGCCACTTAACGTCCCAAAAAGGGCGCCATTACTATCCATCACAATAAATCCAAACTTCTCATCAGGTTCCAACAATTCACTGAGAGCTTCTGTGTGAAACTTGTTATCACAGAGATAAAGGGATGAGTTTATAGGTCTGAACGGTTCAAAATAAAAAATAACCTTCTTCTCTTTCCCATCATCCGTTACAATTGTTCCAGCGTACAGCACAAGTCCATTGGGAGGTACCTTATTGTAAAGCTTGAGCCTCTGCTGAGCAGAGGTTATAGCATCTAAGAGAGACTGACGGTTCACGATGCTCTCAATATTTGAAGCATTTCCAAATTCATCACCGAGCATCTTTATGACTCGTGAAATTTGATCGCGTGGGGGCATGATCAGAGAAATCATGCTTGTTCCATTGCCTCTTGCATCTTCCAGATCCTTTATAAGCTTCCTCATCTTCCATATCTTGATATTCTTATCAGTTACTTCACCTTCCGACATCGTACTGAAATTGCGTGCCAATAGCAGCAAAATAGATAAGAAACGACAATCGTAAATTAAAAGTAGGAGCACAGAGAGTGGTGACACTTTTTTAAACAGTGTCCTCACAGTAATGGTGTTGTTAAAAAAGTGGGGCGTGGAGGATGTTGAGTTTATAGTGTTTTGAGAATTATTTGTTTTTTGTTAAATAATTGTGTGTGGGGAAAAAGAAAAGAAAAAAGAAAAACAAAAGCAGCGTCCGTCTCAAGATTTTGTTCGAGAACACTGTGAAGAACATTAAGACGGTGTGGGAAGACACTGTCGACAGTGTTCGTGTTTTGGAAGAAAAACTTTGTTGGGAACGTTGTAAAACACCTCCCACACCCTTTGCTCTAACACAAAGAAGAAAAGCAATGCCTATCTACATAAACCATCTTTAAATGAACTCAAACCGCGTTGCCATAATTCTACTTCAATCCACAAATAAGTCGATCTTAAGAGTTCACTTTCAGTTTGACTTAAGTTGACTAATGAGTAATGAATAACACATAGACGACAAGCCAAAAAAACTGCATACGCCAATCGGCATAAACCATCTCTAATTGAACTCAAACAGCATCGCCACAACTCTATATCAAATCTACAAAGTAGTCTCAACAGTTAAAAATAACTCATTAACATATAGTCTTCACTATACATATCTAAAGTAACTATATTATATTATAAATTTATAATCCATACAAACGGTACAATCTACAACATAAGTATATGTAGCAAAATATTGATAACGATGACTTTCTATAAATATGTTAATGACATGCATCATGCATGGAAGCAGCAGCTTGGTGTCAAGTTTAAAACTCATTAGAGAGAATGAATCAAAAAATACTTACAGGAAAAACGAGTTGCAGATGATCGCCGGCAGACGGAGTGCGAAAACGAAGGGTTTAACGTTTGTTGTGCGGCGTAAAAAATCCTAGCAAGATGTACTTTATATATAACCAGACTAGATTGAGGAGCAATGTTTTTAAAACCGGATCGGATCGGAGTGAGCTCCGGTTCCGGTCGGACCGGTTTGACCGGCGGTTTGACCGGGTTCAACCGTTCCCTAGAAATGAAGCTGAAAAGTAGATCCATAGGCTTATAGCATAGGTTTGGTCAAATAATAAAGTAAATTTAAATTACAGATTTAAAAAATAGGATAGGGTTCAAATGAGAATAGGAATTTGTGTGAGAATGAGGGAACCAATGATATCAAGCCATGTGTACAAAGAGAATGTTCCACATGTACAAAACCCATTTACCCCCAACATCAATTATCTCACAAACGACAAATCGAAAAATTATGAAAATTGCACCATTAAATTCGTCGTTTTCTCCTCTTCGATTTGCCGTCCCTCAAGACATACTTTCAAAAAGTTTTTTTTTTTCATTTTTTTGGTGGGTTTCACATTTACTAACACATGTGTTAAAGTGTTGCGTTTAGGGATTAGGGTTTGGGGTTTAGGGGTTAGGGTTTAGGGTTTGAGGTTTGGGGTTTCGGGGAGAAACCCCAAACCTCAAACCCTAAACCCTAACCCCTAAACCCCAAACCCTAAACCCTAAACGCTTTACAAAACGCTAAACCCTAAATCTTTCTAAACCCTAAACCTTGAACCCCTTCTAAACCCTAAACCCTTATAAACCCTAAACCATAAACCCTACTAAACCCTAAACCTAACCCTAAACCCTAACCTTAACCACAAATTAAATGTACAACTAATCACTAACACATGTGTTACTAATTTGTGAAACCCACCAAAAAATGAGAAAAAAAAAGTTGTCAAAAGTATGCCTTGAGGGACGGCAAATCGAAGAGGAGAAAACACTGTATTTTATGGTGCAATTTTCATGATTTTTTGACTTACCGTTTGTGAGATATTTAATTTTTAAAAATGTGGAGGAGAGTGAATAAAGTGTGGAGAAGAGAGAATAAAGTGACACATGGCAGAAATCTGTTGGTTCCCTCATTCTCACTCAAAATTGATGTACTCATTTGAACCTTACTCTTAAAAAATATAGTTTAGTCACCTCACTAGTCAATCCCCTTGCTAGTCACTTTTACTAGTCAATGCTTTTTATGTCAGAGTTTAAAGTTATGTACAAGTTCACACTCCATTGTATCTCTCACCAAACTCATTATTTTCTTTTCCACCTAAAGACATACTTCGATCACAAATTCCTTTTTTTTTTCCTTTCACATTCCATTATCTCCCATATAAAATTATCACAAGTTCACACTGCAAGAGCGTGTCTCTCTCATCACAACTTCACCCTTAATACATGCTCACTTCCTGATTTTGCTACGTCGCCGGAATTGGAAGCAAAACCATGATTAAACAGGTGATATATTTCGCAACTCAATTATCGTTAATTATTCCGTCTACTTCAGCTTCTCCGATTCGGATTTGTTGCTTACCATCGTATCTCTTGTACAGTATGTTCTCATATTCATGATTCAATCATACTATTTTTATTATTCAAACACGATAAACAAACAGTTTCAGGAAGATCTTTATTAAGAATGTATGGTAAAAACTGGATGAAATTCGGTAGTGAGCATCTGATTTAGGGATGATGTTTGTGTGTTTGAGCTGGATGAAATTCAATAATGATGTTTGAGAAATTTGTCATGATGCTTTTGCTAATTTTTATCTGGTTTTGTTCTCAAAAAGACCTAAAAACCCGACCCAAACCCATTAGACCCATTAATGTGGTAAAAATAAATCTTATATCTTTTTCAGATAACCCATCAATCAATGGGTCGTGTACCTGATTTAACTTAATAATGCCTGATTTAAAAAAAAAAAAAAAAAAAAAAAGATAACGGCAGCAAATTCTAAATACTACGGTAGTTCTTTTACAGGTTCAATGTCGAGCTGTCGTGTTATATGTTCGATACTTGTAATGGTGACTCTACTTGCCAAAGTTAGTGGCGACCCTTGGCAGTCAGGTCTCGGTGATGCTGAGCATCGCAAGGCAGCAAATTTCACTAGAAGGGAGGTATTAGAAGCCATCACTAACCAGAATCGCCTTGATAACAACATGGATGGGTTAAGTGAATGGGATGTTGCCAGGGGCGGTACCAGAAAAAAATTTGAATGGGGGCAAAATTTAATAGTGTATGTCGGATCTGGGTCATCAACTCAATTTTTTTGCTTTAACCAAAGCTATTTTAGTTGAACCAAACAACGTCAAATTCAAATTCAAATTTTTAATTACATAGACAACATATAACATATACTCATATAATTAGCATAAATTCTAAATTGAATATGCTTATGTTTGACATGTTTATATAGCAAAAGTGAGACATTATCATATGTAAATTATGAAGAAAAGGAAAAAATTGTAATCATTAAGATTTATAATCTAAGAATTATGTTGATTTAAAAAAGTATTACATTGATTATATGCAATAGGAAAAAAAAGAATGATTAAACATAAAGGCGAAAAAAATAAAATTAATGTAGTAAAGAAGGATTGAACTTTAGACCTCTTAAATACCAAGTCCACTACCCAACCACCAAGCTAAACACACTAATAACGACCATTGAAACTGTATTATATTTATTAGTTATGGGGGCAATATGCAAATTATACCAAAACCTACGGAATTTTTATCGACTCGTAAAAATTTTGTGGGGGCGGGTGCCCACCCTGCCCCCACCCTAGTACCGCCCTTGGATGTTGCGCTTTACCGGTTGTGGGGAATTGTAAGTATTGATCATCTGTTAAATAATTTTGGTATACTTTAGTATCTTTTGAAAGTGCTTGTGTGTATGTGTATACAGTACAATTCGTCTTTAGGATTGGAAAGAACCGCAAGTATCAAGACTATACATGAGGCATTGACCCATATGGAGTATGTCAATAGCCGGATTGATATGGTTGCTTTGTTGCTTTTTGGACCCGAAATAAGTAGGTCAACCCTCAGTGCTGTTAGAGCCCCCGGGCTAGATTTAGTGGATGACTGGCAATGTGTGGAGTCTACCGTATGATTTCTACTTCATATAGTACACTCTTTGCTTTTCCAATTCAATATAATTTGAGTTTTTGTTATAATGATTGGGACCGTTTTTATTGAAGGTCACATTGTTCGAAAAACATTGTGGTTTGCTATCACAAAACATATTGAGGCACATAAGATCTTTTGCTGATATATGCAATTACGTAGCTGACAAGGCAGCAGTTGAAGAAGCAATTATCATGGTCTGTGGTGGCATCACTGAAACCAAGCAATATGGTAATCTCTTTATATTCACAACTTTATATTCTAAATACTAATAATACTAACACCTGCATTTGACCACAGACATTGATCTAAGAAGTCCATGTATAGACCGTGTCACCAGCGCACCAATTCATGATTCCACTCACTATTGTGAACGCATTTCAGTAAATGGCGTATCGAGAATGAAACTCGGGAGATTTGCGAAAATTTATCGTGTTTTGTTTGATCCGACCCAACATTGGGACTGGCATGACAAGGCCCAAGTTTGTGTTCACACGTAAGTAAGAGGCTTTTAGGTTATATTCTTATGCTCTTGTTGGTAGAAGGTGGCAACATGGGCACACTGTGTAATGTGTCGAAACCTGCACGGTCACTTTCTGTAATGCATTAATTGTGACTGGCAAGTGAACTAATTTTGACGAACTTTTAGTTATGTTTGCCCCCTTTTTTTGTGTGGTGGATGGCGGATTTTTAACCAAGGATGTCGGTGGGAAAAGTTTTTACTGTACTGGTTGATGGGTCACATTTTTATTAGCTTAAAAGAGAGTTGATATAGAATTATATAGCATGTTTTAAGTGTGGGTTGAATGACAAAGGTATTAGGTGGGGCTGAAAATATGTTGGGAAAAGGCTAAATTTCTTAAATTTGACTTCTTACGACCCCTTAATACTAAATCTCTTAATTTGACACCTTCATAACTAAACAGTCAAAATACTCGGTTCTAGCTGGTGTTTTTGATATATATTTTTGTTAACTTAGGAAGTTGTTTGCAGTGAGGCTTCACTCGGGTTATGCCAATGTGAAAAAGATGACTGGATATCTCTTGAAAACGAACTGTGGAGTTTCGTTATGCCCCCTTATGAGCAAAGATTTGTCGATCTAAAGTTTTCTAGGTGGATTAGTGGTCGTGTAACAGTCTCACTTGATGAAGGTATTTGTCTTCATTTGTATTAACATTTTGCTGATTCTTGCAAGAATAGGCGAGTTTTGAAAAAATTGGCATTTTTTTAGTTTGTAATTTCTGCAAATTGGCATTTTACAAGAAATAACTATACTATGAAATGAATGGCCAAATATGACGGTATAAGAACTCATAATTATGTCTTTGTATCAGTTTTCAATGTAATAGTTTACCATTTGGTTTTACTGTCTGTGTTGTGTTGCAGTGTTACAGGGGTGGCGCTATGTCTTGCTTGCAGCGGGGACTGCTTTTCTATTCTTGGCACCCATTGTTAGCAAGTACGTCCCCTTTTACTATACTATCCATATAAATATCACAAATTTTGATGTTCTAAATACTTGTTTATCAGGTATATTTTGGCTAGAGATGTTTATGGTATGGTAGCCCACTTTATCAAATGGGTGATGCGTATTATTGCTGTAACATGTATATTTCTGGTCAGTTATGGCTATTAATTTGATCACTTCTATATTCTTTCTGATCTTCTGTTTTCCATGTTATATATGACAGTGATGTTTGTTCCGTTGAGCTAAATTAGACTTTTGGTTCATTCTTTTCAGAGCTCTATTGACACTCATTTTGCAATGGTAGCTGTTGTTATCTGTTTAGCAGTACATTATGTTATAAGTTCTATCAAGTAAGTTCGATTATACCCAAACATCAGGGATCATATTTTCATGTTTAGTACATTTATTTAAACAACATATATGTGGTCTTAGTTCTTTGATCTTCTCCTCAATAGGAAAAGTAATCAAGAGCACAAGTATCATAAGTTGCTTTTCGAGACCGGTTTTCATGATGCTGTAGTACTCATAGGTCTTTGTTTATTTTTATCCATGTATATTTTTCTAAACTGATAGGTTTATCATTCTGTAACAAACATCTATTACGATGTCCAAAAATAGTTTAAAATTCAATAATTCATATAGTTTTGTTATTCATTTCATTCATACTTATTTTTTTCTCTCATGCCTATGTGGCCACAAATGGTCATAAATCTAAAACCTCTTCAGTAGATGCATTTGAGTTATGTGTAATATTTGAAAAGTTGATATATTGTGTAGATATATTTGTGAAACAACAGGCTGTATGGGTTAGTGATGTGTTATGACATGACAATATAAAAACTTCTAAAAATCTGTAGATGCCAGAATAATAAAAATACTATACTTAATTCCTAGTTGACTAATATTGTGCAATTATTTCATGTAGAAATGTAGCAGAAGTTAGACAAGCCAGATCAGCCCTCTCGAAGGTACGTTTACCATGAAATTTGTAACCTTCTTTCTTTGCAACTTGTGACATTAAATTTAATTATACCACATTATTATGTGGTTGATGATATCGATCTAGATTCTTATAAGATCTCCCATGTTAGTCATAAAAGTATGCACTAATAAGATTTATTTGTTTGGAATATGCTTGCACTGAATGAAGGTTGCCTTAATATGTACAGTAAAACTATTTCAACAATTTAAATCGCATAATAATGCAATGGATGTTAAAGGGAAGTAAAACCAGATATATTAATATGGAGATCATTTTGATTGTATTGGCGATAAACAAAAGAATACATTTTGCATAATTCATTATTTCTTTTTGGTGAAAGACGAGATTTAATCTTGCCCATGTTTTTCTCCGGATTGTTTATCAAGTTGCCGTTGTTAGACAATAACCTCCAAAATAGTATAACAGTCATAAGATGTTTTTATTCACCCTCCAAAATAGTATTTATTATTATTTATTTATTATTTTAATTTAAGTTTGTTTATTTTAAAAAAATGTTTTCCAAACAAATGTTCGCACGGAAATAAAACGCCCCCTGTTTACTGCTTTCTAGTTAATTATTAATTTCTATTTTAAATAATCCATCGTTCCCTGTGTTCGAATCTGACTTACCGAATCTATATTTACAATTGATCGGTTATTCTTGCCTGGTTGCTTGAAAGTATTTATTAGGTAATTCTATTTATAAATTGTAAAACAAGACGCGCTTTCATAAGCGACATCAGCAAGTCATGAAGAATATGACGAATAATCATCATGCTGAAACGTGGATATAGCATGAAAGTCGTCTTCACCTGTCCGGTGACTTGAGCTCTAAAGTTCTCAAAGATATACGAAGAGAAACTGTATGGTTTGTTGTAAACCAGTGACAGTAAGCCATACATCAAAGTTGGTTGTAGCTCATCAAAACCACCTTTCTTAGGTGCAAAAACTTGTAGCAAAACAGTCCAAAGGAACCTCCATTTGCCAATGATGTAAGATTTGACATATTGTCTCCCACGCTGAGGACCAACATATCCCATCCTACCAATAGCTCCATCAATGAATTCCAAAGGGAACTCTACAGGACCGTTTTCTTGCTCTTCTGTGCCAAGATGTAAAATCTCGCGTAGATTGGCAGCAGAGAAAACTATTGGACGTCCACCCACTGTTGTACGTATAACCGGTGGGTTAACACTTGAATCATAAGCAATATCTGTCCAAAAGTCCGTCAAATGAGTCATAGACAGAGGTGGAGAAAAGGTAATAGCATGGCTAACACGAGAACGTGCTAAGAATGTCAGAATCTCAGCAACTCTCTGAGCTCCAGGCCTCGTCAAGTCTAAATCCACATAGATATTGTGGGTTTTAGCAAAAATTCTATTCGCCATATCTGTAAACAAGTACACAAACGACAATAAAACTTAGAATGATTTAATATAATCAACAATCAAATACCAAGCACGTAATTAATGATTATATTCTATAATACAAGCATAAACGTTTTAAACTTATAAATAAACTAACTACAAGTTCTAAACGTATAAAGTTTAATTAGAAAATTTGACCGCTGATAAAATATCAGGACACGCCGCTCGACTTCTCAATGAGTCGGAAGACTTTCGACCAAATAATCTACGAAACTTATATTATAAATGACTTAACATATTTTTCACATATATAACTTGTTATCATAAAGATCACAGGTCCAATATGTCATAGAATAGGATTAAGTTACACAATATAAATAAAAACATGTATTAATTCACTTGTAAGAATATCACAAGTCAAAAACTATACATTTTTTAAAGAAATTGAACTTCGCCAAGTCAACTCAAGTCAAAGTTCGCAAGCTTAGTGAACTTCGCAAGCCAACTTGACTGTGTCAACGGAAGTCAAACTTCGCAAGGGTTGTGAAATTCGCAACCAACTTCGCAAGGTCAACGAAAGTCAACGTTCGCACCTTGAAGTTTGCAAAGTCAGCGAAAGTCAAAGTTCGCAAAGCGAACTTCGCAGACGCTCCTGCGGAGTTAATTTCAAATTAAATCGAAAATCTGTAAAGATTTAATGCAATCCATTGATAGATGCGTGTTTTATACTATTCGTTTAACCTATCCTTAGATTTCTAGGCATTTTAATCCATTAAATCTAGGGTAATCGAACAAAGTATTAAACCGAGGGTTTCGAGAACAAAAACGATCGATTACTCGTTAAATACGCGGTGAAATCAAGTGTAAATTACCTCAAAATGTGTGTAATTCAAAGTTGAATAATATCTACGGAGTAAAAATTCGTTCCTCGTTCGTAAATTTTCGAAATATATGAAAAACCGTGTAAAAGCAAAGTTCGCACGGGATCTCAAGTTCGCAATATGTGTGGAAACGTGTGAACTTCGCAACGCAGTATTCCCCTTTTATACTTGAGTCTCAATTTCGCAACTGTTGACCAGTCAACTCGCAAGTTTGACCAGAAACAGAAATTGTATACTTAGTATAAATAGAAACACAATATATTTATCAACGATAGAGCTTCGTTAACAGTGGTATCTATAATGATTAATAACAAATTAACTAAATTCCAAGGGGAGAAAATAATAAAAAGAAACTAAAAACTTTACAAAAACACAAATATAAACAAAATTTGATATCAAGTACCATTTTATTAATCACCAAACAAACATTAAATTACATATTTTTGGAGATTAAGAAATCATCTACAATGGAATCATATTAGAACAAATAAGCAAATTCTAAAATGATTGTTAGTATACATTCTTTGAATAACTTATTCACCAATTATCAACTTATATTTAAAAGATTATATCTTAGGTACCCTAATCCACATAGCATAATTAAAAACCTTTATTCACCAGAGTGAATATTTTCATAGATAGTTCAAGACGATTACCGATATTATGGTCCACATAAACAAAATATACTCCAGTTTCCAAGAAAACTTATTATTAGTATGAGTATTATCAAGTGTGTTCCTTTATATAATATACCGACAAATACAAGTAAATCACATAACATTATTTTGACAAACAAGGTAGAGGTTATTAAAAACATACACTTGAATTTTAAAATTAGACAAATATCAAACATATCTTGAAGATGCTATGTTATCCAGGTCTGTACTAACGTACAACAGAAGATTCCTTCTAGCATGATTCAAAATACATTTGAGAATATTAACCTAATTAAAGGCTTCAGGTCTGTACCGACGTACAACAAAGTCACCATTATTTAAATTAATACCCATATTGCTACTATTTATCATTATAAACATTAAGACCTAATGTATGTGAGTACCAGTATTTATCAATTAAGACTGACGTCATACATTATAGAAAAGTCACACACGATAATAAGTATAAATTCATTTAAAATTTCTTAAATACTCAGAAACTGTGTATAATTTGCCTATCAGTATATCATATGATGAAGCTATCTCACTTTAAACACAAATAGCAAATTATAACTTGTGGAAAAAGGTGTATAATAAGATAAATATAAGTAGATAAGTAGTAAGGTAGTCATAACAATAATGTAGCTTACCAAACCTACTAACACATCAAATTTAATACCTAGAGTTTTGCTTATTTTCCTAATGTACTATCATTTTCCATGTAGACAAAAACTAAAACTGTTTGTTTTTGTACTATTTAGGGCGGCGATTCCCCTCAGGTAACAAGCAAATGAATGCCATACGCCAATCCCTTTTTTTTTTTTTTAAAGAAAAACAACTAACTATTACAAGAATACAGAAATACCCCTGGAAGACTAGTTACTCTGCATTCTTCATTCCTTTCAACTGAACTAGCGTCTTGAAACGTGCTCTATCAAAAGCCTTAGTATAAGGGTCTGCTAAGTTATCCGCAGTGGGAACCTTAACTAACCTTATCATCTTCTTTTCAGCACAATCACAAATAAAGTGATGTCTAATATCAATATGCTTCGTCTTACTGTGCTTGACTGGACTGTTAGTGATGGACATCGTCGATTCATTGTCAATCATTATAGGAGTGTTTGAGACATTCAATCCATAGTCTCACAATTGTTGTTGTATCCAGAGAACTTGTGAACAACTCCCAGCTGCAACATACTCAGCCTCACATGTAGAAATGGAAATTGAGGTTTGCTTCTTACATTGCCAAGAGACTAATCTTCCTCCCAAAAATTGA
This sequence comes from Helichrysum umbraculigerum, assembly GCA_949592205.1. Classification (NCBI taxonomy): domain Eukaryota; kingdom Viridiplantae; phylum Streptophyta; class Magnoliopsida; order Asterales; family Asteraceae; genus Helichrysum; species Helichrysum umbraculigerum. Next base: position 43,875,523 of record CATIUR010000002.1, on the reverse strand, counting down.
CATCCACCACTTGTAGACTTTCGATTAAGATTGCATCCTCCATAGTCAGAATCTGTATATGCGACGAGATCGAAGTCTCCATCTGAAGGATACCAAAGTCCCAGCTTAGGCTTCCCCTTAAGGTAACGAAAGATCCGTTTTACAGCTTGCATATGAGATTCTTTAGGAGTAGCATGATATCTTGTACACAAACAAACCGCAAACATTATATCAGGTCTCGATGCAGTAAGATACATCAGTGATCCAATCATGGCCCTATAAAGTGAAGGATCCACATCTTTATCACTTGATGTATCAGGCCCTAGTCCATGACCTTCTTGAATAGGAGTCTTAAACACACGGGTTTCATCCAATTTGAATCGTTCTAGTAATTCAGCGGTATACTTTGATTGATGAATGAACATCCCATCTTTCTGTTGATCAACTTGCAATCCAAGAAAGAAGTTTAACTCTCCCATTGCAGACATTTCAAATCTTTTTCGCATGACTTTCTCAAAATCTTGACTCATCTTTTCATCAGACGATCCAAAGATGATGTCATCAACATATACTTGCACAAGGAGAAAGTCTTTCTTCTTCCATTTTACAAAAAGTGTACTATCAATCGATCCTCTAGAAAAATCATTTTCAAGTAGATACGATGATAGTGTTCCATACCACATCCTTGGTGCTTGATGTAATCCATATAGAGCCTTATTCAGTCTATATACTCTATCTGGATACTTTGGATCTGTAAACCCAGGTGGTTGTGAAACATACACTAATTCTTCCACTTTACCGTTCAAAAAGGCACTCTTAACATCTAATTGAAAAACTTTAATTCCTTTAGATATTGCAAATGCTAAGAATATCCTTATAGCTTCTAGCCTAGCCACGGGTGCAAACACTTCATTATAGTCAATCCCTTCTTCTTGATCGAATCCTTGGACCACTAGACGTGCTTTATTTCGAGTTACGATTCCATTATCGTCTCTCTTACATTTGTAAACCCATCTGGTTCCAATAGGGTATTGACCGGGGGGTAGATCAACTAACTCCCAAACATCAAGTTTCTTAAATTGAGTTAGTTCTTCTTGCATGGCTTCAACCCAAGAATTCTCCTTTAATGCCATATGTATATTCTTAGGTTCCGTTTGCGAAATAAAGCATGCATAAAGACATTGATTCATAATCCCTGTCTCATTCAATTCGATGTACAAACTGTCAACATCATTCGTATCAGAAGTGGTATACTCAGAAGTACTAGCCTTAGCTTGACTTCTAGTAAACATTGGTACTTCAGGATCACCTATGATGTTCTCAGGTGGATGATTCTTACTCGTTCTAGTTACCGTTACCGGTTCAACTTGTATGTTATCATCCAGATTTGTACCAATTTCTTCTAATGGAGACACCCCTTTTTCTAATTCTTGTCGAAACTCATCCGAAGATATCCTTAACTGTTTTAAAGGTGTAAGAAGATCATCAAGCAATCTAACAGTTTCAAGAATATCTTGACCAGTTTTATCTTGAGGTGTTTCCAATGATGATGGTTGTGATCCACTAGTAGAAGCATCATTTGGATCACTTTCTTCTTCTTCTTCAGTGATAGTAACAGGAATTTTTGATCTAGGAATGAAGCCAATCTCTCCATTCACATCATCATTATCAATCTCTGAACTTATTACTTCATCACTTAAAGGAATATTAAATGACTTAAAGAGATCTGAATAATCAAATTGCCAATCAAGTCCTTTATGAGTGTCATGTGTGTAGCTCGTAACTTCAATGTTATAAACAGTCTCCACACGTCCGGTGCGAATATTGAAAACTCTATTGTTTGGTGAATTAGAGACATAACCTAGGAAATATCCTTCGTCAACCTTTTCACCAAATTTAGGTTGATGCTGTGTTTTCAACAATGTGCACTTAACTCCAAAAGGTTCAAATCCCTTCAAGTTAGGTTTCTTATTGTTCAAAAGCTCATAACACGTTTTGTTAAGCTTTTTCACCGTAAGAACCCTATTTAGAACATGACATGCTGTATTCACTGCTTCTGCCCAAAAAATGACCGGATGCTTTGAATCTCCAAGCATTGTTTTATCTGCCTCAATCAATGTCCTATTTTTCCGTTCAGCAACACCATTTTGTTGTGGCTCATATGATGCACTGAATTGATGATTAATACCTTTACTTAAGCAATAGACATTGAGAGTCGAATTTTTGAATTCCGTTCCGTTGTCACTACGAATACTCTTAACTCGTGTTCTATAGGTATCTTCTACTAAATCTAGGAATTCCATAAGTATTTTTGGAGTTTCATCCTTAGATCCCAAAAAGAATACCCAAGAGAATCTAGAGTAGTCATCGGTAACAACTAAACAATACCACTTGCCACCTATGCTTCTCTTACTGATAGGTCCGAAGAGATCCATATGTAGCAATTCAAATGGCGAGGAAATAGAGTTTTCAGTTTTAGACTTGTGTGGCTTTTTATGCTGTTTTCCCTTTTTACAAGGAACACACCTGTCTTCAAACTCGAAACGTTTTTGCGGAACACCTAAAACTAAACTATTTTTGGTTATATAATTTATTTTACGAAAATTTAGGTGTGCCATCCTCCTATGCCATAGTAACGAGTCTGTCTCTGAAGCCTTGGATAACAAACATGTCGATACCATTGAAGAATTAGGAGCACCCATGTTTATGGCATAAATGTCCTTCTTCCTTGGTGCCCTCATTAGTATCCATTCATCAGGAATTTTAATTCCCGACTTCAGTATTAAAGCCTCATTTTCATTAAAATGAATAGGATGACCCTTGTCACAGACTTGGGAAACACTCACTAGGTTGTGAACCAGTTCTTCAACATAGTTCACATCCTCAAGAGTCAAAGTTCCATTAGAAACCTTTCCTTTCCCAGTTATAAAGCCGCCTTTCTCACCAACAAAATTAACACGCTGTCTAAATCCTCCTTTGAAGTCCTTCATTAGACTTCGTTCACCTGTCATGTGTCTTGTTGGGGCCCGATCAGGTCGGTGTCGTAACGATCGCTAACCGGGCCAGTAGCAGTGGGTGTTTTAAATTTGTAATTGCGGGGCCTAAGTTTTTCCTAACAATGCTCTTCCTAAATGGTAAGCAAGTGGTAGGTATGACCTAGAGTTGTTCTTCAAACCGACTGAATTGAAACTAAGGTGTGGCAGATGAGAGCTTTCAAACTAGTGAAGGGTTTATAAAACAGTGAGGGAGTTTTGGTTTTTATATTAACTAACTTAGGCAAGTAAATAAAAGCGAAATAAACAGTAAAAGACAAAGCAGATAGATAAAGATAGTGTTTGCTGAGACTTCGTTAATTAAGTTATTGGATGATATTTGGAGAAACTGTTTTGAAAGACATTAGTAACTACCATTCTTGAATACTTGTATGTAAACACTAGATTCCCTACTAATTTAAATTCCATTAGCATGTCACACCGGGAGCTAGGTTATGGCAACATTACAAAGTATTTAGAACAATAAGCAAAATCTTAATTATGGTTTAATAATACTTTCATATGAACGGATAACTGAATCTTAAGGTACTAGACATAAATGAATCATGTAGCGATTCCTCGTCATCCTAACAGATTCGTATATTTAAAAGAAAGTTCATTTATGACCTTAAACCAGCCTTTGCTTAAGACTACCCAATAAATCCCCTAGTTATTCACAGCGTTCCTCACTTTAAGTGGTTCCACCGCTTCAGACCTTGGCCATGTCTTGTCCTACGATAATCCCCCATGTAGCCTTGCGGGTCCATAGTTTCTTACCTTTGACAAATTGACACAAATGACTGACTACCTTTTAATTGGACGTCGTTAAAAAGGTGTTGTAATCACGTTTATTGGTGGAAAGGCGATAGATTAATTTGAAGTTTAAAAGTCTATTTAGAAAGGTTAATTAAACTAGGTTTCTCATTTTATAAGATTAGCCTATAATATGACTACCTTCGGTCGTTCCTCGACTTCCATACATTTGTACTCCACCTTGAAGTGTTTCCAATACTATATCGAGTAACAGTCGAATAGGGGCTGTAATATTACGCCACAATAATTAAGACCGTTTATATTTCACTACTATGATAATCCTAAGACAACAATCAAATAAGAACATGCAATAAGACGATCAAAGTAATACTTCCGATCTCTAATATTTAGTTATAAATCATCCCATAATTAACTAACTACATCACAAGCAAACACTACAAGTATACTACTCTCTAATCATGGCAATAACTAAATCTAGCATAATTAATATAAACGTAATTAATTAAGATAGATAAGAATAGAAAGAACCAGGAATAAATGCGGGAGAAAGTAGACTTGAATTAATTGACACAATTCCGAGCATACACCGAAGATTACAAAGCGTTACACACTTTCCTTCTATTCCTAGTTAAACTTCTAAACTAGTTTGCATACTAGTTAAAACTAATCTAGAGAAAGAATGTAGAGAGAGAAAGTTGGAGCTTAATTTTAGAGTGAGAAAATAAGCTAGGAAGGTGTGTTTTGCAAATGGAACCCAAGCCCTCTATTTATAGGTGAGTTTAGGCTCACATTAGCATCAAGAGGTGCATGTTAGTAAAAGGTAGCCAAAAGGGTGCACCGGGTACTGTACAACACGAAAAGTAGGCGCACCGGGTACTGTACAACACGAAAGTAGGCGCACTAGGTACTAAAAGTTACCAAAAATGGAAAGTGGGATGGAGGAAGGTAGGCCGGCGCCGGGGGCACTGTGGCCGGCGGTGGGGGCACCCTGGCCGGCGGCTGGGGGCACACCCCCGCCCCGTTCGCTGCGTTGCTTAATTCGTGCGTAACTTCTTCGTTATGCGTCCGTTTGCGTCGATTCTTTTTTTGTTGGATTCGTAATTCAAAAACGAAGACTTTGATGTAAAGAAATCCCTGAGTTGAGGTCCCTAACTCCAGATATTGTGTACGAATCATTTGGATCTTCCGGCGGGTAGAATCTTCATTCTTTATCCGTTTTGGTTGATTCTTCTTCTGTTGGATTCGTATTTTGAAAACGAACATCTTGGATAGAATGGATGTTGATGAAGGGCACTTTAGTCTTGAAATCTCGTTTTGATGCCTTGAATCTTCGAACGTGTGTGGAATCTTTCGTTTTTCATCCGTTTTGCTTGATTTTTATCGTGCAACCTTGTTTTGACCGTCTTGACATAATATCAATGATTTGAACCATATTTGAGTTCAAAATGCCAAGAATCGTTCTAGAATGAGAGAGATATCGGTAGTAAAAACGTGACTTTTTACACGATATCAAGTATCCCACACTTAGAACTTTGCTTGTCCTCAAGCAAACTAACATTCAACAGAGATAAAAATAAGCAGATAATGAAATATTTTAAGACGGAACTTTTTACTAAGGGGGTTTTGGAAAAAATAAAATATTTGTTCGTTGATAAAGCAAGGTTGTAATCTTTAGGAGCATGCTTTTGATCTTTGATCTTGGATACATGACTAGGCGATCCTCTCAAGGTGGTCACTCCAATCACTCAAAGTTTTTAGGGTTTCCTATTCTATTATAATCAATCACTCAGAACGCCAGTCATGTATCGTTTATCGTCATAAGCTTGATCGAGAATCAAATCGTTACCTGTTTGGTGAGCGCGAAGTCGATCTAGCCACAATCATTCTAGGTAAAGAGATGGTGTAGGGTTTTGGAGTGAGGTGTTTGTGGTGTGAGAGGGGTTTTGGTTGGCCTTAGGTTTGTTTTTGTTGAAGTTGGAATTTTTGGGAGGATTGACGCCTTTTTACTTTGGTGTTTGCGAGAGGAGTCTTTTTCTCCAATTGACTTTCTTTTCTTCGAATTTTCTTTGGGATTTTTGATTTCGTATCCTTGTAGTTTTTCTTCTTTCATCTTTGAAACTTTTTACGAAGTTTGAGGGATGCTTTTGAGTAGGTACGGGATAACGTGTTTATTTTTGGGTGTATGGAAGGGTTTAAGAATGATGTGATTCGATCTCCTTTTTACTCACTAGTTTGGCTTTGAAATGCATTACAGGAGCAAGTTCTGATTCTAAACGCATACATCGGAACACTCAAGAATCGAAAAAGTGAAGCATTAAAGGTGAATGCTTTTCATATGGCTCAAGATAACTCACGAATCGAAAGTTGGTTTGTTGTGTGCTTAGCCATGCGATGCTCTTTATGGGATTTTAAACCGGTTTTTCAAAAGAATTTATTTTTTATTCGTCCTTCTTCCCAAAGTAAATCGTTCTTCGTCTAAATTTTTTTTCATTTTCAGCATATTTTTAATTCACTTTGAAAAATTTTGTTTACTTTTTGGAGAAAGGCGGTCTTAAAGAGTAACGACTTTAGAATCAAGAATATGCCATTATCCATTTTACAGTAGTGCAACTACAGCTATCCCACACTTAAAGGAACATCGTCCTCGATGTTTATCTAAGCTCTGACTGGGGTAAATTCCCACACTTAGGATTTAAAACATCTAAGCCGTATTCTTTCGGTGTGCGTTTTGGGTTTGAATCCCACACTTAGTGATAAGCATAATGGATATGGTATATTTAAACGAATGAAAGAGACGGTATAGAAGTACTCCCCGGTAGTTGTGGTATTCCCTTGGTTGCATCTGCCGGACTTTTGTCTTCCTTGGTGCATTCTTGATCAAGTCTTCTTGTGATTGGTCTCGTGAGTGTGAACACGTCGGATATACTATTCTTCGGTTGTTGATGCTTCCTTGCAGGCTGGAGCATTCTTTGTATGATCTGAGTGTGAAAGATAGTCGGAGATTTCATCACTTCTTGGAAAGTAAAATTGCAGAAATGTAAAACACGGGTTGCCTCCCGAGAAGCGCTCTTTTAAGGTCGAGAGCTCGACTTCTTTTCTCCTGGCTAGATGGAGATGCATCCATGGGATCCCCTTTGTTGATGTTGTGGGCCCTAGGTTGCTGAAAAGTGTATCGAGGTGGATAGATTTTCATGAAATGATTGATTATTATCGTAATCAATTCAAATGGACTATCTCTCGATTCTGACTTGTAGTTCTGGAGATGCTCTGAAGTTGTCCTTGCAAGTCCGTGAAGTCCGAAGGTGATGTAGTCGACTGCTTTAGTGACAGTCCCACTAGGGTTGGTCATGGTGGTTGTGTCGGTCTTAACAACCTCTCTTTGCGGTGGATTTTGCCAGAGAGAGCATACAAACGCCAAGAATTGCAGTTTTATGTCTTCATAATTCTCGGTCTTGGGGTCTCCGTTGAATCTTCTGATGCATGTGCACATGTTCTTGATTTGCCGGTGCTGATGGTCGTTGAATGGAAAGTCAGATTCTGAGAAAACTAGAGTAAGCTGTTGAAGTATCTCCTTGCTTCCTGAGTAGAATATGAACTTCGTTCTGGAGTTACTTTTCCGTTGTTGAATCTCCCGTAGATGGACCGTGACAAAAGTAGCGATATCAAGTGGTGATTCATGTGTGGCCCTAAAAGGTCGTTCGCGTCTTGATTCCTCGCAAACAAGATCACTAAGTTCTTCAATCAATAACTCAACTTGTTTTTCAATAGTGGAGTTAATAACCATATATCCGCTTTCTTTGGAACTAAGGTGATCTTCTCTATTTAGCGAGTCAAGCAATGATGTGAGGTCATTTATCGTCAAGATATCGGCACGACTGCTCGGATGCCCAGTAGTCTCTTTCATATGCGCTTTAATAGATCCTAACATCTCCCATTGCGTTGAGGTGGATGGAAGGTTAGATCTTTTAAGGGCATTGTAGATCCTAGCGTAAGTCCGTTTCTGCTGTCGGCAGAATTGCAACTCAGCAGGGGAAAGAGTGAGTAAGTTGACTGCGTCGCTAATTCCTCCTACTGCTTTGTCTATTCTTTGGATGAATTCTTCGAGCACTTTGTGATCTATGATGATTTGCGGTTGGTATCTTGTGCGTTTGGAATATTCCTCCAGTGTTTCTCTTTTCTTGGGATGGTTGTGGTTACTTCCCGCCATTTCTTCAGTGGTAAATGAATCAGTTGGCGGTGTGCTTCTTTTGTTTTCTTCTTCAATCTTTCTCGTTCTGATCAATTCTTCCATCGTTGGGTTGTTTGTTGATGCATTTTTCATCTCTTGTCCTATTCGTCGGAGGTCAATCGGAAGATATGGCGTGATTGCCATTTCCATGCTAGAGTTCCTTTCACTTGTTGACTTTGCAGTTTCTTTGTCTTTGGCAGACTTCATGGAGATCATGTACATATCGGCTTGCTCTCCAGCATTTGGATTGTCGATATGGAAAGCGATGGTTTCTCCCTGAGACTGCAAGCTGATGGTCTGTGCGAAGACGTTGATGATTGCCTTGGCCGTATTCATGAAAAGTCTTCCAAGTATGATTGGGATGTGTACGTTTTCCTGCATATCCATTACTACAAAATCTGCTGGGTAAAGAAATTTGTCAATCCTAACTAAAACATTTTCAGCTATTCCCCTAGAGTATTTGACAGAGTGGTCAGCAAGCTGTATGGTCATTTTGGTAGGTCGAAGATTTTCTAACTCAAGCCTCTTGAAAAGAGAGTATGGCATAAGATTAATACTAGCTCCTAAATCGGCAAGAGAACAGATGATGCCTGAATTGTAGATGGAAATAGGGAGAGTAAAACGTCCGGTGTCTCCGAGTTTTTCAGGAATGGTATTTTTCAAGATAGCTGAACATTCCTCGTTCAGCGGGACATTGGGTACTTCGGGTACCTTATCCTTGGTTGTAAGAAGTTTTTTGAAGTACTTTTTGGAATGAACTTCAGATGCGGTATCCAGGAATTTCCTATCAAGCTTAAAAGACTTAAGCTTGTCGGGTTGTTGTTTAAGACGAGCCGGAAATGGGATTTTCCTATTTGGTGTAGACTCTAAAACGATTGTCGATGGGACAACATGTGGTTCCTTCACCGGAGAAGAAACTGAGGGTAGGCTATGTGCTACCTGAGAGTCTTGAATGTGGGAAGCCTCCTTAGGGCAACTAGTTGGACTATCCTGAGGTTTAGCGTTAATATGTTACGCTAATTGTTCTAACTGGGATTCGAAAGCTTTTAACAAAGTTAGTTGATCTCCTAAGATGAGATCAGCTTGGTCTTGTCTAGTTGAGATTCCTTGAATGACTTGTATCAGGGTGTCGTCAAAACTAGAGGTTTGTGAAGGAGAGGGTTCAAAAGGTTGAGGTTCGTAAGTTGGTGGGCTATTCCTAGGTGGGTTAAGAGAAGGGTTAGTATTGGGTGAAGTTAGATGAGATTGAGGAATTTGGGCTGAGTGGTTCATATTGGCACAATTAAGGCAGGTTTGAACTTGACAGACATGTTGTGGTTGACTTTTTAATTTCTTGATCTCCTTGGTTAGGTCTGCCACTTGCTGAGTGAGGGTTTTGATAGCTTCATTCCCGATTGTAGTAGGTGAATTCACTAGTGAGGGGTGATTTTCACTGTTCCGGTCATGGTTGTGCAGTGTCATTTTCTCAATAAGGCTCCAAGCTTCATTTGCCGTACAGTCTATGAAACTACCTTGAGAGGCGGTGTCAAGTAGAGGACGGTGATGTGGGAAGAGACCATTGTAGAAAATGCGCAACTGGTGTGAGCGCTCAAAACGATGATTTGGACATTTCTTAAGCAATTCTCTAAAGTGTTCCCATGCATCGTAGATTGATTCATCATGGACTTGACGGAAGTTTATGATGTTGGTCCTAAACGTGGCTTGTTTTGATGGGGAAAATATTTTGCCAAAAATTTGGTTGCTAATTCTACCCAAGAGGTTATAGAGTTGATTTCTAGTTCCTCAAACCAGGTTTGTGCATGAAGAGTGAGTGAGTAGGAAAATAGGTATAGATAGACTATGTCTTGATTAACCCCAATCGGCTTAAAAGAGTTGGCTAATGAAATGAATTTGTCAAGGTGGGAGTTGGGATCATCATTTGGTAGGCCACAACTAAACCAAGACAAAGTTTAAGAAACTTGAAAGTTTTACAAGTGTTAAACATAAATATCCGAATGTTAATCCAAATGTGTCCAAATGTTTGATTAGTGATCCAAATGTTATGTAATGGACATTAAGAAATTCAATTAGTACTTTGTACTTTTGAAAAATTTCTAAGTATAAAATACTAAGTAAAATTTCATCAGTTTGTTAAGTGTAAAATGGTCCGAGACTCTTATTAGTATTACCAAACCATCCGAGTCTTTAAAATTGTACACTGTTTGTCCGAGACTCTTACTAACAGACAAAAAGTATAACAATTCTCATTACACAAGTATAAAATCTGTCCAACACATGACATTCGGATTCACTAAGTCCTTTGTTTTGTCCGAGACTAGCAAGAATCGGACACTTATCCGAGACTAGGAGTATCGGATATCACTGGTCAATTAGTCAAAGGTCAAACATGGTCAAACACTCAGACAACTGTTCATCCGAGACTCCTCGTTTGGAGTACTGTTTGTCCGAGACTCCGAAGATTCGGACAAACCCTAATCTGACGATGAACAGTAGTTCCGAACACTATTTCAACGATTAAACCTTAAATATTAAGAGTTAAAAGTCGAAATTTATACCAAAATGATCAGCACGATGAGGCGCTTCGATTGATCGGAGCAATTCGTGAAATGAACGGCTAAAAATTGAAATCGATGTAGCAAGAGTTTCGAACTGGAGAGAGGTTCGGACTGTATATATATTGGTAAAGTGATTTGTTTTCCTTAAAGACTCAATATATACTCCGAAACTCATTAAGGTCCGAAACTTCAGTCCGAGACTGTACTTGTATAATTGAATCCTGATCATTTTATTTCGAGACTTTTAAAAAATGTTTTTTTAAAAGATGAAAATGTTTCATATTCTTTTGGATAAAAACAAACAAAGAAATAAAATCTTTTTGTAATTTTTCTTTGATTTAAACTATGTACAAAAATTAAAGAAATTCACAAAGATACTAAACTAAAAATATGAAAATCTTTTTGTTGGGAAAAATATTCATGTGATGGGATCATATTGGAATTAAAATGTATTTCTATTATTATTGGAAATGTAAGTTTATTTTGATTGAAAGTATTTTTGTCCTCTTTAAATTTATTTGGCATTTAGAAAATATTACCTTCTAATAAGAAATGATTTTATTGTGATTATTGGTATTTCACTTAAACATTTATAAAAGTATCTTTATTGAAATTATTGTTAGTATGCATATTATTCCATATAATAAATATATTTAACATACTTTTGGAATCAAAATGTGTTTATTGTTTCTATATAAAGAGTGAGTATATGATGGTATCTTTAAGAGTATACACATATGTGGGAATGACGATTCTGTACATTTGTACATCAAAGTCACATATGTCATACCCCTGGTTGGACTATAAATCAGGATACAGGTCTGTACTTACGTATAACAAAGTATCAAGATTTATGATTTGATATATATTAATGAACTTGGAGTATTTTGATAAGTCCGTTTATAAAAATATACCATTTAAGATCTGTACTAACGTACAACAGATAAATGATATATTTCCCCAGATACCATAATATAAAGACCCTAAATCATAGAATTTTCACACATTTCTATCCAAAATTTAAGACTTAATTTTGTCAATATGAATCTAGATTTCTAGAATTCATAATTTTGACATTTGTCATTTCATTAGTCTATTTTACAGGGCTAGTTTTGATTTGACTTTATTTGTCATATGTTAAATATTTTTATTATACAAAATAATATGCAAGTAATTACTTTTAAGCTTATCCGAGATACTTAAATAAATGTATACCAATATATCACACATAAAATTAAGTTTATTAGAAAGTGCAATTTTAAAAATGCCAAATAAACCTACTTATCATATCAAATATAATACTTACATTTCATGTTTAGTTTTTTTTTTTTAATACATTTTTCAATGTATTATCATTTCCCATCTTTTTACACAAACATCTACCCCTATTTTCTAATTTGTTATTGTTTTTGGCTTTTTTATATTTTTAAAATGTTTTTGGATTTTCTTAATATGAAATGCAAGAAAACTAAAAAATTGAAAAATAAACCTAAGCTAAAAATATCCAAAAGTTTATGAAATATCATTTAATGATCTCATTCCAAGCATTGACAGTAATTCTTCAAAATGAGGTTTTGGAAAAGCTTTTGTAAACAAGTCAGCCCTATGTTTTGAAGTGTCAACATGGAGAAGTTCAATTAAATGCTTTTCATAACAGTCTCGAATAAAATGATAACGAAGCTCGATATGCTTCGTTTTAGAATGCTGCACAGGATTCTTAATTATACAGATTGTAGCAGTGTTATCAATGTTTAGAGGTGTTTTAGTGAAGAGCAAACCGTAATCCCGGAGTTGGTGCTGAATCTAAAGAATATGAGAACAACAACTAGCAGCTGCAATGTACTTAGCTTCAGCCGTGGAAGTAGAAACTGTGTTTTGTTTCTCACATTGCCACGTGACAAGCCGGTTTCCTAAAAACTGACAACCTCCTAAAGTTGACTTTTTGTCAATATTGCATCCCCCGTAATGAGAATCCGAGAAAGCTTCCAAAGCAAAGTTATCATCACACGGTGTCGCACCCCAAATTTACTGTGCGGAAGCGGTTCGGGTCGGGGCGCGACTAATCAATAATCAAGCACAAAAGTATAGCAAACAACCTCTAAATGAGACGTTTGAAAAATAATTATTACATTTCCAAAATAAAATGTTTAAAATGTTGCGAGTTCGTAAATAATTCCATTTCATAGATTTAAGTACAAAAGTAATTTAATGAAATCCCAATTGTTTGAAAATATGCGACTCGAGCTAGCATATCTTGTAGTAATCCTAATCCTGCTGGGCAGTCCAACCTACTGCTGAGTACCTGTGATACATGCTAAAATGGGTCAGCGAAACGCTGGTGAGCTCACAAGTTTGTATGTCAACACATATTTGTATGAACCGCAAGATTTAATTGAATTTAAAATGCAATTAAGCAAAATAAAAGTTATACAGCCATGAGCACATAGTCTGAGCTTAACTTGATTTGTCAGGCCCAATTAAGGAAACCTAACTTGAAGTGCCTCCTACGAGTGCCTAATCCACACTCGTCTACCTAAATGCTAATACGTCCGTTTGACCAGTTAGTGCGTGCTAACCCGGACGAGGATTGTCAATCCTATATGATATCATATACTAACATTCACGCTAAAATATTAACAGAACTATGCTTCCGGAGGACTTTTGAAATGATTAGTTGAAAACAACTCATGCAGTATCCGATTGATTGTACTTGCGTTCAACATGTTAAAAATGAGCAATTATATCATACCCCTGATTGAAAAACAGTAAAATAGGGGCCATGAGACTCACATGAGTCTAATGTGTTTGCAAAGCAAGCAATTACGATGTTGTACCAAAAGATGTGTCCGGAGACTGTAACCTGTCGGGTAACCTAGACGCGCAAGGTTATATGAGTGAGTAGATGTCTCAATAGACCATCTATGCTAATTGTCCATCAACTAGTTATGTCCAAATGTTTGATTGTTTGTTTGAGTATTTAAAACATGTACGGTCCGTTGGTAATGTTTTGTAATGTATGAATGTAAGTTTTGTATAAGGTTTGATTATTGTAGGTGTTGAATACTTAGTGTAGTAAGTATTTTTCAAGCTTCTTTTATTGTATTTGGAAGTACACGTATACATTTATATCCGAACGTTGTGGTCAAATATGTTGTTTTCTGAAAGTCAACTTTGTCAAACTGGTCAAACTAGTCAACTGGTCAAATCTGGTCAAATCTGGTCAAACTAGCTCGGTTTGACCCGGAACTTTTACACAACCTTTATCAATGTTCTATTACTCGTAAAAAATAAGTTTTATCCATTTTTAACAACTTAAAAGTGTCGATATTTAATTGTGTCCAAAACAGTCCCCAGATTCGTTTCACAGATTTTATACGTTTTTGTTGGTATTTTTAAAAAATATCTCTAGTCCAAAATAACGTCCAATAAAAATACCAGTGGTTCCTGCATATGTTAAATACTTTCTGTAATTTTTCAAAGGTACATAGACATCATCTAGTCTGTCAATTAAATTGGTAAATCCCATGACGTCCAGAATTTGACGAATCCGGATACAGTAGTGATAATCTAACTATTGAGCAAAATACGTGTATTTTCAGGAAATGCTATAGAAGAACTTTTTATAGTCAACACATTTTGTAGTTCATAGGAAAAAGCCTCATACGTTTTTGATGTGTGTAGCTCAAGTTATGGTCTCAAACATTTTGTCCAGAATCTGCCATCCGAAGACAGCCTTGCTATGTCGTTGGAGAAAAATATTTTCAAGTAGTAAACGGAGTTGAAACTTTATGAGACTAATTTTGTTGGAAATATAATTCTTAAACTTCATTTTAGAGCTAAGATTCATGTATTTTTGTTAAGAAATGATTTTTATAAAAATCGTTGAAGTAGTTGTATTTTCAGGACAGAAAGTGAAAACATAAGTTTTAGTGTTTTAAAACGCATTCCGACATATATTTCGGACATAATCTTGTTAAGTGAACTTATAAACATGTTATATAAGTAAAATGAATATGAAAGAGTCCTTACAAAGGTGTTCTAGATGAATAAAAGGCTAAGATGACGATGAGAAACTTGTAGGCTTGATTTCCTTGCAAAAACTTGAAATTTTGTAGTGGTGGTTGTGTGGCGGTTTATGGTGGTCAAATGTAGGTCAATGATGGTCAATGGTGGTGGTGTGGTGGTGTTCTTTACTGAGTTTAGATAGAGAGGGAGAGGGATTGTAGAGAGAGGTTGGAGAAAATGATTGAAGAAAGAGAGAGAGTGGAGAGAAAGTGGAGATTGATTGGAATGAGATAGTGGGATTGGAGGTGGATGGAATCCAAGTGAGTGGATTTGGCCAGCCATTTGGTGGGGGCCCACAAAGGGTAAATTAGTCAATTTTTGTGTTCCCTAAATATTTTGGTATTTAACCCGTATATACGCATAGTAGTTTATACGTATACGTGTATTTGACACGTTTTGTTAACGATAATTATACGTAAATTTTTAAATGTAAGTATTATTTTCAAATACTTTAGTTAACATTTTCAAAATGTCTCGTTGGGTTGTCGGTTTCAATTTGTGCATTTTATTTACCTTTGTACGTTTTATATAAAACGTATATTGTTTCGCGTATTATTATACAATAATAATATAATGTAAATAACTACTATTTAACTACAAAATAGACTTATGTTATTTATGAAAAAGTTTCACCAACATCCGTATTTGCATGATCGGATTCCGCCCGATTCGTTATTGCGCGATTTAAACCAATCGCGTATGTGTATATATAAATATACAAAATGTTACTATATTTAGCCCTATTTCAAACTAAATACACGTAATAATACTCTAGTTTAAGGTAATTAATACGCTTAAGTACCAGTTGTCACATTCTTCCCCCGTTAAGAAAATTTCGTCCCGAAATTTTAATTGTAGTCGTGGTTATGTGAGACCCAGGGAGAAGGGTGTGTATAAGAAGTTTGTTGCAAGTACGTCTTGCATTATGATTTAGTAGAAACTAATTCGTATGATATCAAATAATGGTACTAATATATCTTTAGTAAGGTACTAGTATGTCACCAAGCATAAGATATTGCTCTACCACAATATTGTAGGTGTAGTTCATGAGAACTAAAAGAGTATTTAGTTTAGTACTGTATCAATTTTTGTATTGCTTTACCGCAATATTGTTTTGTATCACTCAACCGTGATATTTTTTTTTTTTTTTTTATGAAATCATGTATTTCTATGTGTATCAGTAGCAACATGGCATGCCCGAATAGTGTATCGTATCATCATGTATGCATAGGTTTAACGGAAGTGGTACAGGTACTCAATTTGTACCTACGGTTGTCACGTATTACTCAGAAGTAGTATAATGTATCTAAATATGTACAGTCATCACTTAGATATCGGGTGTATTGTAATGTGTCTAAGTATGTATAATCATCACTTAGTTGTCTGGGAGTAGAATAACGTACTCAACTAATGTATGCTACCATCGTATACTCATAATTTCAAGTTTTAACTAGTATGTTGGTTCCTCTAGTCGGTGTTCTCTCATGTACTAGTCTAGCTTAGTAATCATAGAACCATGGTGTGGAGAGGCTTTTAATCCCTAGAAAGTTATACCTGTAACAATTCCAAGTGTTTTATAGCTCTAGTACACTTAACACACTTGAAGTATATTGGAGAAACACATTGATGTTAAAGTCTAACATGTTTATTGATTGATGAAGTTGAGTACATTTAGGTTAACATGTTAAAGATACATGTCGCCACTAAGCTTAACTTCTATTATTTTGATAAAGTGCTGAAATATAAAAATTACATAAAGTTACACCCAAAATTTGAACAATTCGATCCATAAAACTACAACTAATAAAGGACCACCAAAACCAAAGTACACAATTATCCATGGAATCATTTCTTCAAATTCTTCGATAGAGGCATTAGTTATTGTTAAGATCATAACAATAATAATCAAAAGAACCAAGTACTTTAACAGATTAAACATCTTTGATTGGGATGAATATATGGCTAAGAGATCAAAGGAAAGTAATTTGAATGTGAAGATATTGTGTGGGATATTGATTATGAAAGAGAGTATGTTGAATGAGAAGTATTATGGTGTATATAAAGGGATTGGTTTGGTGTAAAGTAGCCTTTGGCTACGGTATACTAGCCGTTGGCACCGTATACTAGTCGTTGGCTACGTACACTAGCCGTTAGGAACCTTGTATAAGTCATGGGCTACCGTATACTAACCGTTAAAATGTGTATAGTACAATTTAGTCGTCAATTGTCTTATGTAAAATACCGTGGACCGTATAATACAGTCACCTGCTCGTATAATACGTTGTTGGAATAGTAACTGCGATCTAAAAGAGATTTATTATTTAAGAGTAAACAACCGAAATAAAAATTTATTGCTGTAGTAATTTCATACTTTATTTAATTATATATCTTAATACAGATTATCCCCTTCAAGGGTTAGGGGGTTGTTGATTAACACTATATGGATTTTGAGTGTTGGGAGGTTGTTCATTGACATTAGGTTGGAGATGATTAGCTGCTATTATTGCTTGTAGACGTGTATTCTTTCTTCGTTCCTTATTCAGGAGAAAGCTTGTGCCAAGCCATTGATTATGAATTTCATTTTGTCGACGCACAACTATTTCCATGTCCTGCCTCAACGTTCTCAACTCAGTGTTCTGCCTCTCTACTTGGGCATGGAGTTCTATGAATCCATTTTTATATTTTATGAGGTCATTTATCAAACTATCGTATACCTCATGATTATGGATTACTGGTTCTGGAGTGACTTCACCTATTGAGGTTCCTGGTTGGACTTCTTGCTCCTGCAGAGGTTGAGATCTTGATTCTTCTGAACTAGGTAAATCATTTAGATCGATATTTTCCATTGGATGGTTTATCTTCTTGACCAGTTAGTGATTATTGTTGGTTGTATTTTGGTTGAACTAAAGAGATATGATTATATTGAAAGAATTCTTGAACTGATATAATGGTATAGGAGGGTATGTTATGAAGATGGATTACACTAAATTTATAGTGGTAAGGATAACTGTGGTAACACTGACTGTTGGTTTATTTAAGGAGTAGGATCGTTTGTGTATTTTCTGTGAAGAAGATGAGAGTTATAGAAGAATATTTCGGTGGAGTTGTTTTTGCATGGAAGAGAATATAATACTTTTAAGCTGAAAGGTGGTGGTTCAATATTATTGCATACAATAGAGACATACTTAAATAGGAATAAGAAAACAATAAAAAGATCGTGGAGACATCAAAGATTTCCTCCGTAAATCATTCAGCATACAAATCTCCGAATTAATGTGCAAAGACTTTTTATTATTTAGTGGTTGCTAGGCCTTGTAGGGTAAACTACAATTTGTCAATATAGGTTGCTGATAGATCCAGTTTACATTTACACTGACAGCTAATGTTTGTAACTGTTGTAAATCACGATTATTTTATAAGTCTAACGATGAAATGACAAAAGTGTGAGAAGTTCACGTGTATGTTTTAAATAAAAAGTCTAAATCGTGTTTGACATTTGAAGATTTTATTTCTGACTTTTCGGCTCAGAGTTTGAAAAAAAATATATATATATATATATATATATATATTGATGCCAGGCTGTGTAAAGTGATAGTGACCCATTTATTTGTCGTTCTAATACGAATTACGTTACAAAAGAGTGATAGACAATTTAAGTAGGGGAGAAAGCTGTAAATTAGTGAAGTATAATGTATTGACATAGTAGTAATTTATCTAAATGCAATCTAGTGTGAGTGACTGGTAGTGAGTTAATAATAGTGAAGAGTAATCTTGATACATTGAATGTTTGCAATGTTTCTGTAAATGAGTGGAATTTAACATTTTCATGTGCATGGGTTTTGTATGTGGGTGGCTACAAGAATCAAAATCATGGATAAGAACAGTAGTCACTCTGCATGTGCATGAAAATGGGTCAGCGCAGGATATGAAATAGTTGATCAAGTGAGCATAATATGGAACAATTGGTAGCTTGATTGAAATCCATGTTCCCACGTAGTGCATGTGAGACAAATAACTTTTGAATGAATGAGAATAAGTTGTTTTTTTTTTTTTTTAAACAGACGTGAACTGTAACCTAGCGGCTATGAATAGTAATCTAACGGCTATATTTTGTATATAAATAGGTGATTAAAACTTCTCATAATTTCACACACAATTTCCTTATTTTCTTCTCTATATACTTCACCTTACATCCAAAGGTTTCAACGATGCTTCATCCCGTCATAGTTTTTGCTATTGTTTTAACGGTTGCGTCCATTGTCTGTTTAATGTTTATGTCGCTCGAAGAAATTACTTCGCCTATACTAATGTTGCTATTGATTGCCCTAGCCTTTTATGGGTCACAATAAATATTGACATCTAGGGTATTTGATATATTTTGTTGTTTTAGTGAATAAAGAAATTTTGATTTTCTATCGTATCAAGTCTTAACCTTGATCTTTGTATCCTTAGTATTGTTTATCATTCCAATTGTAACTCTCTCTCATGGAGAATTGTTCTTTTTCTTAGGCTTCTATATATTTTTGGTTTTTCCACTCATCTGTATTGTTTTAACATTTGATGTATGGTTCTAGGTTGATTGTTGTTTACACAATGAAATAAATTATTCAACTCATACTTATTTATATATAGCATATAAATCTTAATATGTATAGCACATATAAGTTTGATCCCGTTTATATCTTAGTCAGATTTCACTAATGCATTCCCGTTTGCCATAACCATTTCAGATCTGGCACCGCTTCTCTTTTAATTGTACATAGTTGATCAGGCTATGTTAAATTAAATTCGAATGATGCAATTCCTGAACCAGTCATAACTAATAAGGGAATACTAACTAAACAGTTATAGTCTAGGCCCACTAATGCAACCTAGTTCACTATAACTTTTAGCTCTGATACCAATCTGTCACACCCCCAAATTTACAAGATATGCTAGCTCGTGTCGCATATTTTCAAACAATTGGGATTTCATTAAATTACTTTTGTACTTAAATCTATGAAATGGAATTATTTACGAACTCGCAACATTTTAAACATTTTATTTTGGAAATGTAATAATTATTTTTCAAACGTCTCATTTAGAGGTTGTTTGCTATATTTTTGTGCTTGATTATTGATTCGTAACACCCAAATCTTGCTTCCGCTAAACGATAAATTTGGGGGAGTTACAGATTGGTATCAAAGCTAAAAGTTATAGTGAACTAGGTTGCATTAGTGGGCCTAGACTATAACTGTTTAGTTAGTATTTCCTTATTAGTTATGACTGGTTTAGGAATTGCATCATTCGAATTTAATTTAACATAGCCTGATCAACTATGTACAATTAAAAGAGAAGCGGTGCCAGATCTGAAATGGTTATGGCAAACGGTAATGCATTAGTGAAATCTGACTAAGATATAAACGGGATCAAACTTATATGTGCTATACATATTAAGATTTATATGCTATATATAAATAAGTATGAGTTGAATAATTTATTTCATTGTGTAAACAACAATCAACTTAGAACCATACATCAAATGTTAAAACAATACAGATGAGTGGAAAAACCAAAAATATATAGAAGCCTAAGAAAAAGAACAATTCTCCATGAGAGAGAGTTACAATTGGAATGATAAACAATACTAAGGATACAAAGATCAAGGTTAAGACTTGATACGATAGAAAATCAAAATTTCTTTATTCACTAAAACAACAAAATATATCAAATACCCTAGATGTCAATATTTATTGTGACCCATAAAAGGCTAGGGCAATCAATAGCAACATTAGTATAGGCGAAGTAATTTCTTCGAGCGACATAAACATTAAACAGACAATGGACGCAACCGTTAAAACAATAGCAAAAACTATGACGGGATGAAGCATCGTTGAAACCTTTGGATGTAAGGTGAAGTATATAGAGAAGAAAATAAGGAAATTGTGTGTGAAATTATGAGAAGTTTTAATCACCTATTTATATACAAAATATAGCCGTTAGATTACTATTCATAGCCGCTAGGTTACAGTTCACGTCTGTTTAAAAAAAAAAAAAACAACTTATTCTCATTCATTCAAAAGTTATTTGTCTCACATGCACTACGTGGGAACATGGATTTCAATCAAGCTACCAATTGTTCCATATTATGCTCACTTGATCAACTATTTCATATCCTGCGCTGACCCATTTTCATGCACATGCAGAGTGACTACTGTTCTTATCCATGATTTTGATTCTTGTAGCCACCCACATACAAAACCCATGCACATGAAAATGTTAAATTCCACTCATTTACAGAAACATTGCAAACATTCAATGTATCAAGATTACTCTTCACTATTATTAACTTACTACCAGTGACTCACACTAGATTGCATTTAGATAAATTACTACTCTGTCAATACATTATACTTCACTAATTTACAGCTTTCTCCCCTACTTAAATTGTCTATCACTCTTTTGTAACGTAATTCGTATTAGAACGACAAATAAATGGGTCACTATCACTTTACACAGCCTGGCATCAATATATATATATATATATATATATATATATATATATATATATATATATATATATATATTTTCAAACTCTGAGCCGAAAAGTCAGAAATAAAATCTTCAAATGTCAAACACGATTTAGACTTTTTATTTAAAACATACACGTGAACTTCTCACACTTTTGTCATTTCATCGTTAGACTTATAAAATAATCGTGATTTACAACAGTTACAAACATTAGCTGTCAGTGTAAATGTAAACTGGATCTATCAGCAACCTATATTGACAAATTGTAGTTTACCCTACAAGGCCTAGCAACCACTAAATAATAAAAAGTCTTTGCACATTAATTCGGAGATTTGTATGCTGAATGATTTACGGAGGAAATCTTTGATGTCTCCACGATCTTTTTATTGTTTTCTTATTCCTATTTAAGTATGTCTCTATTGTATGCAATAATATTGAACCACCACCTTTCAGCTTAAAAGTATTATATTCTCTTCCATGCAAAAACAACTCCACCGAAATATTCTTCTATAACTCTCATCTTCTTCACAGAAAATACACAAACGATCCTACTCCTTAAATAAACCAACAGTCAGTGTTACCACAGTTATCCTTACCACTATAAATTTAGTGTAATCCATCTTCATAACATACCCTCCTATACCATTATATCAGTTCAAGAATTCTTTCAATATAATCATATCTCTTTAGTTCAACCAAAATACAACCAACAATAATCACTAACTGGTCAAGAAGATAAACCATCCAATGGAAAATATCGATCTAAATGAAGTACCTAGTTCAGAAGAATCAAGATCTCAACCTCTGCAGGAGCAAGAAGTCCAACCAGGAACCTCAATAGGTGAAGTCACTCCAGAACCAGTAATCCATAATCATGAGGTATACGATAGTTTAATAAATGACCTCATAAAATATAAAAATGGATTCATAGAACTCCATGCCCAAGTAGAGAGGCAGAACACTGAGTTGAGAACGTTGAGGCAGGACATGGAAATAGTTGTGCGTCGACAAAATGAAATTCATAATCAATGGCTTGGCACAAGCTTTCTCCTGAATAAGGAACGAAGAAAGAATACACGTCTACAAGCAATAATAGCAGCTAATCATCCCCAACCTAATGTCAATGAACAACCTCCCAACACTCAAAATCCATATAGTGTTAATCAACAACCCCCTAACCCTTGAAGGGGATAATCTGTATTAAGATATATAATTAAATAAAGTATGAAATTACTACAGCAATAAATTTTTATTTCGGTTGTTTACACTTAAATAATAAATCTCTTTTAGATCGCAGTTACTATTCCAACAACGTATTATACGAGCAGGTGACTGTATTATACGGTCCACGGTATTTTACATAGGACAGTTGACGACTAAATTGTACTATACACATTTTAACGGTTAGTATACGGTAGCCCATGACTTATACAAGGTTCCTAACGGCTAGTGTACGTAGCCAACGACTAGTATACGGTGCCAACGGCTAGTATACCGTAGCCAACGGCTACTTTACACCAACCAATCCCTTTATATACACCATAATACTTCTCATTCAACATACTCTCTTTCATAATCAATATCACACACAATATCTTCACATTCAAATTACTTTCCTTTGATCTCTTAGCCATATATTCATCCCAATCAAAGATGTTTAATCTGTTAAAGTACTTGGTTCTTTTGATTATTATTGTTATGATCTTAACAATAACTAATGCCTCTATCGAAGAATTTGAAGAAATGATTCCATGGATAATTGTGTACTTTGGTTTTGGTGGTCCTTTATTAGTTGTAGTTTTATGGATCGAATTGTTCAAATTTTGGGTGTAACTTTATGTAATTTTTATATTTCAGCACTTTATCAAAATAATAGAAGTTAAGCTTAGTGGCGACATGTATCTTTAACATGTTAACCTAAATGTACTCAACTTCATCAATCAATAAACATGTTAGACTTTAACATCAATGTGTTTCTCCAATATACTTCAAGTGTGTTAAGTGTACTAGAGCTATAAAACACTTGGAATTGTTACAGGTATAACTTTCTAGGGATTAAAAGCCTCTCCACACCATGGTTCTATGATTACTAAGCTAGACTAGTACATGAGAGAACACCGACTAGAGGAACCAACATACTAGTTAAAACTTGAAATTATGAGTATACGATGGTAGCATACATTAGTTGAGTACGTTATTCTACTCCCAGACAACTAAGTGATGATTATACATACTTAGACACATTACAATACACCCGATATCTAAGTGATGACTGTACATATTTAGATACATTATACTACTTCTGAGTAATACGTGACAACCGTAGGTACAAATTGAGTACCTGTACCACTTCCGTTAAACCTATGCATACATGATGATACGATACACTATTCGGGCATGCCATGTTGCTACTGATACACATAGGCATACATGATTTCATAAAAAAAAAAAAAATATCACGGTTGAGTGATACAAAACAATATTGCGGTAAAGCAATACAAAAATTGATACAGTACTAAACTAAATACTCTTTTAGTTCTCATGAACTACACCTACAATATTGTGGTAGAGCAATATCTTATGCTTGGTGACATACTAGTACCTTACTAAAGATATATTAGTACCATTATTTGATATCATACGAATTAGTTTCTACTAAATCATAATGCAAGACGTACTTGCAACAAACTTCTTATACACACCCTTCTCCCTGGGTCTCACATAACCACGACTACAATCAAAATTTCGGGACGAAATTTTCTTAACGGGGAAAGAATGTGACAACTGGTACTTAAGCGTATTAATTACCTTAAACTAGATTATTATTACGTGTATTTAGTTTTAAATAGGGCTAAATATAGTAACATTTTGTATATTTATATATACACATACGCGATTGGTTTAAATCGCGCAATAACGAAACGGGCGGAATCCGATCATGCAAATACGGATGTTGGTGAAACTTTTTCATAAATAACATAAGTCTATTTTGTAGTTAAATAGTAGTTATTTACATTATATTATTATTGTATAATAATACGCGAAACAATATACGTTTTATATAAAACGTACAAAGGTAAATAAAATGCACAAATTGAAACCGACAACCCAACGAGACATTTTGAAAATGTTAACTAAAGTATTTGAAAATAATACTTACATTTAAAAATTTACGTATAATTATCGTTAACAAAACGTGTCAAATACACGTATACGTATAAACTACTATGCGTATATACGGGTTAAATACCAAAATACTTAGGGAACACAAAAATTGACTAATTTACCCTTTGTGGGGCCCCCCCAAATGGCTGGCCAAATCCACTCACTTGGATTCCATCCACCTCCAATCCCACTATCTCATTCCAATCAATCTCCACTTTCTCTCCACTCTCTCTCTTTCTTCAATCATTTTCTCCAACCTCTCTCTACAATCCCTCTCCCTCTCTATCTAAACTCAGTAAAGAACACCACCACACCACCACCATTGACCATCATTGACCTACCTTTGACCACCATAAACCGCCACACAACCACCACTACAAAACTTCAAGGTTTTGCAAGGAAATCAAGCCTACAAGTTTCTCATCGTCATCTTAGCCTTTTATTCATCTAGAACACCTTTGTAAGGACTCTTTCATATTCATTTTACTTATATAACATGTTTATAAGTTCACTTAACAAGATTATGTCCGAAATATATGTCGGAATGCGTTTTAAAACACTAAAACTTATGTTTTCACTTTTTGTCCTGAAAATACAACTACTTCAACGATTTTTATAAAAATCATTTCTTAACAAAAATACACGAATCTTAGCTCTAAAATGAAGTTTAAGAATTATATTTCCAACAAAATTAGTCTCATAAAGTTTCAACTCCGTTTACTACTTGAAAATATATTTCTCCAACGACATAGCAAGGCTGTCTTCGGATGGCAGATTCTGGACAAAATGTTTGAGACCATAACTTGAGCTACACACATCAAAAACGTATGAGGCTTTTTCCTATGAACTACAAAATGTGTTGACTATAAAAAGTTCTTCTATAGCATTTCCTGAAAATACACGTATTTTGCTCAATAGTTAGATTATCACTACTGTATCCGGATTCGTCAAATTCTGGACGTCATGGGATTTACCAATTTAATTGACAGACTAGATGATGTCTATGTACCTTTGAAAAATTACAGAAAGTATTTAACATATGCAGGAACCACTGGTATTTTTATTGGACGTTATTTTGGACTAGAGATATTTTTTAAAAATACCAACAAAAACGTATAAAATCTGTGAAACGAATCTGGGGACTGTTTTGGACACAATTAAATATCGACACTTTTAAGTTGTTAAAAATGGATAAAACTTATTTTTTACGAGTAATAGAACATTGATAAAGGTTGTGTAAAAGTTCCGGGTCAAACCGAGCTAGTTTGACCAGATTTGACCAGTTGACTAGTTTGACCAGTTTGACAAAGTTGACTTTCAGAAAACAACATATTTGACCACAACGTTCGGATATAAATGTATACGTGTACTTCCAAATACAATAAAAGAAGCTTGAAAAATACTTACTACACTAAGTATTCAACACCTACAATAATCAAACCTTATACAAAACTTACATTCATACATTACAAAACATTACCAACGGACCGTACATGTTTTAAATACTCAAACAAACAATCAAACATTTGGACATAACTAGTTGATGGACAATTAGCATAGATGGTCTATTGAGACATCTACTCACTCATATAACCTTGCGCGTTTAGGATACCCGACAGGTTACAGTCTCCGGACACATCATTTGGTACAACATCATAATTGCTTGCTTTGCAAACACATTAGACTCAGGTGAGTCTCATGGCCCCTATTTTACTGTTTTTCAATCAGGGGTATGATATAATTGCTCATTTTTAACATGTTGAACGCAAGTACAATCAATCGGATACTGCATGAGTTGTTTTCAACTAATCATTTCAAAAGCCCTCCGGAAGCATAGTTCTGTTAATATTTTAGCGTGAATGTTAATATATGATATCATATAGGATTGACAATCCTCGTCCGGGTTAGCACGCACTAACTGGTCAAACGGACGTATTAGCATTTGGGTAGACGAGTGTGGATTAGGCACTCGTAGGAGGCACTTCAAGTTAGGTTTCCTTAATTGGGCCTGACAAATCAAGTTAAGCTCAGACTATGTGCTCATGGCTGTATAACTTTTATTTTGCTTAATTGCATTTTAAATTCAATTAAATCTTGCGGTTCATACAAATATGTGTTGACATACAAACCTGTGAGCTCACCAGCGTTTCGCTGACCCATTTTAACATGTATCACAGGTACTCAGCAGTAGGTTGGACTGCCCAGCAAGATTAGGATTACTACAAGATATGCTAGCTCGAGTCGCATATTTTCAAACAATTGGGATTTCATTAAATTACTTTTGTACTTAAATCTATGAAATGGAATTATTTACGAACTCGCAACATTTTAAACATTTTATTTTGGAAATGTAATAATTATTTTTCAAACGTCTCATTTAGAGGTTGTTTGCTATACTTTTGTGCTTGATTATTGATTAGTCGCGCCCCGACCCGAACCGCTTCCGCACAGTAAATTTGGGGGTACGACAGAAACATCATGTTCAGAAACAGAAACATCATTTGTTGTAGGATCTGGAGGAACAATTTCATCAGCTGGGGATGAAACCACTGGAACGACCAAGTCATAATCATCTGGAACCATATTACCCGAGGAACCCATTTCATAAGATGGTGGAGCAAATGAGTTGAAGAACGAGTCATACTCAAATAACCAATTGGGCCCAACTCCCTTAGGAGATTCTTTATGACGTAGAAAGTCTACTTCATAACATTCTTCAATTTGTCGTGTATTCAAATTATAAACTCTCTTGTTGTGAGAATTTACTGAATACCCAAGAAAGATCCCATCATGAGATTTCTCTTCAAACTTAGACAAACGTTCTTTATTTCGGAGAAGAAGACATGGGCAACCAAATGGTTCGAAGAACTTAATATTTGGCTTGCGATTATTAAGCAACTCATAGCTCGTTTTCCCTTTTGATTTGACAACAAGAACTCTATTGAGAACATAGCAAGCAGTGTTGACCGCTTCAACCCAAAACATTAGAGGTAATTTATCATAAAGAGAACAGATGGCTTTCAGTATTTTCGAACATCTTATAAGGAGTTAGGAAAACTTCCAAAGTGTGAAGTTAATCACATTGCTCAGATCCAGCTTGTCAATCACTCAGAAAATGGAAGGGTAAAACATATGTCAGAGGCTCTCTTTTGGGAACAATACAAAGGAAGATACACTTTGGTCAGAGAAAGGTTTCCACAAAGAATTTTTGATCACTCTTTCTATCTTCCAAAGGTGACTTTGTCATATCCTCGAGTTAGAAGCTTGACCAAAATTCCTCTTGAGAAGCTCCCAATTAATTTCTCCAAGTTTATAAGCTACTGGAATTACAACGGTCATACAAGTGAAGCAGAGATTCATTGTTATGATTGAGATCATCTAGGAGAAGTGATTTGGAACAGAGAGACCATTGTATATGTGTTCAATCCTCTAAGTCTGATAAATTTGTCAAAACAAGACTTGGAAGCTTTAGTTGAGAATCCTATCATCTTTGATGATTTTAGAGACAACGAAGTATTTTCCCTGAAGTTTCAACGGGTTGTGGATGTATGTTGTTCTCAAGGTGTCCATGCTGGAGGGAATCTACCCAAGTAAAGTTTAAGAGATCGAAGACAAACCAAAGCTCAAAGCAAGGGGGAGTTTTGTTGGAACCTCAGTGTGTTTGAGTTTTGGTTAGACTTAAGAAGTTTTGTAAAACACTAAGTGTTAAGTCATCCAAATGTCTTAGTATCCGAATCTGATAACATAGTTTGGGCTGTCTCAATGAGTGTACGATTCTTTCTCTCCGCTACTCCATTTTGTTGAGGAGTATAAGGAGCACTGAAACGTTGAGAAATTCCATGTTGCAAATAAAAGAGCTCCATCTCATAATTCTTGAATTCCGTTCCATTGTCACTACGGATCCTTTTAACTCTCTTGGAGAAAATATTTTCTAATTTCAAGATAAGATATTTGATCTTGTCCGAAGTTTCATCTTTGGAGCTTAGAAAATATACCCAAGAAAATCGAGAAAAATCATCTGTAATGACCAGACAATAAGACTTGCCTCCAATGCTCTTCACATTCACAGGACCGAATAAATCCATGTGAAGTAATTCCAAAGGGGATTCAATCGAATTCTCTGGTTTAGGACGATAGGACGTTTTCATATGTTTTCTTTTCTTACAAGGAATACATTGATCATGTGTTGAAAAAGTTTGTTTTGGAAGACCACTAACCAAATCATTTTTCACAAGAAAGTTCATTTTCTTAACATTTAAATGTCCCAAACGCCTATGCCAGAGAATCGAATCTTGTTCAGATGCCTTTGAAAATAAACAAGTCTGTTCTGAAGTTCTGGTGACAGTTCTCATATCTAAAACATAAGTGTCCTTATTTCGAGGTGCTCGAACTAAGATCCACTCATCTGGTACACAAACCCTGGTTTCAGAATGCAACACTCCTTATCATTGAACCAAGTGGATAGCTTCTTGTCACTGATTTGGGAGACGCTTAGCAAATTATGATGCAATTCCTCAACATAATTCACTTTCTCAAAACTGATTTCGCCATTCGTCACGGTACCTTCACCGGTGATCATTCCTCCTCTATCTCCCGCGAATGCAACATAACCACCATTCTTAGATTTTACATCCGTCAATAGTGATAAGTTGCCCGTCATATGTCTTGAGCAGCGATAGTATGGGAGGACGAATGCTGCCAAGACATTTAGGAGAGAAAAAGTTAGCTCATAATGGACACCCAAGCCTTTGAGGCTTTGGGTTGTCCGGTGGTTTCATCAAAAACAATGACATCAATCTGTTTTAAATTCCTTTTGAAATCAGGTGAATTTAAGATTGAGTCATTCTTTTTGTGAGCACTCGAAGTCTTCTTGTTTGAAGTCTTCTTATGGTTTTCAGAAAATTGCTTTTGTTGTGATAAAGAAGGTTTAGAATCCTTCTTCTTATCATTCTTATCATGGACAACTTTGGATGTGGAAGATTGCTTTTGATTATTTTTCAAATTTTTCTTAGCAAGTTTCTTGCAATCTTTCACAAGATGTCCACGAATACCACAATAAAAGCAATTTCTTGTCTCATATCTTTTCCTGATATGTGACTGAGAATGTGAACCTTTTGAAGATTCACATTTTGTGGAATCAGAAGCATTATCATGATCACAAGTCTTAGAAGAAGAAGACTTGGATGTTGATGGAGATGAGGATTTGCAAGATGATTGTGATTCTTTCAAAGGCTTTTCTCTTTTTAAAATCTTTGGAACTTGTGTTGAGGTTTCACAAGTTTCAGATTTCTTTCTCTTATTTTTAGCCTTAAACTGTTTATCATCATTTTCCTTATCTTGCTTTAAATCTTCCTTTTGAAGATCATGCTCACAAGTTTGTGAACTTGTAGCTTGATCTTTTGGAGATTTAAAAACACAACTTGACGTTGATTCAAAATTAGGATTAGAATCACAATCAGTCTTTTCTGAGTTTGTTGGAACAGAATCTTGTGGAGTTGGTTCAACTTGAGGTTTTAGATCCTCAATTCTACCAACCCCATAAGCAAACAAACTTTCATCCTCAGTTCGATCAGGTAATGGACATGTATTATTGGGAGAAGGAACATTATGATAACCCAAACCAGCTTTGGAATCTAAGTCGTTTTTCTTTTTAGACGATGCTTTAGATTCTTGAGCTCTAGAAATGGATTTAGCTAACATCTGGTAGCCAATTCCAACTTTGGACTTAGCTTCCAAACGTTGGTTATGAACCATGTGATCAAAAACAATAGCAGGTGCTGACACATTCAAAAGTTGTCTTTCAAGATCAAGAATTTTGGATTCAGCATCCGCCTTTTCTTTTCTCAACAAATTCATCTCAGTTAGGTAACTGTCGATGATTGTTTGTTGATTCAAAATCTTAGCTTTTAAATGGTGTTTTTCAACATCATTTGACTTAAAGTGATCATTCAAAAGCTTTTCTTTTTCAAGCAAACTTTTGTTTTCATCTTTAAGCTTTTGAATATCCTGAAAAAGCTGGTGGTTATCAGCTGTTCTTGTACGTAGTTGATTAGTCAACTCTGTACATTTTAGACAAATTTGCTCAGGAATAGAATAATCAACCTCTGTGACTTGGGCCATGAAACATGATTGTGGAACAATGGCTTGACTTTGGCCATATTCCTCTGCTTCAGCAGACCAATCCAAAGTACCATCAGTGGTAACAACCATTGCCTTAGAAGGTGTAGAAGTTGTTGGTTCCTTTCCTTTTGTTTGATATTGAGGAGTAGGAGGAACATTTGCTGAGGAAGCATTTGATGTAGCAGGTGTAGGTTTGGTAAATCCAGAAGATGGTTGTTTTGCCTTCTCACATTCCCTGGCAAAATGTCCATAGTTCTGACAATTATAGCATCTAACATTGGACTTATCAAATCCTGCTTTTCCTCCTAACTGATTCTTTCCTGTTCTTTGCAAGAACTTCTTGACTTTTCTGGTTAGCATAGCCAAATTCCATTGTAAGTCCATCTCCTCTAAGTCATCAGGATGGATTTGATAGAGGCTTCATGGATTTGATAAAACCACCAACTCCAACATTTCCTGCGATAAAGGCTTCATAGGACGTCAATAAGGCTGTTACAACCGCAACACGTTCTTCATTTGTCTTGGAAATCTTTTGAACTGGTATCTGTGGAGCAGAAGTGTTCCCGGATCCATAATAACCTGAATAGTATCCTGTAGCACCATTAAATTGACCAGCTCCAAAGTTTTCCGGACTTGAGAATAATGCAGTTGTGTTGCTTGAGGAAGACTTAGAACCAAATTGAGAATATTGTTTCATTTTCCTTGTTTCCTTTTTTGTCAAAGCAGCATCATAAACCTGAAGTTTGTTGATCAGATCCTCAAGCTCATACTCACCAAGTGAATCATCTTCTTGCAAGATATCAACCTTGACATCAAACCTTGAAGGTAGGGCTTCAATCAATTTCTCATTGACTTCTAAACGTTCTAAGAACATTCCTTTTTGCTTCAAAGAACTTATCAGTTGAGAGTAACGAATGATCAACTCATCAAAGCTTTCATTGGGAAGACAAGTGAATGCATCCCACTGCTTCTTTAATAGATCTTTCTTACTCTTTTTTAACTTGGCATTTCCCCCAAATCGTTTTTCCATAGCTTTATACAGTTCATAAGCAGTATTCAGATCCTTCCATCCAGTCAGAATATCACTAGGAAGGCTCATAGAGATAACAGATTTTGTCTTTTTGTCTCTATCGTGTTCTTTACGTTCATCCGCTGTCATCATCTTGATGGATTTAGGAGGCGGATTATTATCTCTGTAAATCCCCTCAGCTCTTGGATGTATGTATTGCTCAGTGATGGGTATCATCAAATCGGGATCATAAAGTTGAATAAACGACTCAAACCTATATTTCCAATCATCATAATCGTTTTGACACAAAAATTTAGGAGGTTTGGTTGTTGTTCTCGTTTCTTGGTCACTCTTCAAAATTGCTTGATAATTGAACGCCATTGTATTCAAGGATAATCAAACAGTTTCAGAAATTCAAAACTTCTAAGTGTTCACACAATCCGAGACAAAATACTCCAAGTCAAGGTAAACAAATGTCAAACAGTCCGAAAGTCCTATCAATCTAACAGTCCAAATTGTTCGAAAGTCCAATTGGTCCGAGAGTCTCACTGATCCGAGACTAGTATAGGAACAATTATATCCGAGACTTCAACAAAAACTGATATATCTGTCCGATACACTTAACTCCGAAAGTCAAAAGGTCAATCTCACTGGTTAAACGATACTAAAAATCCGATACACCAAATCCGAAAGTCAAACAAGTCAAGGTCCACTATTTGTCCGAGAGTCAACTAAGTCAAGAATACTGTTTGTCCGAATGTAGCTACACTCGGATAAAAAGTCAACAAAGTCAAAACAACTATTTGTCCGAGTGTTCAGAGTTTCGGACAAAATAGAATCGGACAAATGGTTTTCTTTGACAAGAATCGGACAAAACGGTTAATTTCCTCAAGTATCGGACGAAAAGTGCAGAAATCTTCCGAAGGCTGTAACTTTCTCAATTTTCGACCAATTTGGTTGAAATTACCACCAATTAGCTTGGAAATTGATTCCGAAACTAATTTTGCAATCAATTTCAATAAAGCTGTAGAATTTACCCCGTCCGTATGAAACTTGAAGAAGTTTGTACGTAAAATCAGCAGGAAAACAGAAACTTTGATGAAATAAGCTCAATATAATCACTTCTGAGTGCTCAGAAATGATTAGATCACAAAAATAAAGTGAATTCTTCACGTAAATCACTCCAGCAAAGATTGCTGATCTCGTAACAGTCAAAACTTCGTAAATTCTGGAACTTAATCTTCAAAATCTGATCAAACTTGCTCGAACACACTTAGCTTTATGTGTTAGGCTCTGATACCACACTGTAGAGGACGTTTTCTCTACTGAATGAGCTTCCACAACGCAGCTAAGTAGTAGTGATTATATGCGGAAACTATAAACACTATGTAATGAACAAGTAGAACAGAATCACGTAATTAAAACTGATTAGTTTCAATTAAACTGCTTGAGTACAACTTACAAAAGCTCACAGTGTTTTGTGAACTCAGAAACTCAAGACTTAAGAATAATTCAACACCAAGTGACCTATATATACTGACCAGTCATCCGATACTGACTGTCCAACACAAGGTATCCGAGACTAATACTTGTCCGACACTCCATGAGTCTCGAACAGTATGTACATTCGGACATTACATAGACTCGGACACATTTACAGACTCGAACATAAAAAACTTGGACACTTGTAACAGATTCGGATACTAAGACATTCGGATGACTTAACACTTAGTGTTTTACAAAACTTCTTAAGTCTAACCAAAACTCAAACACACTGAGGTTCCAACATCTTCCTCTTTCTTCAAGGGCAAAATTTTCCAACTTGGCTAACATGTCTTGAAGGTAAAAGTGCAACGTGTTTGTCACTATCACTCTATGGGGTGTTGAATCATTCAAGTGATCATCCACTTCTAATAAGCTAATCAAATCTTTCAATTCACCATCAAATACTTTATCTGCTTCAGCTTGTGGATCCCCAGTGAGTTCATACAATGTTCCACGCATACGATTTAAGCACACCGTCTGGTTAGCTGAATATGGAAATGGTGAGCGCACAAGGATCTCATAAATCGCAATCTGTCTCTTCTTTTGCTGAGAGAAGAATTCCTTTTCAACTACAAGCCTTAAATCTAATGATTTCTTCAGGACAGTAAGTTCATCCCAATATGGTTGTGCAAACCCAAATTTCCTCTCTAACTCCGCACAGTCTAGCAAATTTTGGACCAGCGGAAGTTGATCATTAGTGAAATAAATAGCAGACGTCCGTACCAATTCAGCTGTAAACAGAATGTCCCAGTTGTAGTTTATAATAGCATCAACTAACTCCTGACACGTTGAAGTGACAGGGACAACATCACGTCCTAAACGAGTGAACTGTGGAACATAATCATCAGAACCATCCTCAGAACTGCTATAGCTCATTCTCCCAACCATGTTGTTGTTATTTGCATCACTCTCGAAACTTCCAGGCATTCTGAATAAACCTAAATAAAAATAACTCTGAAATACAAAACACAACTAACGAAAAACAAGTTAGTGCACACCAAATAGATAAAAATTAATAAAGTATACAACATATACCAAATGGAACTCCAACCGGCGGATGAAAATTCATCCGCCGGTTGAAACTAAAAGCCCAAAACTTTAACCAAATTAAAGATTAATTAGTTTCAACCAATGGATAATTAAAAATTTATAATTACAATTAATAAAATTAATTAATTAAATTTACAAAAATATAATTACAAATTTTAAAACACTAAAAATTTCAACTATTAAATTCTATATAAATAAATAACCTCTTTGTTCCCCGGCAGCGGCGCCAAAAACTTGATGCGTGTGGAAGCGCGTCTTGTTTTACAATTTATAAAATGAAAATACCTTATATATACTTCTCACACAACCAGACAAGAATACCTGATCGAATGTTAGTATAGACTTGGTAAGTCCGGGTCGATCACAGGGAACAAGGATATTTATTTAAAACAGAAAATAACAATTAACTAGAAAGCAGTAAATTGGGGGATCTTTTTAGTTCCGTTCGAACATAAGTTTTATAAATAATAAATTAAAACGAATAACTAATAAACGAAATAAAACTTAAATTAAAATAATGATTAAATAACAGTTGGAAGGAATAAGTAACTGTGTAATTAACTTCACTCAAATTCATATATCATGATTCATCACATATTGATTATCTAATTGTGATTCTTTTATATCAATTTAATGCCAAATTCTTCAATGATATTAAATTGAATGTGAACTAGCCAACTTTCCGGGTCCAACTAATTCCTACAATCTAGGGTCCAACATGAAACATCGATCCGACGTCACAAGATGATCAGTCAATTGTGTGCCTTTCCCTAAATTGAGCATTAAACATTCACAACTGATTATAATTGACTCTATTGGTATGACTCAATAATACACAATAATTAACTTATTGTCTTGTTCATTTTAAAGTGTATAATTACTACTTTCTCAACCTATCAAATTCAATCTATTTAGCAATAATCAAAACCCTAAAGTTATGACCATCAATAATTAATAACATTAAAGGAACTCAATCTCATTAACATCATTAACCACGTTGAGAAATAATTATTAGCAGTTACCAACAAACAAGGATTCACGAGTAATATAATAGTTTTCAATTAAATAACTTAGTCAATAAGCAATCATAATCAATCAACAATCATTATCCGAGCTAAATCAATTACACAATCACTTTGATATTCAATTCATCATCAAAACAGCAAAACTCAGATTCAATAATATCAAATTCATCAATGAAATTAAGTAAAAGAGTTATACCGAATCGAAAACGATAAATTACGAAGAACTAAGATGAATTATCCTCAATCTTGAGCCTTCGTACCTCCAAATTACCCATAAAATTAGTAAATAAACCCTAACTATCGTAAAATATCGACTGGAGAGATATACCAAACGAAATCTGTGTTTTTAGGGTTTTAAACGCGTTTATATATTTTCTGGAAATTCCATCCATACGGCGTATGGATGCAAAATAAGCCCAGCCCAAGTCCGCGTGACCTGGGACTCCACCGCCTCAATCCATACGGCGTACGAAAATCCATACGGCGTATGGATTGAGTTTTCAGCCGATTTCTTCATTTCTTCTTTTAATTTATTCTTCAACTTCGGCTTCGATTTATTCTTCAATAATGCATCATTTGACTTGAATATTGACCATCTGTTTCTTTTCTCAAAATCCTTCATTTCCACTGTTATCTGCAAATATGAATGAATTTAGCAGCTAAACTAAACAATTTACTATAAAAACAAGTAGAATTCAGAGTAAAATACCATATAAAAATACTACTTTTACACACTTATCATTTTCCATAATTATTGTATAAATATTTATAATTTTTAATCGTATACAATGAAAACAATTATTGGATTGACTTTGTAGGACATTTGTGTGTGTCTCAAAAGATGATAATGAGCACACGTGTATTAGAATTTAAAACATCAAAAAGTGTCCTATTAGATTTTTTAGAACGCTTGTATGCGTCTCAAAAGATGATAGTAGGCACACATGTATTAGAATTTAGAACATCATAAAGTGTCCTATTAGACTTTATAGGACGTTTGTGCGTGTTTCAAAAGATTAATGTAGGCACGTGCATCAGAATTTAGAACATTAATAAGTGTCCTATTTTGTAGTTTGTTAGGACGCCATATGTGTTTTAATAGACATTTTGGAACTCATAAAAAAGTGTCCCATAATCTCTTTTAGGACGCCTTTTTATGTGACGCTTAAACGAGGGGTCCTATCACTTAAAAAGTCCTATAAAGTAGTCTTTAAGGACACTAATGAGAGTCCAATAAGACCAGATTTGTTGTAGTGGAAGTAGATTATGGATGATGAAATGAAGGAGTGAAGCTCCTGCTTCCACTTCTTGGTCTGCTTCTGCTCGTCGCCCACAACCCAGAGAGAAAACACAGTGCCCACAAATAATTGATGTTAGGTGTTGTGAGTGATCAAGAGTGAAGGAGGGAGTATATATAAAAATGATTTTAGCTCCAAAATTTCAAGGGAAGTAAGGTGGTAGCAGTAGATGGTTGAGCAGATCTTTTGATTTGTGTACTTGGTTGGGTTCTCAACCCGTTAATTTCAGGTACGGGTTAATTAGTGGTACCCCGGGTACAAATCAATTAATCGTTAGTTCGAATTTTATTTCAAACTTAGTAATTGATAATTATAACAATGAAATACTTTGTCGAATAATTATTAAAATTATTTAAAGTATTTCACGCAGTACGTTTAATTGGGTGCCAAATTTCTGTCAAATTTGGAATTCGTATTTTGAGGTATTTCTCCAAATACTTCCATTTGAATGGGAAGAATAACACTTTTGTTATTTTCTACTTCTGGGTACGTTTTCCAATTGCCTCTGATCGTGTGTGATACGTTTAATATAAAACGTATAATTTATTATATTATCGCAATAATATAGCTAACTAATATTTGTAACTAATAATTTTTGAATTATTAATTATTTTTTATCACCAACTTTATTGTATTTAGTTTGTCGAGTTTCAACGCGTTCGTTTCGTTTCGTATGTAATTATAAATAATTACGATAGTATTAATACGTCACGTATAAACATAATAAGTTTCACAAAACTTAAAGTAGTTTGGAATTCACTAATCAGGGAATTAGCTCTAAGTATGCATGAGATTAGGTAAATGATTATACCTAATTTTGAGGAGTGTCACATTCTCCCCCGTTAGCGAAATCTTGTCTCGAGATTTAAGTTGATTCGTGAGTCTCGGTCACGCGGTCAAAGACTTGAGGTTATTTCTTTCGAAATTCATCCTCGCGTTCCCAGGTAAACTCTGGGCCATGCTTTGAGTTCCAACGAATTTTAACAAGTTTGATTCGTTTGTGTCGAAGTTTATGCGTTTTCGAGTCCGTAACTTCGATAGGTTCCTCCACAAAATTTAGTTTTGAGTTAATGAAGACTTCGTCAGGTGGAAGTATGAGTGATTCATCAGAAAGACACTTTTTGAGGTTACTGATATGAAATGTGTCGTGGATACTACTAAGCTCTTACTGTAGTTTGAGCTTGTAGGCGACGAGACCAATCCTCGCAAGGATTTCAAACAGTCCAATGTAACGTGGGTTCAGCTTTCCACGTTTGCCAAAACGTGCTATCCCCTTCCAGGGCGATACCTTGAGTAGGACCTTGTCTCCTACTTGAAACACGAGAAGTTTACGACGGTTATCAGCATAACTCTTTTGTCAATCTCTTGCCGTTTTCAATCGTTGTAGTACTTGAGTTATCTTATCAGTGGTTTCCTGGACAATCTCAGGTCCAGCTAGTTGTCTGTCACCCAACTCTGCCCAACAGAGTGGTGATCAGCACTTGCGTCCGTACAACGCTTCTAATGGTGCCATCTGTATGCTAGTGTGATAGCTGTTATTATAGGAGAACTCTGCCAGTTGGAGGTGAGTATCCCAATTTCCTCCAAAATCAATCACACATGCTCGCAACAACTCTTCGAGCGTTTGAATCGTTCGTTCACTCTGGCCGTCCATTTGTGGATGGTAGGCAGTACTCATGTCAAGTCGAGTACTAAGTGCTCGCTGAAGTGACTGCCAAAAGTGAGATGTGAATTGGGCATCTCTATCAGAGATGATAGACAACGGCACATCATGTCTGGAAACAGCTTCTTTGAGATATATTCTTGTCACTTTCTCCATTCTATCTGTTTCCTTGATAGCCAAGAACTGGGCTGATTTAGTCAGTCGATCGACAATAACCCTGATAGTATCAGCTCCAGCTGATGTCTTTGGTAGTTTCATTATAAAGTCCATAGTAATGTGCTCCTATTTCCATTTTGGCAAATCGGGTTGTTGCCAAATCCTTGAAGGTTTTTGGTATTCGACTTTGACCTTCGTACAAGTTAGGCATTTGCTAACATAAGTGGCAATATCTCGTTTCATGCCAGGCCACCAATAAAAACCCTTAAGATCGTGGTACATCTTTTCAGCACTAGGGTGTATTGAGTAGTTGGACTTATGAGATTCGTTCAAAATCAAGTTACGCAATTCGTCCACGCGCGGAACCCATATTCGGTTCATAAAATACAACACTCCGTTGTCTTTTGTTTCAAGTTGTTTCTCCATCCCTTTTAGGGATTCACCTTTCAAATGTTCGGGAGTGAAGGCTATCTGTTGTGCGTCACAAATTTGTGAAATGAGATTCGAGTGGATTGTCAGTCAAAAAGCTTGAACTTTGCACGGTTTGACTTTTTCCTTACGACTCAGGGCGTCTGCTACAACATTAGCCTTGCCTGGGTGATATTTGATTTCACAGTCGTAATCGTTTAGTAATTCGACCCAACGTCGCTGTCTCATGTTGTGTTCTTTCTGGTCAAATATGTGTTGCAAACTTTTGTGATCTGTGAAGATTATACACTTCGTACCATAAAGGTAGTGTCTCCAAATCTTTAGTGCAAAAACGACTGCTCCCAATTCTAGGTTATGAGTCGTATAGTTCTTTTCGTGCACTTTCAGTTGTCGTGATGCATATGCAATAACCTTGTCATTTTGCATCAACACGCAACTCAATCCTTGATGTGAAGTGTCACAGTAGACAACAAAGTTTTCTACTCCGGGTAAGGAAAGGATGGGTGCGGTACTGTAACACCTGCATAATTAGGATAATTAATTTTGCCTAATTATTTGTAACTAGTTGTAATTAGTATGTAATAGGACTAATTACAGACTCTATTTATATATAAGGTAATTTATATATATATGTGCGTGCTTACGCGATTTGGATGAATCGTACGAATTAACCGAACGGAGTCCGACACAGTTTACTTGGACGTTGGTGACAAGAATTTACCTAAATAATGAGGACGTATTTTATTATATAAAATACACGGTGAACGAACATTATTTATATTATTATTATCGCGACGACATTTTAAATAATTTAACAAAATGTATCAAACGCGGACCAAACAATTTAAATATCTCGACAAATGTTTTTATTGTTAGTCTCAAGGAATTTTCATTTAAATACTCCAGTTACATTTTTAAAATATAACGGCTTGGTTAAATACTAAAAACAAACGATTAATCAATTAGGACACGGAGTAAACACTGTGTTTTGGATCAGCCAACCACAACCACCACCTACACCCCACCCTCTTCATTTCATTTTCATTTTAACTAAACACACACAAACTCAAACACTCTCTACAAATCCCCACCAAATTTCGGACCTACAAATCGACCCACAAAAATTACATATTCGGAATCACCATCACGAGTGGAGCAAGGATATCAAAGCCGTTTTCATCATTTCATCCTCGATTTAGCTCGATTTACAAAAGTAAGAAATTTCTAAAATCTTAGATCTATTCAATTTGGTGTAATGTTTTGATGTTTTGACGTGTACACAACATAGTTATAACCTAAACCATGAAGAAAACACGATTTTACAGCTCAAAAATACGTTAGATTTGCGTTTTTGGTCGGAAAATCTCGAAACCCAAAAGTTTCTGGGCTGGTGTTCATCTTTGCGACACAACGCTTGTGTCGCATAAAGCCGATTATGTCGCATGTTGTGTCGCATAAAGCCGATTATGTCGCACGTTGTGTCGTACCAACCTTTAGTGTCGTAACCTTTGCGACACAATATTGTGTCGCACTCTATGTCGCATATTATGTCGTATTTTATACGACACAACCCTTATGTCGCTGTTGAATCAGCATCGCAAGTTTTTGCGACACAATCACTGTGTCGCAGAGCTTTTGTGTCGCATCCTTCATGCGACACAACCCTTGTGTCGCATACAAATCCTTATGTCGCAGAAAACAGAAAACTTGGAAATTTTAAAGGATTTTCACTATAGAAAAGTCAAAGTTACTGTAGCAAAAAGTCAAATTTTAATGTAGCAATTCACTGTAGCAAAGTTACTGTAGCAAAAATCAACATTTTAGAATTTTGATACAAACCGTCACCAACGGGCCAAACATGTTTTCCAACAAACAAACAATTACAGACATACGGACAAACATTGAATATACTAGCTGTGTACAACTAAACGAAACGTCTCACGAGACACATACTTACATAACTTCATATGATTAGGCATTTAAAGGTTACGGGTTCGGAGAACCTACTTGCTATATTTACTACTTGCTAATTGCTACGGCTTATTACAAGACTCAGGTGAGTCTTACGGCCCCACTTTTACTGTTTTATCTTATTGGGGGAGATACATGCTACTACTTTTCTTTGAACACAAGTACTAAAACTGTTTACTATACCAAACGGAATTGCATGAGTTGTTTACTATTTACAGAAGTCTCTCCATCATATATCGTTAGTTATGGACTTAAGCGCGAACACTAGTTAATGGATCCATTAGGGAAATGACCCTCCCCGCCCGGGGCAGTAGCGCTGCCACGTACTGATTTTCACGTAGAAACGGGTGACTAATTATTCGTTACTGATGCTTGCTCAATTACGAGCATGTCACGGGAGCAAACTTATTACTTACGGGTTAAGCTTCGATTATGAGCCTCATGGCAACGGTATAACTTACTTACTTACATTTGCTGGATTGCAAATACTGGTTTTTACGATTGCTGGATTGCAATTACTGATTTTACGCCTACGGGCACTACTGATGAAATCCCGTGTTCAAAACTGATATTACTTACAAACCTGTGAGATTCACCAACATTCGTGTTGACCTTTCTAGCATGTTTTCTCAGGTACCCGGACGGAGTAGGATTACTCCAGGACTTTAGCTAGAGTCGCATGATTTCAACACAACTGCATTAACGGAGATTCTTAGCATTATCTTTTGTATATTCCGATTATGTAATAGAATCTCCCGCTATACGCGTGGGCTCTAGGAAACTACACTTTTTTTGTATACGAAAACATTAAGTTTTCAAACATTATATCTATGGAAATGTAACAAATTTACAAGCGTTGCATATAGATGTCGTTTGCTTTATCTTTGTGCTGTGATATTTGATTAGTAGCACCCCAAACTTGCTTCCGCTAAACAGTGAATTTCGGGGGTGTTACAAGTACTCAGTTTCTGTTTTAGCAACTAGAAGGCATTCTCTTGTTTCTCACCCCAATCAAATTTCTTTTCTTTCTGAGTCAGAGTGGTGAGGGGCTGGGCTATCCTCGAAAAGTTTGCAATGAATCACCTGTAATAGCCAGCTAGAACAAGAAATTATCATATCTTGGATGGGGTTTTCGGTGCTTCCCAGTTCTCGATCGCCTCAATTTTGGATGGGTCCACATGAATTCCCTTGTCATTTATCACGTGACCAAGGAAATGAACCTCTCTCATCCAAAATTCACACTTTGAGAATTATGCATACAACTTCTCTTTCTGGAGTAGTTTGAGGATAAGTTTTAAGTGTAGTTCTTGATCCTCTTTCGTTTGTGAGTATACGAGTATATCGTCAATGAACACAATGATGAACTTGTCCAGATAGGGTTTGCGTACTCTGTTCATGAGGTCCATGAACACTGCTGGTGCATTTGTCAGCCCAAAAGGCATGACCATGAACTCGTAATGACCGTAATGCGTCCTAAATGCAACTTTTGGTACGACCTCCCCTCATACCTTCAGTTGATGATATCCTGATCGTAGGTCAATTTTCGAATAGTAGCTTGACCCTTGCAGTTGATCATACAAATCATCGATACGTAGTAACGGATATCGGTTTTGATAGTTACTTTGTTCAGTTCCCAATAATCGATGCACATTCGCATAGATCCATCATTCTTCTTGACAAACAAAACCGGAGCTCCCCAAGGTGAAAACTCGGCCAGATGAATCCTAAATCTAGGAGTTCTTGCAACTGTGTGGACAACTTCTGCATCTCCGATGGAGCTAGACGATAAGGTGCGTGTGTAATTGGTGCGGCTCCGGGTACCAAATCGATGTGAAACTCAACCTGTCGCAGAGGTGGTAATCCTGGTAATTCCTCAGGAAATACTTCCAAATAGTCACGCACACTAGGTACATCGTCTATGCGTCGCTCCTCGGATTTCTTTTCTATCACATGTGCCAGAAATGCTTAATATCCCTTGCGGAGATACTTACTAACTTTCATACAAGAAATCATCTTAGTAGCACTTTTTCGTTCCTCGCCTTTTATTATCAATGTCTCTGGTGTTGGTAGCGGTATGCATAGCAACTTCTCGTAATAGATGATTTCAGCACGATTCTTTGCTAACCAGTCCATACCGTCTACTATGTCAAAAGTTCCTAACCTAACCGGTAGCAAGTATATTTCGAAGATATGACCTTCTAACTCCAAGGTACATCCCGGTAAAATTTCTCCTGACTCGATCAACTCGCCATCGGCAACTTCTATAGCACTAGCTTACGGGATTCAAGTTTTATAAGGGGTCTAAACTCGATAGACACAAAACTTAAATCAACACCCGAATCAAATAACACAGAGGCATAGTGGTTGTTTACGAGAAACGTACTAGTGACAGTGTTAGGGTCCTGGCATGCCGCCTGTGTTCCTATGACGAATGCCCTTCCACGAGCTGGTTGATTGTTGGCTCGGTTGTTGTTACCACGATCGTTGTTATTTCGATTAAGTTTTGGACACTTGTTCCGAAAATGCCCTTGTTCACCACACTCGAAACACCCATTGTTTTAGCCGAATCCTATCGACTTGAGGGGTAGGGTTTGACTTGCAGTATTGGGTCAAATGACCCCAACGCTTACAATTTTGACAGTATGTGCAATCACCACTGTGGTGACGTTCACACTTACCACATTTGGGTTTGTTACCCATGTAAGTCTTTGGCTCAGTAGTGGTGGTGGAAAGGTAGGCTTTAGCGTTTGCAGGACGCTTCCCACCTTTCTGACCCTGTTGGTCATTCCATTTACGTTTTCCTCTTTCAGATTTTTCAGCCTCAGTGCTGCTCGGTTCACCTTTACCCGGCACATCTTTCTTTGTGAGTGTCCCCAATCTTACAGCCTCGTCAGTCAAACTCTGAGCTAGTTCAATTGCACTCTTGAATGTAGCAGGACAAGATGAAGTCACAAAATTTCGAATCTGTGGGGCTAATCCATGTATGTACTGCTCGACATGCTTGAACTCAGGTGTTATCATGTGCGCTACAAGGAGAGCAAGCTCTTGAAATTTGGTGGTGTATCCTGTAACATCAGCACCGACCATGGTGATGTTCCATAAATCGGTCTCAATTTTCTGTAGTTCGCTGCGAGGACACAACTCCTCCATGATCATTGTCCTCAGATCCTCCCAAGTGAGGGAGTAGGCAGTTGGCCTTCCTAGTGCTTGTACTTAACCGTTCCACCAGGTCAAAGCTTTGCCAGACAGTGTGCAGGTGGCATATTTTACCATGCAGTCACTAGCAAAACTGGTGATGTCTAACATGGATTCCATCTTTTCAATCCAATGGATAATTCCTATGGCACCTTCAGTGCCTTGAAAGTTGCTTGGGTTGCAAGCTAGAAAAGTCTTATATGAGCATCCCCTTGGAGTATTCTCCAGAGCACTGCCAGTAATAACGGGTTCAAAATTTCTGCTGCCACTTCCTCTTTCGTCACGGTTACGGGCAGTGTCATACTGAGCAATAGCCTCATCTATTCTACGGTTAACCATCTGCTCAGTAGTTTCCTCTACAAAAGGGGGGCGAAGGGTTCCTTCAACTGTTCCTAGTGGTTCTACCTTTAGGTGGCATGATTCCATTCTGTGATGAATAAGAGTGCATGTTTTCAATTGATAAGTGTGTAAAAGTACTATATTTAGATAGCATTTTATCCCGTTTCCTACGTGTTTTTATTGTAAATTGTTTGGTTTAGATATTAATTTCGTTCATATTTGCAAATAGCAGTGGAAATGAAGGATTTTGAGAAAAGAGACAGAAAGTGGCCAATAAACGAGTCAAATAAAGCAAAAGTTACAAGTTGGAATAAAAGTGGAACGAGAATGGTTTGAATGCAGGAAGAAAAGTTCAAAATCTGGAAAAATCAT
Source organism: Helichrysum umbraculigerum (assembly GCA_949592205.1). NCBI lineage: Eukaryota > Viridiplantae > Streptophyta > Magnoliopsida > Asterales > Asteraceae > Helichrysum > Helichrysum umbraculigerum. Next base: position 43,831,043 of record CATIUR010000002.1, on the reverse strand, counting down.
TCCATACGCCGTATGGATTATTCCATACGCTGTATGGATCAAATACTGCAGGCCCAGAAGTATACGGACTAGGCTAGGGCTCATATTCAATCCATACGCCGTATGGATAAGTTTTCCAGAATCTATAAATTCGGCTATCTAAACCAGTAGGGATATAACTTAATTTTGGCCAGGGTTTATTTTATTCATTTCTAGAGGTTTATTTACAAGTTTTAGGGTTAATTTGGGGGCACGAGGGATCAAGATTGAAGTTAGTTCATCCTTGTTTCGAGTGGTTCGTCTTTTGATTCGGTATTACTTTTGTTATTTCAATATCATTGATGAATTTGGTATTTAATAATCTGAGTTTTACATATCATATGATGAATTGAATATTTTATGTGATTGTGTAATTGATTATACTCGGATTATGATTATCGAACGATTATTATTGCATATTGAGTAAGTTACTTAATTGAAGATGATTATGTTACCCATTGAACCTTGATTGTTGGTGATTGTTAGTTAATAATTCTTAACGTGATTAATAGTATTTATGAGATTGAGTTCCTTAAATATTAATGATTATTGATGGTTATTGAATCTAGGTTTATTAATCATTGCTTAACATATTGAGTTTGAGAGGTTAAAAAGTTATGAATTATACAATCTAAAACGATTAAGACAATAAGAAATTATTGGGTATTGTTGATTCATACCAAAAGGGATAATTATAATTAGTCCTGAATACGTAATGCTCAATTTAGGGAAAAACATCCTTAAGTTGTAGGAATTAGTTAACTTGACTGGAAACTAGTTCACATTTGACTTAAGATCTTTGAGTAGTGATTAAGTTGATATAAAAGAAATCACAATTAGATAATCAATATGTAATGAATCGGGACATATGAATCTGAGTGAGGTTAATTATACAATTACTTATTCTTTCCTATTGTTCCCTACTTATTATTTTAATTCAAGTTTTATTTAGTTTATTTATTTTAATTTATTATTTTACAAACAATTGTTCGCACGGAACTAAAACGCCCCCTATTTACTGCTTTCTTAATATATTATTATTTTCTATTTTTATAAATATCACCTTTTCTCTGAGATCGACTCGGACTTACCAAGTCTATACTAACATTCGAGCAGGTATTCTTGCCTGGTTGTGTGATAGTATTAATAAGGTATTTCTTGATATAAATAATAAAACTAGACGCTTTCACACGCATCAAGTTTTTGGCTCCGCTACCGGAGATATAAGTTGTTTATTTAAATAGGATTTAATAATTGTAAAGTTTTGTATTTCATATATTTGTTAATTAAGTTTTTGTAAATTTGTTTATTTAATTAATCGTGATTAGAAGTTTTTGTTAACTAACTGGTTGAAACTAGTTACTCTTAATTTGGTAAACTTTGTGGGGTTTAGTTTCAACCGGAGGGTAGAAATCTATCCGCCGGTTGGAGTTCTATTTGTTTAATGTTGTATATGTTAGCTTTTAATTATTTTGTGTGAACTAACTTGTTTTACGTTAGTGGTGTTTGTATTTCAGATTTATTTTTATTTAGGTTGTAATCAGAATGACTCGAAGTTACGAAAGCGATGAAAACAATTACAACATGGTTAGGAGGATGAAAGATGATCTGACGACACTATTTCATCATTTACTCGTTTAGGTCGTACAAATGTTCCCATCACTTCAACGTGTCGGGAGTTGATACATACTATTAAGAAATACAGATGTGACATTCCGTTTACAGCTGAAATGATAAGAACGTCTTCTGTCTATTTTACTAATGATCAATTACCTCTTGTCCAGAATGTGTAAGATCGTGCTGAAATAGAAAGGCAATTTGGGTTTGAACAACATTACTGGGATGAACTTGTTGTTTTGGAAGAATCGTTGGACTTAAGGATTGATGTTGAGTATGAATTCTTCTCTCAACAGAAAAAACGACATATCGAGATTTACGAAATACTGATGCACTCATCATTTCCGTATTCAGCTAATCAGTCGGCATATTTTAACCGCATGATTGGGGCATTGTATCAACTTACTGGAGATCCGAACTCTGAAGCTGATAAGGTATTTGTGGTTGCTTTGAGAGCTTTGATTAGGTTATTGCAATTGGATGATCAAGTGAATGATCCAACACCCCATAGAGTAGTAGTAACCAGCACAATACACTTTTATCTTCAAGAAATGGGTATCCAAGTTGGAGATTTTAGCTGCTGAAGAAAGAGGAAGACCACACCCAGATTTTATTCGTCCGGATAGTAGGATTGATCTAGGTATCTATTTGGTGGACAATTTGGGAGCTTTAGTGGATGTAACTAAGATTTTAACCCCAAGGGAGTGATCGCCTCCCAACGGTCGGTCAAGGAATTGCTTCTCTGTCGTTGCCAACTTTCCAGTTGGGTTGCAGATAAGAGGGTTTTAAAAATTTATATTTTGTTGGGAAGCCTAAGTTACACCACTACTTGTATAAGTGGTAGGTATGACTCAGGTGTCGTTCTTCAAACCCCAACGGTCATGGGATCTTAGGAGGATCAATTATCTTTGGTAATTTAGCTAGGGGTTTAAAATCTTTTTGAAAGGTTTTGGTTTTTATTCCATTTGAACTAAAGACGGAAAAGTAAATGAGGGGCGTAGTCGCTGAGAGATCTATAGATTACGTGAGTGTTTGCTATGATATTGGTATATGCTATTTAGGGGTAATTATGAGGGTTAAGGCTCTCATTATAATGAATCCTAGCAGTGCTGATTTAGGGTCTCTGAACGATGTTCAACATAGTACTATACCTACGGTCTTTTCGTGGCTTCCACACATTTGTACTTCCCTAGAGGTGGTTCCAACGCTATACCAAGTACTGAGCCGTTTTACGGTATTTCCGATGTGTGACACCCCCAAATTTAATGATTTGCGGAAGCTCGATTTGGGTGTCACTAATCAATATACAAAGCACATAAGATATAATGAACGACCACTATATGCGTCGTTTTACATAAAAAATAATGTTACATTAGCTCGGTTCCTGAAATTGAGAGATTACATAGCATAATTACTTTTACAAAATATAATAATGCAATCAAATCTCTAGTTGTATGTATGCTGACTCGAGCTAATAATCCCTGCCTGTGCAGTCAACCTACTGCTGGGTACCTGTGATACATGCTAAAATGGGTCAGCGAAAACGCTGGTGAGCTCACAGGTTTGTATGTCAATGTATAGTTGTAAGAACCGCAAGATTTATATTGAATTTAAAATGCAATTAAGCAAAATAAAAGTTATACAATCCATGAGCACATAGTCTGACCTTAACTCGAGCGCTAGGTCCAATTAAGGAAACCTAACTGATTTGCCTCCTACGAGTGTCTAATCCACACTCGTCTTCCCAAATGCTAATACATCCGTTTGACCGGCTAGTGCGTGCTAACCCGGATGAGGATTGTCAATCCTATATGATATCATATACTAACATTCACGCTACTACGTATTACCAGACTATGCTATAGAGGACTTTAAATTGATTAGTTGAAACTCATGCAGTATTCGATAGTTGTACTTGCGTTCTACTTGTAAAACCAAAAAGAGCAGTAATATCACACCCCTGATAAAAGTAGTGAAAATGGGGCCATGAAACTCACCTGAGTCTTGAAGTGTCTAAGCAACTAAACTTGAAGTAAATTGATGTGTGGTAATGTCCAAAGACTCGTAACCTGAATGTGTCCATGACACGTGATGGTTATTAATTGTATCGGTATCTCGAAAGACTACCTTGAAATTGTTTGTTTAACTTTAATGTCCAAATTACCCCGATTTGGTTAATTGTATTGTTCCAAGTTACAACGACTTGGTTGATATTGAAGTATGTTTTGAAAGTGCATACGGCCCGTTGGTGATTGTTGGAATTTAAATATTTCAATGTTCTCCTTATGTCTCGAAGTGTTAACTTTGAAAAGTATGTCTCATAGTGTTTGAAAAGTCGTATTGTATAGTGGTTTGAAGTTGTATAGGTTCAACACTTAGTGAAAAACTGGTTTGAAGTCTTCTGTTTTATGCGACACTTATATGCGTCACTAAGAGGGCTTTATGCGACACTAGCGGAGTGTCGGTATCAAGTGTCGGTATTGTATAGGGCGTCACTTATAGAGTGACAGGTAGAGATAAAAATGTAATTATATGCAACACTTATGAAGTGTCGGTATAGGATATAGGGCGTCACTAGCCCAGTGTCGGGTATCGTAGTAAGGCGTCACTTATCTAGTGACGGTACACAGTGTCTAGCAATAAAATGGGGCGTCACTTATCTAGTGACGGTGTATAGTGTTGGGTAAAAAGATACGGCGGCACTTAACAAGTGTCGCTAGGTATTGTCGGTATATGTATAGACGTCACTTAAGTAGTGACGGTTAGGGGCCAACATTTTTTCTTAGGCGACACTTAGGAAGCGTCGGTATCGGGGGTATAGCGACACTTAAGGAGTGACGCTGGAAGTGACGCATATCTGGGTTCGTCTATGCGACACTATCGTCTGTTTGACGGATTTTGTCCCAAAAACATGTTTTCCGGCGACCGTTGGTTACAAAACTTTTACCCAACCCACATTAGGACATTTTAAACATATCTAAACCATTTTCATGTAAAAATAAACGAAATCGAAAAGTTTCGAGATTTGTCGGAAACTTACAAAGTGTCGGATTGAAAATCCGAAAAGATGAAAGTGTAGATCGTGATGTGGTGAGTCTTTTATTCCAAAGCGTCTTGAAAATCCGAGGTCGTTTAGTGTGTTTATTTTGAGGATTTGTGATGGTGGTGGTGTTTTTGATTTAGAGAGAAAAGAAAGAGAGAGAGAAGAAAGAAAAGTGAAATGAAGAAAAAGAGGAAGATGGTGGTGGTTTAATCCCCACCATTTTTCAGTCCGTGCACTGCGCCCCGTGCGGTGTTCGTTTCCCGCTTGTTTAAACGTTACTTATTTATTTTATAAGTTTAATTTTTACGTTTTAATTTACGAACAATTATTCAAATATTTTGTTGAAGTATTTTACTAAATATTTAGAAATCACGTTATACAAGGTAATTTGTTTTGTTTTGTTTGTGCGTTTACATTTTTAATCGCGTATACATTAATTGTGTAATAAAACTTGGATACGAAATATTATTGGCATAATGTTTTTAAACATGACACGTTAATATTTGTATCACTTAAAAATCGTTTACCAACGTCCGTATTAATTGTGTCGAATTCCATTCGATTTGAGATTCGTACGATTTAATAAAACCGTAATTTCTTGTGTATATATTCAACAATATATAATTACTTGATACACAAATTAGCCTAACACAGAACTAATTACATGTATTAAAACTCGATTAGGCACTAATTACTAGCCTAATTTTGACGGGTGTCACATTCTCCCCCTATTAGCAGAATCTCGTCCCGAAATTTAACTTGAAGTCGTGTTTGATGTTGAGTCAGTGAAGAGTTGAGGATACTTGAGTCGCATTTGGTCTTCCCGTTCCCAGGTGAATTCCGGACCGCGCCGCGAATTCCACCTAACTTTGACGATGGGAATATGACTTTGCTTGAGTTGTTTGACCTCACGGTCCATGATTTCGGCGGGTTCCTCAACAAAGTGAAGTTTCTCGTCAACTCGAATTTCATCGAGCGGAATGATAAGTGTCTCATCAGACATACACTTCTTCAGATTTGAAACATGAAAAGTGGGATGCACGCTGCTGAGTTCGGATGGCAGCTGCAATCGATATGCCACTGGACCAATCATTTCGAGGATCTCGAATGGTCCAATGTATCTGGGATTTAACTTCCCTCGTTTGCCAAATCGGATTACGCCTTTCCAAGGCGATACTTTGAGTAGTACTCGATCCCCAACTTGGAACTCGAGTGGTTTGCGTCTCACGTCAGCATAACTTTTCTGGCGATCACGCGCGGCCTTGAGCTTGTTTTGAATTTCGACGATTCTCTCGGTCGTCTCGTGAATGATTTCTGGACCTGTGAGTTGGCTATCCCCAACTTCGGTCCAACAGATAGGTGACCGGCACTTACGACCGTACAGTGCCTCGAAAGGTGCAGCCTTAATGCTGGTATGATAACTGTTGTTGTACGAGAACTCGCACAATGGTAGGTGTTTTTCCAAGTTTACACCGAAGTCTACTACGCAGGCCCGTAGCATGTCTTCTAGTGTTTGAATTGTTCTTTCACTTTGGCCGTCGGTTTGAGGATGATATGCGGTACTCATATCAAGTCGAGTACCCAGGGATTTTTGAAGTGATTGCCAAAATTGTGAAGTGAAACGACTATCCCTATCGGAGATAATTGAGATTGGAACACCGTGTTTGGTCACGATTTCCTTCAGATAGATTCTGGTGAGGCGTTCCATTTTGTCGGATTCCTTGATTGCCAGGAAGTGAGCAGACTTTGTGAGACGATCTACGATCACCCAAATGGTATCGCAACCGCTCGAGGACTTGGGTAGTTTGGTTATGAAGTCCATGGCAATTTGTTCCCATTTCCATTCAGGAAGACTGGGTTGTTGAAGTAAACCAGAAGGTTTTTGATATTCGATTTTGACTTTTGAGCAAGTAAGGCACTTGCTGACGTATGTGGCGATTTCAGCTTTCATGTTAGGCCACCAGTAAAAATCCTTGATACCGTGATACATCTTGTCGGATCCCGGATGGATAGAATATTTGGACTTGTGAGCTTCGTCCATCACCAAGTCCCGTAGGTTCCCGAAACTAGGCAACCAAATTCGGTTTGAGAAATACCTAATTCCATTAGGTTTGATTTCGAATTGCTTATCCATGCCTCGCAAGGCTTCATCTTTGACATTTTCGGGTTTCAAGGCTTCGAGTTGAGCAGTGAGAATTTGAATGTTTAAATTGTTGTGAATGGTCATACTGAGGGCTCGGACCCGAAGTGGTTTCACTCGCTCTTTTCGACTGAGGGCATCAGCAACAACATTTGCTTTGCCTGGATGATATTTGAGTTCGCAGTCGTAATCGGTAAGCAACTCGACCCATCGACGTTGCCTCATGTTGAGATCTTTCAGATCGAATATGTGTTGGAGACTTTTGTGGTCTGTAAAGATTGTGCACCTAGTACCATAGAGGTAATGTCTCCAAATTTTGAGGGCAAAAATAACGGCTCCTAACTCGAGGTCGTGGGTGGTGTAATTCTTTTCATGAATCTTGAGCTGTCGTGAAGCATAAGCTATGACTTTGTCTCGTTGCATAAGCACGCAACCGAGACCTTGATGAGAAGCATCGCAGTATACCACGAAGTCATCGGTGCCCTCGGGTAATGATAGAATAGGAGCACTGCAAAGCTTTTGCTTTGAGAGTTGGAATGCCGACTCTTGTTTATCAGTCCAGTCAAACTTTTTGTCTTTCTGGGTCAGTGTCGTGAGTGGTAAGGCTATCTTGGAGAAATTTTCAATGAATCGCCGGTAGTACCCGGCCAGTCCCAAAAATTGGCGTACTTCAGTTGGAGTTGTGGGTGCTTGCCAGCCCTTGATAGCTTCAATTTTTGATGGGTCAACGTGAATCCCCTGACTGTCAATCACGTGACCAAGGAATTGGACTGTTTGAATCCAGAACTCACACTAAGAGAATTTGGCATAGAGCTCCTCGTGTTTAAGTAGTTCAAGGATGGTTTTGAGGTGTTGTGCGTGTTCTTGTTCGCTTCGTGAATATATGAGGATGTCATCGATGAAGACAATGACAAACTTGTCAAGGTAAGGTTTACACACCCGATTCATAAGGTCCATGAATACAGCCGGTGCATTGGTTAGACCGAATGGCATCACTTGGAATTCGTAATGCCCATAGCGGGTTCGGAAAGCGGTTTTTGGAATGTCGGCATCGCGAACACGCAATTGATGATAACCGGATCGGAGATCAATCTTTGAATAACAACTCGATCCTTGAAGTTGGTCGAACAAATCATCGATTCGAGGTAATGGGTATCGGTTCTTGACGGTCAACTTGTTCAACTCACGATAGTCGATACACATTCGGAAAGTGCCGTCTTTCTTTTTGACTAATAGGACCGGAGCTCCCCAAGGTGAGGAACTCGGCCTAATGAATCCTCTTTCCAGAAGTTCCTGTAATTGGGCAGACAACTCCTGAAGTTCGGATGGAGCTAAACGATATGGTGCTCGTGCCACCGGCGCAGCACCCGGCACGAGATCGATTGAGAACTCAACCTGTCTTGGTGGTGGTAGACCAGGCAGTTCTTCGGGAAAGACTTCAGGAAAGTCTCGGACAATTGGTACATCCTCAAGTCGCTTCTCCTCCGACTTTTTCTCCATGATGTGCGCGAGGATTGCGGGATAGCCCTTTTTCAGAAATTTGCGGGTTTTCAAGCAAGACATGATATTGAGTCTCATCCCACCGGTCTCCCCCTGTATGATTAAAGTTCCACCGGTGGCGAGAGGTATACGAATAACTTTGTCGCCACATATAATTTCAGCCCGATGCTTGGACAACCAGTCCATTCCAACAATGACATCGAAACTTCCTATCTTAACAGGCATGAGATCTATTGAGAAAATTTCGTCGGCTAGATTTAAAGTACAATTAGGGATCACACTATTGGTTCCCATAAGTTTACCATTTGCAAGCTCTATGGTGTACTTAACATCTAAGGCAACTGGGGTGATGTCAAGTAGTGGGCAAAACTCATCAGAAATAAAACTCCTATTAGCACCAGTATCAAACAGAATTGAAGCAGTTAAGTTGTTGAGGAGGAACATACCCGTGACCACATTCGGGTCTTGATGGGCGTCCCCAGATTTGAGCACGAAAGCTCTTCCCTTGACGTTGTTGTTGTTGTTCTTCCGTTTGGGACATACATCCCTGAAATGTCCTTTTCCCCCACATTCGTAACAGGTTTTGGGTTGTTGGTTGTTGTTTTGTGATTTAGGGGCTCGGCAGTCTTTGGATGAATGCCCATACTTCCTGTAGTTGTTGCAAGGAGATTTGCAAGGGCCATGGTGGTGGTAGTTACACTTGGAACAATATGGCCTGTCCCCAGTGTAGGCGTGTTTGGGTTCGGTGTTGGTGTTGTAAGCTTGGATGGAGTTGGACTTCTTGTTTCGGTGGCTGCTGTGTGGTTCGGTGGATTTGCGTTTGTTGTTGTTGGATTTCTCGCGGCTGACCACCAGTGCCATGAGCTCGTGTGCTAGCCTGATAGCACTCTCAGTGGTGGCTGGTTGTGATGAGGCGACACTTCCCTGGATGCTCTCGGGAAGGCCGCGGATGTATTTCTTAACTCCCTTTTTCTCTGGTTCCACCAGGCTAGGGCACAGGGACGCGTATTGCTGGAACTTGATGGTGTATCCCTCAATATCGGTCCCCTGCATAGCAAGTTGCCAGAACTCCTCCTCTAATCGGTGTATCTCTTCCTCGGGACAATATTTCTCCCTCAGTTTGTTCTTCAACTCAGCCTAAGGTAGTTGATTAGCTATCTCAAGACCCACAGAGTTGGCATGGGCGTTCCACCACGTGAGAGCGCCTTCCTGAAAAGTGTAGGCGGCGAACTTTACCTTGTTTTCCTCGGTGCAGTTGCAGAGGCTGAAAACAGATTCTATGCTTTCTATCCATCGGCTCAAACCAATAGCACCTTCCGTACCCTTGAAGTATAGTGGTTTGCAGCTCAGAAAGTCCTTATAGGAGCAGGGTCTGGGTGGTGGAGCATTGTTAGCTGTGTCCTCGCTACTTGGTTGTGGTGTTCGGGCAGCCAAGGCTTGGGTCACACTGCGGGCAATCAGTCCCGCGATCTCAGCTTCACTAAGGGTGATTTGTCGGCGAGGAGGCATGATGCTGAGTAAGAAAGAACAAGGAAAGGAAGTAAGATACTAGTCCGAAATTCATGATATATCACCACAGATGTACATATATAAAATGGTAATATACAACATCGCAAGGTAAAAATCAATAACGTGAGATAATTAATAGAAATCGTCAATTGATATTTCGAAGCCAAATGATTACAGACGATTTTGAATCACAAGTTTCAAAAGTTACAAACTTAGATGTTTTACAAAAGCGCCGGGAATTGTTACATCCTGGTCGAATAACCTAGATCCTACGAAAGCATAAAAGAGTACAGATTCAGCCTAAGCTAATTCTGACGTAGATTGAGTCGTGACAGCACCGTGTTGAGGCGGTCCACAGATTTTGCAAGTCTGTTCGCCCTTCGGAGAGCGTCCTCAGTTTCCATCAGACGAGTCTCGCACTCACGCAGTCTTACTTGCAGCATGGTGATCTCATTCCGGTTGACGATCACTTGTTGGTGGACAACCTCCATGGTTCCGACCGTTTCTCCTACCCGATCTTGAAGAGTGTCCATAGCGGTGACGGTGTTCTCATGATCTTCCGAGACTTGGTCGATTCGTTCCATTGCAATGAGTCTCCAATTCTCACGGGTTTCTTGGAGTTCGAGGTCCATCTTGTGGAGTCGTTGGTCGTGGTGATGAACTCTAGTGGCTAAGTCTGGCAGAGTGAGATGAGTGGGGTATGGGCTGGTTCGGGGCGACCTGATGTCCCTCCTAGCAACCCTCGGGTTTCGTGATCCACGAAGATGAGATTGCGATGAATTGGATGGTGTGTTTGCCATTCTGAGACAAAGTGTGAAAAGAGTGAGGTCTACCTATGTATATATATAAGTATGTAACACATAATAGCCTAGGGTGTCTAGCACAGACTTGTTTTGAGTCCCGGTTTCTCTCGAGGTCAGAGTCAATTATTGTATCCTGTTCAGCCATAACTACTTTCGGTTTTCACATCATTCTTGTTTAATTGTACATAGTTGATTAGGCTATGTTAAATTAAACCCGTATGGTGTAATCACCCAACCAGTTATACCTAATAAGGAATACTGCCTAACGGTCATAGTCTAGGCCCGCTAAATGCAACCTAGTTCACTATAACCTTAGACTCTGATACCAATCTGTGACACCCCCAAATTTAATGATTTGCGGAAGCTCGATTTGGGTGTCACTAATCAATATACAAAGCACATAAGATATAATGAACGACCACTATATGCGTCGTTTTAAACTTGTATTAATAAAATAAACGTTTACATCAAAAATAATGTTACATTAGCTCGGTTCCTGAAATTGAGAGATTACATAGCATAATTACTTTTACAAAATATAATAATGCAATTAAATCTCTAGTTGTATGTATGCTGACTCGAGCTAATAATCCCTGCCTGTGCAGTCAACCTACTGCTGGGTACCTGTGATACATGCTAAAATGGGTCAGCGAAAACGCTGGTGAGCTCACAGGTTTGTATGTCAATGTATAGTTGTAAGAACCGCAAGATTTATATTGAATTTAAAATGCAATTAAGCAAAATAAAAGTTATACAATCCATGAGCACATAGTCTGAGCTTAACTCGAGCGCTAGGTCCAATTAAGGAAACCTAACTGATTTGCCTCCTACGAGTGTCTAATCCACACTCGTCTTCCCAAATGCTAATACATCCGTTTGACCGGCTAGTGCGTGCTAACCCGGATGAGGATTGTCAATCCTATACGATATCATATACTAACATTCACGCTATTTCCAGACTATGCTATAGAGGACTTTAAATTGATTAGTTGAAACTCATGCAGTATTCGATAGTTGTACTTGCGTTCTACTTGTAAAACCAAAAAGAGCAGTAATATCACACCCCTGATAAAAGTAGTGAAAATGGGGCCATGAAACTCACCTGAGTCTTGAAGTGTCTAAGCAACTAAACTTGAAGTAAATTGATGTGTGGTAATGTCCAAAGACTTGTAACCTGAATGTGTCCATGACACGTGATGGTTATTAATTGTATCGGTATCTCGAAAGACTACCTTGAAATTGTTTGTTTAACTTTAATGTCCAAATTACCCCGATTTGGTTAATTGTATTGTTCCAAGTTACAACGACTTGGTTGATATTGAAGTATGTTTTGAAAGTGCATACGGCCCGTTGGTGATTGTTGGAATTTAAATATTTCAATGTTCTCCTTATGTCTCGAAGTGTTAACTTTGAAAAGTATGTCTCATAGTGTTTGAAAAGTCGTATTGTATAGTGGTTTGAAGTTGTATAGGTTCAACACTTAGTGAAAAATTGGTTTGAAGTCTTCTGTTTTATGCGACACTTATATGCGTCACTAAAAGGGCTTTATGCGACACTAGCGGAGTGTCGGTATCAAGTGTCGGTATTGTATAGGGCGTCACTTATAGAGTGACGGGTAGAGATCAAAATGTAATTATATGCGACACTTATGAAGTGTCGGTATAGGATATAGGGCGTCACTAGCCCAGTGTCGGGTATCGTAGTAAGGCGTCACTTATCTAGTGACGGTACACAGTGTCTAGCAATAAAATGGGGCGTCACTTATCTAGTGACGGTGTATAGTGTCGGGTAAAAAGATACGGCGGCACTTAACAAGTGTCGCTAGGTAGTGTCGGTATATGTATAGACGTCACTTAAGTAGTGACGGTTAGGGGCCAACATTTGGTCTTAGGCGACACTTAGGAAGTGTCGGTATCGGGGGTATAGCGACACTTAAGGAGTGACGCTGGAAGTGACGCATATCTGGGTTCGTCTATGCGACACTATCGTCTGTTTGACGGATTTTGGCCCAAAAACATGTTTTCCGGCGACCGTTGGTTACAAAACTTTTACCCAACCCACATTAGGACATTTTAAACATATCTAAACCATTTTCATGTAAAAATAAACGAAATCGAAAAGTTTCGAGATTTGTCGGAAACTTACAAAGTGTCGGATTGAAAATCCGAAAAGATGAAAGTGTAGATCGTGATGTGGTGAGTCTTTTATTCCAAAGCGTCTTGAAAATCCGAGGTCGTTTAGTGTGTTTATTTTGAGGATTTGTGATGGTGGTGGTGTTTTTGATTTAGAGAGAAAAGAAAGAGAGAGAGAAGAAAGAAAAGTGAAATGAAGAAAAAGAGGAAGATGGTGGTAGTTTAATCCCCACCATTTTTCAGTCCGTGCACTGCGCCCCGTGCGGTGTTCATTTCCCGCTTGTTTAAACGTTACTTATTTATTTTATAAGTTTAATTTTTACGTTTTAATTTACGAACAATTATTCAAATATTTTGTTGAAGTATTTTACTAAATATTTAGAAATCACGTTATACAAGGTAATTTGTTTCGTTTTGTTTGTGCGTTTACATTTTTAATCGCGTATACATTAATTGTGTAATAAAACTTGGATACGAAGTATTATTGGCATAATGTTTTTAAACATGACACGCTAATATTTGTATCACTTAAAAATCGTTTACCAACGTCCGTATTAATTGTGTCGAATTCCATTCGATTTGAGATTCGTACGATTTAATAAAACCGTAATTTCTTGTGTATATATTCACCAATATATAATTACTTGATACACAAATTAGCCTAACACAGAACTAATTACATGTATTAAAACTCGATTAGGCACTAATTACTAGCCTAATTTTGACGGGTGTCACACGATGCCTCGCCCAAAGACCCCGAATCATTACTGTATATGTCCTAATGGGCCATAGCTCCTATCCTATTACTTATCTAATGTAGAGTTGTCCACAATCAAATAAATAACATTTCACATGGATAATAGTTACGGAATGTAAGCTACACCGGAAGTTCTCCCAAATGTAGTACCAATTTAACCGACAACCAACCTCAAATCCTATTCCCCAATCTCGGTCGTCTGAGACGTCCGTATCATGGCACGAATCGTTGAATAAACGATAAAGTGAACAGGAGTGACCCCGCGGAATAAGTTGAGAAAGTCTGTCTAACGATCGGTTAAATTGTTCGACATTATTTCATACAGATCATTGCAATTATTCTAGCTGATTAAACTGTTGTATGTAATTAGTCTATGTTTGAAAACCTAATCATATATCCAACAATCGCAGTAAACAAACGGATACTAGCACCCAAACCCTAGAGCAACAATCAGACAAGAACATGCAATAGTGCAACATAGGCAGATATCAGTTTAATTTCGGCAGAGTTTCTGGATAAATGGTTAAGTCAAGGATGCTCCGAAAGTTCTCTCAAAAGCATCCGATATATGTGATTAATTCTAATTTATCTCTAATCTTACTCTCTGTGTCTCCTCTGATTTATTTCAATCAGGAGAACAGGGGCCATGCCGAGTTCATCGAATCATTCAGACACAGAATAGTAAAGGGACCTATTTCTACAATTGGCCAGATTATATCAACAGGTTTCAAACCACAGCATAAGTTGGATAAATAAAACATTTGAGAACTAATTCATAAATTCAAACATATTCTAATTTCATGCAAGTAGAGTAACAGCATTGGTTAAAGAATAACTACCCTAGCATAACGTCTATCATAGTAAACACAAATTTGTCAAGCCTAACATAGCAATTATCATAGCATGCATTTTTAAATAATCAAGGCAGCAACACAACATATTTAAAAATAACAAGAAAGGATAATATAATAGAACCTGTTAGGCGTTACAACAAATCTACGAAATTGTAGTCTTGGAGCGACTCCGTACAAAGCTCGTAAGCTTGCTACTCTATTCCTACTATTTCTCCTCTAACTCCTTAGAGAAGTGTTAGAGAGAAAGCTACAACTATTCTAGAGAGAGAAGTGTGTGTGAGAGAGAAAGAAAATGAGAATGAGAATGGGATGAGAAATGAGGAGGTTTAAGCCTCTATTTATAGACTTTAAAACTCGAATTTACATTCAGCACCCCTCAACCGTCATTTGTACTGAAATACACCCCTGAGCTATGAAATTTGACACCTAAAGAGGCATATTCGACACCAAATAGGGCGTATTCGGTAGCAAATAGGTCATATTCAGTAGCAAATAGGGCGTATCCAGCACCAAAGAGGGGGTATACCACCCCTTAAAGGGGGTATACCACCCCTTAGAGGGGGTATACGACCCTCTAGAGGGGGTATACGGCCTCTAAAGGGGCGTATACGGCCCTCTAGGGGTGGTATACGGCCCTTGAGGGGGTGGTGTGCCCTTGGTCACGGTCTTGTGCGCTGGATCGTAGGTCTTGTGCACTGGTCGTAGTTCTTGTTATCTTCGGTTGGCTCAAACTTCTTCGTTACTTGTCAGATTTGAACGATTCTTGCGCCTATGGTTTTGTATTTTCCTGAAGATCAATATGACATAAATTAGGCCAGTTTTTCTTAATTATACGTTAGAATCGTAAGTGGATCGTTTTAGCTCTGATTTGTTCGTTATTTGAGCATTTTAAGTGATTTTTCGAAAGGAAGTCTAAATTTTGGTTCGTTTTACATTTTTAGAATAAAACATTAATTATTGGATGTTTATTCAAAGATTTGAACCAAAATGGGCTTGAAAAGTTGCACAAAAACGTGACTTTTCGCGTTAAATCAAATATCCCACACTTAGACTTTTGATTGTCCTCAAGCAAACTCTAAACCATTATTTGCCAAAAACTTTAATTTTTTTGAGAAAAATCATTTTATGGGTGATTCTTTAAGGAAAGAAAAAGGCACGTTTGAAACAAGTATTGTTCCGGTACAGAAAAGAGAGATGTTCTCATGACGTATCTAAAGAATTTCTAAAATGATTGTCTTAGGCGTGCTTTCAATTCTCGCAATCTTGGAATATACATGACTGGGCGATCTCACCAGGTGGTCACTCAATTCACTCAAAGTGTATCGGGTTTCCTATCATTCTAAACAAACGAAATCTCTCATATACCAGTCATGCAGCATTCATCGTCATAGGCTTGATCGAGAATCAAATCTTCACCACTTTGACAGGGACGACACTAATTATCACCAGACATTTGAAAGGGTTGTAATGTGAAGTGGGGGTAGAAAGGGTATGGGTATTTGACAAAGTAAAAGGGGTTTTGCTAATCTTTGGACCTTTAAACTTTTTGAAAAAAATTTCACTTAGAAATACTTTTTAATGAAATGGGAACGGATAACGATAAGGGAATAAGATAGCTATTTGGACTTCTATTTTTATGAAAACACACGGGAGATTTTTATATTTTCAGGAATCGGAGTTTTCGAGAGATTTGAAGCACTTAGCTTTATTTTATTTATTCTTTTTATTTTTGTTTTTGGCTTAGAACTTCTTTCCCAAGGAATTTCTAAGAGATTCTTATATTTTTGCTACTCTTTTTGAGATCGTTTCATTTTTCAATCCTTTTGACAATTTTGAATTTAGTTGGTGCCAATTTTCGCACCACACAACTCTGCTTTTTGAGTATTGACTATAGAACACACGCGAGGAGTTTTAAGTCAACACGAAATTTGTGAAATTTGAGGGAAAGCAATAAGAACGTCTAAATGTCATTGTTTTCAATAAATTTAAAAATTCTAAGATAGGGTTTTGGTGGGTATGGAAGTGATTGGGTTTAAAAATTTAGGTTTATAAGAAACGAAAAGGTTAAGGCTCAACACGGTTTTCTAGGCGGATCATCGATACTAAAAGTGAGTATTGGCAGGGTTAGGCTTAGAGAGATATGATAAAAAGGGTTTTATCCTAAGTAAATGTCCAGGTCATTTAATTGCACCTATGCCACATATGGCACCTGTCAATATGGTCTCGAAATGCATACCAGGAGCAAGTTCTAATTCCGAATGCATGCATCGGTCACACACAACAAATGAAAGTGAAGCATTAAAAATGAATGCTTATATTAGGCTCAAGTTACCTCACCGCAAATATAGGGTTGTATGTGCCCAGTCACGCGATGCCCCTCTTAGACTTTCATTATGAAATTAGTTAGAGTCTGACATGTTCCGACCTCTTTTAACCGACTTTTGAGTATTTGCAAAAAAAACATGTACTTCTTTCTTAGCTTATTAACTTAAAAACCTTTGAAAAAGTCAGTCTGCTGAATGAGTAGTCCAATTACTGTCGAAGCAAGACTGTTTTATAGTGAAAATTTTAAAATTTTTGGGCAAAATAAGGGTCTATTTATTCACTGAGGACCTTTTTTGAAAAATTTTGATCTAAACAAGTGAACGAAGAGTATACTGCTATACCACACACTTGAAAATAAACATTGTCCTCAATGTTTCTGCACTAAGTAAGGGGAATCCCACACTTAGGGTTTTGCATTAAGTCAAATATAAATTTCAAGTTTTCTAGTTATGGGGTGTTAATCCCACACTTAGAGTTTTAAGTGGGCGTGAGCATGAATTATCGTAATAAAGATCATAAGAACTAGACAGGTACTTCCCTACGATTGGTGAGTACTGGATGTAGGACCAGATTCGTGAAGGAGTGGTGCGAGTGATTTGCTGGAGTTTGGTTGGACCAAACTTCTTTTTAAGATCATCCATTCCTACGAATTCCGAGTTCTGCAGATAGCCATAAATAGAGTCATAATCACCAGGTCTCACAGATTAGTAGTGCGATAAACATAAACATAATAAAGTAAAGATAAACTAATCATCTTGAAGATCATCCTTATCAGGGTCGAACTCAGCAATAGCAGCATGGTAAAGGGCAGCAAGGGTAGCATCCTGGAGGACTGAAGAAGGTGATGGTACATCAGGTCTGCTAGCAGCTATGAGCATCTCTGCAGGATCAACGTGTGAACTCTAAGGACCCGGATCCTGTGCTAGAGCATCAGTAGTGCTAGGTGCAGGAGGGAAGAATGGCCATGGTGAACGAGAAGCTCCCGGACCAGACATTAGCCTGTAAGGGATGTCCTGAAGTCTCGGTAGTCCGACTGCCTCACGGATCTCAGCCATCGAATCATGGTGAAAGGACAATGTCTAAAAGAGTGCCCAAGTAGCTGCTGGGTCTGCCAGTCGTGATCCCATAATCAAAGGTCTGGATCATCCCAGATGCTAGGGCAGACTGTAGTGCAGCATTACCCAAATGCTCCCCTGGAGTAGTCAATATGCTAACCATGTTCTTCTCCTGAACAACATTCTTCTTTCTTTTGCCTCTACATGTTCGCTTCTTGCTCTTCTTACTGGTTTCTGCTGCGGGATCCATCCTGAAAACATAAACAACACAGGTAACATTCAAATTGCATATACAAATGTGAAAAGAACTGATGATTGTTTAAAATAATTTTTGATTGTAAGTGTCATCAGGACTTCTGCATTTGTATACAAGTAATAAGGACTTATCTCTGGTTTGTAAATTTCAAGTGTGGTCAGATAAGTAGTTATCCTTCATAATTTAGTTAGGAGTGATAATACTAGAAAATTGAAAATAAAGGTGAAAAGAAAATTTATTCTACGATAAGCTTGGGGTGACTCCCAAGAGCGCTTGTTTAGGAGAGAGTCATTAGCTTGACTCTTGATACCTGGAAATAGTTTAAGGTGGCTCGAAAATGTAGACTTCCTCATTAATGGGGAAATCTTCAATGTAATGTTTCAAGCATTGACCATTGATAAGTGTGTAAAACTAGTATTTTTGTATGGTATTTTATCCCGAATTCTACATGTTTTTATGGTAAATTGTTTAGTTTAGATATTAAATTCGTTCATATTTGTAGATAACAGTGAAAATAAAGGATTTGGAGAAAAGGAGCAGAAATTGGTCAATATTCGAGTCAAATGATATATTATTGAAGAATAAATTGAAGCCGAAGTTGAAGAAAAGATTAAAAGAAGAAAAAAGAAGAAAACGGCTGAAAACTCAATCCATACACCGTATGGATTGAGGCGGTGGAGGCCCAGGTCACACGGACTTGGGCTGGGCTTATTTTGCGTCTATACGCCGTATGGATGGTTTTTCCAGAATATATAAATTTGCGATTTTAACCTTAAAAACAGAGAATTCGTTAGGGTTTTTGTTCCAGTCGATTATTTTCGTAGTTTAGGGTTTATTTACGAATTTTCTTAGCTTTTTGGAGGCACGAAGAGTGAAGATCGAGGGTAGTTCGTCATAATTCTTCGTGATTCGTCTTTATTGATTCGGTATAACTCTTTTATTTGATTTCATTGATGATTTTGAGTTTGAATAATCTGATTTTACTGATTTGATGATGAATTGAATATCAAAAGTGATTGTATAATTGATTTAGCTTGGATAATGATCATTGAATGATTTTAATTGTGTATTGACTAAGTTATTTAATTGAAAATTATTATATTGCTCGTGAATCATTGTTTATTGGTAACTAGTAATTATTGTTGCTCACCGTGGTTAATAAGATTGATGAGATTGAGATCCTTTAATTTTATTAATTATTGATGGTCATAACTTTAGGGTTTTGGTCATTGCTAAATAGATTGAGTTTGATAGGTTGAGTAAATGGTAATTATCTACTTTAAAATGAACAAGACAATAAGTAATTATTGGGTATTGTTGAGTCATACCACTAGAGTTAATTATAATAAGTTGTGAATGTTTAATGCATGATTTAGGGAAAGGTACACAATTGACTGATCATCTTGTGACATCGGATCGATGTTTCATGTTGGACCCTAGATTGTAGGAATTAGTTGGACCTAGAAAGTTGGCTAGTTCACATTCAATTTAATATCATTGAAGAATTGGGTGTTAAATTGATATAAAAGAAATCACAATTAGATAATCAATACTTAATAAATCATGATATATGAATCTGAGTGAAGTTAATTATACAGTTACTTATTCCTTCCAATTGTTATTTAATTATTATTTTGATTTAAGTTTTATTTATTTTTTTAATTGTTTTAGTTTATTATTTTATAAACAATTGTTCGTTCGGAACTAAAACGCCCCCTATTTACTGCTTTCTAATTAGTTGTTATTTTCTATTTTAAATAAATACCTTTGTTCGTTATGATCGACTCGGACTTACCAAGTCTATACTAACATTCGATCGGGTATTCTTGCCTAGTTGTGTGAGAAGTATAAATAAGGTATTTCCATTTTATAAATAATAAAACTAGATGCTTTCACACGCATCAAGTTTTTGGCGCCGCTGCCGGGGATCAAAGCGGTTGTTTATTTAAATAGAATTTAATAATTGTAAATTTTTGTATTTTTAAATTTGTAATTAATTTTTTTGTAAAGTTGTTTAATTAATTTAATTAATTGTAATTATAAGTTTTCATTAATCCACTGGTTGAAACTAATTACTTTAAATTGGTTAAACTTTTGGGGTTTTACTTTCAACCGGTGGATGGAAATCCATCCGCCGGTTGGAGTTCCATTTATTTAATGTTGTATGTTATTTTATTTATTTATTTTTTGTGATCTAACTTGTTTTTCGTTAGTGGTGTTTTGTATTTTAGATTTATTTTCATTTAGGTTTATTCAGAATGCCTGGAAGTTTCGATAGTGATGCAAACAACAACAATATGGTTGGGGGAATGAGCTATATTAGTTCTGAGGATGGTTCTGATGACTATGTTCCACAGTTTACTCGTTTAGGTCGTGATGTTGTCCCTGTCACTCTAACGTGTCAGGAGTTAGTTGATGCTATTATGAAGTACAATTGGGACATTCTGTTTACAGCTGAATTGACACGGACATCTTCTGTTTATTTCACTAATGATCAACTACCGCTGGTCCAAAATGTGCTAGATAGTGCGGAGTTAGAGAGAAAGTTTGGGTTTGCACATCAATACTGGGATGAACTTACTGTTTTGAAGGAATCATTAGATTTGAGGCTTGCAGTTGAAAAGGAATTTTTCTCTCAGCAAAAGAAGAGACATGTTGAGATTTATGAAATCCTTGTGCACTCACCATTTCCATATTCAGCTAACCAGTCGGTATGCTTAAACCGTATGCGTGGAGCACTGTATGAACTCACTGGGGATCCACATGCTGAAGCAGATAGGGTGTTTGAGGTTGCTTTAAAAGCTTTGATTAGGTTATTACAAGTAGATGACAACTTGAATGATTCAACACCCCAGAGAGTAATAGTGACAAACACGTTGCATTTTTACCTTCAAGATATGTTAGCCAAGCTGAAGAATTTAGCCCTTGAAGAAAGAGGAAGGCCTCGCCCAGACTTTATTCGTCTGGACAATATGGTTGACTTAGCTACTTATGTAGTAGAGAACTTAGTAGCCTTGATAGATGTGACTAAGATTTTAACCGCGAGAGAGCACTTCCACTTTGGAATGGTGGAAATTTATTCAAGGTTTGTTGCTATATTTAAGGAATCAGGGCTAGATTTTAGTGATGTTCAGAACGAGGTTCTCCAAAAGATAGAGAGTCGGGTGAGGGATTTAGAAGAGAATCTATTTATGGGGCCGCATCATAGAATAGTAGAGGCTTGTTTGGAGTTTATTAGTGAACTCGAGGAAAATAACCATGACCGTGAGTATAAGCTGGAAGATGGTAAGTTAGTGTTGGCACCCGAGGGGGTAAACAATAAGGCTATAAGAGAAATTAGTTGGGATTTGATTTACCTTCAACCTGTTGCTACGGAACATTTGGCTAACTTCCCAACTTTTGGTAATGGGGTTGAGAATGTGGTCGCCAGCATAATGGAGCGTTTTCTGGAGCTTTATCCTCTGCATTGATATCTCTTTTGCATTACATTATCATTGCTTTTGAACTCCTGACATTCTGATTATTTTTGATTATGTTTGACGTTATTTACTTTGGATTTTATTTTATTGTGTGTGATTGGATTTTGCATTTTATTATGAATATTAAGTATTTATTTTTATTTTATGTTATTTTAAGTTTGTTAATTTATTTTGTTATTGTATAGTGTGGAATTGTGAAGAAATTGAAGTCGTGAATATCCTCCAGGTTTGATATTTAATTGTATAAAACAAGTGATGGAATTCGGTTTAAAATTGGTTTGAAAAACCATTTTGAAAATTTCCCGAAAATCAATCCATACGCCGTATGGATTGAATTGGGTTAATGGGCCGCGCGTTGACTGGGTCGAATCTGTTGATGTGGGCCTTTTTAATCCATACGTCGTATGGACATCCATACGCTGTATGGATCAAAAACTGCATATACGCAGATAGCCACCCTTCTTCTTCATTTTTTAAACAAAAAATCCACCACCTCCTCTTAGAACCGCGGCTGACCACCACCATATCACCATTTTCGGCCACGCATTTCCTCTCATTTTTTATATTTTCGTGTTCCATTCACTCTCCTCTATAAGGTATAACTTTCGGTTTTAATTTTCATTGATTAATTTGTGCAATTGAAAGTTAGGGTTTGTGTATGCTAATTTGGGTATTTCGAATTTGAGCATGAGTTTAGGCGTTTATTGATTGAATTATGTTTTTGTTAACATATATTATGCAATGCCATGCTCATTTTTATAATGTATTACATATATTGTGTAATTCGATTTATCCGTTAGTATGTATAGAATGTGGTTATGATATGCACTCATTTTTGCTATGTGTTGATTTAATGCTTGTTAATTTTCTGGATACATGAAGATTAATGCAAATGTTTATTTGGTACACGAATGTTTGTGATTACGGTTATGTAATAAAGTTGTCGTTTTAAGATTTTGTGATTATGATGATTCATGTTGAATATGTTAAATGATTGCTAGTCACTGAGACTAAATATTAGTGATGGTAAAAAGTGATTATTTATATGTTCATATTGGTACCAAATTGTTATACTTCACTTTGAATCGACGATTGCCCTGATGATTAATTAAGTATTTGTTTGTGTTAGCAATTTGAGTACTTTTGTTTCAAGATGCAATTTAGGTTTATGAAATTGATTGCTGCGGTAGTTTTTAGGCTAAACCTTTATGGTGGATTATTCCATTTTTAGCAGAAATGCTGCCGAAATTTTTAGTGATTCCTTTTGCATTAAACTGCTTATTAGTAGTTATTAACAATTGTTTTGTTTAGCAGTTAAAATGTCTAGCAGAAGAGCTCGAGGTGGTCAGACTTTGGGGAATCCAATGATCAGAACCCACAGATATCTCACTTTTCATGATTCATATCCTGAGACCACCAGATATCAGTTTAGAGAGCTTCTGGCTTCTAATATTGGCCAGTCGATTGAGGTCTTTGATGCTATTAACTAGAATGTTTTGAAACATGTGATTGCTAGAGATGGGTTCACTAATGGTGCTAAGAATATTAGGAATTTGCTTGCCACCCCATACGTACTGGAGAATGGTAACGTTGGGTTTGTTTCGTATGCTTGGGAGAGGTTGTTTGGTATTCGAGAGGACATCTACAAGGAGTTAGTTGTAGAGTTTTATAGCGCATTCAGGTTTGATCACAGATCAGAGAGATGGACTGAGGATTCCATTTTCTTTCAGCTGGGGGACAGCCTAGGCAGATGTCGTTGATTCAGTTTGCTTTGGGGCATGGATTGTATGAGCCCAATGAGCTTGATAATCCCTACTTTATGGCTCACATTTCTACAGGTGCTGTGAAGAAGCTCACAGATTTGGAGATTGAGCAGGAGTGGCACTCTATTGCCCAGGGTAGTTATGGTAGCTAGACACCTTCTTACATACGTATTCGAGACCCTCGTCATCGAATCATCCATAGATTGTTGACTTACACCATCATTGGTCGTAAGTAGGGGCCTGAGAAAGTTTCTAGGCCTGATTTGTTTTGTTTGAGCTTGATTATCAGGAAGAGGTTGGTGAATGTGCCCTCGAGATTGGCAAAGTGGATTTCCAAGAGAGCCACGGGTACTAGAGATGGGAGCAGTTTGTGTGGAGGTCATTTTGTTACCCGGTTGGCTAGATATTTTGGGTTGGCGACTTAGGATGAGATGGGGTCATGTACGATTGTTCAGCCTGGCATAGGTTGGTTGACTGCACGACGGTTGGAGGCTTTTGTTTTTATTGAGCCGTGCAGTATTTATGGAGGTGCTGCAGACATGTATTATTAGGTTCCTACCACTTCTGTAGGGCAGACTTTGCAGGCTAGGCAGGGTAGAGGCAGAGGAGATACTAGTGGCAGCGATGCAGGTAGAGGTACGGCTGGTAGCCGTAATAAAGGATATGCTGCTGAGTTTGATCGTTTATCACAGCAAATAGATCAGATGTCCCTGCGCCACACTCAGAGATTTGATCAGCTGGATCTTATGCAGAGGCAGCACTTTCATCAGACCAGTGCTCATTTGGACAACCAGGATAGCCTTTTCTCCCAGCTGTTTGGTCATCATGAGATGAAGTATCAGCCTTTTGTTTACCAGATGCCGCCGGAGTTTATGCCACCACCACCATCAGTAGACCAGCCAGGATCATCATATCAGTACCGGAGCCAGGAGGAGGATAGCGATTAGGATGTTTATTCATCCTATGTGGTTTATGATTCCAGACACTATTATCTTTATTATTATTATGACTGTTTTTATTTGTAGGATTTTTAATTATGTGGATTTGCAGTTTTAGGATTGGTTGCTTTTATTTTTAATTAGTATTTTTATATTAGTATCTTTTGATTGTGTTTGTTGAGTGATCTCTCAGAAGTTTGTTGTGCACGTGAGATGCTGGCAGTAAGTTCGCGAAGTTCACCCATTGTTCATTAAACTGCACACTATTCCAGGGGAGTTTTCTGTTCTCAATTCTTTTTATTTTCTCTCGTCCGTAATGGTTATATCTAGTACAATGAGGGCATTGTACACTTTAAAGTGGGGGATGGAGAGAAAACCTTTAGTTTCACTTGTTATACTTTAATTGATAACTACAAGATTATATGTTGCTTGTTTTATACTTTAATTTTCTAAGGTTATATTATTTTGTGACTATTTAAGGTAAATTTAAAATTTTCTACACTTTAATAAAGGTTAATTTGTGATAAATGTTAATTAGATTCATTATATGATGTACTGATAGGCAATCTTAATGAGAATTTTTGAGCTTTAAGAAATGATAATTAAGGGAGTAGATGTACCTTAAAATAAACTTTAGTTATGTATGACATAAAGTCTTAATTTTCATATTAATAAGTATGTTGTATGTCATAATTTTGGAATTCAATAAATATCATTTAGGGATATACTGGGTGTTATTTCCTCTGTTGTACATAAGTACAGACCTGGTCTCCGTCAGTATATCTAATATAAAAAGAGCAAAAAGAGTTTAAATGAACTCATGAAAAATGAAGTCAAATTATGTCTCTTTGTTGTACGTCGGTACAGACCTGAATGATTTGACTAAAAACATTATTGCTAAACCAAAATCAAGTTATGTCGCTCAGTTGTGTTGAGGCACAGACCTGTCACCAATGTCTTGATTTGAAAAATGATTATTTAAATTGAATTTCCATTATATAATATATTTGTGTGTTATGAGTATGAAAGTATGTAACTATTGGGAATTAAAGGGAATATCTATGTGAATAATAATAAGTTGAGCTCAATTAATTGAATATAGATTGTTTAGATGGACAATAATGTCAGTAATCATTGTGAACTATTTAATGTTGTAATAATAATAACAATAAATTGAGTGCTGATTATTTTTGTTACCTCATAGTTTCTTAATGTTTGACTTTAGAATATTCAGATTATTGAAGGTAGAAATTTTTTAATTTGAAAATGGAGCTGCTGTATAATTCTTTATAAAGTTATTATTGTTGAACGATAATTGATAGTCTACTTGAGGACAAGTAGAATTCAAAGTGGGGGATATTTGATAAGTGTGTAAAAGAAGTATTTTTATATGGTATTTTATCCCGAATTCTACATATTTTTATTGTAAATTGTTTAGTTTAGATATTAAATTCGTTCATATTTGCAGATAACAGTGAAAATAAAGGATTTGGAGAAAAGGAGCAGAAATTGGTCAATATTCGAGTCAAATGATGTATTATTGAAGAATAAATTGAAGCCGAAGTTGAAGAAAAGATTAAAAGAAGAAAAATGAAGAAAACGGCTGAAAACTCAATCCATACGCCGTATGGATTTCCATACGCCGTATGGATTGAGGCGGTGGAGGCCCAGGTCATTTGGACTTGGGCTGGGCTTATTTTGCATCTATACGCCGTCTGGATTTCCATACGCCGTATGGATGGTTTTTCCAGAATATATAAATTCCTGATTTTAACCTCAAAAATAGAGAATTCATTAGGGTTTTTGTTCCAGTCAAATATTTTCGTAGCTTAGGGTTTATTTACGAATTTTCTTAGCTTTTTGGAGGCACGAAGAGTGAAGATCGAGGGTAGTTCGTCATAATTCTTCGTGATTCGTCTTTATTGATTCGGTATAACTCTTTTATTTGATTTCATTGATGATTTTGTGTTTGAATAATCTGATTTTACTGATTTGATGATGAATTGAATATCAAAAGTGATTTTATAATTGATTTAGCTTGGATAATGATCATTGAATGATTTTAATTGCGTATTGACTAAGTTATTTAATTGAAAACTATTATATTGCTTGTGAATCCTTGTTTATTGGTAACTAGTAATTATTGTTGCTCAACGTGATTAATAAGATTGATGAGATTGAGTTCCTTTAATGTTATTAATTATTGATGGTCATAACTTTAGGGTTTTGGTCATTGCTAAATAGATTGAGTTTGATAAGTTGAGTAAATGGTAATTATCTACTTTAAAATGAACAAGACAATAAGTAATTATTGGGTATTGTTGAGTCATACCACTAGAGTTAATTATAATAAGTTGTGAATGTTTAATGCATGATTTAGGGAAAGGCACACAATTGACTGATCGTCTTGTTACATCGGATCGATGTTTCATGTTGGACCCTAGATTGTAGGAATTAGTTGGACCTGGAAAGTTGGCTAGTTCACATTCAATTTAATATCATTGAAGAATTTGGTGTTAAATTGATATAAAAGAAATCACAATTACATAATCAATACGTAAAAAATCATGATATATGAATCAGAGTGAAGTTAATTATACAGCTACTTATTCCTTCCAATTGTTATTTAATTATTATTTTGATTTAAGTTTTATTTAATTTAATTGTTTTAATTTATTATTTTATAAACAATTGTTCGATCGGAACTAAAACGCCCCCTATTTACTGCTTTATAATTAGTTGTTATTTTCTATTTTAAATAAATACCTTTGTTCCCTGTGATCGACTCGGACTTACCAAGTCTATACTAACATTCGATCGGGTATTCTTGCCTGGTTGTGTGAGAAGTATAAATAAGGTATTTCCATTTTATAAATAATAAAACTAGACACTTTCACATGCATCAATTACACGTGTAACCAATTATGCTTCACTTCAGGAGTGTTGCTAGTAGTGACGCTATAAAGTAAAGTCCACTACAAAAGTGTTTTACACGTGTAATCAACTAGGCGTCACTTAGTAAGTGTCGCCTATAGTGACGCCAAATGGTCTATGCGTCACTTATCAAGTGTCGCGTATCTGCAAAATCAGGCACCAAAAATCGTTTTTCAAGCTGTAATAGTGATTTTTCCGGCAAATCTAAAACAACTATTTTTCACAAAACTTACTCCTAAACACAAAAGAGCTTCTTGGTATTAACTTATAAGCCCAAAAACACAAAGAAATCAAACATACCTTTGTTTTTCTTCCGAAAACATGTCACAAATCGATTCAAAACCGAGGATAACAAATCTTATAATTAGCTCTGATACCAATTGTTAGGTCCCGGTAGGTCTCCTTTAGGATCTATTGAATCAATACCTCACTCGAGTTGTGCGGAATCCAATCACAAGTGATAAACTAGTAGTTTTCGGTTAGAAACATATACGGATATATGTAACTTCCCTTGGAATAATATAAGAACAAGTAGGAAATTGGAAGTTAAAGGTTTATAGGCTGAGATTTCGTAATCACAGAGAAAAACACACAAAACACATAAAGGGTTTCAAGTAGTTATGAAATTTTGGCTTAAAATCACTATTTATACTCTGTCTCTATGCGACACTTGCTAAGTGTCGCTATGCGACACTTACCAAGTGTCGCTATTCATGACACATGCGACACTTATGAAGTGTCGCCTGATTTAGCTTAAAACTTAAATTTATTCAATTAACACATTCAAACAGAGATACAACAAACGTTTTATTCATAACTTAACAAATGTACAAATTCACAAATACAGACTCTAGACCAACTGACTGACATTACAATTATGCACCAACACATTTAAAATGAATGCTTATAAGGCTCAAAATTCCTCACCGCAAAAATAGGTTATATGTGTCCAGTCGTGCGATGCCCCTTTTAGATCCTCATCTTAAATTATTTGGAATCCAACATGATTCGACCTCTTTTTACCAACTTTTGAATACTTGTAAAAAATACCTATACTCTTTCTTACATTTGTGACTCTAAAATTTAAAATTTTTGAAAATTTAGGCAAAAATAAGGATTGTAAATCATTTTGAGGACATGCATGTTTCTAAATCAGCTTACGGATACCAAGACAAGAGATATACTGCTATCCCACACTTAAAAATAAACATTGTCTCCAACGTTTTTACACTAAGTAAGGAGAATCCCACACTTAGGGTTTTGTCTTAGGAAAAATGTTAATTTAAAAGTTTTAAGTACGGAGGATCCCACACTTAGAGATTTAAGTGGGCATAAGCATATCTAAGTTACATTGAACTAGAAGAGTTTAGGAGAGGTAGTTCCCTATGGTTAGCGAGCACTGGATTCAGGACCAGATTCGTGAAGGAGTGGTGCTAGTGATCTGCTGGATTTGTGGACCAGTCTCTAATTAAAGCTCATCCAATCCTTACGAAGCTAAGTTCTGCAATACCATAAACATAGTCATAATCACCAATCCAACATTTTGACATCACAAAAGTCAAACATAAACAAAAGTCATAAAGTAAAATAAACTAAAAATCATCTAGTAAATCATCCATGTTTGGGTCAAATGCTGCAAGTGCGTCACTTTCTGGAACTGAAGTAAGTGACATGGCAACAATAGGACCAGGCATCATCTGTAACACCCGCCAAATTAGGATAATTAATTATGTCTAATTGATTATAACTATTCGTAATTAGTATGTATTAGGACTAATTACAGACGTTATTTGTATATATATAATGCGGCTTATATATATATATGTGTGAGTACGCGATTTGGCTAAAATCATACGAGCTAACCAGACGGAGTCCGAATCCATTTTACTAGGACGTTGGTGACAAAAACACGCTTCAGTAACAATAACATATTTTATTTTATAAAATACAAATTTGAACGGACGTTACGTATATTAGCGCGACTACATTTGGAATATTTTAGCAAAACGTATTAAAGACGCGAACCAAATAATTTAAATATCTCAACAAATATTTTTATAATAAATTTCAAGGTATTCTTATTAAAATACTTCATTCACATTTTAAAAATAAAACTGTTTGGTTTAAATACTAAAAACGAGCAACTAATCAATTAGAACACGGAGTAAATATTGCATTTTGGGAAGTATTTGCCCCCCCTCCCTTGGAAAAACTCAGCCCAAACCCATCCCCATCCCCCATTCTCTTTCATTTTCACCAACCAAAAACACACACACCCTAAAAACTCTCTCAACCCAATTTCTCACCAAATTTCGGATTTACAAATCAACCCACGAAATTCATATTTTCAGAATCTCCATCAAACAAGGATCAAGATTAACAAAAGCCGCACCATCAAATTCTTCCTCGTTTGGTCTCGATTTGCATTTGTAAGAAATTCTCAAATTTTTAGATTTAATCATTTTGGTGTAATGTTTTGATGTAATAATGTGTACACAACTTAGTTATAACCTAAACAACAAAGAAAACATGATTTTACAGCTTAAAAATGCGTTTGGATTGGGTTTTGGGATGAAAAATCGTGACAGCCGTGATTTTCTGGGCTGGTGTTCATCAATGCGACACAAGCCTTGTGTCGCATACTATGTCGCATAAATCCCTTATGTCGTATTTTATGTCGTATGAAACCATCTATGTCGTATCCTATGTCGTGTTTTCATACGACACAACCACTATGTCGCTATTAAATTAGCATCTTGAACCAATGCGACACAACCCTTGTGTCGTATAGGTATTGTGTCGCATTTCCATGCGACACAACCCTTGTGTCGCATGACGTATCCTTGTGTCGCATATTGTGTCGCAAAACACAGAAAAACCAGAATTTCAAAGTCAAAGTTACTGTAGAAAAGTCAAATATACTGTAGCAGTACTGTAGCAAATCTACTGTAGCAAATCTACTGTAGCAAAGTCAACATTTTAGAATTATTTTGATAAACCGTCACCAATGGCCCAAAACTGTTTTCTCAAAACAAACAACTACGAACATACAAGCAAACATTGGACCTAACTAGTTGTGTACAACTAAACGAAACGCCTCACCAGACGTATACTTACATAACCTCATATGTTAGGCATTTGAAGGGTTACGGGTTCGGAGAACCTACTTACTTTACTTACTACTTGCTAATTGCTACTGCTTACTATCCGACTCAGGTGAGTCTTACGGCCCCACTTTTACTGTTTTTCTTATTGGGGGAGATACATGCTACTGCTTTTTACTGAACACAAGTACAAAACTGTTTACTATACCAAACGGAATTGCATGAGTTATTTACATTCACAGAAGTCTCTCGATCATATATCGTTAGTTATGTACTTAAGCGCGAACACTAGTTAATGGATCCATTAGGGAAATGACCCTCCCCGCCCGGGGTAGTAGCGCTGCCACGTACTGATTTACACGTATAAACGGACGACTAATATTTCGTTACTTGTGCTTGCTCAATTATGAGCATGTCACGGGAGCAAATTATTACTTACGGGTTAAGCTTCGATTATGAGCCTCATGGCAATGGTATACATCACTTACTTTACATTGCTATACTGCAAACACTTGATTTACGCCTGCGGACACAACTAATGAAACCTTGTGTTCAAAGCCGATATTACTTACAAACCTGTGAGATTCACCAACATTCGTGTTGACCTTTTTAGCATGTATTCTCAGGTACTCAGCTTTAGATGGAAGCCCAACAGGATATGCTTATTAGCTCGAGTCGCATGTATTTACATGCTTGGAGATTTTTTTTATATACATTACTTTTGTACTGGTTGTTATGTACTAGAATCTCTAGAAATTTACTCGAACTCGAGTTTGTATTTTCAAATATTTATGTATTAATGTAATAACTTTTCGAACGTCTCATATAGAGTCATTCACTGTATCCTTTGTGCTTGTGATTATTGATTAGTAACACCCAAAACGTGCTTCCGCAAAGTAGTAAATTTGGGGGTGTTACATCATCGGTGCAATAGGAAGATCAGGAACTATCTCAGCATCAGCAGCATGAAGAGTGGGCTCTAAAGTCGGGGCAGCTGGGAGGAATGACCACGGGGGGGAGGTGGTTTCGGACCTTGACCAAGTCTAAAGGACTGGTCAGGAAGTCTCGGGAGTCCAACCATCTCTCTGATGTCAGAGTGAGAGTCATGTTGGATTGAGAGCTCTTGAAGAATCGCCCAGGTCACAGCTCGATCTGTTGTGGTAATCCCGTAGTCAAAGACTGGAGTGCTCGTCACATCTGTCGCATGCCTCCTCTGGTAAAGTGGTCGACTTCTTCTTTCCTCTGCGCTTTCTCTTCTTCTTCTGTTGTTGAGCAGCAGTGTGTCCTGAAGTCTCAGCTGAAGCTTCCATCCTGAAACATAAAGAAAAACAGGTAATGCTAGAGTTTATAAGGTTATACAAATGCAGCAGACTTAGATGACTTTTTTAAAAGATTTTTATAAATTTTTAGTCATCTGAATAGTTTCATTTGTATAAGTCAGATAGAACTTATCTCCGATGTATATGTAAGAGTACGGTGCTGTCAGGTATCTAGCTTATCCTGCATTTATTAATCCAGCGATGATAATACTAAGCAAAAATAAACTGAGAATTGAAAATTAAACTATTCTAAGATAAGCAATGGGGTGCCTCCCAAGAGTGCTTGTTTAACGAGTCATTAGCTTGACTCTTTTACCTACTTTGTTGGCTCAAGGTGGTTCAAAGATATAGATTTCCTCACTTGAAGGAAAGTCATCGATGTAGTGCTTTAAGCAATAGCCATTGACTTCAAAATTACCATCCGGTGCCTCTAATTCGACTGCTCCGAAAGTAAAGACCTTTAATATTATGAATGGTCCGCTCCACCTTGATCTGAATTTGCCTGAAAATTTTCTGAAGCGCAAATTGTAGAGAAGAACTTTATCTGCAGGTTTGAAATTAGAATACTTAAGTTTGGCATCGTGAATATTCTTGGTTCGCTCCTTGAAATGTAAAGAACTATCATAGGCTTGGTCTCTCAATTCGGCTAGTTCGTTCAGCTGCATCTTACGACGTAATCCTATAGTGGAAGGGTCTAGATTGCAATCTCTCAGTGCCCAGTAAGCCTTGTATTCCAACTCTATCGGTAGATGACATGCTTTTCATGGACTAGTCTGTAAGGCGTGGTCCCTAAGGGTGTCTTATATGCAGTCCTAAATGCCCACAAAGCATCATCTCATTTGTCGGCCCATCTTTCAATATGATTCACAACAGTTCATTCTAAGATCCTTTTGAGCGCTCTGTTTGTCACTTCGGCTTGCCCATTTGTCTGCGGGTAATAGGCCGGAGAGGTCTTATGGTTGATACCATAATATTGTAATGTCCTCATAAACTGAGCATTACAAAAATGCGTGCCTCGATCACTGATGATCGGCTTTGGAGTTCCGAAACGAGAAAAGAGTTGCTTGAGGAACTTGGTCACTACTCGTGAGTCATTTGTAAGAAATGCTTGTGCCTCGACCCATCTAGAGACATAGTCGACAGCTACCAGAATGTATAAATTTCCAAGGGACTTTGGGAATGGTCCCATGAAATCCAACCCCCATATATCGAAGATCTCGCAGGCCTGGATGTTAGTAAGCGGTATTTTACTCCTCCGTGAGATACTTCCAAACATTTAGCAAGCATCACGACGTTTTATCAAGTCGTGAACGTCTCTGAAAATGGTCGGTGATAAGTGTGTAAAAGTACTATATTTGAATAGCATTTTATCCCGATTCCTACGTGTTTTTATTGGAAATCGTTTAGTTTAGATATTAATTTCGTTCATATTTACAAATAGCAGTGAAAATAAAGGATTTGGAGAAAAGAGACAGAAAGTGGCCAATAAACTAGTTAAATGATGCATTTTTGAAGACTAAAGTGAAGTCGGAATATTAAAGGAAGAAAAAAGAAGAAATCGACTATAAAATCAATCCATACGCCGTATGGAATGAGGCGGTGGAGGCCCAGGTTACGCGGAACTGGGCTGGGCTTGTTTTACATCCATACGCCGTATGGAAATCCATACGCCGTATGGATGAAATTTCCAGAAACTATATAAACGCGTAAATAAACCCTAAAACGGAGATTTTAACTAGGTTTTACTCTTTTTCGGTTCCATACTATTTTGTACGAATTATAGGGTTATCTTGGAGGCATAAAGAGCTAAGGTTGAGGGTAATTCACTTTATTCTCTTTATGATTCGTTATTTCGGTTTATAATTACTTGATTATTTCGATTTCATTGATGACTTTGGTATTGAATGATCTGAGTTTTATATTTCTGATGATGAATTGAATTTTAAAAGTATTTGTGTGATTGATTGTACTCGGATCATGATTATTGAATGATTATAATTGCGTATTGAATAAGTTATTTAATTGAAAACGATTATATTACTCGAGGAACCTTATTCATTGGTAATTAGTAATTATTATTGCTCAGCGTGGTTAATAATGTTAATGAGATTGATTTCCTTTGATGATATTAATTATTTGTGGTTATAATTCTAGGGTTTTGACCATTGCTAAATATGTTGTGTCTGATAGGTTGAGAAAGTAATAATTATATAATTTAAAATGAATAAGACAATAAGAAATTATTGGGTATTCTTGATTCGTGCCACTAGAGTTAATTATAATGAGTTATGAATACGTAATGCTCAATTTAGGGAAAAGCACACAATTGACTGATCATCTTGTGACATTGGATCGATGTTTAATGTTGGACCCTAAATTGTAGGAATTAGTTGGACCCGGAAAGTTGACTAGTTCACATTCAATTTGGAATCTTTGATTAGTGACTAAATTAATATGAAGGAAATCACAATTAGATAATCGATACGTAATGAATCTGGATATATGAATCTGAGTGAAATTAATCATACAATTACTTATTCCTTCCTATTGTTTTATATTTATTATTTTAATTTAAGTTTTATTTAGTTTAATTATTTTAATTTATTATTTTATAAACAATTGTTCGTACGGAACTAAAACGCCCCCATGTTTACTGTTTTCTAGTTAATTATTATTTTCTATTTTTTAACAAATACCACATTTTCCATGTGTTCGACTAGGACTTACCAAGTCTATACTAACATTCGATCGGGTATTCTTGCCTGGTTGTGTGAGAAGTATAAATAAGGTATTTACATTTTATAAATTAATAAACTACACGCATTCACACGCATCAAGTTTTTGGCGCCGCTGCCGGGGAATACGGTTGCGTTGTTTATTTAAATAGAAGGTAATAATTGTAAATTTTTGTAATTAAAAATTTGTTAATTAGATTTTTGTAAAGTTTTTTAAGTAATTTAATTATTAGAAGTTGTTTTCTTTTTCAATTAACTGGTTGAAACTAACTATTCTTTAATTAGTTAAACTTTTTGGGTTTTAGTTTCAACCGGCGGATGAAATAACATCCGCCAGTTGGAGTGCTATTTGTTTAATGTTGTATATGTTATTAATTTTTATTTATTTTGTGACAACTAACTTGTTTCTCGTTAGTGGTGTTTTGTATTTCAGATTTATTTTATTTAGGTTATAAGCAGAATGGCTCGAAGTTTTGAAAGAGGTACAAATAATACCAACATGGTTAGGGGGATGAATGATGATAGTTCTGATGCTAGTTCTGAAAAAATTATCCCATCGTTTACTCATTTAGGTCGTACAGCTATTCCCATCACTTCAACGTGTCGGGAGTTATTACATGCTATTGAAAAATATAATTGGGACATTCCTTTTACAGCTGAAATGATAAGAACATCTTCTATCTAGTTTACTAATGATCAATTACCTCTGGTCCAGAATGAGTTAGATAGTGCTGAAATAAAAGGCAATTTGGATTTGAACAGCATTACTGGGATGGACTTGTAGTTTTGAAAGAATCGTTGGACTTAAGGATTGATACTGAGAAGGAATTCTTCTCTCAATAGAAGAAGTGACATGTCGACATTTACAAGATTCTAGTATAGTCATTATTCCCATATTTAGCTAATCAGTCGGCATGTTTTAACTATTCTTGGGGCATTGTATGAACTCACCGGAGATCCATCTGATGAGGCTGATAAGGTATTTGAGGTTGCTTTGAGAGCTTTGACTAGGTTATTACAATTGGATGACCATTTGAATGATCCAACACCTCACCGAGTAATAGTGACCAACACAATACATTTTTATTTTCGAGAAATGGTATCCAAGTTGGAGCTTTTGGCTCTTGAGGAAAGAGGAAGACCTCAGCCAGATTTTATTCGTCCTGACTGGTAAGGTAGATCTAGCTATCTATTTGGTGGAGAATTTAGTAGCATTAGTGGATGTCACTAAGATTTTAACCCCAAGGGAGCATTTCCACTTTGGAATGGTGGAAATCTACTCGAGATTTGTAGAGATATTTAGGAAATCAGGGTTGGACTTTAGTGATGTTTAGAAAGAAGTTCTTCAAAAGATAGAAAGTCGGGTGAGGGAATCAGAAGAAAATTCGTTTATGAGATAGTATCATGGGATAGTTGAAGCATGTTTGGAGTTTATGAGCGAGGTTGAGGAGAATAACCCCGATCGTGAGTTTAAGCTGGAAGATGATAAGTTGGTGTTAGCACCCGAGGGAGTGAACAATAAGGTGATAAGAGAAATTAGTTGGGATTTGATTTATCTTCAGCCTGTTGCCAATGAACATTTAAGGAATTTTCCAACTTTTGGTAACGGAGTTAAGAATGTGGTTGCCAGACTGATGGAGCATTTTCTGGAACTCTATCCCTTGCATTAATCTCATCTTTTGCATCATTATATCATTGCTTTTGAATTTCTAACATTCTGGTTTTTTTTTTTTTGGTTTATGTTTGACATTTTGTTTATTTTGGATTATTATTTATTATTTGTGTGATTGAAATGTTGAACATTTATTTTGAGTGTGAATGAAGTTATGCATTTTTATTTATAGTTTGTTAATTTATTTTGTTTATGTATAGTGTGGAATTGTGAAGATTTGAAGTCGTGATTTTCCTCCAGGTTTGGTATTTAATTGTATTAATTAAGTGATGGGTTTAGGTTAAAAATATTGATTAAAAAACGTTTTGAAAAAGTTTCTGAAAAGTCATCCATACGCCGTATGGATTGTCCATACGCCGTATCGGTTTAATTGGGCTAGCGGGCTGTTGACTGGGATTAAGTAAAATTTGACCTGGGCCTATTTTAATCCATACGCCGTATGAAACTTTCATACGCCGTATGGATCAAAACCTGCATAAACCGTATGCAGCCCCTTTCTTTCCCATTTTTAAAACCTAAACCACCACCACCACCACCTACGGCTGCTACCACCCACCACCCAACTACCACTTCCGGCCACGCATTCTCCCCCATTTTTATATTTTCGTGTTATGCGCACTTTCCTCTACAAGGTATAACTTTCAATTTTAATTTTCATTGGTTAATTTGTGCGTTTGAAAGTTAGGGTTTATGTATGCTATTTGGGTATTTCGAATTTGAGTACGTTTGTGGGCATATATTGATTGAATTGCGTTTCTCATAAACTATACTATATAATGCCATGCTCATTTTTATAATGTGTTTCATATATTGTGTTATTCGATTTATCCGTTAGTGTTATAGAATGTGATTATGTTATGTACTCATTTTTGCTATGTTTTAATTTAAGCTTGTTAATTTTCTGCTCATATGATGATTAATGCAAATATTTGTTTGGTACACAAATGTTTGTGATTGCGGTTGTTTGATAAAATTGTCGTTTTTTTTTTCAATTTTGTGATTATGATAATTCAAGTTGAATGGTATGAATGATTGCTTGTTACTGAGACTAAATATTAGTGATAGTAAAAAGTGATTATTTTTATGTTCATATTAGTACCAAATTGTTATAGTTCACTTTGAATCGACAATTGCCATGAATATTAATTAAGTACATATTTTTATTAGCAAGTTGAGTAATTTTATTTTCGAAGGGGCAAATTAGGAGTATGAAATTGTGATTATTGCGGTAGTTTTAGGTTGAACCTTTATGGTGGATTATTCCATATTTAGCCGAAATGCTGCCAAAATTTTTAGCACCCTTTTTGCATTCACTATTTATTTGAGTTGTTAATAGTTGTTTTGTTTAGCAGTTAAAATGTCTGGCAAGAGAGCTCGAGGTGGTCAGACTTTGGTCAATCCAATAATTAGAGCCCATAGATATCTCACTTTTCATGATTTATAATCTGAGGCAACCAGATTGCAGTTTAGAGATCGTTTGACTGCTAATGTTGGCTAGTCGATTGAGGTGTTTGATGCTGTAAACTGGAACGTTTTAGAGCATGTGATTGCTAGAGAGGGGTTTACTAATGAGGCTGATGCGATTAGGAATTTACTTGCTGCCCCATATGTAGTTGAGAATGGCAACATTGGGTTTTTTTCTTATGTCTGGTCACGGATGTTCAATATCAGAGGATATCTACAGAGAGTTGGTAGTAGAGTTTTATAGCATATTTCGGTTTGATCACAGGTCGACTCGTTGGACTGAGGATTCCATTTATTTTCAGCTTGAGGGACAGCTGAGACAGATGTCTTTGGTTCAGTTTGCTTTTGGAATTGGGTTAAATGAGCCAAATGAGATTGACAACCCATATTTTCTAGCTCATATTTCAGCAGGTGTAGTTAAGAAGCTTACTGTTATAGAGATTGAGCAGGAGTGGCAGTTTATTGCCCAGGGTAGTTATGGTGAGTAGACACCTTTTTTATAGGCGTATTCGTGATCCCCGTCATCGACTCATTCACGGATTATTGACATACACCATCGTTGGTCGTATAGAGGGACCTGAAAAGGTTTCTAGGCCTGACTTGTTTTATTTGAGTTCGATTATCGGGAAGAGGCTGGTGAATGTGCCCTGGAGATTGGCTAAGTGGATGTCCAAGAGAGCCACTGGTACTAGAGATGCGAGCAGTTTGTGTGGAGGTCACTTTGTTACTAGGTTGGCTAGGTAGTTTGGGTTGGCGACTCCGGCTGAGATGAAGACGTGTACTATTGTTCAGCCTAGTATGGGTTGGTTGACTGCACGACGGTTGGAGGCTTTTGCTATTATTGAGCCGTGCAGTATATATGCTGGTCCTGCTGATATGTATTATTGGGTTCCTACCACTGCTGTGGGGCAGGCTTTGCAGCCCAGGCAGGGTAGAGGCAGAGGAGATGCTAGTGGCAGTGATGCAGGTAGAGGTACGGCTCATAGGCGTAACAGAGGGTATGTTGCTGAGTTTGATCGCTTATCGCAACAATTAGATCAGATGTCCCTCCGCCACACTCAGTGGTTTGATCAGCTGGAGCTAATGGAGAGGTAGCATTTTCATCAGACCAGTGCTCATCTGGATTACCAGAATGGCCTCTTTTCTCAGCTATTTGGTTTTCACTATGTGCCATACCAGCCCTTTGCAAACCATATGCCGCAAGAGTTTATGCCACCACCACCACCAGCAGATCAGCCAGGCCATCACATTTCTTCAGGAGCCAGGAGAAGGATGACAGCGATTAGGATGATGTTCATCCTATTTGTTTCATGATTTCAGACACTATTATTATTATTATTATTATTATTATTAATATTATTATTATGACTACTTGTGTTTGTAGGATTTTAAATATGTTTGGATTGTAGTTTTAGGTTTGGTTGTTTTTATTTAGGATGTTAAATTTGGTATCATTCAATTGTGTTAGTTGGTTGATCCCTTAGAATATTATTTGTGCACGTGAGATGCTGGCAGTAAGTTCAGCGAAATTCACCCAAGGCTTTTTGAGCGCATCTAATCGTTTTAATCTTCTCATTAAATCGCATAATATTCCAGGGGAGTTTTCTGTTCTCAATTCTTTTTATTCTATCTCATCCTTGATATACAATGAGGGCATTGTACATTTTAAAGGGGGGGATGGGAGAGAAATCATTTAGTTTATATTTTCACTTGTTATATTGATAACTACGAGGTTATAGTTGCTTATTTTCAATTAAAATTTTTAAATTTAATTTTCTGTATTTCTAAGGTTATATTATTTTGTAACTACGTAGGTTGAATTTAAAATTTTCTACACTTTAATAAAGGTTAATTTGTTGATAGATGTTATCTATTTTCATTATATGATGCACTGATAGGCAGTCTTAATAAGGATTTTTGAGCTTTTTAAGAAATGATAAAGGGAGTAGATGTACTTTGAGATAAACTTTAGTTATATATGACATGAGTCTTCTTTTTCATACTAATAGTGTGCGATATGTGTGACACCCATCAAATTAGGACTAGCTATTAGGTCCTAATCATTTTACTAATACAAGTAATTAGTTATGCGTTAGGCTAATTGTATGTATCATTACGTGTATTGTTATATATGCGCATTTACATGATTAATTTGAATCATGTCATTTTATATCGGCCATTATTTTCGATCCATTAATACGGACGTTGGTGAATAAAATATTAAATAATACGAAATTATTTAATAAACTTATAAATCTTTAAATATTACGTTGATAATATTTAACATGTAAAACATATCGTGTAAAGTAGCCTGAACGCAACGATAATGCGCGAATTTAATTCGGCAACCAAACGAACATCAATATTTAAATTGACAACTCAAATTAAAGTATTTTAAATAATACTTCAATGGAAAATTTCTCAAATAATATTGTTAATTTCAACGACTCAAAATAACGTTAGCCGATTTAACGTTTAAACCCGAATAACGAACAAACAACCACAGTACGCGAATACAGTCTGGAATTTAAATTAAATCACCAAGATTCCATTATGGGACGCACCCAAAAATCTGCCATGTGCCACCTTCCCACTTCCCCTCTCTTCTTTCATGCATTGTCATGATGATTATTCCATAAGACTTCACACTCCACTCAAACTCATTTCATTTCACCACTCATTCTTCACACACAATCTCTCCTTCCTCTCTCTAAAAATCAGTCCCTCTCTCTCTAAAAACATTTCAAGAACAGCCCCATCTTCATCTATAATAATCATCAAGATTTAAAGAAGAAGGCAAGAAGAAGAAACAAGATCATCATCATCATCATCCACCTTGTAAGTCCCCTAGTTTTAGGATCGATAACTTCGTTATCTGTAGTATTAAGGTGCGGAATCCCTCAATACGGTGTTATCTTACTAACAACGAATATGTTCGTATTGCGTTTTAATAAAGCTTAACTTTAAACGATGAATCGTCAAAGTCTAGCCGTAGGTTATGTTTTCTCTGGTTTTTCTGGAATCGCAGATCAGAATAGTATGTTAAAAGTGTTAAAGATGTTAAGGTTTTTCACGATTGAAACAACCTTTTATATTTTGTCTCGACTCGGCTCGCATGGGCCAGCGAGTTCAGCCCAACTCGCCTTGCAGCCCAAGCCCATTACCAAGCTCGACTCGCTACTGACTTCCACGAATTCAGTTCTCATCTCGGCTCGCAAAGTTCGCGACCTGAGAACTCGACTCGCACATAATGTATTTATTTCGTATTTAACATTCGTCCAACTTAACACCATAATATGTTTAACGAATATTACTAACAAAACAAATATTTATTTACAAATCTAAACCAATATACAAACATAATAATAATTACACCAGTCCTATTTCAAGCTAGATCTGTTGTCACAATCTATGTTCCAACAGACTCCCCCTTGACAATAGCTCTAGCGTCTTTATCTTCACGCTTGTCTTTGGTCTTCATTTGTAAATCTTACTGCCTGCGTAAATCTTCATCTTGATACAAGTTTTAACCATCAACTGATAATCTCTTGCTAAATCAGCCCATTCAATAGTCGTCAAAATTCTGTTCTCATTCAACTTTAACAGATCTTTTCTCGACATATTCATCAGGTGTAGATGATCATAAACTCTAAAGATTTCTCTTTCACCACCTTCAACCTCATTATCAGCTTCAACCATAACAGCTTCTCCAGTTCCTGAATCCACATGCCAACTCTTCATATTTCCCAAAATATCCTGTGGCATTGTCTTCAGTGGAATCTGCTGTATGCATCTAACAGCTGGGTAAACTTTCTTCCTTCTTCTTCTTCCTGTTCTTTGACTTCTCTCTTGTAATTTCACAGTCTTTCCCTTTCTTGGCTTAATCTGAACAAACTTATTCGTACCAACCTCATGTCTAATGATTCTTTCAACACGATCAGCATAATCATCACGACTTGGGTTGTTAATCTCTAATCTAGCCAAATCACGTATTTCATAACGTGGTAGAGAACTAAAAACTGCAAGCTTTCTTTCAAAATATTGAACTCCGTCAAACCTTTTGATCGCAAAAAGCTTTAGTTCTGAGTCAAAGTACCAACCAATAATCCCTTTACGTGGTACACGCTTTTTCGTAACATCAACTTCAGAAATTCCAATCTTCTTCTTCTTCTTTGGAAGTTTCCTAAGTACAACAGCAGGATTCTTGGTTTGAACAAGAACTTCTTCTTCTTCATCAGAGGTTGAATCATCAATATCTTCATCTATATCGACAATTGTTGGACCTTGTTCATTTTCAATAACAACTTCTGTCCTAGATGGGCTCACATGGTGTTCATCAATGTTTGCATCTAGATCTACACCCATGTCTTGCACATTCTCAGGTACAGCAGTCCAATCTGTAGGTGGTAGGAATTCTCCATCCTCAAGATCAAAATCAATGTCTTCATCTATCTCATCAAAAATATCATCTTCCGATTCAGATAGATCAAGCATCTCCAATCCTAAGAGAAAAACATAAATACAAATATATTAATAATTCAAATTCTTCATTGATTTCCCTGAACCAATCTAAGAATTTCTTTATTAATTCTTTTGTATATTTTAACCTAACATATAAACGCAATTTACATATAACTTATAAAATCTTTTATTGATTACCCTGAATCAATCCAAAATTTCTTAAGTCTACTTAACAAATATTAATTAATTTTAAATTATAATGCATTATGAATAATCACCAAACATTTAAATTTACTATTAATTAGCTTATATAATTTCCAAGTGTTAATTGATCTCATTCATTATCAATTTAACCTTTAAATTATATATCATTTGTCTAGTTAATACGAATACATTTTTAACTTGTTAATTACTTATATACCTTACGGTCTTAAGTCCATAATCAAATCTAAAATGCATATGTTATCATAAAATTTTGACCGCCGAAATTAATCGGAACACGCCGCTCGACTACTAAATGAGTCAGAAGACTTTCGATCACTATTTTATCTTAACATAATTATATAAACTTAAATTACATAAAACATATTTTACTTAAAATAATAATAACTTTAAGCCAAATATATTTACACAATAATATTAAGTTTTACAATTGTTCACAAATACTAACTACAGTCTATACTAAAGTCAAGCTAATGTCTCACCAGCTTCATCTTCAGTCTGACCTGTACCAGTACCAGAACCACTTGCACCAGCATTACCACCAGACTCCCCCTGAATAGTAGCTTGCTCACCAGTCTTTGAAGGACCAGTCTGCTCACCACTCGGTGCATTGGGATCATCGTCCTTGTCTGAATCTCTCTTCCTCTTCAACTCATTTTCTCTGCAAGACTCCAGATATACCAATATCTCCCCCTGAACAGACTGTCCTGAATGCGATCTCAAGACCAGACTCTCTAAAGAAGATAACTTCAGTCTCTGTACGTTGAAGTCCGCAAGCAAAGTATCATGAGTCTTCATCAACAGATTGTATGATTCACTCTGCTTGAGAATCTGCTGTGAAAGAAGAAGATTGCTCGACACCAGCTCTGGAATCTGAGAAGTAAGCTTCTCTAAATCCTTTACCCTCGACTCTAAGGATGTAATCCTTTCAGCATCAGTCGTTGGAGTAACAAGTATCGTTCTTGGTCCAGGCGGTGTGAGAGACTCAATATGCCAGTCTCTGGTAAACGGTGTATGAGGTTGAGACAAAGCTTGCGTAAGCAAACTTGTCGCAAATCTAGCTGTTTTGTTCGTTGGAAAATTAGCTCCACGAACTAGATCAGCAACCTCATGCTGTAAAGTTAAACACAATTAAAA
This sequence comes from Helichrysum umbraculigerum, assembly GCA_949592205.1. Classification (NCBI taxonomy): domain Eukaryota; kingdom Viridiplantae; phylum Streptophyta; class Magnoliopsida; order Asterales; family Asteraceae; genus Helichrysum; species Helichrysum umbraculigerum. Next base: position 43,787,806 of record CATIUR010000002.1, on the reverse strand, counting down.
TCAGTTATTGTTACAGATTACTCTGTCTCAAACTCTAATTAATTGCATAACACTCATAGTTATAGAACTTATATCTCATACCTGAAGCGGTAAAGATATCTATTCAGTAACCACCGGTGCATCCATCTCCACCTGCGGTGTATCCTGAGCAACTGTATACAGAATTAACTGTCTCAGTTCAACTCCTGATAAACAACAAGTTAAGATTATTTAACTTTTATAATCAATACTAACCTTCTCGAATAGTAAGCGTTCTCGGACGCTTCATCAAAGGAATCTCAACTTCCTCAGTACCTTCCTCCAAAATACTCTTACCTTTTCTCTTCCTTTCAGAAGCAGATGGAGGAGAAGAAGGTGTATTGTCAGAATCTTCATCTGAAGCCGTCTCACCATCACGACCTCTAGATGATCTAACAAGATCCTAAAGTATAAATATATTAAACATTTATGATTAGCGTAAGCTCTATCATACAAGTTCTATATATTTAAGATTAGTCAGATATAATACCTCAGTCGGTACTTCAACTGATCTATCAAGCTGTATCTGCTCATCCTCAAGTAATATAACTTCGGGATTTGCAGCCTCAGCTTCAGCATCCTGTTTGTGTAATGATATTTATATTTTAAAATCAGAAATAATATCCAATTTACTAAATATCTAATATCAGAATCATTATATAATAATATTATGCATCTATGATTAATAAAACAATCTATCAATTAAGCATCTATATTATTACATAAATAAAAGATTACCTCAGGTGGTGCTAAATAACTCTCACTGTCTTGAAGCAAAGGATTTGTCGCATCATCATTCTGCTCCAAAACCTCTTGCACAACCTGTGCAGCAACCTCTGGATTCACTTGCTGATCCACCTGACCAGCCTGAATAAGAACATCCTCAAGGAGCCCTTGTAGATCTTCAGGTTGAGCTTCCTCAGCTACAGGTTCAGGTACAACATCAGCCTCAGCAGGAGCAACAGCAGCAGCAGGAGCTACGTCTAACCACCCATGATTTGGCGGTGCAACGTAGTTCGGGTCGACAATATACCCAAAAAGATCTCGCTCCTCAGGCTTCACAAGCCCTTGTTTCCTCACAGTCTGCATAAACATAGCATTATACCCTCTGAGCCCAATAGTATCTACACGCAAGTGTGGCTCAGGAATAGCAAGCTCTGGTAGACGAGCTCTAATAATCAGCATACAAAAACGTGGGTAAACCATAAATCGTGATCGAACAGAACCCGATATCTGTCTTACAATCTCTCCAAAAATGTAATCACAGAAACTGTATGGTTTATTGTAAACCAGGGACAGTGCAGCCGATAGAATAGCAGGGCTTAACTCATCAAAACCACCCTTCTTTGGTGCAAAAACGGTATTCATCACGTGCCATAGAAACCTCCACTGACCAATAACAAGAGGCTTCTGGAATTGACGTCCGCGTCTATCTCCCGTATAACCCATACGTCCGATAGCTCCCTCTATGAAATCCATTGGATACTCAACATCCCCATTCTCTTGTTCCTCTGTACCAAACTGCAAAATCTCACGGAGATTTCCAGCACTAAACACAACAAGTTGGCCACCAACCGTTGCTCTAATCTCTGGTGGATTGACCGATTCGTCATGCTCTATACCCGTCCAGAAATCAGTCAGAATCGCCTGAGAAATAGGAGGATTTGCTGTAACAGCATACCGTATACGTGAACGTGCCAAAAATGAAAGCACCTGAGCTACTTTGCTAGCTCCCTTTGCACGTACATCTAGATCAACAAGGATGTTGTGACCTTTGTCAAATTGTCGAGCCATATCTGTAAAAACACAAATGACAACAACAATTCAAAGCAAATTAAAAATATTTAAACTATTACGTATTATGAATAGAGATTCATCAAACATCTTAGTTTAAATTTGAAATTATATATAACTTGTTACAAAAATAGTCTCAAGTCGTATATAAGAATTTAACTTATAACAAAAAGTCTTAAGTCGAATTTAAATTAATTATATAAAAGTTATTACTTAAAAAGTCTTAACATTTATATCACTTCTTTAAAAAAAATAAAAAATTTCTAAGTACTGGACTCGCATAAACTGGCCTAACGAGTTGAGGTCAACTCGTTTTGCTTATCAACTCGCTTCGCTTATCAACTCGCTAAACTTATCAAACAGCTATTGAAGTGAACTCGCTAATCTCATGGATTCGCTAGTCAACTCGCTGCGAGTTGAATCGAAGTTTCAACTCGTTCGATGAACAGCCGTCGCAAGTTTAAACTTAAAATCGATGATTTTGTTAGTTTTAACACGATCAAACGATACATTCACGTCTATTACGGTTCGTTTAACATTAATCCTAAGGATTCGTGTTCTAACAATCCATTAATCGTCGTGAATCGTTCAAATTATAAACCGAAACCCTAAGTTTTTTTTAAAACCTTCGATTTCGAGTAATTTAAACGGTGAAATCCGTTGGTTTATACCTCAAAATGTTCGCAAAGACGTCTTGAATATAATCTACGGATTCAAAAACTCGTTCCCGTACTCGTAAAATCGAAATCAAACGAAAATAACTTTTTCGCCTCGTTTCGCCTGTAAGTGGATCCGCACAGAGTAAGTGAATTCGCGAGTAATGTGAATTCGGAGATCTGTTGACTCGTTTGACCTTCCGTTTTATATCCTTTACCCGATTCGCGAGATTTCAAGTGGATCCGCAAGTTGATGTCAACTCGCAGAAACAATTAAAAACGCGAATTTAATGCTAAGTATAAATGAAAACCCGATATTTTACAAGTCTAAAATAAAATTATTTTTCACTTGTATTTGTCACGTTTGTTCAACTCAAAAATATTCAGTATAATTTAATTCCGAAGGGTAAAACCTAATAAACACAAAAACTTAAATTAAACATAAACTAAAATAAGATAAAAACACAATTATATAAACATTGATATCAAGTACCATTTTATTAATCACTTGAGCAAAACAAAGTACATAAACAAAATGAATAAGAATTTATCTGCTTAGGGATCATATTAGAAAGAATAAGCAATTAAGTATTTATTAAAAAGTCTAAGTAGATTGGTAGTATACATACCTCATGAAATTTAAATAAATTACTATAAAATTACAACTAAATTTATCATTTATGCATTTATATTTATAAAACTATATCTTAGGTACCTTTATCCACATAGCATAATTAATAAATGCATTACTCACATAAAGTGAATATTTAATTATAGATAGTTCAAGACGATTACCGGTATTATGATCCACATAAACAAATTAGACTCAATTTTCTAAGCAAACTCTTTATTGTTAGTATGAGTATTATCAAGTGCTTCCTATTATATGATATACTGAAGAATTCAAGTAAAACACATAACACTGCATCATTAAATTTTCAAGGTAGCGGTTACTAAATGATGTATCTTTTCGAAACATATAACATACACTTGAATTTTTAAGGTTAGACAAATATCAAACATACTTTGAATATGCTATGTTATCTAAGTCTGTACGTAGTACAACAGAAGATCCCTTCTAGCATAATTCAAAATATATTTGAGAATATTAATTTACTTAAAGGTTTCAGTTCTGTACTTAGTACAACAAAGTTACCAGTAATTAAGTTAATACCCATATTGCTACTATTTGTCAATTCAAATTAATATGTATAATAACAGTGTATGGCAATACCATCATTCAACAATTAAGACTTAATGTCATACATCATAGAATAGTAACACAAAATAATAAACAAGTAATTAATTAACTTCTTAAGGCTTAGAAAATTTCATATAAGTTGCCTACCAGTACATCATATGATGAAGCCATCTAAAGATTTAATAAAAATAGACAAATTATAACTTGTGGATATAGGTGTATAATCAAATAAATATAAACACATACCTGATAGAACCGCTGTAGTTCTAAAGCAACTTTATTTGAACCTACTACCATATCATACTTAGGACTTAAGCTTATTATTGGGAAGCTTATTCTCCTAATGTACTATCATTTCCCTTAGTTTTTGCAAATAAAAACTTAAATGAAGGCGATTCCCCTTAGGTAACAAGCAAATGAATGCCATACGCCTTTTTTTTTTTTTTTTTTTTTTTTTTAATGAACACATGAATACTAACTATTACAAAAATACCCTTGGAAGACTAATCACTCTGGATTTCTCATTCCGTTTAGTTGAACCAACGTCTCAAATCTTGCTCTGTCGAACGCCTTTGTGTATAAGTCTGCTAAGTTATCCAATGATGGAACCTTAACTAACTTTATCAATTTCTTCTCAGCACAATCTCTAATAAAATGATGTCGAATATCAATATGCTTAGTTTTACCGTGCTTCACCGGATTATTAGTGATCGACATAGTAGATTCGTTATCAATCATCATAGGAGTATTGGTTATATTTAACCCGTAATCCCGCAGTTGCTGTTGAATCCAAAGTACTTGCGAGCAACAGCTGCCAGCTGCAACATACTCAGCTTCACATGTAGAAATGGCTACCGAGGTTTGCTTCTTGCACTGCCAGGATACTAATCTACCTCCTAGGAATTGACATCCTCCGGTCGTAGATTTCCTATTTTGATTGCATCCTCCATAATCCGAATCAGTATAAGCTACGAGATCTAAGTCTCCATCAATCGGATACCAAAGACCCAGCTTAGGTTTCCCTTTGAGGTAACGAAAGATTCGTTTAACAGCTTGCATGTGTGACTCTTTCGGATTAGCCTGATATCTTGCGCATAAACAAACAGCAAACATTATGTCAGGCCTAGAGGCTGTAAGGTACATTAGTGATCCGATCATGGCTCTATAAAGAGTTGGATCCACATCGCTATCACTTGATGTATCTGGACCTAGTCCATGATTGACTGGAATTGGAGTATTGTAGACCTTACTTTCATCCATCTTAAAGCGTTCTAATAGCTCATATGTATATTTAGATTGATGAATAAAGAATCCATCCTTCTTTTGATCAACTTGTAATCCTAAGAAGAAGTTCAACTCTCCCATTGCAGACATTTCAAACCTTTTTCTCATGACTTTCTCAAATTCTTGACACATCTTTTCATCAGATGATCCAAAGATAATGTCATCAACATAAACTTGCACGAGAAGAAAATCTTTCTTTTTCCATTTCACAAACAGTGTACTATCAATCGATCCTCTTGTAAATCCATTCTCAAGTAGATGCGTTGATAGTGTTCCATACCATGCCCTAGGTGCTTGATGTAATCCATATAGAGCCTTATTCAATCGATATACTCTATCTGGATACTCAGGATCAGCAAACCCTGGCGGTTGTGAAACATACACCAATTCTTCCACTTTGCCATACAAAAAGGCACTCTTAACATCCAACTGATAAACTTTTATACCAAAATAAGATGCGAATGCTAAGAACACTCTAATTCCTTCTAGCCTAGCAACTGGTGCAAACACTTCATTGTAGTCAATACCTTCTTGTTGATTAAAACCTTGAACCACTAGACGAGCTTTATTGCGAGTAACGATTCCCTTATCATCTCTCTTGCACTTAAATACCCATCTAGTACCAATTGGATATTCTCCCTTCGGTAGGTCAACCAACTCCCATACTTGTAATTTAGAGAACTGAGATAGTTCTTCTTGCATTGCTTCTACCCACGAGCTTTCTTTTAAAGCCATTTGAACATTTTTAGGCTCGACTTGTGAGATAAAGCATAAATATAGACATTGATTAGGAATCCCTGTCTCTTTCATTGTAGTATACAAGCTTTGGTATTCAGAATTCTCAGACGTACTAGTTCTGGATTGATGCCTGGTTTGAACCGGAGTATTAATATCACCGATGATGTTTTCAACGGGATGATTCTTACTCGTTCTAGTTGTAGTAACTGGTTCAACCGGTATATCATCTTCTAAATTAGTACCAATCTCTTCCAATTCAGGTACATCTTCCGTACGTGCTGAAGATATTCTTAAATGTTTCAAAGGAGTAAGTATCTCATCAAACTTTGTAGAAAGATCATCAGGATCTACTGTTTCTTGAGACTTATCCTCTGAAGGTTGTTGTGACTCACTTGTGGAAGCTTTATCTGAGTCAACATTAGTCTTAATTCCAGACTGCTTAACACTTGATGTTGAAGCGGGACCAATATTCTCATCTTCAAACAATAAATGTTCAGCTATCTCTGAATCACTGACATAGTCACTAATAGGAACTTTAAATGATGCAAAAAGATCAGAATAATCAAATTGCCAATCTAAGCCCTTATGAACATCAGGTGAGTAGCTCGTAACCTCAATATTATAAACTACCTCCAAACGTCCTGTGACTTTATTAAAGACTCTCTTGTTTGGCGAATTGGGCATATAACCTAGGAAAAATCCTTCGTCAGCCTTCTCACCAAATTTTGCTTGATGTCCAGTCTTTAATATGGTGCATGAAACTCCAAAGGGTTCAAACCCTTTTAAGTTAGGTTTCTTATTGTTCAAAAGCTCATAACAAGTCTTGTTATGTCTCTTAACCGTAAGAACTCTATTAAGAACATAACATGCTGTATTCACTGCTTCTGCCCAAAAGATGACCGGAAGCTTTGAATCAGCAAGCATTGTTCTAGCAGCTTCAATCAACGTTCTATTTTTCCTTTCAGCAACACCATTCTGTTGAGGTTCATAAGGTGCACTGAATTGATGTAATATCCCTTTGCTTAAGCAATAGATATTCAACGTTGAATTCTTAAATTCTGTTCCATTGTCACTATGAATACGCTTAACTCTCCTTTTATAGACATTCTCTACTAGATCAAAGAACTCAATTAGAATTCCAGGAGTCTCATCCTTTGATCCCAAAAAGAATACCCAAGAAAATCTAGAATAATCATCTGTGACAACCAAACAATACCATTTGCCACCTAGACTTCTTTTGCTTATAGGGCCGAAGAGGTCCATATGTAGCAATTCAAATGGCGAGGAGATAGAGTTTTCAGTCTTAGGTCTGTGTGGTTTCTTGTGCTGCTTTCCTTTCATGCAAGGAACACACTTATCCTCAGACTCGAAACGTTTTTGTGGTACACCTAGAACCAAACCATTTTTGGTTATATAATTCATCTTTCTCCAGTTCAGATGTGCCATCCTCCTATGCCATAACAATGCGTCTGTTTCCGAAGCCTTGGATAATAAACATGTAGACACCATTGAAGAGTTAGGAACACCCATGTTGATAGCATAGATGTCCTTCTTCCTTGGCGCCCTCATCAATATCCATTTATCAGGAATTGTGAAACCTGGCTTCAGGACTAAGGCCTCCTTTTCATTAAAATAAACTGGGTGACCTTTATCACAGACTTGGGAAACACTCACTAGGTTGTGAGTAAGTTCTTCAACATAGTTCACATCCTCAAGAGTCAAAGTTCCATTTGAAACTTTTCCTTTTCCCGAAATTACTCCTCCTTTATCTCCTGCAAAATTTACTTTTTGCTTGAGACTTTCCTTAAAGTCCTTCAGTAGACTTCTTTCTCCAGTCATGTGTCTTGAGCATCCACTGTCTACATACCACCAGCTGTCCTTATTCACAGCATGCTCCTGCACATAACACAAGATACGATCAGTTATCATGAGGGACCCAAGCCATTACGGTCTTGGTTTGTCCCTTATCATCAACAAACTTAAGCTCTTTAAAATAACCATCCTTCCCATCAGGAGCTTTGGTCACTTTCGAAGTAGCTTGAGTTTGTGGACGATCAGCCTTAAGAGGTGAATTTGAGGAGAACCTCTTAGGCACATAATTATGAGCTCTATTATAATAATTATAATTAAACTCATGTGATCGTGAAGTAGTACCACTCTCATAATGACTATGGCCTCTACTTGTAGTTCTAAACCTCGACGGTGTCACATCCCTAGACTTATGGACAGAATTATCACTTTGAGTATATGGCCGTTTAGGTTTAGGTGGGGAGACACTATGCTTACCATCTCTTTTAAGAATGTTAACAGGTTTATTACCTAACTTAGGTTTGGCATCTAACCCATCTACAGTCATACTAGAGTCGGTCTGTGTCTTTTCATCCATCACAAGCTTATGTGGTGTTTCAGGCTTTTTGTTAGGACAACACGAAGCCACGTGTCCCTTTTGATGACACTTGAAACATGACATCTGCTTGCGCGATTTACTCACTTTTGCTTTCTCATCCGGAGTCTTAGGCACTAAAGGTTTAAGCTGTTCCTTATTAACTTTATCATCAGTCTTAGCATCGTTAATCACTCCACCCGATACAAATTGTATTTTGGTGAACTGAGAAGCCTTGCTATTATCTAATGATATGATCTTAATAACATCTTTCTGTGCCTCTGACTGTTCAGGTTTATCAGCTACTGAAATCTCAGGACTAACTTCAGTCATCTCAGAATCTTCAGGAATAGGAGTGTAATTGGCATTAAAAGGCGGGGATACATCATTGTAACCTAACCCAGTCTTGTCCTTTACACTACGTTGAGCATCTAACATTTTATCCATTTGAGATGTCCTATAGTTCTCAAGTTTACGGTTTTGCTCAATTAACCTTAAGTTAAGGTTCACTATTTCCTGATCCTTACTAGCAATCGTCTCATTTAAGTCTTTAATATTCATATAGAGACCATCTATGACAACAGATTTTTCACTTATGGTATCTCTAAGTTTTGTTCTATCCGACGCATCAGACTTAATTTTATCTTTTAAGACCTTTTTATCATCACTTAATCTACGAATATCCATAATAGCTTGATCAAGTTCAGATCTAACAGCCTTATAGGATTCCTTATCCATATTTAATTGTGATGACAAATTGCTATTTGACACAGTTAAGACACTATTCTGAGATTGTAAATCAGTAACTAAGTAACAAACATCAGCAAGATTAAGAATATCTAAACATACCTTCTTCTTGTCAGTTTGTAATTCAGCCATCCGTGCCACTAATTCATCAGGACTCATATCTGGAGCTGAATCCATATATAGCACGTCATCATCACTTGCCTTCACTTCAGACTTAGACACCTCTACTCTCTGTTCCAAATCAGTTGGCATGTAGGAAACTGATCCAGCAGTTGTTTCTTCGATCTCGGCCATCAAGGCTTCCTCAGATTGAGCTTGCCAATCATAAGAGCCATCCAACTGCTTCACCACTAAGGCTTTGGAAGCAAGAGTACTTCCCGAACCTTGTTTTCCTTGTGCTTCTACTTTAGGTCTTTGGCATTCTCTAGCAAAATGACCAATACCCTGACAGTTAAAGCATCTGACCTTGGTTTTATCAAACCCTGATCTATTGACCAACACCTTTCTACCAGTTCTCTTGAGGAAATTCTTCACCTTTCTAGAAATCAACGCAAGTTGATCTTGAAGCTCCAATTCCTCAAGATAATCAGAATCTATCTGCTCATAATCCTCATCAAACAGAATAGGATCATTGATCTTTCCCTCTATATAGTTTTCATATGATGCCACAAAGGAAGCAAGAACAGACAATTGCTGTTCAGCAGATTTCACACTCATCGGCATCTTCTGATGCTCTTGAGGTGACTTCTCAGAATTCTTTCCCTTTGTCTCATCACCAGAGGAAGAAATAAAGCACAGATCTTCAGAAATCAGTTCTCCATTTTCATTAGTATCACCAACTAACAGTGCAGTGGTCGAACTAGATGACGCAGTCGAAAGACTTGACTTTCCATGATACAACCCAGGGTTCTGAACCTGATCAGAATCACTATCTCTTGACTTCTTGGAGAAATCATAACCTTTCAGCTTGTCAATGACTTGCTCTAAGGTCATAGTAGAATACCTAGTTTCGTTATCCTTAATCATAACGCCATACATTTCCCATTTAGAAGGCAAACCCTCAAGAAACTTGTCGGTTTTGGATACTTCTTCTTCAACAATTTCATGGTATTCTAATTCACTTAGCAGATGGTAGAATCGTGTGACATATGCATCAAGATCTTCTCCTTTTAAAGCTTTAAACATAGTAAACTGCTTTTTAAGAAGACTCCTCTTGCCAGCTCTCACCTGTGGACTTCCCTCACCTCTTTTCTCTAGAGCTTCCCAGAGCGTTCTAGCAGTATGAAAAGACTTGAGTTGATGAGCAATCTCTTTAGGAAGACACATCTTTATGCATGAATGTGATTTATTCTCATTTCTGTAAGCTTCCTTCTCTTGATCACTCATGTTCGCATAGGTAAGAACTACAGTAGCATTTTGAACAGTTTGAGTAGGTGGGGTGTATCCACTCTTGATACACATCCAGATAGACAGGTAATGGAATCTACAGTAAGATTCGAATCTGTCCTTCTAATTGTAGTAATCCTCGATTCTTAACAACTTAGGTGGAACGTTTGACTTTCCCACCTCGTGGTCCATTTCGATCATTCTACTTAAGTCAGACATCTTAAAAAATGTAAAATTAAACTGTTTCAGCGAATTCAGAAAACTCAACTCGCAAGACTCAGCTCAACTCGCAATCTCAGCTCGACTCGCAGAATTCGTCGATTCGCAAGCCTCAGTTCGGATTGCTAAAAGATGTCGATTCGCAAGTGATGTCGATTCGCGAAGGATCTCGGTTCGACTCGCAAGCCTCAGTTCGACTCGCTAGTTCAACTCGGTTCGCAGGCGACGCTGGAACCCTAATCTCGACTCGCGAAACGGCTGTTAAACCCGAAAAACGAAAATTTAAGGTATTTTTACGAACGAAACAGAGAATTTCGACTGTAAACTAACCCTAAAACTTCCAGAGAATGATTTTGATCGTTAGTATTGCAAGTATGCACGTAAAAACGACCCGAATAAAAAACGCAATATCACTAAAACTTATGAACACACTCGTATTTAGCCCGAAAGCTCTGATACTAGATGTAAGTCCCCTAGTTTTAGGATCGATAACTTCGTTATCTGTAGTATTAAGGTGCGGAATCCCTCAATACGGTGTTATCTTACTAACAACGAATATGTTCGTATTGCGTTTTAATAAAGCTTAACTTTAAACGATGAATCGTCAAAGTCTAGCCGTAGGTTATGTTTTCTCTGGTTTTTCTGGAATCGCAGATCAGAATAGTATGTTAAAAGTGTTAAAGATGTTAAGGTTTTTCACGATTGAAACAACCTTTTATATTTTGTCTCGACTCGGCTCGCATGGGCCAGCGAGTTCAGCCCAACTCGCCTTGCAGCCCAAGCCCATTACCAAGCTCGACTCGCTACTGACTTCCACGAATTCAGTTCTCACCTCGGCTCGCAAAGTTCGCGACCTGAGAACTCGACTCGCACATAATGTATTTATTTCGTATTTAACATTCGTCCAACTTAACACCATAATATGTTTAACGAATATTACTAACAAAACAAATATTTATTTACAAATCTAAACCAATATACAAACATAATAATAATTACACCAGTCCTATTTCAAGCTAGATCTGTTGTCACAATCTATGTTCGAACACACCTCCTATTGTTCTTCATCTCTTTTGTAAGAATCAACACCTTTTCCTTCTAAAAATATAATTGAATGCTACTGATTTCAATGTATAGTTGCTCATCTAACATGTTTATGTCCAAATATAAGATCAAAATTCGTTTTTATAAAGTATACATGAACATGCATAAATCTGTCCCAGAAAACTCAGTCCATCAAAATGATCATATCTAGAGTTCTAGAAAGAGTTAGACAACGAATTTTTTTTTGAAAGTTGCGTATTGAAAAGAGATACAAAAAGTTCTTCTATAGATCCTTCCAGAAATGCACACGTTTTTCTCTACAAGTCGATTTATTGGACTGGTCTGATGAAAGTCGAAAACTGTGTTCGGTACTTACGCGGAATTATTTAACTAACGAAATGGACACTATAAATCTCAAGAAATTTATGTTAGGTACTATATTAGTGGAAGAACGGTAGGTAAAAATTGCGGACGTGAATTTGAACCAGAAAATGTAGAAACCTTGTGGCGAAACAAACCGACAAAAACATAATCATGAAATAGGGACTGTTTTTGACATAAATATAAAAACGACACTTGTGGGTCACCTATGGTCACGAAACTCGTTTTCTATAAGTATTATAACATGATAAAGGTTGTTTAAAAGTTTTGGGTCAAACCGACCTATTTTGTCCAGTTTGACTAAGTTGACTTCTGTTGACTTTCAGAAAATAACATATTTGACCACGACGTTCGGATATAAATGTATACATGTAATTTCGAATACAATAAAAGAAGCTTGAAAAATACTTACTACACTAAGTATTCAAAACCTATAATAAGCAAACTTTATACAAAACTTACATTCGTACAATACAAACCATAACCAACGGGCCGTACATGTTTTCAAAACTCAAACAAAACAATCAAACATTGGACATAACTAGTTGATGGACAACTAGCATAGATGGTCCCTTGAGACATCTAATCAATGAAACCTTGTGCGCTTAATACGCCCAGCAGGTTTCAACATCTAATCGTTATAACCTTGTGCGTTTAAGACGCCCTGAAGGTTTCAGTCGTTTGAACGACATCATTTACTTGAACTTCATCATTAATTGCCCAACATCAATTCATCAGACTCAGGTGAGTCTCATAGCCCCTATTTTACTATTTTTACTTAGGGGTGAGATATATGCTCAATTTGTTTTACATGTGAACACAAGTACAAAACATCGCTATATATTACATGAGTTAATTTCACTAATCAATCTAAGTCCTCTAGCATAGTTTGGTAAAACTTTGTAGCGTGAATGTTAGTGTACGGTACCATATGGGACTGACAATCCCCGTCCGTGTCAGCAAGCACTGACTGGTCAAAACGGACGCATTATCATTTGTTCATACGTGTGTTGATTAGGCACTCGCACAGAGGCACCCTCGCTCAGGCACTTAATTGTGATCCTGACACCTCAGTTAAGCTCAGACTATGTGCTCATGGCTATATATACATCATATTTGATTGATTTCAAACATTATTAAATCTTGTGGTTCATACAAATCATTATCATTATTCAAACCTTTGAGCTCACCAACTTTTTAGCTGACCTTTTAGCATGTTATCTCAGGTTCGCAGCAGCAATAGGTCTGCTCACTCAGGATGCCCATTAGCTCGAGTCTCATGCAAACATAAGGAGATTATCATGCATTACTATATTTTGTATAAATTAGTTATGACATAGAATCTCTTACATCAATTCGAGCTTTTGTAAACTATTATAACAGTGTAAGACTTTTATAATATCAATGTATTGTAAACGACGCATGTAGAGTCGTTCATTGTATACCTTGCGTGCTTGATTATTGATTAGTAGCACCCCAAAGTATGCTTCCGCTCAACAGTAAATTTGGGGGTGTTACAGATTGGTATCAGTGCCTAAGGTTATAGTGAACTAGGTTGCATTTAGTGGGCCTAGACTATGACCGTTAGGCAGTATTCCTTATTAGGTATAACTGGTTCAGTGATGACATCATACGAGTTTAATTTAACATAGCGTAGCTAACTATGTACAATTAAATGAAGATGATGTGAGATTTGAAAGGGGTTATGTTGAACAGGAATGCACTAGTTGAGTCTGACCACGAGAGAAACCGGGACTTTTGTTTGTTTGTGCTAGACACTCTAGGCTATATTATATTATAGGATATGATATGAATATAGACCTCCTCTGCGAAACGCTCTGGCCACAGAAGTGACAGACTCATCATCTAGGCAAACTACACATACTTCAACATCTCTCTCGCTCACGTCGCAGTCACTCAAAACCAATCATGGCTAGACACACACTAGTCTATTATGTGATATAGGTGTATATACATACATAGGCCTCACCTACGTACTACTCTCTGGGCTATCATATATTGAAGATATATGAATAGGCCTCACGCGATAATACACCCGCTAACGCTCACACCATCAAAGACGACAAGTATAGCTACTACGACGTCACTCGATACAAAGAATGGGACTTTGTTCTCATCTACTACCGTCTATCTCTTTTTACGCGCGTAACAACTTACAACACGTTTGACCGTACCGTCATGTGCCCAAGAGGAAGATATCATTTCGTATTCTTTCCACCGTTTTTATTCTACGGAATCATGATTGAAACCTATAGCTAGGATAACTTCTTGGTCTCCGTAAGCAAGGCCTTACCCCGCTCACACTGCTAATAGCATCACTTTCATCCGAACAAATTCCCGAATCATGCAGCCACTACGTCAAACATAAACGCAAGCTGAAGGCGATCAATTGGCCGCTCAAAGAATAGGTGATGCTCTAACTGCTAGACAACAGCGATCCAAAACTGATAAAATACCAAACAACACTCCCCCAACAAAATCCTGCACGTACAAGGACTTCCTTAACTGCAAGTCTCTAAATTTCAAGGGCACTGAAGGTGCTATTGGATTGTTGCGTTGGATGGAATAAGGGGAATCAGTCTTTCGAATCTGTAATTTCCCGGAAGACTGCAAAGTCAAATACTTCACATGCGCTTTCATGGGAGATGCTATGATATGGTGGAATACTGATTCTCAAACTGTGGGAATTGACACTGCATATCAAACTCCTTGGGATGAACAGAAGAAAATGCTCAAAGACTAGTACTGTCCGCAAGACGAAATACAACAACTCGAAGCCGAGTTCTGGAACCTCACCCTCTAGTGCAATGATATGGCCGGTTACACCTCTCGCTTTAATCAGTTGGCACACTTGTGCCCATCCATGGTTGATCAGGAATCTAAGCGAATTGAGCGCTAACTCTGGGGATAACAAAAGAAAGTGGTCCGGGAACCCCAATCAAAATCAATCATCATCGAAAAGGTCTAATACTGTTGAGGCCTACACCTCTGGTTCAGAATCTAAAAAGAGCTATTCAGGGAATGAATCCTTCTGTTCCAAGTTCCGCAAACATCATGAAGGTCCCTGCGGTACTCCCTGCAACGAATGTCAAAGGTATGGACATCTGGCCAAAGACTGCAGATCTACCAATGCCGACACCACCACTAACAAACCTAAGTCCTGCTATGAGTGTGGAGAAACAGGGCACTTTAGGAATGAGTGCCCAAAGCTGAAGAACAAGGGCAACAACACTGCTAAAGGAAGAGCTTTCGTGTTGAACTCCAAGGAAACCCGCCAAGACCCGAATGTAGTCTCAGGTATGTTCCTTCTCGATAATCTTACTGCCTCAGTTCTATTTGATACTGGTGCTGATAGGAGCTTTATGTCTGATGAGTTTAGTCCATTGTTTGACATCACTCCTATTGCTTGAGGTGTTAAGTACATAGTAGAGTTAGCAAACGGTAAACTCATAGAGACCGATAGTGTAATCCCAAATTGCACTTTAAACTTAGCCGACGAGCTCTTCACCATTGATCTCATTCCTGTTGAGATTGGATGTTTCGAGGTTATTGTTGGCATGGATTGGTTGTCCAAGCACCTCGTTGAAGTTATCTGCTACAATAAAGTTGTCTGCATTCCTCTCGTCACCGGTAGTACTTTGGTCATACAAGGGGAGACCGGTGGGACGAGATTGAATATCATATCATGCATGAAAACTGGCAAATACTTGAGAAATGGTTATCAGGCAATCCTCACGTTATGGAGAAAAAGTCGGAAGAGAGGCGACTTGAGGATGTGCCCATTGTTAGAGACTTTCCAGAAGTCTTTCCTGAAGACTTGGTTGGTCTTCCACCACAGAGACAGGTTGAGTTCTCAATCGACCTTGTGCCTGGGGCAGCACCCATTGCATGGGCACCTTATCGCTTAGCCCCATCCGAATTGCAGGAGTTGTCCACTCAATTGCAGGAACTACTGGATAAAAGATTTATTACACCGAGTTCTTCACCTTCGGGAGCCCTGGTCCTGTTTGTGAAAAAGAAGGATGGTTTGTTCAGGATGTGTATCGACTACATAGAGTTGAACAAATTAACCATCAAGAACCGTTATCCACTTCCTCGCATTGATGACCTATTCGACCAACTTCAAGAGTCAAGTTTCTATACGAAGATAGATCTACGGTCAAGTTATTATGTTAGTGCATTTTGTGTGTCAGTCAGTTGGTCAAACTATTGTAATTGTCAAAGTTAATTAGTCTGCGTATGTGATGTGTTTAGTATGTATATTCGAGTCTGTAAACGAAATGTAATTATAGAATATACGTAGAATGGTGTCATTGTAATTGGGCCTGCGACGTTGGGTCAGACGTCGCAAGGGTCTGGGCCTGCGACGTTGGGCTTAACGTCGCAGGGTCCAGTGGGTCGAGTATAAATAGCGAGTTAGAGTTTCATTTGTGTATTGATCAAACCCTAGAGAGAGAGTGAGCCGTTTTGTGTGAGAGAGGAGAGGAGAAAATCGATTTTGTGGTTTGTGTTTGTAAAGCTTCATACGATTCAATTGTGAATATATACAAAAGCTTATAGAAAACGTTTGTTATTGATTGTTTGATTTCCGCGCTTACAATCAGTTAAGCGATCCGATCAGATCCCACGAGTACGGGACTATCAACTGGTATCAGAGCCGTAGAATCAAGGATTCGTCGGTTTCGAATCGTATTTAGAACGTTTTCGGTTTGATTCGCGAAGGTTTTATTGATTAATCTTCGTTTCTGGGTTAGGTTGTTTGAAGATTTCGATTTCTGAAGGTGTTTTCTGGGTTTGTTCGTCGATTTTCGTTCGAAATTCGTTAGGGTTTCGAAAATTTTCGGTTTTTTGGGTTTTTGGCTCCTGCAGTCGCGTTTTTGCGACGTCAGCTGCGACGTCGCTAAGCTCTGCGACGTTACCTGCCACGTTACCTGCGACGTCATCTGCTACGTCGCGTGCGACGTTAGTGATTTGGACTTTAATTAGTCTGTGCGACGTACTGTTGCGACGTCATAAGCGACGTCGCTATTTTGACTTTAATTAGTCTTCTGCGACGCTGTGTTGCGACGTCTTGTTGCGACGCCGTGTGTCTCTGCGACGTCCTCTGCGACGTAACTCTCAACGTCGCATATTTCCGATTCTTAATCGAGTCATCAGACTTCTGCGACGTACAGCTGCGACGTTGCTAATTTTTTCTGCGGCATTACACTCGTTCTAGATTCGTAAAAAAAAAAAAAAGTTTTTTTGGCGGGAAATCCCTAAAATTTTTTGCGTTTTCAAAATTTTTCCATAGGCTTAAAACCGTTCAATTTTAGTCTGGAAAAAGTTTCATTTTACCCGGCCAGTTTTTGACGTTTTCGGACGAAATTTTGGCGGGAAAAACGCGAAAATTTTGTAATTTCAAATTTTGTTTTTAGGCTTAGAATAGCTTAATTTTAGTGTCGGAAACGTTTCGCTACACTCTGTCAGTTTTCAAAATTTTCGAATTCAATTTTGGAGGGAAAATTCGGATATGGCTTTTGGTGCGAAAATGCTTCCTTCTACAACTTTGTTCTATAGTGATTTTGCGAGTTGGAAGATTAAGTTATGCAATTTCATTGAACACAAAGATCCAAATCTGTGGAATTGGTTTAACACCATTGATCGATATGAGCAACCAAGACTCGATGGGGTGCTTAAGTCAAGAGCACAAATGTCAGTCAAGGAACGAGCAGAGTTTGATAAAGACAATAGAGCATATGAGATGATTACCAAGTGTTTGCCAGAAGTTGTGATTAATGAATTTAAAAATCAAGCAACTTCTATAAGTTTATGGGATGCTCTTATAGCGGCTTACGATCAAAAGGAAAAGAAGTCAGAGGCTAATATTCAAATTCCTAGTCTAAATGATACTTCCAGATCAACTTCCAACTCAGCTGCATCTACTTCTACTGGCACTTCCTATACTTCTCATACCGCTCCTTCAAAGTCTACTGAGGAACATGCTAAAATCTTTATAGCTTTCCTCAATTCTTATGAGAATTTTCTTTCCAAGAAGGCTAGTACTTTGCAGCTCACTGAGGAAGACTTTGAACAGATCGATTCTGATGATTTGGAGTATATGGACATCAAATGGAGCATGGCCATGATAACCCAAAGGACAAAGAAATTTCTTCAGAGAACGGGCAGAAAAGACCTGGATGACGATGGTGATACAGGTCTTGGTTTTAATAAAAGCAAAGTGAAATGCAAGAACTGTCAGATTCATGGGCACTTTGCTAAGGAGTGTGAGAAAGAAAAATATCATTCATCTGGATTCACTACTCCTACAGCTCCAACGACTCAAGAGAAAAACACAACATCACAGGCTATGACGGTGTATTCTCAGGGAGTGTTTGATTTTAGTGCACTTCAAGGAGAGGTTCAACGCAGTGCGCTTTTGGCAAAGATACATGAGGTAGAAACAGAATCTGAAAAACTTTTTACTTGCATATCCTGTATTAAATTGGAAGCTTCTTTAAAATGTTTTCAAATAGACTATGTAGAGTTGAGAGAAAAGGTCGAGAAACTCACTGAGTCAAATAAGTTTCTAAAAGCTAATGAAATACTTTATGAAAAAGAAGTTGAGGCTCATAAGTTTGACACTGAGAAATATAAAGCTAAAGTTTTCAGTCAACAAGATGCCATTAATAGCTATTTAACAGAAATTGAGTTGTTAAATAAAGAACTTTCTGAGCTAAAGTCTGAGTCTGACTCTTTTAAAAAGGGAATCACAAGTTTCTCAAACTCTCATAAAATCTTCGATGAAATTGTTGACAAGCAGAGGACAAATACAAGTAGTAAGGCTGGAATAGGGTATAACTCAGTTCCACCTCCTACTAATCACTATCCTCGGCCTGTTAAGGAAGGCACCGAAGAACTTGTGGCTGACTACTCATCATGGTCAGCTACAAAGTCTAAAGAAGCTATATTCAATCCCAAAAGGCAGGCAAAGGAGAAAACTAAACGGACAGAGTATCCCTTGCCTACTTTTGTTAAGTCTGATAGTACACCTCCAGTTAGTGTAGAGGAGGGTGTTGAGATAGAGGATCTACCGGAAGAGGCTGAAATCAAAGTTGAAAAAGTTAATGTAAAGCCAGAAAATCATATACTTACCAATGAAACTGTAAAGGTTTCAACTACAAAGGGTAAAAACAAGGTTGAAAATGAATCCAAAAGAGTTCAACATCAAATGAAGGATTCAAATATAAAATCTAAAAGTGAACAACCTTCAACATCAACTTGTTCAACTTCTGAGGCTTCTACATCAACGTGTACACATAAGTGTTCACGTCCTGTAAATGCCTCATCTTCTAAGCCTCCAACAGTTCATTCTCCACCTCAACCTTTTGTGGGTAATCGTTGGAATAGGTCGTACATTGAACGACGTTCTTGTTTCCATTGTGGACAACAAGGACATATAATTAGGGATTGTCGGTTATTATCCCTAGATAGGTTTGGTAGAGGGATGCCAAGAACTTCCTCCTTTGGGAATTCTCATTCAAAATCGTTTTCTAGGCGTGCTTCGTATTCGCCTATATCAAGATATGCATCCTCTTCTCCAAAACCCGTGGCTAGAGTAAACAAAGTTGTGCCCAGTAGACCTCAAGTTCAACAGCACAACATTGTTGAAAACAACTCATCTGAACCTACAAAGGTTTGGAAACCAAAATCCACAAACAACACATCAATGAAATCTTCTGAGTTTTTAAAATATCATAAACTCATTGATGTGATGATTATGGATGACCATGGACAACCCAAGTCAATTAAGGCTTGGGTGTCCCATAAGTACTAACATTTAATTGTTTGTGGTGGTGCAGTAAGGTTTTAATAGCTAATATTTTTAGTGACTGTAACGATGTGGACATTTTTGAAAGATTTTGTCATGGTGGTTATGTCTGATGAGTTGTGATTTGGATGAGTATATTGAAGTTTCGAGGTGGTAAAAGCGTTAAAAAGATTTGATTTGACTTGATATGTGATTTTGAAATTTCTTTTAAATTTTATTATTAGTGCAACAGCCATTCTTTATACTTTTTAGTATTAAAGAAATGCAATGTTGCGAAATTTATTCAATTAAAAAATACAAAAATATGTTTAATGTTTAAGGGGAATATTTTTGGATTGGATATAAGAATTTGCTGTTCAGGGGGAGTAATTCTGAATATTAAAAATTCTGATTATTTAATTCAGAAATGTGAACAGTAAGATTCTTAAGTCTTGAAAAGATGTTGGATTGTGTGTCTGTAAAACAACTTGGGATATGATAGTACATCGGGTGATATGCATAAAAATGGAAATTTTAAGGTTTATGTTTGATGTGTCAGTAGGTTTATCTGGTATATTTAACACATCTTTTATAAACATTAGCTTCATCATATGATGTATTGGTAGGCATGGTACACACCGGTTTGTGAGTGAGTAAGAAGTAATAATAAAACTTGTCTATTACTTTGTGAAAAATGTTATATGATGTATGACATAAGTCTTAATTGATAAATGGAAGTACTATCATACACTGTCATAATTATGTAAATGTAAAATGGGCATATAGTGATAATATGATTATTCGCCTAACTAATGGTGACTATTGTTGTACTCACGTACAGACCTGAATCCATTAGTTACGCAAATAGTCTCAAACTTGTTATGTTCATACTAAGGGACCCTCTGTTGTACTTTGTATAGATCTGGGGCCACTAGTATCTTCATAGTCGGTTTGATGTATGCCTAAATATAAATATCAAGTGTATGTTACGAGAAAACCGAGATAAACTTGGTCTTGTAATCTCTACCTTGTGTGAATATGCAGTGTTTGTTTTACTGAAGTTTATCAGTATATCATATAATAGGTTTCTCAAAATTAATCGTCAAACTAACAATAATAATTAGCTCACAAATACGGATGTAATATGTTTAAGTGGACAAACAATACCGATGATCGTCTTGAACTAATTTTTATAAAAGGTGCTTTATATATGTCAAGTAAATTTAAAGTGGACAAATATACTGATGATCGAAATAACACTTACTATTTCCTAATAATTGCATGTTGGCCTGATATGATCCCTAAGCAGACTTAAAACAATCCTATCCCCAATTTATTTTAATCTTCGTTCTTTGTTTTTCATTTATAAAGAAAAATACAAAAAGATTTTATTTCTATGTTATTTTCTTCAATATCACATATCTTGTTAAAGTCAAATATTGAAGATGCAAAGGATGTCAGCTATTCTCCAAAGTTTGTGAAGATAATTCTATCGGAGAAGCTGCTGATGATTGAGAGATGGTCATATAGTTTGAAGATCTTATTGTATGATAAATTTGTGTCATTCACATGAATTTGGACACCAAGATTTATTGGAAGACCATGCTATCTCAAAGGGGGAGTTTCTGATTGTCAAAGACATGAAAGAGTTTGTTGATGAAGACTAATTGAAACTTATTTGACCAAGCTGCTGACAAGGGGGAGTTTGTTAGTGCATTTTGTGTGTCAGTCAGTTGGTCAAACTATTGTAATTGTCAAAGTTAATTAGTCTGCGTATGTGATGTGTTTAGTATGTATATTCGAGTCTGTAAACGAAATGTAATTATAGAATATACATAGAATGGTGTCATTGTAATTGGGCCTGCGACGTTGGGTCAGACGTTGCAAGGGTCTGGGCCTGCGACGTTGGGCTTAACGTCGCAGGGTCCAGTGGGTCGAGTATAAATAGCGAGTTAGAGTTTCATTTGTGTGTTGATCAAACCCTAGAGGGAGAGTGAGCCGTTTTGTGTGAGAGAGGAGAGGAGAAAATCGATTTTGTGGTTTGTGTTTGTAAAGCTTCATACGATTTTCAATTGTGAATATATACAAAAGCTTATAGAAAACGTTTGTTATTGATTGTTTGATTTCCGCGCTTACAATCAGTTAAGCGATCCGATCAGATCCCACGAGTACGGGACTATCATATTATACGTTACGAGTTCATGACATCAACATTCCTAAGACTGCCTTCCGAACTGGCTATGGGCATTACGAGTCCAAGTGATGCCATTTGGATTAACAAATACACCGGCTGCATTCATGGATCTTATGAACCGAGTGTGCAAACCATATCTTGACAAGTTCGTCATTGTCTTCATAGATGGCATTCTTATTTACTCGCTCAGTGAACAAGAACATGCACAAAATCTCTAAACCATTCTAGAACTTCTTAGACACGGAGAGTTATATGCTAAGTTCTCCAAGTATAAGTTCTGGATGCAAACCGTTCAATTCCTTGGTCATGTGATTGACAGTCATGGTTTTCACGTTGATCCATTAGAGATTGAGGCTATCAAGTGCTGGCAAGCACCGACAACGCCGACCGAAGTACACCAATTCTTAGGACTGGCTGGTTACTATCGACGCTTCATATAGAACTTCTCAAAAATAGCCCAACATCTCACGACACTGACTAAGAAGGGAAAGAAGTTCGATTAGACTGATAAGCAGGAGTCAACATTTCAGCTATTGTGACAAAAGCTTTGCGGTGCACCCATCCTATCTCTACCCGAAGGCATTGATGATTTTGTGGTATACTATGATGCCTCACACCAAGGTCTTGGTTGCGTGTTGATGCAATGATACAAGGTTATTACCTACGCCTCCTGACAACTCAAAATTCACGAGAAGAACTACACCACTCATGATCTCGAACTAAGAGCCGTAGTGTTTGCACTCAAAATCTGGATACACTATCTGTATGGCACAAGATGTATCATCTTCACCGATCATAAAAGCCTCCAGCATATATTCGATCAGAAGGATCTCAACATGAGGCAACGTCGCTGGGTCGAGTTGCTTACTGATGGCACCCGGTCAGGTCGGTGTCGTTAACGATTACTAACCTGGCGCCACCAGTGGAGTGTTTTAAATTTGTAATTGCGGGGCCTAAGTTTTTCCTAACAATGCTAATCCTAAGGGTAAGCAAGTGGTAGGTATGACCTAGAGTCGTTCTTCAAACCGACTGAATTGAAACTAAGGCGTGGCAGATGAGGGCTTTCAAACTAGTAAATGGTTTATAAAATAGTGGGGGTTTTGGTTTTTATGTTAACTAACTTAGGCAAGCAAATAAATAAAAGCGAAATAAAAGTAAAAGATAAAGCAGATAAAATAAAGATAGTGTTTGCCGAGATAATTAAGTTATGGGATGATATTTGGAGAAACTGTTTTGAAAGATATTAGTTAATTATCATTCTTGAATACTTGTATGTAAACACTAGATTCCCTACTAATTAAAATCCCATTAGCATGTCACACCGGGAGCTAGGTCATGGCAACATTACAAAGTATTTAAAATAATAATCAAAATCTTAATGATGGTTTAGTAATACTTTCATATAAACGGGAACAAAATCCTAAGGTGCTAGACTTAACTGAACCATATAACGATTCCTCGTCATCCTAACAGATTTGTATATTTAAAACAGTTCATTTATGACTTTTAAACCAGCCCTTGCTTAAGACTACCCAATAAATCCCCTAATTATCCACAGCGTTCCTCACTTAAAGTGGTTCCGCCGCTTCAAACCTTGGCCATGTCTTGTCCTATGATAATTCCCCATGTAGCATTGTGGTTCCATAGTTTCATACCTTTGACAAATCATATTGACACAGATAATTAACTACCTTTTAATTAGACGTCGTTAAAAAGGTGTTGTAATCACGTTTATTGGTGGAAAGGCGATAGATTAATTGGAAGTTTAAAAGTCTATTTAGAAAGGTTAATTAAACTAGGTTTCTCATTTTATCAATTCATTCGTAATATAACTACCGTCGGTCGTTACGCAGCTTCCACGTATTTGTACTACACCAAAAGTGTTTCCAACGCTATACTACATAACAGTCGAATAGGGGCCGTCATATTACTTCACAATAATTAAGACCGTTTATGTTTTATTACTATGATGATTTTAAGGCAACAATCAAACAAGAACATGCAATAAGTCAATCAAAGCAATACTATCGATCTTCAATATTTAATTACAAATCATCTCATAATTAACTAACTACATCACAAGCAAACACAACCAGTAATCTACTCGTTAATCATGGCACAAACTAATTCTAGCATAATCAAAGCATACATATTTTAATTAAGATAGAATGGAATAGAAAGAACCCGGATTAAAATGCGAGAAGGAATAGACTTGAATTAACGATTATAGCTCCAAGCGTACACCAAAGATTACAAGATACTTCCTACTTTCGTTCTAGCTTCAACAAGCTTCCTAACTAGCCTACTACTAATCTTAAAGTATTACAATAGAATGAGAAAGTAAAGAAAGAAAGAAATATGCTAGAATTTGTGCATATGGTGTGTTGAAGGTGTGTATGTGTTAAAAATGCAGCCCCATGAACCCTATTTATAGGTGAGTTTAGGCTCACATTAGCATCTTGAAGTGCACATTAGCAAAAGGTGAAAAAGGTGGTGCACCAAGTACTGTACAACTCGAAAAGGTGGTACACCGGGTACCGTACAACGCGAAAGGTGGTGCACCAGGTACACAAATTTGCCAAAAAAGGAAATGGGACGGTGGGAGGTAGGCCGGCGCCGCCCGCCTAGTGGCCGGCGGCGGCTGGCCTCCTGCCTTCCCGTTCGGCCGCCTTTCGCTGCGTTACTTGATTCGTGCGTGTTTTCTTCGTTATACGTCCGTTTGAGTCGATTCTTTTTGCGTTGGATTCGTAATTCAAAAACGAAGGTTTTGATGTAAAGATATCCCAAAAATATGTCTCCCATCTTTGGATGTCTCGTACGAATTGTTTGGATCTTCCGGAGTGCGTAGAATCTTCATTCTTCATCCGTTTTTGTCGATTCTTCTTCCGTTGGATTCATAATTTGAAAACTAACATCTTGGATGAGATGGATGCTGATGATGGGCACTTTTATCTTGAAATCTCGTTTTGATACCTTGAATCTTTAAACGTGTGTGGAATCTTCGTTTTTCATCCGTTTTGCTTGATTTTTGTCGTGCTACCTTGTTTTGGCCATCTTGGCATAATGTTACTGATTTATGCTGTTTTTGAGTTTAAAATGCCAAGAATCGTTCTAGAATGAGAGAGATATCGGTAGTAAAAACGTGACTTTTTACGCGATATCACTTACCGATTACGACTGCGAAATCAAGTACCATCCGGGCAAAGCAAATGTTGTTGCCGATGCCCTAAGTCGAAAGGAATGTGCCAAACCACTTCGAGTCCGAGCCCTCAGCATGACCATTCATAATGATCTGATCATTCAAATTCTCGCTGCTCAACTCGAAGCATTAAAACCCGAAAACCTGAAGATTGATGCCTTGCGCAACATGGAGAAACGGTTTAAAACCAGGCCCAATGGGGTCAAGTACTTCGCTAACTGAATCTGGTTGCCTAGTTTTGGAAACCTACGCGACTTGGTGATGGATGAAGCTCACAAGTCCAAATACTCTATACATCCTGGATCGGACAAGATGTATCATGGCATCAATGGATTGTACTGGTGGCCAAACATGAAGGCATAAATTGCCACGTACGTCAGCAAATGCCTCACATGCTCTAAGGTTGAGGCGGAATATCTGAAGCCTTCCGGCCTACTCCAACAACCGGACATCCCTCAATAGAAATGGGAGCAAATTGCTATGGATTTCATCACTAAACTCCGGAGGACATCCAGTGGTTGCGATACCATTTGAGTGATCATGGACCGGCTTACCAAATCTGCTCATTTCCATGCCATCAAGGGAACCGACAAAATGGAACATCTCACACGAATCTATTTGAAGGAGATCGTATCCTGAAACGGTGTTCCAATCTCAATTATCTCTGGTAGAGATAGTCATTTTACATCTCACTTTTGGCAATCGTTACAAAAATCATTGGGTACTCGTTTGGATATGAGTACAGCCTATCATCCACAAACCGATGACCAAAGTGAAAGGACAATTCAAACACTGGAAGATATGCTACGCACCTATGTGATAGACTTCGGTGCAAATTGGGAACATCATCTGCCATTGTGCAAATTCTCGTATAACAACAGCTATCATACCAGCATTGGAGCTGCGTCATTCGAGGCACTGTACGGTCATAAGTGCCGGTCACCTATCTTTTGGACCGAAGTGGGAGACAGCCAACTCCCTGGTCCTGAAATCATTCATGAAACCACCGAGAAGATGTTGGTGTCCAGCAACGCTGAAGGCCGCACGTGATCATCAGAAGAGTTTTGCTGACGTGAGACGAAGGCATCTCTAGTTCCAAGTTGGGAATCTTGTATTACTCAACGTATCACCTTGGAAAGGTGTCATCCGAATCAGCAAGCGTGGGAAATTGAATCCCGGATACGTTGGACCTTTCGAAATCCTAGAAAGGATTGGTCCAGTCGCATATCGATTGCAGCTACCGCCCGAGCTCAGTAGCGTGCATCTCACATTCCACATTTCTAATATGAAGAAATGCATGTCCGATGAGACACTCGTTATTCCTTTCGATGAGATTCAAATTGACGACAAACTTCATTTTGTCGATACGCCAGTGGAGATCATGGACCGTGACAAAGTTTGGTGGAATTCGCGGTGTGGACCGGAATTCACCTAGGAACGGGAAGACCAAATGCGACTCAAATATCCACATCTTTTCTCCGACTCCACTCACACGACTCAGAGCTAAATTTCGGGACGAAATTTTCTTAACGGGGGGAGAATGTGACACCCGTCAAATTAGGACTAGCTATTAGGTCCTAATCATTTTACTAATACAAGTAATTAGTTATGCGTTAGGCTAATTCTATGTATCATTACGTGTATTGTTATATATGCGCATTTACATGATTAATTTGAATCGTGTCATTTTATATCGGCCATTATTTCCGATCCATTAATACGGACGTTGGTGAACAAAATATTAAATAATACGAAATTATTTAATAAACTTATAAATCTTTAAATATTACGTTGATAATATTTAACATGTAAAACGTATCGTATAAAGTAGCCTGAACGCAACGATAATGCGCGAATTTAATTCGGCAACCAAACGAACATCAATAATTAATTTGACAACTCAAATTAAAGTATTTTAAATAATACTTCAATGGAAAATTTCTCAAATAATATTGTTAATTTCAACGACTCAAAATAACGTTAGCCGATTTAACGTTTAAACCCGAATAACGAACAAACAACCACAGTACGCGAATACAGTCTGGAATTTAAATTAAATCACCAAGATTCCCTTATGGGACCCACCCAAAAATCTGCCATGTCCCACCTTCCCACTTCCCCTCTCTTCTTTCATGCATTGTCATGATGATTATTCCATAAGACTTCACACTCCACTCAAACTCATTTCATTTCACCACTCATTCTTCACACACAATCTCTCCTTCCTCTCTCTAAAAATCAGTCCCTCTCTCTCTAAAAACATTTCAAGAACAACCCCATCTTCATCTATAATAATCATCAAGATTTAAAGAAGAAGGCAAGAAGAAGAAGAAACAAGATCATCATCATCATCATCATCCACCTCCTATTGTTCTTCATCTCCTTTGTAAGAATCAACACCTTTTCCTTCTAAAAATATACTTGCATGCTACTGATTTCAATGTCTAGTTGCTCATCTAACATGTTTATGTCCAAATATAAGATCAAAATTCGTTTTTATAAAGTATACATGAACATGCATAAATCTGTCCCAGAAAACTCAGTCCATCAAAATGATCATATCTGGAGTTCTAGGAAGAGTTAGACAACGAATTTTTTTTTTAAAGTTGCGTATTGAAAAGAGATACAAAAAGTTATTCTATAGATCCTTCCAGAAATGCACACGTTTTTCTATACAAGTCGATTTATGGGACTGGTCTGATGAAAGTCGAAAACTGTGTTCGGTACTTACGCGGAATTATTTAACTAACGAAATGGACACTATAAATCTCAAGAAATTTATGTTAGGTACTATATTAGTGGAAGAACAGTAGGTAAAAATTGCGGACGTGAATTTGAACCAGAAAATGTAGAAACCTTGTGGCGAAACAAACCGACAAAAACCGCAATCATGAAATAGGGACTATTTTTGACATAAATATAAAAACGACACTTGTGGGTCACCTATGGTCACGAAACTCGTTTTCTATAAGTATTATAACATGATAAAGGTTGTTTAACCAACGGGCCGTACATGTTTTCAAAACTCAAACAAAACAATCAAACATTGTACATAACTAGTTGATGGACAACTAGCATAGATGGTCTGTTGAGACATCTAATCAATAAAACCTTGCGCGTTTAATACGCCCAGCAGGTTTCAACATCTAATCGTTATAACCTTGCGCGTTTAAAACGCCCAGCAGGTTTCAGTCGTTTGAACGACATCATTTACTGGAACTTCATCATTAATTTCCCAACAGCAATTCATCAGACTCAGGTGAGTCTCATAGCCCCTATTTTACTGTTTTTACTTAGGGGTGAGATATATGCTCAATTTGTTTTACATGTGAACACAAGTACAAAACATCGCTATATATTACATGAGTTAATTTCACTAATCAATCTAAGTCCTCTAGCATAGTTTGGTAAAACTTTGTAGCGTGAATGTTAGTGTACGGTACCATATGGGACTGACAATCCCTGTCCGTGTCAGCAAGCACTGACTGGTCAAAACGGACGCATTATCATTTGTTCATACGTGTGTTGATTAGGCACTCGCACAGAGGCACCCTCGCTCAGGCACTTAATTGTGATCCTGACACCTCAGTTAAGCTCAGACTATGTGCTCATGGCTATATATACATCATATTTGATTGATTTCAAACATTATTAAATCTTGTGGTTCATACAAATCATTATCATTATTCAAACCTTTGAGCTCACCAACTTTTTAGCTGACCTTTTAGCATGTTATCTCAGGTTCGCAGCAGCAATAGGTCTGCTCACTCAGGATGCCCATTAGCTCGAGTCTCATGCAAACATAAGGAGATTATCATGCATTACTATATTTTGTATAAATTAGTTATGACATAGAATCTCTTACATCAATTCGAGCTTTTGTAAACTATTATAACAGTGTAAGGCTTTTATAATATCAATGTATTGTAAACGACGCATGTAGAGTCGTTCATTGTATACCTTGTGTGCTTGATTATTGATTAGTAGCACCTCAAAGTATGCTTCCACTCAACAGTAAATTTGGGGGTGTTACAATATGTCATAATTTTGGAATTCAATAAATATCATTTGGGGATATACTAGGTGTTGTTTCCTCTGTTGTACGTAAGTACAGATCTTATTTCCATCAGTATATCTAATGAAAAAGAGCAACAAGAGTTTAAATGAACTCATGAAAATATAGTCAAATTATGTCACTTTGTTGTACATCGGTACAGACCTGTCACCAATGATTTGACTAATATTATTGCTAAACCAAAATCAAGTTATGTCGCTCTGTTGTGTTGAGGTACAGACCTGTCACCAATGTCTTGATTTGAAAAATGATTATATAAATTGAATTTCCATGATATGATATATTTGTGTGATATGAGTATTAGAATATATAACTATTAAAGGGGATATCTACACGAATAATAATAAGTTAAGCTTAATTATTTGAATATAGATTGTTTAGATGGACAATAATATCAGTAATTATCGTGGACTATTTGACATTATAATAATAATAAGTTTAAGTGTTGATTATTTTTGTTACCTCATAGTTTCTTAATTTTTGACTTTAGATTTATCAGATTGTTAAAGGTGAAAGTTTGATTTGAGAATAGTAATTCCTTGTTGAAGTTATATTCTTTTTGAACTATAATTGATAATCTACTTGAGGACAAGTAGGATTCAAAGTGGGGGATATTTGATAAGTGTGTAAAAGTACTATATTTGAATAGCATTTTATCCCGATTCCTACGTGTTTTTATTGTAAATCGTTTAGTTTAGATATTAATTTCGTTCATATTTACAAATAGCAGTGAAAATAAAGGATTTGGAGAAAAGAGACAGAAAATGGCCAATAAATGAGTTAAATGATGCATTTTTGAAGACTAAAGTGAATTCGGAATATTAAAGGAAGAAAAATGAAGAAATCGATTGTAAAATCAATCCATACGCCGTATGGATTGAGGCGGTGGAGGTCCAGGTTACGCGGAACTGGGCTGGGCTTGTTTTACATCCATACGCCATATGGATGAAATTTCCAGAAACTATATAAACGCGTAAATAAACCCTAAAACAAAAATTTCGACTAAGTTTCACTTTTGTTTGGTTCCAGACGATTTTGTATGAATTATAGGGTTATTTTGGAGGCATAAAGAGCTAAGGTTGAGGGTAATTCACTTTATTCTCTTTATGATTCGTTATTTCGGTTTGTAATTACTTTGAATACTTCGATTTCATTGATGACTTTGGTATTGAATGATATGAGTTTTACATTTCTGATGATGAATTGAATATTAAAAGTAGCTTTGTGATTAATTAATCTCGGATTATGATTATTGAATGATTGAAATTGCGTATTGAATAAGTTCTTTAATTGAAAACGATTATATTACTCGAAGAACCTTATTTATTGGTAATTGGTAATTATTATTGCTCAATGTGGTTGATAATGTTAATGAGATTGATTTCCTTTGATGTTATTAATTATTGATGGTTACAATTCTAGGGTTTTGACCATTGCTAAATATGTTGAGTCTGATAGGTTGAGAAAGTAATAATTATATAATTTAAAATGAATGAGACAATAAGAAATTATTGGGTATTATTGATTCGTGCCACTAGAGTTAATTATAATGAGTTGTGAATACGTAATGCTCAATTTAGGAAAACGCACACAATTGACTGATCATCTTGTGACATTGGATTGATGTTTTATGTTGGACCTTAAATTGTAGGAATTTGTTGGACCCGAAAAGTTGGCTAGTTCACATTCAATTTGGAATCTTTGATTAGAAACCAAATTGATATAAAAGAAATCACAATTAGATAATCAATACGTAATGAATCGGGATATATGAATCTGAGTGAAATTAATTATACAATTACTTATTCCTTCCTATTGTTTCCTATTTATTAGTTTAATTTAAGTTTTATTTAGTATAGTATATTTATTTTAATTTATTATTTTACAAACAATTGTTCGCACGGAACTAAAACGCCCCCTGTTTACTGTTTTCTAGTTAATTATTATTTTCTATTTTTATAAATACCACCTTTTCCCTGTGTTCGACTCGGACTTACCAAGTCTATATTAACATTCGATCGGGTATTCTTGCCTAGTTATGTGAGAAGTATAAATAAAGTATTTCCATTTTATAAATTAATAAACTAGACGCTTTCACACGCATCACTTAGCGTCTTGCTATTTGAAAAGATACTTCAAGGCTGAGTGATCTGTATAGATAATAGTTTTGGACAATATTAAGTAAGAACGAAATTTATCAAAAGCAAATACTACCGCAAGCAGCTTCTTTTCTGTAGTAGTGTAGTTCTCTTGAGCAATTGTGAGTGTCTTGATGGCGTAGTATATTGGTTGAAAATGCTTATCCTTCCTTTGCTCTAAGACATCTCCAACAGCAAAGTCACTAGCATGACCCAAGATCTCAAACGAAAGACTCCAGTCAGAAGCAACCATGATTGGTGCATGTGTGAGCTGATCCTTTAGAATGTTGAAAGCTTTCGGGCAGTCATCTGAAAAGATAAACGGAGTGTCCTTCTCGAGAAGGTGCGTCATAGGTCGAGAAATATTAGAGAAATCTTTGATGAAGCGACGGTAGAATCCGGCATGACCTAGAAAACTGCGAATGGCTTTAACAGAAGTAGGTGGCGGAAGTTTGGCAATAGTCTCAACTTTAGCTTTATCAACTTCAATTCCTGACTTTGATATTCGGTGACCCAGAACTATTCATTCCTTCACCATAAAGTGGCACTTCTCCCAGTTTAAGACAAGATTTGATTCTTCACATCGGGCTAATATTAGTTTGAGGTTGGAAAGATAAGAGGTGAAGGAGTCTCCAAAGACTGAGATGTCGTCCATGAATACCTCCATGAACTGTTCAATCATATCATGGAATATCGTCACCATACACCTACAGAATGTAGCAGTTGCGTTGCATAGCCCGAAAGGCATGCGCCCGTAAGCGAATGTTCTGTAAGGACATGTGAAGGTCGTCTTTTCCTGGTCCTTAGGATCGAGAGGAATCTGAAAATAGCCATAGAAACCATCAAGGAAACAGTAGAACTCGTTTCTAGATAATCGCTCCAACATTTGATCGATGAACGGTAGAGGGAAATGATCTTTTCGAGTGGCTTCGTTTAATTTCCGATAGTCGATGCATACCCTCCAATAGGTGACGGCACGTGTTGGAATGAGTTCATTATCATCATTAGCGATAACCGTCATTCCTCCTTTCTTGGGGACAACCTGAACTGGGCTGACCCATGGGGAATCTGAAATATGATCCTTCTTGACCACATCTTAAATCTTCGGGTTGACTCTCCTATGTCTCTGTATAGAAGGTTTGAAGTCATTTTCCTTGAGTATCTTGTGCGTGCAGTAGTTTGGACTAATTCCTTGGATATCAGAGATTTTCCATGCAATCGCCTTCTTATATGACTTCAACACTTGGATGAGTTTTGTTTTCTCTTCGGGTGCAAGACCTTTTGCAATTATGACAGGTAAGTGCGAGGTTCCTTCAAGAAATGCATACTCCAGATGAGAGGGTAGTTCCTTCAGCTCCAACTTTAGTGGTTCTTCAGTGGAAGGCTTCATTCGTGCGATCTCATCTCTTCGTAACTCATCATACTCCATTTGAAATTCTGGTTCGTTTGGAGATGAGTCTGCTGCGGTGGCTGATGATATTTCTACTAATTATGTCTCTTTAGAGAGTACATTCTTCTTCAGCTCGTATTTTCTTGTTGATAATGAGGAGGTTGCATTATCTTCAGTAAACATGATATCGTTGTCGTCGAATGCAAACCTCTGGAATTGAGCCGTTGAAGACGTACTTATGGTGATTTCTGGATTTTGTGGCGCACAACCTTCAAATAGTTGCGGCTCAGCTGAGATTTCTGATTCCATCTCCTTAAAAGATTTGAGAATTTCAGCTATCGAATGAGATGAATAAGTTTGACCCCTTTGTAGTATTGGTAGAGGGATGCCTTCGCCGAAGGGAACAGCAACAAAGGAGTCGTTTGTGAAAGTGCTGATAGGCGGTGCAAGAGGATACGTCATTTCAGATAAAGGAAATAGTAGCTCCTTAGTGTGTGCTGGTTCGTCAGAGATAACTGAGCAAAGTCCAACATCGTCCTGGCATAGTCTTCTCGTAGTGACGATTGTGTTAGGAAGAAGGTCAGGTTTGTCAACTGCTAGAATCTCTTCCAAATGCTCGTCATATATTTCCTGCATGGAATCCACAAGACCAAGATCTTCTCCCACAGGTTGTTTCATCAACTTATCGACATTAAAGGTAACTTCCTCCGCTCCAACCCTCAATTTTAAAGATTTTTCATTTACGTCAATAACAACCTTAGCAGTGTTTAGGAAAGGTCTGCCAAAGATGAGGGGAATGTGGGCATCTTCCTCAATATCCATAATGACAAAGTCAACTGGGAAGATAAATATACCGACTCGGACCATAATGTCTTCAGTAATACCACGAGGGAGTTTAACTGATCTATCAGCCAATTGGATGGTCATACGAGTAGGTAGCAGTTCACCTAATCCTATTTTCTTATGTAGTGAGTAAGGCATAAGGTTGACACTAGCACCTAGGTCAGCTAAGGCATTATTAACTTGGATATTTTGAAGATAACAAGGAATAGTGAAACGACCAGTATCTCCTAGTTTTGGTGGAAGACCATGTTGCATGATTGCAGAGCATTCAGCATCTAAGGGTATATTAACTATTTTCCTTAATTTTTCCTTATTTGAAAGAAGTTCTTTGAAGAATTTTGCACAACTAGGCATTTCTACTAAAGAGTCTAATAATCTAACGTTTAAGTGTAGGCTTTTAAACATCTCAAGATATTTCCCAAACTGTGCTTCCTGCTTCTCCTTCTTAAGTCTACTAGGGAATGGAATTCGAGTACGTGGAATAATTGCTGGAGTTTGAGAAGGTACTGGATCTGGAGTAGTGACAGGGGAGTCATGTAACACCCCCAAATTTAGTGATTTGCGGAAGCATACTTGGGTGTTACTAATCAATATACAAAGCACAAGATATACAGCAAACGACCTCTAAATGAGACGTTTGTAAAATAGATACATTCCATAATTAAATCGTTTGAAAACATATAGTTTTCTTTACAAAAGTATGTAAGCCTAGAGTCCGCGTATGTTGCGGGAGATTCTATTACATAACCATAGCTACAAAAGATAATGCTAAAGAATCTCCGTAAAATGCAGTTTGGAAATCATGCGACTCTAGCTAGTGATCCTGGAGTGAACCTACTCCGTAAGTGTACCTGAGAATACATGCTAAAAAGGGTCAACCAAAAAGGTTGGTGAATCTCACAGGTTTGTAAGTAAATAATCAGTTTGAACACAAGATTTCATCAGTAGTGCCCGCAGGCGTAAATCAAGTAATTGCAAATCCAGCAAATGTAAAGTAATTAAGTTATACCGTTGCCATGAGGCTCATAATCGAAGCTTAACCCGTAAATAATCAGTTGCTCCCGTGACATGCTCGTAATTGAGCAAGCATCAGTAACGAAATAATAGTCACCCGTTTCTACATGTAAATCAGTACGTGGTAGCGCTACTACCCCGGGCAGGGAGGGTCATTTCCCTAATGGATCCATTAACTACTGATCGCGCTTAAGTCCATAACTAACGATATATGATGGAGAGACTTCCGTAAGTAGTAAATAACTCATGCAATTCCGTTTGGTACAGTAATCAGTTTAGTACTTGTGTTCAAGAAAAATCAGTAGCATGTATCTCCCCCAATAAGATAAAACAGTAAAAGTGGGGCCGTAAGACTCACCTGAGCCTAGTAGTAAGCAGTGGTAAACTGTAAGTAGCGTGTAGGTTCTCCGAACCCGTAACCTTTAAATGCCTAAACACGTAAGGTTAAGTAAGTAGATGTCTCGCAAGATCATCTAGGCTAGTTGTTCATACAACCCGTTGTGTCCAAATGTTGGTTCGTTATCGTTTGTTCGTAAGTTTGTATTTTAACGTGGCCCACTGGTGAACGATAGTAATAAAATCTTAAAGGTGTGGATATGAATAGTGAAATTCTCCAATTTGCTACAGTGTTGCTACAGTAAATTTGAATTTTCTACAGTAACTATGACTTTCCTATTCTGGTTTATGTTTGATAAATTCGTATTGTTTAAGTATTTGAAGTTGTACAAGTCCGACACTTAGTGTAGAAGTTGTTTGAAAGCAACTGGTTTATGCGACACTTAATAGCGTCACTAAAGTAAGTCATGCGACACTTAGGAAGTGTCGGGTGAAGTGTCGGATCTGAAAGGATAGCGTCACTAGGGTAGTGTCGGGTAACAAAGTCATGCGACACTAAGGAAGTGTCGTGTATAAGTGTCGGTAAGTATAAGCATGCGACACTAATGAAGTGTTGGTATAAGTGTCGGCAAAAGTTCAAGGCGTCACTTAACAAGTGTCGGGTAATGCTTCAGGGCATCACTAAACAAGTGTCGCTATGGGGTATATGCGACACTTAAGGAGTGTCGCACGAAGTGTCGCTATACTGCGCAGGCCTATGCGACACTAGCCGCTGTTCGCCGGATTTCGAGCAAAAATCATGTTTTCGGGTTTCCGTTCGGTCCGATTCTTTTACCCAACCCTCATATGAACATATTAAGCCTATCTAAACAATAAACTAGTAAAAATGATCGAAAACGAGAGATGTCGGGATTTGTCGGAAACTTACAAAGTGTCGGATTGAAAATCCGAAAAGATAGGAATGTAGATCGTGTGATGGTGAACGTTTTCTTCCAAATGACCGAGTAAATCCGCGGGCGTTTAGTGGTAGTATTTGGTGAATTTAATGGTGGTGGTGTGGTTTGTTAGTTGAGAGAAAATAAGAGAGGAGAGAGAGAGTAGATGAGTGAAATGAGGAGAAGAAATGGTGGGAGGGGGGTTTTTGATGAAAGCCTCCCTTTTTCAGTCTCCGCTCCGCGCTCCGTGCGGTGTTCATTTCCTCCGTCTTTTTACTTTAAATTACTTATTTTTACACGTTAATTATTCTTTTTAAATACGAATTTTACTAATTAGCTCATTTAAATCATTTCTTTAAATTTACAATAGTTTGAAATATAATAATAATTTAAGTTAATTTAAGTACTTTTGTTTTTAATTCGTGTAAACTTTAATCAAGTGATACGAGATAATTACTAATTATTAGAAAATAGCATTTTGGGCACAATTGCGTTATTTAGTTTATAAACATTTGTTCACCAACGTCCATTTTAATCGAATAGAATTTCAATCCATTTAAGTTGCGTACGATTTAAGTCAAATCTCAAAGTTGTATATATTTACCAATATATAATCCGATACATAAATTAGCCTAACACATAACTAATTACATGTATTAACAAAGAATTAGGTACTAATTCTAGTCCTAATTTGCCGGGTGTTACAAGTCACTAGGCACTGGATCAGTGGAAGTGGAAGGTTTGTTTGAAGAATTATCTGAGGTTTGTTCAACTCTGGTTTCTTTAACTCCTCTAATAACGACTAAGATGTCATCGTGCTCATATGATGAGAGATAGACAACGTTATTGATCGCGATTTCTTTTTGACTCTCCTCAACTTTTAAAAATAATTGTTTAAGACTAACTTCTATGTTTTTGATTGAATCTTTAGAAATTCTAAGTAAAGCATCAATTTTATCTTGAAAATCTATTACTTGTCTATTTATGTTATTTTGTTCAACCATGAAGGTAATCAAAGTTTCGTTATAGTGTTGTTGAGAGTTGAGAGAGGAATCGGATAGAGTGGATGGTAATGTAGACAGAGGTTGAATAGGAAGGGTTTTGATTTGCCACTGAACAGAAGATGTTGAATGAAAATTTGGTTCAGAGCTTTTGAAAGTTGCTCCAAACTCCGTGTTATGCTTAATGGAAGTTTGGGTTTTGGTAGAAAATAGAGTTTTGGAAAGGAAAGGGTACTAAAAAGGAAATAACAGAAAAGGAACTTTTAGATGATATTGATCTTCCGAAAGGATCGCTAAATAACTAAGATAACTAAATTCCTAAATATGTCGTTGTAGTCCTCGGTAGCGGCGCCAAAAACCTGACGCGCAGCCAACAGTCGATTTTAAGAATTGCTTCATGTCGTTGCGAACCTCCCGTTTGGCGCGGCGGTCAGTGGGTATTATAATTTGTAAATGTGGGGCCTAAGTATACTAAAGCTATGGGTGAGTATAGCGATAGGTGATGAACGTCAAAATGTGCTATTTTATAGTACTAATTCCCTTTTATTTAATAGATTTCTTATGCATTTTATTTGAATTTGATACTCATTTCGTTCATATTTGCATTTAGGAATTATTTGGAGCATGAATCGGAAAAGATACGGAAAACGAGCTATTATTGAAGAAAAGGAGTTTAAAAGATTAAAGTTTGAAGAATGAAAAGGTCGCGTAGCTGAAAAGTTGAAATTTGCAATCCATACGGCGTATGGATTGAGTGAGCCGGGCTGCCTAAATTCGTGGGCCTGATCCATGGGCCTTTCAATCCATACGGCGTACGGAAGTCCATACGACGTATGGATTGATTCGGCAGAAACCCTAAATAGCTTATTTTGCTCTAATTTTGGGGTATCACCTACATTTTTTTCTCCAGACGATTTCTCTCAAATAAAACCCTAATTTCAGAGCTTTCTAGAGGAAAAAGAGCAAAAGGAATTGAAGACTTTCATTCGTTCAATCATTGTTTCGGTTTTTCGGTTCGAATATATTACTTCTTTTCAATTGATTATGATGTTGATTTCGAATCTGATTTTCTGTGATAATATGAGTTGCTAAGTTTTTAATACAATTGTTTAGATGATAATACTCAGATGATGATTTGATTGTTGAATTGCGGATTTATATTGGATTTTATGAATGTTTATATGTTTATTTGAAGATCCATGTTTAATTATTGATTATTGATGATAACCTAGCGTGATGATCTATTGATTTATGATTGAGTTCTTTATTGATTGATCATTATTGATGATTGTTGATTTTAATTGATAATTATCACTAAATAGATTGAGTTTGATAGGCTAGGATCAATAATAATTAATAATTGGTAATGAACATGATAACTAGTGACAGTTATAAACTTTGTTAAGTCAAGTTGCAAAAGTAAATCATATAAATGTTGTAGTTTTAATTCATAATACAATCTGGTGGATAACGTCAAATTGAACTGTTAACGGGTTGAAAACAAGTTTATATCGTTCTTGATTGTGTGTAATCAATTAATCTTGTAAGGACGATTGATACATTTGTTATGTCACAATAAAATCCATATATTAGCAAATAAAGTGATAATCAGATTCTGAGGAAAATAATCTAAACAATTGTGTTTCTTTTATCAATTGAATTATATAATCTTTTTAATTAATTATTTTATTATTTCTTATTTTCTTATTAAGTTTTATTTAATAAATCATTTTTTTATAATTGTTTGCCAATTGTTCGATCGGAACTAAAACGCCGCCCAATCTTTATTGCTTTAATTAATTGTAGCAATTTCCAATTTGTTTAAATTGATATCCGTTCCCTGTGTTCGACTCGGACTTACTAAGCTATACTATATTCTGACCAGGTATTCTTGTATGTGTTGTGTGTAGTAAGTAAGGTATTTCCAGTTATAATTTTGACTCTGTTTATACAGCATCAAGTTTTTGGCGCCGCTGCCGGGGAGCGGTTGATTCAATTTGAATAATTTGAATAATTTTGACTCTGTTTACACAGCATCAAGTTTTCTGTATATTGTTAGTTAAATTCAGTTTTGTTTACCTGTATCATATTTTTATGTTTAGGATTATTTGATAAGTTGAATCGAATAAGAGTCTCGTTCTACTGACTCGGAAATTATATTGCAGGAAGTTTATGACCCGATCAAGGAATCCTGACCTCACTGATCCGTTTGAGGAACCCGAAAGAGTTTTTCGTCAAAGAAGACGTTACGCTTCCGTACCGCCTAATAACGCATTCAGTGACGAGGATCTCGAAGTTTTACGTAATAATCTTTGTAAACATCGGACTTGAAACATTCCCTTATATTTAGAGGGCGATTTCGGGGAATATCTACGATCTCTTTTTGAACCACTGATCAATCAGACAAAACAAAGAGACGTCATGGCAGACGACATCGATAACATGACTCTCGAAGAGTACTCAAGCCGAATGCGCAATGACCGTGGCACTGGAGTAGTAAGGCCAGCAATTCCGCAAGGCGCGGAGTTTGAAATCAAAGGACAGTTCCTTAAAGAGCTTAGGGAGAATCCTTTTTGTGGAAAAGAGAGGGAAGATGCTAACGAGCATGTAGAGAAGATTGTGGAAATTGCTGACATGTTCAATGTTCCCAATATTACTCGCGATCAAATCATGCTACGAGTGTTTCCAATAACACTCAAGGGAGTCGCTAAGAGATGGATACAAAATGAGCCAGCTGGGTCAATCACCACATGGGAAGATCTTCGCACGAAGTTTCTCAAGATGTACTGCCCCCTGCTAGGACTTCGAAGATGATCGACGAGATTAGGAATTTCAAGCAAGAGTTTGATGAATCACTACACCAAGCTTGGGAGAGATATAAAGATTTGCTACATAAGTGTCCTCAGCACGATCTTAATGATCGACAGATTGTAAGTGTCTTCTACAAAGGAGTAGACCGTGCTACGCGGCAACAGCTTGACGTGTAGGGATCGATTCCAAAGAAGATTCCTAGAGATGCCTTAACTGCAATTCGTGATCAAGCCAAGTATTCTCAGCTGTGGGATGATGGCACTTCTAAAACAAAGAGGCCAGTGAACGATGAAGATGGATTAGCTGCTATTACTGCTAAGTTAGATAGCATGGGAAGAGATATAAAGAAGGTCACTGAGACAGTGCATGCAATCCAAGTGGGATGCGATAACTATGGAGGAACTCACTTAGTGAAGGATTACCCTGAAATGGAGCCAGCGGAGAAGACTGAGGAAGTCAAGTATGGAGAAGCTCAAGGAAATTTCCGCCAAGGAGGTGGAACCTTTTTCAGGAGGCCGTATCAAGGAGGAGGACAACAGTTTCGTCAAACTCAGCCGGGACTTTTTACCAAGGAGTAAGTGGAAGCACCGTTTCCCGAAAAGAAAACCAATCTGGAGGAGATGATGGGAAAATTCCTGACCACTAATGAGCAATTCATTGCTACTTCTGGACAGCGCATGAATACTACCGAAGCATTAGTGAGGAATCAAGGAGCTGCAATCAAGCAGATTGAAGGAAACATTTCCAACATTGCTAAAGTTCTCCAAGAGAGATTTCCTGGAACGCTTCCCAGATTCACCGAGACCAATCCACGTGATCAGGCGAAGGCTGTAATCACTAGAAGTGGAAAGGTTCATGAAGATCTGATTATCAAGAAGAAGCCTGTTTCCCAACCCCTACCTGAGAAGGAGAAGGAAGTAGAAGTTGTTGAAGGTACTAAGGTGGACACAGAGGCTGGTCAAATTGCGAGAGACAAACAGTGATGTGCTAAATCTAGTCTATGACAAAGGTGTCAAAAACTCGAAATATTAAATCAAAGTAATAAAATTTATCGTTGTAAAATGAAACTAAGAAGTACCTTAAATAGACTATAACACATCGGGTAGTGGACCCTATCGTGTAGTAGTATAGTTTTTGTAAATCCAGGTTCGAACACAGGGAATGTGGTTTAAGAATTAAATCTAAGTGTAAGTAACTTGTACAAGAAAAGTAAATGGTGGGTTTGTGCAACCGAATTGTTGTAATGCTTAACAACTTCTTAAAACTATAACTAAGGCGGGGGACTCAGGAAGAGTCAAATTAATATTTGGGATTTTCAAGAATACAAAGGAATACTGTTTGTCCCTTTCTTGGATCTAACGAAACCGAGTCTATATAATTGCTAGCGGAAATAACAATCATATCACTAACTAATCACACAAACAATCAATATGCAATGATAATCAAGCAAAACGTTGTATATTGATAATAATCGACTAGCTTTTACAGAGATTTCGACTGATTGGCGTTTAGGGTTTCGTCAACCCTAAACAGAAAACGTAAATAGGAATTTATACAAAATCTGGCACCTGCGACGTCGCACACGACGTCGCAGGCCCAAGCCCATGCGACGTTGACTACGTCGCAGGCCCAAGCCCATGCGACGTTGACTACGTCGCAGGCCCAAAACCTGACGTCGCACCTGCGACGTTATCTGTAACGTCGCAGGAGTCAGGAAACACAAACTAATAACAAAACTAACTACGAGCTAGACCAACTGACAGACACATAAATTGCATCAACAAACTCCCCCGTGTCTTCAGCTTGGTCTTCAAAAATTTCATCATCTAAACCCAGCCCACAGGAAATTGTCCGTCAGCATGAATTCCATGAGTTACACAAACAGTAACAACTTTGTAAAATTGTTCAGCTAAACGTTTGTTAAACTCATTCTTCTGACCAACACGAATCCGATCATCATAGAGTTTTCTCAAATCTTTTTCATGAAAGTTAATCAAACTCATCGGATCATACAATCTAAACGTTGATTGTCTCAAATTCCAAATACTTCCAACTTCTGGCCACGGTTCTGAATCTGGAACAAAAGTAATAACCGTTTCACCAGTTTGTGAATCGAGTTCCCATTTAACAAGTCTTCGCAGAAAATAATAAGGAACTGGTTCCAGAGGTATCTCGGTCAAACAGTTAGCTGGCGGATAGTGAACTTTAACCATAGGCTTCCTGGTAACTGGATCAATTTTCTTTTTGAACGTATACCGAGTACCCAACGTCGGTTTCAACTTAGAATATTTCTTCGATAACACTTCTCGACGTAAATTCCTCTGAATAAACTCGGCATAATCATTCTCGAACGGATTAATCAATTTAAGCTGAGCTAATCTATTAATCTCTCCTTTCGGCAACGTGCTTAATCGATCAAAACGCATTTTGAAGTACTGAACTCCATCATCTCTCTTAATCATAAACAAATTTCTCTGACACTTCCAGCTTTTAATAACACCGGTGTAATTTCGACTAACCCGGTAAACTTGACATTTAACTGGAATAGGAACTGGATTTCGTCCCTTAGGCCACCATTGCATGTTTCTTTCTTTCTTTTCTTCAGCAGTGTATTTCCTTGGAATATCTGTAGATTCTTGAGCTGCTGAGTCCGGTGCCTGTGTCTCTTGAGCTGGAGTTGATGTCGATTCTTGAGCAGGCTTTGCAGAAGAACTTGATTCTCCACGTTGAACTTTAGCAGACCTCTCATCT
Source organism: Helichrysum umbraculigerum (assembly GCA_949592205.1). Classification (NCBI taxonomy): domain Eukaryota; kingdom Viridiplantae; phylum Streptophyta; class Magnoliopsida; order Asterales; family Asteraceae; genus Helichrysum; species Helichrysum umbraculigerum. Next base: position 43,745,458 of record CATIUR010000002.1, on the reverse strand, counting down.
TCACTCGAGTCAGATTCTATAATCGGTGCACCATCGTAAACTTCCCCAGATTGTGCATCATCATAAGCTTCATCTGAATCTAACTGTTCATCTTCAATCGAAATATCATCATCCATATCGAAAACATTTTCAGTTTCTTCCTCAGAACCAACTCCACTGGCCATTCTCTGAATAAACGATAAATCAGCGAATGAATAGTCAACAGCCAGCGGTCTCGGCTGTCCTAGAATATCATCAACACAAAAGTAATCCAAACGAGGAATAGTTTCATTAACATTTTCAATTACAGGAGTGGGAGTTACATTTTTAGGTCCTAGTGACTCTACATTTGGGCCCCCAAACCCAATCTCCCCCGAGGCACTAGACCTAGCCTCCAAAACATTAACCCTGAGTTTTGTTTCCTCAAGCTCCTTAGCTTGAACCTCAATCAGTGCAGCTTGCGCAGCAATCTTTTCATCTTGAGCATCCATCTTTTGCTGCATCTTCCGCATATCATCCATCATTTTCTGCATAAATGCTGGAGTGGGCTCAACAGCAAAAACCTGCTGAGGAGATGGAATAACAGGAGCTGTAGCAGAAGAAGAGTGACGAGGTGGAATAATAGGAGGTGTTGCAGAAGAAGACTGACGAGGACACCGATGACGAAGCTGAAAATCTGCGTCGGTTGGGTCATCACCGCCTCGAATACGTTTCCAGGTATTCCGTGCAACATAACGACGACCTTCACTGATACGACGTGCAATTCTCTTGGCTCGGCGTGGTTGTGTGCGTTAAATGAAATCCATCTCATTTGGGTGCGGGACAGCACCATCAGAACCAGGAGGAGTTGAACCACCGTCATCATCAGTTCCAGAATCCGAGCCCTCAACAGTGTCATGAGATGTTGGATTGTCCGAGTCAACATGCCCAAATTGCTCAATGTTTTCCAGGATAGCGTCCACATGCTCCCCCGCAGCTTGAACAGGGATGTTCACAAGTGGTTGCTGCGGTTGCTGTGGTGCTGGAACATCCATGTACTGAGGTTCCGGAGGCGGCACGTAATTCTCAGTCACAATAGCACCAAATAAAGCAACATCTGGTGGTGCCTGAACCCCTCTTTCATAACCAGCACAAACAGTAAAGATCCGATTCTGCATCGGTGAAATCTTCAGTCTCTGATCAATATCACCCAGTGCCTGAAGAGCTGGATGATGGCGATTGATGTGAAGCTGAATGAAACGCGGATATAATACCCATTTTTGATCCCCGGCGTTTGCATTGTCGACCATTGCCTTGAATATAAAACCAGAGAAATTGAATGGCTTGTTGTATACTAAAGCCAACATAGCAGAAGCCAAACTCCTGCTCATCCCGTCCGTACCGGCTTTCCTATTTCCCAAACAAACAATAATCACGTGCATCAAATATCTCCAAACACGTGTGAGATTCGCTTTCCGATACTTATCAGTGGGAATCCCTGGATATCCAATCCTTTGCATAGCCCCCACAACGAAATTAGGATCAAAACTAACAGGCATATCTGGTTGATCGTTTAGCTGAAGAAGTTCCCTAATACTTTGTTCAGTAATCGTGATCTCAGTATCAAGAACTGTGGAAACCAACCGTCGAACGTTGTTATCAGTAACAACATTGGCATTTCTCCAAAATGGGTTTATCAGATTCCCAAAAACAACTGTGTTGTCAGAAATGGCATGAAATATCCTCGAACGTCTCAAAAATGCGATCATTTGACGATATGGTGCCGCCTTTTCGGAAGTATCATCGAGATAAGCAGCAGTATTATGACGCGCCTCAAATACTAAAGCCATATCTAAGTGTGCGGAATAACGAGTAGAACAAGATTACGTGAATGAATCGGAAGAGAAACGGAACTAAATCACAAACGAACCAAATATGCACGAAAACTCGCTACGTCGCAGTCGCCAAAGCTCACGTCGCTAGTGAATAGTGAATAGTGTGAAGAGTTACGTCGCGGTTGAGACTGTATATAGTGTAACCCTAAGTGCGACGTAGTGTGGGACGTCGCTAGCGACGGCAAGGTTGACGTCGCATAAATCAGTTAGGATGTAACTTGAGTCGGTTTTGAATTTTCAAAACAGTTAACACGTAATTTTATTTAGCAAATAATATTCAAATAATATTCAAATAACTCGTGACTTGGGAAAAAAAAAAAAATACAAAATAAAATAAAATAAAATTAAAAATAAAATAAAATTACTAACACGCTGCTTTTGGTGACGGAGTTGTTTTGTCTGATTAGGGATCATATCGGAATAACATTCAATTATTAGGAATAGTAAATGTTATTTCGATCATCAGTATATTTGTCCACTTTAAATTTACTTGGCACATTTAAAACACCTTTTATAAAAATTATTTCAAGACGATTATTGGTATTGTTTGTCCACCTAAACATGTTACATCCGTATTTGTGAGCTAACTTTTATTGTTAGTTTGAATATTATTTTTGAGAAACCTATTATATGATATACTAATAAACTTTAGTAAAACACATAACACTGCATATTTACACAAGGTAGAGATTACAAGACCAAGTTTATCTCGGCTTTCTCGTAACATACACTTGATATTTAAATTTAGGCATACATCAAACCGACTATGAAGATACTAGTGGCCCCAGGTCTGTACTTAGTACAACAGAGGGTCCCTTAGTATGAACATAACAAGTTTGAGACTATTTGCATAACTAATGGATTCAGGTCTGTACGTGAGTACAAAAATAGTCACCATTAGTTAGGCGAATAACCATATTATTACTATATGCCAATTTTACATTTACATAATAATTATGACAGTGTAAGACAGTACTTCCATTTATCAATTAAGACTTATGTCATACATCATATAACATTTTTCACAAAGTAATAGACAAGTTTTAATATTACTTCTTACTCACTCACAAACCGGTGTGTATCATGCCTACCAATACATCGTGTAATGAAGACAATTTAGATAGAAACTGTTTTAAGTGTGTCAGATAAACCTACTGACACATCCAAGATAAACCTTAAAAGATCCATCTTGGGTCGAGGCTATGCAGGAGGAACTACAGCAAATAAACAAGATGAATGTTTGGGAAATTGTTCCTCTACCCAAGGGTGCTCACTTGACGGGTAGGTGACGTCAATAACAATTATATCACTAACTAATCACACAAACAATCAATATGCAATGATAATCAAGCAAAACGTTGTATATTGATAATAATCGACTAGCTTTTACAGAGATTTCGACTGATTGGCGTTTAGGGTTTCGTCAACCCTAAACAGAAAACGTAAATACGAATTTATACAAAATATGGCACCTGCGACGTCGCAGGCCCAAGCCCATGCGACGTTGACTACGTCGCAGGCCCAAAACTTGACGTCGCACCTGCGACGTTGTCTGTAACGTCGCAGGAGTCAGGAAACACAAACTAATAACAAAACTAACTACGAGCTAGACCAACTGACAGACACACAAATTGCATCAACAAATACTTGCTTGGATTATTTCACTAATGATTTCGGGGTGCAAAGAAGTTAAAATCAGTTTATTTCACTTGAGATTTTTAGAAGATTTCAATGAGATGGAAGTCTCCAATTCTCGTATCTAAATTCTAAGTTAAAAACATTAAGATTTAATCTAGTAGGTCACTTTCATAAACATTACCATCTTGCACAAATTAAGCTTATATTCTTAACTTGTTCTAATTATTCATTTGATTATAACTAGACAATCCTTCATATACAAACAATTGTAACAAATTACTAAGATGATAATAACATTGGTTGATTTACCACTCAATAATTTACCAACAAGTTAATCAATTACATAAACTCAAATTTGCATCTTAAGTTATTAACTAGCATATAATCTAATCTTAGCAAATCACTTTCGTAAATTTACTAACTAACACATTTGAGCTTAATGGATAATTTTGTTTAAGATCTTGTGTTCACAAAGAAATTACTAGTTATTCATAGATAAACAACTAAAATGAATTAGTGATATGAAAAAGTCTTCGCTAAATTGATCATATACTAACTTATCAACAAAATTAATCCATGAATCAAAACTCAAACACATTAGGTTCTCGATTGAACATAAACTACTCAATAAGTTAAACTCAAAAGATTACACCCCTAATCATATAGTTATTTCACCCAAGCAAGCTTAACAGAAAACTAGCTAATCATGTGATATCAAAACAATAACATACAATAATGTAAACCTCAATAAACATGATTATAATTACTATAAAAATTGTTAACAGAGAAATACAATACTTGAATGAAAAGCGTTCGTTACCAAATGATTAATGGAACCAAGAATGAGTACACCAATGAATCCACAAACTAATCTACTGCCGCTTCCTCTATCTTCCAGAAAAGTGATTGTGAGAATTGGTTTCGGGAGTATTTGGGAAGAACTACAGAGAATCTTCTCCGTATCCACCCTCGTAACGTGCCTTCTAACAATCCCCCTAATTCAAAGATTGAGTTGCCATAATATAGGATTTCTACGCGTGATTTCTCCATGCTTCTGTCCAAAATTCGCTGCTAATATGGTTGGGAAGGTGATAAAAACGGATGGGAAAATAAATGGAAATGAATGAGGTTATAGACTTTTATCGGTAAGTGGTTGAGCTGCAGCCGCCATGGTACCCGGCGGGTATCCATCATCCCCGGCGGGGATCCCTAATTATCGCCACATATTACTTGATGTTTAACCCTAATCTCGCATTAATGATAACCCTAATCCCCGGCTGGGATGTAGGGTACACGGCGGGGATCCATCAGGTCCTTAAGCTCTTGTTCCTGCTTCACGATTTAAACTCCAAAATTCCATCTTTTTATCTATTTTCAATCCTCCTGCTTCAATTGCACCTATATTCATTTTTCTTTATAATAAGTACCAAAAGTTCGATAAAATGAATAAATAAGTACACAATTAATAATGATATCGCGCCTAAAAATATGTATAATTTAAGCGATATCAAACAGTATGCGAAGGATCATGTGCCACCACCACCTTATCCAGCAGCATTAAGAAGAGGAAAGGACGATGCTCAATATCACCAGTTTCTTGAGAATCTAAAGCAACTCCACATTAACATTCCGTTTGTGGAGGCTATTGTTCAAATGCCTAAGTATGCCAAATACTTAAAGGAACTGTTGACCAACAAGAGTAAGTTGATGGAAGCAACAACAGTGATGATGAACAATAGATGCTCAGCGGTGATGCAAAACAAACTGCCACCGAAGATGAAAGACCCAGGGAGTATTACTCTTCCTTATTTTATCGGAAGTTTAGATGTCACTAATGCATTGGTTGATTTAGGAGCAAGCATATCAATAATGCCTTACACTATGTATGCTAGACTCAAGTTAGGGGAACCAAAGCCAATTAGAATGTGTATTGAGTTAGCAGATCGGTCCATTCAATATCCTAAGGGAATGATCGAGAATGTGTTGGTCAAGGTAGATAAATTTGTTTTCCCTTGTGATTTTGTGATTCTCGACATGGTTGAAGACTCGAAGGTACCTATCATTTTAGGAAGGCCTTTTCTAGCCACTGCAAGGGCTTTGATTGATGTTTTTGATAGGAAAATCACCCTGAGGGTAGGAGATGATGAAGTAGTGTTTGATGTTAATAAGTCAATGCAATACCCTGCTACAGTTAATGACACTTGTTACTTTGTTAGTACTTGTTGGTGCATTTTGTGTGTCAGTCAGTTGGTCAAACTATTGTAATTGTCAAAGTCAATTAGTCTACGTATGTTTAGTAATTAGTATCATAAATCCAAAACAGGATTTCATAAGTATAACTGTATGGTCTACAGTAATACAAAGGAAATCCTCAAAAGCGGTCCCCAAAAGTATGTGGCATCCTAAGTGGTCCTGGGTTGTCCATCATGTATGCATGCGATTCTTACTTACACAGCTAATTTCCTGTAAACATAGAAAAAGAGTTGTCAACAAAACATGTTGAGTGAATCACAGGTTTTATGTGAGTATGTGGTTTGTGAAACCAAGTTTGTATATAATAAAATGTTGTTCATTTTCAAATAATCAGTTTGCATGTTTTCGCAAAGTATAAGTTTGTAGGGTTGTTTCCCTAAAATATCCAAGTTTGGTGGAATGTTGTCCCAAAATATATATTAATGGTTGTTCGCTAGTTTAAAAATATGTAATCGGTATGTTATCCGATATAAAAACATTTGTAGGATACGTTCTTCCTATACGTATGTAGGAATACTTAGACTAGATCCCTCGCAAAGTGAGCTAAACCTTACGAGTTAACATAACGCGACCTAACCCTATAACCAAACCACAACCAAAACTTATGTTATTTGCCTTCAGGACAGTTAAGTATACGCTCCTATCCATAGGAGGGTCGTCACGGCAATAGATCTATTCGTATACTCAGTGGCTAGAGTCACCTTGCTAATGGTTATAGTTGCAAGACATGAGGTCTTTCATGCAAACATTTCAAGTCTGGGTTCGTACTAGGATACAGTGTCTAATTCCCAAAACAATTATGAAAATTTAAATTCATACAAACATATGTGGAAATGTTATTCCATAATCAAACAGTTTGTATAAAGCAGTAAAGCATTTATATAAATTTGCTGCATGTGTTCGCATGCAGTTTCTATGTTTACACCCCAATATTTAAAACATAAAACATTTCAAAGGAGGGGCTATGAACTCACAGTAGTAGTAGATGTCGTAACGTGAAAGCTAGCAGAGATATGACGCGCGCCCAAGGTATGTCAACCTATACGCAAATATGTATTAACATAAGTACTTTGATTTCGTTGAATTGTTTATGTTAATAATTCGTTTGTTTCTAAGAAATTGTTGATTTCTTATGTTTCGAATAATCATTGACGTTATGTTGAAATATTTGTTATTATTTCTTACGTCATATACTTGTTAAGTATATATATACTTGATTATTATCTTGTCTCCATCGTACATATATTTGTTCTATATATGTATACTTATTTAAATTTACTTGTTGTGTATTATTACTTCGTACATTTGTTAAACGTATAATTCGTTTGTTTATATTTGTAAATATACAATCTACAAATGTCATATGTATATATATATATATATATATATATATATATATATATATATATATATATATATATATATACTACATTATTAAAGAAATGGGTTTTCCCACTGTTTAAGACAAGGACTTCGCAAATTACTACTATACCCCTGATTTCTCACCTTAGAGCATCTCCAATGCATTCTAATATTTTGAGTCTAAAGTTTGGCCACATCACTATTACTATCTTTTACATTAAATTTTTACAATTCATAAAACTCCACAAATTTCAAAGTGATATATTAGTCCCACATCATTTCATTATAAAAATACAATTATATTGCATATCAACTCCAATATTAAAAAAAGTACTCACATGCATTGATATATAATACTAAATAATTAAAGAAGGTACAATGTAGGACCCATTTTGAGTTCAAAGTAGAGCTCAAAGAACTTTGAACTCCACTTTATACACATGAATATGTGGCATCACTACAATGCATTTGTTGAACTTTAAACTATGACAACCAAAACTTTGAACTTGCCACATAAGCCCATTGGAGGTGCTCTTACTTAACCATAAAACGTATGCTCTCTCTCATCATCTCTTCTGTGAAGGTGCGCGCAAAATTTCAGGTCAAACGGAAGTATGAGAAAAAAAATTACGCGCGTTTGAATTTAGATCAAAAGTATGAACTTTGCTGAAACAGAGGATCCCGGTGGGATCATATGCATTATGGTGGGATCGTTTGTGTTATTTGGTCAGACCATTTTATCCCATGGGGATCCCAGTGGGATCATTCACGATTCTGGTGGGATCGTTGTCAGGTCAAGTTTTAAGTTCCAAATTAGAGTTAAAACATTTCCGTTGCGTATCTCATGTTTTTTATAAGTCATTTAATGTATGTATGAGCAAATGTGATGAAAAAAAAATTATGGGCGTTTCAAGTTGGTATCAGAGCGATAGTTTAAGAGAATTATGTAATCCACATTAGGATTGCGTAGTCTTAAACTATTATGAATGTATGATTATGTTTTTATATGATTTCAAAATTTGTTGTTATGACTGATTGTGTTTAAGGGTAATGAATAGAAGTGTGTGGTAAGTCTAATATGATTTCGTCTGGCCAAAGAAATTAATATTATACTATTGCACATGGGTGATTCATAGCAATTAAACATAATGCAGATTAGGAGAGAATTGTTTTGATAGATTGTGCATGAAGTTTAATTGTTGTTTATATTATGTGAAGATTGAAGGTATTAACTGAATTGTTGATTTTGTGTTAGATGGATGCTACTAAGAATACCAGTGGACGTTCTCTCCCGTGTGAGGAGAACAGAAATTTGACTCATGAGGAAGAAGTAATGATAAAGAATATAGTTGGACAATCTCTAGAAGCCTTTACCCCAACGATGATTACTAGAATGGAAAACATGTTGACCGAGAGATTTAGTGAGTTTGAAAGACAACATATAGCTCCCTTAAGAAATGTGGGAACATCCTCAACTCAAGTAGAGACGAATAAAGAGAAAGAGAAGTTTGAGTATAAGAGTTTTGCTATGTGTAATCCACCTGAGTTTAGTGGAGAGTTAAACCCAGTTATTAGTAATCGTTGGATTAGTGAACTCGAGGAGACATTTTTGTTGTGTAAGTGTCCGGATAAGTCAAAAGTGATATTTGCAGCTCATCAACTTAAGAAAGATGCTCATGAGTGGTGGAATTCTCTGTTAGAGACGTATGGTTCTGAAATAGCTTCAAAGTTTACCTGGAATAAGTTTAAAGAGATATTTAGAGAGGAATTTTCACCACCTGTAGAGTTAGAGAAGTTAAAGGGAGAGTTTTTAACGATTGAGCATGGAAGTAAGTCAGTTGCTGAGTATTCGAAGGCATTCCATGAGAAAGCTAGGTTCTGTCCTGAGTATACCTCTAATCCTAAGTTGTTGACCGACCATTTTTATCATCATCTTAACCTTGAAATTCATGAATCCATTGACCCACTTGTTTATAATACCATTGCTAAGATCTTGAATAGAGCATTAGTGCGTGAGAAGGATTTGCAAGCTAGAGTTGCTGAAACAGTGAGTAAGAGAAAGATAGAACACATCACTTCACCATCTGCTGTGTCTAAGAAAACATGTTTTGAGGAGACTTTACCACAACCACAACCATTACAGCAAATTAGTTCCCAAACTCAACCAAGAGAGATACCCCCATGTGAGAAATGTGGTAGGAAGCATACAGGGGAGTGTAAATGTTTTAAGTGTGGGAGACTGGGGCATATGGCATCGAATTGCCCAAGTCTTCTTCGTTTGTGTTATTATTGTTTTAAGGAAGATCATCTTCAAGCTGACTGCCCTGATAGGGCAAGAGATAGGCGTAAGAAAATGGAAGAGAAGGTAGCTATGACTGTCCTAAAACCTAAAACCCGTGCTTATCAGATAACTGCTGGAGATGTGAAAGAGTCAGCTGATGTGACGTCAGGTACCTATTTTTTTCAATTCTATACCTGCATACATTCTTGACTCTGACGCCGTTGAATCTCTAGCATTTATATTGTTATGTGTGTTTAAGAGTGTTCGTGAGGACACGAACAGTTTAAGTGAGGGAGAGTTGCAACGTCCCAGATTTCAGGAATTTAATTTCGTACGCAGATATAATTTTATAATAAAGTTATACTGTGTAAATAATAAGATATAGTGAAAAACGTAAGACAGTTTCTCAGTTCCAGACTGTAAAATTAAGGGATTTAAAATAAAAGTGCAGATAGATACGTAGATGGGTCTGATGTTTATTCCTATTGTTCCTAAACATTCTAAATACTTCCTGTGAAGAGCTAGAAATCGCAGAAACCATTTCCCTTCATCAAATCTTCAATTCTAGTGTAAATTCAAGAGATTAGTGTTGAATCATCACCTTCTTCCATCCTTTAATCTTTGTAAGTGTTAATTTCTCCATTTTAAACCTAGTTCATGGGGGTTTTAAGGGTTTTGTAAAATTGATGATTTTAAATACGAAATTAGGGTTTATAATTGCTAGAATTGTTGTTTATTATTGTAAATAAGGTTGTTAGTGATCATATAACAACTTAAAATGATTAATTTGCTATAGGTGTTCTTGAGTAAATGTGGGGGTTTGGTTAAATATGTATAATTAGTGTTAATTAGTTAAAAGTGTGATCCATGATGCAATTAGAGTATGATAACTATGTTAGATCATGATTTAAGTAAAAGTGTTAATGAATCACTTAGGTTAACCAAAGTGGGGGAGGGTTTAAAAGTGATTAATGGTTTAAAGTTATGAATTTCTTGAATTTAAATATGTTGTTATATGATATGTGTATAGGTGATAAGAAGTTGGAAGTGTTACCATTGGTTTTGTGTTTTGAATCATTATTTCAAGACAAAGGTGGGTTATATATGGACGTAATCAAGTAAATGGTTGTGTGTGATCATACAATCACGTGGAGATAATTATGATTAATTGTTTAGATTGTTACTTGTGAAATGATGACATGAATTGATTGTACATGTTACCGGATAGCTTTCGAGCTAGAGGGGGGTACAATCAAGTGAAGATTAAGTGTATTACTTGTATATGATTATAGTGATATGAATTGTGATTGTACATGTTACCGGATAGCTTCCGAGCTAGAGGTGGGTACAATCATGAGTCAGTGATATGAAGCTTATGAAGTTTATGATATAGAGTTGCTAGTTTTACTAGCATAGTATTTATGTAGCCATGTTATGTATTATTTGGTTAAGTGTTTATATGCTCACTAAGCAAAGGTGCTTATTGTTTAAGTGTTTCATGTTTTAGGTGGAAGTGGACAAGGGAAGGGAAAAGTGGTTAAAGAAGATTAGCGTGGATTGCTTGATGATAGTGTATGGCAAGTTTCTCTTTTATGTCGTTTGGATAATACTTGTGTAAACCGCCCTTTTAGACATGTTTTAAAAGTGTGTCATGGTGAGCCATGACATATGTATTTTTGAAAATGGTTGACTTTGAAAGTCAACAACGATTGTACATGATGTAAATTATGGTTTTTAAGTTTGAAAGTTAATGAATAAATATGTTTGTTCCTTATGAAATGAAAGAATGGTTGAAAATAGTCAAATTGTGTTTTTATTGGTTATGGATTGTTGACATGTAGTCAAACCTTCTATTAGTCAATTATGGGTTTTGATTGACTAGTCAATAGGTCAAAACAGTCTTTGTGGGTCAGCGGGTCAAAAAGGGTCAATATGGGTCATTAAGTGCACTTACGGTCTAAAACGGGTTAGAGAAGGGTAAAGGGTGTGGTGAAGTGTCTTACAACTTTGTTTTGATGTGTATGATGAGTGGTTAAAAGCACAATGTCTTAGCCTTCATAGTTTGAGATTATGTATGCTCACAAAAGAGTCGTTTTTGGGTTAAAAAGAGTCATACGCCAAAATCCCGCATCATTGTGAAATTTGAAAAAAGTGGAAATGAGGAAATGCTTGTATTGTCAAAGTGAAGGTGCGCGCAAAATTTCAGGTCAAACGGAAGTACGAGAAAAAAATTACGTGCGTTTGAATTTAGATCAAAAGTATGAACTTTGCTGAAACAGAGGATCCCGGTGGGATCATATGCATTATGGTGGGATCGTTTGTGTTATTTGGTCAGACCATTTTATCCCATGGGGATCCCAGTGGGATCATTCACGATTCCGGTGGGATCGTTGTCAGGTCAAGTTTTAAGTTCCAAATTAGAGTTAAAACGTTTCCGTTGCGTATCTCATGTTTTTTATAAGTCATTTAATGTATGTATGAGCAAATGTGATGAAAAAAAAATTATGGGCGTTTCATGTAGTAGATCCAAATCTGTCATGAAGATTGCATACTCTTCGGAAGGTATGTAGTGAAAGGTAGGGGAGTCATCGTTCATGCACATATATGATTGATATTTGAAGTGATATGGTGTATACGTCATATGCCATATACACGTGTTTGTGACGCTAGCTAATTTTTATAGTTTTTAACTTATGTCTTTAATTAGTATATATCATAGAGATGGGATCATGAGAGTACATGAATTATGGAAAGTATGGAAATACCAATGGGAGGGTGCCATTTGTACAAAGATAATACAAAACTCATTTACCCTCTAACTTAAATATCTCACAAACGACAAATCGAAAAATTATGAAAATTGCATCATTAGATTCAGCGTTTGATTCTCTTCTATAACAACCCTCAATTTTCAAAGTCATTTTTTTATACATATCGGAAGCGCACGATTAAATATATAACGTTAGGTTTCATACTTACCTTTCAAAATAGTAATTCGTTTACGTACAAACTCTAAAACTATATCATCATAACAAGTATCAATACCAGGTTGGGTGTTATATTAAAATCCATGACATAATTATTTTTAATCCAAAACGTTTCCAAATAGATCAGAGAGCGGTGCCAAACATTCCTTCAAGCCAAACTTCTAACAACCCACAACCACAAGCTAAACCTGCAAAAAGTTGGGAGGTGGGATTAGCACAAAACTAAGTGAATGGATCCAAGGCTAACATTCTAACTCAGCTTAACAAATGCCTACAACCAAGTAATGCACAAGCAACATAGAAGGATCGGTGGTCCTTGATGTACCCTCATGCCGCGGTGGTCCCCAAGTAACACTTAAAACCAACTGAAGGCCAATCAGCGGTTAAACCGATAGTTTAGTACTATTACTACATACGACGCAATTTCAGTGTCCAACACATGTACAAGGCACTTGCGAAGTCCTAGTAATAGTACCCAAACCCAACACATTAGTTGACCTCCACCAAATCAAATAGTCCACAACTATCATAGCATATAGGACACCAATAATCAATCAAGGGTCAGCCATCATGGCAATATAATATTAAAGCAATCATTGCAATAAATCAAGTTTACCCGTTGTAACATGTTGTTACAACTAACTTAGACTGAGAGTCCAAGATCCACTCACCCTTGAAGATTTCAAATCTCCACTCAAAAGTCTAATGTTATTGAGTCTTCGCCATATCTGAGAATTAAATCAAATAACAAGTCAGTAACTTATTCATTATGATTAACTCATGTTATAATCATATAACATATTCAATATATATCTTAAAACTGCAATAACAACAAGTTATAAGATTAACCATTCTGTTTCCGATTCTATGATCATGAAATCAACAAAACATCATCATGATAACTTAGTTTAATACATCTCATCTTGCATTGGAATTCATAAATTCACCTATTATGATACCATATTGCATGCTAGTTAACCATACAAACTTATATCATGTTAATAAAAAGAGGTTACAAATTTCAAAGCTAATTGTTGCACAGGGGCATGGACCCGTCGGCTGAGGCTTAGGAGCAGCCGGCTCCCATCACTGACCCGCCGGGTCACACCCATTAACAGCCGGGTGATTTCACTTTTGTGTTAACAGAACTAAAATGCGTTTTAAAGGCTATAGGAACCGCCGGCTTGGCTAAGGAGCCGCCGACTAAGGTGATGAACCCGCCGGCTGGGGTGTCTCATCCCTCGGTTCCCATTGTGTTACATAGAACCCGCCGGCTGGGTACTATGACCCGCCGGGTTGTTCTTCATTTTCAGCAGCAGCAGCAGGTTATCAAACCCCAAACCACGAACCGAAACCCTTAATATCTCAAATTCGAACACTAGATACGATTTTTATCAACAAGCAACCTCAACTATCATCATATATCATGTTATAACAACAAATCACTTCATCAAATATCAAACCTGTACATTATTACTCATTCAATCTAATTCCTTCAAACCCTAACATATATACATATATTCAAAGAAATTTAAACTTACAATCAAGGTAATAACAAGGTAGATGATGATGATGATGATGAGTAGCAACCAAAAATCTAAGCTCCGATTGCTTCCTAAATGATTTCCTCTTTTGATTTCTATAATTTCAAGCATATGTGTGTGTGTTTTATCTTGGAAGGAGGGGAAACAAAATGAAAGAAAAAGGGGAAAGTAGGTCGGCCTACACCTTCAACCCCCATACTATGCAGTGTACAAATTATATCCGCTCTAAATCTATTGCCTGGAACCTAGAAATCATTTGCGAGAAATACATTTTATTAGGCTTTCAACTAAGGTTCTTTAAAACGAGCAATAATTCATTTAACACAATAAGTCATTTGACCATTTGACCTATTTATTTCAGTTATCAAAATACACCAAGTATTTAAAATACAATTTAAATATCAATTTAAAATAAAGAGATTAATGTATTTCTACTAGGCTCATTTCGAGGATGTTACATCTTAGATTTGTCGTCCATCAAGGCATACTTTCGACGATTTTTTTTTCACGTTTTTTGGTGGGTTTTACAATTTACTAACACATGTGTTAAAGTGTTGCGTTTAGGGTTTGGGGTTTGGGGTCTAGGGTTTGGGTTTTGGGGTTTCGGAGAAACCCCAAAACCCAAACCTTAAACCCTAACCCTAAACGCTTTACATAACTCTAAACCCTAAATCTTACTAAACCCTAAACCCTACTAAACCCTAAACTCTACTAAACCCTAAACCTATTAAACCTTAAACCCTAATAAATCCTAAACCCTAATCCCTAAACTCTATACTTAAATTAAATATTTAACCAAATATTAACACATGTGTTAGCAATTAGTAAAACCCACCAAAAAAGGTGGAAAAAAAATTCATCGAAAGTATGCCTTGATGGACGGCAAATCGAAGAGGATCAAACGCTGAATCTAATGGTGCAATTTTCATAATTTTTCGATTTGTCGTTTGTGAGATATTTAAGTTAGGGGGTAAATGGATTTTTAACATGTGGGTATTCTCTATATACACATGGCACCCTTCCATTGGTACTTCCATTCTTTCCAAAATCCTTGTACTTTCCTGATCTTTTTTCAGATATCTGATGTCCTAATAGTGTACATTTTCACTATTAAATTTGCCGATCATTTTTCTCTCGTAAATATTTTATCATTTTTCTCTCATAACAAGCTCAATCTTTTCAAACGTAGTACATGTAATTAAGTGGATGAGCTATATTAAATTGTATATCAATATAATTAAACTTAAAGAACTATTTATTTGCAGATACCATGGATAAAATATGTGAAAGTAAGTATAATTTATCTAAATTAAGAGCAAAAAGTATAGATCCCTCGGTCTAGCTACAAATAGTCGATAAATCGATCTCATTTCAACACATTATATTATATACGTAAGCTAGAGATTGAAAATGTTCTTTGAAATGGTATTTGATTTGGTGATTTTTTGCTTTTATTTTTTTTTTCTTTTTCAGGATCTAAGTAGCAAATTATTAAATTCAACATGCTATATCACAACACAATGGATGGATGGGCTTCTTTTAATATATAAAAATAGATTTTACATAATGTACCGAGTACATTTAATTGAATTTGCATTAAAAACAACAGAGAAATATAGTATTTATATAAAATCGATAAGGCCTCGTAATTCATGTTCAATTTATGCCCGTAAAAAGTTGAGCCGCTCTGCACGAAACATTGATCATTATCTACAATATAGATAAGAAGCTAAATAATGCATATTATAACTTATTTAAAATTAGATGATCAAGTATGCAATTTTACAATTTTTTTAACTTTAAAATTACTATTTCTAATCTTCATCATCTTAGAAAATCTTATCATATATAACAAAAAAAAAAAGTTCAGTAAACTTCATTTAACAGTCTTAAAAACACACATTGACTTATTTTTCCCAAATAAAAAATATTGCTAGAATTTTTTACTATTTATTTATTTATTAATTATTATTATTATTATTATTATTATTATTATTATGATTGGGGATCATAGGGGAATGGGTCATATGAGGAGAAGGAGAAGAAGTTTTATTTGTAGTCATTGGATCATCTTTTGGGTTGGATCAATGGTTAAAAGGGGTGGCAATTTTGTAATTACTTTAAAAAATAAGGGTATTAGTTAACAAAAAAAACATAATATTAATTTTCACTCCACACCCCTTCCACTATTTAGACTTTTACATGTTAACCCTTCCACTTTATTTTCTTCCCCCTCCTACCTTCTTCTTCCTCCAACCCCACCTACCACCACCCCCACCACTTGCTGCCACCATCTGACAGCCGCCGGCCGCCGGAAAAAAAAATTTCAAATTTTTTTTTTTTCAAAAAATTTTTTTTTTTTCAAAAAAATTTTTTTTTCAAAATTTTTTTTTTTTCAAAATTTTTTTTTTTTTCAAAATTTTTTTTTTTTCAAAATTTTTTTTTTCAAATTTTTTTTCCCATAAATTTTTTATTAGATATAGTATTCCTTTTCCTACTGCATTTTTAATAAAACTATACGTTTTTTCCACTGCATTTTGTATATTATTGTTAATTAACTAAAACTTGTATATATTTTACCGCATCTTCTATACCCAACGTCAACAAAATACCGTACAAATGGATAATATATATAATCTAAAATGCAGTAAAAAGAGAACAATATGTCCTAAATGATGTATTATACTTTAATACAAAATGCAATACAAATAGATAATATGTAAAATACAAAATGCAGTACAAATCGATAATATGTAAAATACAAAATGCAGTAAATAACAAACAATATATAATGAATGAAATATATGAAAAATGCAGCAAAAATAACAAAATGCAGTGGAAATAACAAAATGCAGTACAAATAGATTATGTATAATAAAAAATGCAGTGAAAATAACAAAATGCAGTAAAAAAAATAAAATGCGGTACAAATAGATTATATATAATATAAAATGCAGTAAAACGAACAATGTGTACTAAATAAATATATGCAAAATGCAGTAAAAACAGTAGTATGTATTATACTTTCATACAAAATGCAGTAAAAATGGATCATATGTATAATATAAAATGCAGTAAAAAATAAACAATATGTAATATATGAAATATATACAAAATGCAGTGAATAATAATAAAATGCAGTATAATTTTAACAAAATGCAGTAAAAAATATATTATGTATAAATTAAAATGCAGTAAAAAACAAACAATATATATAAGATTGAGGTGTATAAATAAAATGCAGTAAAAACGAACAATATCTACTAAACATATATACAAAATGCAATAAAAATAATAAAATGCAGTACAAAGTGATAATATGTAAAAAAAAATTGGAAAAAAAAATTATAAAACAAAAATTTTAATTTTTTCTTTTTAAAAAAATTAAAAAAAAAATTAAAATTTTTTTTTTCCGACGACCGGTGGTGGGTGGTGGCGGCGGCGGGTGGCGGCGACGGGTGGCGGCGGTGGCGGGTGGCGGCGGGTGGCGGCGGGTAGTGGTGGTGGGTGGTGGAGGGGAGGGGTGGGTAGGAAGAAAGTAGGAGGGAGTAGTGTACACTATTAAAAAGGTGGAGGGGGTAAAAATGAAAATTTGAAAATTCTTCTCCTCCTTCTCCTCAAATAATACCTTCTCCTCTGAACCTTACCCTATTATTATTATTATTATTATTATTATTATTATTATTATTGAGATAAACGAAAAAATAAAAATAAAAAAATTGAAGAAACAAATAAAAGTCGCTAATTAAATTGACGAGTTTGACTTTGACCCATTTCCATCTACATGCAAAACAGTTGTCACCTTTGCTGTACACCCCTTGTCCATAAATGTAAAAAAGACGTTAAAATTTTCGTCCATTCACCCCCAATTTCCTTACCGCTACTCTTCAAATCCCCACCTATAAATACTCCTTCAAGGGCATATCGGTCAACTTCCTCCAAATTTCTTAGCTGTTATTCTGCAAATTCCCACCTATACATACACTTCACTGTATCTATACCTCTATTCTATCTCTATCCACACTCTGCTTTCTACATCAATTCTATTCTCCAAAATCCGTTAAAATCATCTCTTACAGATATTTTTTGATTTCAAGAACTGAAAGAAGACGAATTCAGTAACGTTTTTCACGATCTCCGGAGCTAGTTATAAGTGTAAGTTTATACAATTTCATTCGTTTTTTCGCTCCAGTCATTGCGATAATGCAGATCGATTTGTTAGGGTTTTGAATGCGTAATGCTTATGATGACGTGTTCTTGAACGGAATATGACGTCAAGAAGTGATGTAATGTGAGTTAATTCATTAAGGAACGTGTTCGTGTTTTTGATTGATGAACTCGTGTGATCTTGATGAAAAGTTAGGGTTTATTTGAGTGTGTATCGGTTGAATTAGGTGCTTTGATCTTGTGTAATTTCATGCTATAAGATTTGTGATTTAGAATCCGCATTGTTTAAATAAGTAGCAGAATTCAGAATTCTAGAAGTGATTGTTAGGGTTTTGGCATTAAGACTGATTTCCTTGTATTGATTTTGAGTAATTTCATGCATACATGAGGCTTCAGTTTCAAAGTCTAGCGAAATTCGCTGTGTTAATATGCTTCTGCTGGTTGCCACAAGTTGAATCACAATTTATAAATCCTCAATCGAAGCCTGCGAGGGCTTTAGATGCCACATTACAGGACTATGCTTATCGTGCGTTTGTTCATCCACGTACTGGTATTCCGTTTGATGGTTTTGTACCTCCCTATTTGACTGGAATTGAGATATCAGCAATGAGGCTTAGAAGCGGTAGTCTATTTCATAGAGGTGTTCAGACGTTTAAGGAGTTTAGGATTCCGGTTGGTTTAAGAGAGCAGCCATATGTTGAGAGACTTGTTCTGGTTTACCAAAATTTAGGAAATTGGTCCACGACATATTACTCGTTACCTGGTTACATCTATCTAGCTCCTGTATTGGGTCTGCTTGCTTATAATGGTTCAGATTTATCGGCTTCTAATCTACCTGAACTTGACTTGTGGGCGTCCGAGGAAACCATTAGAATAAACTTTGGACGAATTAACCCAATACCGGCTGGTTCAGTTGCAAAGTGTGCTTGGTTTGATCTACATGGTCTGGTCAATTTCACAGATTTGGTATCTGGAAGTGTATGTTTGACCACTGAACAGGGGCATTTCTCCATTGTGGTTGAATCATCGGCCCCTCCTGTGCCAGTACCTCCTGCACCACCTGAAGCTCGTCCTGAATCACCTAGTAGTAGAAAGAACAATGATTCAAAGGTGTGGGGAATTTTTGGGTCAGTATGTGGTGGTATTGCATTGTTGGTGTTGTTGGCATTGCTGATAGTGTGGGCATGGAGATACAAGAAAAGAAAACGCATGCGTGAACTAGAAAGAGCTGCAGATGCTGGTGAAGCATTGCGAATGACCAGAGTCGGGAGCATGAGAGCACCGTTTGCTATGGCAACAAGAACTATGCCAAACTTGGAAACGGACTTTAGTCTTTGAGAGTCATCATATTCATATGCCTCTACACAAGATATTCTTCAAGTTTTCTGCTTTTGTAGGTACCTAATTCTGCTCACTCTGTATATCTTTACGCATTCATATTTTAGGGTAATTGACCATTAAAAAATCTATCATCCGTTGTATACATATTGTAAGTTTTAGTATACTCTCGTTGAATTTTGATAAACTAATGACGAGGTATTAACTGCATTCATGGCATTTGAATATTTTTGAGCAATTGAATACAATCTGATGGTAAACAAGTGTACAATTTGATAGTTCGTTTTTTCTTGTGCACATGTTTTGAATATAAAAGGTTTATGCTATGTCACGCATTCACAAATCTAGTTTCATGTATAACATGATTCATTGGCATTTTGAAAGTTGAAACACTAGTCATAGTTAGTGCTTTAAAGTTTGTGTATGTTCGATGATTCTTCATTTGGGCTTCAATAATTGGATCACGGTCATCACACTTTTTCATATATGTTGAAATCTTTAACCTTAAAAGAATATTGGTAAAAGGAGCATATGTTCGTACGTAGTATAATACAATTGTGATTGTGAATATGAAGGTTGCATGTGAAGTCAAACAAATGATTTGTCAAGTCCTGATCACTTAAATTATTGGTAGGGTTTGAAATATGAGTTTCTGCCATGTACTATGTGAAACCATATGCATTATCAATTTTTTTGGATGATGTTTGATGGCTGTAAATTTTGCAGTTTTCCATGTCTGTTTTATATCAATCTATACCATTTATTGTGTTTGTTAATTTACACATTAATGGCAACAAGCTTTTGTCCTTCCCCCCAGTCTGTTCCCAGTTGTCATCATAGGCAAAAACAATTACAGTACTATTTGAACAAAAAAGATTTCCTTTTTAAAACTTCTCTATTAGTTGAGGATTAATGCTAGATCACTAAATATGAAGCATTCGAGATTAGTGGTTATAGTAGTTTTTCCTTTGATGTATAGAAACCGTTTTGATGTTGATATCAAATGGTTTTAACTTCTTTTAGACGATATGACGCTTTTGTATTACATTGTTGATAATTTAGAAAAATAACACCTCATTATACTTCAACTGCATGCTCAGCAATTTTATGTTTCATGATTCCAGTTGAATTCTTAAATAAGAATCCAAAGTTGTTCTATGTATTGAGTGGTTTTAATGAAAATTGGTCTCCAATCTCACCAAACCAGACCATTCGTATCAGAAGAGTCTGATAAATACACACCAACCCGATATCGAAATCTATATCGACATCTTGAATGTGGCAAACTTAGACTTATTTTTGGTAGATGCTGCAGCAGAGGGTATTTAATATACCCATAGATATAAATTACATGTAGGACAACACATAGATTCTTCAGACAAAGATATTGCCTCATTGACCACCAATTTAATAGTTTCTTGAATCATCAAAGTGGGTACACACTGTATGCCTTGTTTTCAAGGGTACTCCAGCCCATTGCCTACATTCATTTCCAAATTTATCTTGTAAAGTACTAGCATGAATGCAGCACAATACAAACCCAACCAATTACCGAAACAAAATTAAAAGATCGATAAAAAGGTAGAGAAGAAAAAATTAAAAGCTTTTTCTAGGAGCAATGTACAACTTCTAACGATTGAAGTAGAAGTCACAATGAGATAATTGCTCTATACTTCGTGCAAGAAACACCTTCATAATGCACATAAACCGTATTCGAGAAGTTTATGAACAAATTGCAAATTCAGGACCTTTTCTCTAATTGCTGCAACTTATATGTACGAGTAACAAACTAGTGTGTTATTTAGTTATTTACAGATCAAACTTATAGCTTGGATGACTTCTGATGAATGCTAATTGCTTTAAACCCACCGTCAAATGTCCTTCATCGATGAAATATATCAGCAACTCCAACGTCAAAGGCAGAGAAGCATAAACATATAATTCTTTGTGTGGACTACTATATAGCAGACCTGCAACAAATGACTCTACAAGAGTGCCCCAAGTGCCATTTATTCTTGAACCACATTTTGTAAATCTATTGTGCATGGGAGTAAAGACTAACTCAACAACAATTGGCAGTTACATTTACTGCTTTAGTAATGTTAGCCAGATCAGCTCTTACACCTTCCTATATTCATGCACATGCAATTCACCATTTACTAAATTTGTTCCACCAACAATTTACATCTCCTAGTATCAGAGGTGGCAAACTGGCAATTATGACCCATTTACGTCTCCTAGTATCAGCAAAAAACATTGAATACATATACACCTATAGCTTGTTATTTCTACTAAAGTGAGCGACACTTCAAGTTAGTAAGAAAAGTTGAATGGCAATCTGAATTGAGTTTGGATATGAATGAGGTCGCTTAGGGGCTTATCTTACTTGCACAGAACAAAACATCCGAACTTCTACCTTCTTAAAATCCTCATATAATTGTTCCATGAGCCGTACTATTGCGTCGGTTTCCATATTTTTTGAGTGTTATGCTTATGCTGGTACTTTTAAACATCCAGTAGAACCAGATCAATTTCATTCTTACATAATTACATACCCCATAAATTCTATAGCTCGTCAATCGACCATAGTACATGTCTCATATCAGCTCGTGATAACCGATTAAGAGTATGCTTAAATTTTGTTGACTACACACCCCCACTTAATTCTTTTTGTCATTTAACAATAGCACAATAGTGAAGGAGATGGAGTTAAACATATATACTCCTTTCGTCCCAATTTGATTGTGTACATATTTCTATTCTGATAGTGATATGTCTCAAAATAGTTATATACTTTCAATTTCAGCCAATCATACCGTGTTTAAGTGGGTAATTTAAAATTTTATTGGTCACAATATAAGCGTTATACGTTTCTAAAACTGTTTATATTTGTCAATTGTCTGGACAATTAAATTAGGATGAAAGAACAACTTCATTTACATTGTACAAATGAAATGGCCTCATATGGCAAATGGCAATCGGGCAATGTGCAAGTCCTATGTTGCACATCTTAAGGGCTGGGCCTTTGAATGAACCTATCTTAAAATATAAGGTTTATGTTCAAATAAATTTTAGGTGGGCTAAAAAATTGAATAGATTATTAGTGAGTATTTAGGCAAGTTCTTTGGTTGGTTACAAAGTTTATAACTTGTTCCGAACAATCATGGTGTTTAAAATCACTTAATTGTATGTAAGCTTAAGCATAAAACGCAATGATGATGGTGTTTTGATGGTTAGTTTATCCAATGTACCTCCAGTTGCACGCATCTAAAAGAAACTACTGAAAAGTAACTAGTAATGAAATAAAAAACGAAACTAGTAAACATGTACACACCATTGAGTTTGTCTTTAGTTTGAATTTGATTCGGTTATGCTGTCGATTTTGAAGGATAAACAAAATCGGCTTGGCTTTGGTTTCAATTGGACCGAGCTGGTAGCTGGACCATCTTTGAATATCAATAACTGGTTCGAGAGTAAGTTCAAGTTAAGAAACCAAACCAAACCAAACATTGATGACTTTGACCTGAGCTTGTTATGTCATGTCAATGTGGGTCGACCTTTTCCATCCTATTTTCAGGTGTATATTTTTTATATAAATTTGTTTGTTCATATGTGTGTAAACACAATTTATTTTGATAATAAGTTAAGAAAAGTAATTTAGATAAATGGTGTGAGATGTGACAAAAAAGATGACATGAAAGCTTTGTTTCATCTAAACAGAAAAGGATCAAAGGGTAAGACAAAGCCGATCATGTTAAAATAATTCTCCTTTTGTTGGCAAGAGTTTAATCAAGTTTGGTTCGATTTAAGATATAATTCAATAAAGTCTTGAATTCTAAAATATTTCTCCTTTCTTTTTAATTTTTCGAAAGGCGGTATATACTGAGTACTATATATTTTTAAACTCGTTTTCGAATAGATGTCTAAAAAATCGAATTCTAACACTTCTCGTTTGTTACTCTTGCAATCATCAGACTATCAGAGCACGATTAAGAAGCATTTGGTGGAACTATCATTTTTATTGGTGGAAATATCATTAACCTTATTGAAAATCATCGTAACTTTTGGATCTAAGATATTGGCAAAGTATCATGAGATAGTAAGAATTTATCACGATATCATTACATCTATCTATCAAAAATTAGGGGCAATTAAGATAGAAACAAATTCACATTTTTATTTCTATTTATTATCCTACACAATCAACCCTTGAAAAGTTAAAAATAGTAAAGAAAGAATCTTCTATTTTATTTTTTACTCAATCTATATCTATATCCCTTATAATTCATTTCCACTTCTTCCTTAAAAACTTATCAAAAGGGATATCGGAAAACCCCAAAATACCCCTAGCACTAATCTTAATCTTAACTATATATGATACATTTTCACATTCTACTTTTTACTCAACACAAGTTATACATAAATTACCCTCAACTCATTCACAACAATTTCATTAATACCTCTATCCCATTATATATAATCAATTACTACTTATTCTCCACTAATTACACTTTTCATCCATCAAATATTAAATCTACCCACTAAAGTCTTTTTTGATCGGTTAAATATCAAAATGGACACTTATAATGGGACATCCCAAAATAATCACTCGCACCTCCATCCACCGACACCACTTTCACCGTCGCATTGCGCGGGTATTGTGCTAGTAACATATTAATATAAATATAAATATATTTTAACAATAATATTTAATAAAAATAATATATTTTGTAAATATTTAATTATCTTTATTTTTTGCTTAATATAGTTTGTACTAGGGGTGTCACTTTTATCCGGAATCCGAATAATTCATCCGATCCAATCCGATTTAGATTAAATGGACAGGATTATTTGGATTACGGATTGCTTAAACGGATTATGGATTACTTAAATGGATACACGGATATGATTAAGGATCAAAATTAAACTGTTTGGATATATCCGTATAATCCGAATAAGAATCAAATAATTAAATAATATTTACTATTTTACCATATTAATGTTACCATATAAGAAATTAAAAATTAATCACAAATATAAACATATAAAGAGTTACTATTTTACCAGTTTTTGAAGAACGGAGATCTGACATTTTGGATGCTATGAACTTTAGGAAAGAAGATTTAAGGGTGCGTTTAGTTGAAGAAAAGTGTACCACTTTTCCAGAAAATTTTTCCAAGAATAGTGGAAAATTAGAAAACGCGTTCAAAATGGGTATTTTCCTGAAAAGTTTTCCAAGAAAATGGAAAACTCTTTTTCCATGATATAACTTGAAGTTGGAAAACTCATTTTTCAAGTTTTCCATCTTTTTCCTTTATAGATCTCCCTCCCTTTTTCTAAAATTTTCCAAATGCATTCTCCTAACATCATTTTTCCAAAATGGAAAATACACTACTTTTGAACACATTTTCTAAATTTTCAACACTTTTCTTGAAAACAAAAACTCTTTTCATTTCTTAGAAAATTGGAGATGGAAAATTATGGAAAATTTTCCACAACTAAACGCAACCTAATACTTTTTGGTTGTTTTGGGATTCCTCTTTTGGATTAGATTGATTGGAGGTGTATTTAATTTTGGAACTAGGAATATGTTTTGGATCAAATTGTATGTTAGAAGTTGGAATTGGAATTTGGATGTTATAATATGATATATCGTTTCATCTTATCTTATGTTTGTTTATATACTTGTTTTATTAAACGTAAAGTTAGTCTTACTCGATATCACACGTTCAAATTGAGCTTATTCAGATGAAACCGTTTAATCCGAAAATTAATCCGAACTATTTAATCCATATCCGATTAATCCGTTTCTTATTTGGATTGGATTAAGGATGAACTTTAGATTGTTCGAAATCCGATTAATCCGATCCGAATAATCCGAAATCCGAACAATCCGTACGAATAAAACCCCTAGTTTGTACTATTTAAGCCCATTAAATAGACAAAATAACAAATCAAGTTTATCAATTACGATGAGAGCTTTTTGAGTGGGAAGTTTAGGTTGCGTTTAGTTGTGCAAAATTGAGAGCTTTTTGAGTGGGAAGTTTTAGGGTGTGTTTAGTTAAAGGAAAATGGAGTGGTTTTCTAGAAAATTTTTCTATAAAAAGTGAAAAATTAGAAAATGCGTTTAAAATGGGTATTTTCCATAAAAGTTTTCCAAGAAAATGGAAAACTCATTTTTCCATATATCAACTAGGAGTTGGAAAACAAGAATTCCCAGTTTTCCATATTTTTCTTTATACTACTTCCTCCTTTTTTTCTAAAATTTTCCAAAAGCCTTCTCTTAACATCATTTTTCCAAAATGGAAAATACATCACTTTTGAACACATGTTCTAAATTTTCGACACTTTTCTTGAAAACAAAAACTCTTTTCATTTTTTAAAAAATTGAAGATGGAAAATTTTGCTCAACTAAACGCAACCTTTTAATACGTTTGTGAAAAGTGAGTTATTGTTGAAAGATTTTTTCAAGAGTTTGCATTTGTATTGTGTCGAAAAGAAAAAACGATTTTGAATCGTTTTTTCTTTCTTTTTTTTCTGTTGAAGAGAAAATGCTTTTTCGATTATTTGTTTATGTATATGTAAACTTATGCAGAGTAATATATAGGCGTACGCATTTACTTTATAGTAGTGCGTGAGCTGAGTTGAAAATAACTGTTCAACGAAATGATACTTGAAATATATATCTCGTCGCAACGTACGGGCTAATATGTAGTTAGTAGTATGCTCACCAACTAGATAATTAAATTGTGGATTCACTGTGGTTACATAATACTCCGTATTCAAATCTCCATAACATAAACAAAATGATACTTGAAATATACTTCCTCCGTTACAATTTTATTTTTCACAGATAAAAAATACGCAGTTTAAAAAAAATGTACTTGTTGTACTTTACACCCAATAAGATTTAATCTCTCACCACATTCAAATGTTTTAATTGATTGAAAAGTACAAGTGGATTATAAATTTGAAACATCACAAAATGGAAAGGTAAACTATAAATTTGAAACATCATAAAATGGAAAGGTGAACTATAAATTTAGGACGGAAAGAATATATAACTAGACTAATGATTAACTTTTCCGTCGCAACGCACGAGCTAACCTAACTATTTTGCTCACCGAACTACAAAATTAAATTTGGAGATTCACTGTGGGAACCACATCCACGTGTCTAACATAATATTCAAATCTCCATAACTCGAACCCCAAAAACTCCGAACCAGATCCTCCTTCCATCACCATTCTCACCAAACCCTGTCTCCATTCATTCTCTTTCTTTCTCTCTTTTTAGGGTTTCTTTGATTCCCTCTTTTTCGCTTTACATCAAACCCATTCCCAACTTTCCTCTTTCATCTCTCCCCATTCCCGGCCAGCCGCCCATCGATCATACCGCTTCACCCTTTCTAACAGGTATTCACTCCTTTCCCTTAATCTCACTGCTTTTAAACAGATCAACTTATATACATATATATGTATCTGTATCTATAGTTTTATATTGCATACTTAAATCAGATCATGACATGTTACCTTGTATTTATTATTTGTCAACTTAACAACAGTAATATGAATCTTAGATCTATATATTACACATATACTAAATTTTTTATTTTTTATTTTTTATTTTTTATTTTTAATTATGTATGTTGTGTTTTATTTTATTATTTTCAGGTTAATTTGAAGTGATCAGTATCTGTGTTTGTGTAATTTACAACAAATTATGGCTTGTGTATCTCAGCTTAATTACACTCATGTTATTACAAACAGTCATCATTTAAATCCAGCTAGACATATACTTAACCTTCAATTACCAAATCTTACTACCAAAAAACTCGTCCATTTTACGAATTTCCCACTCCGATCCACGCCGTTAAACCCCAGTTTACCTTCTAATATACAACCAATCTCAATCCCCTGTGCTGTTGCCGGTGGAGGTGGTGGTAGTGGTAGTTCTGGTGTCGGTCATGGTGGTGGGGGCAGCGGTGGTGGTGATCGGAGTGGCGGCGATGGGAAATTTGATGATTCGTCGTCACTTGATGGTTTCGGACCGATTGGGGCGTTTCTTAGTGGGTGGAGATCTAGGGTTGCAGCTGATCCTCAGTTTCCATTTAAAGTGTTGATGGAAGAAGTTGTTGGTGTGAGTGCGAATGTGTTCGGTGACATGGCGTCTCGTCCGAATTTTGGGCTAAACGAACTTGATTTCGTGTTTTCGACATTAGTTGTAGGGTCGATATTGAATTTTACACTTATGTATTTGTTAGCCCCAACTATGGCTTCAGCTTCAGCATCAGCTACCTTGCCTTCAATTTTCGCTAATTCACCAACGAGTCACATGTTTGAATCCGGAGCATATAGTTTGGTTGACCGATTCGGTACCTTTGTGTACAAAGGAATATTATTTGCAGGTGTAGGGTTTGCAGCCGGTTTAGTAGGGACCGCATTATCAAACGGGTTGATCAAAATGAGGAAAAAAATGGACCCGAGTTTTGAGTCACCAAACAAGGCGCCACCAACCGTTTTAAATGCGCTTACTTGGGCCGTTCATATGGGAATAAGTGCGAATCTTAGGTACCAAAGTTTAAACGGGGTTGAGTTCGTTTTGGCAAAAACGTTGCCACCGTTAGCGTTTAAGAGCTCGGTGGTTGGGTTGAGAATGGTGAATAATGTTCTTGGAGGTATGACTTTTGTGATGTTGGCTAGGTTGACTGGTTCACAAAGTTCAAGTGGTGAAAGTGTTTATGAAGAGGGTTCTGATGAGGAGAAGAAGTTGTTGAGTAATGAGATTACTTCTAAGTGATTTTGGTTCATATTTGATAGTGAAAAAAATCATGAAAAAATGATTAATTAAGGGTTTTATGAGATGGTTATGTGATTGTGGTTTAATGGTGAGAAAATGAGAATGCATGAATTTTGGTACTAATTAGAATAAGTTTATGTATACATTATGTGTTTTGTTTGTTCAACTTTTGGGATTTCATTTGAACTATTTTGTGATGCTTGCTTGGAATGTGAGTTGGGTCAATGGGATAACAGAGTAAAACTCCATAAATGATTAATGTGTTTATACCGATTTAGTTGGGTGGTGATAAATCTATCACTCAATTTGATAGATCCACCACAAATATATATTAACAGGTTGTACTGTACAACCTGCTAATGTACACTTGTGGTGGATCTATCAAATTGAGTGGTGGAAATATCAATTGCCATTTATAAAAATCGTCACTCAAAGTCCTTTTTAGCGTTATTAAAATAGTTTACTTTTATCTCGTAAATGGTCTCATCGTCATTAAAAATGACTAAAATATCTTTCACCGCTTCACAATGTTTCTTTCTAAAATAGAAAGAATAAAAATTTGGTTAAATGTGTGCAAATACTCTTTTAAGTCTATTGATATTGATATTATCAAAATACAATTTTCGTTTTATCATTGTTGTGGGAGAATTGTACACGGCAATGAATTTGTTGCTTAAACGAAACTAGTACCTTTGAATATTGTTGCAAAGGAAGATGGTTCTTGATTTGAGTATGAGATGTAAAAGATCATTCAAGTCATTTATAAAAGATGTAGTGTGTGTTTTGGCAACCTCATTTCAAGGGATTGTTAAGGATTATAAGACATTGAGATTCAGGTTTTAAGAAGCTCAATCTCGTATAAAATCATAATCCTTGTTTGGCACAAAAAAGAAAGTAGGGATTCTTCAAAAAAAATAAATGAGAATCCCAAAAAATCTAGCTTCTCTCAAGAATCTTCATTCCTTACTTATTAATTTACTATATTACCCTTTTTAATAATTAAAACATTATAGTAATAGAATGTCATGTTCATTTATGTCATTTACAAAAATAAGCTTGAACCCTAACTAATTTGCCAAGCACCGCTAAAAAATAAAAATCTCCAGCTTCAAAGCTTCCATCTCCAGCTCGGCTAATTTTACCAAACACACTCGTAAACTTGATCAGATTTAATGTATTTTGAATGGAGATTAGATTAAATCAAAAAACTTTTCAATGTAAAAAAGTATCCGGATGATAAGTATTTAAAAATGTAAATGTATACGGAATATTACGGTGACGATAAATCTTTTGATAAATCTTTTTTACACTTTGATAAATTGAAAAATTATACTTGATGCACGAAAAGAGGTGCATATGTAATAAACGAAAACCGTACACATCGGAAATCTATAGAAATCACGATTCAAACAGATATAGAAACATATTATACAATTACAGACATCGTAGTTAATATAATCACGCTAAACATCTAACAACGATTATTATGTTTTTGCTATAAGATAAAACTTACATTGGCTTGTTTATTCAATTGTTCTCATACTTAAAGAGAAATGGCCAAATTTGGTCACGTGGGGTTTAAATACAAAACGTGGATTTAAAAAGCCATCATTTTCTAGTTACCAAAATTAGAAATATTTGCACCAATGCCAAAAGACAAAATAATGTTCATGTACTAGTACGGCAGTACTACTAAAGAACAAAACTGCCTATAAAATGCATATTCATGTTTACTTCTAATTAAGATAGATAACTGTAAAATCATAGTGTTGGGTTTTATACTACTCAAAAGGGTGGTGATAAATCCACCTTCATTGTTGATAGATCCACCATCAACATGTATTATATTCTTGTACAGTACAATCTTGTAATGCACATTTATGGTGGATGTATCAAAATTGATAGTAGAAATATCATCTCCCTACTCAAAAACACTATTAGTGGCAAGACAGTTTTAATTTTGATGTGAATTTTCTCCTGTCAACTAAAACAGTTTTAGCAGACTGAAACGGACATTGGCGGACACAGAAAATTGAGGCGTGAGGGCATAAAGTAATTACCTCATAAGTAAAAGATCGCGAAAACTACATAAGTAATTCGAAACACCCAATAAACAATTCATACAGCGTCAAAACAACCTAAAATAACATGTAAACATCAATTAATTAACATGAAACCCAGTAAAAACGAGCCCATATTTCTTTGTATTAATAGCCAAGTCAATAACTATTAAAAATGAGCCCATTGATTGATACACCAAACACTACAACAGTGTATGAATCAAATTATTTGTTGGATTTATTAGCTCATTTCTTTGTATATTAATAGTCAACATGGGGTCAAATAGTATTTACATTAATCTTTCATTTAAAGATATGGGGGCCCAACAATATTTATATTGAGAATGAGACTAAGAACTTGTATATTTTCGTGTTACTGGGCCAAAGCCATGGAGCCCGGGAACCTCTTCCTATAAGGCTGGATCTGCCCCTAATATAGTAAAATGTGTTGTTGGTTTTTGATGGTGGCCTGGTGGGTAACAAACTTTGTTTCATCTGAACACCAACATATTATATTAAGCTTGGTTAAGTGATCTTGTATCTTTAATTTTCATACAGTTATACATATATATGGCCGTCGGGTAGTGTAATTGTACGAGTGAAAATTTTGTGACTTTTAAAATTTGGCACCGTTAGAATGCATTAACTTTAGATCATAGCCAAATATAAAGAGTTTCGCTTATTTTCTTGAGCAGTTACTTTCTGGGCTGAGTGTTCGCACTTCGCAGTGGCGGATCCATAATTTATAGTACATACCATGTAGTAGCTACATTTATAACATACATTTTCTTTTGGGTAAACCCTTGAAGCAACTCATAAAGTTAAAATCAGTGATCGACAACTCACATGATATGTGACCCAAACATTCTGCAAAAGTTTAAGTTTATACATGTTACTGTACATTCCACAAATTATAATAATGCATTCATTGATCACAAAGCTCCTTTTAAGGAGAAAACCCACATACATATTATTTGTCATTCTCATTTACCCGTATGTATTAACATTCTACTGATCAAAATTTCAACAAAACTAAGATTATTAGCTGTTGAGTAGTAATCCAAATGCGTTACGAATCCTATCATAATACAAAATACAACAAAACCAAGTATAAACACACTAGCTATTGAGCATAGTCCCTGTTCTACTTCGTTTCCAAAAGTTATACGTATTTAAATTATACATTTGTTTTGTATTTGATAGTTTAGTCCACTTTCAGAACCTCATGTAGGCTTTAGGTATGAGCTTCTATGTACAAGTTCAATCGTTGCATTTCGATATCCACATGCACATCAAGTTCCTATTTTTGGTTGGGGATAAATTTACTATTTTTATCTGTTGCGAGTTCAGATTATTTTATTGCGATTTTGCAGCAGGGTGTGGCTTTTGTGGTTGTGGTCTCTTGTGGGATTAAATTTTAACGTACGAACTGAGAATGGATGTGTTTAGATCAAATGTATGTATCTCTATCAGTATTTATCAACATAAATTTTTTATCTTCTTCGATAACTCTATTCACTTTGTGATTGATGTTGGACGGGGAATGTAATTTTCTATCTTCCGTTTAACGCCGTACAAAACTTTCAGACTACAAATTAAAATAGCAGAAACTTTCAGGGACCGATTTTGTAATATACTCCGAAATACATAAAAACAAAAATGTTAAATCATCAAAATTCAAATAAAAACTTCCCTCCCTAATTTCATTTCACTTTCAGTAATCAAATACAGTATCAAATCTCATCAATGGATTCTTCCGAATCACTGAAACGCAACTGGTATATTGACGATTTCGACATCGGAAGACCGCTCGGCAAGGGTAAATTCGGGAGAGTATATCTTGCTCGTGAATCAAAGGTAATACTGAAATTTCATATTATCCGATTATGAACTACGATTTACTTGAAATTAGCGTTTATTTTGATAAATGTAATTTATAGTGGTTTCAATTTGATTAATTAATGTATACATTTCAGGTTATGAACTTATAACTATGATTTACTTGAGATTAGGGCTTAAGTTGATTAAATCGGATTTACATCGGTTTCGAGTTGATTAAGTAATGGATACATTTCACATTGTGTAGTTATACTATGATTTACTTGAAATAAAGGTTTAATCAGATTATGCAGTGAGGAACTATATGATTTACTTTAAATTAGGGTTTGTATGAAAACACTGATTTTTAATTTTTTATGCTTTGTTTTTATTTAGAGCAATTATATAGTGGCATTGAAGGTGATATTCAAAGAGCAGATTGAAAAATACAGGCTGCAACATCAGCTCAAGAGAGAGATGGCGATACAAACTTCCCTTCGTCATCCACATGTTCTTCTCCTTTACGGATGGTTTCATGATGCTGAAAGGATCTTTTTGATTTTGGAGTATGCTCATGGTGGTGAGCTTTATGGTGAGCTTCATAGATTCGGTCATTTTTCAGAGGAACAAGCTGCCACTGTAATATATACCTCTATCTCTCGAATTCACTCACACACACTATAGTAGATTTTATACATGAAATGAACTAATTTGGTATATTGATATATAAAAGATCAGGTCTGCTGGTTACTTTTCTTTAACTATGTTAGACTTGTATTTAAAAAACTCTCTCATTTTTGCCTTATATTTAGAGAAAGTTTTTCAACGAAGGAACCAGTTGAAAGTAAATACTTGCTGAACCATGCCAAACACAGTCAACATCGCAAACATTGTACTAAATATGCATAAACTAATATGTAAATATGTTACCATTAGGTTGTTACTTGATTGGAAAACAGAGATACATAATTCAATAGGTTTTATTCTGTCATATTGCTAAAAAAATTATATTAGTATTATGCAGTAGTTTATATGGGAAAGTGTATATTGAGATCTGACCTAATAATACTGGGTTTGGTGGTGTAAGCTTACTCTTGTGCTAAAATGTACTAAAACATACCTCTAGATTGTGTACAAGCATACTCATGATGGTTGAAAGATAACCAAAAATAGTATATAAACCTCATCCTTTTTGCTGGAACGTAGGTAGTGTAAATTGGGAATTCCGAATATCAGTGAAGGTAATGCTTTTTGATCTGATGTTCTATATCCAGTTTCTAAATCTTTTTTATTGGTGGTATCTTTAGTACATTGCTAGCCTTACACAGGCATTAGCATACTGCCACGAGAAGCATGTGATCCACCGGGATATCAAGCCGGAGAATTTGTTGCTTGATCACGAGGTATGATAAAATGACCATCTATTGTAGAATATTGGCACATTATTATTGGTCTTTTATAATATTTAACTATAAGCTATTTTGATATAAGAAGACTTGAAAAAAAATTAGTACTTCTTCTTCCATGAGTTGTGCAATATGAAACTATATCCTGTTGCAGCACTAATTTCTCTCTCAGATGGAAAGGAAAAAGACCATTAATGTAAGTCACAGTTTAAGAGATATCCTGTATATTTGATTGCAGGGTCGGTTGAAGATAGCTGACTTTGGGTGGTCTGTTCAATCAACAAATAAGAGGCACACAATGTGCGGAACATTAGATTATCTAGCACCGGAGATGGTGGAAAATAAAGCTCATGATTACGCAGTTGATAATTGGACTTTGGGAATTCTTTCTTATGAATTTCTGTATGGTGCACCTCCTTTTGAGGCAGACAGCCAAGCTGATACGTTTCGAAGGTAGGAAACCTATACAACCAGTTTTCTTCTTTACGTGTGTAAGTAAATCTAGGTGGCAAGATGGCTGTTTACAACAGGTTGGGTAACAGGTTGAAACGTGTCCAGGGTTCTATATGGGTCAAATCCTGATGTGAGTCAAAGCAAGTTGGGTTGACCTGTAAACAATTTTCAGTTCATTTTTTCAAGATCTTTAAAATAGTTATGTATTAGTAGTGAATCTTTTATCACTTTTATTACAATGATAATTATAATTATAACGTCATTCAATAAAATAATTTGGGAAGTTGTACTCATCAAAAAAGACATTGGGAGACTATTTAACCCATTTGACCCATTTCACTTGTGCTATTTTTTATTTTTTTTTCTGTTTCTCCTTTTCCGTTTGACCTGTTTGAGATAACACAAATCCAACCAGACATATTCATTAGTAAATTGGTCAAAATTCCCACCTTTACTAATACACCAACTTAATGATGAATTTACTTGTTATCTACATAGGATTATGAAGGTTGACCTCACTTTTCCTTCTACCCCTCATGTTTCCGATGAAGCTAAAGATCTCATCACACAAGTAAGTTCTTATAACCAAAGGTCTACGTATGCAAGTCATGTGACTGGTAGTAAGATTGGAAGTGTGTATAAGTAATTAAGTATTTGTTATAATACAGTTTCAATGAATGCAGCTTTTAGTGAAAGACTCTGAAAAAAGGCTCTCCCTTGAGAAGATCTTACAGCATCCTTGGATCATCATGAATGCTGATCCAACCGGTACATGCCGCAAATAGAATTTCTAGTTACATTTAACTCGATTGTGTCTATGAAGAATTAACACAAACTAATTTTAGCTTTAATGTGTTTAGTTTGGTAGCTAATAGCTCCTATACCTTTGGCTGCGTTTAAGTTGGCAATTATTGTGATTTGAATCTGTATTAGGGGTGGTTATACTACCTTAAATGACATTTTTACCCATGTTTATAGGGAAAATCACTAATTTGATCAATCAAATTTAATAAAATAATCCTTTGACCAAGCATTTTAACAAACTAATCCACACTTTCGCGCCATACCTGGAGATCACGGCGCGCCACGAATAAGACAAAGTAATTAAACGAATTAAATAAGCCGTAAAACATTTTTGTGTGTCAGGATGGAAAGGATGGCGCGTCATTGAACAAAAAAAGAAAAAAACGGCGCTCAATGGCGCTCAAGGAGAGAGAAAGAGATTTTTGTTTTATTAATATTATATTTTTCATACTCCCTTCGTCCCGATTTAATAGTCCAGTATTCCATTTTGGGTTGTCCCAAATTGATTGTCCACTACCAAATATAGAAAGGAAATATGATTCCATTTACTATATTGTCCTTACTTCAAAAATTAAATTACAAAAGTGAAAGGAAGTTTAAATTAATTTAATGGAAATGTAGATAAAATTACACTGATCATGAATATGTATTCGTAATTATTTTATACATTGTATATAAACAGTTATCAAAGAAAAACGAAATATTACGTTAATTAAATATGAAAAATATAATATTAATAAAACAAAAATCTCTTTCTCTCTCCTTGAGCGCCGTTTTTTTCTTTTTTTTTTTCAATGTCATGCCATCCTTTCCATCCTGACACACAAAAATGCTTTACGGCTTATTTAATTCGTTTAATTACTTTGTCTTATTCGTGGCGCGCCGTGATCTCCAGGTATGGCGCGAAAGTGTGGATTAATTTGTTAAAATGTTTGGTCAAAGGATTATTTTGTTAAATTTGATTGGTCAAAGGATCAAATTAGTGATTTTCCCATGTTTATATGATATTATTACCTTAGTGCTTCCTCTTTTAGCTAGTTATCAGTTTATCACTTGTCTAGAAAAAAGCAGGTTTTAATTAACACAATAATTTGGGTGTCAATGTTGGATAGTAATATACAAAATGACACATTTCATTTTTATTTTTAATTATATGAAACCAATTGAAATTTTGCAACTTTAGATGATAATTGAAATGTGACAAACACTTAAAGACTGTCTTCAGTGTCACTACATGACAACTGATTATTTGATTATGAGTTATCATTGTATTAATGCATACATTTTGAGAAAAAACTTAATTAAATAAAGAAATCAGTGCTCCCACACCTTAAGACAACAAGTCGAAAGTGAATACTAGTGTCAACTTCGATATAAACAAAAATCATGAATATATGGTCAAATGTTGGGTGATGCCTGAGAAGCTAAAGCACGCAACACATCTATACCATTGTACTTGTATCATATCAAAATGAAAGAGCAACAAAACAGAGTAATCAAGATGTATAAGTGTAACACCCCAGTTTTCAAGGTATTATTTTAGTAAATAAAAATAAGTTTTAATAGCTCAGTTTTACAGTATTATTTTAGTGTACAATAAGATATACATCTTTTTAATTTTAGATCTCTAAATAACGAGATATAATAGAAAACGCAAATTTGATGTTCAGTTCCAGACTGTGTAGTATAGGAATTTAAAAGAATTTAGGCATTTGTACGTGTCTTTCTTCTGTAATTTGAAGATAGACTTCAAATATTTCCAGAACTATCAAAAATAGAAACGAGGAGAAATCGCAAGAACACTTTCATCATCTCAAATCATCCAATTGATCTTCATCACAAACTCTAAAGGATTAATTCTCCATCTTTTCATCATCTTTGATTCCTAGTAAGTAATTTCCTTTCTTCAAGAACCCTAGAACTTGGGTTTATGGGGTTTTAGTTAATTGATATGAAGTAATCCGAAATTAGGGTTTGTGATTGACTAGTTAGTGTTAGTTTAGTATATAAATCATGATTAGAATCTTAATTTCATGCTAGAGAGAATAGATTATGATTTGAGTTCATGGAGTTTTTATGAACTTCATGAATTGGTTGAAATTAAAGAGAAAGTATTAGTAGATGTTAGAATTATTATGGAAGTAGTTAAATTCATAATAAAGCTATGATTTTGATCATGATAAGTAAGTTAGTTAGTTTAATTAAAGTAAAATTAGTGAATCTCAAGTGGGGGAGAGGAGAATTAGATGATAATAGTTTAAAGTTGTGATTAGTTATTGATTATGTGCCATATGTATATGTAATAGGTACTAAAGAGGAATTGTCATCATTTGATCATCTTGTTTCAAATTACTCAACTATACAAGGTGAGTTTATGAATTGAATAGATTATGATCATGTAACTTGTTGTGATTAGTTTATGATTAGATCACGGTTATGATGAAAGCTTATGATTAGAATGGTTAATGATTATTAGCCATATTTTGATTAGAATAGCTAACCAAGGTTAGCTTTGTTTGATTAGTGGTTAACTTATGTTAGCCAATATTGATTAGTTATGTGCACATATGATTAGAATTGTGAAAGTGGAGTTGCAAGAAAAAGGGAAGTAGTTCTTTACTTTGTTCATTATTTGCTTTATGTTAGTAATGCATTGTATTGATTAGATTTCATACTCTCACTAAGCAAATTGCTTAATTAGTTTAGTTATGTTGTAGGTACAAGTGAAAGTGGACGAGGTAAAGAAATTGCAAAAAGCTAGAAGTGGAATTGCAAGCTTGTTGTAAGTCATACAAGCTTCTCTATAAATTATCGTTTTGAAACCTTGAAAGATCGCCCAAATAATGTTTTGACATGTTTTGGTTTTGGAAGTAAAGACTAGATAGATTATGATGTAATAGTATAAGATCTTAAATGACTAGTAGATGTGGTTTAGAATGTGTAAGTTGTAAATGATAGTGAAAGTGATATTTTGATTTTGTACATATTGAAAGTTTTAATGAAAGTCAATAATACTATTAGTCAATTTGAAAGTGTGTTTAGCCATTGAATGGGTTACAATAGCCCTTTTGGATCAGCAGGTCAAAATGGGTCAATACGGGTCTTAATATCACCTATGGGTCAATTTGAGTTGGGGAAAGATTAAGAGTATGGTGAATAGCCTCACAAGTTTGTTTTGATATTAGAAATATGTGTGTATAAGCTCAGCTCCTAAGTCTCTATGATTTGAGACTTAGTATGTTAGAAAAATGTTAAAATTTGGCCGAAAATGACCCATAAGCCCAAATCCCGATAAAATGAGAAATTTGAAAAAGTGCGAAAATAGAAAGTTTCATTTTGACCATAGTAAAGTGCCTGCAAAGTTTCATGTCTTAATTCTTAGTCGTTTACAAGATATGCGTGTTCAAAGTTCGGTTTTTGGTATGAAATAGTGCAGGTTCAGGTTTAGTCTGCAGGTCATGGGAATACGATCGTATTCCCATGAATACGATCGGATTCCCGGGAATACGGCGTATTCCGAGACCGTATTCCCTTAATTTGGTTCTGTTTCAAAACTGTGCAAAAAGGGTCAGTGAATACGACCGTATTCCCCAGAATACGATCGTATTCCACTGAATACGATCGTATTCCCAAGAATACGATCGTATTCCCAGTGTTTCAGAAAGATCAAAATTTTTGTTTGAGCTTATTTGTTTGACAATGCAATAATAGATAATAATTATAGTATTGGGACCGTTATAAGTTAGTAATAGTTACATAAGGATGTAAAAAAAAAAAAAAAATGTTCAGATTTTCAGGGCGTTTCAAGTTGGTATCAGAGCGATGGTTTAAGAGATTTAAGCAATCCACAGTAGGATTGCCTAAACTTAAACCACTTATAAATGTGTAGTAGTTAATTACAGTTATGTTTTGCAATGTTTTGCATATGATTAGTAGATTATGATTAGAGTAAGAATGATTGCTTGGATTCGGAATATATTTAAGAATTTTGAATAGAAACATGTATTTAGATTAATATAACTACGTCTGGCCAACGAGGTTATATTTTGCTAAAGCATGTGGGAGATTCAAAGTTGTTAAATATGTGAAGATAAAGGCAATCATCATATAACAGTTGAAGTAGAGAATTCTTATGTTTTTAATTGTGTTTTTATATTGTTTAGTAAATGGAATCCACACCAAACAAAGAAGCTGAGGGTTCAAATGTACGTTCTCCCACTCAAGAGGAGAATGTTTCAGAAAGAAGTTTAGATCCTGAGGATCGGATGCTATTAAAAGATGTCATTGGGCAAGCCCTACAAGAATTTGCTCCTAAGGTATATACCCGAATGGAGCAAATTATTAATACACGATTAGTAGAATTTGAACAGAAGCATCATGTCTTAGTTA
The DNA here is from genome assembly GCA_949592205.1 of Helichrysum umbraculigerum. Classification (NCBI taxonomy): domain Eukaryota; kingdom Viridiplantae; phylum Streptophyta; class Magnoliopsida; order Asterales; family Asteraceae; genus Helichrysum; species Helichrysum umbraculigerum. Next base: position 43,706,306 of record CATIUR010000002.1, on the reverse strand, counting down.
ACCCTCAGTTGAATAGTGAAATGTTAAGTGCTCAGCAACAAATGAACAAAGAAAAAGAACGTTTTGAATATAAAAACTTCGCAAACTGTAGTCCCCCAGAATTTCATGGTGAGAGAGACCCGATTAGTAGTCATAGGTGGATTAGTAAGATAGAAGAAACTTTTCTACTTTGTGACTGTCCAGAAAGGTTACGAGTGTTGTTTGCTGCCCATCAGTTGAAAGATAGTGCTCAGGATTGGTGGGGTACACAAGTTAAAACACATGGTGCTGTGGAAGCTGCAAAGTTTTCTTGGAGTATGTTTAGAGAAAAGTTTATAGCAGAATTTGCGCCAATGGCGGAAGTAGAAAGACTGAAAGGAGAGTTCTTAGCCATCAATCAAGGGAAAATGTCGGTAACTGAGTACACTAACGTGTTTTATGATAAATCTCAGTTTTGTCCCGAATATACCTCGAATCTAGGGTTAATGAAGGATCATTATTACCGACATTTGAACATTGATATCAAAGAAGCAGTTGACCCAACTATTTATGATTCTATTCCTAAGATGATGAATAAAGGGTTGACTCGAGAGAAAGAGTTGCAAGTGAAAGCTGAGAATAGAGCCAATAAGAGAAAAGCAGAACAATCTTCTTCGCAATCTCAGTAGTCAAAGAAATTCAGAAATTTCGGAAAGCAGCAGTCATCACAACCACAACAACAGAAGTCACAATCTCAACAATCAAACCGTCAATCTCAAGCTCCAGTTCGGGAATTTCCCAAGTGTAATAATTGTGGCAGAAAGCATCCAGGAGAATGTCAGTTAGGGAGTACAGCTTGTTACAAATGTCGTCAACAGGGGCATATCGCTGCTAATTGCCCTAATCCATATAGAATGTGCTTTTATTGCTATAAGGATGACCACTTACAAGCTAACTGTCCTGCTAAACTAGAAGATATGAAAAGAAATGAACAGAAGAAAGAAGCAGAAAAGAAAAGAGAAGCTAGTGGACAGAAAGCTAAAGGTCGTTCTTTTCAGATTACAGCAGATGAGGCAAAGGAGTCTCATGACGTGGTGACAGGTACCTTCATAATTAACACTATACCTGCCCATGTTTTATTTGACTCTGGAGCCACCAAATCTTTTGTATCGTTATCATTCTGTGAAAAGTTGAATACTCCTATTGTTAAATTAGAACGCCCTTTAGAAGTTGAAATTGCCGATAGCAAATTAGTCATTGTTAGTGATGTTTATAGAGGGTGTACTATTGAAATAGGAGGTGAAGTATTCAAAATAGATTTGATTCCCATGCAAATGGGGGAATTTCATGTAGTTATAGGAATGGATTGGATGGGAAAGAATAAGGGTTTGATAAATTGTCATGAAAAGATAGTTCTCCTGAAAGCACCGAGCGGAAGGGAGATTGTTGTTTATGGCGAGCGTTCTAGTAGATCCATTCCTGTTTGTACTTTTGCTCGAGCTAAAAGATTTTTGTCACACGGGTGTCAAGCCTTTTTGGCGCACGTGGTTGATAATTCTAAAGTTGTACCAGAACTTTTCAGTATTCCAGTTGTGAAAGAATTTTCTGAAGTGTTCCCTGATGAACTTCCAGGTATTCCACCTGATAGACAAGTGGAATTTCGAATTGATCTTATTCCTGGAGCTATTCCAATTGCTAAAACTCCTTATCGGTTAGCTCCAACTGAAATGCAAGAAATGATGAAACAGTTGCAAGAACTTTTAGATAAAGGTTTCATCCGTCCTAGTAGTTCACCTTGGGGAGCCCCAGTGTTGTTTGTCAAGAAGAAAGATGGTTCCTTAAGAATGTGTATAGATTACCGGGAACTAAATAAAGTGACCATTAAGAACAGATATCCCTTGCCACGAATAGATGACTTATTTGATCAGTTACAGGGTGCCAGTTTCTTTTCAAAGATTGATCTTCGTTCTGGCTACCATCAGTTAAAAGTAAAGGAAGATGATATTTCAAAGACTGCTTTTCGTACTCGTTATGGTCACTTTGAGTTTACAGTTATGCCCTTCGGCTTAACTAATGCTCCAGCTGCATTCATGGACTTGATGAACAGAGTTTGTCGGCCCATGCTCGATATCTTTGTTATAGTTTTCATTGATGATATTCTTATCTATTCTAAAAGTGAAGTTGAGCATGCAGCACATCTCAGGCAAGTTCTTGAAACACTTCGTTGTGAAAAGTTATTTGCCAAATTTTCTAAATGTGAATTTTGGTTACGAGAAGTCCAATTTCTTGGACACGTGATCAATCTTCACGGTATTCAAGTTGATCCTTCCAAAATAGCAGCAGTAATGAAGTGGGACCCTCCTACGAGTCCTACTGAAGTCAGGAGTTTTCTTGGCCTAGCTGGCTATTATCGTCGTTTTATCCAAGACTTTTCAAAGATTGCTACTCCTCTGACTCAGTTGACTAGAAAGAGTGTTCAGTGGAAGTGGGGAGAGGAGCAATCCAAAGCATTTCAGATGTTGAAAGAAAAGCTTAGCCAAGCCCCTATTCTTGTTTTACCCGAGGGCAACGAGGATATGGTAGTGTTTTGTGATGCTTCAAAACTTGGATTAGGCTGTGTTCTTATGCAGCGTGGGAAAGTCATTGCTTATGCTTCACGCCAGTTAAAGTCACATGAGCAGAACTATCCCACTCATGATCTTGAGTTAGCAGCTGTGGTCTTCGCTCTTAAAATTTGGCGCCATTATCTCTATGGTGTTAAATTCATTATTTATACAGACCACAAAAGCCTCAAATATTTCTTTGATCAGCGTGATTTGAACAATCGTCAGAGAAGATGGCTAGATTTAGTCAAAGATTATGACTGCGACATACTTTACCATCCTGGCAAAGCGAATGTTGTAGCCGATGCTCTTAGCAGAAAAGTTAGTCATTCTGTTCTTTCTGTGAAATCTCTTCAAATGACTGTGCTTCCTCAGTTATTTGATTCTATTAAAGCTGCTCAGATTGAAGTTTTAGCCTCTAATGACTCAAATAACCAACGTTTAGCGGGTCAACTTTCTGAATTAGTAGATGATTCTAGAGGTTTAAAGACTCGTTATGGTAGAATTTGGATACCAAGAACGAGTGAAGTAAAGAAAGTGTTACTAGATGAGGCGTATAAATCCAAATATTCAATTCATCCTGGTGCTACCAAGATGTACCGTGACTTGAAACGTGACTATTGGTGGCCAGGTATGAAGCGTGATATAGTTAAACATGTTCAGAATTGCCTTACTTGTCTGCAAGTTAAAACAGAGCACCAGCAACCATACGGTAAACTTCAACCTTTAGATATACCGGTATGGAAATGGGAACACATCACTATGGATTTTGTTACTAAGTTGCCAAAAACCCCTAGGCAACATGACACTATTTGGGTGATCGTGGACCGATTGACAAAAAGTGCTATCTTCCTTCCTATTCAAGAAGCTTCTTCTTCAGAAAAGTTAGCCGATCTTTATGTTAAAGAAGTTGTTGCTAGGCATGGAGTTCCACTTTCTATAGTTTCAGATCGTGATACTCGTTTTACTTCTCGATTCTGGAATAAATTTCAAGAAGACTTGGGAACTCGATTACATATTAGTACAGCTTTTCATCCTCAAACTGATGGTCAGAGTGAACGTACCATTCAGACTCTTGAGGATATGCTTAGAGCTTGCGCCATTGACTTTGGTGGCAGTTGGGATACTCATCTTCCGTTGGTCGAGTTTTCTTATAATAACAGTTATCATTCTTCGATCAAAATGCCACCTTATGAAATGTTATATGGTAGAAAATGTCGAACTCCAATTTGTTGGGGTGAGATTGGTCAGAGAGAGCTTGGAAGTACAGATATAGTACAGTTAACTACTGAGAAGATTGATCAGATTAAAGAAAGATTAAAGATAGCACAAGATCGACAAAAGTCATATGCAGACAAGCGGAGAAGGCCTATTGAATTTCAAGTAGGCGATAAGGTGTTACTTAAAATTTCACCTTGGAAAGGGATTATACGTTTTAGAAAGCGGGGAAAGTTGAGTCCAAGGTATATTGGACCTTTTGAAATTATTGATAGAGTTGGGAAGGTTGCGTATCGATTACAATTACCAGAAGAACTTGGTAGTATTCATGATACATTTCATGTGTCTCAGCTCAGAAAGTGTTTAGTTGATGAGGCTTCTTATGTACCACTAACAGAAATAGAAATAAATAATAAGTTGAGTTATATAGAAGAGCCAGTTAAAATTCTTGATCAGAAAGTAAAGCAGCTCAGAAATAAATCAGTTTCAATAGTTAAAGTTCAGTGGCGACATAGGAAGGGTTCAGAATTTACTTGGGAACCGGAGGAGTGGATGATGATATACTACCCTGCGGTGCACCAAGAATGGTTCGTGAGGACACGAACAGAATAAGTGGGGGAGAGTTGTAACACCCCAGTTTTCAAGGTATTATTTTAGTAAATAAAAATAAGTTTTAATAGCTCAGTTTTACAGTATTATTTTAGTGTACAATAAGATATACATCTTTTTAATTTTAGATCTCTAAATAACGAGATATAATAGAAAACGCAAATTTGATGTTCAGTTCCAGACTGTGTAGTATAGGAATTTAAAAGAATTTAGGCATTTGTACGTGTCTTTCTTCTGTAATTTGAAGATAGACTTCAAATATTTCCAGAACTATCAAAAATAGAAACGAGGAGAAATCACAAGAACACTTTCATCATCTCAAATCATCCAATTGATCTTCATCACAAACTCTAAAGGATTAATTCTCCATCTTTTCATCATCTTTGATTCCTAGTAAGTAATTTCCTTTCTTCAAGAACCCTAGAACTTGGGTTTATGGGGTTTTAGTTAATTGATATGAAGTAATCCGAAATTAGGGTTTGTGATTGACTAGTTAGTGTTAGTTTAGTATATAAATCATGATTAGAATCTTAATTTCATGCTAGAGAGAATAGATTATGATTTGAGTTCATGGAGTTTTTATGAACTTCATGAATTGGTTGAAATTAAAGAGAAAGTATTAGTAGATGTTAGAATTATTATGGAAGTAGTTAAATTCATAATAAAGCTATGATTTTGATCATGATAAGTAAGTTAGTTAGTTTAATTAAAGTAAAATTAGTGAATCTCAAGTGGGGGAGAGGAGAATTAGATGATAATAGTTTAAAGTTGTGATTAGTTATTGATTATGTGCCATATGTATATGTAATAGGTACTAAAGAGGAATTGTCATCATTTGATCATCTTGTTTCAAATTACTCAACTATACAAGGTGAGTTTATGAATTGAATAGATTATGATCATGTAACTTGTTGTGATTAGTTTATGATTAGATCACGGTTATGATGAAAGCTTATGATTAGAATGGTTAATGATTATTAGCCATATTTTGATTAGAATAGCTAACCAAGGTTAGCTTTGTTTGATTAGTGGTTAACTTATGTTAGCCAATATTGATTAGTTATGTGCACATATGATTAGAATTGTGAAAGTGGAGTTGCAAGAAAAAGGGAAGTAGTTCTTTACTTTGTTCATTATTTGCTTTATGTTAGTAATGCATTGTATTGATTAGATTTCATACTCTCACTAAGCAAATTGCTTAATTAGTTTAGTTATGTTGTAGGTACAAGTGAAAGTGGACGAGGTAAAGAAATTGCAAAAAGCTAGAAGTGGAATTGCAAGCTTGTTGTAAGTCATACAAGCTTCTCTATAAATTATCGTTTTGAAACCTTGAAAGATCGCCCAAATAATGTTTTGACATGTTTTGGTTTTGGAAGTAAAGACTAGATAGATTATGATGTAATAGTATAAGATCTTAAATGACTAGTAGATGTGGTTTAGAATGTGTAAGTTGTAAATGATAGTGAAAGTGATATTTTGATTTTGTACATATTAAAAGTTTTAATGAAAGTCAATAATACTATTAGTCAATTTGAAAGTGTGTTTAGCCATTGAATGGGTTACAATAGCCCTTTTGGATCAGCAGGTCAAAATGGGTCAATACGGGTCTTAATATCACCTATGGGTCAATTTGAGTTGGGGAAAGATTAAGAGTATGGTGAATAGCCTCACAAGTTTGTTTTGATATTAGAAATATGTGTGTATAAGCTCAGCTCCTAAGTCTCTATGATTTGAGACTTAGTATGTTAGAAAAATGTTAAAATTTGGCCGAAAATGACCCATAAGCCCAAATCCCGATAAAATGAGAAATTTGAAAAAGTGCGAAAATAGAAAGTTTCATTTTGACCATAGTAAAGTGCCTGCAAAGTTTCATGTCTTAATTCTTAGTCGTTTACAAGATATGCGTGTTCAAAGTTCGGTTTTTGGTATGAAATAGTGCAGGTTCAGGTTTAGTCTGCAGGTCATGGGAATACGATCGTATTCCCATGAATACGATCGGATTCCCGGGAATACGGCGTATTCCGAGACCGTATTCCCTTAATTTGGTTCTGTTTCAAAACTGTGCAAAAAGGGTCAGTGAATACGACCGTATTCCCCAGAATACGATCGTATTCCACTGAATACGATCGTATTCCCAAGAATACGATCGTATTCCCAGTGTTTCAGAAAGATCAAAATTTTTGTTTGAGCTTATTTGTTTGACAATGCAATAATAGATAATAATTATAGTATTGGGACCGTTATAAGTTAGTAATAGTTACATAAGGATGTAAAAAAAAATGTTCAGATTTTCAGGGCGTTTCAATAAGGTACCAAGATGAAAGAAAAAATAAAACATTGTAATCAAGATATATATAAAGTTACATGTTGCCACTACTTGATTGTGAAACATAAATACATCTTTCAATAATTTCAAGTGTGTAATGTTACGACAAAGTTAGTATAGATATTAAGCAGTTATGTATTTTACATGGAAAAAATGCATTTCGAGCTAAAATTTTATCTACATATACAGGATTTTTGTGTTGTGGGCTTGGTCATGTGCTAAAACCTTGGGTACCAAAACATGCCTTTGATGCCCTCAGGGTCAGGTTCAAATCCTAGGTTCCTATAAAACTCCACAACTGCAATAACAAAACAAGTTAGATAGCTTCATAAAGCCTATAACAATTTCCAATTGGAAAGGCTCAATGAGTGGGTGGTGTAACATGTCAAAACAGGTTCAGGTTAGAACGGCTAGATTTCTAGTATGGCTGAAAAGGGTTGCATCAGGTCGCGCTGAACTTCAAATACATTTTGTAGGTTTGCCTTTCTTAAAAAATCTATTTCTTTTGAATATATGGGGTTTATAAATATTGAATACACTTTTTAGTTTGCACTATGTTCGACCCATTTTCAATTAAGTTATTTTTGTCAGTTTACTCATTTGAATAGTTGCAGGAAATTTGCAACACAAATTGACCCATTTACCCATAAATGGATCAAATTTGCCACGTCTAATTTCCAACATTCAGACAACCAAGCATCCAAATTACCTTTACTGTCTGCAAATAATGTTATGTTGCCAATGTCCCTCTGAAGTAGAGCTCTTATAATCTTCTCAATTAGAGCTTTTCCAAGACCTTGCCCCTTTTAAAATCAGCCAATTAAACAGTCAAGTTCTGATGTCTAAACTATTAACATAATCACATATAACCACTTTATGATACATATTGGATTGATGCCAGACAGCCATGGGTTTACATAGAAGTTTGAATGCAATACTTGTTTCAATATCTGCGCGTAATCCGATATTTTGGTTACCATTTAAATGCCTAATCTGTCTTTTCTTGCAAGATATTTAACAATCTAAAACGGGCCATACGACTAGAATTCTTGAATGATCGATCAATCAGATTCTAGCTTCATTATATTAAAAGTACAATGTAAATCAACTTGAGTTGGTTTTATGTTTATTTTATTGATGTTTCTTCTATATACCTGTTTTCTTCCTCTTGACATAATCATGGATATTGTATTAATAAAAAAATGTTATACCTGGTAGCTAGGATCTACAAGGACATCCCATATAGTTGCATTGAATGCATGATCGGATGTAGCACGAGCCATGCCAATGAGCTTCTTGCCACTATTGGGTTCTGTTAATTCTGTGAAGTAACTTCCCAAAATACACTAAGATTTGTCATGTAAAAATATAAACATAACGCGTAAAACTCAGCTGCATATGCATAGTAAATAAATACTTTATACGCACCAAATGCGATTAATTAACTTTTGAGGGAAATATACCTTCTCCGGCTGATTTCTTAACGGAATGCAACGTTGCTACCATGTAGCTATTTTTCAGTGCAGCAGCTAGCTTTGATAATGGTCTTCTGGGCCACCCAACCTTTTAAATCGTGAAAGAATTTTACTTTCGACAACAAGAAAAAACCAACCACAATCTGATGAGATATGACAGAATTGAGATGGTAAGTGGAATGTTCCTTGGTTAATAATGAGTCAAAACGGGCTAAGATCAAAACTGGTATTTTACAATGCGGATGGAAACAGGTCCCGTTTGGTTGACCCGAAATACTTTCACCCGATTTGCTTTTAGTATTTTTATAGATAAATTTGAGATAATTAGTGTCTTAGAATGATCATGACAACTATATTGTTTCGATAATAATCTAATTCAGAAGATTGTTCGTATACTTAAATTGAACTTCGGGTGGCTTGGGGTCTGATTTTTAATTAGCTAATACTCTGTAGTTTATTTTTGACCCATTTGACCTGTTAGAGATGAAACATAGCCCAAACTGACCCATTTAGAAGTATATTGGTCTAAATTGCCACATCTACATATAAACAAACTTACATTCACTTAGATCAGTATCTCATAGAAAATTGAACCATACGAATAACAAGCAATGAATGCAATCCAAGCGCAGAGAATTTACCTTATCACACAAGGCTTGGAGATCATATATGTCAACTTCTGCACCTGAAGAAAAAATAATTTGTTCAACTGTTCCATCTGGTAGGGTTTTCTCAACAAGTACAAATTCCTCGGGAAGAGGTTCTTCCTCTTCTTCGGGGCTAGAAGGTGGCTCTATGACCTGTGTAGTGTTGTTCTTTATTAACCTGTGATGATTCAATGAAGTTGGTTGGATATATGGGAGTTATGTGGAGATGCAGAGTTAAAGTTGACCATTTCATAAGACAGGTGAAACGAAGAGCAGGTAGAACTAGTGAATTGTACAGAGCAAAAATTGAATCATCTAACACAACAATTTTTGTAACACATTGCAAACTCTAAAAGTTTAGAAAGGATCTATAGAGACAAGAAGGATATTATACACTACCTATAGGTCGAACAACATTCTTACTTAATTGATATACCCTGATATTTTGTTTTATTGATATCTTAAATCCTATGTTCATAAATGTCATGAATGGACAAGATGAAAGGGTGGAACAACAGATGTTATAAACAAACTAAATTAGAAACCGCATGGGTGTGTGAGACTCGACCCCTTACTGGATGATGTCCCATAGCCATCCTACCTACATAGGGTAACTATCTAGGATGTTCTTTTACAAACAAAAGAGAAACTTTAAGTCACTCCGCTTTACTTGCACTGGATTTAAAACTTCACTCCTAGCATAATAGCCTTCTTAGTTCTTACGATTTGTATACTACTCTCTTCACTCTTCCACATTATGGGTTTAAATGTTTTACGTTCTCCTCTCTACCTGGCGAACAAAGATTTTTCTCGACTCCTTAGTCCCTATCGTAGATGCAGAGTACCAGGTGTATAAAGCCTGGAAGTTTGTTGCATACTTCATATATTTCCAAAGCAAATGCACAAACAGGGACCTTAAAGTTTCAGAAATTTTAAGTTATGAATATCGAAATTCAGGTCATACATACATCCATGCATAGTGAGTGCCAGACTTGGTTCCATGTAGATACAGATAAAACTGCTACTACAGTTATTAGTCATTATGACATGACTGCCATATGGCAGTTAACTCACTTTCTTTAAATAGTGCAGGATAGAGTAACACAAGGGATGAAACACACTCTACGGGTATAAGTAAAATTGTTGATATCCAGAATACCTTGTAAGGCTGTAAAAGGGTCCTTGTATAAAACATTTCTATTACTGTCCAATTCATCAAATAATTAAAAATTCTGAATTGGATCTTAAGCAATAAAATTTCTACCAACGTAGAGTGGAATAGGAGTAAGTTCTAGATTTCAAATGGTTTTACTCAACACAAGAAATGAAAAATGTTTCCAATTGGGTGAAATTCATAATTGAAGCCTTAATTGATGGAATATGAGACTCATGGTTGGGCCAAACTCCCTTAGGCCGTTTGCCCATGATGTCAATCGACAGACCTTAACATAGGCTTGTCACAGGCATTATAACTCTCCCAGATCAAATGTTACATTTGATCGGAGTTTGTGCATTTTCCCACACGTTTGCCTTAATCCCAACATTCTATAAACATGTTGGTTAGTTACTATATTTGTTCTACGTCATAGTTCTATGGATAGATTAGGAAGCTTCCCTCCAAATTTTTGGGAGGAGAGTAAGAACCAAAGGCGGGCAAATGCAAATCATACAAAACTATTTCGGCAAAAAGGACACTTATGCTGGTTCTTATATGTAGATGAACTCAGTATCAAATTTCATCATGATCGTGGGATTTATGTTGTTACAAACAAAATTTAGTCATAGTTCCGCTACCACACGTTAGTTTCAATTCAAGTTAGCCTTAATATTTTACGAATTTTAAAATATGCAATCATCATAAGTAACTCATTAAATAACATATAACGGGAGAAGAATGAAAAACAGTCACTTACCCAGATCTAATGGATTCCCAAAAACCAGCTTTCAACTTAGATACCTTGAGCTCTCTACTCACTGTAAGAATTCCCACACGTAACATAATATAGTCAATAATCATGAAGATTAACTATCAATCACAGTTCAGTACAAAAGAAAGTATTTGACTAGAAAGTAGGCTATGTGATAATTTCATTTATCGATTTTTCAAAACTATCTGTCATTCTGTCCCCAGCCTAGAATCCATTAAGATTCTAAATATACCTGAAAAGCAAACTGATTCGCTACTTTTGTACCATTAATTCACACGTTTTATAAAGTCGTGAATCAGTTTGCTTCTCACACTTCTCACGTGTATTAGCTTCGTATATGAGCTTAATTCCATCAATATTGCATCTAGAAATCAAGAATCCATTGCCTTATTAACTTCTAAATTTCTGGAAACCAAATTCATAGCTTACTCAACTTAAATACAAATTTTTACTTAGCTTACCTCAATTCAAGCATCAGAAACTCCTAACCTACAATGATCCTAGGGTTTATGTCTATATAAATTTGGATAAAATGAAATTTCTTAAATCAGAGATTCATAAGGCAACAAAAACACTAATACATCCTGAGTATATATTATACATAAATTCAATATAAATTATGAGGGAGAAAGAACCTGTTGGTAACCCTAAACTGAAACTGAAACTGGAAGGATACGGTTGCTGATTCGAACGATTAAAGCTACAATCTACCGCGCAGCTGCAAATAACAACAAAAACCAATCGATTATATAAAATTCTAATATATATTATATAAATTTAATTAGTGGTAATGTTAGGGTTAATAAAAAATCATGTATTATTATTATTTTATAAATATGGAGTGTTGGTTACAGTGAAGAAGAAGATGACGAAGTCTGCATTTCACTCGTTTTATGAAATGAAATGGAAGTGTACAGATAATGTTCTTGAGGCCTCTTTAACTTGCTTGTGATACTTATTTTCACCAATGGGAAATAATAGTGTTATATAATTAATTTTTAAGAATGTGATTATAATGTTATGCAAATGTTATAGAAATGCAATCCTTCTTGCTTTTTTATGATTATACTAGAAAATTCTCAGCCCTACATATGCGGAAAGGAAATGACGTAATGACGTTTTTAGTTGACGATGATTCAAAAGTGAATTGGTAAGCTATGTACCGGTCTACCGTAACCTCAGTTCGTTTTGCAGATGTTTTGAGAAATTAAATCGTTACATTATTATCAATATTTATATATAGATCGATCAGTCAAATTAAAATTATATTTTTTTAATAACGAAATTCGATTTTATTGATAAGTACAATACAAAATATGTTGACACTCAACAAAAGTACATGATTTGTAATAAGTGTGCATATATATATTTGATTATAATTATAAAACTTAAAATGTTGTCTATACGATTCTCTCGCACAATGTTTTGAATTAATCACCTCCCACCCTTTGATATTACATGTTATGATTTACAAACTATTTAATTGAAATATTCTTTTTATGAGTAGAGTATGAAATTTCATATATAACGAATTGAAAATCGAACAATAAAAAAGTGCACAACAAAAGAGACGTGTTTGATGGAAAAACACTTGTCATAATTGATGGATATAAACAAACGTGATTTTTCTTGACTTAATCTTAACTGGAATAAAAATCTCGAATTCATTTATTGAACGTGTAGGCGTATGAAGTCCAGGTATTAGTTTTAGTTGGAGATTTCAGAGTTTGAATATCACCTCTTAACTAAATTATATCAAGAAAACAAAATAAAAAAATTAAATTTCATTCAAGAGGCTATCATTCAAAGTTTGTTGCTACATTGTCACTTCAAGTTTCTCCATTTACTTATCTGTGCCACAACAACATGTGTAAAAACCAAAAGAAAACAAGTCGTTAACATACGGGTTATATTAGGTTAAAAACCAAAAGAAAACAAGTCATTAACATACGGGAAATATTAGGTTTAACGAAAGCATTATATTTATCTTATTGGAGCTGTCATTATCAATCCTTTAGCGTTAACATTTATGAAATTGATAGATTATCAAATAACCTAAACTAAAAAAAACATTAACTTAAGCTAAACTACATCATATATATATATAGATACTTAATTTTTTTTCTTTTGAGTAAATTATAAAAAGTGAAAAAAGTTATATTTACAAAATAATAGCTATTAGAAGAAAGGAAATAGTGAAATAGGAAGAAAAAAAAAGTTATTTTGAAGGAAAAAGAGAAAAAGGGGGAAAAAAGTTATTTTTGTTATAATATAAGATATAAACACATGTGGTTACTATTTTTGTTCAAAAATTAGGTGACTTAAGTTGTATAGTATTTACTAGTAGTATAAATACTACAATAAGTAAATGAAAGAATGGTACATCATTAACACAATTTAAGTGTTACATTTCTCTCTCAAAATCTATCATTCTTGTTCTTGTTCTTGTTCTTGTTCTTATACTTACAAAAGTTCATATACTATATAGATAATAGAGTGTTAATTCTAGTTATATTACAACACGTTATCAGCACGAGAAAGTTCTCTAATTAAGGAAGATCAAAGCGATCCATCTCAATCAAGATAACTAGTCAAGGTAAACATTCTCTAAATTATATGTTATAGTATATGTACAAACATAACCATCATTATAAACTAAATGAAATCATTTTCTTAATAATAAGTTATAGTATATAGATAACTATAATTATAAACTAAATGAAATCATTTTTCTAATAATAAGTTATAGCATATACTAGAAAGATAACTATTATTATAAACTAAAAGAAAACATTTTCTAAATAATAAATTATCGTATGTACTAGAAATATATATATATCTATACATCATAATAAGTAAAAGTAAATTAAATTTAATCATCGACATTTGGACTATGGATATTTGGACTATGGACATTTGGACTATGGACATTTGGACTACTAACATTTTTGGACTACTAACATTTTTGGACTACTAACTCTTTATTATTATGCTAATTTTTATTTATGCATACTAACCTTATATTATTGTGCTAACTTTAATTTTATGCAAGCTAACATTTTATTATTATACTAACCTTTACGTATGTATTCTAACTTTTATTCTTGCAATCTAACATTTTTATACTAACCTTTATTTATGCCCTCTAACATTTTTTTTATCTATTTACTTATTTGTATCTTTATTTCCACTCATCTATATTATTTTAACTGTTTATATATTCTAATTTTGCTGTTTGCTAAAATTGTTGATAGCTACAATATGTCAAGTGTTGCAAAGACAGAGTTTGAACAACTTGATGCAAACGGAATGAATTATATGTCTTGGACTCTTGACATGCAGTCAAAGCTTGAATCAATGGGTATCTTGGATACCATAAATGAGAACAATGATTGTTCATCAAAAGATAAATCAACAGCATATGTTTTCCTTCGTAAGCATATTGATATCATGCTAAGGCTTGAATATCCAAATATCAGAGACCCAAGTATACTTTGGGCAATTCTCAAAAGGAGATTTAACATTCAAAAGGAAGTTTTACTTCCAACTGCTAGAGATAAATGGAGGAACTTAAGGTTCCAAGATTTTAAGAAAGTAAATGAATATAGTTCGGCTATGTTCCGTATTGTTGCCACTCTTGAATTCTGTGGAGATAGTGTAACCGATGAGGATATGTTGGAGAAAACTTACTCAACATTTCATTCCTCAAATGTTAATTTGATGCAGCAATATCGGTTAATGAATTTCAAAAAATACTCTGATCCCAATGCATTTCTGCTTATTGCTGAACAGAATCAAGAGCTCCTTATGAAAAATCAGGCTCGTCCAGTAGGTTCCCTAGCATTACCTGAGGCAAATGCTACAAATAAAAATGATTCAAAAAATAATACAAATGAACGGGGACGGGGACGAGGCCGTGGCACAAATTATCGCTACAATCACAACCACAATGGTGGACGTAACTCTAACAGTAATTATCGTGGACGTGGTCGTGGTCGTGGACGTGGACGTGGTTACAGAAATAATTACCACAATGGTCCATATGATAACAAGTCCCAACCACAAAGAAGGAATTATGATACTGGAGCAAGCACTTCTAAAAGCCCTGATGACATCTGTTATAGATGTGGAAGTACAGGGCATTGGTCTAAAATGTGTCGCACACAGGAGCATCTTTGTAAGCTCTATAAAGCATCTCTTGCTGAGAAAAATAAAGAAGTGAACCTTGCTGATGATCTTGAGTTCACAAATGTTGAAATGAATGCTTTGGATTACTGCAATGACATTGACATGTGAATCAATGTGGCTATCAATAATGTATCATAACTATGTTATTTTTCATAAATGTGTTTCCTTTTTATTAGTAATGTTTTCCCTTTCATAAATAATTTTTAATTTCATGTAATATATTCCTGAAATAAGATGTATCTTTTATTACATTCTTCTTATTACTTATTTACACTCATTCTAATTTTTTGTTGATATTTGAAGTTTGATATGAGTTACAACGGGCTAGATCATGAAGCAAACGGTGGAGATTTATGTATACCAGATAGTGGTACAACACACACTATTTTGAAATCTAAGAAATATTTCTCAGAATTGAAACCAACAAATGCAATAATAAATACAATATCAGGCCCTTCAGATTTGATAGAAGGAGTTGGAAAAGCCAAATTTATATTGCCAAATGGTACCAAGTTTTTGGTAGAAAATGCTTTATACTCTCCAAAATCAACGAGAAATTTGTTGAGTTTTAATGACATATACCTTAACGGATATGATCATAAATCTGTGACTACAGATAATGGGAAATATTTGCACATTACTGATAAGAATAATGTGTTGGAAAAATTCCCTATGCTTAATTCTGGCTTACATTATACACATATAAATGTAGCAGAATCTCATATGGTAGTCAAAGAATAGCATTGTGATCCTAGTATTATCAGTTTATGGCATGACAGGTTAGGTCATCCAGGATCTACAATGATGAAGAGAATAATTGGAAGTACCCATGGACATCCATTTAAGGATCAAAAAGTCTCATATGATAAAGTGAGTCCATGTACATCTTGTTCTCTTGGAAAACTGATTGTGAGACCTTCACCACTTAAGGTTGAGAATGAATCACCACAATTTCTTGAAAGAATTCATGGTGATATATGTGGACCTATTCATCCACCATCTGGACCATTCAGATATTTTATGGTCTTAATAGATGCATCAAGCAAATGGTCTCATGTGTGTTTATTATCAACTCGTAATATGGCATTTGCAAAGTTTCTTGCACAAATTATAAAATTACGAGCACATTTTCCTGATTATGCAATTAAGAAAGTGAGACTTGATAATGCTGGTGAGTTTACATCTCAAGCATTCAATGACTA
This sequence comes from Helichrysum umbraculigerum, assembly GCA_949592205.1. NCBI lineage: Eukaryota > Viridiplantae > Streptophyta > Magnoliopsida > Asterales > Asteraceae > Helichrysum > Helichrysum umbraculigerum. The sequence continues at coordinate 43,690,152 of CATIUR010000002.1, read as the reverse complement.
TTGCATGTGTGTAGGGATTGTTGTTGAACATCCAGTGGCTCATGTTCACACACAAAATGGTTTAGCTGAGTCATTGATTAAACGTCTCCAGTTAATTGCTAGACCATTGATAATGAGAACAAAATTGCCAGTGTCCATTTGGGGACATGCAATTTTACATGGTGCATCATTAGTTCGTATTAGACCAAGTGCATATCATAAGTATTCTCCTCTACAACTTACCTTTGGGCAAGAACCAAATATATCACACCTGAAAATATTTGGTTGTGCAGTATATGTTCCTATTGCACCACCACAACGGACAAAAATGGGTCCTCAAAGGAGACTGGGAATATATGTTGGATATGAAACATCCTCCATTATAAGGTATCTTGAACCTTCAACAGGTGACCTTTTTACAGCACGTTTTGCTGATTGTCATTTTAATGAGGAAAATTTCCCAGCACTTGGAGGAGAAAAGAGAACTCAAGAAAAAGATGTTTCATGGTGTGAACCATCATTGTTGTATCTTGATCCTCGCACTAAACAAAGTGATATTGAAGTTCAAAGGATCATGCACTTGCAAGAAATTGCTAATCAGTTACCTGATGCATTTACTGATACAAAGAGAGTGACTAAATCTTATATACCGGCTGCTAATGCACCAGCCCGAGTAGAAATTCCAAATGAACAAACTAATGATAAAGTCACTCAAGAGTCTAAAGCACGTTTGAAACGTGGTAGACCAATTGGTTCAAAGGATAGAAATCCTAGAAAAAGAAAAGGATTAGAACATGCAATTGACCATACAGATGATGTGTTTGATGAAACACAAAATGTGGATACTTCCCAAAGAGAGGAAGTAAATGATATCAATAAAGAAATTGATATTAATTATGGTCATACAAGAATATTGTGGAATCGATTTGAAATGGAAAATATTGATGATATATTTTCTTATAATGTTGCATGTGACATCATTAGCGGAAATGATGATCCTGAACCCAAATCTGTCATGGATTGTCAAAATAGACAAGACTGGAATAAATGGAAAGAAGCAATACAAACGGAATTAAATTCGCTTAATAAAAGAAGTGTTTTTGGTCGTATTGTTCTCACTTCTAAAACCATAAAGCCTGTAGGGTACAAATGGGTTTTCATAAGAAAGCGAAATGAGAAAGATGAAATCACAAGATACAAAGCTAGACTTGTAGCTCAAGGTTTTTCTCAAAGACCTGGAATTGATTATGAAGAAACGTATTCTCCTGTTATGGATGCAATCACGTTTAGATATTTGCTCAGTCTAGCAGTATCTGAAAATCTTGAAATGCGTCTTATGGATGTTGTTACAGCTTATCTATATGGATCATTAGATAGTGATATCTATATGAAGATCCCAGATGGATTTACAATGCCTAAATCATTAAGTGCAAAACCCAAAGAAATGTATTCCATCAAACTACAAAGATCTTTATATGGGTTGAAACAATCGGGACGCATGTGGTATAAACGTTTAAGCGATTACTTGATGAGTAAAGGATATACAAATAATCTTATTTGTCCATGTGTCTTTATTAAGAAAACAACATCTGGATTTGTGATCATTGCTGTCTATGTTGATGATCTAAACATCATTGGAACGAATAAAGAAATCCATGAAGTTATTGTGCATTTGAAAAAAGAATTTGAGATGAAGGATCTTGGAAAAACCAAATACTGTCTTGGTTTACAGATTGAGCACATGCCTAATGGAATACTTGTTCATCAGTCAAATTATACGCATAAGGTATTAAAACGTTTTAATATGGACAATGCTAAACCTTTAAGCACTCCAATGGTTGTTAGATCACTCAATGTGGACAATGATCCATTTCGTCCTCGGGAAGAAAATGAAGAGGTCCTTGGACAAGAAGTACCATACCTTAGTGCTATTGGAGCACTTATGTATCTTACAAATTGTACTAGACCTGACATTTCTTTTGCAGTTAACATGCTGGCAAGGTTTAGTTCAGCACCAACCAAAAGACATTGGAATGGGATCAAGCACATATTTCGATACCTACGTGGAAGTACCGACTTAGGTCTATTTTATTCCAATAATTCAAAGCAAGGATTGGTTGGTTATGCAGATGCAGGTTATTTGTCTGATCCTCATAAAGCTAGATCTCAAACTGGGTATGTATTCATGAATGGAGGCACTGCAATTTCATGGCGTTCTCAAAAGCAAACACTTGTCGCAACATCTTCAAATCATGCTGAGGTCATTGCATTGAATGAAGCTAGTAGAGAGTGTGTATGGTTAAGGTCAATGACACAACTCATTTTGTCCTCATGCGGACTAGAGAATGAAAAGATGCCAACTGTGATTTACGAAGACAATGCAGCTTGTATTGCACAAATGAAAGAAGGGTATATCAAGAGTGACAGAACTAAACATATACCTCCAAGATTCTTTTCATACACTCAAGACCTTATCAAGAATAATCAAATTGAGATGCAATATGTTCAATCAAGCAATAACTCAGCAGATCTTTTCACGAAGGCACTTCCTACTGCAATTTTCAGAAAACATGTTCATAGTATTGGAATGCGACATGTTCAAAACATGTAATACATTATGGTTGTCTACATGAGGGGGAGTCAACTATATGCTGCACTCTTTTTCCCTTAGTTAAAGTTTTTTCCCACCGGGTTTTCTTTAACAAGGTTTTTAATGAGGCAGTACATCAAAGTTGACTTTATATTGAAAAATAGCAACCAAGGGGGAGTGTTATAATATAAGATATAAACACATGTGGTTACTATTTTTGTTCAAAAATTAGGTGACTTAAGTTGTATAGTATTTACTAGTAGTATAAATACTACAATAAGTAAATGAAAGAATGGTACATCATTAACACAATTTAAGTGTTACATTTCTCTCTCAAAATCTATCCTTCTTGTTCTTGTTCTTGTTCTTGTTCTTGTTCTTATACTTACAAAAGTTCATATACTATATAGATAATAGAGTGTTAATTCTAGTTATATTACAACAATTTTGGATGGGAGAGAGATTAAAAAAAATAGTTTCACTCATTGGGCTTGAACCCGTGATCTAACGATAACATGGTTCTCCCAAATAACACTCATCTACACAACCCAATTAGTTTTTAGTTGCACTATAGTTTATTTAAACAAGTTCATAGGTTTTGTGGGCCAGAGAAAATGACATGTGGCAGTCTTTGAGACCGCTACAGTAAAAATATGTCTCTTTACATAGTAGGTAGATATCTACATTTTTTCCTTAACCAATTTAACGGAGTATGAAATAACCACTTTAATTAACTGTGTTGGTCAATTTTTCTAAGTAGTGTTTCATCTCCTCCGCATTAAAATCATGAGAAAATATCAAAGGGGAATGTACTCGAAGGTTCAAGTGTCAGTTAAAATATTGTATTGATCAGCGGTGGAACTTGAACGAAATTGAAAATTTTCTAATGTACTTATATTTTTGGGCTTAGTATCTGAAAATGTACTAAACTTGTGTTCGATATTAATTGTGTGTATCATACTTACACTCGTCATTTTTAATGCATCCAACTTTCAAAAATGGTGTTTTAGTGTATTTTGGTGACGTGTCGATCGTTTAAGGTGCCACGTTGTAACACCCACTTTATGGGCCTAGTGATAATTTGGTAATTTTCCTGACTTTAAATAATCATTTAATGTGTTAGGAAATTTAAATTGTTTATTGTGTTATGTTTATTGTGAATGGTTAGTCAAAAAGTCAAACGACTTATTGTGACTAGTAAACGATTGATTGTTTTAACTTTATATAGTTGACGGTAAAATAATATTGTTGGAATCGCAAAAGGTTTTTAGGCTCCAGACAATAAGTTTAGAAGGGTATTAAAATTTTAAATGGTATACGGAGTCGGTTTGGGTGAGAACTGACTTATGTTTTCTTAAAACCCCAACCTTCCAAAAAAAAAAAAAAAGTTCATTTTTCTTTGAAAACCTTCACAAACACCTAAACACTAAGAATTCTACACTAAGTTTGAAATCAAACTTTGAACTGTGTTTGTGATTCTATAACATCAGATTCATCATCATCATCCTGTTCTTTAAGTTTGATTTCTTCTGAAATTTTGATTTTATTGAATTATATGGGTTAATGATTAGATGTAAAATTCGTATGTAAAAAGTTGTTATTTAAGGTTATTTAATGTTAGGAACATTATTAGATTGATTTGGAAGCTGAAATTTGATGTTTGATGAATTTGGGGTGAAAAATTCAGATTTTCGGGTTTTGAACGGATCACAGGCTGCTGGGACGAAGGGTGTACCCGGCGGGTACAACCCTTACCCGGCGGGTAGTTCATGTTTTAGTGTACCCGGCGGGTACTCTCCAAATCCGGCGGGTAATCGTTAGTTTTGTGAGAAAATTGTGTAAATTTTGAAATTCAGTAACTTCAGGGTAGCGAATAAGTGACAAAATTCATTAACTCGGATTAAGTTGAAATTTGCATGGTCACTCGAAAACGGCCCAATGATCAAAGCTCTATTTTAAGAGCCTAGGCGGTTTTAGGCTGTTCGGGGTCGTTTAGGCGCCGAAAATGGCGATTTACAGTTTTTGGACCTCGTTCGGGACGTTTTGATTTCATTCTGAATTCGACTTTTGTTTTATTGGACCTCAGGGATTACCTGCTTGGATAAATATGCTTTGATAATGATTTGGAACTAGATAAATGAGTAAATAATTATATAAATGGAATTGTTAAAATTTGACTAAAGTTGATAGGGACAAAGTGGTTATAACTGATAATTACAACTTGGTAATTGTTTGTCATTTCGATACTATGTATTAAAATATGTTATACGATTATGGAATGAGTTACTAATTCATTATTTAATTGTGTTCTCAGATATGGAGAAGGCTCAGTAATATTAGACTTCTGAGCTTGCGGCTGAGGTAACGGTGAGTGGATCTGTAATCCTCAGTGTGATTTAGTTGTAACAATTTTGGTTACAACGGGTAAACGTAGTTTACTGTTTTGATATACTGTTTAGTATGCTATGATGTAATTGTTGTGGATAGACTGTTTAGTCTGATATGAAGCCATGAATCTTATGGCCTATGTGATGATTTGATACATGGCCTTGGGTACTATGAATGAGGTCAGTATGATGATGGGCTTATTGCTATTGTTGACGATGGAGGGTTCCTTGTACATATCGTTCATAGGAACCTTAGTTGGATGAGAATAGCATTAAGTTATCGGTGATTCACTGTATTGGCCTGCAGTGAATCCGAAGGGTTCCTGCCCACCATGAGGGCATGAGATCCGTATCAGGAACCGCCGATCCTCATTGCGATTATGTGATGATTATGAGATGATGTGATGATGAACCTGTTGTGGTAAACAAGGGATTATGTGTTTACGATGCTTTGCTGTAAACAGATTTGTTATGCTAGGTTGGACTGGTGATTATTTATTCACTCACTTAGCGATATGCTAACCCCACCACCCTACTACTTCTTGCAGGTTATGATTATGTAATGGGTCGGGCAAGAAGCTGTTGACTGAATGGATTGCTTGACAACTGGATGTTTACTCTGATATCTGATTTGTATAAATCAGTGTTGTGTTTGGATTTACATAACACCCAAAGTGATAAGTGATGTGTTAAATCCAGTTATAAAATTTATCGTTGATAAGTAAACCAAAAAGTACCGAGCTAGACCAAAACACAACCGGGCAGTGGATCCTGTCGAGTGGTAGTATAGTTTGGTAAGTTCGGGCTCGAACACAGGGAACTTGGTTTATACAATCAAGATAAGTGTGAGCAATTTAAAGAGAGAAAATAAAATGTGGTTGGTTTGTGTAACACCCGCATAATTAGGATAATTAATTATGCTTAATTGTTTGTAACTAGTTGTAATTAGTATGTAATAGGACTAATTACAGGCTCTATTTGTATATATATAAGTTGATTTATATATATATGTGTGTATTTACGCGATTTGGATAAATCGTACGAATTAACCGGACGGAGTCCGACACAATTATTTTGACGTTGGTGACAGAAACTTACCTAAATAATGAGAACGTATTTTATTATATAAAATACACAGCGAACAAACACTAATTATAATATCGCGACGACATTTTAAATAATTTAACGAATACGTATTAAACGCGAGATAAGAATTTTAATACTTCGACGAATGTTTTTATAATTAATTTCAAGGTATTTCATTAAAATATTCCCGTCACCTTTTAAAAATATAACTGCTTGATTTAACGTTTAAACGACGGAGGAAACGAACACCGCACGGAGCGCGGAGGCGCGGACTGAAAATGGGAGGCTTAACCTCCCACTTTCTTTTCACTTTCTCATTTCTTTCTCTTTCTTTCTCTCATTTCTCTCTCAACTAACAAAACCACCACCATCTTACAAAATCACAAAATAACATCACGAAACGACGCCGAATCATACCACTCCTTTGGAATAAAAGAACCACGGCATCCCGATCTACCTTTCCATCTTTTCGGATTTTTGATCCGACATTTTGTAAGTTTCCGACAAAACCCGAAACTCTCCGTTTTTGCCCATTTTTACGTTTTTATGGTTTATATATGCTTAAAATGTCCATAAATGGGTTGGGTAAAAGATTTGGACCTAACGGAAGTTTTTCGACCGATTTTCCGGCCACCAATTTCCGATCAGATCGCTACGTCGCAGAGACGCTGGGCTATCTGCGACGTAGCTCAAAACGTCGCATTAAGTGGCCAACGTCGCACTCAGCGACGTCGCTGCCTACGTCGCACAACCCTTCGTGACGTCGCATTGTGCGACGTCCGTCACTACGTCGCATTAAGTTGCGACGTCGCGCCTAGCGACGCCAGCCCCTACGTCGCATTGATTTGCGAAGGTCGCATCATGCGACGTACATGCCTACGTCGCACCCTACGTCGTATGCTACGTCGCATGCTACGTCGCACAAACCAGAACCTTGAAAAGTCAGATTTTACTAAGTGTCGAACTTACACAACTTCAAATACTTATGTCATACGACTTAACAAACGTCATAGAACATACTTTCTATTACAATTACACTAAATTGCGTTATAAATGATAACACTTTGAATCATTATTACAAACCGTCACCAACGGGCCATATTTGTTTTCAAACTACAAACGGATTACTAAACAAACACTTGGACATAATGAGTTGTGTAAACAACTAGCCTAGATGGTCTTGCGAGACATCTACTTACTTAACTTTATATGTTTAGGCATTTGAAGGTTACGGGTTCGGAGAACCTACGGTTGATATTATTTACTCGTTTATTGATATAAACGTACTTGCAAAGACTCAGGTGAGTCTTACGGCCCCACTTTTACTGTTTTATCTTATCGGGGGAGATACATGCTACTGATTTTTCTTGAACACAAGTACTAAACTGTTTACTATACCAAACGGAATTGCATGAGTTTACTTACAAACAGAAGTCTCTCCATCATATATCGTTAGTTATGGACTTAAGCGCGAACAGTAGTTAATGGATCCATTAGGGAAATGACCCTCCCCACCCGGGGCAGTAGCGCTGCCACGTACCGATTTACACGTATAAACGGGTGACAACTTATTCGTTACTGATGCTTGCTCACTTACGAGCATGTCACGGGAGCAAACATATTATTTACGGGTTAAGCTTCGATTATGAGCCTCATGGCAACGGTATAAACTTATTTATTTACATTTGCTGGATTGCAAATACTGATTTTACGATTGCTGGATTGCAATGGCTGATTTTACGCCTACGGGCACTACTAATGAAATCTCGTGTTCAAAGCCGATATTATTTACAAACCTGTGAGATTCACCAACCTTTTGGTTGACACTTTTTAGCATGTTTTCTCAGGTACCCGGATGGAGTAGGATTACTCCAGGATTTTAGCTAGAGTCGCATGATTTCAACACAACTGCATTAACGGAGATTCTTAGCATTATCTTTTGTATATTTTGATTATGTAATAGAATCTCCCGCTACACGCGCGGACTCTAGGGAAACTACATTTTTGTATACGAAAACACTAAGTTTTCAAACACTATATCTATGGAATGTAACAAATTTACAAAACGTCTCATTTAGAGGTCGTTTGCTGTATATCTTGTGCTTTGTATATTGATTAGTAACACCCAAGTATGCTTCCGCAAAACAGTGAATTATTGGGGTGTTACAGATTGGTATCAGAGCCTAAGGTTATAGTGAACTAGGTTGCATTTAGTGGGCCTAGACTATGACCATTAGGCAGTATTTTCTTACTAGGCATGATTGGTTCAGGAATTTCATCATACGACTTTAATTTAACATAGCCTGATCAACTATGTACAATTAAGGAAAGATGATGTGAGGTCTGAAATGGTTATGTCGAACGGGAATGCGTTAGTAGACTCTGACCACGAGGGAACCGAGACTCTTACTTGTTATGTGCTAGACATACGCTAGGCTATTATGTGATATACGAGTATATACATACATAGGCCTTACTCACTGATTATACTACTAGGCTATTATATATTAATTATATATGAATAGGCCTCGCACATAAACACACTCGCTATAGAGATAGCCGACGTTTCTCTGGCGACACTTACGAATTTCTCTCAGTGGTTTGCACCGACCATGACAGACTTTACCTTGTGGCGCACTCTAATGATTTTATGAAAATCACATCTAACACCCGGAAGCAACGTACTTCCAAGGACTAAAATCCTCTCTCTGTCATTTCTATAGAACTCAAAGCCGCGAATTCCCAAATGGACGACTACGTGTCTGATAGTGACCAGGTCCACGAGGAACAAATCCAGTACACGTATATCGATGAGGACATCGTACCAGAAGAAGAAATCATGCTGGAGGGAAACGAAAATCAGAATTTCGGAATGACTGGCATCGACATTGAAGAATATGAAAGAGTGCGAGATCAGGCCGTGGGACTAGACGGCCGAAATTGGGCACTTAAGCGTAAGTGCATGGACTATGAACAAAAATTGAGAATCTCAAACCGATCTGTCCCTACACGAATCAAAGATAAGATCCGTTACTGGAAGAAAGTGGCCACCAACCTAACCCGTAGGACCAAAACATGGATCAAACGTTTGGGCAGGAAGTCAACGGAGGAGACTAGGTACCGCTCCACGACTCAAAGATACAGGGACATGCTTGAGGCACGCTACCACCCACACGACCTGAACCTGGAGTCGGAAGACGAATCCGAAAGCCAGGAACCTTAACTAAGAATGAACCAACCGACTAGCAGAAACTGTGGACCGCCTTGGCACACTATGGAACAAATTAATCTACATTAAGAATAGTGTAGTTTTTGTCTTGTAATCTACCTCGTAATCTAGCGACTATCTAGCACTACTCTATAAACTAGTCGGATGTAACCATTCCCGACACCTTTTGTAATATCTCTGTAGGATGTAACTTTTGAACTCACTTTATCTATCAGATATCCTTTATTATCTCAACTCACATTAATTGTCATTTTCCATGTTGATGTTATGTGTTACCGCTTTTATACATGTACATCTGTGACAATTACCAGCTCATACAAAATCTCATGTATCTTCATTTCTTTTATTGAAGAATCATGCCGCCAAAGACACGACCATACACCGACGCCCAGATTACCTCCCTTATAACCCAGGCTGTTACTGAAGCCTTGGCTCGGAATACTCCACCAAATTCCTCGAGGAACAGCGATGCCGCTGAAACCACTACTGCTAAACCCTGTTCATACAAAGACTTTCAGAACTGCAAACCTCTAAACTTTGCAGGTACCGAGGGAGCTATCGGTCTAGTACGCTGGATCGAGAAAGTTGAGTCTGTATTTCTTATCTGCAACTGTGCGGAGGGAGATAAGGTTAAGTTCTCCGTTAGTACTTTTACTGACACCGCACTCACCTGGTGGAACACTTATGCCCAGACTGTGAGTGTTGCTACTGCTTACCAACTCCCGTGGGAGGAGTTGAAGAAGATGTTGAGGGGCGAGTATTGCCCCAGGGATGAATTGAAACAACTAGAAGTGGAATTCTGGAACCACAAGATGCAGGGTGATGACATCACCGGATACACCAACCGTTTCCACCAACTGGCACTTCTGTGCCCAACCATGGTCGATCCTGAGTACAAGAGGATCGAGAAATTCGTTGACGGTCTTCCTGAGAGACTCCAAGACCTGGTGACTTCATCCAAACCGGGTACTATTCAGAGCGTCATCCGTATGGCCCATGAACTAACGGCAAATTCTGTCCGCCGTGGTACAACTTCAACCCCATCTGCAAACAACAAACGCAAGTGGGAAGGTAACCCCAACTCATCCAACCAAACCTTCAACAAAAAGCCTGAGTACATTAAGGCTTATTCATCTGGAACTTCGGAGAAGAAAGGGTACAGCGGGAGCAGACCCTACTGTCCCAAATGCAACCGCCACCATGACGGTTCTTGCCCTTGCTCCAACTGCAAACGGTTCGGGCATCTAGCCAAGGATTGTCGAACCAACATTCCCACCCCCAACACTAATGCACCAAAGGCCTGCTTTGGGTGCGGAAATACAGGGCATTTCAAGAAAGATTGCCCAAAGCTGAAAAATAACAACAACCCTGCTCGCGGCAGATCATTCGTTATCAGGGCTGGGGAAGCCAGACAAGACCCGAACGTCGTGACGGGTACGTTCCTTCTCAACGACCTTACTGCTTCTGTGTTATTTGATACCGGTGCCGATAGAAGCTTCATATCTGAGAAATTTAGCCCTTTACTTGATATTACTCCCACTGCCTTAGATGCTAAATACATTGTAGAATTAGCTAACGGCAAACTGATTGAGACTGATAGCATCATACACAATTGTACACTTAACCTCACGAACGAAACGTTTCGCATTGATTTAATCCCTGTCGAGATCGGCAGCTTCGATATTATTGTCGGTATGGATTGGTTGTCCAAGCACCGAGCTGAAATCATCTGTCATGACAAACTCGTTCGCATACCTCTTGTCTCCGGTGGAACCTTAGTCTTACAAGGGGAGATCGGTAGACGGAATCTGAATATTGTATCCTGTCTGAAAACGAGAAAATATCTACGAAAAGGGTACCAAGCCATCCTCGCACATGTAACGGAGAAGAAGTCGGAGGAGAAGCGACTTGAGGATGTTCCGATCGTGCGGGATTTTCCGGAAGTCTTTCCTGAAGACTTGCCCGGACTTCCGCCACCTAGACAAGTTGAATTTCAAATCGAACTTGTGCCCGGAGCTGCACCCGTGGCACGAGCCCCTTACCGTTTAGCACCATCCGAAATGCAGGAGTTGTCTAACCAACTACAGGAACTCCTGGACAGAGGATTCATTCGACCAAGTTCCTCACCTTGGGGAGCTCCGGTCTTATTCGTGAAAAAGAAAGATGGATCTTTCCGCATGTGTATTGACTACCGAGAACTGAATAAACTAACCGTTAAGAACCGATACCCACTCCCTCGAATCGATGATCTGTTCGATCAACTCCAAGGATCAAGCTGTTACTCAAAGATTGATCTACGGTCGGGCTATCATCAACTCCGAGTCCGTGACAATGATATCCCAAAGACAGCCTTCCGAACTCGTTATGGGCATTACGAGTTCCAAGTGATGCCATTCGGTTTAACCAACGCACCGGCCGTATTCATGGACCTTATGAATCGGGTGTGCAAACCATATCTTGACAAATTCGTCATTGTGTTCATCGATGATATCCTGATTTACTCTCGCAACGAACAGGAACATGCTCAACATCTGAAAACCATTCTAGGACTTCTGAAACACGAAGAGTTATATGCCAAATTCTCTAAGTGTGAGTTCTGGATTCGAACCGTTCAATTCCTCGGGCACGTGATTGACAGCCAAGGAATTCATGTTGATCCCGCCAAGATTGAAGCAATCAAGGGCTGGGAGTCACCGACCACTCCAACCGAAGTGAGACAATTCTTAGGTCTTGCTGGTTATTATCGCCGATTCATCGAAAACTTTTCAAGAATAGATGTTCCCCTAACCATACTGACTCAGAAAGATAAGAAGTTCAATTGGACGGATAAACAAGAGTCAGCCTTCTAGCTATTGAAAAACAAACTTTGCAGTGCACCAATCTTGTCCTTACCCGAGGGCACCGACGATTTCGTAGTTTACTGCGACGCCTCACACCAAGGACTTGGTTGTGTGTTGATGCAACGGGAAAAAGTCATTGCCTATGCCTCACGACAACTGAAAATCCACGAGAAAAACTATACGACCCACGACCTCGAGTTAGGTGCTGTGGTCTTCGCATTGAAAATCTGGAGACATTATCTCTACGGTACGAAAAGCACTATCTTCACCGATCACAAAAGTCTCCAACACATATTCGATCAGAAAGATCTAAACATGAGACAACGTCGCTGGGTTGAGTTACTTAGTGACTACGACTGCGAGATCAAATACCATCCGGGCAAGGCTAACGTAGTGGCCGATGCCTTAAGCCGAAAAGAACGAGTGAAACCCCTTCGAGTCCGAGCACTTTCTATGACAATTCGTAACGAGCTTCCTGCTCAAATCCTTACCGCTCAACTTGAAGCACTCAACGATGAAAACTTGAAAAATGAAGCCTTGCGAGGCTTGGATAAACAATTCGAAATCAAACCCGATGGAACTCGATACTTCTCTAACCGGGTGTGGTTACCCAAATTCGGAAACTTGCGAGATTTGGTGATGGCTGAAGCTCACAAATCTCGATACTCTATACATCCTGGATCTGACAAAATGTATCATGACGTCAAAGGGTTGTATTGGTGGCCTAACATGAAAGCTGACATCGCCTTGTACGTCAGTAAATGCCTAACCTGTTCCAAAGTAAAGACCGAACACCAAAGACCCTCTGGGTTGCTTCAACAACCTGAAATTCCTCAATGGAAATGGGAACAGATTTCCATGGACTTCATTACCAAACTACCGAAAACTTCGAGTGGTTGCGATACCATTTGGGTGATCGTGGACCGTCTCACGAAATCTGCTCATTTTCTGGCCATCAAGGAAACCGACAAGATGGAGCGTCTGACTCGCATCTATGTCAAAGAAATCATCTCGCGACACGGTGTACCTATTTCGATCATCTCGGATAGGGACAGCCGTTTTACTTCTAACTTTTGGCAATCGCTACAGAATTCTCTTGGTACTCGTCTGGATATGAGTACTGCTTATCACCCGCAAACCGATGGCCAAAGCGAGCGAACTATTCAAACACTGGAGGATATGCTACGAGCCTGCGTAGTCGACTTCGGTACTTCTTGGGAAAATCACTTACCGTTGTGTGAGTTTTCGTACAACAACAGTTACCATACCAGCATAAAGGCTGCACCCTTCGAGGCACTTTACGGACGTAAGTGCCGATCACCTGTCTGTTGGACTGAGTTAGGAGAATCCCAACTCACGGGCCCAGAAATCATTCAAGAAACTACTGAGAAAATCGTTGGTATTCAAAACCGGCTGAAAGCCGCACGTGATCGTCAGAAAAGCTATGCTGACGTGAGACGCAAACACCTTGAGTTCCAGGTAGGAGACAAGGTACTCCTCAAAGTGGCACCGTGGAAAGGTGTTATTCGATTCGGGAAACGAGGCAAACTAAATCCTAGATACATCGGACCATTCGAAATCCTTGAAAGGATTGGTCCAGTGGCATATCGCCTGCAACTTCCTGCTGAACTTAGCAGCGTACACAACAAATTCCACATTTCTAACTTGAAGAAATGTCTGTCTGACGAGACGCTGATTATACCGCTCGACGAAATTCAAATCGATGATAAACTTCATTTTGTCGAGAAACCTATGGAAATCATGGACCGTGAGGTCAAGCAATTGAAACAGAGTCGTATTCCCATAGTAAAAGTCAGGTGGAATTCTAGGCGCGGCCCAGAGTTCACCTGGGAACGGGAAGACCAAATGCGACAGAAATATCCACATCTCTTCCCAGATAACGCACCGTCCGTGCACTCAGGCTAATTTCGGGACGAAATTTCTTTAACAAGGGGAGAATGTAACACCCGCATAATTAGGATAATTAATTATGCTTAATTGTTTGTAACTAGTTGTAATTAGTATGTAATAGGACTAATTACAGGCTCTATTTGTATATATATAAGTTGATTTATATATATATGTGTGTATTTACGCGATTTGGATAAATCGTACGAATTAACCGGACGGAGTCCGACACAATTATTTTGACGTTGGTGACAGAAACTTACCTAAATAATGAGAACTTATTTTATTATATAAAATACACAGCGAACAAACACTAATTATAATATCGCGACGACATTTTAAATAATTTAACGAATACGTATTAAACGCGAGATAAGAATTTTAATACTTCGACGAATGTTTTTATAATTAATTTCAAGGTATTTCATTAAAATATTCCCGTCACCTTTTAAAAATATAACTGCTTGATTTAACGTTTAAACGACGGAGGAAACGAACACCGCACGGAGCGCGGAGGCGCGGACTGAAAATGGGAGGCTTAACCTCCCACTTCCTTTTCTCTTTCTTTTCACTTTCTCATTTCTTTCTCTTTCTTTCTCTCATTTCTCTCTCAACTAACAAAACCACCACCATCTTACAAAATCACAAAATAACATCACGAAACGACACCGAATCATACCACTCCTTTGGAATAAAAGAACCACGGCATCCCGATCTACCTTTCCATCTTTTCGGATTTTTGATCCGACATTTTGTAAGTTTCCGACAAAACCCGAAACTCTCTGTTTTTGCCCATTTTTACGTTTTTATGGTTTATATATGCTTAAAATGTCCATAAATGGGTTGGGTAAAAGATTTGGACCTAACGGAAGTTTTTCGACCGATTTTCCGGCCACCAATTTCCGATCAGATCGCTACGTCGCAGAGACGCTGGGCTATCTGCGACGTAGCTCAAAACGTCGCATTAAGTGGCCAACGTCGCACTCAGCGACGTCGCTGCCTACGTCGCACAACCCTTCGTGACATCGCATTGTGCGACGTCCGTCACTACGTCGCATTAAGTTGCGACGTCGCGCCTAGCGACGCCAGCCCCTACGTCGCATTGATTTGCGAAGGTCGCATCATGCGACGTACATGCCTACGTCGCACCCTACGTCGTATGCTACGTCGCATGCTACGTCGCACAAACCAGAACCTTGAAAAGTCAGATTTTACTAAGTGTCGAACTTACACAACTTCAAATACTTATGTCATACGACTTAACAAACGTCATAGAACATACTTTCTATTACAATTACACTAAATTGCGTTATAAATGATAACACTTTGAATCATTATTACAAACCGTCACCAACGGGCCATATTTGTTTTCAAACTACAAACGGATTACTAAACAAACACTTGGACATAATGAGTTGTGTAAACAACTAGCCTAGATGGTCTTGCGAGACATCTACTTACTTAACTTTATATGTTTAGGCATTTGAAGGTTACGGGTTCGGAGAACCTACGGTTGATATTATTTACTCGTTTATTGATATAAACGTACTTGCAAAGACTCAGGTGAGTCTTACGGCCCCACTTTTACTGTTTTATCTTATCGGGGGAGATACATGCTACTGATTTTTCTTGAACACAAGTACTAAACTGTTTACTATACCAAACGGAATTGCATGAGTTTACTTACAAACAGAAGTCTCTCCATCATATATCGTTAGTTATGGACTTAAGCGCGAACAGTAGTTAATGGATCCATTAGGGAAATGACCCTCCCCACCCGGGGCAGTAGCGCTGCCACGTACCGATTTACACGTATAAACGGGTGACAACTTATTCGTTACTGATGCTTGCTCACTTACGAGCATGTCACGGGAGCAAACATATTATTTACGGGTTAAGCTTCGATTATGAGCCTCATGGCAACGGTATAAACTTATTTATTTACATTTGCTGGATTGCAAATACTGATTTTACGATTGCTGGATTGCAATGGCTGATTTTACGCCTACGGGCACTACTAATGAAATCTCGTGTTCAAAGCCGATATTATTTACAAACCTGTGAGATTCACCAACCTTTTGGTTGACACTTTTTAGCATGTTTTCTCAGGTACCCGGATGGAGTAGGATTACTCCAGGATTTTAGCTAGAGTCGCATGATTTCAACACAACTGCATTAACGGAGATTCTTAGCATTATCTTTTGTATATTTTGATTATGTAATAGAATCTCCCGCTACACGCGCGGACTCTAGGGAAACTACATTTTTGTATACGAAAACACTAAGTTTTCAAACACTATATCTATGGAATGTAACAAATTTACAAAACGTCTCATTTAGAGGTCGTTTGCTGTATATCTTGTGCTTTGTATATTGATTAGTAACACCCAAGTATGCTTCCGCAAAACAGTGAATTATTGGGGTGTTACAGTTTGTGTGACCGAATTGTCACGTTGCTTAAAACTACGAATTTTAGTTAAACTAGGCAAGTGGACTCTTAAGAGTCAAAGTGATTGATTTGAAACTTTCAGATATTAAAAAATATACTTGCTTGGATTAGGTCGTTAGTGATTTCGGGGTGTTGAAGTTAAAACCGGTTTATTTTATGCAAAAGTGAATTTCAATCAAACTTAGGCTTAACGTTAGCCATCACCTAAAGCCAAACTTCAACTCACAAACAAATGATTTAATCAAGTAACGGACGTTCGCCATGGTTACCCCACTTGCACATTTGAACTTAATTTGATTAACCTATTCCAAAACTACATCCGCAATTAAGTTCAACCATTCATAGACAAAAAGTCGATAATAATTTACTAGATAGAAAACGTTCGCTATATCTATTAGCAAATCACCAAACAAGTTAATTCGTTGACATTAAGCTCAAACACACAAGTAGTTGATTAAACACAAGTTCAAGTTAAAAGAGTTTATGATTCATCCAAATGAAAGACATTCGCCAAATTCGCTAACTCATATCATACTAGTTAACTAGCTTTACTTGTAATAATTTTCACATTCGCGAAAATAGATTCATTCATACATTTCATACAAATGACAAGTATTTTTATTAAACAACAAACATTCGCTATAGTTGTTTAGTCAAAATACCGACAAGTTAAACCAAATCAACTAGTTACATACAAATTTATGGATGAATCTTAAACTCCTAGCATAAACTCACACCAAATATAACACCCCTAGTCACTAAATAGTTCATCCAAGCAAGTATAACAAAATCTAGCCAACCATCATAATTGTAACACCCGGTCAAAAAGGCCAAATTTTCGCGCCTATTTTAAACTTTAAACGATCGTATTTAGTACGTATTACTTTAAATAATGTGTTATTATTTTAATAAACGTTATTTACACGGGAAATATTAAACTATTTTAGAACATAAATCGTTTTGTTTAAAACGTATTTTAGCTAGACGAAACTTAAATACTTTCGTATCATTTGAAAATGATATATTAGAAAACTAAAATAGCTCGTACGACTTAAATTTAAACATTTTATTTTTATAAAATGTTACAACTCGAAACCATTATTAATTATACGAATAAATATTACGAAATTAAAAATATTATTTATTTTGCGAACGGGTACGAAAACACGGGTATTTTATACCGCAAATTGGGGAAACCAACCCCCACTATAAGTGAGGGCCGGCCTTCCCCCTTCCCCATTTATTTTCTTTTTCTTTTTCTTCACCTCTCATCTCTATCTCTTTCTCTCTATCATTATACAACAACAACAACAAACCACCATCATCATCACCACCACCGGACCACAACCGCCGCTGTCCAGCCACCACCACCGTCGTCATCAGCAACAGCAACAACATCTTCATCATCATCATCATCGCGATTCACCATCATCCTCACCATTTTCGGATTCCATTTCATTTTGTAAGAAAACCTTCGATCTACACTTGGATTCATGTTTATATCACTTAAATAATCATATATTATCATTATATAAGTTTATTATTGTCGATTTGGTGGTTTTTGGCTTCGATCCGTGGTTTTGGGTGAAAACCCGTCGAGCAGACGGAAGTGTCGCCCACAGACCAAAAACAGTGTAGCGTCACTTCCTAAGTGACGCTATGTCAACGAGTCGCCCTTATAGCGACACTACCTGAGTGCCGCTAAAACACTTATACCGTCACTTCTATAGTGACGCGGTCATATAACCTTCGGCAGAAACATGCGACACTTCTCAAGTGTCGCTATCTTCAGCAGAAACCACAACTTTCGGTAGAAACGAATAACGTCACTAAACCAATAGCGCCACTAATGAAGTGACGCTATATGCGTCACTAACCCTATAGCGACACTTCTGAAGTGTCGCTAAATACCTGAATTTTCCAAACTTCTGAGTCACTAGCTTAGTGACGCTATAAACCCCGTAGTGACGCATGAAGTGTCGCTATTATCAGTTTTTGAACTACAAACTCACTTTTAAAATGTCAAACTTATCCGGAAACATATACGCAATTATATACGAACCGAAATGCGTTTAAACGAGGTTATTTATACGAAAAACACTATAATTATATTTTCAAAATATAATTCCAATACGCCGCGAACGAACCGAACTTTCTTACAAACTTTGAAACGTAAACGCATGTCAAACACATTGAGTACGATTTAATCGATTAAGCAAACGAATTGGATAATCTATGCCTATATACTTATACGGAACCTCACGTGTTTAGGACACTGGGAGGTCTTCATTTCACTCGCGCGTAACTTAAGGGTTGCTAGCTCTCCAGGTGAGTTCATAGCCCCTCCTTTTTACTGTTTTCACTGATTTTGGGGGAGATACATACTCATGAATTACTTACTTTTCGTTGATAAACGAACTTACAACTGCTTTACAACTGTTTGCAAATGACATGTTAGACCCCAACGCCTTTGAGACAACCGTACATACTATGCAAACTAAGTGTGCCTTAACAAGACAACAACTAGAATTATACTAGGAACAACATTTAAACACTTCGTCACATCGGCGATTCAGTATTACTAGATTTGGCTAGTTTACTCGTGAAACACAACCTAGAGACCACACTTACTAATCAAGTCACGATTTATAGAAGCGACTGATAGTATCCATCATTTAAGTGCTGTAGGTACTTTTCGACAACTAAGTGATGTAATGACACACTTAGGCATTATATACTACTCAGAATAGCTAGGTGGCGTTTATACGCATCTAGACATGACCTGCTACACCCATCATCTAGGTGGTGATTAGTCACACTTAGATACATTGTGAACATTAAACGTTATTCATAGGTGTAGATTGTTAGATTGCACCTTCAACATTACCGTAGGGTAATACACGCACATAAATTGAGTGTAGTGTTTATCTGTAGATATCTTACACTAATTTATGCATACATAAACTGTTTAGCACGTTGTGCTACTATCGAGCCCGTGGGGCCATCACTGGGCGCGTTGCGCTACTTCCGGGCACGTTGTGCTACTTCCGGGTTCGTTGAACCACTACTTAGCACGTGGTGCTACTTACGATTACATGTACATGATGATGTACACACGCTTACACTAACAAGCACGCGGTGCTTCGCTGATATATATATATACATGTACACACCCTATTTACACCATTAAGCACGTAGTGCTTCATTAACGTTAAACAAACATGTAATGCTTCATCTGATTACACAGTAGGCATGTTATGCTACTGCCGAGCCTGTAGGGCCATCACTGGGCGCGTTGCGCTACTTCCGGGCACGTTGTGCTACTTCCGGGTTCGCTGAACCACTACTTGGCACGTTGTGCTACTTCCGGGTTCGCTGAACCACTACTTGGCACGTGGTGCTACTACTGATTACCTATACATGTTGATGTATACATTACTACATTGCTAAGCACGTGGTGCTTCATACATATGCATACCTATTACACATCTCAGGTACGGAGTGCCTCGCTACTTTTGAACCTAAGCACGTGGTGCTTCATTGTTTATCCAGTTTAAGCACGTGGTGCTCTTGAACATAAAGTATGCACGTAGTGCTACTTTCATTACTTATATATTTGCAGGATAATCCGTTGAATTATTGGGACTCGGGATTACTTATTAACTAATCAACATATGTTGTGGTTCCTACATGGGTAGGTGACCTACTTCTAGGAACCCGTACTTCTAAGTAAAGACTAATAGCCGATACATACTAAACTCCACTATCTAGTAAATCATATGGTTAGGGTAACCTACACCCCGATATATAACTTTTATAATGTCTTTGCAAACTCATTTAATCTAAACACACGGTGGATAACCGCTTTTTATAATACGGATGGTATTATCACACGATTTCATATTAATTACTCTGTGAACTCACCAGCTTTATAGCTGACCTGTTTTAGTATGTATTCTCAGGTGGCCAGCAGGGTTAGGACCACTACAAGCTATGCTAGCTCGAGTCGCATGTTTTCAAACAATTGGGACAACACTGCATTTACTTTTGTATTTCAATTTATGTAATTGAAAACCGCTATTAACTTTGTAAACGTTTTATTTGGTAAATGTATAACTATTTTCAACGTCTCATTTAGAGTCGTTCATTATATATCTTTGTGCTTGTGATATTTGATTTAGTAACACCCGACCCGACCGCTTCCGCAACCCGAAATTTGGGGGTGTTACAGATTGGTATCAGAGCCTAAGGTTATAGTGAACTAGGTTGCATTTAGTGGGCCTAGACTATGACCATTAGGCAGTATTCCTCATTAGGTATGACTGGTTCAGGGATTTCATCATACGAGTTTAATTTAACATAGCGTAGCTAACTATGTACAATTAAATAAAGATGATGTAAGATCTGAAAGGGGTTATACTGAAACTGGAATGCGTAGTTGACTCTGATTGTTTTGTGCTAGACATTCTAGGCTATTATATGTACTGTAGGTATATATGAATAGGCCTTACATGTGTATTACGATTTCATACCTATATATATATATATATATATATATTGAGTATATATATACAAATTAAATTCCGCTGTATCATCATACCTTCGTGAAGAGGCATATCGCCGTCTTCCTAACTATCACGACTCGATATCGTTCTCCTTATGTACGCATAGGAGGATATCACATTTATCACAGAGCCTCGGGAAGGAGGTACAAACGTTATCAATGGGAATGGAAACCCGCACATGCTAAACCTTCACGAAACTTAAAACAAACAAACGAATTTTTCACCTTTGACCGTGCTGGTCACAATTGGATTAGTGTTGACTAAGTCCACGACAAATTAATTATCTCAATCACAACTTGACCATCTAGATCAATTGATTCAACACCTCAGTGCTACGGGCACTCACATTCTAGCCTTTGTGCTATAATTGGGAAATCACACAACTGCAACGCCTTTTGGCCTTCGGGCTACAATCAAACAACACATGGCACGTGGTGTCACATCATGCTTTCAAGCACAACACATGGTATGTTGATACCACAATATGGGCACGTTAGTGCAAACCTCATAGTATGTCAATACTACAAATAATAGCATGTTGATGCTACATTCACAGTACATGGGTACTGCAATTACGGTGCTGCGGGCACTTCATTACAGCACGTGGTGCTGCGTTTCATGGTACTTTGGTACTACAATTACAAAACATTAGTATTTCAATTACTGTGCTGATAGCACTGCATTATAGCATTAGGTGCTACTTCGATTTTCATGTAGACTTGTTATAGTTGCATGAACGACTTACATATATACATATACACTTACTTAACTGGGCACGAGGTGCCATACCTGACTTTTATTATGTACGTATACTTGTATAGTTACGTGTACACCATATATGTATATACGATCCCTACCTACCTACAGTACTTTGAATATTGCATTATAGTGCGTGGCACTACTTTTACGGCACAGGGTGCTGCATTTACGATACGTAGTTTTGCAAGTACGGTGTTTCGGACACTGTACTCATGGTATGTTGACTTCGCATTTCAGTACAAATAGTACTGCATTTATAGTACAGTTAGTACTACACTTATAGCACATGGTGCTACACACACGGTAGGTTAGTACTGCATTATGATATGTAGGATCATCACCATAGCATAGTCTTGAACGACTATTGGGAATAATACTACTTAGTCATGATTATGACTGCCAATCAAAACTACTTAACTAAATCCCATCATTGAGAATGTGAACAAATAGACACAACGATTTGGATAACTCGATAAGAACGAAAACTGTCACATCAAAATCATGTAACGCGGGACGATGTCCGCCACCCACAAAAACTGGAAACCTCAACTTAGATACGGATATAGAATCCTATCTCATTCTTATAAAATACTTGGGGAAATCAACAACTCATACACTTTTGCCTTTTCTTAAAGGAACATGTCTTCGAGACAACTAACTTTCGACGAAGCTGAACTCGCCCGATACATTGCTCAAGGAGTGACCGATGCGTTACTCTCACTAAATTTACGAACAGACGGTGGGGCCACACTAAACAACCCACTCCAAACGAGACCCTGCACTTATAAAGAATTTATGAGGTGCAAACCACTACACTTCTCGGGAACCGAAGGAGCTATTGGCTTAACTAGGTGGATTGAGAAAATGGAATCCATATTCTGTCTTTGCGAATGCCCTGATGACCGCAAGGTCAGACTCTCTACCTGCACTTTTGAGGAAGGTGCACTTACCTGGTGGAACACCCAAGTTCTTTCCATGAGCACCGACGTTGCTTACAGGATGCACTGGGAGGAACTGAAACAAATGCTCAAGGAAGAGTACTGCCCTAACGAGGAAATACATCGACTCGAGGTTGAACTCTGGAACCTCACTGTGAAGGGGAATGACATCACCTCGTACACCACTCGATTCCAACAATTGGCACCCTTATGCCCGAATATAGCAAACTCAGAGCCCACGCGTATCAGAAAATACATTCTAGGTCTTCCTAAGCCTATCCGAGGGAACGTCATCTCATCCGCACCTACAACCATCCGAAAAGCCATACGTTTGGCTCATGAACTAATGGCGATGAAAGCCGACTCTGAGACACTCCCTCGATCTCCTAATCCCTATAGCAAGAGGAAATGGAAGGGAAATCCCAGCAATAGCCACGAGCTAACCTTAAGACCTGAACCCGTACCACTCAACGTAATCAAACCCGGAGAGAAGAAATACAAGGGAAACAAACCCTTCTGCCCCAGATGCGAAAGCCATCATACGGGGGCGTGTGGCACGCCATGCAATAGGTGCAAAAGCTATGGACACCCAACTAAGAACTGCAGAGTCCCTACTACTATCTCAAACCCTAACGGCCCGAAGGTCTGTTTCGAATGCGGAGACCCTGGACACCTCAAAAGAGACTGCCCGAGACTCTACAATAACGCCTAGCGGGATCTCTAAGGTAGGAAGGTTACGTCCTTTCTCAACAACTTAATTCTTTAACTCGTTAAACATCTAGGTGTCATCCCTCACACCATTTTGGAAAAATTCAAACGCTTAAGGCATCATCGGAAAGAGACGACTAGGTCAAGTTAAGCTTAGAGTTTACTTTCAGCAGACTAGCTAATTTATTATCTGTAGGTATTTGGTTCTGATAGGACGATTTACAAAACGGTCACTATGTGACAACCATTTAGTCCCGAATGGACTGCGACGTAAACGGTTACCTAGTAACCACAAAATAATCATACATCAAACAGATAATACGGCCAGAATATGACTACAACGATAAACCGCGACCCAGTCATGGATTGACTGCCCTTCAACTCCATTATAAGACATGATATGTCTAATATCTACTCGATAAATCTCGTGTACGTGCATTGCTCCCCAGACCACGCGCGACCACGACACTACTTTAAATTTCGGGACGAAATTTTCTTAACAGGGGGAGAATGTAACACCCGGTCAAAAAGGCCAAATTTTCGCGCCAATTTTAAACTTTAAACGAACGTATTTAGTACGTATTACTTTAAATAATGTGTTATTATTTTAATAAACGTTATTTACACGGGAAATATTAAACTATTTTAGAACATAAATCATTTTGTTTAAAACGTATTTTAGCTAGACGAAACTTAAATACTTTCGTATCATTTGAAAATGATATATTAGAAAACTAAAATAGCTCGTACGACTTAAATTTAAACATTTTATTTTTATAAAATGTTACAACTCGAAACCATTATTAATTATACGAATAAATATTACGAAATTAAAAATATTATTTATTTTGCGAACGGGTACGAAAACACGGGTATTTTATACCGCAAATTGGG
The DNA here is from genome assembly GCA_949592205.1 of Helichrysum umbraculigerum. Taxonomy (NCBI): domain Eukaryota; kingdom Viridiplantae; phylum Streptophyta; class Magnoliopsida; order Asterales; family Asteraceae; genus Helichrysum; species Helichrysum umbraculigerum. The sequence goes on along the minus strand of CATIUR010000002.1, from coordinate 43,665,820 downwards.
GAAACCAACCCCCACTATAAGTGAGGGCCGGCCTTCCCCCTTCCCCATTTATTTTCTTTTTCTTTTTCTTCACCTCTCATCTCTATCTCTTTCTCTCTATCATTATACAACAACAACAACAAACCACCATCATCATCACCACCACCGGACCACCACCGCCGCTGTCCAGCCACCACCACCGTCGTCATCAGCAACAGCAACAACATCTTCATCATCATCATCATCGCGATTCACCATCATCCTCACCATTTTCGGATTCCATTTCATTTTGTAAGAAAACCTTCGATCTACACTTGGATTCATGTTTATATCACTTAAATAATCATATATTATCATTATATAAGTTTATTATTGTCGATTTGGTGGTTTTTGGCTTCGATCCGTGGTTTTGGGTGAAAACCCGTCGAGCAGACGGAAGTGTCGCCCACAGACCAAAAACAGTGTAGCGTCACTTCCTAAGTGACGCTATGTCAACGAGTCGCCCTTATAGCGACACTACCTGAGTGCCGCTAAAACACTTATACCGTCACTTCTATAGTGACGCGGTCATATAACCTTCGGCAGAAACATGCGACACTTCTCAAGTGTCGCTATCTTCAGCAGAAACCACAACTTTCGGTAGAAACGAATAACGTCACTAAACCAATAGCGCCACTAATGAAGTGACGCTATATGCGTCACTAACCCTATAGCGACACTTCTGAAGTGTCGCTAAATACCTGAATTTTCCAAACTTCTGAGTCACTAGCTTAGTGACGCTATAAACCCCGTAGTGACGCATGAAGTGTCGCTATTATCAGTTTTTGAACTACAAACTCACTTTTAAAATGTCAAACTTATCCGGAAACATATACGCAATTATATACGAACCGAAATGCGTTTAAACGAGGTTATTTATACGAAAAACACTATAATTATATTTTCAAAATATAATTCCAATACGCCGCGAACGAACCGAACTTTCTTACAAACTTTGAAACGTAAACGCATGTCAAACACATTGAGTACGATTTAATCGATTAAGCAAACGAATTGGATAATCTATGCCTATATACTTATACGGAACCTCACGTGTTTAGGACACTGGGAGGTCTTCATTTCACTCGCGCGTAACTTAAGGGTTGCTAGCTCTCCAGGTGAGTTCATAGCCCCTCCTTTTTACTGTTTTCACTGATTTTGGGGGAGATACATACTCATGAATTACTTACTTTTCGTTGATAAACGAACTTACAACTGCTTTACAACTGTTTGCAAATGACATGTTAGACCCCAACGCCTTTGAGACAACCGTACATACTATGCAAACTAAGTGTGCCTTAACAAGACAACAACTAGAATTATACTAGGAACAACATTTAAACACTTCGTCACATCGGCGATTCAGTATTACTAGATTTGGCTAGTTTACTCGTGAAACACAACCTAGAGACCACACTTACTAATCAAGTCACGATTTATAGAAGCGACTGATAGTATCCATCATTTAAGTGCTGTAGGTACTTTTCGACAACTAAGTGATGTAATGACACACTTAGGCATTATATACTACTCAGAATAGCTAGGTGGCGTTTATACGCATCTAGACATGACCTGCTACACCCATCATCTAGGTGGTGATTAGTCACACTTAGATACATTGTGAACATTAAACGTTATTCATAGGTGTAGATTGTTAGATTGCACCTTCAACATTACCGTAGGGTAATACACGCACATAAATTGAGTGTAGTGTTTATCTGTAGATATCTTACACTAATTTATGCATACATAAACTGTTTAGCACGTTGTGCTACTATCGAGCCCGTGGGGCCATCACTGGGCGCGTTGCGCTACTTCCGGGCACGTTGTGCTACTTCCGGGTTCGTTGAACCACTACTTAGCACGTGGTGCTACTTACGATTACATGTACATGATGATGTACACACGCTTACACTAACAAGCACGCGGTGCTTCGCTGATATATATATATACATGTACACACCCTATTTACACCATTAAGCACGTAGTGCTTCATTAACGTTAAACAAACATGTAATGCTTCATCTGATTACACAGTAGGCATGTTATGCTACTGTCGAGCCTGTAGGGCCATCACTGGGCGCGTTGCGCTACTTCCGGGCACGTTGTGCTACTTCCGGGTTCGCTGAACCACTACTTGGCACGTTGTGCTACTTCCGGGTTCGCTGAACCACTACTTGGCACGTGGTGCTACTACTGATTACCTATACATGTTGATGTATACATTACTACATTGCTAAGCACGTGGTGCTTCATACATATGCATACCTATTACACATCTCAGGTACGGAGTGCCTCGCTACTTTTGAACCTAAGCACGTGGTGCTTCATTGTTTATCCAGTTTAAGCACGTGGTGCTCTTGAACATAAAGTATGCACGTAGTGCTACTTTCATTACTTATATATTTGCAGGATAATCCGTTGGATTATTGGAACTCGGGATTACTTATTAACTAATCAACATATGTTGTGGTTCCTACATGGGTAGGTGACCTACTTCTAGGAACCCGTACTTCTAAGTAAAGACTAATAGCCGATACATACTAAACTCCACTATCTAGTAAATCATATGGTTAGGGTAACCTACACCCCGATATATAACTTTTATAATGTCTTTGCAAACTCATTTAATCTAAACACACGGTGGATAACCGCTTTTTATAATACGGATGGTATTATCACACGATTTCATATTAATTACTCTGTGAACTCACCAGCTTTATAGCTGACCTGTTTTAGTATGTATTCTCAGGTGGCCAGCAGGGTTAGGACCACTACAAGCTATGCTAGCTCGAGTCGCATGTTTTCAAACAATTGGGACAACACTGCATTTACTTTTGTATTTCAATTTATGTAATTGAAAACCGCTATTAACTTTGTAAACGTTTTATTTGGTAAATGTATAACTATTTTCAACGTCTCATTTAGAGTCGTTCATTATATATCTTTGTGCTTGTGATATTTGATTTAGTAACACCCGACCCGACCGCTTCCGCAACCCGAAATTTGGGGGTGTTACAATAATCATATCATCATACACACAAAACATCAAAGAAATCAAGGAAAACATGATTATATTTGGATAAAAATGCAAACCGAGTTCTTACAATGTCGGGATGATGATTGTTTGTAACCGAGAGATGCTAAATTAAGGGAAATCTTCAAGAATGTGGAAAAAGGCTTCCAAAACCTAAAAATCGCCAAAATAGTAGCTGAGTTCGTGTGTGTTTTTGATAGAGAGAAAAGTTGGTGAGATCCAAAAGTGAAAAGTACTTTTCTAGCCAAAAAGTGGTCTGCCGCCCAAACTACCCGGCGGGTTTGCATAAGTACACGGCGGTTTCTTTCGAAATAGAGGAACCGGTTGCTTGTTTAGCCAACACGGCGGGTTGGGCATTTAAACATACCCGGCGGCTCAAACATATAACCCGCCTGCTTCTGAAGGCTTCATGAGGACGAATGCTTCTGTTACCAAAAAGTGATGGAAAAGTTAAATCACCCGGTGGGTTCTACTATAACCCGGCGGCTTGGTTTATTGACCCGCCGGCTTCTCCAGAAACATAGGACCCGGCGGCTACTCTCCCCAAGCCGGCGGCTTCAAGCCAGATTCCAGCAGACCAGCATTCTAGCTCAACACTTCAACATATTTCACACCTGCTCGAATGTTTACCACAATGCAATCCAAACTACGATTCTTCAATATTGACACCTAGAAATCAATTCAAGCTAATTAAGTACCGAAAGTTCACAAAATTTACTAGAAACCAATGCAAAATAGATGATATCGCGAGATATTTATATATGCAAAATGAGCGATATCAAATATCCCCACACTTGAACTTTGCTTGTCCTCAAGCAAAACCATCTTTTACAATTTCGCAACCCCCCTCTTGCATTTTCAGAAGTAGTGATTAGGTTTATCAAAATAATACCAACACAAATCACCAAAGTAATAATGCTAGTAACATTTATATAATTATCAGAAACCTGAGATGATATAATTGCCAAGCCCGAATGCACGACCTAGCACCTCACAATAGGATAAGTGTTTAATCACTCACTCTCAACCTATAGAACTACAGGGTAAGGATGTAATTGATGTAACACTCAATCAAGCCAAGTCGTGATGCAATGTTACCATAGGCTTGCAAAAGGATCAAATCTCCACCGACTTGGCGTGAGCGCCAAGTGAGATCTCAAAGGAGGTATTCTAGCATGTGTTGTAACAAATGTAGGCTAATTATGGAATGGGGGTATGATAGACACAATAATTGGTGAAAAGTGGTAGTCAAGACCCGCGAAAAAAAAATGTGGAAATGTTACCTATTGGTTTAAACACGTGACAGCAATGAAACTTAGGATTCTCGTGCTAAATCAATTCAAATTATTATTGTTCTCATTTATAACTCATAATTCAACAATTGCACACAAATAACTCAAATTGATTTTTCACATTTTATTGGAATAATTGCATTATATGACTTTCTATGAATCCTGTGTAACGAACTTTCGGACCAACCATCCTAGACCGGATAAAGGCCTTCGGTGGCTAGGTGTAGAACACCCCTCGGGAACTACTTGTTCAAGAATTCAAAGGCCATTTAGTTGACTACAATCATCCAACTATAAACTTTAAGCTCAATAGTTAACTTCTATTCATTTAATTGTTTCCAACCTCAATCATAGAATTTAACACAAGAATCCCAATTCAAAACGATTTAAGTCACATTTTTGTAAAATTCAATAAGTTCCAACTAGGCAACATCTTAGAAAAGTAATGATTCGGGAATTGACTACACAAAAATAAGGCTAATATTTAGTGGATTGAATGTAGAAGTTTTCTAGGGGTTTCTTAGCACTAGAAATGAGTGCTAACGACCTGTGTTAACTGGATATAAATGGTTTTAAAACAAAATAAGATCAAAAATTCCTAAGAATACCTCCTCGTCTTCGACCCCACCTATATCACATTTCTGTGATCCCACAACGGTCTCAAAATGCATCACTTAGGCAAGTTCTAGAACAAACTACAATCACCGGCACACTCATAGCAATCAATCAATATAAACACTAAAGATAAGTGTTTTTCTCAAATAGGCTCAAATTTCTCACAATTTTCATAGTGGAGGCTACAAGTGTGCTAGTCATGCAATTCACCCTATTAGGTTGCTTTTATGACACATCTCAAAAGGTTAAGTTGCAAGAGGGAAGATTAATTCACTTTTAATTAATTTTCAAAGTTTAAGATTTTCAAAGCAATCAATCTATTAAGGACAAGCACATCCCTAGCAAATTATCATTTCCTGGCCTTTCATTGGAATTTGCAAAAATCTATTGGACCCAAGATCAATAACAGACCCAATAAGTGACCAATAGCCCGTTAATGGGATTCGTAAAGTTCGATTGGAGAGCCAATAGACTTCACAAACCCAATAAAAGGTAAGAAACAACAATTCACTAGAAATGGAATTCAAGTGAATACCTCCCCACACTTGAGATGTGCATTGCCCTCAATGCAAAAACAGTATAAAAGTACGAGTGCGAAGGGGCAAAGGGAATGAGAACTTCCCTGGGGGTTTGTTTGCGGGGCGAGTGCATTTGCTGAACTTATTGCCAGCCGGCGCACGAGTTCCAAATCCAATAAGCAAGAACTTTATCCATTACCTAAATAGAAATAAAACCAAACATAGGGGGTTGAACTCGAGTGACATTGTACAAAACAGCACCCGAATGTCACTCGAGCCAAATAGTTCCAAATACCAACTAAGATAAGTAGCAAGTCATGAAATAAAAATGTCGAACAAATGAGGCACGTAGGCACTCTTAATTGAAAACATAAAGATAGTGATGATAATGTCTAAAAATGGGGCAATGAGCAAACTAGAAGGGCCATCCCCAACCCCCTGAACTCGGTCCTCGAGTACCACCCTGATGGTCGCCGGGCTGGGGCCATGGATCCCAGCTCTGATATCTTGAAGGGGCATCATGAGACATCTATTCTCGCTGCAACTGCCGCTCATATTCCTCTTGGTGTTGACGCTGAACTTCCTCTAAAGCAGTAGCATGATCATAAACGGTGGGTGGGTGGTCGCGGGACTCAGGTGTACCCCATTGGTACAAGGGCTCGGCATAAGTAGTTTGATAGCCTTGTTGCTCGGCCATCCAGTTGAGATTACCAACAGTCCAATCAGTGCAGTACTCGAGGTTTCCCATCCGGTAACCCATTTCATGCCTAAAATCGTTGAAATCATCCCGGAACTCATTATGACCCACTTCAAGTCTTCCAATGCCCTGTATAAGATCAAAAAGAGAGGGTTGAGCTTGTTCCTGTTGTTGCTGCTGGGCTCTTTGGCGTCGCGGTGGTTGTTGGGATTGCTCGGGCGCTTGTTTCTCCGGATAGGGAATAAATTCCTTTTTGTTTTTAGACACCGCTTCAGCTGCGTGGTACATGAGATAACCGACACTTTTCTGATTGCGATCCACTTGAGTCAAAGCAGGCCTTATTCCAAAGTTGACACCCAAACCCCTAGCAAGTAAGGTGATAAAGTGACCACCAACAATAGGACTTCGGTCCTTTAAACCCCCACCAGTTGTGTCGAGATAATTTGCCACACAGTATGGAAAGTTGATGTGGTTCCTCTCATAGATTTGCCTCAAATACCAAATATCCGCCAACGTCACTTTCTCGCTGTTCTCACGCCTGTTGGCAATAGTGTTAGCGATGAAACGGTGAATGATACGAAGATGGACATTATTCATGTCTTTGTAAGAGACCGAACTAGCTTCAAACTCCTTTGCACTGAACTGCTCCCAAAACTCTCCCTCAATAAAGTCTTGAGTGTCATCCACTCGAGCCCCAGTAATCAAATAGTCATTAAAAAAGGTATAGTCGAGCTCAGCTTGAGTATAGATATCCAAACATTCTGCTAGTTGCCTCATGGAAAGAAAGCGTGGCTCGCCTCCTAACCGGAATTTCATGAAATTGGCATCGGTAGCTGAAGTTACATCTCTTTTCAAGATCAAAGTGGAAAAGAACTCATAACATAACTCCTTGAACACTGGTTCCCTTATGTTGAACAATCTTTCACATTCGGTGAATTCGTACACATTCCCTTCATACTCAAACCTCTGAATAAGAAGTTCACGAATCTGCTGCGAGAGCCCAATCGCCTCAAGAGGTTCCCACTCTACGTATCTGGATAGCCCAAACTCCTTCTTCAATAAAGAGAACAAGTTTCTGGCATACTTGGCGTAGTGCACCCATCTTTGGTCAAATCGTAGCCATGAGTGCACGTTAGCCGGAATGAAGAGGGCTTCCGCAACATCAGGACCGACATGGGGGAATTCCTCCTCATCTTACAATTGAGAGGTGGAAGTGTCAGCGGCTCTCTTGGAAGTGCTGGTTTTGCGCGACTTGCGTGAGGTTGCTGCATGCTGCGAAAAATCAATAGAGAAACACAGTATTGCACAAAACAATTGTTAGTGTTAGTCGTAATCATAGACATGTCTCGTATACAAAATGAGCGATATTATGTCAAAATCATAACCTCCCCCAATCACATAACATTTCCCAAATAACAATCACAAACTCAATCAATGCATGAAGACTATGTAATCCAATATCAAACTAAACCAAACTAAAAATAATGCCTAATCATCATCATCTTAGTTAAGCTAGGCTTACAATCACAATTACACAATAATCCATACAATGTACCAACATTCCAAGCAAGTTCATCATTTTCATTCAACTTTCAATAATCATAGTATCAAACATGTACACTATTTTCAAGTAATGTCTTACAACCAATAATCATATCTAGAAACAAAAATGACAAGGACAATCACAACATCATCTTCCAAAAGTTGACATGAATTTTAGTTACACAATATGACCCAAGTCATGAATTAACTCACGAATCAAGCAACGAAAAGCATGGTAACATCTAAATCATGCATTTCTAACGACTACAAACACCAATCATCATAAAAATTCAAAATCCCCAAATTGACATGAACCTTTAGTCATAAAATCCCTCAAATCAAACAAATGAACACAAGTATGAGCAATCATAAGCAATGTGATAAAAATATCATGTCAATTAAACAACTAGAAACTCCTATCATCATCAAAATTCGGAATACCCATTTTCACATAAACCCTAATTCGCAAAGTTCATCAAATCAAGCAAATAAACATAGATTCATGGTGCAAATAGGATATCTAACATATAAACATCTTTAATAACATGAAAAGTACAAGATTAAACATCCCCACACTTAGCAATTGCAAAACCCACATGTAAAGTAATGTGAGAGTTAAAATCACAAATCGCAAGTAAAAAGATGTTAATCCATACCTTAGGAGCCATTAAAACAAGAATTGGTGATGAAAAGAGTGATAGTTTTTTTCGAAATGGGGTTAGGGTTTTCGGAGGTGCAGCAGCCGTTTGGAGAAGAATTGGTGAAATAATTGGGGTTAGGTGGAAAATGGCCAAATTTCGTTTTTTTTTTAAAACTGCAGATCCAGTAGAGAACCCGGCGGGTCGTGTTGTAACCCGGCGGGTTGGTATCGGGTTGTGCGCGGGTTGGCCCCGGGTCGCCAGGTATCCGGATCAAAAACAAGCATATAACCCGGAGGGTTGCAGTGGTTAGTAACCGGGTTGTGTAATGAACCCGACGGGTCGTGGTTGAAGCCGCCAGCTTATAGAGACTTAAAACGGGCGAATCATTCTGTTAACAACAACTTGAGAAAATTTAATTCACCCGGCGTGCCAACTTAGTAACCCGGCGGGTTACCATACAGACCCGGCGGCTTAGGACGCCACCCGGCTGCTCCACTCGCTTCCAGCAGATTGAAAATTTAATTAATTTTTTTTCTTTTCAAAGGAGACTATTTAGTAATAACAGACTTAGTAATAATAATTAATCTAACAACCACTAGAAAGGATACGAAAACGGGTTTGACCCGTTTGGTGCTTGGTTTATTAACGAGTCGAAAGCTTGACTCGACCCCGAATTCATTTGTCCTTGGGGTAAGCCGCGAGCTCCTCCCACTCGTTCTCCTTTTCTTCCTCGTGGTATAGTTTCAAACGGTGCCCATTCACAATAAAGGTTCCACCATCCTTTTGAAAAAGCTCCACATATCCGGATGGGTATTGAGGCTTGACCACGTATGGGCCGGTCCATCTCGGCTTGAACTTCGGTTGTTTCAACTTGAACCTCGATTTGAATAAAAGTACTTTATCACCGGATTTAAATTCTTTTCTAACTTTCAACTTCCAGTCATGCAACACCTTTGTCCGTTCCTTGTACAAACAGGAATTCTCATAAGCTTGAAGTCTAAGCTCATCCAACTCGTGGAGTTGTAACATCCTTGTTTCACCCGCTTCAAGCAAATCCAAGTTGCAATTTTTGAGCGCCCAATATGCTTTATGCTCAACTTCAAAAGGCAAATGGCAAGTCTTGCCATAGAGCAACCGGTATGGTGTGGTTCCAATAGGTGTCTTGTAGGCGGTCCGAAACGCCCACAAAGCATCTTCAAGTTTCTTTGACCATATCACCCGGTTATCTTTCACCGTCTTCTCAAGGATTCGTTTCAACGCCCGGTTGGTGTTCTCCACTTGTCCACTTGTTTGCGGGTGGTAGGAGGTAGAAAAATGGTGAGTCACCCCATATTTCTTCAAGACTTTTTCGAGTTGGGCATTTGCAAAGTGACTTCCCTGGTCACTAATCAATGCCTTGGGCATCCCAAATCGACTAAATAGGCCTTTCAAGAAGTCAATCACAACCCGAGCATCATTCTTGGGTAAAGCCTTGGCTTCCGCCCATTTGGACACATAATCTACCGTGACCAAAATGTATTCTGTCACACCCCCAATTTCATGCTTTGCGGAAGCGACTGTTTTGGGGCATGACAAATCAAATATCAAAACACCAAAGTACAAGCAAACGACTCTAAATGAGACGTTTTAGAAATACATTACATTACATTAGTTTTCCAAAAGAAATACAAAGTTTAAGTCATAAGTTTAAAACATAGTAGTGAGTTCGCAAAATGATTTCAGAAGATTTTAATACATAACCATTATACAAAATATAATGCAAGAAAATCTTCATGTCTAAATGGATGCATGCGACTCGTGATAGCTAGCTTATCCTGTAGGCCATTCCTACTGTTGATGATTACCTGAGAATACAACACTAAAAGGTCAGCTATAAAGCTGGTGAATCTCACAGGTTTTAATATAAACATTGATGTGATCAATATGATTATCCGACGATAATAAAAAGTTATAAATGAATAGTGATTTAAGCAATTTACTCACACAATGATTTTAAACCAACGCAGGTTCCCTAAACAATAACGAAATCAACTAGGATAAAACCAACGCAGGTTTTGGAACATTGAACAAACCAACGCAGGTTTTTGAACAATATGAAATTAGACAATGATGAAACCAACGCAGGTTTCGTAACATTGAACAAACCATCGCAGGTCTTCGAACAATGTGCAATTAAACAGTGATGAAACCAACGCAGATTTCGCAACATGGAGCAAACCAACGCAGGTTTCCGAACAATGTGAAGTTTAACAATGCTAATCAGGACCAAAGAATGGTAGCCAAACAATGTAACTAATATAGTTAACCGAACTAAATAATCATTTAATTCCATGAGTTAATAATTAAATTAACTAATCAAATAACATATGATCACGAAAACATGTAAGCATTGTATCTCACCCCAATATTTAAAACAGTAAAAATGGGGCTGTGAGACTCACCTGAGTCAATCCGAGCAATGAATATATTCGACGTGGAATAGACAATCTTTGAAATCCCTTAGAGTCCTAAACACGCGAGATTCTAATGAGTAAATGGATTGTCCAATGTATTATTTAATGTTTATGTTTGAGTTTACAAAATTTGGTACGAGTCTGAAAACAGTAATCTGCCATTTTCGGCCCCTAAACGACCCCGGATGGCCTAAAACTGACAAGGCTAAGGTACTTAGCTTTGATCATTGGGTTGTTTTTGAATGACCGAGCGAATTTGAGCTCAATCCGTTATAATAAATTTTTCATCGAGAAGCTACCCTGTTTTAACTTGTGAAATCGTCGACGTTTTCGAAAATTTACATGTTCTGTTTTAGCTAGAATTCGCAGGGCTAGTTTATTGATTCGTTGGATCCTGAAATAAAAAGGGGGAATCCGCCGGATTCCCTTGAATCCGCCGGATTGGTGGCATTTGTGGGGAATACGCCGTATTCCCTTGAATACGCCGTATTCCAGAAAAATAGAGGGAATACGCCGGATTCCCAAGAATCCGACCGTATTCATGACAAACCAAGGGAATCCGACCGTATTCCATTGAATACGCCGTGTTCATGTTTTCTGGGCAGGAATCCGCCGGATTCACCCGAATCCGCCGGATTCACGTAACTGGTTCGACTCTGTACGTGCAGAAAACATACAAAACCATTTCTAAATCCTATTTCCGCTTACAACAACTTAATACAAAGCTAATACATGCTATATTACGTATTTTAAACATAAATTTAAAGGAAAATGTTAAATGATCCTTACAAGTTCAAAAACGAAACCGTGAGATGGTGATGATGATGAACGATGAAGATGATGATGATGATCCAAGATAAATATGTAGATGATGATTTGATGATCTTGTTGTTGTTTTGAAATTGAAACCGAGAGAAAAAGATGAGAACCGAGGGTGTGTTTGTGAGAGGGAAATAATTGGGGTCGGTGTATATACACCGGCCTCAATTATTGAGGTGTGTGTGTATTTTCCGTCCCGTGTTCGCGTACCCGATCGTTATGTAGTATAATGTTTTAAAATGATAATTTTCTAAAAATAGATTCGTATAAGCTTTTAATTGAAATATTTTATGAAACTGTTTTCTCGGATGTTTAAAATTGTAACTTTGTTTTACCTAAAATGTACGGATAGTTTTCTGTATCTAAACTGTATTTAAATTTCAAACGGATTATGTAATTATTATCCTTAATAATAATACTTGATTTAAAAATGTTTTTCGCTCACTTTCATTTTGAGTTTCTACGTTTTGTTAAATTTGGTATTCGCGATTATTTAAATAATCGTTTCGGTTTATATATATACATATATATATATATATATATATAATCCTTGAATGCTTAAGTGTTAACACGTATGTAATACGTGATTTAAAAGTTTAAATTGGCCCCTAATTTTGGCCCTTTTTGACCGGGTGTCACATATTCATTCTTGAAAGAAGGCGGAAATGGACCCATGAAATCAATACCCCATACGTCAAACACTTCACACACTTGTATGCCATGTTGAGGCATTTCATCACGTTTCGATATGCTTCCGGTTCTTTGACAAGCATCACAAGTTTGACACAAGGTATTCGTTTCCTTGAAAATCGTCGGCCAATAGAAACCCGCATCATAAACTTTCTTAGCGGTGACCGAAGGGCCATAATAACCACCGGTGGGTCCATGGTGGCATGCATCCAAAATTTCCCGTGTCTCTCCCCCCGAGACATACCTTCTTATCATACCATCCGCACAAACGCGGAACAAGTACGGCTCCTCCCAAAAATAATGCTTCAAGTTAGAGAAAAATTTGTTTTTCTCTTGGTGAGTCATCCCTTTCCTCAAAACTCCACCAACCAAGTAGTTTTCCAAGTCGGCAAACCAAGGTGCTTCATCCATGTCCTCCTCGCTTGTACCTACATGAAACAAAAATTCCTCCGGGAAAGAGTCATCAATGTTAGTATCGCCTTGCTTGTCAACATTTGGATTCTCCAATCTCGACAAGTGATCGGCGGCAAGATTTTTGGCACCCCTCTTATCTTTAATTTCAATGTCGAATTCTTGCAAGAGAAGAATCCAACGAATAAGACGCGGTTTTGCATCTTGTTTGGCAAAAAGATATTTGAGGGCCGAATGATCGGTAAATACAACGGTTTTTGAAAGCACAAGATATTGCCTAAACTTGTCAAAGGCAAACACAACCGCAAGCAACTCTTTTTTGGTCGTGGTGTAGTTTTGTTGGGCCCCATTCAATGTTTTGCTAGCGAAATAGATAGGTTTAAAATGGTTGTCTACTCTTTGTCCTAGGACGGCTCCTAGGGCAAAGTCGCTCGCATCACACATAAGCTCAAATGGTTTGGACCAATCGGGGGAAACTATTATGGGTGCTTGGGTCAAATGGTCTTTAAGGGTCGAAAATGCACTCAAGCAAGGGTCATCAAACACAAAGGGCGTATCCTTTTCAAGTAACTTAGTCATTGGTCGGGTGATCTTCGAAAAATCCTTAATGAATCTACGGTAGAACCCGGCTTGACCCAAGAAACTTCTAACGCCTTTTACATTGGTCGGAGGGGGTAATTTGGCAATAACATCAATTTTAGCCCTATCAACTTCAATACCCACCCCCGACACTTTGTGTCCCAACACAATACCCTCACGTACCATAAAATGGCACTTTTCCCAATTCAACACTAGGTGGGCTTTCTCACATCTCTCCAACATTTTATCCAAATTGTTTAAACATGACTCAAATGAGTTGCCAAAAACCGAGAAATCATCCATGAAGACTTCCATGGAGGTTTCAACCATATCGTGAAAAATGGCAATCATGCATCTTTGGAAAGTGGCCGGGGCGTTGCAAAGACCGAAAGGCATCCTCCTATAGGCATAAGTGCCGAAAGGGCAAGTAAATGTGGTCTTTTCTTGATCCTCGGGGTCTATTGGGATTTGAAAATACCCCGAGAATCCATCAAGAAAGCAATAAAACTCGTTTTCCGCAAGCCTTTCGAGCATTTGGTCAATAAAAGGGAGGGAAAAATGGTCCTGCCGTGTAGCATCATTTAATTTTCTATAGTCAATACATACTCGCCAACCCGTGACCGTCCTTGTGGGTATCATTTCATTTTTCTCATTAGCCACAACGGTCATGCCCCCCTTTTTCGGTACATAATGTACCGGGCTCACCTAAGAGCTATCCGCAATAGGGTAAATGATACCCGCATCAAGAAGCTTAATTACTTCTTTCTTGACCACATCTACCATATTGGGATTAAGCCTCCGTTGTCTTTGGACAACGGGTTTAAAATCATCAACAAAATTGATTTTGTGCTTACAAAAGGATGGGCTTATTCCCGGTATGTCGGATGTTCGCCAAGCAAAAGCTCCTTTGTGAGCCTTGAGTACATTCAACAATTTAATTTTTTTCATCATTCACAAGGGAGGAGGAAATGATTACGGGGAGGAGATTTTCCTCATGGAGGTATGCATACTACAAATGGCTTGGAAGTTCTTTCAACTCCAAATCACGTGGTGGATCCTCCAATGACGTCTTGATCCTCATATTGTCATCCTTTATGAACTCCTCAAAAGCGTCCTCACCATCGAGCTCTTCTTCATCATTTGTCTCTTCCATGCTCATGACCAACTCCTCCTCGGTCATTCCTTCAACATGCGACTCTAGCAAGTCAACAAGCTCCGATTCCAATCCAAGCAAGCTTTCCAATTCTTCATCCACCGCATCATCTATCACCTCAATTCTAAAATAAGAATCATCGTTAGAATAAGGATGCTTCATGGCCTTGTCGACCGTGAAGGCAATCCTTTCGTCACCTACTCCTAAGGTCAATTTCTTGTCTTTGACTCCTATTATGGCATCCGCGGTGTGTAAAAATGGCCTTCCTAGAATCAAGGGTACCTTACTATCCTCCTCCATTTCTAGGATGACAAAATCTACCGGGAAGGTGAATTAGCCAACTTCAATCAACATGTTTTCCGCAATCCCAACGGGATATTGGAAGGATCTATCGGCTAACCTAATACTCATGCGGGTGGAGGTCAAGGATCCTAGGGCCAATTTGGCATAAAGCGAATATGGCATTAGATTTATGCTAGCACCCAAGTCCGCAAGAGCATCACAAGTGATGGTTTTGCCCAAAGTACACGAGATAATGATACTCCCCGGGTCACCGAGTTTGGGTGCAATTTGGTTTTGGACAATTGCCGAACATTCTTCGTTCAAAAACATAGCCGAAGCTTCCGAAAGCTTTTCTTTGTTGCTCACCAAATCCTTGATGAATTTGGCATAGTTCGGCATACCGGCTAATACATCAACCAAAGGCACGTTGATTCGGATGCCCTTGATCATGTCTACAAACTTCCCGTATTGGGCAGCCATCTTTTCCTTCCTTAACCTTTGAGGAAAGGGGATCTTCGGTTTGTAAGCTTTTACCACCGGTGTAGGTGACACCGGCGTCTCTGTTGGTCTAGGCGCCTCAACATTCTCTTCACCTTCTTCCTCCTCAATTTCCTGCACAAAAGAGTTAGAAATATTTTTGTCTTTGGCTTGAGGTGGTGGTGGGAGTTCCTTCCCGCTCCGTGTTGTAATAGCATTCACATGCTCATTCCTCGCGGGTGGTGGTTGGTATGGTTTGGATCCTCCACTAGAAGTAGATGGTTGTCTCAGGTTTTGTTGGGTATTGCTTGGTAAACCACCGGTTGGCCTACTACTTTGCCCTTCCGACAAACGATCCATCTTCTGCTCTAAGTCTTGAATGGAAGCTTGTTGGTTCTTTTGACCTTGCTCCACGCTTAACCTTATGTTCGTCATTTGGGTCTTCAACCTTTCGGTGCAAGCATCTTGTTTTTCCATGAAGTCTTTCATCATTTGCTCCATTGGCGATAGGGTTGGCTCTTCCACCTCAACGGTGTTTCCCGAAGATGTATCGGCGCCAAAAACTTGATGTGTTAAATCCAGTTATAAAATTTATCATTGATAAGTAAACCAAAAAGTACCGAGCTAGACCAAAACACAACCGGGCAGTGGACCCTGTCGAGTGGTAGTATAGTTTGGTAAGTTCGGGCTCGAACACAGGGAACTTGGTTTATACAATCAAGATAAGTGTGAGCAATTTAAAGAGAGAAAATAAAATGTGGTTGGTTCTTGTTTTTGAACCGGTGGTGGGTTATTGTGGCTTGAAGGGTTTTGGTGTTGGTTTTGATTGTAATTTTGGTTTTGGGATTGGTTGTAATTTTGATTGGAGTTTTGGTTGTAAGGTTGATTTGGCCGAGAAAATCGGTTGTTTTGGTTGTAGCTTCCTCCTTGGTAACCTCCCGAATTTCGGTTTTGATAACCACCCCGTTGGTAGTTCCCGCTTTGGTAATTACCTTGTTGAAGAAATTTTACATCTTCCTCATCCCCCGCCATTGGCAAATCGTCTTGTGCACAATTAGCCGTGGCATGATTTCCGCCACAATTACCGCAACCATCTCTAAGCTCTTTGATTTCACCTTTGATTGTCTTGAATTGTGCATCAAACTTAGAAGATAAAGCCTTGATTTCTTTCATCATGGCCGAGTCATTGGAGCTTCCACCTCCACTACTAGTTCCTTCCACGAAAGCAACATGCTTTCTAGCCGGTTTTCCTCCTTTATCCTTAGCCCAATTTAAGCTTTGGATAACTTTGTCTTCAAGAACCCTCCATGCTTCATTCGGTGTCTTGTAGAGGAATTGACCTCCTCCCGAGGCATCAAGAATACTTGCTGAATCCAAGTTAAGACCATTGTAGAATAACACAATGATTTCTCTTTTCTTCAAATCGTGACCATGGAAATTCCTCAACATTTCTTTCATCCGACACCATGCCTCTACCAAAGTTTCGCCTTCTTGTTGTTTGAAGGCTCTAATCTCATTCAAAAGTCTTTCGGCCAAAGCCGGAGGATAAAATCGTCTAACGAATGCTTCCCTCATCTCATCCCAAGTAGTGATGGTGTTTGGTTCCAATTCTTGATACCAAATCTTTGCCTCACCACAAAGTGACATAGGAAACGTCCGTAGGTGAATCACTTCATCCATATTCGCCCCATACTTGAAATAGCTCCCGATTTCAAGAAAGCTAGCAATGTGTTGGTGCGGATCGACCCGCACCCTTACGTCGAATTGTTTATCTCTAATGAGTTGCATATGATTCCCCTTCAAAGAGAAATTATCATTTTCAATATCTTGAACCCGTATGGCCGACTCGGGTGTCGGTGCCACGGTTCTCGTCCGTGAGAAAATAGGGGTATCATCCTCATCCGCCATCTCTTCTTCACCTTCCGAAGGTGTTGAAGGATCTTCTTCGGGTGATGGAGGTTCGTCCACAAAAGTCTCTTCCACCTCAACGGTGTTTCCCGAAGATGTATCGGTATCCGTTTGACTACTAGATGATTCCGATGATCTTTGCTTTGGCTTCCTCCTTCGTTTGCTCCTTTTGGTCTTTTCCGGATTGGACAAGGGACTTAGAAGCTCTTTACCAGAGCTCCTAGTGTTCATCAACTACCAAATCAAACCTGAAAGATCACAAAAGATAAAACCATCAACGCATCGGCGCAATACAAACAAAATATAACTTTCCAAAATAAATTCTAGAAAGGATCAACTAATCACACTTAAATCAAGATCACAAATCAAATTCCCCGGCAGCGGCGCCAAAAACTTGATGTGTTAAATCCAGTTATAAAATTTATCGTTGATAAGTAAACCAAAAAGTACTGAGCTAGACCAAAACACAACTGGGCAGTGGACCCTGTCGAGTGGTAGTATAGTTTGGTAAGTTCGGGCTCGAACACAGGGAACTTAGTTTATACAATCAAGATAAGTGTGAGCAATTTAAAGAGAGAAAATAAAATGTGGTTGGTTTGTGTGACCGAATTGTCACGTTGCTTAAAACTACGAATTTTAGTTAAACTAGGCAAGTGGACTCTTAAGAGTCAAAGTGATTGATTTGAAACTTTCAGATACTAAAAACTATACTTGCTTGGATTAGGTCGTTAGTGATTTCGGGGTGTTGAAGTTAAAACCGGTTTATTTTATGCAAAAGTGAATTTCAATCAAACTTAGGCTTAACGTTCGCCATCACCTAAAGCCAAACTTCAACTCACAAACAAATGATTTAATCAAGTAACGGACGTTCGCCATGGTTACCCCACTTGCACATTTGAACTTAATTTGATTAACCTATTCCAAAACTACATCCGCAATTAAGTTCAACCATTCATAGACAAAAAGTCGATAATAATTTACTAGATAGAAAATGTTCGCTATATCTATTAGCAAATCACCAAACAAGTTAATTCGTTGACATTAAGCTCAAACACACAAGTAGTTGATTAAACACAAGTTCAAGTTAAAAGAGTTTATGATTCATCCAAACGAAAGACATTCGCCATATTCGCTAACTCATATCATACTAGTTAACTAGCTTTACTTGTAATAATTTTCACATTTGCGAAAATAGATTCATTCATACATTTCATACAAATGACAAGTATTTTTATTAAACAACAAACATTCGCTATAGTTGTTTAGTCAAAATACCGACAATTTAAACCAAATCAACTAGTTACATACAAATTTATGGATGAATCTTAAACTCCTAGCATAAACTCACACCAAATATAACACCCCTAGTCACTAAATAGTTCATCCAAGCAAGTATAACAAAATCTAGTCAACCATCATAATCATATCATCATACACACAAAACATCAAAGAAATCAAGGAAAACATGATTATATTTGGATAAAAATGCAAACCGAGTTCTTACAATGTCGGGATGATGATTGTTTGTAACCGAGAGATGCTAAATTAAGGGAAATCTTCAAGAATGTGGAAAAAGGCTTCCAAAACCTAAAAATCGCCAAAATAGTAGCTGAGTTCGTGTGTGTTTTTGATAGAGAGAAAAGTTGGTGAGATCCAAAAGTGAAAAGTACTTTTCTAGCCAAAAAGTGGTCTGCCGCCCAAACTACCCGGCGGGTTTGCATAAGTACCCGGCGGTTTCTTTCGAAATAGAGGAACCGGTTGCTTGTTTAGCCAACACGGCGGGTTGGGCATTTAAACATACCCGGCGGCTCAAACATATAACCCGCCGGCTTCTGAAGGCTTCATGAGGACGAATGCTTCTGTTACCAAAAAGTGATGGAAAAGTTAAATCACCCGGTGGGTTCTACTATAACCCGGCGGCTTGGTTTATTGACCCGCCGGCTTCTCCAGAAACATAGGACCCGGCGGCTACTCTCCCCAAGCCGGCGGCTTCAAGCCAGATTCCAGCAGACCAGCATTCTAGCTCAACACTTCAACATATTTCACACCTGCTCGAATCTTTACCACAATGCAATCCAAACTACGATTCTTCAATATTGACACCTAGAAATCAATTCAAGCTAATTAAGTACCGAAAGTTCACAAAATTTACTAGAAACCAATGCAAAATAGATGATATCGCGAGATATTTATATATGCAAAATGAGCGATATCAATAAGCTATGATTTGAAATAGATTGATTAGATGTGTATGTTATATAATATAAATTATAAATGTTTGTTTGGACTTGCGCTTCCGGTATATTATGCTAAAAAAAAAATGATTCTGAATGATGGGGTATTATACACGTGGCATCATGAAAGTTCGACACATCATCAAAACTTCACCAAAATACACTAAAACACCATTTTTGAAAGTTGGTTGCATTAAAAATGACAAGTGTAAGTATGATACACACAATTGATATCGTGCAAAAGTTTAGTGCATTTTCAGAAACTAACCCCTATATTTTTCGTATAAAATGTGATCATACTTATGTAAACTAGATATTATTTAACTTGGAAAAAATATGCAACTCAACTCAACACTCGGTAACAATTTCAAATTCATACAACATAAAAACTATGACTATGTCTCTTTTTATGTTACAAATTTTTGCATCGTCAAGACTAAACTAAAATGCCACCTTAAAATCATATTAACCAAATGAAAGTAAATGTAAGCTAAACTTTACTCTCTCTTTTCTAAACAAGTCACTAAAATATATAGAAGTGATTGAGATCAATCAAGGTTATATTACTATATGATTTGTACCTATAAAAAAGAAAAAGAAACACGAAATCCTATTCTATCAACTGCAAATATGCGATTGTAGCAATGTTTTTAAAACCGGAATTTGAATCGGACCGGAGAGGGGTCCGGTTGAACCGCCGGCTCAAACCAGCCAAAAACCACGTTGATACATGTTTGTCAATCAGTTGGTCTTGCGTCGTTTATTGAGTTGTAATTGTCGTTAGTTGAATTATATAGAAATATTATTATTAGCGACACTTATTAGTTTTAGGCGACACTTGTCTAAGTGTCGCCAAGAGTGACATTCGAGTGTAGAGCGACACTTAGGTAAGTGTCGCAAGAGCGACACTTGACTAGTATTAGCGACACTTGACGAGTGTCACTATGTCGGTTTTGTTAGAGTATAAATAAAACGTGTAGGTTTCACTTTTAGGGTTGACGAAACCCTAGAAGCAATTTGTCGACTAGGCTTTTCTGTAAACGAAGCTAATTGATTACGATCTTTAATATAACGATTCAATTTCATATTTGTGTGTTTCGGTTTATCGTTTATTCGTATTGTAAGGCCCGGTCCTTACGCAAACCAAAACATATCATTTATATATTATATTTCGAAAATCGGAAGCGCAAGTCCCCAAAACAAAACATTTACCGACTTACAAGGCTTCCAGGTTTAACGACTACAAATTATGACAACATTAGTTAAACATTTACAACCATATTAACACAAAAGAGCTTATATATAAACTTTTCCAAAAGACATTCATAAAAGGTCAGAGTTGCGCCAAGCTTTAGTCAAACTTCCAGTCAACATCCACAACCCGAACATCTACATCTACATCAACTAACCACAATCTGCAAAACATTAAACAACGAGGGGATTAGCCAAAGCTAAGTGAATGGAACCGTAACCGACGGTTCAACCCACTCATAACAAGTCTTACAACAAAGCAACAACAACAATTAAACACATAAGCACATAACGTCAAGAGGACCGGCGGTTCCTGGTATCCATCCAACCCAGAAACCACGACTACTGGGCGCCAAGCCAATCCCAGTAATCAACCGATAGCTTGAGTACTACCTTCACTGACTAGGCTTGTTTTCAACTATGTGTCTCAAAGAAACCTCGACAACTACACAGTAGTACCCAAACCCAACCCAGACAGCAGTTGACCTCTGAAAACAACCACGTTGCATTCACAATGCAAAAGCACACAACAACAAGCAACAGTTCACAACTGTTCACAACTGATCAACAATTCAACAACAATCGCACAACAACTCATATAATCAGTAATATAAACAAACAGACAAGACTGGTACCGGTACGACCAATAACAACAACCTACTAATATAAACCATCCTGGTTACCCGTTGTAACCGAACCCGTTACAACTGGGTGGAACCGAGGACTACAATTCCACTCACCGAATATTTACGCCTGATCGCCAACTCAGAGGTCTTATCTTACTGAGTGGCCGTCCGCTTATCTGGAAACAACAATAACACCAAGTCAGTAAACGTTCAACACAAATCACAATGCTTATATCATAATCTCATATAACGTATTTCAATATTATCTAACATATATCTTATATCCTATACCATATAATACGTATCACACATCATATATCATTAGCATTTAATCATATTAAACAAAGAAATAAAATTGCTGGAAACCACCCAGAAGCCGCCGGCTTGGGCAGGGAAGCCGCCGGCTTGGCTGAGAAGCCGCCGGCTTGGCACCCTGGCCCGCCGGGTGAATTAACATTTTCAACATCAGAACCTTATTTGCGTTTTAAGACCTACAGAACCCGCCGGTTGGGATCCACCACCCGCCGGCTGGCCACTTGAAGCCGCCGGCTTCAGTGATCAAGCCGCCGGCTTGATCATAATTTCAGCATCAGCAGAAACAGCAACCAACTTACGGACCAAAACCCAAATTTCACCAAAATCAGTTTATGAACACGAAATTACCAAGTAAATAACCACAACTTCAACCATAAACATATAATAACAACAACAAACACTATCTAACCACAATCTAACTCATGCATCATCATCTAATTCACTAAAATTACCAAACCCTAACTATGAACTCAAATTGAAGAACTCTAGCCATTTCTACCATTCTATTACCATGTAATCATGTTAAATCGTTATCTAATCATTTAGAAACATCAAACACATATTATTTAACCTTCAATTCAAACAAATCACATATATTCATCATAAACCCAAATTTCTACTAATAACTCAAGAACACCAAGAATTACTTACAATTAAATGGAGAAGATGATAATATGGATGATGATAATCTGATTTTCACTTTAGCTAGATTCAATCACTAGTTTAAATTCTTGATTTTCTTTGAATGTGAAATAGAGAGAGTTTCAAGAAGATGAAATTGGGGAAAGGTGGGTAAAATGAGTCGGTCACCAAACCGACCCCCACTTTTATTATGTATAAAATTATACCCGTTCCTAGTCTATTGTCTGGAACCCGAAAATACCCGAAAGTCAAAATACTTTTATTTTACCGTCATCTTTAATAAATTAAAACAAGCAATAATTTATTAGTCACTATAAAAACTGAGGCTCTTTTACTTGTTTATTATTAAATAAACAAACCGAACTTATAAAATACAATTTATTTCCAGGCCCAGAAACAGGATGTTACAAATCTTCCCCCCTTAAAGGATTTCGTCCCCGAAATCCACTCCCACACATTATTTAGACCAAACACAACCATTACACATATGCATACCATATTACAAACTATATTACATCAAAGTCAATATAGAATCTACCTTGGTTATTCACTTCGAGCAATTCTCCCACAGTCACTTGATCTCCCACTGTCATTTGAAAAGCTCGAGCAGGCGCCAACTTTCTCTTTTGCCCAATCGATGATGCAGAACCCGAACCAGAACCCGAACTTCCAGCTAAACCCGAGCCTTGCCTAACATATTCCGGACATTGTCCTGCCCGATGACCCTCTTTCTTGCAGTTCCAACACACAGACTGAGGAAAGGTACACTCTCTACTACCATGCCCAAATGCTCCACACTTAATGCACCTTAACGTTTGAGGAGTACATGGACCCGAATGTCTCGACCTACAAGCATTACACCAAAGGTTTGGATCACTACCCACCGAGCCCTCACTAAACTCAATCCTCCGATTCTGACTCTTACTTCCAGTAGTACCACTCTTAGATTGTTGCACCAACTTATTCTTACTCGACTTCTCCCATGCTTGATTGTCACTATGCACCGACCTAGCTAACTCAAAAGCCTCGGTCAAAGAACGTGCCAACCTCACTGATGTACGGTACTGTGGTGGTAAAGTCTTAACAAAATGGGTAATCCTAGTCCTCTCGTCCGGAACCCATTGTTGAAGAAACCTTAACTTATCAGTGAATTGATTGATAAGCTCATCCATTGTCATTTTATCAGAAAACTCCAAATCAAGAAACTCCTGCCTAAGTCTAAGCATATCAAACTCAGAGCAGAATTGCTTACTAAACTCTCTATGAAACTCAGCCCAAGTAATTCTAGATCTTTGTTCAGGTGTCATTTGTGCAGTCGCAGAATCCCACCAATTCATTGCTTGACCTTTCAATAACTGAACCGCATATTTAACTCTTAACTCATCTTCACACTGACACACCTCAAATTTCCTCTCGGTGTCCCTTAACCAATTCAATGTCACCATCGGATCATTACCTCCCTCAAAGTCTTTAGGTCCACACGCTTTAAAAGTCTTAAATGAACACAACCTATTCTGCTGAGGTGGAGGAGGAGATTGATACGTTTGCTGAGCTACTCTAGATTGTAACTCCAAATACAACTGTTCTATCTTTCTAAGTCTTATAACCTCATCCTCCATATGCAACAAATAATCCTCTTGGCTATTTTCATCATGATGAACATTGGAAGTACCACCCTGATTAACATTATTATTTTCCGGAGGTGGAAGCTCCGTTCTAGTAACATTGTTGGGATCCGGGTTCTCATCATCTGCCATTCCTGTACTCACAACCAAAACACAACTTGCAACTTGTTAATCGTTAGTATCACCTATACTAACCAATCCCCAACCAAAAGCTAATCCCACTAACCGAAAAGTTTGACTAACACCAAATAGATTTGGGATTGAACATTAGCAAATGTCCAATTCACCCAAACCTATGCTCTGATACCAACTTGTAAGGCCCGGTCCTTACGCAAACCAAAACATATCATTTATATATTATATTTCGAAAATCGGAAGCGCAAGTCCCCAAAACAAAACATTTACCGACTTACAAGGCTTCCAGGTTTAACGACTACAAATTATGACAACATTAGTTAAACATTTACAACCATATTAACACAAAAGAGCTTATATATAAACTTTTCCAAAAGACATTCATAAAAGGTCAGAGTTGCGCCAAGCTTTAGTCAAACTTCCAGTCAACATCCACAACCCGAACATCTACATCTACATCAACTAACCACAATCTGCAAAACATTAAACAACGAGGGGATTAGCCAAAGCTAAGTGAATGGAACCGTAACCGACGGTTCAACCCACTCATAACAAGTCTTACAACAAAGCAACAACAACAATTAAACACATAAGCACATAACGTCAAGAGGACCGGCGGTTCCTGGTATCCATCCAACCCAGAAACCACGACTACTGGGCGCCAAGCCAATCCCAGTAATCAACCGATAGCTTGAGTACTACCTTCACTGACTAGGCTTGTTTTCAACTATGTGTCTCAAAGAAACCTCGACAACTACACAGTAGTACCCAAACCCAACCCAGACAGCAGTTGACCTCTGAAAACAACCACGTTGCATTCACAATGCAAAAGCACACAACAACAAGCAACAGTTCACAACTGTTCACAACTGATCAACAATTCAACAACAATCGCACAACAACTCATATAATCAGTAATATAAACAAACAGACAAGACTGGTACCGGTACGACCAATAACAACAACCTACTAATATAAACCATCCTGGTTACCCGTTGTAACCGAACCCGTTACAACTGGGTGGAACCGAGGACTACAATTCCACTCACCGAATATTTACGCCTGATCGCCAACTCAGAGGTCTTATCTT
Source organism: Helichrysum umbraculigerum (assembly GCA_949592205.1). NCBI lineage: Eukaryota > Viridiplantae > Streptophyta > Magnoliopsida > Asterales > Asteraceae > Helichrysum > Helichrysum umbraculigerum. Next base: position 43,640,770 of record CATIUR010000002.1, on the reverse strand, counting down.
ACTGAGTGGCCGTCCGCTTATCTGGAAACAACAATAACACCAAGTCAGTAAACGTTCAACACAAATCACAATGCTTATATCATAATCTCATATAACGTATTTCAATATTATCTAACATATATCTTATATCCTATACCATATAATACGTATCACACATCATATATCATTAGCATTTAATCATATTAAACAAAGAAATAAAATTGCTGGAAACCACCCAGAAGCCGCCGGCTTGGGCAGGGAAGCCGCCGGCTTGGCTGAGAAGCCGCCGGCTTGGCACCCTGGCCCGCCGGGTGAATTAACATTTTCAACATCAGAACCTTATTTGCGTTTTAAGACCTACAGAACCCGCCGGTTGGGATCCACCACCCGCCGGCTGGCCACTTGAAGCCGCCGGCTTCAGTGATCAAGCCGCCGGCTTGATCATAATTTCAGCATCAGCAGAAACAGCAACCAACTTACGGACCAAAACCCAAATTTCACCAAAATCAGTTTATGAACACGAAATTACCAAGTAAATAACCACAACTTCAACCATAAACATATAATAACAACAACAAACACTATCTAACCACAATCTAACTCATGCATCATCATCTAATTCACTAAAATTACCAAACCCTAACTATGAACTCAAATTGAAGAACTCTAGCCATTTCTACCATTCTATTACCATGTAATCATGTTAAATCGTTATCTAATCATTTAGAAACATCAAACACATATTATTTAACCTTCAATTCAAACAAATCACATATATTCATCATAAACCCAAATTTCTACTAATAACTCAAGAACACCAAGAATTACTTACAATTAAATGGAGAAGATGATAATATGGATGATGATAATCTGATTTTCACTTTAGCTAGATTCAATCACTAGTTTAAATTCTTGATTTTCTTTGAATGTGAAATAGAGAGAGTTTCAAGAAGATGAAATTGGGGAAAGGTGGGTAAAATGAGTCGGTCACCAAACCGACCCCCACTTTTATTATGTATAAAATTATACCCGTTCCTAGTCTATTGTCTGGAACCCGAAAATACCCGAAAGTCAAAATACTTTTATTTTACCGTCATCTTTAATAAATTAAAACAAGCAATAATTTATTAGTCACTATAAAAACTGAGGCTCTTTTACTTGTTTATTATTAAATAAACAAACCGAACTTATAAAATACAATTTATTTCCAGGCCCAGAAACAGGATGTTACAAATCTTCCCCCCTTAAAGGATTTCGTCCCCGAAATCCACTCCCACACATTATTTAGACCAAACACAACCATTACACATATGCATACCATATTACAAACTATATTACATCAAAGTCAATATAGAATCTACCTTGGTTATTCACTTCGAGCAATTCTCCCACAGTCACTTGATCTCCCACTGTCATTTGAAAAGCTCGAGCAGGCGCCAACTTTCTCTTTTGCCCAATCGATGATGCAGAACCCGAACCAGAACCCGAACTTCCAGCTAAACCCGAGCCTTGCCTAACATATTCCGGACATTGTCCTGCCCGATGACCCTCTTTCTTGCAGTTCCAACACACAGACTGAGGAAAGGTACACTCTCTACTACCATGCCCAAATGCTCCACACTTAATGCACCTTAACGTTTGAGGAGTACATGGACCCGAATGTCTCGACCTACAAGCATTACACCAAAGGTTTGGATCACTACCCACCGAGCCCTCACTAAACTCAATCCTCCGATTCTGACTCTTACTTCCAGTAGTACCACTCTTAGATTGTTGCACCAACTTATTCTTACTCGACTTCTCCCATGCTTGATTGTCACTATGCACCGACCTAGCTAACTCAAAAGCCTCGGTCAAAGAACGTGCCAACCTCACTGATGTACGGTACTGTGGTGGTAAAGTCTTAACAAAATGGGTAATCCTAGTCCTCTCGTCCGGAACCCATTGTTGAACAAACCTTAACTTATCAGTGAATTGATTGATAAGCTCATCCATTGTCATTTTATCAGAAAACTCCAAATCAAGAAACTCCTGCCTAAGTCTAAGCATATCAAACTCAGAGCAGAATTGCTTACTAAACTCTCTATGAAACTCAGCCCAAGTAATTCTAGATCTTTGTTCAGGTGTCATTTGTGCAGTCGCAGAATCCCACCAATTCATTGCTTGACCTTTCAATAACTGAACCGCATATTTAACTCTTAACTCATCTTCACACTGACACACCTCAAATTTCCTCTCGGTGTCCCTTAACCAATTCAATGTCACCATCGGATCATTACCTCCCTCAAAGTCTTTAGGTCCACACGCTTTAAAAGTCTTAAATGAACACAACCTATTCTGCTGAGGTGGAGGAGGAGATTGATACGTTTGCTGAGCTACTCTAGATTGTAACTCCAAATACAACTGTTCTATCTTTCTAAGTCTTATAACCTCATCCTCCATATGCAACAAATAATCCTCTTGGCTATTTTCATCATGATGAACATTGGAAGTACCACCCTGATTAACATTATTATTTTCCGGAGGTGGAAGCTCCGTTCTAGTAACATTGTTGGGATCCGGGTTCTCATCATCTGCCATTCCTGTACTCACAACCAAAACACAACTTGCAACTTGTTAATCGTTAGTATCACCTATACTAACCAATCCCCAACCAAAAGCTAATCCCACTAACCGAAAAGTTTGACTAACACCAAATAGATTTGGGATTGAACATTAGCAAATGTCCAATTCACCCAAACCTATGCTCTGATACCAACTTGTAAGGCCCGGTCCTTACGCAAACCAAAACATATCATTTATATATTATATTTCGAAAATCGGAAGCGCAAGTCCCCAAAACAAAACATTTACCGACTTACAAGGCTTCCAGGTTTAACGACTACAAATTATGACAACATTAGTTAAACATTTACAACCATATTAACACAAAAGAGCTTATATATAAACTTTTCCAAAAGACATTCATAAAAGGTCAGAGTTGCGCCAAGCTTTAGTCAAACTTCCAGTCAACATCCACAACCCGAACATCTACATCTACATCAACTAACCACAATCTGCAAAACATTAAACAACGAGGGGATTAGCCAAAGCTAAGTGAATGGAACCGTAACCGACGGTTCAACCCACTCATAACAAGTCTTACAACAAAGCAACAACAACAATTAAACACATAAGCACATAACGTCAAGAGGACCGGCGGTTCCTGGTATCCATCCAACCCAGAAACCACGACTACTGGGCGCCAAGCCAATCCCAGTAATCAACCGATAGCTTGAGTACTACCTTCACTGACTAGGCTTGTTTTCAACTATGTGTCTCAAAGAAACCTCGACAACTACACAGTAGTACCCAAACCCAACCCAGACAGCAGTTGACCTCTGAAAACAACCACGTTGCATTCACAATGCAAAAGCACACAACAACAAGCAACAGTTCACAACTGTTCACAACTGATCAACAATTCAACAACAATCGCACAACAACTCATATAATCAGTAATATAAACAAACAGACAAGACTGGTACCGGTACGACCAATAACAACAACCTACTAATATAAACCATCCTGGTTACCCGTTGTAACCGAACCCGTTACAACTGGGTGGAACCGAGGACTACAATTCCACTCACCGAATATTTACGCCTGATCGCCAACTCAGAGGTCTTATCTTACTGAGTGGCCGTCCGCTTATCTGGAAACAACAATAACACCAAGTCAGTAAACGTTCAACACAAATCACAATGCTTATATCATAATCTCATATAACGTATTTCAATATTATCTAACATATATCTTATATCCTATACCATATAATACGTATCACACATCATATATCATTAGCATTTAATCATATTAAACAAAGAAATAAAATTGCTGGAAACCACCCAGAAGCCGCCGGCTTGGGCAGGGAAGCCGCCGGCTTGGCTGAGAAGCCGCCGGCTTGGCACCCTGGCCCGCCGGGTGAATTAACATTTTCAACATCAGAACCTTATTTGCGTTTTAAGACCTACAGAACCCGCCGGTTGGGATCCACCACCCGCCGGCTGGCCACTTGAAGCCGCCGGCTTCAGTGATCAAGCCGCCGGCTTGATCATAATTTCAGCATCAGCAGAAACAGCAACCAACTTACGGACCAAAACCCAAATTTCACCAAAATCAGTTTATGAACACGAAATTACCAAGTAAATAACCACAACTTCAACCATAAACATATAATAACAACAACAAACACTATCTAACCACAATCTAACTCATGCATCATCATCTAATTCACTAAAATTACCAAACCCTAACTATGAACTCAAATTGAAGAACTCTAGCCATTTCTACCATTCTATTACCATGTAATCATGTTAAATCGTTATCTAATCATTTAGAAACATCAAACACATATTATTTAACCTTCAATTCAAACAAATCACATATATTCATCATAAACCCAAATTTCTACTAATAACTCAAGAACACCAAGAATTACTTACAATTAAATGGAGAAGATGATAATATGGATGATGATAATCTGATTTTCACTTTAGCTAGATTCAATCACTAGTTTAAATTCTTGATTTTCTTTGAATGTGAAATAGAGAGAGTTTCAAGAAGATGAAATTGGGGAAAGGTGGGTAAAATGAGTCGGTCACCAAACCGACCCCCACTTTTATTATGTATAAAATTATACCCGTTCCTAGTCTATTGTCTGGAACCCGAAAATACCCGAAAGTCAAAATACTTTTATTTTACCGTCATCTTTAATAAATTAAAACAAGCAATAATTTATTAGTCACTATAAAAACTGAGGCTCTTTTACTTGTTTATTATTAAATAAACAAACCGAACTTATAAAATACAATTTATTTCCAGGCCCAGAAACAGGATGTTACAAATCTTCCCCCCTTAAAGGATTTCGTCCCCGAAATCCACTCCCACACATTATTTAGACCAAACACAACCATTACACATATGCATACCATATTACAAACTATATTACATCAAAGTCAATATAGAATCTACCTTGGTTATTCACTTCGAGCAATTCTCCCACAGTCACTTGATCTCCCACTGTCATTTGAAAAGCTCGAGCAGGCGCCAACTTTCTCTTTTGCCCAATCGATGATGCAGAACCCGAACCAGAACCCGAACTTCCAGCTAAACCCGAGCCTTGCCTAACATATTCCGGACATTGTCCTGCCCGATGACCCTCTTTCTTGCAGTTCCAACACACAGACTGAGGAAAGGTACACTCTCTACTACCATGCCCAAATGCTCCACACTTAATGCACCTTAACGTTTGAGGAGTACATGGACCCGAATGTCTCGACCTACAAGCATTACACCAAAGGTTTGGATCACTACCCACCGAGCCCTCACTAAACTCAATCCTCCGATTCTGACTCTTACTTCCAGTAGTACCACTCTTAGATTGTTGCACCAACTTATTCTTACTCGACTTCTCCCATGCTTGATTGTCACTATGCACCGACCTAGCTAACTCAAAAGCCTCGGTCAAAGAACGTGCCAACCTCACTGATGTACGGTACTGTGGTGGTAAAGTCTTAACAAAATGGGTAATCCTAGTCCTCTCGTCCGGAACCCATTGTTGAACAAACCTTAACTTATCAGTGAATTGATTGATAAGCTCATCCATTGTCATTTTATCAGAAAACTCCAAATCAAGAAACTCCTGCCTAAGTCTAAGCATATCAAACTCAGAGCAGAATTGCTTACTAAACTCTCTATGAAACTCAGCCCAAGTAATTCTAGATCTTTGTTCAGGTGTCATTTGTGCAGTCGCAGAATCCCACCAATTCATTGCTTGACCTTTCAATAACTGAACCGCATATTTAACTCTTAACTCATCTTCACACTGACACACCTCAAATTTCCTCTCGGTGTCCCTTAACCAATTCAATGTCACCATCGGATCATTACCTCCCTCAAAGTCTTTAGGTCCACACGCTTTAAAAGTCTTAAATGAACACAACCTATTCTGCTGAGGTGGAGGAGGAGATTGATACGTTTGCTGAGCTACTCTAGATTGTAACTCCAAATACAACTGTTCTATCTTTCTAAGTCTTATAACCTCATCCTCCATATGCAACAAATAATCCTCTTGGCTATTTTCATCATGATGAACATTGGAAGTACCACCCTGATTAACATTATTATTTTCCGGAGGTGGAAGCTCCGTTCTAGTAACATTGTTGGGATCCGGGTTCTCATCATCTGCCATTCCTGTACTCACAACCAAAACACAACTTGCAACTTGTTAATCGTTAGTATCACCTATACTAACCAATCCCCAACCAAAAGCTAATCCCACTAACCGAAAAGTTTGACTAACACCAAATAGATTTGGGATTGAACATTAGCAAATGTCCAATTCACCCAAACCTATGCTCTGATACCAACTTGTAAGGCCCGGTCCTTACGCAAACCAAAACATATCATTTATATATTATATTTCGAAAATCGGAAGCGCAAGTCCCCAAAACAAAACATTTACCGACTTACAAGGCTTCCAGGTTTAACGACTACAAATTATGACAACATTAGTTAAACATTTACAACCATATTAACACAAAAGAGCTTATATATAAACTTTTCCAAAAGACATTCATAAAAGGTCAGAGTTGCGCCAAGCTTTAGTCAAACTTCCAGTCAACATCCACAACCCGAACATCTACATCTACATCAACTAACCACAATCTGCAAAACATTAAACAACGAGGGGATTAGCCAAAGCTAAGTGAATGGAACCGTAACCGACGGTTCAACCCACTCATAACAAGTCTTACAACAAAGCAACAACAACAATTAAACACATAAGCACATAACGTCAAGAGGACCGGCGGTTCCTGGTATCCATCCAACCCAGAAACCACGACTACTGGGCGCCAAGCCAATCCCAGTAATCAACCGATAGCTTGAGTACTACCTTCACTGACTAGGCTTGTTTTCAACTATGTGTCTCAAAGAAACCTCGACAACTACACAGTAGTACCCAAACCCAACCCAGACAGCAGTTGACCTCTGAAAACAACCACGTTGCATTCACAATGCAAAAGCACACAACAACAAGCAACAGTTCACAACTGTTCACAACTGATCAACAATTCAACAACAATCGCACAACAACTCATATAATCAGTAATATAAACAAACAGACAAGACTGGTACCGGTACGACCAATAACAACAACCTACTAATATAAACCATCCTGGTTACCCGTTGTAACCGAACCCGTTACAACTGGGTGGAACCGAGGACTACAATTCCACTCACCGAATATTTACGCCTGATCGCCAACTCAGAGGTCTTATCTTACTGAGTGGCCGTCCGCTTATCTGGAAACAACAATAACACCAAGTCAGTAAACGTTCAACACAAATCACAATGCTTATATCATAATCTCATATAACGTATTTCAATATTATCTAACATATATCTTATATCCTATACCATATAATACGTATCACACATCATATATCATTAGCATTTAATCATATTAAACAAAGAAATAAAATTGCTGGAAACCACCCAGAAGCCGCCGGCTTGGGCAGGGAAGCCGCCGGCTTGGCTGAGAAGCCGCCGGCTTGGCACCCTGGCCCGCCGGGTGAATTAACATTTTCAACATCAGAACCTTATTTGCGTTTTAAGACCTACAGAACCCGCCGGTTGGGATCCACCACCCGCCGGCTGGCCACTTGAAGCCGCCGGCTTCAGTGATCAAGCCGCCGGCTTGATCATAATTTCAGCATCAGCAGAAACAGCAACCAACTTACGGACCAAAACCCAAATTTCACCAAAATCAGTTTATGAACACGAAATTACCAAGTAAATAACCACAACTTCAACCATAAACATATAATAACAACAACAAACACTATCTAACCACAATCTAACTCATGCATCATCATCTAATTCACTAAAATTACCAAACCCTAACTATGAACTCAAATTGAAGAACTCTAGCCATTTCTACCATTCTATTACCATGTAATCATGTTAAATCGTTATCTAATCATTTAGAAACATCAAACACATATTATTTAACCTTCAATTCAAACAAATCACATATATTCATCATAAACCCAAATTTCTACTAATAACTCAAGAACACCAAGAATTACTTACAATTAAATGGAGAAGATGATAATATGGATGATGATAATCTGATTTTCACTTTAGCTAGATTCAATCACTAGTTTAAATTCTTGATTTTCTTTGAATGTGAAATAGAGAGAGTTTCAAGAAGATGAAATTGGGGAAAGGTGGGTAAAATGAGTCGGTCACCAAACCGACCCCCACTTTTATTATGTATAAAATTATACCCGTTCCTAGTCTATTGTCTGGAACCCGAAAATACCCGAAAGTCAAAATACTTTTATTTTACCGTCATCTTTAATAAATTAAAACAAGCAATAATTTATTAGTCACTATAAAAACTGAGGCTCTTTTACTTGTTTATTATTAAATAAACAAACCGAACTTATAAAATACAATTTATTTCCAGGCCCAGAAACAGGATGTTACACGTATAATCATTCAATTGTTTCATTCCGCCTTACAATTGATTAGTACGATGATCCAAGGTAATACGGGACTAATAAACCGGTTGAAAACCGGATAAATTAAAAAAAATTAAATTAGAAACCGGTTGAAAACCGGTCCGGTTCCCGGTTGAACCGCCCGGTTCCCGTTGAACCGTCCGGTTCATTGACTAGTCAAACCTAGCCCAAAACCGGTTTTCAACCGGCCGGAATTCCTATTTTTCCCGGTCGAACCGGACCGGCTCAACCGGTTTTCAAAACATTGGAGTGTTGTATAAAAAACCACACTATGCGACTACGCGTGCAATATTTTATGCACGTGTGTCTTGTTCGTGTTATGTTATTATAAATTCATACGTCCATTACACAACTTTCGGTAGTTGTATTAGCATTGTGTATCATATAAACTGTATACTGTGATTATAACCGAATACATTGGCACTTTCTAATGTCAAATGATCAATGTTTGAACAATATTATCATAAAATTATTTGAATTGTACTGATTGCAAAAGAAAAGTAGTGAAAGAGTAACATGTGATCTCTTCCCCACCTTCACATGCTTCCCATCTTTGTTCATATTGAAAACTACTTTACCTTAAAACAAGTTAGGAATAGAACTAAATGTACAAACACATGAAGAAATGTGCAAGTGTTTTCCTATGATTTTACATCTATTCTTCAAATGCTTAAAGATTGAATGAGTTTGGGGTACGTGTTTGCCTTAATTTAAGCTTTTTATCGTTGTTTCTGTCATCTAAGAGTCACGAAAATAATGCTTAAGCCTTTTTAGCTTATTACCCTCGAACATGTAATAAGCCCCAGGCCCGGCCCTTCCAACTAAGCTCATCCAAACATTTTCAATCGGCTGAATAGGTGGGTGGCTAGCTGCAACATGATAAAATAAGCTATCAAGCCCCAAAAAAGCTAAGACAGTCTCTCCTTTATGTGAAGTTGTACCATTTTCCACACTTGTCAATTGTTACCATACATGTGAAGTTTTTTCTTCTCTTCATGTTTAGGTTCATTGTAAGGGCATATCTGATTAATAACTTGTACTATCTATCTTATTACACACATGTATGTTAGGTAGCATATCACAATAGAGATGCCTACGTACAAGCACTTTAAAAAAGGTCAAAAACTTATATCATTGAAGATTTGAATTTGTAGTAGATAGACATATAGATAGAGAATGACATATAATTGAAGAGAGTATCATCGTGCATGTGGAAATTAATTTATCAACTCCAAAAAGTTAGAAATATCATAAAGTTTAATTAAATATAGAACATCATAATATTGAAGTGTTACATCCATCAAAACTATGCCACTCCTTGAAAAACAATGTTTTGGTCTTTAAGCACACACATGCATGGTTTGTAGTTTGTAGTTTGTACCCCCACAACAAGTATTAATTACTATTAATTAAATCAAATTTTATGATAAAATTGTGAATTATATAAGGAAAATTGACATGTTATATATTGTGGGTGTATTTTTTAGATAGAGATAACGACACCTTTAAAAGCTATTAATGAAAGTTTAACAAATGTAATGATATTGGTACTTATATCATAATAAAGTTACTGACTACCACCATAAATATCAATTGAAATACGATCAATTTATACATGTTATTAACAAGTTTAAGTGCTGTCGTTAACAATACTCTATATTTTGTTGCCATATAAATCGTACGTTATCATATTTCACATTGCTTATGTATACCGAAGAATTTAACATATTAATTAATTATATGCTCCAACTCTAAAGTGTAACGCAATATTATCAATTAATTTTGATTAATTTATTGATTTTCTTTTTCTTAATTTAAAAGTGAGTTTATGTATTAGGACCCAAACCATTAGAGGTCCAATTTAAGCATTAGTAAACATCATAGTCGTTTCACCATCATATCTTCTCCTTCTAGTGATCAACTACCAAATAAATAATATAAAAAAAAATTTAATCTATAATAATAAAAGTTATAGGTACTTGATTATAATTAGAATCGAAGAAATAAGTTATTTTCCTGGTTCTTATGGTATATCATCCGTTTCATTCAGAGTCTCTAAAATCGAATTTTTTTACAGGTTCAGTTTCTTGACCCGGACTTTTATTTCACTCGAAGTCTCTCATCTATAAAAGACTAAGCTAGGTTTGACTCCAATTTCCATAAATTAATTTGGTAGGAAAATTGTATAATAATTGATTGTCAACATATAAAATAATATGCAAGCTAGCAACTAATATGTATTATGATGAAAAGTGGTTGTAACCACTATTTTTAATACAATTTCCAATTACCATATATGGTATTAAATTAAATTGCATGATATCTAATGTTTCTCATGATTCATCCTTTGAACTTTTGCTAAAGCCGTTGTTTAGGTTGTTGGGTCACACATTGAAAAATGTTTTCCAAAAGGGGTGTATATGTGAACGTTTAGACCATTACTAATATCAAGTTTTCATAAATAAATTATAGTTTTTACTTATTATATATCCAATTACAATGGGTGTTCAATCCTTGTGGTTGGCATCCCAGCATGACCTTGGCCCTTGTCGAGTCCGATTTACCTCTCACGTGATGGGCCTGGGGCGGCTTGACGTGAGCGGTTTGCGTGTCCGGAACAAGACGTTTTGAATATCCAATTACAATTTTGTTAACGAAAACTTTTAAGGTGCGTTTAGTTACAGAAAAATTTCTTCAGATTTCTTTTTCTATTTCTTTAGAGAATGAGAAGTGTTTTACCTCTTTAGAAAAGCATGAAAAATCTAGAAAACGTGTTTAGTTGCAAGGGGTGGAGTTTTTCATTTCCAAGGAAGAGTAGGGATAGAAAACCATCAAAAGTAGTTTTCAACTTAGTAGTTACGGAGTATTAAAAAGGAAAACAAGGATTTTCCTTTCCACGGAAAAGTTTTTTAGAAAACTCGAATTTGAACACGTTTTCTAATTTTCTTGTTTTCTTACAGAATTCTTCTGGAAAAGTGAGGAGTTTTCTGTAACTAAACGCACCTTTGTGTTAGCAATTTTCAAATTTAAAATAATTCATAAAATGTTTATGATTTTTTACACATAAAGCGGATACGAGATTTATGAACGAGTTAATACAAGTCACGTGCCTCCCACACCCAAAAGCGTAAAAAGAACCCCATTTGCAAGTTGCCCGTAAACTACACTCCTTCCTCTCTACACATACACACACACACTTATAGCGTGAACCTTACTGAAAGCAAGCAAACAAGCAGGAAATTAAAGCTCATTCTGTATATCTACTTGTATATCAACTTTTTTTTATATATATCATCATACAAAACATAATATCATGTAAATTAACTGAATCATGATGAATCGGAATTCATCAAACGACTCTGTTGTCGGTATCGGAGCTCGGAATCTCAATACTAACGGCATTCGTAATTCTCCGGTCACCGGATTATTATCTCACCGGCGAGTCTTGAGTCTCACCTCCACCTCCACCACAACCGCAACCGCAACCGCAACAGCTGAGGATTTTAATGGAAATAACGATAATAATGCTGATCTCTTCTCTCGTAATCGCCGTAGTCTCTCCATCGCATCTTCCGATGAATCCGACTGTACGGTTTCCGTTACATTTTCTCTCTAATATTAAAAAATTGTTAATCATTTGAAATTCTGAATGGTTATAATTACTGCAAATCATTATATTTGAATTATGCGCTATATGAGTCTACGACTGAGAGGACGGTGTTTAACTTTTAGTACGTAATGTGTTCGGTGACTGAAACGACGTCGGTTTGGATAAGTTTAAGGAGATAAATAACAGAAGGACGTCGTTTCGGTTACATTCTCAGAAACTCGACTTTTTTTTGCTGGTTAAAACTGGTTTTGTAATTTTTTACTTTTGCAAAAATGTTTATTACTAGCTAGTATTGAATGATAGATGTATGTTGTCTATTCAGTGCAGGTGAGATTAGGAAGGCTAACGGCTGGATCAACGAAATCGGCGAAAAATGTATTTGATGATCTACTTTCGTCTAATGAAGATGGAAAACATGATTATGACTGGTATGTTTTTTTTTTATCATAATATTGATTAATGTTAACATAACTGGTTGTGATAATGTTAATCTTAGCTTTTAGTTTAGGTCTTGCTTCATTTCTCGTAAAAGCGGCGTGTTGCGATCTTTTAGATTAAAGTGATGAACTTAGGATTTTTTGGAGTATAGTATATTGTGCTTGGTTTTCCCTGTGTTGATATTTGAATAGTGCTGATGTAACAAACTTAAGGAAATTGAATATTAACCAACTCAGAAACTTTTTGGCTTGGTATTTATTTTGACAGCTCTCGGCCTCTCAGTTGTTACAGTTGAACATGATTTTAAGGCTCAACATCCATATTAATGATACTGATGAAATTAGCTGGAAAAAGTACACATCTAATTCCCTTTGTAGATCAAGTTATATCTATAAATGTATGCTACAACTCGGGGACAACATGTTACCTTTCTTGATGAGTTATTTTTTTTCTAAAGGCAAGTACTCTCTCACATCCTGACTCCACTACCACGAATGTATAAAATTGTCCCATCTCATGACTTGAACCCCCAACCTCATGCCTTGATACGGCTAGGCTAATGGCCCTTTGGTGCATTTGTTTGCATTTTATGCCTCAATTAAATTACTAAATAAGGATTCGCTGGTCATAAAAAGAAAAATAAAGGATTCTTCTAGACAAATCTTGGTTAGGGATATATTAATATTGGTTATAACAGTCAATCAGTCATTGTTTGTTGCATACTTGTATTGAGATCCTTTTTATAGATATCTACTGATATTTGATAGATCTCAGTAATCTCCTGTTAAAACAGTAAAAACGGAAACATAACAGTTGAGAGGTAGGTCTAACAAGATTACATAGTTGATTGTCTTTAATTATATTACTAATGCACATCTTTATGTTCTTTGAATGTAAAGTTTGTATAATCTACTTTAGGAGGCTTTTTTCTGCTCTAAAGGTACAGCTCTAATCTGCTGTTCTGAAGTTTAATGGTTCCACTATATGTAAATTTTTAAGTGATTGGGAAATATGTGAAAGACTAATGTATAAGCTCCTGGACTTGATGTAAGTTTTTAACGTTTCTGGTAACAGGTTACTTGCTCCTCCAGGAACATCTCTAATTCCGTCTTTGGAAGGAAAAGAGTCTAAACCGACATCAGTTGCCCCAAAAAGAAATACTTCGGTCAGATCAGGCTCGACAGTTAAAACCTCAAGGGTTCGCCTTTTCTTCTTCTTGTTTTCCTACATATTTTAATCAGATACATTTCACATGAAACAAACTCAACTTTAGAATATTTAGATTCTTTTAGATCAATGAAGAGTTAGGAACTCAATAGATTTTGATGTTGAGCTCTCTCAATTGCAGCTATCTGTTTCTCAATCTGAGGGTAACCAAACTTCAAGACCAGCAAGAAGCAGTTCAGTGACTCGCCCGTCTGTCTCAACCACGCAATACATAAACTACTCCAACAAAAACTCCAATATCCTAAACACCAGCTCTGCTTCGGTCACTTCTTACATAAGACCATCCACCCCAACTAACCGTTCATCACCAGCAGCCAGACCCTCTGCTATTTCTTCACGTGCAACAACTTCACGAGCCTCGACACCTTCTAGAAACCGCCCATCATCCACTACCACTTTGACTGATAGAACGACCAGACCATCAACTCCTACTCACCGTCCACAAACACCCACCAAATTGACTTCCACGACGGGTCGACCATCTTCTAGGCCCTCGACTCCCACTCGTAGGAGTCCCACACTTTCTCAGGCTCCATCTTCCAATGGACGAAATATGGGACCCACTTCCAGGCCAAGCTCACCTGGGCCAGCTGGCTCAAGGATTCGCCCATCACCACAGTCCATCAATCACCCTGATTTTCCACATGAAACGCCACCAAACCTCAGAACAACTTTACCCGCACGACCTATATCTGCTGGTAGGTCTAGGCCAGGCGCTGTCATGACTGTGAATGGACATGTAGAGAATATAAACATGGGAAGTATGACAAGGAGACAGCCATCCCCAATTGTCACTAGAGGTAGAATTGCAGAACCACCTGGAAAAGGGCGCCCCCATGGTAATGGGCATGTGGTTGAGACGTTAGAGTCTCGAAGGACTTTACATGTGCCTGAGTCAATTACAAGAAAACCTATAAAGACATTAAATTCAGAAAGTGGTACAGGCTTTGGGAGGAGTATCTCAAAGAAATCACTTGACATGGCTATAAAACATATGGTATTGACTCCCTTTTCTATATGTATTTTATATTCTCTTATTACCATGCTATATTACTGTTGTGCGTGCAATTTAGACCCATTTTTTCGAATGGGTTGATGCGCGTTATATTTTGTCTCTAGCAGGTTAAGTAAAGAAATTCAAAAGATACAATGTCAATTGTGTCAAACTGGTAAAAGAAAAAGTTCCACCATCTTGAAATCTTATAATTTTTGTGATCATATTTGGCACACTTAACGATTGTAAATAGAAAATAAAGTTTATCTACAGACAATGATTCACCTCAAACCAATCCAGCCTGCCAGGACCCGCCCTTTTTACCACCTATAGGCGGACTTATTCCACCTGATATAAGTATTATATATGTTCGAAACTTAGACTTCCTTTATGGGAGTAGATAAATCTCACAAAACCTCCCATCTCTTTCCAGGATATTAGAAATGGAGGCGCACCTCCACTTTCAGGGTCAAAGCTCTATCCTCAAAGCATCCGCTCTGGCAATCCCAGAATACAACCTAGTTGCACTTCGAATGCTGCAGGATCTATAAACGGATCCTTCAGCAACTTTGTTAAATCCAAAAATGGAAATTTGAATAACTCAAAAATCGGATACTTGAATAACTTCAAAAATGGAAATTCGAATTATGGTTATTCGGAGAACAAAGTCAAACCCATATCCGTAGAACATAGACGTTCATATTCGTCTAAAATAACAGAAATGGACACTTATGAGAGTTCAAGGTACGATGCGATTTTACTGAAAGAAGACTTGAAGAACACAAGTTGGCTGCATAGTGCAGATGAAATCAGTGATCAAGGTCCGTTGTTTGATAATGGATTTGAATCACTTCCTGAACCTTTTAGCCCCTTCTGAGATGTTATATGTCATGTTGCATCTAAAAGTTGTATATGTTTTCTATAAAGTTACCTATATGTAATTCATATTGTCCATGTAACACGGAAAAGAATAGTTTGGGTTTGTGTTGTACCTTGCTTGGACTTTCAAATGTCTGTAAAGTTTATTTAATAACAAAAGTTGCACTTTCATATGATGACTTTTGACTTTCGAACATAATAATGAGACCCGATTTGTGGTAATTTGAGACATGACAAAGCTGAATTCTTCCAATTCAAGAATTCATCATGATATTGTATTGTATCATGTTTGGTCAAACAAAATTTGGTGCTTTCAAAAGTCAAAAGAAGTGTTGATGAATGCATGTCATTATTTCTCTCAATTCATTGCCATATTTTTACTCTTCTTCATATGGATCACCTACCGGATCTTTCATCACCAAAATAATGTTATCAGCCTTCGATTCAAACTTATAATAAGGTCAGATTAAAGCACGTAGCAACTCATATTCACTTCATAATATAGATTGTACGTGATTCACCACGGGTCTTATCTTCGTCACGTGATTAAAAACGAAATATAAGAACATCTCTAGAAACAAAACATCCATCCAAGGTTCCTGTGAATGTTGTCGGAATGCAAAGGTTAGAGTAACTGGTATTTATAGTATACAGTTATACACACCAACACATCAAAAGAAGAATAAGCAAAATGAAGCAATATAGTCTTTTATTCCAAATAAATAACATCAAAACACCAGGAAATAAAATGGTATTCTGTAGATTATCCAAACGCGACTTTAAATCTGTTAGTATATCGCTACAATTCTCCACCCTATCTCTCATCTAGTATGAAAAAAATTAAATAAAGTGTGGACAATTCTCCTGCTTGTTTGCTAATATTGTATAAAGCCATCATCATTTCTGTTGGTACATAAATTGGAATTACAACTTACTTCTGAACCAAGTCGGCCCCACTGACATATCTTGCCATAAATGATATCAACCGGAAAGGAGCACCAATGAGAGGAGCGTCCGTGAGAGGCACCGGATCGACTTTCTCGGGAACAGATGTTGCTGATGTGGCAATCATGACATCATTCTCATCTAGTGAAATCTGCACAATTTCTCCAGACTCCATGCTTTCTTGAGAAATTTGATTCAAATCAGAAGCCTCTGAAGTCATATGTTTGTCTGATAGCATTCCCTCTTTGGATGGGCCCACTTCGCTTACTGTGTCCAAGTTTTCAGATGATGATAGCGTTGTATCAGTTTCAGGAGCCGAACTTTCATCTATGTCAGTAGCTTTTGATATTTTGACTATTGGATCATTAGGTTTATTTGGTAAATATGATTGGATCATTGCACTCTTTTGGTCAAGCTCGCCACTTAAGATGTTGACCTGCAATTACATTAGCATAATTACTGACTTTCTGTCTATTGGATAGTCAATGTCAACCGGTAAATAAATGTGAAATTACCTTCTCAACAAGAGTTGCATTTTCAGAGAGCAGTTTCGCAACAAGTGCTTGTGCAGATTCCAACTGCGAGTTCATTTCCTCAATTTCAGTAACGTGCTACACCAGGAAAGGGAAAAAAACTCAGAAATCAGGATTAGTCCATAATTGTGATTGGCCTATTAAATGCAAAGTAGAATTGTCCTAATAAACCACCATTCCTTATAGTGAACATACAATGTCTCATCAAGTAGATCTATGGTGATGGAAGATGCTAGTTTCAAGTCTTGCTTCACCTTATGCTTATTAAGCGGTTTGTTCTTCTACTAGTATTAGAAAACAAACAAACTAAAAAAAAAAAGAATCATGTATCAGATTATTTTTATGTTTGAAAAATGTAGTATTAAATGAAATTAGGTTTAGAAATCAGTACATACGGCGGGTTGATCCAAATTTCTTCTCGTATTTCGATGATTTCATTATATTTGATTATTGTGTATCTTCACAAAATGATTTAGAAAATAAAAAATCCCCTCGATATTTCAATTGGTGAATTTGAATGGTGAAAAGTTCGGAACTAAAGAAGTGTGGACGCCACATAATGAGTCGTCATTAAATCGGCTTTTACTTACTAAATAAATTAATCACCACTAAAGTTTCATTCATTTACACTTTCGCCATTGCTGAACTTTTAGTTTTAATACCTTAAGTTTATCTACTTTAATGGCTGAGAACGCCTCTTATACATTATATATTGATACCCTTTTCAAAATATCCCCATCCTACACACACACACACAAAATAAACAACGCTTAAAATGAAAAGATAAGCTGACACATAAATATGTTTACTAGACACGCTTCTAATTTTTTTAGTCTTCCGTAACAGAATGCATGAATAAGCTGAATATATTCCAACATGTGCTAATATCAAGTAGAAAGAATCAAACTAACCTTTGTCCTTTCAGAAGATAAACGTGTAGCCACAGAATCCTCAAGGTCCTGAAACTTTAATTGAAGATCAGACACGTGATCTTTTAGCTGCTGGTTTTGGTGGGATACATCATTTCTAGATGCTTCTAGCTCAATCACCTGCAAGGCTTTAGTTTATTTTTCATATCAGATATAATAAAACACACTTCTTAGAATGTCTATGGGTAGCCTGCACGTGAGCTTTATGCCTTTATCATACATAGACATTTTTATATGGATGCAAAAACGCAGGACCAAAAACAATTAACACCACACATATCACAAAACATCATTCTCGTGTTCTCTTTTGTTGTGTTTGTGAGTGTTGGCTGTGGAGATGTATAAATAAACCTGATTAAGAAACAGCTCCTGCTTATCTAATCAACACTTCTAATTATATAACCTTTAACCCTTGTGTTCATCTTAATCATCAGAGCATGACAAATAGTTCATCCTGTACATAAAAGTATGTACCTGTGCTTGTAATCTTGTATTATCCTTGTTCAAAGAAGCAATTGTTTCTGCTGCTGAGTTCTGTAAAGGATGGAAAATTTAGACCACGCACTACTATAATACGATATGAGGGAAAACAACAGAAAAAGAAAAAGAAATGCGTATAGTCAGCTCTTTTCTTCAAGTACGAACTTCAAGTCACCTCAATTGAATGCATGTCAATACAGTTGGAATTAAAAATTAAATTAAAAGAAGACTACTTACCTCTATTTGAACCGAGTTAGCTTTTTCTTCTTCAATCTGCATACGCCGTTGTTCAAAGTTCACCTGCAAAAATAGATATAAACTTTATTTATTTCTTTATTATTATAAAAAGGCATGTCTGTACTAAAGTCCATTCAGATGGTCAAGCTCCCAGTTATAAACAGTATGGTCAAACAATGAAAACCACAAACTAATAAAGTCTAAAGCATAATAACCATTACCCCCATAGAACGCAGAGTGGCTGTTTCTTCAACCAACCGATTTACTTTTTCCTCATAACCAGCCTGCACATAACAGAGATGTCAATCTTGATCATCCGAAAATAATTTGAAACCTAATAGTGCACCGAAGCATCAAAAAGTCCAGAAAATTAGATAAGTGATGGCATAGGCGTAAGCAGTCATTATAAAGATATTTAACAAAACATATGCTTACAATTAATCTGAACTCACCTCTTTCTGAAGCCAAGAGTCTTTCTCAGTTTCTAATTGTAAAATTCTTGTCTCGAGCTCAGTCTGATGATGAAAACACAGGTAATCACGACATTCGATTTTCCATCAGAAAATTGATAAAACATAAATAACCAAACATGTGTAGCAGAATGTGAAATTAAACCATTTGAAATATACCACTACAAACCCGATATCACAATTACTTTAGCTATTATAGTCTACCTCTTTATTATGCCATAAGTTTTTTTCTTTCTGCGACTGCAAAATATTTCTCTCCAGATCAGCCTGCAACCAGGTAACAATAAAAGCTTAAGAAAGATTTACAGGAAGTTGAAATTAACGATAAGCAAATGAACCCTTTAGCATAACAATCAGTTTCTCCGACAAATCAGTTATTACCTCCCTTTGTACCTGCACTTCCAATTGCTCTTGCAATTCTTTAACTTTTTGTTCCAGGGAAGCCTGCAAAACAGATATATAGAAAGACGGGAAATATTAATTGCTTCTAACACATGGTTCAGAAATATGCTAATGAGTGCATAGAAAATAAAACAAGTTCTTACCTCTCTGTTTAACCAATATGACTTCTCGGCTTCAACAGAACGTGACTGTACAACCAAAATTTCAAACACCATTACCTCAGGCATCATATAATAAACATACATAACGCGTATAAAACAATGTACATTTCCTGAAAGATCGTAAGATACACACAGTATTACTACATGAACAAACTTACTGTTTCGGCTCCACTAACAGACTCTCTATCTGAATCTGTTTGCTTTGTCACATTTGCTTGATTATTATTATTATTTTCATCCCCAGCAGCACCAGTAGGTATATTCGATTTCGCCTGTTTGTTCTTCTTTTTCTTGTTTCTCTTCTTCTTTTCGTTCTCCATAATTCAAAACTTCTTTCAGCAACCAAAACCAAATATGTTTATCTCACACTTATCACTTCGAAACAGTATTATATCGATACGTCTTTACCTACATACAACACAACAATTAAGTACTCAAAGGCCATATACATTGCATCAAATTTAAACATATCCTACCTTATATTCAGAAATACAAAATAAATATCCATAGTAGTAAAAATGATACATTCATTACATCAAAAAAAAAAAAAAAAAAAAAAAAAAAAAAAAAAAAACAAACAAACATAACTTTGCTGCTAACTAAGAATCTAAAACACACAAAGTTAGAATCTTTGATAATGAAAACAAGGTATAACCGAAAATAAGAAAGTTAATGACCAACCAGGTATTAAATTATAGCGTATTTTTCAATAGAAATAAATTCAAGATTACACATTGTGCCTAGCAAATTAGCAATTGATGAAATTGATTTAAAAAAAAATAAATAGTACTGATAAAAGAACAAATAGGGAAACCTGAGAGATGAATCGCAGTTGCGTAAGAAAACAAAAGAAGAATGGAAGGTAGGTAAACTTACGTGCAGATCTGAACATCAGATTTCAAAATGTAATATAATACGTAGTAATTATTTAGGGCTCTTGAAAGGTGATAGTGAATTGTTTTTAAGGAAGGATATATATGTGTTATTCGCCCCTTTTTATTTCTGAATATATGAAATGAAATTGGTTTTCGTATCGAACAATTGTTTGTAGAACAACATAATAAAATAGGGAAAATAGTATAGTATTGATTGATTTAGCATTTACCAGCATTATTTAACACATAAAAATTTAATTATTTAGGCTGCGTTTGCTCCCCATAATTTTACGGGGATTGATGTATCAACCACCCATTTTGATAAATCCACCACAATCATGCATTAACAGGTTATAAACCTGTTAATGCATGATTGTGGTGAGTTTATCAAAATTGGTGGTTGATACATCATCACCCTAATTTTATAGAATTCTATAGAATTGTAATCTCAAATTTATTTCATGATTTAGTTTGGTTCAAAACTAAATTGAGTTAGAAATTATCAAATTCATTCGCTCAAACGAATTCACATTCTTGAAAATTCCATTTCTTTTGATGAACTTTTATTACATCGAAAACTTTTTTCGAACCAAACATAGCCTTGATCATATGGAGTATGAAATATCAAATGGAGTATGTAAAAGTCTAAAAAAAATGAGAATTAATCATATGGAGTATGAAAGATCAAATGTATGACATAATGAAATGTTGATAGTTTAAAAAATACTCCTTCCGTTCCAGAATAATCGTCATATTTTGACTTTTTGAAGACTTTATTTTTCAACTTTTACTTTAAATATTTTTGTTTGTATTATATAATACTTGATGGAAATTATACCAATGAAAATACATTTAAAACTCAATCCATTCATATATTTTGCATCAAGTATTATATAACACAAACAAAAATATTTGAGGCCAAAGTTGAAAAATAAAAACTTCAAAAAGTCAAAACAGTGACTGAAACTTAAATATGGGTAAAACCTCTCTCAACGGTGACTGAAACCGACTATGTCACCTCATTGTCACGTCAGTTTTTTCAAAACTGACTGAAACTGACTGACCACTTTTACATCAGTGACACCCTCAATTTAATTTGTGGTCTCACATTTACCAATTTACCTTTAGTTATATACACACAAAAAAGAAAAGAAAAAAAACTTATTTCCGACGCATCAAACCGACGAAACCAAACCGACGGGCCGTACCATCGGCGTCGACCGGAACCAACAAGAAAGAGAGGACACCGCTAGGACTGGTCTAAGAGTAGCTTTGGAAATGCATGTCTATCATACAAAGATTACTTTCATTATTTGATCTTTGTTGTTCATTATTTGATCTTTGTACTCCCTTTATCCTATTACAAGTGTCATGTTTTAACTTTTTGAAGTATTTCTTTTCCAATTTTGACTCTAAATATTCTTGTATGTGTTATATAATACTTGATGTAAAATATATGAATAAATTGGGTTTTAATTGTATTTTCATTGGTAATATATTCATTAAGTATTAACACAAACAAAAATATTTAAGGTCAAAGTTGAAAAATAAAGACTTTGAAAAGTCAAAACATGACACTTGTAATGGGACGGAGATAATACTATTTTTCATTCCAGCTCAAAGTTCGGGCCATCTTTAAACTATGTCACATCCACGTACTCATTGTAAATGCTCTTATTAGTTTAAACCATTACAATCTCAGCAAAACATGTTAACCCAAAACTATTGTTTAGAAAGTCAGATGCTATTGGCAAATGACAAATTACAAACAAGGTTTATTTCCTTTTCAACTGCAATTATTGTTTTAACTTGTGAGAAATTAAATACGGTTCCTTTGGAGTTAGAGGTGGCAATTTTAGACTCATTGGTTATTTATAGATCAAGTTGGATAATAATTATGAGGTGATGGGATTGTTAGTTCTTCCTCATTTTTTAGATGGGTCTAAATGGGTATATAATATAACCTCCAATTGTATAATAATTAGCCAACGGGTCTAACGGGTTTTGAACACCTCATTTCGTTCTTTTGATTTTTCACTCAAATAAAAAAAAAATTGGTGGAACCCCGATGACTCGACCCGACTTGAGACCCATTTGACCCGAATCCATTTAGACCGAAATTCATTTAAACCCGTAATCCAACATGACACATTCATTTTGCCACTTATACTTGGAGCAATGTGCGACAACCGATAATTTAAGGTTAACATCCGCCCTTAATTAAAACGTCATTACTTGTATTTAATATATATTAGGCTAAATACTTGATGCATGTCATACGTAATTAGTTTGAATTACGCACAAACAACCGGATGGATTCCAAGTAACACGAACGTTGGTGATACGTTTTCATAAATAACGTGAAACTATTAGGAAAATAAATAGTAGTTATTCATTATATTATTATGCTAGAACTTTTAAGCATAACACTTCTAAACGTTTAACTTAACGTTTACACGATTACAATGAAACAAACGCAACGAGAGCTCGCGAATTAAACTTAACAACGAAACCAAATGTAACGAACGATATGGAAATACAAAATTTAGTGATGGAAATAATACTTCACTTATAGTTAACGTTAGTTAACGTTTATGTAACACCCCAAAATTTAAAGTATTACTTTGGTAAAGGTAAAAATAATTGTTTTAAGTTATTATTATTATAGGTAGTATAAATTAATAATAACTGTAGTCGGTTTTAAAGTTTCAGACTATAATAATTACGGAGAGTAAAATGTAAATAAAAGTATACATATGTACGTACGCTTCCATGTCTATCTATATTCATTCTAAAAACATCCAGGAAGTTCACAGAAGAAGAAGAAAGTGATGGAACCAAAAACCAATTACCAAAATCAGTTTTTAATTCAAATTGAAGCCCTAGAACTTCAATTCATCATTCAATTGTCATCCCTAACATGAGGTAAGTCTTGTTTTTCATATTTATGACCTAGAAATGTGTAACACCCCCAAATTTGTTGATTTCGTTTAGCGGAAGCATTGGTATAAGCTGGGGGCGCCACGTTTACACAGTACATGCATATGTATCAGAGCATATGATTACAACAGAACACAATATATTAAGATGCCAAAAGTAATAGTTACAAAGTTTACGAATCATCGATTCGTATAAGTATAAAAGTAGTTAGGTTTACAAAATTAGATTTTGTAAATATGACTAAACAGTTTTAGTTATATAAAAGAAATCCAGTTGTCAAAAGTTGGCATCATATTCCTTCGTGGGTCGCCTATGTTCCATGTGTGCAGGCGGATCTTACGTGCAGCTAATTTCCTGAAAAACATAGTAAAAGTCAACAACGAGGTTGAGTGAATTCACAGGTTTTATGTTCACAATAATAGTTGGTTGTTTCAAAGCGTTCAAAATAGTTATCGTCATCACGATCAAATAAAGTTTCGTGGAATGTTATCCAAAGTGTACGTTTAGTGGGATGTTGCCCAAAGATGTAGTTACGTGGGATGTCGCCCAAAACACAGTTTATGATTCGTAGGAAAGAGGTATCCTATTAGTATTTGTAGGAATGTAAGTATCCTAATGGATGTTCATAGGAATGTCAGTATCCTAATAGTTGTTCGTAGGAATGTCAGTATCCTAATAGTTGTTAACGGATCCATGTCAGCAGGATTGAGTACCCATGTCAGTAAGGTTCAAATAGTAAGGAGTGTCAGTGTCCCTTGTTCGTGTAGTATAACGGATCCATGTCAGAAGGATCTAGTACCCATGTCAGTAGGGTTCAAATAGTAGGGAGTGTCAGTGTCCCATGTTCAACAAGTAAAATGGATCCCTGTTAGTAGGATCTAGTACCCATGTCAGTAGGGTCCAAATAGAAGGGAGTGTCAGTGTCCCTTGATCCATGTCAGTAGGATCTGGTCCATGTCAGTAGGACCCATTAGTTGCTCAATCAGTTTAGTAAAAGATGTTGCTGGTCGTTCTCCAGCGTTTCCAATTTAGTTTTCGTATGAAATACCATTTCATAAATAAAAGTTGTAACAGTTTGACCGCAGTCATAAACAGTTTGCACAATGTATATCACAACAGTTATATAAAAGTTTGCTCACGTAGCAAAAGCGTTGACTATGTTTTCCACCCCTGTTCAAAAGCAGTTAAAACAGTAAAAGTAGGGGCTATGAACTCACCTGTTGAGCTAAGTAAAGTGCAAGTGCTAGCAAAGCCTAATGCCCAAGTCTAGTCTGAAATCTCCTAACGCCCTAAACGTATGAGATTTTTATAAGTATGCGGATGTCTAAGTTTGACCATCCATGCTAGTGTTCACGCAACTAGATTATTTCTAAAGTGTTTGTAAATAGTACTTTTATTATTGAAATTAAGTTTTTATATCATTTTTAAACTTTAATGTCAAAGTATTATCTTTTGGGTAACCATTTTAAGAAAATTTCAAAGTGCTGAAAAATGTTGTCCAAAGTTGACCGTGAGTTGAGATTTCTCGCGAGTCGAGTTGAGACTGCGAGTCGAGTTGAGATTTCTCGTGAGTCGAGTTGAGACTGCGAGTCGAGTTGAGATTGCCCTGCGAGTTGAGATTGAATCTCAACTCGCGAAACTCGCTGTTCGCGATTTTTATGCAAATTTTGACTTTTAAAGCGTTTTTAATGGTATTTTTGGACATAATAAGTTGATATAACACCAATACATGGTATATCGAGTATTATAAGCATGAAATAACAATGGAAAAACCGAAATCTAAGAGTTTTCGAAAAGTGTCAGAAACTTACGCGTGTCGGTTTTGAAATCCAAAAAGATAGAAACGTGTGTCTTCAAGAGGTGATCATTTTTCTCTAAAGGAGCTAGGTAATTTGAGGTGGTTCGGTGGTGCTTTTTGGGCGAAAACCGACGGTGGTGGTGGTGAGATTTGAGAGAGTTTTTGGGGTAGAGAGAGAGTGAAAGTGAAAAGTGATGTTGGTGGGGTGGTGGTTTGGCTGATTTTGATCCTTAAAAGTGAGGGAAAGTTGTCCCAAATTTGTGGTATTTAACCCGTGTTTGTTTACCCGATCGTTAATTGTTAATATGTTTTTAATTGGTAAATTTTAAATACGTGTTAGAATATATTTTTGGTTGAGATATTTTATTAAAATAATTTAGTTTAGTTGTAAAATTTTAACTTTGTTTTATTTAAATTTTACGTATGTTTCGGTTGTACAAAATAAATGTTATTCGATACGAAATACTTTGTAAATATTATCAAATAATATTTAATAATCGTTAATGTTATTTAATAATTTCGTTTCATTAAATAATTTTGTTCATCAACAGTCGTATTTTTTTGTCGCGTTTGTTCCAATTGTTTCGTACGTAATTACAACTAATTACGAAATGTAATACTACGCGTATTAACTAGTTGGACTTTGCTAGACTTACCTCTAAAATGTGTTGTGAATTCACTCAAGTAGGGAATTAGCCTAAAAATACGTGCAAATTATGTTTACAATTTAGTCAAAAATGCGGGGTGTTACAAAATGGGTTTTGTGGAAGTTGTGAGAAACTAGTTAAATTAAAATGAAATTAAGATGGATTATGATTGAATTATGATGTAGAAGGGTAGTAATCATTGTGGTTAACATCAATTCAATCCAAAACTTGATAAATTGAATTGTAAGTATGATGATTAAAAATGGGTTTTAGTAAATTCTTAGTAATTGATGTTAATTGACCTTTAATGGTCTAAACATGTTGATTATTAATGGTTAGTGTTGATTAGAGTATTGTTGTAATCATGTTGATCATAACTTAAAAGATGTAATTGGTGAGAATTGGATTAGTTAACACTAGTTCAACTGATTGTTAAATGATTAGAAAGTGAGTTAAAAGTTGATAATAACTCCCATTGTTATGAGTTTGAATGAATTAAAGTAGTGTTATGGTTGATGAAATCATTAACATGAAATAGAGTTAAGTTGATAAAATTGATTAGCTTAACTTTAAAAAGTTAAAGTTAGTCAAGTTAAAGTAATATGATAAAGTAAAAGAGGAGAGATTGATATTGATTGTATTAGAAGTTAATTATGTTGTTAAAGTTGTATATGATCATTGATAGGTGTCAAGGATGTGGAGAACTTCAATTGATCATTATAGCCTAAAAAGCAAAGGTGAGTGATATGGAGGTTAAATGGGTAATGGTTGTATGTTCCGGATTGCTTCCGAGCAAGAGGTTCATACAACCGAGAGAAGTATTGTTTATATTTTATATTGTGGTATATTGCTAAATTTCATATCTTGTGGAGTATTTATGTTGTTGATATGGTATGTGAGAGTGTTTAGTGATAAGTGTTGATAGAACTTGTGGTATGTGAAAATATGGATATATGTGGAATGAGCCATTATAGAGATTCGTGAATAAATATATGTTTTGCACACGATATGTGGATGAATACGTGTCTGATATAACACGTGGTTATGTTTTGGTATGAGAAGCCAAATAAGTATGTGGACGATGTTATGATATGTTGGTTCCATTACTTACTAAGTAAATAGATGGATATTTGTGGAATCAAGTAATGATTAATTACCATTAGCTTGATGTTAAGCCAAGTAATGGTTAATTGGCATTAGCTTGATGAAGAAAAGATTGATATATGATTTGTTGTGAATAAAGATTATTGTTGTTGTGATAAACGCGTATAAGTACTATATTTAAGTAGTATTTTACCCCTTTTCTTGTATGTTTTTTATTACAATTAATTAAGTTTAGGTACTTATTTCGTTTATATTTGCAATTTGAAGTGGAAATGAAGCTTTTTGGAAAGAGGGACAGAAAACAGTCGAGAAACAAGTAGAACGATGCATTTTGGAATAATCGAGCGAAGTCGGAAGGATTAAATGAAGAAAAGTTGGAAAATATTCCTGAATTTCAATCCATCCGCCGGTTGGATTATGGCGGTGGAGGTCCAGGCTACGCGAAGCTGGGCTGGGCTTATTTTCAATCCATCCACCGGATGGATCTTTCATCCGCCGGATGGATCAATTTTACAGGAAGTATAAAAACGCATTTTTTAACCCTAAATCAATGTGGATATTCGGCTAGGGTTTTCTGGTTACGACTACAAACGATTATTTACGAATTTTAGGAGCTTTTTGAAAGCACAACAAGTTAAGGTTGAAGTTATTTCAATTTATCTTTGCGTGATTCATTTTTCGGTTTGCATTTACATTCGTTTCTTTCAATTACGTGATGTTTTGATATTGATGAATCTGGTTTATGTTTATTTGATGATGAATTGATACTATTAGTAGTTGTATAGTAAATGAATCTTAGATAATGATTATTGAACGATTATAATTGCACGTTGAATATATTGTTTGATTGAAGATTGTTATGTTATCCGTGAATCCTTATTTATTGGTGATTATTAGTTATTACTTAACATGGTTAATAGTGTCATTGAGATTGATTTCCTTTGGCGTTATTGATTATTGATGGTTAAAATCTAGGTTTTGATCATTGCTAGATATATTGAGTTTGATAGGTTAAGAGATTAATAATTAATTAATCTAAAATGAATAAGTTAATAAGTGATTATTAATAGGTATTGTTGAGTCATACTGTGAGGATCAATCATAACCAATCGTGAATACTTAATGCACAATCTAGGGAAAAACACGCAATAGAGCAACATTCTTGCGATGTCGGATCGATGTTTTATGTGGGACCCTAGGTTGTAGATATTAGTTAACCAGAACCGGAGGCAAATTTACATTTAACTTGGACTCTTTGATTAGTATCTAAGTTAATATAAAAGAAATCACAATTAGACAATTAACGTGCAGTGCAATGAATCGGAATATATGAATCTGAGTGGAATTATCTACACAATTACTTGTTCCTTCCTATTGATTCTTGTTTGTTATTTAATTTAAGTTTTAGTTAATTTATTTGTCATTTCAATTTAAATGTTCGACCGGAACTAAAACGCCCCCTGTTTTCTGGGTTAATCATTATTTTCTATTTTTATAAATAAACTACTGTATCCTGTGTTCGACTCGGACTTACTGAATCTATACTAACATTCGATCGGGTATTCTTGCATGGTTGTGTGATAGAATTAATAAGGTATTTCCATTTATAAATAACAAAAAGAGACGCTTTCACACGCATCAAGTTTTTGGCGCCGCTACCGGGGAATACGGTTGCGTTTTGTTTGTTTAAATAGAAAATAGAAATTGTTAAATTTTGTATTAAAATTTTGCTAATTGCTTGTGTTAAGTTGTTTAATTAATTTAGCTGAGTGTAATTTTTAACTTTCATAGTTTAATTGGTTGAGGCATGTTACCCTTGGATTGGTTAGACCATAGGGGAACGCGTTTCAACCGGCAGTTAGAAATTCTAACTGCCGTTGGAATTCGGTTTGTAAAATTTGTGTGTTTTATCATTCAGTTATTTTTATTTAGTATCAATTTGTTAATTATCTAATTTAAAGCTAACTTATTTTTCGTTAGTTGTCTTTTGTATTTCAGATTTTGTTTATTCAGGTTTTGTAATTCAATGG
Source organism: Helichrysum umbraculigerum (assembly GCA_949592205.1). NCBI lineage: Eukaryota > Viridiplantae > Streptophyta > Magnoliopsida > Asterales > Asteraceae > Helichrysum > Helichrysum umbraculigerum. The sequence goes on along the minus strand of CATIUR010000002.1, from coordinate 43,611,522 downwards.
CTAGAAGTTATGAGAGTGATGCCAATGTCAACAACTTGGTCAAGGAGAAAAGTTCTGCTAGCTCTGGTTCAAGTTCTACCAAAACAGTGCCATCTACTACGTACTTAGGCCGTAGGGCAGTTCCCGTCACTTCATCTTGTCAAGGACTGCTAGATGCTATTGGAAAGTTTAGAAGGGACATTCCTTTTACTGCTGAAGTTATAAGGAGATCTACGGTTGATTTTATTGACAATCAGTTGGTTTTGATTCAGGACGTGCTAGAGGGTGCAGATTTAGAAAGGAAGTATGGGTTTGACCAGCAGTTCTATGATGCACTCATAGCTTTTGAGGAATCGTTAGATTTGAGGATTGATGATGAGATTGAATTTTTCACTAAACAAAAATCGCGTTACTCTAAGATTTATGAGATTTTGAGAAAATCTTCATTTCCATATTCTGCTAATCAGGCAGCTTGCCTTCAGCGAATGTTGAGAGCATTGTATGAAGCTACAAGACATCCAAACTCTGAAACGGATAAGGAATTCTTGGCTAGTTTGAGAGAATTGGTTAGATTGTTGCAGTTGGATGATCATCTGAGAGACCTAACTCCCTATAGGGTCATGGTGAATAGCACATTACCTTACTACCTTCAAGGCATGCTAAAGAAGTTAGATCAATTAGCCACGGAGGAAGCTAGTAGGCCTCACCCTAACTTCATCCACCCGGATTGCACTATTGACTTGGCGATTTACCTGGTAGTGAATTTTGATGCAATGGCTGATCTGGTTAAGGTTCTCACCCCACGAGAACACTTCCACTCTGGGATGGTGGAAATTTATACCAAGTTAGTTGCAATTTTTAAGGAATCAGGGTTAGAGTTTAGCACTCGGCAGGAGGTAATAATTCAGAAGATTGAAAGGAGAGTGAGGGACTTGAAGAGGGATAATATGATGTCCAAATAGTGTGAAGTTGGAGCTGCTTGTTTAGAATTTATGAGTGAGCTAGAGTAAAATAATCCGGATCGTGAGGTGACCTTGGAAGATGATAAAGTGGTTTGGGCCGCTCATGGTGCAGTAAATAAGGCAGTAAAGGAAATCAGCCGGTGATTGGTAAAAGTTAGTTACGGATAACCATTTGGCTAACTTCCCATGTTTTGGGAATGGCGTGAAGAATGTCGTTGCTGAGATCACGGAGCGCTTCCTAGCTTTATACCCTATGCACTAATCCTCGTTTCTTATAATTTTTATTTTCATTGGATTTAGACTATTTCGTATTTATTAAGTGTGTGAAACATGTTTGTGAACTTATTATTATTATTTTTAATAAGTCGAATTTTTAATTTTAGTTGTTTTGTATGTTTTAGTATATGAGATTAAGAGCCAAGAATTCATTGTACATCTCTAGGTATGTTGTTTAGTTTTAAAGTTCATGTCGTGGAATTTGCGCGAGTGTGGTGGTAATTAAATTTTTTTTTTTTAGTCACTGTTTTTAATTCCATTCGGCGGATGAAACTTTAAACCGACGCATGGATTGATTTGGGCCACCGGTCCACGTTGACTGGGCTAAATTAAAAGGATTGACCTGGGCCTTAATCCAACCGCCGGATGGATTTTCCATCCGCCGGATGGTTCAAAAATCTGCATAAAAATAGTTGGCAGCCTCTTTTCGTTTTTTTAACCTCAACAATTCACCACCACCACACACTGCTGGCGCACCATCTCCGGCCACCCTCTCAACCGCATTTTCGTATTTTTCTATTATTCGCAACTCCCTCTACAAGGTACGACTCATACTTTTCGATTTCGTTGGTTAAATTGTGCGTTTGTTAGTTAGAGTTTATGATTGAGAATTGGGGATTTCGTGTTTGAGCATTTTTTTATGAATGTGTTAGTTACATTATGTTTGTTATTAACTATTTGATGAAATGCCATGCTCGATTTTGCGCCCATTTGTGTATTATGCATTATTCGAATTATTCAATATGATATGCATAATGTGGTTGTCACAATTACTCAATTGCTATATTGTTGATTCGTATTAATTTTCTGGTCACATTATTGTTTTGCGGATGTTTGTTTGGTATGCGAATGATTATGGTTACAATGTATGTGATGAATTTTCGTTTCGCGAATATGTTCAAAAATGCGTTTATAACGATTCATGTTGAATATTATGGATGATTGCTAGTTACTAATACTCGAGTTTAGTAATTGTGAGAAGTAATTTGTTCTTGTGTTCATATTGGTACCAAGTTGTTATATTGCGTTTGAATCGACAATTGTGATGAAAATTAAATAAGTATATAATTTAGCAAGTTGTGTAATTTTGGTTCATAAGCAATTAGGGTGTATGCAATTGTGATTGTTGCGGTAGTTTAGGCTCAGCCATAATGGTGGATTATTCACCCGGCAGTCGAAATGCTGCCGAAATTTTTAGCACCTTGTTTGCATTTTCTGAGGTACTAATGATTGTTTATTTTAGCAGCTAAATGGCAAACAGGAGAACCAGAGGAGGCCAAGTACTGGACAACCCATTGATTAGGACTCACAGATACCTCACCTTTCATGAGTCTTATACCGGTTCCACCAGAAACCATTTCAGAGAGAGATTGGCTACCAACATAAACCAACCGATTGAAGCATTTGAGGCAGTTATGTAACACCCCCAAATTTCGGGTTGCGTAAGCGGTCGAGTCAGGGTATTACCAATCAAATATCACAAGCACAAAGGTACATAATGAATGACTCTAAATGAGACGTTTGAAAATAGTTATTACATTTACCAAAATAAAACGTTTACATCGTTCGCGAGTTCGCAAAATGTGATCCAATACATAAGTTGTAGTACAAAAATAATGCAAAGAAATCCAAGTGTTTGAAATCATGCGACTCGAGCTACCATATCTTGTAGTAATCCTAATCCTGCTGGGCACCTGAGAACACATGCTAAAACGAGTCAGCTATAAAGCTGGTGAGTTCATAGGATTGTTAGTTGAAAACATAAAGTATAAACCTTTTATGTTTTGAAAAGTAATTTGAAAATCCACGATTTTGATTTTGTATTGTTATAGTGTTGTAACGTCAATGTGTATACTTCTAACGAGGTGTCTCATACCTAAGTATTTGCGATGTGTACCTAAGTACATAGAGAATATGACATTCCATGCCTAGAAACCTACCAGGTATAAGTATGTCTACAAACGTGAGGCACTACATGCCTAAGTACTATCGAGTAAGTGTATGACCGAGACATATCGAGGGTGTGGCAATCCATGCCCAGATACCGATCAGGTATGAGTAAGTCTACCAATGTGAGGCAATACATGCCTAAGTACAATACGAGTGTGTGTATGACCACGTCATATGGTAACAAGTAATAATATTACTTATTCAGTAGTAAGGTATTAGTGTGCCACCTGGCATAGTGTGTTGCCTCCAGCAACATGTAAGTGTAGTCCCGCAGAACTATAATTGAGTATTTAGGTAAATACTGAGTCAACGATCTCGAGTGTAAGCTCGCCGATCCGTTGATGAGTGCGAATCTCGAGTGTAAGCTCGCCGATCCGTGTTTTGTATCGCTTTACCACAATATCGTTTTGAATCACTTTACCGTGATCTCGTTTTGTATCACTCTAACCGTGATATCGTTTTGTGCCCACTTTACCGTGGCATCGAACAGTGTTGCTCGCAAGCAATGTATGTAATTGAGAGCCGGCAGTACTACGACATGCCCGACTAATTAAACGTGTTTGTATGAGTGTATGTATATCAATATACATAAGTAAATAGTAGATAGCACCATGTGCTTGAGATAGTGTACAAGTATATGTGTGTGTGTGTGTGTGTGTGTATATATATATATATATATATATATATATATATATATATATATATATATATAAGTCTTAGTCAACAAACACATCTAACAGGGTATCATGTAACACATGAAAGTGGTTTAGTGAATCTAGGTATGTATAAACAATACTTACATATTAAGTGTAGCACAAGGAGCCTAGGTATGTATAACCATCACCTAGTTGTTTTGTATTAGTATAAAGGGCTATACTAACGTACGTTACTAACGTACGTTACTAACGTATACTTCTAACCTCAGCCTAGCAAGTATATTGAGGTCCGTGGTTTTATTTAAGTACAAATCCATTCTAGTAACAATGGAATGCAAAGAAAGTCTTAGTTCCTAAAAGGAAAACTAATCCTGTAACAAACCTAGTTGTTGTCCAGCGTAGGTAGAACTAACCAGTTCTAATATATTTGATAGTATTGCCCCGCGACAATATGGCCAATGTATAGTGATAACTTAAGCAAGTTATGTAATGGTAATTGTGTTTCAACGACAAGGTAGTGTACAGTGGTAACCTATCCAGGTTAAGCTATGGTATTGTCCTACAACAATATAGTGGGTGTAATTCCTACGTATTACACATTTTGTATTACATAACAGTAATATAGTCAAGTGTGTATTATAAAAGTTTATCATTATAATTCGAAAACAGTAATTGTGCATGCGTCTCACCCCGAAAACAGTAAAACAGTTGAAAGAGTGGGGCTATGAACTCACCTGAAGAGCTAGCAATTCTAAGATACGTGTGTTGTCCCAATCGTAACCTCCTGGTGTCCTAAACACGCGAGGTTATATAAGTAAGTGATTTATCAGTCTGTATAGACTAGTTGTTCGAGTATTCGTTTGTTGTTTAAGTTTTAGAAATCGTGTACGGGGGTCCGGGGGCAGCGCCCCTGGTAACGGGGTCCAAGGGGCAGAGCCCCTGGCTGGGGTCAGTTTGTAACTCAATTCGAAAGTCTCGACTCGCAAGTCTTGACTCGCAGCTCAGTCCGCAAGTCAACTCGCAACTCAGTTCGACTCGCAAGTGGTTCGGCTCGCGAGCCAGTTCAATTCGCAGATTTCGGATAAGGTGTTGCGAGTTGAGTTCGGATAGGGTTTTGCGAGGTTGAGTTCATCTCGATTCGCACGACGAACTGATGCAAGATTTGGGGTGGGTTTCGATTTTTAAAACATTTTTAACCGATTTCTTGGGTATATTCTTGTTGTGTGGACTCAATAACATGTTAATAAACATAAATCAAGTGTTTTGGAGGTGTGAAATCGGGTGTTCTTACCAAATGTCAATTTCGAGCCAAAACGAGACGAGATGGTGAAGATCTTGATGAAGAAGATGATGGTGGTGATCCCGACGGCGGTGGTGGCGTCGGTCCGGTGGTGGTGTGGTGGCGGCGGCCGGTTTCCTAGTGAGAGAAACGAGGGAGAGTGTTTAGGTTTGTAGAGAGAGAGAGGTGAAAAATGAAAATGAAGTGAAAATGAGGAAGGGGTGGAAATAAAAGGAAGGTGGGTGGGTCGGCTCGGGTCTGCGGACCGAGTTCGGGCCGTCCCATTCGGTTCTCGTGTTCACATTATTTCGTTACCCGATCGTCTAAAAATGTATTATTTTCGATTATAAGAATTTATTAATATTCTTTCGAAATGTTTTCGAGTCGAATAAAATGTTTGTGTTAAAATTTTATAACTTGTTTTCGCGCGGTTTCAGTTTAGTAAAACACATTTTAAATGAAACGAAATGTGTTTAAATGTTTTCGGAGTATCTAAATATCGTTTGCGTTATATATATATATTTATATATATAAAATTTTGAATACTTTGATTTTTAAATGCGTACTAAGTACGATAATTTGAGGTTTAAATTGCGCGTGAAAATTGACCTTTTTGACCGGGTGTTACAAGTTAATTTGACCGTGTTGGAGCAAGTTGTGGAGAGAAACGGGTTCTCCACCGGGCATGATACTTTGAGGAATTTACTTGCTACCCCGTATACATTAGCGAGTGGTGACATTGGGTTTGTCTCTCATGCATGGTACAGGTTGTTTAGCGTGTAAAACACCCCTCATTTCACAACATAATTTAAATATATTTTACATCGGAAGCGTAAGTCCAAAACATACATTTTATATGATATACATATAAAAATTAAACCGTTTCAAACCATATACAAATCATTGTTTATCAGTTTGGGTGTTATGTAAATCCAAAGACAACACTGATTTTTACAAATCAAATATCAGAGTAATCGCCTGGTCAAACATTCCATTCAAATCAAAGCTTCTTGCCCATCCCGTTATATCAAAACCATAACCTGCAAGAAGTGGGGTGGTGGGGTTAGCTCAAAGCTAAGTGAGTGAATAAATAACCAACAGCCCAACTTAGCATAACAACCTTGTTTACAGGAAATAATCGTAAACAATCAATCATCACAGTAGATCGATGGTTCTTGGGAAACCTTCAGCCAAGAATACCAACAGTAAACACATAATATCAATGAGGATCGGCAATTCCTGAGGAAACCTTCTCAAAGAACACTTACCGTCAATCTGTATGGCCAATACAGAATAGACCGATAGCTTGGTACTAATTTTATACGACCTAATTTCTAGTTAACGATATGTACTAGGAAATTCCTATCGTCTCCCAATAGTACCCAAGCCCAACATCTTGCTGACCTCAATAATCAATGCTCAAAGGCAATATATCAAGTGATCACATATTCACATACTAATCATGGCAATGTGTCAGACTTATCAGTCTATCAACAGTATTATTACGATCAAACCATAATCATCATGGTAAACTAAAACATTAATAATACGTTTACCCTTTGTAACCAAACTTGTTACAACTAAATCATACTGAGGATTACAGATCCACTCACCGTTACCTCAGCAGCAAGCTCAGAGGTCTAATATTACCGAGCCTTCTCCGTATCTGAGAATACAAATAAATAATGAGTTAGTAACTGATCATGACAGGTAACTCATCTTTATTTCATAATATCAAACCATCACAATCATTAACATACTACAATTATAATCGAGTTGTAAATAACAATTATAATTACTCTAAAAACATATTTACCTAAGCAGGTAAATCCCTCAGGTCTAAGTAATCCAAAGTCCAATCCGAAATGAACTCGGAAAGTCCCAAAACAAGGTCCAAAAACTGAAAAATGCCATTTTTGGCCCCAAGACAGCCCCGAATGGCCAAAAACTGCCTAAGCTCTTAACATAGAGCTTTGATCATTGGGCCGTTTTCGAGTGACCATACGAATTTTAACCCAATTCGAATTAATGAAATGTGTCACTTATTCGCTACCCTGAAAACACACATTTTAAAAATTTGCAAACTCAAAACTTGTCAACAACCCGCCGGCTCAACAGAGAACTCGACGGGTTCTCTTACAAACAGCCGGGTAATTTGCAAAAGGTAGGAACAGAAGGCATCTTTCGTTTTAAATTTATACTAGCAGACGGGTATCAGGATTAGCAGCCAGGTTTCCATCGTACTCGTTTACCCGCCGTCTAGTTATGTTACCAGCCGGGTACTTAGCAAGCCCTACTACCCGCCGGGTAAAGGTGGTACCAGCCGGGTACTCCCTTCGTCCCAGCGATCTGCAGCCACTGTAACACCTCAAAACCCGATTTTTAACCCAAAACCACCAAACTCAATTTCTACAATTGTTAATACATCAATTTAACTTCAAACCAACATCATATAACAATTTATAACATCATTCAACTTCTATTTCATACTTGAATTCCCAACCCACTTGAATTCAATCAAATCAAGTTTATAAATTAAAAACACACTTACCATCAAGAAGGAAGCTAAGAATCAAGGTGATGATGATGATCAGTTGATGAAGTGAAACGGAGATTGAATCAAGGTCTTGAATCTAATTTGATTTTAATGGTTTCTTAGTTTGGATATTTTTGGGTTACTAGGTTTAGAAACAAAAGAAAATAATGAGTCGGCTCAAACCATACACCGACCTTATATTCTTTAAAATTTTATCCACTTCTAAATCTATTGTCTGGAACCTAAAAACCATTTATGGTTCCAACAATTTTATTTTATCTTCAACTTTATAAAGTTAAAACAATCAATAATTTACTATTCACAATAAGTCATTTGACGTTTGACTCATTATTCACAATAAACTTAATAATATAACAACTAAATTTCCTAACTCATTAAACAAATAATATACAGTCAGGAAATTACTGTATTGCCACTAGGCCCTTAAGGTGGGTGTTACAGCGTGAGGGAGCAGATTTATCGAGAGTTAGTGGCGGAGTTCTATAGTACGTTTCAGTTTGACCATAAGTCGACTACTTGGACTGCTGAGACCATTCAGTTCCAGTTGGGGGGTCTGCCGAGACGGATGTCTCTGATCGAGTTTGCTATTGATATTGGGTTATATGAGCCCAATGAGATCCACAACCCTCATTTTCTGGATCATTTTTCAGCTGGAGCTGTTAAGAAGCTCACAGATTTGGAGAAAGAGCAGGATTGGCAGTTCATTGCTCAGGATAGTTACGGTTCTCGATCCCCTTCTTACCGGATGATTCGTGATCCCCGTCATCGCCTCATTCATCGATTGTTGACTTTCACCATTGTGGGACGTCGTGAGGGATATGACAATGTCACCCAGCCTGATTTGTTCTATCTTAGTTCCATTGTCAGGAAGAGGCTAGTTAATGTACCTTGGAGATTGGCTAGATGGATGTCAAAGAGAGCCACCGGGACTAGGGACACGAGCAGCTTGTGTGGTGGTCAGTTTATTACTCGGTTAGCTAGGTATTATGGGTTGGAGACACAGGCTGAGGTGGGGACGTGTACAGTTGTGCAGCCTGGGATGGAGTGGTTGACAGCTAGGAAGCTACAGGCCCTAGATATGATTGTGTCTTGCAGTATTTATGGTGGTGATCCGGAGCAGTATTATTGGATTGCCACGACTCCGGTAGGGCAGGCTTTGCAGCACCGTCAGGTTAGGGTTACTGGTGCAGGAGGAGATGCAGCTGCAGGTCGAGGAGCGGCTCGTGGCCGCAACAGAGGATATGTTGCTAAGTTTGATCTACTACAGCAGCAGCTTTCACAGATGGACCTCCGCCACACCCTTAGGTTTGACATTATTGAGCTCATGCAGAGGCAGCACTTTCATCAGATGAGTGCACACATGGATTATTAGGATGGCCTTTTTGCTCAGCTGTTCAGTGGAGACCGTCCACCATTCCAACCTTTCCAGTATCAGATGCCACTCGAGTTTTTCCCACCACCACCACCAGAGCAGGCAGGTCCATCTCACCCGTACCAGAGCATGGACGAGGGAGATAGTGATTAGGATGAGATGCATCCTTTATGGTTCTTGATTTCAGACACTATGTTTATTTTTAATACTTTATTTATGTTTGGGATATTTGTAGTTTTTACATTTGGTTGGTTATGTTTGTGTTTATAATTAGTTTTTTTTTTATTTGGTATCATTTGATGATGTTTGTTAATGCCCTTTTAGAATTGTGTTGTGAGCACGTGAGATGCTGGCAGTAAGTTCAGCGAATTGGAAGCAAGGAATTATGATAGTTTCGTATCGGCCTTGTATTGCCCGTTAATTACACACTATTCCAAGGGAGTTTTTCTGTCTAAGTTCTTTTCTCCTTTTCCCGTTTTTAGTATTTCATTTTCTGTACAATGAGGACATTGTACATCTTTAAGTGGGGGATGGGAGAGAAAAGAATAAGGTTTCCACATAGTTGTCCTTAAAAAGTAAGTAGATAATGTTTTCATTGGTTAATTTTTATCCCATTAAAATACATAACTAGGAGGTTATATGTTGCCCAATTTTTCATCCAAATTTTTAAATTTAAATTTTTGTTTTTCTAGAAATGACTTATGTTGTAACAATGTAGGTTAAATTTAAAAATTTCTGCACTTTTAAATAAATTTTAAACCGTGAAAAATGTTATTTAGCTTCATTATATGATGTATTGATAGGCAATCTATATAAGAGTTTGTGAGCTTTTAAGAGATGAAAATAAAGGAGTAGATGTTACTTTTAGAGGAACTTTAGTTGTGTATGACGGTTGTCTTAATTTTCATATTGATAGTGTACGATATGACTTATTTTTGGAAATTTAATTAACATCATTTGGGGATATACTGGGTGTTGTTTCCTCTGTTGTACGAAAGTACAGACCTGGTCTCCGTCAGTATATCTAATGGAAAAAAAAAAGCAAAAGAGTTTAATAACTCATGATTTTAAAATGTAGTCAAATTATGTCGCTTTGTTGTACTAAGGTACAGACCTGTCACCAATGGTTTGACTAAAAATTTATTATTGCTAAACCAAAATCAAGTTATGTCGTTTTGCTGTGTTGAGACACAGACCTGTCACCTATGTCTTGATTTGAAAAATGATTGTTTTGATTAGAAACCCATGATATGTAATATTGGCACGTTATGAGTATGAGAGTATATAGCTATTGGGAATTTAAGGGGAACATCTACGCGAATAATAACGAGTTAAGCTCAATTATTTGAATATAAATTGTTTAAGTGGACAACAATATCAGTTATCATCGTGAACTATTTAATGTTTTAAGAATAATAAGTTCATGTGTAGATTATTTTTGCGACCTCATAGTTTCTTAATATTTATCTTTAGAATTAACAGGATTTTAAACATAAATGTTTGAGTTGAAAATGGGTGATGTTGTGTAATTCCTTTGTTAGTTATTTAGGTTAATGGAGATGGCTGTTTTCTTTTGAAATTGATTTTTGAATCGATGGTCTACTTGAGGACAAGTATGATTCAAGTGGGGGATGTTTGATAAACGCGTATAAGTACTATATTTAAGTAGTATTTTACCCCTTTTCTCGTATGTTTTTATTACAATTAATTAAGTTTAGGTACTTATTTCATTTATATTTGCAATTTGAAGGGGAAATGAAGCTTTTTGGAAAGAGGGACAAAAAACAGTCGAGAAAAAAGTAGAACGGTGCATTTTGGAAGAATCGAGCGAAGTCGGAAGGATTAAATGAAGAAAAGTTGGAAAATATTCCTGAATTTCAATCCATCCGCCGGATGGATTCTCCATCCGCCGGATGGATTCTCCATCCGCCGGTTGGATTATGGTGGTGGAGGTCCAGGCTACGCGAAGCTGGGCTGGGCTTATTTTCAATCTATCCGCCGGATGGATCAAATTTACAGGAAGAATAAAAACGCGTTTTTTAACCCTAAATCAGTGTGGATATTCGGCTAGGGTTTTCTGCTTACGACTACAGACGATTATTTATGAATTTAGGAGCTTTTTGGAAGCACAACAAGTTAAGGTTGAAGTTATTTCAATTTATCTTTGCGTGATTCATTTTTCGGTTTGCATTTACATTCGTTTCTTTCAATTACGTGATGTTTTTGATATTGATGAATCTGGTTTATGTTTATTTGATGATGAATTGATACTTTTAGTAGTTGTGTAGTAAATGAATCTTAGATAATGATTGTTGAACGATTATAATTGCACGTTGAATATATTGTTTGATTGAAGATTGTTATGTTATCCGTGAATCCTTATTTATTGGTGATTATTAGTTATTACTTAACATGGTTAATAGTGTCATTGAGATTGATTTCCTTTGGCGTTATTGATTATTGATGGTTAAAATCTAGGTTTTGATCATTGCTAGATATATTGAGTTTGATAGGTTAAGAGATTAATAATTAATTAATCTAAAATGAATAAGTTAATAAGTGATTATTAATAGGTATTGTTGAGTCATGCTGTGAGGATCAATCATAACCAATCATGAATACTTAATGCACAATCTAGGGAAAAACACGCAATAGAGCAACATTCTTGCGACGTCGGATCGATGTTTTATGTGGGACCCTAGGTTGTAAATATTAGTTAACCAGAACCGGAGGCTAATTTACATTTAACTTGGACTCTTTGATTAGTATCTAAGTTAATATAAAAGAAATCACAATTAGACAATTAACGTGCAATGAATCGGAATATATGAATTTGAGTGGAATTATCTACACAATTACTTGTTCCTTCCTATTGATTCTTGTTTGTTATTTAATTTAAGTTTTAGTTAATTTATTTGTCATTTCAATTTAAATGTTCGACCGGAACTAAAACGCCCCCTTGTTTATTGTTTTCTAGGTTAATCATTATTTTCTATTTTTATAAATAAACTACCGTTTCTTGTGTTCGACTCGGACTTAATGAATCTATACTAACATTCGATCGGGTATTCTTGTCTGGTTATGTGATAGTATTAATAAGGTATTTCCATTTATAAATAATAAAATGAGACGCTTTCACACGCATCATGTTGCATAACGGTTAATGAATTATTCATTTAATTGCTCGTATGCTCACTAAGCTTAATGCTTACTCCTTTAGTTGTTTTATGTTGTAGGTGCTTGGTACGGTTGAATCAATTGGCTAGAACGAGTAGAACATGGTTGCAAGAAGTTATAGTGGAATGGAGCTTGCTTTTATGGTTAGATAAGCTCCTTATTCTTTTGAATTATCATTATGAATGGCAATTTGTGTAAATCGTCCAAAAACACATTTTGATAATGTGAAATGGTTAAAGTGTAAAGTTATTAGTGGTCAATGATGTATACCTTTGACTAGTTAAGTCAAGGTAAATAGTGAAAGTAAATGGTTAGTGGAAAGATGGTATGTCAAGTTTTGTTAAATGATGAAATATGATCAAGTGTCGAATTAAAGTTTTTGGTTGAATTTGGTGTTGACATGTAGTCAACTACCTTGAAATGGTCAATTATATGTGGAAGTTGGAAGTGATTGAGTCAAAGTGTAGTTGTTATGGAAAATGGGTCATAAAGTGCCCAAACGGGTCGTTAAAGTGTGTTAATGCCAAAATGCGTCATGGTGGGAGTATGTTGCTTTTCGTTATGGCTCTAAGAGTCAAATGTATGGTAGAAAGTATTGGTAGAATATCCAGGTTTGAATGAGTATAGTTTGTGAAATGACTTATCCTCAAAATTAAAGTGGTCGAAATGACCATAAATTGGTGAGACGTCTAACGCGTATTTTGAAAAAGTGTAAAAAGGGAAAGTTTCATTTTGATATATTGGAGGTGCATGCAAAATTTCATGGTCTAACTATTTACGAGTCAAAAGTTATGCGCGTCCGAAGTTAAGGTTTTGAGCTGAGTTTACTGTAGGAGTGTGCAGGAAGAGTTCGCGGCGCGATCAGTAATGGTCGCTACGCAATCACCTATAATTGCGACGCGGTCATGGGTGGTCGCGGCGCGATTGTCTGAGTTCGTTGCGCGATTAGGGGTGGTCGCGACGCGATTGTAGCAACAGCACTAAAATGTTAACTAGCAGTATTAACCACGTAAAGGCAATAGAAACAGAGTCAAAGCAGTAGTAATAATGTAAGGGCAGTAGTAACAAGGTACGGGCAGTACTAACGGACAACTAGAAGCATTAACGGAGGAACTAGCAGTATTAATATTGTAACAGTAGTAACTTTCAAACTAGTAGCACTAAAAAAAAATTTATTTTTTGGGGCATTTCAGTTTAACTATCGTTAACTTAACTAAATTAACTAACGATTAACTAATTAATCACTAAATCCAATTAAACACCTAATTACACAAATATCTTGGAGACAAATCAAACTTGAGGCCATGCTTCTTCTTTTTTTGACTTTGTGGCCGGCCTCACCTCACCACCCCCATACCCTCAATATTTCTTGGACACTTTGACACACAAACACAAACCACAACACACTCAATCTCTCCTTTCCTCTCTCTCCCTCTCACGGTTTCCATCACCACCAGAAACCACCATCATCCACCATAATTGTCACCTTGATCATCATCATCATCATCTCATCAAGAAAACAAGCTAGGAACAAACTCAAACATCATTTTCTTCTTCTTGTTCTTCATCCAAAAACTTTATAAGAAAACATTTCCTTGATTTTTCTTTCATGTAATTTTTAGGAACAATCATGCTAGTAACTCACTCACTCAAGATCTTGGCCAAAAATGTGTTAAAAACATGTTTTGAAACATTTAAAACCAACCAAGGATACTCAAAAGTATAAAACACTCACTTGACAGAAATTATGTCCGATTCCAACTCGTGTTAACGTGCACAAAACTTAACCAAAAATGTCGAATCTTAAGTCTAAAAATAATTTCAAAATGTTGTCTTTCAAACCCAAGTGGTTTGTGATTTTTGGACAAGATTTGATACTCCAAAACGATTTTTACAGATGATATGTCTAATCTGTCTCTGACGACAGATTCTTGGCCCAACTTTGAGAAGCCAAAACTTCTCGTACACAGATCTAAATAATGTGAGACTTTTTCCTAAAAGTCACAAATTTTGTTAGCTTTAAAACTTGTATAATCTCATTTGGTGAAGTTGAGTGTAACTTAGTCAATAATTAAATCTCTTGACATTTATCCGAAATTATAACTGTTGGACCTGTTGGACCTCAGTTGACAAACAAATATTTTTGGACCACTTAGACATATCCAAAAATTGTGAAATTTACCTTTTTGGAAATCTAAGACATGTGGAAATATGTGGTAAAAATTTCGTAATTTAACTCGAACGTTTGACTAGTCAAAACGACAGCACAAGAAGGACTAAAAACCCGACAAATCTGTTAAGGACTCCACGTGTATTATTTCGGACACTTTCGACTTTGCTAAAAATGAAACGCCCGAAATTCGTGAACATATTTTTTTTTTCTTCTACAATTACAATATGTATTTCCAATTAAAAAGTGCCACTAAAGTATCACTAAAGTGCCACTATAGAAACGTAAAATATAACCCAATTTTTGATTCTAAACGTTTATAATTATTCCTGCAACTCATTAAAACCGTCCATATTATAATGTATATTTTTTTTTTGAATAAAAGTGCCACTAAATCCACTGTTAAGTGCCACTATATCACCTTTCTAGTGTAAAATAAAAATCATCTAAGATGGCACTTACACTTATGCATTTTTGAAATTTACACATTTTACACACACTAACGCGATCCGGAAGAAGGGCTTGGGATCGCGTTCCACAGTCAAAATAGTTCTGTAACCGAAAACAACATGCTAACGCGATCCAGCTCTCAAGCCGGGATCGCGTTCTTATGTATTTTCAGGCCTGCAGATTTAGTTACAAAAATACAAAATTCAAACGCGCATAACTTTTAACTCGTTTAGAGTTAGACCACCAAATTTTGCAGGCACCTTCAAAATGCTAAAATGAAGGTTTCCCTTTTTACACTTTTTCAAAATACACGTTTTACGAGAAAACGGACGTCTCACCAATTTATTGCCATTTTGAACCATTTTAGTGACACGTATATATTCCAAATGGCTTGATTTCTGAATTCAACCTTTTACCCACATATTCTATGATACATTTGACACGCGTGAGTGTGTTTACCAACATCATACACTCACTCTAACCCCATTTAATTCGTTGACCCATTTTAGTGTCCATTTGGACACTTTTACCAAAACTGACCCATTTCAACCATTCGACTCTTGAATTCATTTCATTTCAACAACATACTAAGATTCTTAACTCATGATCATTCTTTTGGACCTTAATACCGTATATTACTCGTTGATCATAATTACACCATAACCCTGATCAATACACACATATTCCCATCTCTAACACATTTATTACTTTTTCAATATTCCCATTACCCAATTTGACACCACCATATTCTACTTTGACTTTGCCAAGTCAAAGACAAAATTTTCAACCAATTGACATATTACACTTTAATTCATCAACATAACTCAAAGGTGTCTTTTTGGGCGATTTATACAAGTGATAATTCAAACGAAAATTCAAAAGGAAAAGAAGCTTGTCTAACCATATTGCAAGCTCCAATCCACGCTACTTCCTTGAATTCATATTTCATCCAAATGGTTCAACCGAACCAAAAACCTACAAAAGGAAATCCACTGAAACGAGTAAGCATAAAGCTTAGTGAGCTTATGGACAATCAAATAAATAATCAATAAATACAATAACATATTTCTTTTATCAAAAATTTACTTATCTGATTTCACAATTAACAACGAAACCGTTGTAGAGATTTTTCTTTATTTTGTAAGGATCCGCGGTCCAATAGATACAAGCAAGCCATGTACCAAATTTCATCAAATTGGATACCAAGCTTAAGATACAAGTGGTGCCATGCACCTATTTCGTAATCCATGATTATCTTATATCAATACAATCCCTACAATTCACTCATTACACAAATCCACATATTCATCTCATTCTACACACTAATCACTTAATCAACCAAACATCTTAACACATAATACACCACATAAAATCATCATCACACATTTAATTACTATCCTAGTAACAACATTTAGAAACAAGATTCGAAACCATTATATTCCATTGGGTCATACCACCCTATTACTCGCAAACAATCCAATACTGTACAATAATAATAATTCACAATTAAGAACAAGGTAAGATACATATAACTATTACTTATTTAATTCCCATAACACTCACCTTTGCTTTCTAGGCAAAAACATGATTCTTCACTAAAACATGGATAACACCAATCTTGATCACCTATCATATATCATATCAATACAATTAGCAACACATAATCATCATAATCAACTAATACAATCATCAATCCATCATCCCATTTGGATTGACTATTTCTAACTCATGATCTCTCTTTTCATAATCTTCTTTATTTCACTATTTCATTACTTGTATAATCACTTTAATAATTACTTCTTATTATAATTCAAGATTCATCATAATTCAACCTCAAGGTTATGAAGAATCACATCCAACATTATTAATTCATATTTATTTCTTGATTTCCTTATTCCATTATTTAAGTCCTAACTATCCATATGGCTTAATCACTTGTATTTTATTTCAATCATCATTAAATCATCATAATTCATAATTAATTCAATTACTTAGTCACTAAATTCCATACTTCAATTTCACTAATATTACTCCAACAACACTTCTAATCATTTATTTAAGTGAATTATCACCAAATCATATTCCTTTGATCAAAACCCACTTTTGATCATTAGATACAAATCAATACTATCAAGTTCAATAATGAATTAGTGTTAACCATAGTGATTATTTCACTTCTATACCATAATTCAATCATTTACAAACCCTAATTCGGATTAGAATCATTAATCCACCAAGACCCACCAAAAACCCATGAAAATCAAGATTCTAGGTTAAAATTAAATGAAGAACATAATTACCTCATGATAGAATTGCTTAATTGGTGATGAATTCGTATTCTCTAGCTTCAATTTAGGGTTTTGATTCAATTTCTGGTTTAAGGGTTTAAGGTTCGTGAGTTTTCTTGATGTCGTGACGCTTCTGGGATTTCATAAAAATGATAGGAATGATACGCACATACATAGGTTAATAGATAAGCATATGTCTTATTTTATTCCCCGCGATTATCATTGTCTGGAACTTTAAAACCGACTTACAATTATTACTATTTTATTTCACCTTGAGTAATAATAATTTAAAACAACTACTATTACTTTATTTACAATATTACTTTTAAATTTTGGGGTGTTACAAAAAATCACCAAACTTACTTTTTGTGGGAACTAAAACATTGGTGACTGTGATATAAAAATTTCGTGATAAAACGTTCTGGTTGACTAGTCAAAACAACAGTACGAGATAGGACAAAAGGTTGAGACAAAAACTATTAAGGGTCAAGAACTAGTTATATATTCAAGAAAACGTTATATACTAATTTTATGACGAAACGATTTTATTAGGAATAAACTATTTACGACAAATAAACTATATATATATATATATATATATATATATATATATATATATATATATATATATAATAAACTATTTACGACAAATAAACTATATATATATAACAAACAAACTATGTATACATACATACATATATATATAACTAATAAACTATTTACGACAAATAAACTATATATATATAACAAACAAACTATGTATATATATATATATATATATATATATATATATATATATATATATATATATAACGAATAAACTATTTATGGCGAATATGCTATATATATGACAACAAACGTATAACTCGTACATTAAAACGAAACAACTATACTAATATTTTGAGAAGAATTATCAAGTACAAATACGAAACGAAACAAGAATAATAATATTTTGGGAAATATTATTCAAAAACATCACCAACGGGTCGTACATATTTTGAAAACAATATACACATATACATACTAGTTGAGTGAACAACTAGCATAGATGGACTTTTAGACATCTACTTATTCTGATAACCTTATGCGTTTAGGGCGCTAGGAGGTTACGTTAGGAAACACACACATTTGCTATTAGAAAACGTTAGCTCTCACGCTAAGGTGAGTCTCATAGCCCCTTTTTACTTGTATTATTGGGGTGAAAATACATGCTCAGATTTTATGAACACAAGTACATGAAAAACACATATACGTATTGCATGAGTAGCTTACTAATCCATTAAGGCCTCTCATATCATGGGTCGTTAGTTATCGACTTAAACGCGAATATTGTGAATAGATCTATTTAGGATTGACACCCCTGTTCGGGTTAGTCGCGCAAATGTGACTGCTCGTCAAACGAACGCATAATTATTTGTTCAACTAAGTGTGCCGGGTTAGACACTTACAAGAGGCACCAACATAAACTGTTAAGTTTCAAATACATAAGCTCATGGCAATAGTATACTTTATTTTGCATTCGTGCAACACTATGGAAATCTTGTGGTTCATGTTTACATTTACAACAGTTTAAACCTATGAGCTCACCAACTTTATGTTGACCATCTTAGCATGTATCTCTCAGGTCCACGGACGCATTAAGCATGGATTGCTTTGGAAACAATACACTAGAGTCACATATTTTGCAAACAGTTTTTAACGGATATTTCACTGCATTACTATTTTGTATATTAGTTATGTATTAAAATCTCTCGATATAGACGTGAACTCTAGGGTTATATATTTGATTGTAAACGTTATGTTTAAACAATGTATTTTTGGAAATGTATTTATTTAAAACGACTCATATAGAGGTCATTCGATGTAACCTTTGTTGTGATTTGGATTAGTCACGCCCCGCTGTGATTCCGCTACGGCAGGGTGCGACACAATGAAGCATAATTTTCGATTAGTATAAATAACTTTAGTGGATAGTTAGTAGTCTTATAAAGGTTTTATAAATACTATTGTAGTACTGTTATAAAACAACTTTTTTTACTTCTAAGGTTATTACTTTCTACAAGATATATATTTAAAAAGGAAAAAATAGTTTACTTTCTATTTCAATTTGGGAAAATCATACTTTTCTCCTTCGCATTACACTAGAGCTTCCAATACTTTCAATACAACCAACTATATTTGTCTATAGATAGATATAACACATGTGTTGTCAACTCTTCAAGTTCTATATGTTGTCGACGAGTCGACAACTTAATAAAATCTTATAATTCCAACCGCTTTCTATATACACAACCAACTCATATTATAATCCTATTGTTACGTAATTATATACATGTTATTCCATGAATTAATTTCGATACATATATCCTTAAAAAATTAACATATATCATCGTGGGTCGTGCTTAGCACGGCCTAAATGACAACCTAGTACACCATATAGATTGATTCAAATAACAAAATCATGTTGTAAATTGTAATATACTTGTAGAGTGAGCTATAATTGATGTTGTAATATACTTGTATAGTGAGCTATAATTGTTATATTGTATAGTGCATGAAATACTTTTGGTATTATATCTACCTATCAACTTTCTATTTTTATAGTAGTAAGATTATTACATCTACTAAAGCTTTTAATGGTTGACTTTGAGGGCTACTTTATAAAAGCTTTTTAAAAGGCCATTAGCTCTTATTTTATATCATATACATAAAAACCGCTTCATGTAATTAATTATTACCTACTAGTGGGGTATCTGCACGTTGTGGCGGTATCCTTTATATATATTAAAATGATGGTGTTTCGAAGCGATAAACAAAAGTATCAAAACCGAAGGATGGAGAAGGATACGATGACCGAGGAATTAAGAATAATGTTAAATGAAAGTACATGTACTCTAAGTATTATCCATACACTAAAATGATGTGAAAGTTTAGTGACAATATAGAGTTATTAAAACATGTAAGTTTGGAATAATGATAATAGTATTGTTACACAAATATAAATAAATTTGGAATACATGAAGGAAAAATTTAATTCAACATCTCAATTTAAGAAAGTAAAACAATTGAATACGTTTATCGACAAAGTAGAACTTACAAGTATGTATACTTGATGACATACTAATGTAGTTCATCAATCGCGTAAAACTTATTGATAGACCACGTTTGAGGTTTAAATTCGTGGTTGATTGCACTTTTTGACAGGTTCCACTAATTCCTTTACATCGGAATAATTTCTATCTATTTGTGTTCAGCGAAAAACTTCTTGATGGAATAATTTTTATTTATTCGTGTTTGCATACACAAATATATTTAGTGACCAACGAGGCATCGGAGTGGTAGCCTATGGAGTGGTGGCTTGGACCCGAAAACAGGGGTGCCAACCGTGACCAACATAACCGTGACCAACGAGGACGTTGGCTCTTCAAAGCATGGGGTATTGTTATGATCCCACATTGGTCAAGTATTGGTTGGTGGCTTATAGATCTAGGTGTTCCCTCCTCCTTCAAGCTAGCTTTTGGGAGTGAGTTCTACACTTGGGCTTATGGCTCGATATGGGCCTAGTATGGGCTAGGTTCGTATCACTTCCTCTTCCTGCCGCCAGCCACTGTTCATCTGTCGACCATTGTTCTTCCGAAAACTACAAATCTAACGGTTGTCGTTCTCCCCGCAACCACATCTACCGAACGAGGTTATTCCGGCACACTGTCGGTTGCCGTTCGTCTGACTTTATTTGTTTATCTTTGCTCCTTTTATTTGTAGTTACAAGAATTGTGATACAAATATTGTTTAGTTTTTCTGTTAGGTTTTTAGTTTATTTATTGATTTGATGGTTTTAATTTGAGTTTATAAATTAGGATTTTGTACGGTTATTTGTTAAAGAAGATGAATTATGTTGAATACTTGAATGGGGTTTTGTTAAAGTAGAGAGAGAGTGGGAAGAAACTGTTTGACTGCAGGTGGAAGATAAAAGGGAAATGACTATTATGCCTTCACATGTTTAGCACATGACTTGATTAACGGAGGTTACTAACGGCCGTTAGACTAAAGGACTATCTACGTAACAAGTTTCAAAATAAAGGATGATCAACGTAATTAAAAACTTGAAAGGACCAAACCAGTATTTTTCGTATAACGATAAGGACGAACGGTGTAATTAACTCTTATAATATAGAACAGACTTGGTGAATAAGAAACACAAACTTTAAATATAATGGACCCTAAACCCATAATTGGGTTTGGGCCAAACCTAATCATCTAATACTCCCCCGTAGTTTGAACGGGAGGCTTCCGGACGAACAAACTGGAGCTAATGTTGATCACTTCTTCTTTCTTTTTGTCTTCTTGATTTTATTTCCTTCTCCCTTTTTGTTGTTGACACGACGATAAAGTTGTATTCGTCGATAAAGTTGTATACTACTTGACGACTTCCTCCTTTATGTAACATTTTTTTTTACGTCATGGATTGCTTTACCTTAAATAGGAGCGACAATTATTTGATCAACTATTTTCGAAGGCAACAATAATCTCCTATGTTAAAACAAAGAGTAATTTTGATGAGACAATAGTAATTGATTGATAGCTAAAACGATCAACATTGACGGCTAGGGTTTTATATGCTAGAGTTTATAGGACTATCTACCATACACCAAATTGATTGGTTAAAAAGAGGCTGATAACTTTGTTTATTATTATTATTTTTTTAATCAAGGGCAAAATTACAAAGCATGCTAAACTAGGAAAACAGAAGAAGGGGGGTTAGAAGGTTTGTGAAGAAAAGAAATAGACTAGCTAATGCGTAGAGATAGTGGGCGACGGTGGCTTCAACCGACAACGCATGTGTAACAGAGTCATGGGAAGTTAGTTTAAAGGAATCTGGACATAAAAGAAACAGATTTAATGCAAACTAATAACAAAAATTCTGATATAACTAAATTGAACTCTTTTGAAAAGAAGGTGAAAGGAAAAATGGATGATCCCTCCGGACCGCTAACGTTGTGCATGCGGTCGGAGGATGATTATTTTCCGGTCGACTTGTGTTTAGAACGCTAGCTTTGATACCATGTAAGACAATGAAAGGGTTTATTATATTAATTATCGTTGTCATTACATAAGTTGGATTAGATGTCTATTTAGCATATAGAACAAACTTGGTGAATAAGAAACACAAACTCTAAATATAATGGACCCTAGACCCATCCTTGAGTTTGGGCCAAACCTAAGTATCCTGATACCGAATCTAACCGATCCTTGCATACCCCTAAGTCCAAGTAAAAGCAAAAAAATAAAATAAAATAATAAAATAAAAATAATAATAAATACGCTTGACGCCTATAATATTGATGTTGTTTGATTTTAGAAAATTAATAATCACGAGTAAGTGTGATATTGGGTCGAGTCAAATGGACAAGTCTAAGTACTAATCTCAAATAAACATGATTTGATAAAACGGGTTGACGGGTCAAAAGTACCCAACCCGGGCACAATTAATCTTCATAACTCGTTTAGGTGAATGGGTTGGCATGTTGGTTTCTGGTTAATATTAGTTAGTAAGTTGGTTTCGCATTAAAAGAGTTAAAGAGTCAAATTTAATGGGTTACCTTAGGATTGGCAGATCGACCGTTAACCCGAACCTTAATCCGAGCCCAATCTAAAAATTAAAACGGATTAACAGGTTTCGAGTTAATATCGATTGGTGGGTTAGTTTCGCGCCCTATCAACCATCCGAGCCCAATCTAAAAATCAATGAATTATACGTGGAGATCAACTTTCATCCTGCCGGGCTGACCCTCTCAACCATGGTGTGAATAAATATTTGTATACCCTAATATTTTTCACGTGGTACCTTTTGAAACTAAAAAAATATAACCAAATCAAATACCAACTACTTTTGTAAAAAGACAAGGTGGGATATCCATTTTTTCCTACCAAAATTTAAAAAGTAGTTCCCTTTTTTACTTTTCGTGAATAAATATAATATACCCTAATTAGGGTTACGTCTGTGATTTTGCCGGTATCAATTATTTCAATCGTTGTCTGAAACCCCTCAATTTATCAGGTAATCTCTTTCCGTTGATTCAATTATATTAGCCATTACTTGTTTCATTGCAAATTTTAGGTTTAATTGTGCTTCTTATGCACACGCTTTTTGTATACGAAATAATCGGGATCTCTGAGTCAATTTGAGCTATTTTCTAAGTAAATTAGGGCTTTGGTTAGCTTATAACGTTGAATTCTGTGTATGCTGTAAGAATAATTGAAGTTTAATTAAAGTGTTCTTTTCTCTTTAATGTTTTATTTTATGATGCTTTATTGTGACAATTGGCTATCAACAGTTTCCCTTAAATTTGTGTGATGAATACCAGCTATTGAGGTTGTGTAGTGCTTAAAAATGTGTAATGGTGTATGGGGAAGTGATCCACAAATGAGGCCTGATTATGTATGATAATAAAAGTTTAAGGGCTAAACATGTAAATTCTGTTTTAGTTTTAGCCTTTGCTACATACTAACTTTGGTGCTGTGCTGTCAACATCACATATGATATTCCATGTATCATTGTATGTTATATATGTAATTTGTATGTTGTGCTAATATATTGTGTTTTTCAGGGTAAATCGAGTGCGGTTACTTTTAAAGTACTCTAAATGGGACTTTGCTTCTCTTCGGTGAGTTTCCTTGTACACGTGTATAGTTGTATCTACAGTTTGTTTACATTCGTTTACGCTTGGATGCAAATTGTCTTCTTATGAGTTTCCAAGTTATCTTGTATGCTATGATAGATTTGGATGTATTATATTCCTAGTTTCTTTGATTAATGAAAATGGTTAAAGTGAGGACGTGGGCGTGTTAAAGGGTAGGAGGCTAGTCGATGGTTCGAGAGTGTATTTACAGTTATTTGACCATAAAGCTTCGTGCAAAAGATGAACTAAATAGATGGTTTAGAAAATCTTTCTTCGTAATTTATTCAAGAGACTAGCCCATTGTGCGCCTTATTCTTGGCCTTTGGTTAGTATCTATTGACTCGTGTGTTACTGTCTACTTTACTACATCCCTGAAAATTTACAGACTTAAGTCTTGTATGTGTTTAGATTGGTACGCTCAAAGTTTCTTCCATGCATTGTCATACAAGGACCATTTTCATTAGTTTATATAAACTATTATACTTTTCACATTTAAGAAACTAAACAAAGAAATTTGCTAAAAATCAATTTAACTAGCTCCCATGATTCTAGTAATCATTTTAATTCAGTTTCTATGATTGTGGGATTGACATAATCAACTATAATTCCAACCAAAGTTTATAGATTTGCGTACTGTTCTTCTGTCCAGCCTTCCTCGTCAGCTGAGTAGGTGGCAGATGAAGATTACACTATATTTAAGTTTCTCCTTGATATACTGTTTGTCAACTTCCATCATCTAAAACTGGATTATGAACAATCGAAATGGAAACTTTGCTGTCTCAATCAACTTGCATAGGCTAAAATAGAACTTTAAGTCTTCTAAGAGCCTCTCGATCCATATTTCCTCATAAATTTCTTTTGCAAGGAATCTAAATTGTGTTTTAGCATTGCTTCTTGCCGTTTCACTTTTTACTCCTTGAGGGAGTAGGTGACATGATTTTATCCAACAAATGTGCAGTACCATACACACTTTACTGTGGCATGCTGCTGAAACAGTATACACACATTTGATTACATCTCATGTCAATATGTTATGTCAAGTATAAGTGAATTGAGTTATCTAAGAACAAGTTTGATTTGAAAGTCATATAGAAAATCTGAATCTATGAACTTAAGAACTAAGTTTCGCATCTGATTATCTGAATCAAAACTTTTTCTGTTAAAGTTGTTTGCAAAGAGCATCACAGCATATAAGAGACATGTGTACATGAGAAATACCGAGTATTCTGATGGATAAACCTTATACATCAGGAGATCAATCAAGTCTTTGATGCTCTTGCATTTATATTCCACACCCTTCATTTTCATGAGTTTCAAATATTCATTTAACAAATACTGTGGCGAGATTTGGAGGTAATAAAATTTGGTCAAATGATGTTTGTAATTCCACTACATTAAATTTCCATCAGATTTAAGTGAATCAAACGATTCCATAGTTGCAATTGGTTTTGGCCATTGCCATTTCGGTTGTGTCCCATTTATATGGTGTGAGAAAGGTAGAAGTGGTTTTGCGTCTCATCTACCTGATTTGAAATTCTCAGAAGGAGAATGCAGCAATGCTCTAAACAGAGAAACCTCTTTATATTTTTCTTTTTTTTATTGGTTATAAATGTCAAACTTAGTATATCTTTTCTTTTGAATTAATTATGGAGTTTGGTGCTATTAATATATGTAGAGTCCACCTGATGAAGATGAGTCTGAGAATCAACCTCATTTTGCTGGAGGTAATGTGACCGTTATCACTACCAAGGATGCTTGGGACCGAAAGCTGTCAGAAGCAAAAACACAAGGCAAAATAGTAAGTCAGTTAACAATATTATCCCCCTCTTAGGAATATTTTCATAGATTTTTATTAGGTGTGTTTCAAATTTAGTCAATAAGGAGATTCGGAATTCTATCACAATTGAACTTATGTAATCAAACAAAAGAGGTTATATTAGAAGTTGTAGTATATATAGGATACCAGTATTGTCAGGAGAATCTTTATAAATACGGTTAGGGGGTTCTAGGTGAACTATGCTTATTATCATGTAAAAAGAATTGAAGTAGTGAGCATCAACTTTATAATCTCTTACTTTGTGTTGGGTTCTCTGTTTATCTTGCATGGTTAATAGGTGATAGCCAACTTCAGTGCATCTTGGTGTGGTCCTTGCAAATCGGTTGCACCATACTACATTGAGCTTTCGGAGAAGCATCCTTCTCTTATGTTTCTAACCATAGACGTTGATGCATTAACGGTATGTTACGTCCTTTAACTTGTTTCAACTTACTGATGTGACAGCATCAAACCAGTACATAACCAACATTTTCATTATTACAATCTAAAGGTTCGGAAAGTATACAACCTATGAGAACAATCACTCCCTTCCTCATATAGAGGTTTTTACCTCTGAAGTCAATGTAGTTACATCCCCATTAATATATGGGTACAACATTTACTTGCAAAGCTCACAGCTATTATACTTTGTTTGTTAACCGTTACAAAGTTAGATGTAGTCCCTCTTTTGGCCAAAATATATGTTTGTACGAATGGGATCCGTAAGATATCCGCAATTGAAGGGTATAAATGATGTAAGGTCTTGGAATCATAAATTGATATTAATGCTTGATAAGTGCTAGTCCTTGTAACCAGAAGTGGCAGTTGTGACCCATTTACTAATCTATAGGTCAATCTGGGCTATGTTCTATCGATCTCTATACGAACCATTTTGCCACCTCCACTTGAAACCCATGCGGATGTTGCGAATTGCAATACATAGTAAAGTAACCTCAGGTTTAAAATCGCCTTTATAGTATGAGGCTATGAGCACATTAGGCCATATGTAAGACCCAAGAACTGACAGCTACATGAGCAATAAATGCAGTTTTGAAAGATCTAAGTGAATAAAAGTGATTAAACATCTGTGTACGTCATTGAACTTCTTTTTTGGAAACCGAGGTAAATATACTCCTAAAATCTTCAAAAGGATAACTGAACTTAAAAAGAAATGCAGTGAGTCACTCCGAAAATCAACTACTTGATAGGCTGATATCAGCAAGTGTGCCTTTTCAAAAAACCTGTACAAGTCACAAGTTGTAATGGGTAAAAATATAGTGAATGATGTAAATAACGCTTCCTGTAAGTATAATGAGATAGCTTAAAAAAAAGTTGGATGACCCAAATGGATTTTCAAAAGAGTAGAATGACCCAAATGGATTTTTGAAAGAGTACAATGACCCTGCATTGCATTAACCCAAAAGGATATCTTAATATACAGTTTGAGTAACATAGCGGCACCACCCGCTACTTTCCTGAAAATGGGAAGAATTGTAAACTTCAGAATAGTGGTTATGTCGTCTCTCTTCATTTGACCTATTTTGACGTAGCACTTTTGTTACGAACCTCTGTTTACCTTGTGGGTGAAATAAAATTTGGTATAGGAGTTCAGCCAACAATGGGAGGTACAAGCTACTCCAACATTCTTCTTCCTGAGAGATGGGCAACAATTTGATAAACTTGTGGGTGCCAACAAGGTAGAACTGGAGAACAAGATAACTACCATTACGGGTTCACAAGTCCCTGCTGGTCAAAAGTAACCATATTGTAGTTGAGGCATGTTCATTGTTATCGGTCGAGTACAGAATTCTTATTCTTTAGTGAGTCGAGTACAGAATTCTTATTCTTTAGTGAGTATTGTATTCTTATGTAAAGCTTAAATGCCTTGTGTTTCATGGTTAATGGTACATACATTTTACCTCAAACAAGTGTAATATATTGTTTTGTTACCTTATTGGTGATATAGTTGAACTTCCAATCTTTTGTATAAATGAAGCGATAATTTGGTTACATTCATCAGAAAGTCTTGATAATTATGTTACTTTTTAAAATGTTCCCTGTAACTAACCTGTTAGCTTATTTACATTTTCATTTTATCTCAACAAAATTACTCCTGCTGTAATTTTTAATTCCCTGATTCAAGTCCAGCAAAACCTGTCTGGATCAAGATCTGACGAATTAATGATGAAGAGGATCATGTGTTTTCGACTATAATATGCATGAATCAAGATCTTATGAATAAATGTTGAAGAGTATTTCGACTATGATTTACGCGTGCATCAAGATCTTACGAATTAATGATTCAAGGAATTCACTACAATAACAAGAAATTGCTAGTACTCTTATTATTGTTATCATCATTTATCATTTGGCTTAAGTTCTTAGAAATGTATCTTTTTATAGTGACATTAATAGTTTGTATCAAGTTATTCGGACTTCCCCTTGTGTGTAATTTGTGTGTAATGAACTTATTATCTATCGCTATTGTATATAAGTTTTGGTACTTTTACCTATGTGTCAGCGTTATAAGGTGACATGTGTCATCATCACAAATTGACGCGTCACCAAAATACATACAATAACAATAAACTAAAAGTTCATTACACACAATGAGAATCCAATTACTTTGTTGCATACTATGAACGGTCATAGTATGAATAATTACATTTTCGTGTGGTTTTCATTATTTCAAGATACACAATTGGTTTCCATACAGCTCAGCTCATATTGCATACCTAAAAACTTTTGCCACTATCAGTATAACAATCTTCCTAGCAATATTATTTTTCTCTAAGTGAGTGATAAAGATGTATAACCAATATCTTTTATAGTTATTTTACAATAAAATGGTAGCTCAAGAAGGTAAAAATCTGTCAGTTCAGCATACTTCTGTATTTTACAAAGAAAATAGAAACAAATAATTATATATAATTGAGTAAATGTGAGTAAGAGAGTGGTGTACCAAAGCAATTAACTCCTAAGTGTCACAACAATTATACTATCATTTTCACTGTAAAATGAAATAAAATCAATATAGTTAAAAAAAAATAAAAACTTATATAATCTTTGCTGAATGTTCCACTAAATAAATTCTGATATTGATTGTTTTACTAAAATTATCAGCAGATACTCCCCTCTATATATATTTGCTGAACACAAATTCACAATGCCACTAAATACCCAATAATGGCTATCATACATAGAACAATATTCATATTGGCTATACATTTAATCTACAATCACAATACCAACTGTTTTGTACTTTCTCTTGATGAAGATAGGTACCATCTTAAAAAAGTTTGAGAATTTATTAATTACAAAGTGATTATAGTTTATTTGATTTGACCATTCATGGTTTTTGCAGTATTAATGAGATGGAAGATGAACCATGGACCATGGTGCAGAAAAGTGGAAACCAGTTTGTGGTTAATGATCAACCGTTTTATGTAAATGGATTCAACACTTACTGGTTGATGGTGTTTGCTGTAGATGAGTTTACAAGAGGTAAAGTTACCGAGTTATTTCAACAAGCATCAAGTGTAGGATTAACAGTGTGTCGAACATGGGCTTTTAACGATGGTCAGAAAAACTCTCTGCAGATAAAACCTTCGGTTTATAATGAAGATGTTTTCAAGGTTCTGTATATCCCTTAATTATCTGTCATTTATAATCTGTTCATGTTTGTTTTCTTGTTTTTGGCTAATAAGTGGAAAGTTCCAGGCTTTGGATTTTGTGTTGAGTGAAGCAAAGAGATTCAAGATTAGGCTTATATTGTCATTGGTTAACAACTGGGTTGATTATGGTGGTAAATCGCAGTACGTCAAATGGGGTAAAGAAGCTGGCTTGAATTTGACCCATGATGACGATTTCTTCTCTCATCCAACTGTTAGAAGCTACTATAAGTCACATGTGAAGGCAAGTTTCTAACTTTTAGCCATTTTCACTTGTGCATGGTACAAGTGTATTGCAAAATACAAGAGGACTTCTATTCCCGAATCCTTGCAAAACAGAGAAAAGTATATAACATTGTATAACTCCAAGCGTATGAGAAAAGTTGATGGGTCTAAACTAGAGTAAATTAAGTTTAATGATCAAGATATTGTGTGATTGATGGAGATCCTTGATTTCATGCAATTTACATAACACACACCAAAAAATGGGGAAAATTTGAAACTCAAGCCCCAAACCACCCGTGATTAGGCAAACCATGTTATGTTTCTTAAAACCTCCTACTGTTTCATAATGAGTTTGCTAACTTCTAAATCTGTTATGTATCATTATTCCGAAAATGTTCACAAATATTTACAAGTGGTTTCTTGGTTGTGTAGACGGTGCTTAATAGAATGAACACCATAACTAACATAACATACAAACATGATCCAACTATTTTCGCTTGGGAACTGATGAATGAGCCGAGATGTCAATCAGATCCTTCAGGAGATAAACTGCAGGTATATTCCATTAATAAAAATAAAATTTTGCATCAACTGCTCTGAACTAAGTATGCGAATTATATAGGAATGGATTGAAGAAATGGCATTTCACGTGAAAAGTATTGATCCGAAGCATCTATTGGATATTGGTCTTGAAGGATTTTATGGTCATTCAACACCTAACAAGGTTAAAAACAATCCGTATGACTATTGCCAACATGAAGGAACTGATTTCATCAGAAACCATCAAGTTCTTGGTGTCGATTTTGCTTCCGTTCATATGTATCCCGACTCTTGGTAAGTTAACCGAAACCTCAACTTTCAGAATTGCGTTATCAAAACATATTTTGCGTTCTTAAAAGGGCGTGTGGAAACAACATGTCTCGATCTGTTTACCCAAAACTGCGTTTTATTCTCTATGAAAACGTGAACAGTAATTTTTTTGCCAAACAATTTGTTTCTAATTATTTGTTTATTCAAACGCGGTTATCAGATAATCTCTTCAAGACAGTGAAACGCAATCCCAAAAACACCCTTTATTTCCAAATAACAAGTACTTATACATCTAATGATCTCATGAAGGATTAAACTACCCATACCCAATGCTCGAGTCACTTTCATCAAGTCATGGATGAAAAATCACATCCATGATGCAGAAAAGTACTTAAAAATGCCAGTGATATTCGGCGAATTTGGTGTATCTACAAAATACCCAGGGTACAACACATCACTAAGGGACAACATAATGGGCTTAGTGTACAACACCATATGGCATTCAGCAAAGAAAGGAGGGAGTGGAGGTGGGAGTCTTGTATGGCAGCTGTTTCCTGAGGGAACAGAGAATATGGATGATGGATATGGAGTTTATTTAACAAAGTCTCCTTCGACAGCTAATGTTATATCACGACACTGCACAAGGCTCTCGGTTTTTAACTCGCTATGCAAATGGAAATGCCGTTGGGGTTGCAAGAAGAAGTGTGGCTTCGATGCGCTAAACTACAACGACGAGCTTTAGAGTTGTATTCACTCTTTGATTAATACTACACGTAATACGCTATAGTCAGAGAATAAGAACATTAGTATTGAATACATAATATCCTCTCTTTGTGGGATGATTTTGCATTCAAATCTATTTTATAGTACTAGCTGTTTTAAAGATGCACCATAGCTTTTTTTTTTCCCTTTTTTTTACTTTTTATAGAAACACAAATACTCACAAACCCCCACCACAAATATATACATCAATACACGAATATAAACATTTGTCCATCTCACGATTTAAGCCCCAACTTCATAATTGAAAAAGTCGAACGACCCTTTGGTGATGCACCATAGTGTATAAAAATTTCGGTTACTTTTTTTCTGATCGCAAGAAAGTTGGTTACCAACATTGAAATTTGACCGACTTGATTACCATTCTATGCAATTAGCACGTAAATCTGATCATTGTTTAGAAATTAGTGAAATGGTAAAATAAGTGCACCAACACAGTAACACCTTTCAGCTAGTAAAAAATGCGGCCATCTTCAATTTATGCTTCACCATCTTTTTCTATAAAATAGGTGACAGAACACAGTCATCAGTGTAATTAAATGTTGCTTAAAATGATGTTTATTCTTTTTTGGGATAAATATAAGGGGATCCAACTTGCACTCAATAGCTCAAATAAGAATGAAATTTTTTGTGAGGAAGGGAAACCAATAGGAATGCACCATGTGTTATAAAATCCATTTTCTCCTACGTTTTTAAAAATCAAATATCTCACAAACGGTAAGTCATAAAATTATAAAAATTGCACCATAAAAATCAGCGTTTTTTCTCTTCGATTTGCCATCTCACAATGTATACGTTCAACGATTTTTTTTTTGGGTTTTACAAAATTAGTAACACATGTGTTACTAACTGGTATCACATGTGTTACTCGCTGGTATCACATGTGTTACTAGCTGGTAACACATGTGTTAGTTGTTTTCAAAATCCACCGAAAAATGAAGAAAAAAAATGTTCGTCGAAAGTATACCTTGTCACATCTCTAATCGAAGAGAATAAAACGCTGATTTTTATGGTGCAATTTTTGTAATTTTTCGACTTACCGTTTAGGAGATATTTAATTTTTAAAAATGTGGAGGAAAGAGGGTTTAGTGACACGTGACGCATTCTTATTGGTCCTCTCATTCTCACAAAAAAGTTGTTGTACTCATTTGATCCTTACTCTAAGTATTGAACTACTTGGCGGTATTTTTAATGTATACAACCTTCAAAAAATATTTTTTAATTTATGTATTTTAATGATGTGTTATATGCTTAAGGTGTCACATGACATACATATAAGTTGACACATCATCAAAAGTACTACAAAAATTATTTACTTTGATAAAAAGTAATTACTAATATCACATAATACGGAGTAACAAGCTAGCAATATCAACAACTATAATCACATGTGAGCATCGATATTATTGATCGATGTATAATCCCGAGTACTTACTTTTTTGTAATTTATTCATATGTGATGATAACTGATATTAAATATATGGTAAATTAAAAAACAATCAAATTTATCACACGTGATGCTGTGATAGCAACTAATACCACACGTTATACTAAGTAATATCATTAGTGATAGTAGTTAACTATCACATGTGATAGTAAATAATATCACATGTGATACTAAAACCATCCATAATGATATGGACGTCATCAAATCCATAGCAATATCACATCATGCTACATTAGCTTTCTATAGACCTTACGTTCTATAAACTTATCACTTTACTCCTATAAACTTTACAAGTTCATATCTAGATCTCACTTACTATTTTTAATCAACATATAATACTTCTTTACTAAATTTTTTATTTATTTAGTACCAACTTGATAGTTGATGTACTTCAAAATCAATCTTGTGTATAGATTTGCATGGACTTAAGAAGGTAGTGGAAAGGCCATAACATACATGCCACACACATGCCAAGTTAGTGTGGACTTCATGTATGAACATCTATTACTATTATTATTACTATTACTGATGGTTTAAGTAATATGACATGTGATAGCAATTAATATAATATGTGATAACAATTAAATATTATGAGTTTCATGTAAATATCACATGTGATAACTACTACGTATTATTTTTTGGTGTTCCATTCACATGTGATTATATCTTTAATCAAATATAAATTTCAAACCATAAAGTTGATATCACATGTTACTACAACTATCATCAAATTGTGCTCATAACAATTTTTTATTTTGGTGTTTAGTCACATATGATCATAGCTTTTATCACATGTGAATTTTAAACAACAATTATTTCACGTTTATAAAATTTTAGATGAAAAAAAATGTTTGAAATGTGATTAGTTTTGGATTATTTTTTTTAACAATAGATTTTTTATTATTTTTTTCAAAAGACAAATTTTGTATATTATTATTATAACTTTTTAAAGCGTTATTTTTAAAGGATGAATTTTAGGTAAATGAAAGCGTTTAATTGGTTAATTGGAAAATGTTTGAAATCTAAAAAATTTGATTGGTTATTAGGTACAACAAAATTACCATATCAAATTTTCTTATATTAATAGAGACATACTGTATTAATTATCTTAAACCATTATAAAGCATTTAACCATTAGGTTTAACGGAATATTGGAAATTAATTACTTTTATACCCCTCTTACTAATTAGTAGTTACATAAATATAGTAATTAATAAAACCAAATCAATCTACAACCCTTATAATGGGTTTTCACTCTTGACCTTAAAGAAATATCAGAAATTACAATAATACCCTCTCTTCATATGGCAATGGGTAAATATTTATGACAACTTTTTAATAATTTGTTAATATCATTTTAGTATTAATTATGTTGACTTTTATTGATAATTTATTGTTCTACCTACTTTATATCTACATTTCCTTTTTCAGACCATGCGCAACCCTGACATCACTTTAAATTTCGGGACGAAATTTTCTTAACAGGGGGAGAATGTAACACCCGGTCAAAAAGTCAAATTTCGCGCCGATTTTAAACTTTGAATAATTACATTTTATAGTTCAAGTGAAATATTTTTTTTAAAAATATTTACAAAACAACTTAAACAAAAATTATATATTTAAAGTAATAAATCTACATTTTAATCAGGTATAAAATCACGGACCTTTTGTACTGTGGTTGGAGACCACAGTACACGAGTCAGGGATCTGAGTTCAAATAAAAACCCAAATCCCTCCTCATTTCCACCCCATTCTCATCCTCTCACTTTCTCTCTCTTCTCTAACTTTTCTCTCATCTCTCTCTCTCTAACACCACACCACCGCCACCTAAATCCGCCATTTAACACCACTAAACGACCTCCAATCTCGAAGCTCCTTTAGGGAAAAACGATCACCACGCAACGATCTACAATCCTATCTTTTCGGATTCTCCTCGCGCGGATTTGTAAATTTCCGACAATTCTCGAAATCTCTCAAAACTTTGTTATTTTGCTTGTTTGCGGTTTAGATAAGCTTAAAATACTTAATTATGGGTTGGGTAAAAGAATCGGACTCAACGGAGGCCGGGAAACTCGTTTCCGACTCAAACTCCGGCGAACAGTCCGCTACGTCGCAGGGACCAAAAACAGTGCTGCGACGTCGCATCCAACGTCGCAGCCAACGTCGCAAAACATCCCAATGTCGCATAATGCGACGTAAGCCCCTACGTCGCCATCAAATTCTACGTCGCACATTGCGACGCAGGACACAACGTCGCATTAGATTGCGAATGTCGCACATAGCGACGCAAGACCCTACGTCGCCTCTGACGTCGCAGCTGACGTCGCATCTGACGTCGCAGAACCTTAAAAACCTATGTTTTTCACTAAGTATTGACAACAAAATGTTACCACTCGATTTTATCCGAATTTGGATTTCGAAAGCGTTTTCATTAAAGCAATATAGTAGAAATAAAAATTTTCCAAGCTGACCTGGCAGCTCGACCCCAGCCAGGGGCTCTGCCCCTTGGACCCCGCCAGGGGTTGCCACCCCTTGGACCCCGCTACCAGGGGCGCTGCCCCCGGACCCCCGTACACCATTCCCAGACTTCAACAACAAATGCATACATGAACAACTCGCTTAGACAAACTGATTTGTCTCATACTTATACAACCTCACGTGTTTAGGACACTAGAAGGTTACCATTCGGACGACGCGTGTATCATCGTATCACTAACAACTCACAGGTGAGTTTCATAGCCCCACTCTTTCAACTGTTTTACTGTTTTTGGGGTGAAACACATGCTCAATAACTGCTTTCGAATTATATTGATAATCTGTTATAATTCACACTTGCTTATGTTACTGTATGTAATACAAATGTGTAATACTTAGGAATTACACCCGTCATACTGTATTGAGACAGCATCAATGTTAAACCTAGAAAGGTTACACTCATACACTACTGGATTGTTGGGAAACAATTACCATTTCATAACCTGATTAGGTTATCATTATACATTGACCATATTGTCGCGGGACAGTACTATCAAACACTCTAGGACTTGTTAGTCCAGCTTACATTAAACGACGACCAGACTGTTATCCGATCTCGACATACTTGCTAGGCTTAAGGCTAAGGGCATACGTTAGTAACAGACGAAACAACTAGGTGATGATTAGTCATACCTGGGCTTATAGTGACACAACAAATAGTTAAATACTATATATACATACTTAACTACAACAAATCTACATCACGTGCTACATGATATTGTAACTTACAGTATTTGCTGATCTGACAAATATATATATATATATATATATATATATATATATATATATATATATATATATATATATATATATATTCTTATACATATCTACATGCTAGTCTATTACCTGGAACACTTAGCGCTAACTTCAAGACTACTTATGTATATTAGTATACATCCGTTTACGCAAACACCACTTCCTCAGTCAGACGCGTCGTTGTACGGTCGGCTCTCATTCACTCAGTCAGGCACAATTTGGTGCTGCTGGCTCTTGTCAACTGTTGACGACTCTGGCTCAGGATGTAATCCAACCAGGGATGGTCCCTCGGCTCAGGATGTAATCCAACCGTGTGGGGGTGTCACCGTTGTACAATCGGCTCTCATTCACTCAGTCAGGCACAATTTGGTGCTGCTGGCTCTTGTTAACTGTTGACGACTCTGGCTCAGGATGTAATCCAACCAGGGATGGTCCCTCGGCTCAGGATGTAATCCAACCGTGTGGGGGTGTCACCGTTGTACAATCGGCTCTCATTCACTCAGTCAGGCACAATTTGGTGCTGCTGGCTCTTGTCAGCTGTTGACGACTCTGGCTCAGGATGTAATCCAACCAGGGATGGTCCCTCGGCTCAGGATGTAATCCAACCGTGTGGGGGTGTCACCGTTGTACAATCATTTCTCATTTACCTAGTCAGGCACAATTTGGTGTTGTAGTTGTACTGTCGGCTATATTACAAACTTAGGTATGTATTGCCTCATCCTGTTAAATCTACTTAATACCTGAAAGGTATTCAGGCTCTGAAAGCCTCAGTTATGATGTACTTAGGTACAAATCAGTATTACTTAGGGGTTAGATACCTCGACAATCGTATACACATTGGTATTGCAAATTTCAACATAATACACTTCAAAATGACGAATAAGGAAACAACTTTCCAAAACATACAGGGTTTTATACACTATGATTTCAACTACAAATCCTATGAACTCACCAGCTTTATAGCTGACCTGTTTTAGCATGTGTTCTCAGGTGCCCAGCAGGATTGGGATTGCTATAAGATCTTATTAGCTCGAGTCGCATATTTTCAACAATTGGGACAACTCTGCATTTACTCTTGTATTTTCAAATCATGTATTTGAAATTTCTAATAAACTTATAACGTTGTAAACGTTCTATTTGGTAAATGTATAATTACTTTCAAACGTCTCACTTAGAGTCGTTCATTATGTATCTTATGCTGTGATATTTAAATTGGTAACACCCGACCCGATCGCTTCCGCAAACCGAAATTTGAGGGTGTTACAGATTGGTATCAGAGCCTAAGGTTATAGTGAACTAGGTTGCATTTAGTGGGCCTAGACTATGACCGTTAGGCAGTATTCCTCATTAGGTATGACTGGTTCAGGAATTACATCATACGAGTTTAATTTAACATAGCGTAGCTAACTATGTACAATTAAACAAAGATGATGTAAGATCTGAAAGGGGTTATACTGAAACAGGAATGCGTAGTTGACTCTGATTGTTATATGCTAGACACCCTAGGCTATTATATGTACTGTAGGTATATATGAATAGGTCTTACATGTGTACTACTTCTACGTATCAAATATATACTGGGTATATACAACTCAATTCCGCTGTATCATCATACTTTCGTGAAGAGGCATATCGCCGCTTTCCTCACTATCACGACTCGACACTTTCTCTTTATGTACGTATAGGAGAATATCACATTCATCACTGAGCCTCGGGAAGGAGGTACAAACGTTATCAATGGGGATGGAAACCCACACATGCTAAACGTCCATGAAACTTAAAACAGATTTACAACTTTTCAACCTTAACCATATGGATTGCAATTGGATTAGCGTTGACTAAGTCCACAACAAATTAATTATCTCAATCACAACTTGATCATTTAGATCAATTGACTCAATACCTCAGTGCCTTGGCACTTACATTCTAGCCTTTGTGCTACATTCGAGAAATCACATAACTACAACGTATTTTGGCCTTAGGGCAACAATCAAACAACACATGGCACGTGGTGTCACATTATACTTTCAAGCACAACACATGGTATGTTGATACCACAATATGGGCACGTTAGTGCAAACCTCATAGTATGTCAATACTACAAATCATAGCATGTTGATGCTACATTCACAGTACATGAGTACTGCAATTACGGTGCCGCGAGCACTTCATTACGGTACGTGGTGCTGCATTTCATAGTACTTCAGTACTACAATCACAATACATTGGTATTTCCCTTACTGTGCTGATAGCACTGCATTACAGTACGTTGTTACTACACTCCAGTGCTTTAGGCACTACACTTCAGCACTAGGT
The DNA here is from genome assembly GCA_949592205.1 of Helichrysum umbraculigerum. NCBI lineage: Eukaryota > Viridiplantae > Streptophyta > Magnoliopsida > Asterales > Asteraceae > Helichrysum > Helichrysum umbraculigerum. The sequence goes on along the minus strand of CATIUR010000002.1, from coordinate 43,573,370 downwards.
GCTGCTCTCAATATGCATGTGGACTTGTTATAGTTACATGTACGACTTATATATACATATACATTTACTTAACTGGGCACGAGATGCCACACTTGACTTTTATTACGCACGTATACTTGTATGGTTACGTGTACATCATATATGTATATACGACTACTCTACTGGACACGGGGTGTTCCACTCGATTATTTGGCGTATGAACACTCGCTATAGGCACTTATACACTTATACGCATACGCGATTACCTTACTAGGCACGAAGTGCCACACCACGACTACTAAGGCATGTGATGCCTCATTCGATGAATACACTCTAATTTAGTGGTATTACATCTATAGTACTCTAGTACTACATTATAGTCTGATAGACTACGACGATACCATTAGTTCTGGTCGAACTACATATAATACACAACTAGGTCGTTCGTACGACTACACATTTAAAACTTCAAAGTCTGAGGACTTTCATATGGATACCTTAAGTGGTTTCTGGATAACTATCACTTTTACATCCGAGTATACAACTATAAAAGTCAAAATCTTTGAATAAAGATCTCACACTTTGTCGTTTCATTCTTGTTCAAGAATCATGCATCCTAAACGACAAACTTTCACTCAAGTTGAGCGCGATCAAATCATTAATCAAGCAGTGACTGCGACCCTAGCTGCTCAGAACCAAGTAAAGCCTTGCACTTTTAAGGATTTCCTGAGGTGCGAGCCACCAAACTTCGTTGGTACTGAAGGAGCTGTCGGATTAATTCGATGGTTCGAGAAATTGGAATCTATATTTCACGTTTGCAACTGCCCCGACGACTGCAAAGTCTTGTACGCCACCTACACCCTTCAGGATAACGCCTCTACCTGGTGGAATTTTCATGCCCGAACTGTAGGAATCGACACTGCTCACGAACTTCCGTGGGAAGACCTGAAACGAATCATGAAGGACAAGTATTGTCCCATCGAAGTACTTCACAAACTTGAGGACGAACTTTGGCACCTCACCGTAAAAGACAACGACATTGAAACATATACCAATCGTTTCCAACAGCTAGCACACTTGTGCCCAACCATAGTAAACCCTGAAAGTCAACGAATCGCAAGGTACACCGGTGGACTCCCGCTACTAATTGAGGGAATGGTCACCGCCTCTAAACCCGCTACTATCGAAGAGGCCATTCGTATGGCCCACAGACTTATGGCACAGAGGGAACGACGCGAAGCCACTGCAACCGAAAACAACCTAACAAAATGTAGTGGGGATCCCAGCTCTAGTCAAAATCCAACCAATCAACCTGAACCCTTGGGGTACTATGCTGTCAAACCCAACGAAAGACAAGGCTATGCGGGTAACAAACCATTTTGTCACGGCTGTAAACGTCATCATGATGGTTCATGTGGTTTACCCTGTGAAAGATGCCAACGATTTGGACACAAAATCTGGGATTGCAGAGTTCCCGCCAATCCCGACTCTCGAAGGATATGCTTCAAATGTAAGGAACCCGGTCATTACAAGAAGGACTGCCCAAAAAGACGCAAAATTCACTTAATCGACTCCGAGTAAATCAAATAAATCTCCAACGAAAATGTAAGTACAATTTCTCCTCGAAAACATAACTCTTCAATTATAGATTCGCTAAACGTGTACTTATTGTCCCCACCATCATTTTAACGACTTAATGTCGATCACATCTTAGGGCTAGTTGACCTAGGCCCACATAAAACCCAAAGTTTGCTTTCAGCAGACCAATCGATAGAACACTTACCAACCAAACTCAATGTTTACTTTCAGTAGACTAATCGACTCAACGATAAATCGCTCAGCCCTGATATAACCAATTACAAAACGGTCACTATGTGACAACCATCTAATCCCGAATGGACTACGACATAAACGGTTACCGAGTAACCACAAAATAATCATACTCTGAACAAACAATATAGTCAGAATGTGACTACAACGATTAAACATGATGCGGTCATGGAGTGACTGCTATTCAACCTCGTTATAGACATCATGTGTCTGCAATCTATTCGACAAATACCTCGTACGTGCATTGCTCCCCAGACCATGCGCAACCCTGACATCACTTTAAATTTCGGGACGAAATTTTCTTAACAGGGGGAGAATGTAACACCCGGTCAAAAAGTCAAATTTCGCGCCGATTTTAAACTTTGAATAATTACATTTTATAGTTCAAGTGAAATATTTTTTTTAAAAATATTTACAAAACAACTTAGACAAAAATTATAGATTTAAAGTAATAAATCTACATTTTAATCAGGTATAAAATCACGGACATTTTGTACTGTGGTTGGAGACCACAGTACACGAGTCAGGGATCTGAGTTCAAATAAAAACCCAAATCCCTCCTCATTTCCACCCCATTCTCATCCTCTCACTTTCTCTCTCTTCTCTAACTTTTCTCTCATCTCTCTCTCTCTAACACCACACCACCGCCACCTAAATCCGCCATTTAACACCACTAAACGACCTCCAATCTCGAAGCTCCTTTAGGGAAAAACGATCACCACGCAACGATCTACAATCCTATCTTTTCGGATTCTCCTCGCGCGGATTTGTAAATTTCCGACAATTCTCGAAATCTCTCAAAACTTTGTTATTTTGCTTGTTTGCGGTTTAGATAAGCTTAAAATACTTAATTATGGGTTGGGTAAAAGAATCGGACTCAACGGAGGCCGGGAAACTCGTTTCCGACTCAAACTCCGGCGAACAGTCCGCTACGTCGCAGGGACCAAAAACAGTGCTGCGACGTCGCATCCAACGTCGCAGCCAACGTCGCAAAACATCCCAATGTCGCATAATGCGACGTAAGCCCCTACATCGCCATCAAATTCTACGTCGCACATTGCGACGCAGGACACAACGTCGCATTAGATTGCGAATGTCGCACATAGCGACGCAAGACCCTACGTCGCCTCTGACGTCGCAGCTGACGTCGCATCTGACGTCGCAGAACCTTAAAAACCTATGTTTTTCACTATGTATTGACAACAAAATGTTACCACTCGATTTTATCCGAATTTGGATTTCGAAAGCGTTTTCATTAAAGCAATATAGTAGAAATAAAAATTTTCCAAGCTGACCTGGCAGCTCGACCCCAGCCAGGGGCTCTGCCCCTTGGACCCCGCCAGGGGTTGCCACCCCTTGGACCCCGCTACCAGGGGCGCTGCCCCCGGACCCCCGTACACCATTCCCAGACTTCTACAACAAATGCATACATGAACAACTCGCTTAGACAAACTGATTTGTCTCATACTTATACAACCTCACGTGTTTAGGACACTAGAAGGTTACCATTCGGACGACGCGCGTGTCATCGTATCACTAACAACTCACAGGTGAGTTTCATAGCCCCACTCTTTCAACTGTTTTACTGTTTTTGGGGTGAAACACATGCTCAATAACTGCTTTCGAATTATATTAATAATCTGTTATAATTCACACTTGCTTATGTTACTGTATGTAATACAAATGTGTAATACTTAGGAATTACACCCGTCATACTGTATTGAGACAGCATCAATGTTAAACCTAGAAAGGTTACACTCATACACTACTGGATTGTTGGGAAACAATTACCATTTCATAACCTGATTAGGTTATCATTATACATTGACGATATTGTCGCGGGACAATACTATCAAACACTCTAGGACTTGTTAGTCCAGCTTACATTAAACGACGACCAGACTGTTATCCGATCTCGACATACTTGCTAGGCTTAAGGCTAATGGCATACGTTAGTAACAGACGAAACAACTAGGTGATGATTAGTCATACCTGGGCTTATAGTGACACAACAAATAGTTAAATACTATATATACATACTTAACTACAACAAATCTACATCACGTGCTACATGATATTGTAACTTACAGTATTTGCTGATCTGACAAATATATATATATATATATATATATATATATATATATATATATATATATATATATATATATATATATATATATATATATATATATATTCTTATACATATCTACATGCTAGTCTATTACCTGGAACACTTAGCGCTAACTTCAAGACTACTTATGTATATTAGTATACATCCGTTTACGCAAACACAACTTCCTCAGTCAGACGCGTCGTTGTACGGTCGGCTCTCATTCACTCAGTCAGGCACAATTTGGTGCTGCTGGCTCTTGTCAACTGTTGACGACTCTGGCTCAGGATGTAATCCAACCAGGGATGGTCCCTCGGCTCAGGATGTAATCCAACCGTGTGGGGGTGTCACCGTTGTACAATCGGCTCTCATTCACTCAGTCAGGCACAATTTGGTGCTGCTGGCTCTTGTTAACTGTTGATGACTCTGGCTCAGGATGTAATCCAACCAGGGATGGTCCCTCGGCTCAGGATGTAATCCAACCGTGTGGGGGTGTCACCGTTGTATAATCGGCTCTCATTCACTCAGTCAGGCACAATTTGGTGCTGCTGGCTCTTGTCAGCTGTTGACGACTCTGGCTCAGGATGTAATCCAACCAGGGATGGTCCCTCGGCTCAGGATGTAAACCAACCGTGTGGGGGTGTCACCGTTGTACAATCATTTCTCATTTACCTAGTCAGGCACAATTTGGTGTTGTAGTTGTACTGTCGGCTATATTACAAACTTAGGTATGTATTGCCTCATCCTGTTAAATCTACTTAATACCTGAAAGGTATTCAGGCTCTGAAAGCCTCAGTTATGATGTACTTAGGTACAAATCAGTATTACTTAGGGGTTAGATACCTCGACAATCGTATACACATTGGTATTGCAAATTTCAACATAATACACTTCAAAATGACGAATAAGGAAACAACTTTCCAAAACATACAGGGTTTTATACACTATGATTTCAACTACAAATCCTATGAACTCACCAGCTTTATAGCTGACCTGTTTTAGCATGTGTTCTCAGGTGCCCAGCAGGATTGGGATTGCTACAAGATCTTATTAGCTCGAGTCGCATATTTTCAACAATTGGGACAACTCTGCATTTACTCTTGTATTTTCAAATCATGTATTTGAAATTTCTAATAAACTTATAACGTTGTAAACGTTCTATTTGGTAAATGTATAATTACTTTCAAACGTCTCAGTTAGAGTCGTTCATTATGTATCTTATGCTGTGATATTTAAATTGGTAACACCCGACCTGATCGCTTCCGCAAACCGAAATTTGAGGGTGTTACAACTTATCATCAAGTTACAAGCTTGTACATTGTTGCATAATGCAAAAATAATGATAGTTTCAAATAAATGTTTTTCTTTTTCAAGAATTAATATCTAATCAATTGTTTAAAAGTATATTCACTCAATTTGAAATAATGCCTACATATTTGAAAAACTACACTGTAAAAGCGCTGAAAAAATATAAAATTATAAGATCTGAATTACGACATCAACTTTTCTTTTTATAATAACGTACCGCCGCATTGCGCGGGTACAAGGCTAGTTTATACAAATTTGCTTCTTTTACCTTATATACTACACCCTCACATTCATATTATATCTATATTTAACTTTACATCTGTTATCTATTATCTGTTATCTATTATCTATTGTCTATTACTATATATAAAGAGTCTCTATTGTTGAGTCTTAGAGTTCTTAAACATAACTAATATACCAAATTACCCATGTTACATCTAACTATTAATACATTAATGATCTATCTATTCATGTATGTAATGTAATCTTTTTCATACTATATCAAATCAATTAACTTAGTTTCCAATTTTTATTATATATACAGTAAATGGATCCATTCAATATAAAATTTGTCTACATTACATACAAAAAATTAAAACTAATAGACTACAATTTCTACGTTATGATTGTCAACCAAAAAAAAGTGATACACTACTTAGGCTGCTCCCATCGCATGCATCGGTTAGTAATCAGTTTCAACTGATTTGCAAAGTGATTGGTACCAATGGTACCAACTTCAAATCAGTTTGTAATCACTTTCAAGTGATTAGGAATTTTGGTGCCATTGGGATTAATCGGTTTGCATCACTTTCAAATCACTTGGGAATTAATTGGATATCCGATTGATAATCGGCTCCAAAAAGTGGGGCCAGCGAGAGTTTTTTTTTTTGTGTATAAAAATGGTGGTATATTGGTAAATGTGGAGTCCGGAAAAATGAAGTGATGAAAGAAGTAATGAGGAAGGATGGCAGGGAATAATCAGTTGTTAATTAATTAATGGAAAGCTGACGTGGCGCTGACGTGACAGAAGTGATGAGGAAGTGATGAGAATAGGGTTGGGAGTGGCCTTAGTAACTAAACATATTACAATATTTGATAACTAACTATATAAAAAATCGAGTAAAAAATACATTAATAGATAGACGTCTACATATTCATTTGAATACATTTGTTGTTGTTTATGTTAAGGAGAAAAAGTGAACCCGCTGCTTCGCGCGGGCACAATGCTAGTTAATATTAATCTATATTAAATATAATTAGAAATCCAATCATTGGACTAAAATTGATTAATCATAATTTTGAGTATAATATATATTTTAAAGTGTTTTAACATATTATAAAATTTTATCTTTCTTTCATCATCATTTAATTATTAAGATAACATAAAGTATTAAATATTAAATGAAATTGATAAAAAAACAAAAAGACAAATTAACATAAATAAAAGATAACAACGTAAATTAATACGACCATCATCGCTATACCGTTTGTCATTATTTTATTTTTACCCCTAAATCTAAAAGGAATCAGGAATCTAAAATTTTAAAAATAGATAACATGTACGTATCTCACGCGTTAGACTTGCGACGTACTCCTCCCAATGTTTTGAAAACCGGTTGACTCGGACCGGTCGAACCGGTCCGACTGGATTTTTTGTGATTTCCGGCCGATTAAAAACCGGTTTTAGCCATTGTTTGACCAGTCAACAACTCGGACGTTTTCCGATTTAACCCGGTTGAACCGGTTTTCGGAACCGGATTGAATCGGTATTCATTTTTTTTATTCATTTATTTTCGGTACCTGTACTAAATTGAGAAAAAAAATTTAGATATTTCAATTTAATACACAGCATACGCATACTGTGAACCCGAAATTGCTCTCAACTTCAATCGCAAACCACATCCGACCATATTTGCCCATCTCCGGCCATACGCGGCCAACTCCGGCCATTGCGAAACAGTATCATAAACGTATTCGGAATAGATATACTTCTTTTAATAAGTTTAATTAGATATTAAAGTGTATATATATATATATATATATATATATATATATATATATATATACAGTGGCGGATCTAGGAATTAGCTATCGGGTATGCACAAACTTAATATAAAATTTTTGCTACTCAAGATAATTGACAACTCGGGCTAAATTCTCGGGCCGGATTTTCAGGTCAGCTTTTCGATTCATTTAACATGTTAATTTCTTCGTGATTCATTTCTTAAAACTGAAATAACTTCAGTGATTACTATGAAGTTATATACCGCGATGTTATTCTCGACTACAATGATATAAAGAAAAATAACTACGTACAAATCTTATATTTTGGTTATGGCATAGGGCATTAATAATCAATGAGACGACCCTGAATATATGGTACAAGATAGAACATGAAGTGTGCTAAATATTGAATGAATATTGAGGGGAATGAAGAACTATACCAACGTAGAAATGGATTTGGCTAGTGGTAAAAAAACTAGTTTTATTTATGTATTTTTCTCAATTACTATTGGATAGGAACATTTTATCATATTCTTTTAAAGTGGGTATGCACTACATTTGTGTAGGGTGTGCAATTAGTGTTAAAATATTTAAAAATTGATGAATCACAATTTTTTTACACTGCTGGGATACTTCACAGGGTATGCATGTGCATACCCTGCCTTCCAAATACATCCGTCGCTGGTTGCGAACTTGCGATTAGAATCTGTTGGAAATCGAACCCTAGGGTATTTCGATATAAATACTGGAGTAAACAGAATAATTGACGGAAATTGAGTTCCGGCGATTAGATTTTGAGTTTCTGAGTTGCGAATTTCCGATTCGAAATTGACGGAAGATAGAAATTTGATCGAGAGTTTCTGAGTTGCGATTCGGATAAGAAAATTTGACGGAAGATAACCCCTTGGGTACCCGATGGATAATTACGACATTTATAATAACATATCTTTAAAGCAAAAGAGCAATACTACACTCACTAAAAATTTACAAAGAAATTTGTACAAAATGACATGGCAAGTCATGTTAACCAATCACATTAATCCATATTTTATCTCTCATGAATCTCTTTCCTAATTTAATTGGTACACCTCATTTTGTGAATCATATTTTGTAAAAATTTGGTGAGTGAATCATTTCTCAAAGCAAAATATAATAATAATAATTAATAATTAATTAATAATATATATTAAGCAAAATAGGACAATTCTGAGAGCTCATAGGGCTCGTAGGGAGTCTTGGTGGTTTAGCGAGGAGGTCCAAGCCAAAGTTGCGTTGAAACAAACTCGTTTCAAAGAGTTTCTTTGTTGTCGGGACGAGGCCCAAGGAGATAGTACTGCGGCAAAAGAGAGGTACAAGGAAGCCAAAAGAGAGGCAAAAAAAGCAGTAGCTCTAGCAAAAGATAAGGCATATGAGGACTTGTACAGGAAATTAAGTTCCAAAGAGGGGGTAAATGATATTTATAAGATAGCAAAAGCAAGGGAGAGAAGAAGAAGAGATTTAGGAAATGTCAAATTTATCAAAGATGAGAGTGGACAAAGCATTGTGAATGAGACCGAAATTAGGAACAGATGGGCAGGGTACTTCTCCACTTTGTTTAATGAGAGTACGATGAATGAGACAAGTAGGCCTGTAGAGAACACAAGTACTAGGCAACAACCCCTAAACGATAGTTCCAGTGCCAAGATTGAACATGAGGAAGTTAGAATAGCCCTGAGGAAAATGGGGAGAAACAAAGCAGTAGGGCCGGATCAAATTCCCATTGAGGTATGGAGGTGTTTAGGTGACGAGGGTTTGAACATGCTGACTACTCTTTTCAATAAAATTCTTAGTGGTGCTAAAATGCCTGAAGAATGGAGACTTAGTGAGGTTATCCCGGTTTATAAGAACAAGGGTGATGCGCAATGTTGTAGCAACTATAGGGGCATTAAACTACTTAGTCATACGATGAAACTATGGGAGAGAGTTATTGAGAGGAGAATAAGAAGTGTGGCTAAGGTGTCAGAGAACCAATTCGGATTCATGCCTGGACGGTCCTCGACAGAGGCGATACACTTAATCAGAAGGCTTACA